>JAITYX010000083.1:1252658-2505316 GCA_021018815.1 Talinum fruticosum
TTGCATATTTTATCTCACCCATTTTATTTTTTAATTTTTTTTGTGCACTTCAACCTCCTCTCTCTCTTTCCCTCTCCTTTTTCTTTGTTTGTGATTCAGAAAATAGGAATTGGGTACCTCAGGTATTCTTGATGTTTTGAAATTTTAGAAATGCTAGGATTTGGCTGAAGTTTGCCCAATCTATGACACTTGCAAGGCAAGGAAGAAAAAGAAAGAAAAAGTATCATAATTGTACCATCAATTGATGTTCTACTTTCTGCTTTCTTGTGGGAAGTCAAGCATATGTTCTTCAAGTTCAAAGTCTCTCTTCTTTTAATAAAAGTAAAGCCAGACCCCACATTCCCCCACTACCTCTAGAAAAATGCTGAAAAAACTATAAAACTTCTGATAAAAAGTATATTGGCCCACATTAGGCTAAAGTTTATCCCAGTTATGAAAGCTGAAAGATTCCCCATATATTATTATAACTTGTTTAATGGAAAAAATAATGCTGGTTCATTCTTCTCAAAGTTTGTGATTAACTGTAACAGAGTATTGGTTAATGACATCAAGGAATGTGAGACAGTGAAGCATGGCTAATGAAATATTAAGCCAAACCCCTTCAAGGGGAAAAATCTAACATTTGATATCAAGGATCTTTTCTCCCCTACCTACCTACCTCCCCTCTCTCTCTCTCTCTCTCTCTCTCTCTCTCTCTCTCTCTCTCTATTTCTTTGCTCTTCTTTTTCTTTTGTTGTGGGGTGGGGGAAGAGGTGTGTCACTTAGTGCCACATATAGATTGCCAAAGCAGCAGCTTAACACTTCAATGAATAGTTCTTTTTTTGACAAATTCTTTGTTAATCTACATCTCTTTGTGGAAAAAAAGGAGAAATATAAGACAAAAAAAGACAGGGAGGTCTCTGCAAGATTGGAGCAACATTTGAAATACTGATCAAATTATTGAGTGTTTCTCTGTGGTTTGAGGAATAGACGGATGTTGATGTTAGGCATCAAAATGGGAATTTTTATCCTTAAAAATTAACAATAATGTGGTAAGATATGTTGTATATTGTGAGAAATTGTCCCCTATTATTTACCATTACACCAATTTATTGGCTGTTTCTTTTTATTTTCTTTGCTTTGGACATGACTCATGAAGTGTTTTTTCATGTCTTTATCTAACCCCAAATTATTAGAGGAGGTGCATGCATAGTGCTCTCCACTTCCCTCGTTCCCAATGTGGTGAGATAGGGAAAAGACCAAGGCCATCACAAATATTGCAAAGGAATAGGTGGGAACTGGGATTGTATTATGGAAAGTGACTAATATATTTAGAAAAACTAAACAGCAAAGCAAATATGAAATTGGTCCCTTTGTTGGCAGAAGATGTGTGCAGAGATAAGGCTACCTACATTTAGATCTCTCCAGACGCACCCAAGCGGGACCTACAATAGGAGTGGTTGTTGTTGTTGAAACAGTAAAGCAAAACAAGAGCAAGAGATGTAGAGAAGTGAGTAAGAAATATAGTAATCCTTAACTCGTCTTTCTTGCCTCCACCAAAATTAAGTATCAAGTAGAATCACTGCTGTACTCTTCTGGTTTAAACTAGCATCTCCATTATTATTGTGCCTGGTATATTTAGCACATCAGCATCAGTCATCTGAGTTGCATATCTGTTAACTTTGAATCATATCACTAAGTTTACCATCATTTACATGAGGATAAAGCAACAGGCTTAGCTTGCTACACTCTCCAGAGTCTCCTGTTCAACCCCGTTGTATTTCTTCCTCAGTTTATGAAACACATCATGTCTCCCATCATTTACCTGAGCAAGACTAATCTATATTCATGAAACAAGACTTTTTTTTTATCTCTCAAACTGAAGTCAATGTCATGTGCTATACATTGTAGAACTTTGCAAAGCCTTATTATTAAAATCTAGATTGCTCGAGTAGTCTGCAGTGGAAACACATCATGTTTCCCGTCATTTCCCTGAGCAAAACTAATCTATATTCATGAAACAAGCTCTCTCCTACACCTTTTTTTATCTCTCTCAAACTGAAGTCAATGTCATGTGCTATACATCGTAGAACTTTGCGAAGCCTTATTATTAAAATCTAGCTTGTTCGAGTAGTCTGCAGTGGAAACTCTTAGCTACTTAGTTGCACTATATGTAGGTTTCCTGATTGAAAGTGTAAAATGTACTTTTGCCTGAAACTAGAGCACCATTCAAAGGGTTTGAAGTTCAAACTTTTTCTGTAACTATGGTGCTAAGATGCATATAATAGCCAAGTTGGCTGGGGGACAAACAAACCCGCCATCTTTAAATTGCTAAGTCTGGTGTTTGTTGACAGAGACATCCAAAGTCTCCAGAAGCATTCTTTTTGCCTTTGCATGGCTCTGAACTTCGTACACACAGATCTAACGTTGGATTTAAGCTATAACATCAAATATAGGTACTCAACACTAGTACATATTGCACAATGATGTTTTACATGCTGCACAATTACACATTGCACAATGATGTTTTACATGCTGCACAATGCATAGCATATGATTGAGATAACCTGATCCCTAATCAAGATTGAAACATAACACACCCCCAACTCATAGAATCCTTTTCTCCTGCAAGGGAGCAATCACCAATCGTAGGTCACCATAGCATTGAATAAGCTTCGCTGATGGGAAGTGGTGATCATGTTTTCCTAGCAAAAAGGGCTCTATGCTAATCTGTAGAAAAAGATGAATACTTAGCTGATAGCTTTACGCTCACTGTCTTCCCATTGTCCTTAGTATGGAGAAGATGGAGATTGGTTGTCTGACTTTGGGTATGAATCCATGTGCTAGGCTCAATTATGGGCATATAAAAAAATATTTTTCTTTCAAAGAAATTTTGAGCCTTCTCCAGAGTAGAAAAGCTGAGGATGCCACAACTTTTACAAAAAGTTCCACTAAGGGAGTTCTGTTGAAGAGGACAAAATGTTAGTATTTAATTATCTCAGAATAATAAATTATAGAAGATTCTTGGGTTGCCTCTTTTATGATAAGGAAAAATTCCATCAAGTGATTAAAAGGGGGTCGATGCAGAAGCATCCTGCGACTAAACTATATACAACTCCCAGAAAAGCATTGCGTCTCTAAATGGTGGAATATGGCAAAATCATATAGATGTAATGTACACTCTAGACCTACATACTAAATATGGTTATATACGGTGCCTATATTTCCTATGTCCTAACATCATGGGATAGTGGTAGTCTTATGCTACCAAATAGTTTACTCATGTTGGTTACATTGTCATCCAAATTGACTAGTTGATTTTCCTGCTTTTTTTCTAGGTATGCAATTTAGTTTCCCATCCTGAAAACTTGTGGGCTTGTGTAATTTTTTGGCTATTATAATCCTGATTGTGATTGGCTAGGGATGACAACAGAAAGCCAGGCTTTAACGCATTAGCAGGATTGCACACACTACTTTGAATCAAAGCCCTCAACAATAATCATTGAATCATTTAGGTCTGAGGTGGGCTGTCATCTTGGGGACTAATTCTAGTTCTGTTGCGAAACTTCTGGTAGAAGCATATCATTCTCTGGAATGACAAAGAAAAGGATAGCAGAATATGAACACAGATTACTTTGCACCATATTCTCTTGAAACTTTGTGTCATGATCTCATTCTTAAAGATCAAAAGCTAAATCTCATTTACCCCACTAATAAAATGCTGCCTGAACATAAAGCAATCCTGCGATAAATCTTTCTACTGAAGAACATCTTTGTAGTCTTACTACCGTATTCTTCAAGTCTCTTTTAGCTGGAATCCAAAGCAGATTTTGACATGAAAAACTAGAGGAACAATTTTTGTTTGCTCTTTGGCCCATTACTTGCAAAAGTTTGTCTTTGAGAAAAAAGTTTTACTTCACCGCAATTCCAGCACCAGTAAACACTATCTCTGCTCTGAGGGATCTTCAATGATGAGGGACAATTCTAGACGAAGAGGAGACTCTCCTAGTTGCAGTGGAATAGTAAGAAGAATGGTAAGTCTCCCAAGGAGCATCTTGGGAGGGTTCTCAAGGGCAATGGGAAATGGGATCGATCTCATGGGTAGAGGCGAGAGAAGAAGTCAAATATTCCCCCTCCAACATCATCACCATCACTGCTACCACCACATTTTCAAGTATTTCCTCCCCAATATGAGCCCGAAAATGTCATGATAAATGATGAATGGGCATTTTTGAACAACTTTGAGCAGAATTATGGGGCGGCACACCCATTTTTCTATGCTTGTAGATTCATTCAGGCTCTAAAAATAGCCCAGGATGAGAAAAAATTCTTGTTCGTGTATTTACACTCCCTGATCACCCCTTTGCAGCTGAGTTCTGTAGGGAGACTTTGTGTTCGGAGTTGGTTATTCAATTCCTTGATGCTAATTTTGTTAGTTGGGGTGCGCTTGCTGATAGAGGAGAGGGTTTACAGATGAGCGAGATTTTAAGGCCTGCTACCTTCCCCTTTTGTGCTGTAATTGCTCCTGCTTCCGGTGATAGCATTGCTGTGCTGCAACAGGTTAGCGAGTTTTGTCATTTAGATCCCTCCTAAGGGAAGAAGACGACTAATGATGATCCTTTTTTTCTTTGCTTTTTGGCCAAAATTTCAGATTGAAGGGCCAGTTTCTCCAGCTGAGTTGGTGGAAATACTGCAAAGGACACTAGAGGAACAAGGAGTTGCCTTTGGAAGTGCAAGAGCTAAAGAGGAAGAGAAAAGGAGGGCAGAACGACGATTGAGAGAAGAGCAAGATGCAGCATATCTTGCAGCCCTCAGAATAGACCAGGTTCATATTTATTATTTTTATTTCTTTTCTTTAAATCTATACATTATTTGCCATACCTTGACGATCAAATAGATCAGTTGGCTCGGACAGTTGTTAATAATGATCTATTGGTCTATGTTCGCTAGTGTGTGTTTTCCTTCTAAATATTTCTTTTTCAGGAAAGGGAAAGGCTTAAAAATTTGCCTCGAGAACAAACAGCTCAGACTCCAGTTACACGACTTGCATCTGCACAGTCAGTGCACAGGGGATATAGCCAGTGGCCAAGGCACAATCCCAGCTTGATTAAACCTAGCCAAGTTAGAGAATCTGCAACAGAAGGAGAGCATGACAAAGATGTTGCTATCAAGACAAAGAACAATCAAGTCACTCAGGTTGATCAACCCCACCTATTTTATTTTCTTTACAGATAGATTTATGTTCAGATACCGCGATCCACATAACTGTGGTTAGTAGACGTAGCATCAAGGTTGTTCTGGTGACATCTGAGTTGTGCTAATTTTGGGTCTGATCATTATGGATTGCTTAGACATCTTGTTGGCTGCATCAATTCGGTTTAGGCCTTTTCTGATGTGCTGTTACTTTGTCCGATGAGCCTATCCAGTCAGGTCAAAATATTTCAAATATGATTTGGTTCATTTTGGTTAACTTGAACCTGATCCTTCAACTAGTCTTAAGATAAACCGATTTTGCATTTGCTCTTTGTGCTTAAAGAACATCTTGTCCTTTTTTCCCCTTTTGTTGCAGATACTGATAAGGTTTCCGAACGGTGAGCGAAGGGAGTGCAGCTTCTCTTCAACAGACAAGGTGCGAGCAATTTACAAGTACATTGATTCTCTGGGTTTACCTGGGATTGTCAATTACAGATTGATATCAAGCTTCCCTAGAAAAGTTTTCGGTGCTGATCAGATGGGCATGACTTTAAAGGATGCTGGCCTTCATCCTAAAACCACCCTGTTCTTAGAGCTTCTTTAAACTCGAGCTTAATTTCTGAACATCCTATCTGCTGGGAGGACATGTAATCTGTGTTGTACAAGTAGGACATAATCTTATGTAGAAGCTTCAGCATGAGTTACCGATGGCGTCAGTCGATCATAATAAATACACATGACACATTATTATATGAGTAATACTTCAAATTTGTGGGGTTGGAGTGTATTATCTGTTTGATTCATTCCCTTGAGCAGATCAAGTGTATGGATTAAAAAGAAAAAATTATAAAAGAACAACACGCTCGGTGGGACTCGAACCCACAATCCTTTGATTAGAAGTCAAATGCCTTATCCATTAGGCCACGAGCGCTTTGACGATAAGCATCTCGCCTTTTTGATTTTAACATATGATTACCTTAATTTTCCTATTTATTTATTTGAAAAATTATTTTAGCTCATTTGTATCAAATCTGAGTTGGATCTACTAAAATTATATTCATTTTTATTTTTGTTAATACATACATCGAGGCTATACTGAAAACTCATTCGATCGGAAAAAATTAGGTTCAAACTAAAAAAGGCAACTTTTTAAATTGAATAAATGTTGTAGACTTGTAGTTTAACGATGAAATATCATTTAAATGGCATTATAGGCAGTAAAAGAGGCATAGATGGAGGAAGGAAAAAGAGTACAAGCAAGGAATTTACTAATTTGTCATGAATGTTCGCTCAATCAAGTTTGGCCCTATTTTAACTTAACACATTTGTATCTCATATTGAAGATCGTTTTTACATAAAGATTTTTTATTTGTAATTACTTGTCAAAAACTAAAAATAAGTCCAATAACGACAATAATTACACTCTAAGTCTAGCTTAAAAAATAGTCGATACAAACATAATTTTTTGTGACATAAAGACATAAAAATTTCTTAGTGTGTAACAACAATCATGATAATAAATACAATAATACAAAATCAATGTAAATAGTTAAATACCATTTAAATTAATATGAACTTATCATTCACCTCCTGATAAGGAGGTTCTTTTTTTTTTTTTTTTTTTTTTGAGACCAAGATAGGCATGGCTCAAAACCTATGTGGACCATCATGGAAAACAATATGTAAGTTTTGGTCCAACAAACATTTTGGATAAAACAAGCATTGGCAAAAGTTTGAGTTTAGGTCAAATTTAGGTTGGACAAATCGTGTAATGTTTTAAATTTTGACAAAATATTTGGTTTAATATCAAGTTTTTTCGGGTCAAATAAATTGAAAAAGTTTAATTTTAAGTCAAAATCGAATATAAATAATATATTTAAATATAAAATTTAAATAAATAATTAATGACCACTATTTTTTTTTTTTTCGAGTTGACAAATTCAGTTGTCCTAGTCAAACGAAATTCTGACACCGCTTAAAACGGGCCTTATAATGTTCATGCCAGAATATTATGCATACCTGGAATTGTAAGGACGATCATTCTAAGGCCCAAAGAGCACCTACAAAGTGGTGGAGCTTGGGCCAGAACCCCCAGTTTGAATCACAAAAAACTAAAATTTGGAAAAAGAGAGGAAAAAGAGTTTGCGAAAGGTGGAAGCTTCAGAAAAATGGCACTTGGGGCGTGCATGAATTATCTTCGTCCACCTTCAATTAAGCCAATTCCTTACAATAAACCAACAAAATTTCCCAGATTTTGTGTTAGAAATTCTAGGAGTTTCGCAGTGGACGCTGATAATTCTCGTAAGGTACACTGATTTATCCATTTACTGTTTTCTTGCTGATTTTTTGATAATTTCTACCTATTGCTTAACTGGGTCAATTTGTCGAGAATTTATGTTTTCTAAGTGTTGCTTCGAATAGTTATTGTATGCTTAACTGATTGTGAGTTCAAGTCATGGTTAAAATTTGGTACTTATTATGCTTTATCTGCTGTGGGGTGGATTCCCCCACCCCTCCCCCAAAAAAAAAATCTCTTTTTCATTGTAAGTTCGCTGAAGAAAATGTCCCATATCTTGAGCTGTCAATTAGTCATAAATTATGATTTTTGGTGTTACAAAGTCATAATTTTCTGCTCAAGAATCAAGATAAAGTTGGGTTTCTTACTTAATTCTTCCCTGCAAAGAGAGGGTTTGAAAAAGTGAAAAACATGGAGCTGAATATTGGCATCATTACTCACGACCCATGTTAGAAAATTTAATGAAATGAGATTCATCAGTATATTGGTCCAGCATGAGTGACCATGTTGTCATTGATCTTGAATTTGAGGGATAGGGGGCATCAGAGCAAATGTATACCCTATTAGGGGATTGTAAAGGACAAATTTAACAAATAAAAAAGGAGAGGGTGTGGAAGCCATAGTCTTGGGTCCATAGATATGAGATTATGGTATAATTTGTATCCCGCACCTCCTGGGGTAGAGTGAAATTGCTCAAGCAAGAGATCACTCTTGCAAAGCCGAAATGCTAGGTTGTTTCTGAAATCATTCCATGTTCAAATTGAATGGCTTGCAAAACCCTTCATTTGAAAACAACTTGCATATGACTTATCTGTTTCATAGTCAATAATTTTTGATTTGTAAATACTGGCAGCTAGTTTTGCAAGTGAAGGAAAAACTTGAGAAAGATTACCATGATCTCCCTGTAGGCAAGAATGGAAGAGATGATGAAGAAATGATCTTTTGGTTTCTCAGGGACCGCAAGTTCTCCGTTGATGATGCTGTCAAGAAATTGACAAAAGCAATTGTAGGTACAACTAACAACATTGCTTGTAGCATTTCACTGAGCAATCTAGTATTCATATTATTGTTATTCATCTAGTTCTTTCCAACATTTAGCCACACATGTCAAATACTCAAGAGTGTTGTATACAATATCATAATTCCTTGCATATCTTCTGACACAGTTGTTTCAGTTTTTATGTTGCCATGTGTAGGGATTTTGTTTTCGTTTTCTTTTTCAAATCTTTTTAAACCTGTCTCATGGATGTTTACATTTAAATGCTTTAGTTTCTTGCTTTGTCTAGAAAGATAGCGAAATATAATGGATTGGTTTTAGTTGATTTGCTCTCTTCTTTTTGTCTCCTATTTGTGGAAGAAATGGCGTCAAGAATTTGGAGTGTCTGATCTGTCGGAAGACTTGGTGAAAGCTGCAGCTCAAACCGGCAAATCCTTTGTGCACGACTTTCTCGATGTGAATGGAAGACCTGTGCTTATAGTGGTTGCATCAAAACATTTACCTGCAGTAAGTGCCAAATTTGCATCAGAAAACCCTTGGCTTCTTCATACCTTGATATAAAGATGTGTTCACTTTACCAGCCGATAATTAACTTGTGACAGATCAGTTTTATTAATGTGTTGAGGTCGCTGATAATAGCTATTAATGTTAGCACATAAGCCTCCCCCACACCCTCCTCTTGCTCCCAGATTAGGGCGAAAATTGAATAAACAATACTGCCTCCAAAACCCCATTAGGAATAGCTTTATGGGTTATTGGCTAATTGTAGTTGAGCTGCTATGTAGTGCCTCAGATAATCTAATGCAATTTAACAAAGAAATGAACCAAAATGTGTTTCCTTGCAATCACAATGGTTTAACTTCTTACACTCCCTCCGTCCCAAAAATGATAGTCCATCTTAAACCAAGAGCCTCATTTATGTCTCACAAAAAGTAGGCTCTTAGTTCTAAGCAGATTATCAATTTGGGATGGAGGGAGTAGTATTCTTCTTTATTCCACAGAGGCTCTGTTGATAATTATGTATCTGGACTAATTACAGATGCTTGATCCCATTGAGGATGAGAAGTTATGTGTATTCCTAGTTGAGAAAGCTTTGAGTAAGCTTCCAGAAGGAAAAGACGACATACTAGGTGTAGTCGATCTCAGGGGCTTTGGCACTGAAAATGCAGACATGAAGTTCTTGACTTTTTTGGTAATTTCTGTGTCTTTATGCTAAGTAACAGCAAAATTTCTATATATGTTTTCCCACATTGAGCTTGAACAGATACACAATCTGATAGACAGACATCCTAGTGCTTTGTTTATTTGGTTGCTGAGGACCTTTGTGATGGACAATTTCTTTCTTTCCCTTTTTCTTTTTAGATTGCTGGCTGTTACTGATAGTTATCCTTTCACTTTGGTGGCAGTTTGATGTGTTTTACTATTACTATCCAAGGAGGTTGGGCCAGGTGCTTTTCGTGGAAGCTCCTTTTGTATTTAAACCAATTTGGCAATTGACAAAGCCCCTCTTGAAATCATATGCATCACTGGTAATGTGTTTCTTGCCATTAGATTCTTTTATTCAAGCACAGCCCTCCTCATGATCATGGTTGTCTGTGCCAATTAATTAACCGTCTTTTATTTTAAATTTGTAGAGAAACACCTTAAATTATCCTTCCACTACGTAGTTCCACCTTAAATCTGATTGTGACTAACCAAGCACTAAAAAACTGAATGTGTTGGCTTATGAAATTACATGCGTATTTCTTCCGGTCTATAGGCCAACTCAAAAAATAAGCTACATGGGGTCATTTGACATGTCAGTATTAGCCAGAAGTGTTTATTGCAAAAAAAAGTTGCAATTTACCATCAAAAAAGAAAAAATTGCAACTTTGAAATGTGGTCAAGTGATAAAGATGCAAGCTTATATTGGTTCATGCAGAGATAAAAATTAGTCTTCTTGTATATGATGGAATGATCTGGTTCATCTTCCTTCATATGCATCATCTTCTTCCCCTTGTATGGTTAATAGGATGGTCCTGATTGTTTTCCTTTATACACGCATCTTATCATACCCATTGCATAGTAACCAGGAAGGCTTCCATGTTCAAATTCCAGTTTGTTCATGTGTTGAGGTCCTGATCTAAAAGCGGAATGTGGACTAAATTGATGTCTCTGAGTAGATGGCAAAAGATGTTCTTGTGTTATGGTTCACTGCTTGGGCAATCACTTACAATCTTGGTGACTTTGTCGGATAGAGTTTATAGAACCTTTTACTGTTTTGTGCTATTGTACTTTCTAAAGAAGCAGAATATCAGATTCTGAATTTCTTATACATGGCACATTTCATATTGAAGGTGAGATTTTGCTCGGTGAGAACTCTCCAAGAAGAGTATTTCACGAAAGAAACCCTGCCTGCCATCTTCAAAGACTGAGAAGAGGAGGTTACACAGGTGGATGATAATCATTGGATAGAATCTGTCATGTTTGTTTTTCGGCTTCCTGTTCTGATAACTTAAAATGCAGAAAATCGGCATCACATGACATGAAGTTGAAGCTTTTTCTGAGGGAGGCAGAGTCATGGACCTACTATAGACCAAAGTGGGCAGATTAAGTCCAGTGCAGCAATTCCTGTTTGGCACTATTCATGCCTTGTACAGTGCTCTGCAAAGTGGATGAAGAGTAGGGAGTGAATTTGCCTCGATGGGAATTTGTATAAAAAGAGAAACCTTTATTGACTGGCATAGTACTAGCAAGTTAGTAACCCTGAGGCTTGTATGCATTGTTCATTTATATCAGACCTAATTCATTTAAAATTTAACACAGCATCAGAGCTAGTTGCTAGATTTGCGACCGTCACCTATATCGGATCATGTCACATATTGTTCCTTGACAATAACCCACATATGAGGGGACATGTGAATAATATAATAGTGGGTATTATCCCCCATTGATAAAATAAGATGACTTTGGTGTGGATTATCCGAACTTACCGGCTAGCTACAACAATGCACAGTTATAATGGCGCAGTTATAAATGTGAATGTTCTTTTGAAACCACGACACACTCGCTCTGATTTTATTGTTATTTTCTGGTGGTACAAATATGTACCTCAAGGACTTCCGTCTGTATAGACTTTGATTAATGCAGAGAATGGAGTAAAGTTGATCCATTATAGAAACCATAAACCACACAGGGAAGCAAGCAAGTTAAGGCTAGGCAAGTATCACTCAGACTTTTACTTGCTTGTTCACTTGTTATTATATACATATGGACTACAGATTAAGAAAGATAGGACTGATCCTTTGGAACTAATCAACCAAGCACGAGCTAAGTAAATCCCATGGCCATGGACAATCATAAAATAAGACAATATGTTGTAACAGTACGTAAGGGATGAAACCACGCAATGAAACGTGTGGAAATTTATGTCATGGTCGAAATCGCAGCAGTTAGTGGCAGATGCACTCATGGTTTTCGTTACAATGTCCTCCAGAAATGCTTAGTTGAAGCAAGCAAGTTGTTGAGCAATATGCATCCAAACCCGCCTTCCCAGGATTTCCAAGAAAATCATCTGGACGACAAGTTTTCAACATTCTCCTTGATCCACCTACAAAATAGCATATCACTGATATTAGGCATGTATTATTGCCCTACAATAACAACAAAACAATAAATCAAATATTACACACGTAATTACATTGTAGTTCTTGGAGTACAATACATTATACTCTCGAGCCACATGTCAATAGATGATTAGATGAAATGAAATTACTAAAAAAAGTTCTCATTGCTAGGTAATCGAAATACTACGACGTGCATTTAATGGACAAGGTATTATTAAATTTCTTAGCATATTCAATCTATTGTCAAATTTCTTAAGCAAATTATTTTTATTTATAATTACATTAATGTGGCGTTTGGTTGGATGTAATGTAATAGGGGTGTAATGTAATCAATTATGTAATGTAATTAGATATGTAATGTAATGGGACAACAATTACATTACCATGTTTGGTTATATTAAAAGTGTAATGTAATCACAATGGTAATGTATTATTTCAATTACCAAAGTTAGTAATTAAATTATTGTAGTGGAGATAAATGCTATCTAAATAAAAATTTGAGCTACATATTTAGATTTGAGGTTTTAAAAATATTTTTTATCAAATAATCAAGTTTTATTGCAAATATCAACTATATTATTCTAATAGCAATAAATATAGTAATAAAGATAAATGTTATCCACACGACAATATTTTAAATTCAAAATCATATTTGAGATTTTTTTAATCTTTTATATCATGTTTTCTAATTTAAAATTTTTTGGTGACAAAAAGATCAATTCGATTATTCTAGTGGCAATAAATGTTTGTCGTAGTGAAGATAAATGTTATCCACATAACAAAATTTTAAACTCTAAATTTATATTTGAGCTTTTTTAATCTCTTCTATCATATGATTAAGTTTTGAATTTTTTCATGAATAAAAATACACACTAAAATTATTTTATTTATGATAAATATTTATTGAATTAAAAATAACTGTTAACAAGTAAAAAAATTTGATCTAAAAATTTTAATTTAAGCTTCTTTTATCTTCTTAATTGAATACTTAAATTTTAAATCCAAAATATGAAAGTTGACATTTTCTCTTAATGATTTAACGATCATATCATATATTCGAGATAATAGAAGAAAAAAATTTTAGTTTTTTATCAAATGGATAAATTTTTTGCTTGCCAAGGAGGAGAGAGAAAATGGATATGGAATTGAGGGGGTGGGGGGAAATTATTAGAAGTGTGTTAAAATTTGATCATAAGGATGGATGTAATCATGATTGTTTAGTAAATGTTAAAGTAATTGTAATTGCATAGGTAAAGGTTAATGTGATTACAATGCAATTTTGATTGCATTACAAAGTTGTAATCAAATATGGTAATGTAATCACCATTACCAATTTGATTACATTACCACTTTGATTACATCCAACCAAACATGCCCTTTCTCATGTCATAAATCAAACACCAATATGCATTTATTTATAATTAGAGCATGTTTGGCCTAGTTTTAAAAAGTAGTTTTTATTTTTTAAAAATATATTTTTAAAAATTATTTTTGGAGAAAAATTAAAATATTTGGCCTAAATTTTATATAAGTGTTTTTAAATAATTCATTTGTTTGACCAAAATTTTAAAAAGGGTTAGAGAGGAGATAGAGATAAAATAAAACAAGAGAGAAAAAAAGATAGAGGAGAGAGAAGAGAAGACTAAACAGTCTGTAAAGGGAGGAGAGAGAGAAAGAAGATAGAGAAAGAATGAGATTATGGGTGGTTGTCTTCCAGCTTTTTCAAAAATTAGAAACGAAACGTAAACAACTATTTGCTTTTTCTGTTTTTGGAGAGTTTTTTTTTCCAAAATCACTTTTGAAAAACAGTTTTAATTTTTTAAAAACTAGTGCTTGGCCTAATTTCAATTTGAAAATCTAAAAATACTTTTAAAATATAGGCCAAACATCCACTTGGTATAGTAATAAATAATTTATTATAATTATTTTTTGTTATGTTGAATTCTATAAACAAAAGTCAGTTACATCAAATTCATTATTCAAGCAATTATAATACATTTAGATAATTTAACTTTTTTTGGCACCTCCAATTATATTGGGTACTTATTATTATTATTATTATTATTATTATTATTATTATTATTATTATTATTATTATTATTACTACTACTACTACTACATATCATATGTTTATTATGTTGGACTTATATATTTATCAAACTAATTTATTTTAATTTTATGAATAATATCGTGTAATATTGTGAATTTGGATAAAATATTGTCTTTACCCCTTGGACATTCTTTTTCAAAAGAAATTAAGATTTTAAAGTTTAAATCTCCAAAAAGGAGAAAAGAAAAATAATGATTTAAATATATAAATAATGTTAACAGAGGAATTTATAAAAAAATTTAAAAAATATTTTTATATTAACTATTTAAAAAAATATCCACTTACGTTCTTTTACTTATTATTAATTTTTATTGTTATAAATTAATTAAAAATTATAAAATTAATTAATGATAAAAATAAAATTAATTAATATTTTAGCATAGAAAGGGGTATAACCCTAGTAATACATTATTATTGACAGTTTATAAATTATGACGTTATTCTATTATTCAATAATTTTTTTATTTAACACACGATGATAATATAGCATATGACAATTTATCACTGATCTTCGTGGACCTCACGTGGAAAGGCGACCAACATTAATTAGTGATAGAGTATAGGATTATAATCTCAATTATTAGGAAAAGGTTGTGTATATCAATGCTCATTTTAATTATTCTAGGTTTTTTTAAAATCAAAATCAAAATACTATTCTAAATTGTTTTGGTAGAATCTAAAAATATATTTTACAATAACAGGTAATAAGAAAAAATATGGAATTTATATCATAATAAAGGGCATGGTAGATCAGTTCACAATGCGAGTAATGAAATCATTCATGTTTTATACTTATATTGAAAATTGATCGAGATTTTTGTAATAAGTTGATGGTGCAAAACTATTGATACAATTGAGATTTTATAAATACATTTTTACTCGATTAGCAACCAATTATTGCTTCCCTCAAGAAACAACACTCTTCCTCCCAATTATTCCTTTCATCCATTAACCTTTGCTCTCGCATCTTTCTCCTTCACTGTCTCTCTTCAATGGAAATGAATCTCTCTTTAATGGAACAATATCTACAAATTTTTCTTTAAAATCAAACAATCTTTTGAGAAATTTCTTTTTAACCCTATTTCTCTCAATTTTTCATCTTCTCTATGTCGTCTTCTTCTTCTTATTTTTTATTTCACCAAAACACCATTGGGGAAAGATAGGTAAGGGGAGAGATGGAGATTAGAAAAGGGGAAGGAAGGGCAGGGGGTAACTTGCATACCACCTACAGACTCACCGGTAGCCAACGGCTATGATTGTGGATTTCTGATTACTTCGTAGTTTAGGATTAATCAACAATTTATAATTTTAGGGATGAGTGACAATGCTATGAGTAAAAGGGGTGGAAGTTACATGGTTTTTCCAAAAATAAGTAAAAAGCAATTACAATGGCATAATTGTCATTTAGCATAAAATACAGCTAAATAAAAAATTAAGAGTACTAAAAAATTATATCACAAATTTTGAGGTCCTAAGCGTATCAGGGTACTAAAACGTTAATTACCATAAAACTGGTATGGATATGGTGGGCATAACCTGAATCCACCCACTAAGTGAAATCGTTCATATATCATCCATCCATAGAGTAAACTCATCCATCCATCATCCATTTGTCATCCATATTATTAGTTTTGCAAATAATAGTTGAAATATATATACATATCTTTAGAGGGGAAAAACATCACATTTGTAAATATTCCTTTCAATCATATAACTCCCCCTTGTAAAAAAAAAAAAAAAAAGAACGTGATGTGTGATGGATTTTTTTAATTTAAAAAATATGATGTTGTATAAAAGATTCACAGAGGTATGCTGGATATTAAAAATTAAAAAAATTAAAACAATTATGATATAAAACATAATGTGCAATTAAGTCTCCAGTTAATTTAATAAGAAAATTCTGTTTTAGTTCTTTTTTAAAAGCTCAACCATTAATGACTATTATAGACCAATCATAATTTAACAACTCAAATATAAATGCCACATCAGCATACACATGTCAAGTTTACAACAGTTGTACTCACTTTTATATATATAATAATAACTGGGGTTATACAAAGGTATTAATTAATTTTATTTTTATAATTATTTATTATTTAATTTTATTATTTTTAATTAATTTATACCAATAAAAATTAATAATAAGTTAAAGTAACATAAGTACATGTACATATCTTTAAATAGTTAATATAAAAATATTTCTTTTAATTTTTTTATAATTTACTTTATTGTGTGAAAATAGGGATAGCCATTGCTAGTGGGAGTAAATCAATTACGGTGCATTAATAATATTGTAAATAAGTATTACTATTAATAAACTCCCGAATCAAGTACTGCAGCGAATCGCAGCATTTGAGGTTGCAGAGGAAGAGATCGGAGATAATTTCTACTGGAAAGCGGATCCTTCGAGGCTATTTTCAATTAAGTCGGCAATTTCCCTTGTTCGGAATGACCATCAAAACTCAAATACATCTGATTGGCGCTGGATCTGGAAATTCAAGGTTCCACAACGAATTTGTATGTTCCTCCGACCGGCTCTACAAGATAGAAACATGACGAACCTTAATAGATTCAAACGAGGTCTCGTACGGGATCCAGGATGTCACCTATGCGGGGCGAAATTGGAAGATTTGAACCACGTCTTGAGGGATTGTACCCATGCTCGAGCTCTGTGGCGACATTTTCACAATGACGGACAAGCACCGAACTCATATATACCGGTCAATGGATGGATTCTCGCAAAACATCCGAATAGAGGATATTGACTCAAATTAGAGCACGAAATTCTTGACTATTGCACGGTATATTTGGAAATGGAGATGTTCTCTGTGTTTCGGTAATAGCATGGAAGTACCGGATAATATGGTAGGATTTTTGAATTCCAAAATTTCAGAAACAATCACAGCTTGGCAAAGCAATTGCTATGCAATGAGTACCCGGACTTCGGTCACCCGAGAACTTCTAGTAGGATGGGAAGCTCCACCACCGGAATGGGTACTGCTGAACACGGATGGAGCATCCAAACACAATTCGGGACCGGCAGCAGGAGGGGGTGCTATCGGAGGAGACTGGGGTGAATGGCTAGCCGGGTTTATTGAGAAATTTGGGATCTGTTTGTCGGTAATGGCGGAAGCCAAAGCTGTGTGGAGAGGCTCGAGGCTGGCCTACAACATGGGGTTCAAAAGGTTTGGGTCAAATTAGATTCTCTTATAGTTGTGGGAATGCTAAGGGGCAACCAAGGAAAAAATACCCAAGTCAGTCATATCATCACTCGAGTGTAAGGATCTAATAAATCGCAGTGGTTGGGAAGTGAAAATTTCTCACTTGTTTTCGTAAAGCAAATCGGTGGCTGATAAACTAGCTAATTTAGGTATTGACAAGGAGGTGAGTTTTTACCCCTTAGCTAATCCTCCTAGTTGGCTCAATGATTTTCTATTTGCGAGATAATTTAGGTGCCTCTTGACCCAGATTTGTTAAAAACTAATAATATTTCTCGAGGCATAGCCCCTCTTCCGCACCAAAAAATAAAATAAATTACACAATAAATTGAATATAAAAATATTTAACTCATTAAAAACATGTAACTTATACCTCCATTGAAGGTATAGAAATTCAAGAGTTAAAGAGAGGAAATATTAATAATAATTTTAAAAGTAATAATTTATATTAGTCATGCTAATAATATTTATATTAATCATATTTGAGTATAATATTGATGTATAAGTATTAATATAATGTAATTTATTATTATCAAATTTCATCACTAAATTAGTATATCACAATTGAAACATTTTAATAATTTTGGATTATGTAAGTGGTTAGATAAATTTTCGACCAAAATAAATTTGAAAAAAATTACATTATACACTCTAATTTTATTATTAAATTATATTATTTTTAAAGTTATTCTTTTAAATTTTTTAATTATGTAGTCGGTTACATAACTTACATATTGAAATGAATTTGAAAAATTACATTTTATACTCTACTTTAATTGTTTTAAATTAGTACATTATTATAATATTATTGTAATTTTTATCATCAAATTTCATTACTAAGTTAGTTAAATTATTTTAAAATAATTTAGTTTTTAAATATTGAACTATAATATCAATGTATTTTTTATCATCAAATTTCATGTCTAAATTAGTATATCATAACTAAAAATCTATAACATTTTTTATTATGTAGTCAGTTATATAAATTATATATTAAAATAATTTTTAAAAAATTAGATTATTAAAATATTAAAATATTGAAGTATAATATTAATGTAATTTTTTATCGTAAAATTTAATTACTAAATTAGTATATCATTATTATCATCAAATTTTATTACTAAGTTAGTTAAATTATTTTAAAATAATTTAATTTTTCAAATATTAAAGTATAATATCAACGTATTTTTTATCATCAAATTTCATGTCTAAATTAGTATATCATAACTAAAAATCTATAACATTTTTTTTATTATGTAGTCAGTTACATAAATTATATATTAAAATAATTTTTAAAAAATTAGATTATTAAAATAGTGTAATATTGAAGTATAGTATTAATGTAATTTTTTATCGTAAAATTTAATTACTAAATTAGTATATCATTATTGAAAAAGTATAATATTAATGTTATTTTTACTAAATTAGTAAAGTTGTTTAAAAATAATATAATTTTGCAATTAATGGTATCGCCAAATAAGTATCCTACGTGTCGCTCCTATATCGCTCAGACTTAACTTTTAATATTATATATATAATAATAATAATATATACAAGATGGATTTCAGATTAACAAAGATAGGATTGGTCCTCGTGGACTAATTAGCCAGGCACGAGCTAAGTAATCCCCACGGCCATGGACAATCATAGAATAAGAAAGTAGGTACGTAGTAACTAGTACATAGGGGATGAAACCGACGGCCATGGATTCATGAGGTATGGAAAATCATGTCATGGTCGCCCTCACGGCAGCTCGTTGCAGATGCAGTTACCGATTGAGTCGCAATGTCCTCCAGTATATTTTTTATTCATAGCAATGCAAGCTGCTGAGCAAAGTCCATTCGATAGACCGAAATTTCCAGCTTGCCCAACTTGACAAACTAGCAGCATTCTCCTTGATCCACCTATGAAATAGCATATCACTGATATTAGGCATGTATTATTGAGCTACAACAACAAAACAATAACACGAATATTACAAATATCGTTATATTGTAGTTCTTGGAGTATGATACATTGTATTCTTATACCATATGTTAATATATGGTTGGATAAAATGAAGAAACAAGAAGAGAATCTAGAGAATGAAGTAAAAAGGCAAAAAAAAAGATAGTTAATAGAAATTACTAGGTAATCTAGATACTATGACGGAATTTTCACATGGGAGGAGAGAAGGGCAAACAAGGGTAAGAGAAATTTCCTGATACCTATAGAGGGTTTTTATAACAATTTAATAAAGCTAAAGATTACTACCTGCAAGTGCTGGTACAACAGCACAGTGAAGGAGAAGCAAAGCAAAGAAGAGGGCAACAAAAGTGGTGCGAATAAGCTTAGCCATTACTGGTAGTCTTTTTAACTCGGGAGATGGATTTCTATGTAATTTAGGGTGTTTTCTTGCTCTAATTCTGATGAACAAGAATGCCTCTTTATAGTCACAAACTTCTTTTTTTTTTTTTTTTTTTTGGCTCGATAGTCACAAACTTCTTAAGCCCTTAGTTAAGTCGTCCTTTTCGTTTGATCTGGTCTCTAACGTGCCTTGAATGGATAAGGCATTATTAAAGTTCTCCATATTGGATACATTGTTGAATTTCTTAAGCTAATTACTTCAGCTACTTTGTTTAATTGCCCCGTTATTTGCAATGACATTAAAATATAGCACAATCTCAAGTTCCAAGCAACTACACTTATTAAATGAGGAGTGTTAAAGAAAAATTTTAATTAGTTTTACGGTGAAAAATTTTATTTCATTATTTTAATTATGAATTTATATTAGAGTGTACGCAGTCAACGATTTTCAAATATAGGGCTTAACGAAACCAACTTTTCTGTAATTTTACAATTTGGAGGTAACATTGCTACATCATACCCTCTCACACATCTTGCCCTTATGACACAATTTCGAAATATGAATTTAAATTCGAATTTATTTGAGAGTAATGTTTATGGTAGATACAATATAATCTTAAATTAATGAATTGATGATTCATATACAATAAAAAATGCACATAGAATGGAGTTCTCAGAAGTTATAATGTAAAATCCAACAACCAAATAGAAATTAATTGTCAGTATATTTCTTCAAATTTGCATATTTGATTGGTTTGTATCTTTAGTTTTGGTGTGTGAATAGTTTCCTAATATTATTTAGAGGTAATAGATGTATGTCTTGTTAAGACACCTCTTAAGTGTCTTATTTCAATTTAGATTAATATGTTATATGATTTTAAATTATTAAATTTTTAATAATTATAAGTAATTATCAATTATAACATTTTAGTATTTTAATCCAAAATAAAATTTTAATCAGATCAACTCTATCCATAAATACGTATCATACATATAATTTTACAACCGTAGAAAATTATAAATAAAGTGTAGGATTAATTACTAGGAAAAAGGTTGTGTTCTACTATACTAACAAGCTCATTTTAATTATTCACGGATTGCCCCACTATTATGTGGGACGGCAAACTAGGAATTGCTTATTCATTTCTAGTTTCTTAGAATCAGAATCAAAATTAAAACCAAAACCAAAACTAAATAACTAGTTTATATATGCCGCGAAGGCAATACAATGTAATTAAGGAAATGCTTTTTGGATAAAAATAATATAAATATTGGGGTGCATACGAATTTTTTTTGACACGAACAAGTACTGAAATTTAACTATACTTAATATCGATACAACATCATTGAATTATGAGTGCTCCGACTCAGTGAGGTGATGATGTGCCATGGCCTAACATACATGTTGACAACGGAGTAATTTGCTGAGTGTGGCTTTTTCTAATTGCATGGCGAGTTGCTCGATTTATGACCATCCACTATATCCGATCCTATCACATATTGTACCTTGTTAGTAAACCACCTGTGATACGGCCTGAGTAGTTGAGATATAATATTCTTCTTAAAATTAACTAGAGTCAAATAACATACATTAAATTTCTTTATTTTTTTCTCTTTACACATATTTTTCTCCGAAAGGACGAAGGTCGGGTGACTCCGGTTACCCTAACATAAATCCGCCACTGTGTATAACCCTTTAAATTACTCCGGTCATTGCTAATTTGTTTTGGATTGAAACCTATGAACTCATATACATTACTAGTTTATTTCACACACAACACACATGTAAGTAAGCAAGCAAGCAAGCTCACTTGTTATTATAATTAGATACGACTGATCCGTGGGAACTAACCAAACACGAGGCAAGTAATCCCCATTGACAACCTGCATAAAATAAGAGAATGGGTATGTAAGGGATGACGGATCCAAGTGTGGCGATGTCATCGGCGCAGCAGTCAGCTGGTTAGTTGCAGACGCATTCACCCTCTCCGTTGCAACATCCTCCGTGCATATTGCCATCTTGAACAGCTCAGCTTCAGTGGCGGATTCAGAATCGAAACTAACAGGGATCAAAAATAATATGTGGTTATTTAAAATTTTAACCCAGGTTCAAGCTGGTCGGATCTGAAAATTTTCAGGTATTTTGGATTCCGATAATAATTTCGTATTTCAGGTTACAATTTTGTTTCAAAATCCAATTTTAAAACTCTCAAATACCTAATTTCAATATTCCAGTTGAATTTTGGGAACTAAATCTTTCCATTTTGAACTGAAAAAATAATTTTATACACACGTATTATTACTCACAAAATAAATAAAATAATGAGGCACAATTACACAAGCTCACAAATTCAGAAACCTCTCGGAGTCAGATTGATTGAGGAGGATGATATTGCTTGTGGACTTTGCTGAGGATCTACCCATCAGAATTGGGGTAATTACAATCAATTACTAGAATTTATTCTAAATACAATAACAAAATTAACATCAAATTGATACTTATATGACGTGGCGCAATAGGATATAATATATCATCATGAAAATAAGGTCTTAAAAATTAAAAAAAAACCGACTAAATACAATGTATTGATGTACTTTTATGATATATTTTGTTAATATAATTATACTTTTTCTTGATCCCTATTTATTTAAGCAGACGATATAAAAGTTACAAAATACATCAACCTAATCTCCAAGTCCATTGTGGCCCACTGTGGCCCATTTATTCAAGTCCAGTCCATCTTTGCTTGCTATGACAAAGATGGGTTCAGCTAAGCCGAGTCAACCCAGGCCTATCTAGCCAGCCTCCGAGCCATTGGCTCAGGAACCCCAGCCAATTAGGGCCAAGATGGTGCTTGTGCTTATTATGTTTGTTTATTCATATAACTCTCTCTAAGTATGTAGCAGAAAGTAATCTAAATAGAATCTAAGTTTTACATCTTTAACCAAACTCTTATTTGTCTGTTTGTATATCCTTAGAACTTGACTTTTGATTCAATTTATCTTGCAAATGATCCTCCTCTATCTGTATTGTTGTGAACGGATATGGGGCTCAGCTTATTCATCTTAACAGAATCACTATGCCTGAACAATTTTTGTACAACAACTCCAGATGTGAATTCCACTTTACAAGGTCAGGAGACATCTAGATATAACCAATCTTACCCCGGCAAACAAATCCGTGAGCAGAGGAACCAATTCCAAGATACCCACATCTTGAATACTTTTTATTGATCCCTGGGAGCTAACCAAGCAAGAGCTAAGTAATCCCCATGGATGATCATATAACTGACATAAATAGTTGTTTCTCATTGTATTTTACAGCAGGTGTGGCTAGTACAAACCGACGAATTGACTGAGGTGTGGAAATGTCATCGGCGCAGCAGCTAGTCGCAGACGCATACTTTCTGTGAGTTACAATATGCTCCATGGTTATTGCTATGATGAAAACCGCAGCTTAGTGAGCAAACTGCATCCCCCACATTAAGAAGGCCAACACTTCCTAATTGACAAGATGACAACATTCTCCTTGATCCACCTATACAAGTTATGTAAAATAGTACTGATTTTAGGCACATATATTACTGTTCTACAATAACAAGCAACAGAACCATATTTCCTCCATCTCATCATGACTGACTGTCAAAATTGACTTTTCCTAGTCAAAATTTTTAAACCGTGCCTATAAATTTAATTATTGACAAATTTTCTTATGTAACTGTGAGAAAATAATAATGAAAGTTAACGTTAGAAGATCATAAAAAGTTTGTATATATGACAGTCATAGCAGGAAATTCTTGGGTTACGCCCAAAAGAGGAAATCGAATTTGAAATATATATTGAACCAGATAGGATGTCTACAGTAGAATTAGAAGTTCGACTTGATCATTTGTTGCATAAGGGCTATAAAAGACCAAGATTATTCCCTTAATATGCACCAATCTTGTTTGTGAAGGAAAAGGATGAGACATTAAGATTAAGTATAGATTACAGAGAGTTGAATAAGATTACCGTGAATAATAAATATCCTTTGCTTAGGATTGACGATCTATTTGATCAATTGCAAGGAATGAGAGTATTTTCAAAAAAAAAAAAATTGATCTTTGATCGAGGTATCATCAATTAGGGATTGTGAGAGATAGATGGCGGAATGACTCACTCAATATGGGAGTCGGGCATTCTATATATATAGAAGATAATACAGAAAAATAATTTACAATTATTTTATGTACAATAATATCTCTAATACTCTATTACGCCCCTCAAGCTGATCGGGGAACGCACGGACAGCTTGGACTTAAGAAACTGAAACTGTTGAGAGGACAGCCCTTTAGTTAAGATGTCCGCAATCTGAGAAGTATCGGCAACCCGCTCTCAAACAAAGTGATAATCCACAGCTATATGTTTGCTACGGTCGTGATTGACCGGATTGGCGATCATATAGGTAGCACCGATATTGTCACAATATAACCGCACAGGAGTGGCAAGGGTAATACCAACATCAAACAAAAGCTTGCGAAGCCAAAGTGTCTCAAGCAATCGTATAACCAAGAGCACGATACTCGGCTTCAGTGGAAGATTTGGAGACCGTGGGTTGCTTTTAGAACGCCAAGATATGAGATTAGGACCAAAATAAACAGCGTAGCCTGTGGTAGAGCGACATGTGTCACGACAACCAGCCCGATCAGCATTAGAATAGGCAATAATGACCGACGGTGAAGATGCAACATGAAGAAAAAGCCCATGGTCAAGATTTCCCTGCAGATACCTGAAAATACGCTTCACGAGCATGCAGGTGAGTAGTACGGGGAGCGTGCATAAATTGGGAAATTACATGCACTCGTATAAGCAATATCAGGTCGAGTCATGGTCAAATACTGCAAGGCACCTACTATACTTACATGCCGAGAGGGATCAGCAAGCGGTTCACCATCCGTAAGGGATAGGGTGGTTCGAGCAGCAGAAGGAGTTTTAACAAAGCTACAAGTTTGAAGTTGAAATTTATGTAAGAGATCTAAAACATATTTCTGCTGTGTCAAAAATAATCCGAGAGGAAGATCGAACCACCTGAATGCCAAGAAAATAACTTAGGTTCCCAAGATCTTTCATGGCAAAGTGACTGGCAAGGGAATCAATAAAAGATTGCAGTAAGGTGGAGGAATTACCAGTCAAAATAATGTCATCCACGTAAAGAAGGAGAATAAGGACATGATTGCCAGTTCGAAGAACAAACATGGAGGTGTCAGCATTGCTACATACAAAATCATGAGACAGAAGGAAGCTGCTAAAGCGATGAAACCAGGCACGAGGAGCCTGTTTCAAGCCATAGAGCGTCTTCTTAAGGCGACAAACATGGGTAGGGAAATCAGGATGAACAACCCAAGAGGTTGTTTCATATGAACTGTCTCAGTGAGATGGCCATGTAAAAAGGCATTCTTGACATCAAGTTGGCGAATGGGCCAATGAAAGGAAACAGCAAGAGTCGAACCGGACGAATAGTAGCGAGGCTTAACAACAGGGCTGAAAGTCTCATGGTAGTCAATACCTGGTTGTTGGTGAAACCCCTGTGCTACAAGTCGAGCTTTGTACCTCTCCACGGAACCATCGGAAAGATATTTAATCTTGTAAACCCATTTACGCCAACCAAATTAAGATTCGGTTGAAATGGAACCAAATCCCATGTGTTATTGGCAATCAAAGCATTATACTCCTCCGCCATGGCTTCCTTCCATTTGGAATGTCGGGAAGCTTGTGAAAAGCAAGTAGGTTCAACTTCAGCAAGACCAACACTAAGAGACAGGAGACGCCTAGGTTTGGCAATGCCGGACTTGGACCGAGTCCGCATAGGGTGAACATTATTGGTTGAAGACATAGGGACACTCGAAGAGGCAACAGGACTCGGCGAGCAACGTATAGAAGCACTAATATGAGCAAGGGGATCCGACACAATAGGAGATGAAGCAAACACAAGACCAAGGGCGGAGGGAGGGGGAGCGAGACGTAGTGTCGGGTTCGGGAGAGACATGGGCCATAGACGTTGGGCTAGAGTTGAGACTCGACGAGGATGAAGAGGCTATTGGAAGAGAAGGAGACACCTCAGTAGCGAAGAAGCGAGGTTCGGATAACGTGGAAGGGAGGGCCAAAGATTAGGTCGTCCCGAGTGGACTCAACAGTGTACGGGAGACCAAACCAGAAGAAGAGGCGGAAGACAAGGCAACCGAGGCACGAGTGGCAGTGAGACGAGAGAATATCCTTTATCACAAAAGGGGCATTAGGAGACGAACTAGAGACAAGTTGAGGAAAAGGATAAATGTTTTCATAAAATCGTACATTTCTACTCACATAAACACGACCTGTTAGGGGATCCAAACAACGATAGCCCTTAAATGAGGAGCATAGCCTAGAAAAACACAAGTGAACAGAACGAGGAGAGAGTCTATTGGACGCCCTGGCAACAAAATTTGGAAAATAGGAGCAACCAAAAGGTTTAAGAAAACCATAATCAGGCGGACGACCAAATAAAAGCTCAAATGGAGAACGATTTTGCAACATAGGTGTAGGTAAACGATTGATCGTATAGATAGCTGTAAGAGCAGCATCAAGCCAAAATTGAGCAGGCATGGAAGCATCAATTAGAAATGCCCGAGTCATTTCCAAAATATGGCGATGCTTACGCTCAGCAACCCCATTTTGTTGTTGCATATCGGGACAGGATTTTCGAAAAAGGATCCCTTTTTGAAGAAAATGAGCAAAAAGACGGGAGTTATCAAACTCTTTTCCTCCATCACTCTGAAACATTTTAATTTTGCAATTAAAAAGATTTTCAACTAAAGCCTGAAAATTGCAAAAATTGAACATACCTCAGATTTCAATCGCATAGGATAAATCCAGGTAAACCGGGTAAAATCATCAACAAACACAACAAGATATCGAAAACCTAGGTGATTGCCAAACATCTGAATGTATTAATTCAAGAGGGAAACAGATCGATGTTCCGCTAAAGTAAAAGGAAGAGTATGTGACTTTGCCAAACGACAAGTCGTACAAGTATCATGAAAACTATTTGTAAGTTTAACAGATTTATTTCTCCTAAGAAAATCCAAAACTCGAGCTCCACAATGTCCTAGTCTCCGATGCCGGTATCGCCGGTCTCACTCGGAGCTAGGTTAGCTGAAAGATGAAGTGTCTCAATGGGCGGACGTAAGGGATAGACATTGCCTACACTGGGGGCCTGCAAAAGAACATCACCCGAGGTGTTGTCCTTTACGTGAAACGAGAATCGAGAATGAAAGGTGACATGACAATTATTATCCCGACACAACTGTTTGACCGACGTAAGGTTATGCTGAAGTTGAGGCACATGATAAACAGGTTTTAAAAGAAGTGGCCGAGAAGCAGTTTGCAATAATAGAGTACCAACATTAAAAATAGGTAACAAGGTTCCATTTCCAACACGAACCTTAATAGGACCGGAGTAAACAGATTTTGAAGATAGCTTACCATCATCAAGCGTCATGTGAGAGGCCGCTGCTGAATCAGGACACCACAGCTTGTTCACCATTGTCAACCGGATTGAAAGTAGCAAATGCAGGAAGTGTTGGTTGTTGACGTGGTTGATAACGATTGGGGCAACTGTCGCGAGAATGCCCCGGAGCTTGACAAATCGACAAACAACATTAGGACGGGAACCTAATATCCCTTCAGAATAGTTAGTGCCTAAATGGGAGTAGTTAGTACACGAAGTAGAAGGACCAAAAGTACGAGACAATCACCCAACTGAATTACAAAATGCAGTACTGTAGGCACACTCCTAAGGGAGGTCCGATCGGAAGAATTGTTGCGGTGGGAGACTTGCTGATGATTACGATTGTTGTTGCGATTCCGATTGCGATTATTCCGACCCCTTCTTCCTTTGTTGTAGTGGCTAGAGTTTCCTTTCCGGAGCCAGATGACCCCGAAGATGCACCCCTAAATTGGAAGCAGCACTCTTTGGTGCGAAGTAGTCGAGAGAAGGGAGGCGAATGCCCGATGTGTAGAGGGATCACGGGCACGCCCAAAATTAAGTCGTTGCTCGTAAAAGATAAGTTTGGAGCGCAGATCATCAAAAGTGTGAACACCAGGAAGCAGAGAGTAGGCAGTGACAAAGGTATGATACTCGGAAGGGAGCCCAGCAGTAGTAAACCGAATCGGTTCTAAGTCTCGTAACAGGGACCGAATAGCAGCAAGTGAATCCGCTATGTTCTTAATGGTTCGGAGATAATCATCCATGGACTGATTTTCCCCCATTGAAACATGAGTAAGCATGCGTTTAAGGTCGAGAGCCCGAGCTAAACTAGCAATGTTAAACCGAGACTCTAAATGTTGCCAAATTTGGAGAGAACGAGGCAAGCTACGAACTTCACTCAAAGTTTCAGGGAAATAGTAGCAAAAATCCAAGCACGCAACAACCGATCAACTCGTAACCAATAAGAGTAATTAGGATTGACAACCGAATAACCCGAGGCAACAACTAAGTGAGACGACGGTTAAGAAACAGAACCATCAAGCATACCACTAATCTGATGCATAATAGTGAAAGAGGAAAATTGCTCTCGCCAAGACAAATAATCGTCAATCGAACGAAGAATAATCGTAACGTAATTAGTAATATTTACCGTCCAAAGAGACGACGGAAGGGGCGGCAGACCACCCGCCGGCGGCGGAGCAAAGGAGCCGGTGGCGAGGGCGTCGCCGGTGACCGGGGAACAACCGAGGCTAGTGGCGGCGGCGGAAAACACAGGCGAAGCAAAGAGAGAGGGAGGCACCGATGGAGGCGACGTGCTCCGGACGCCAGCACCGGAGAAAGACGGCGATGGTGGCAGCGGGAGCCCAGCGTGCGGCAGAGACAGATGCGGCAGCCGCGGGAATGCGAACGCCGAGGTTGACGCAGCGGGGTCGACGGAGCCCAGGCCTGGAAAACCCGAAACAAGGGCAGAGGCAGCGGAAGAAGAAAAAGGTTGGACGCCGGCGAGTAGGGCATGGGGCAAGCATCGGCGGGAGGAGTAGGTGCGGCGGCGGAGGCTGCCGGCGGTGAGTCGAGGAGGAGGGCAGATGGTGTAGCCATGGAGGAGAGAGAAAAGCTAGGGTTAGGGCTTGTGGGTGGGCTGCAGCCGTGAACGATGAGTCGTGAACATTTTTTTTTTTTTTTTTGGTGTTTCGAGGCGGCTGCTAGGGTTGCACTAAAATTTGAAATCGAGCCTTTGGCTCGATACCATGTGAGAGATAGATGGCGGAATGACTCACTCAATATGGGAGTCGGGCATTCTATATATATATAGAAGATAATACGGAAAAATAATTTACAATTATTTTATGTACAATAATATCTCTAATACTCTATTAGGGATTAAGCCTAAAGACATTCCAAAAATGGCATTTAGAACACGTTATGGACATCATGAATTTATAGGCACGCCTTTTGGGTGAACAAATGCTCCAGTGGCTTTTATGGACCTAATGAACAGAATATTTAGGCCGTACTTGGATAAATTTGTTGTTGGCTTCATTGATAATATCTTAGTATACTCCAGGACGGAGGAAAAACATGCTGAGTATTTAAGGATTATGCTGCAAACCTTGAGAACTCATAAATTATATGCTAAGCTGTTAAAGTGTGAGAGTTGTGGCTGTTAGAAGTGACCTTTTTGGTGGCATGTAATCTCTTTGGAAGAAATCAAAGTAGACCGATAAAAAGTAAAAGAGATAACTAAGTGGCTCAAGCTAACTAACATTACGGAAGTTCGAAGTTTCAAGAAATGGCAGGATATTATAGGCGATTCGTGTAGGATTTTTCGTGAGTAGTTTTGCTTCTTGAGGAAAAACAACAAAGTTTGAACGGAATGATAAATGTGAAACCGTTTTCCAAGAACTAAAGCAATGACTTAATTTTGTAGCAAGAGGAAGGTGGAGAATTTATCATTTACGAGTGACATATCTAGATAAGGGATAAAGTGCGTCTTAATGCAAAATGGGAAGTTTATAGCATGGGCTTCTAGACAATTGAAGTCGTACGAGCAGAATTAACCTACTTATGATCTTGAACTAGTTACAATAATTTTGTATTGAAAATTTGGAGACATTGTCTGTAAGGAAGTATATGTCCAATCTTCCCTGACTGTAAAAGCCTCAAGTATATTTTCACTTGTAAAGAATTGAATCTGCGACATTGAAGGTGTGGTTGGAGTTCTTTTTAAGGGTTATAATATGCAAATACATTATCACCCAGGGAAGGCTAACGCTGTGATTGACACGTCAAGTCTGAAATAGTGCCATGACGTGAACACTTTAAGGGTTATTCGTATAAAGATTGTAAGGGATTTGGAAAGAAAAAAAAAAAAGAAGGAAATTTAACTCGTGTTTCCCTATGGGTCGAAGGCTAACATATTTGAGTTGTCTAACCAACCCACACTTTTGGATGAGAGTAAGTAAGATGAATTTGGAGATGGTGAGATAGAAAGGATCAAGACAAGTATGAATAAAGAAAATACCTTGGGATTCTATGAAAATGACCAAGGGATTATAAGATTCCAAAACAAAATATGGGTGCTACGAAAGATGGAATTAAGAGAGAAAATACTGACATAGGTATACGAGTACAAGGTACTTTGTTCATCCTGATGGGACGAAAATGTATAGGGATTTGGAATAAACATTTTCGTGGAACAACGTGAAAATGGACATAGCCCAATTCGTACACAAATATCTCACATGTCAAAAAGTTAAATCAAAACACCAAAAGAGAAATACAACTGTTGGAAATCCCTACGGGAAAATGGGAGGAATACCTTCCCTTACTGGAGTTTGAAACAATTAAAAGGGCACCTTTCGAGGTGTTGTATGATAAGGCGATGTAGAATCCCTATCAGTTAAAACAATTAAAAGCCCAATTTGGGTGTGACTAATAATTATCAAGAGGTGACTTTTATTAGAGTAATCCCTAAATGAGTTATTAGTCATTCTTTATGTATGTAAAGTCACTAAAAAATTTTATATCATAATAACTTTTAAGTGAGACGATCTCACACAAGACTTACTAATCATACATGAAGGCAATAATCCACACAGACAATAACAAAGATACGATTGATCCATAGGAACTAACCAAACACGAGGCAAGTAATCCTATTAATCATAAAATAAGACAACAATTTCATCCAAAAAGATCATAAAATAAGCAAATGAGTGCATAAGGGAAGCGACGCAATCAACGGATCCAAATGTGAAATGTCAGGGGCGCAGCAGCCAGCTAATCAGTGCTGCAGAAGCAGCGTCCGTCTCGACAACGTCCACCACCAAACCCACAATGAGATCTGCAAGCTGCATTCCTCGCACGACCAGGCGGGAGGGTGGTACATTCTTTGAGATCGAAGACTACTGGCCCTGTTATTTAAAATAGCACTGATTTTAGAAATATATTTAATCATTTACGGCGGTAATTATAAAAATAAATCCGGTAAAATTTACGCGAGATCCAAAATTCAAACCGAACCCTCATTGACCTATACCTGATCCGACACTCGAAACATACGCACCATGAAAGTGAACTAGACACCCAAATTGATCCAATCTGAATCGAAATTTCCAACAAAGATATTTTTTAAAAAATAAAGTAAGCTCATTGGACCAAACTTTGGTTGACCCAAAGTCAACCAGAACCAAACATATTTGAAATGACGTCGACCTGAAACATGATCTGATCCGAAGTTGACCCGACCCATTTGCCAAGTCCGTATAATAACAAGTAACAAAACAATACTTCCTCCGTCCCACTATAATTCTTATAATTGACTTTGTTAATTAAAGCTAATTTAAACAAATTGTGACCAAAACTAAAGTACTACTATTAAAGTTTCTAAAATGCTTTTTGATGACATATTTTCTCATCAAAGTTAGATTTTTTAATATCGTAAAAAGTGCATATATGATAATCATAGTGGGGCGGAGGGAGATAGATATACAAGTATACAACATGCTCCTAATTTTAACCCTTAAATTTATATAAACATGGAAGAGAAGCAATTAAATTAAGCTAAAAGTAACTACCTGTATCTGCCTCTGCCGGTACAACAGCAGAGTGGAGGAGAAGCAAAGCAAAGAGGGCAACAAATGTGGTGGCAATAAGCTTTGCCATTACTGCTTTCAACTGGGGATCCAAATGGCTGCTAATTCTTGCTCTCCTTGTGTTTTACAAGAATGCCTATTTATAGGCACCAAATTCTTAAGCCCATAATTAGGTCGTCCTTTTCATTTGATCTGGACATTAATCTGCATTTAAAGGGCAAAACATTATTAAATTTCTTAGCATATTCCATCTGTTATTCAATTTCTTAAGCTAATCATTTTAGCAACTTTGTTTAATTGCCCTCTGATTTGCAATGGCATTAAAATATATCACAATCCCAAATTTCCACATATAATCCCAAATTACGAGTTTTCAAAAGGGTTTCAATTAATTTTCTCGAATAAAAGGTTTACTTTGTTATTTTGGTTATAAATTTGTCTAAATATAATATTCATTACAGTCACTGTATGTATATGATCTTAAACAAATAAATTAATAATTTATTTTCAATAAAAAAACATAGTGCCTTTTCTGAACTTATAACATAAAATTAATTGTCATTATATATTATTTCTTTTTTTTTTCGAGAATTGTAATTATATTTATAGTTTTATAGATTGAATAAACTTTATAGCACTTTAAATTTTAAGATAATAATTAAAAATGTATAGAAGTTAAATCACACCTTATTTGATGAATTTTTGTAGCAACTCATCGCTGATCTTGGTGGACCTCACGTCGAACGCAACCAACATTAATTAATTAGTATATTATATATTTGATTGCTTTGTATCTCTAGTTTGGTGTGTGAATATTTTCCTAATATTATTTAAGGGCGATAGATATATATGTCTTGTTAATAAGATACTTTTTAATTGTCTTGCTTTAATCTAAACTAATATACTGTATAATTTTTAAATAATTAAATTTTTAATAATTTATAAATAATTATATATTTTAATATTTTAATTTAAAATTAGACTTTAATCGAATCAATTCTATTGATAAAAACGTATCAGACATATAATTTTATAGTTACAAAAAATTATATATAAAATATAATATATTATTTACTACCGAGTTTATAAGTTATGAGGTTATTCTATTATTCAATCATGTTAATTTTTTTAATTTAAAACATGATGATAATATAGCATATGACAATTTATCACTTATCTTCGTGGACCTCACGTTTAAAGGCGACCAACATTAATTAGTGATAAAGTATAGGATTATAATCTCAATTATTAGGAAAGGGTTGTGTACAGTAATGCTCATTTTAATTATTCTAGTTTCTTATAATCAGAATCAAAATCAAAATACTATTATAAATGGTTTTGATATGATCTAAAGTACTCATCAATATTTTAGTTTTTCGGTTATATGAGCCCAAAGACCATGTAATGTAATTAAGGAAACGATTTTTGGATAAGAATAATACGAACATTGGGAGTGCTGAATAAAAACAATATAAACTTTTTTTCCTGGACGCGATCACTATGAGCTTTAATCCTATTTAATACCGACAAAACATCAACAAGTTATGAGTGCTCCGACGTGACACGGCCTAGTGCCCACATGGACAATGAAGTAATTTGTTGATCCTGAATTTTTTTTTTGTTAAGGTCAACAAATTACTCCGTTGTACATGTGTACCTCAGGTTGTGCCACATCATTGTCTCGCTGAGTCGGAACATCCATAATTCGGCGGTGTTATGTTGGCATGAGTTTGAGACTTGATGCTAGAGCGGTGAATGAATTTGAGACTCACTAATATCAAGTATTTATAGTGTAGTCATGAGAGCAGGGGAAAGAATAGGTGGAGAGAGCTTAGACCATAGAAGAGAAATCTCAGTATTTATTCAAAATATCCCACAAAACCTAGATTAATATGAGTTGAAAGGAATATTTCAGAAAGCAGGTAGGGTGAGAGATTCATACATCCCACCAAGGAAAGGAAGAAGTAGCAATTCGAGATTTGGTTTTATCAGATTTTGGAACCAAGAGGATGTAATGAGAAGTATTTTGTTACTCCATAACCATATCATCGAGAGGCAACAAAGTCGAAGTTAGCTTAGCTCGTTATCAGAAAAAGATCAGTATCAATGGAAGAATTAGGCACTCGAAAGCAAGACAGGCAGTTAGAAGCTCTCTAGATATAGCCTTAAGACATCATTCCAGTAGGCAAGTTTGGAGAATTAAAGGAAAAAATCCAATCAACGGAGTTGCTATCAAAAAGGACAATCAAGAGGCCAAGGTTCAAGCTCTTCAGGGCGAAATAAATTCAGATTTTACAAAATGGTTGAAAAGGATTCTTGTATGCACAACAGACGAACCAAGGGATTTAGGTGCATTAGCAAATGCACTGATCCATGAATTTGGATTGTGTTCTAAAATTTGCTCGCTGAGTAAATTTAAGTTCATATTAACACTGCCCTCCATAGAAGTTATGGAAGAAGTCTTGGTCAACCATAAGGAACTCAATCAATGGTTTATAGAGGTGAAGAAATGGGATATTTATGATTCATGTGAAACTAGGAGTGTGGATAGAAATTTTTGGAGTTCCACCCCTGGCTGGTTGTGGGAAATTTCAAAAACATAGCACAAATTGGGGAAGATTGGTGTGCTTGGGGAGTGCATTGATAGAACGGAATCATTTGAATCCATAAAAGTACTAATTGATATGGATAGGATCACCACAATAGAGGGTCAATTCTTCTTATCCATCGAAGACTCAGGATACAGAATTGTTGTTAAAGAAGTTAATTTCTTTTTCATATCCATCTATTTTAGGGGTTAAACATTCAAGTGATCCAAAAGTCACGCACAATACATAAGTCCTCCATGGAAGCTACTGATAGTAACGACGGAGTGGTAGGTTTCGAGGCTCTATCAGATGAGATAGCATGTACTTGATCAACATTTCTACATTAGGGAGAAAAACACACTTGATTTCTGTTCACTGATTTTTTGACCAGAGGTATCACAGAATTTGTTCAAACAAGAACTCACAACTTGTGCTTGATCAATAGTTGCCTCTACAAGTAGAATTACGTCATCCACAAAAAATAGGCTAGATATTCCAGGCCCGTGTCTACCTGTCGGAAATGGGCGCCAATTGCCCCTTTGTGTCTCATCCTCTATCAAATGATAGAGTCTCTCAATACATGCCACAAAAAGATAAGGCGAAAGGGGATCCCCTTGCCGGATTCCACGAGTAGGTTGGAAACATTGGGTTGATTCTCCATTCCATAACACATTCAGTGAACAAGTCGAAAGGCACAACATTATTACTTCCACCAACAGCTGAGGAATTTTCATATCCATTAACGTTTCCCAGATGAAAGCCCAATTCAATCTGTTATAGGCTTTTTCAAGGTCAATCTTAATTGACATCCAACCAATTCTTCCCCTTTTTTTCCGCATTGAATGCAAGGGTCTTGAAGGATAATAATGTTATCGCTAATTAAAAGATAATGTGATGGAAATTAAAACATAATGAGTTGAAAATTATTTAATGATATGACACCTACGAGCATGCACTCCTATTAGCATATCAAAATTTGCAGTGGTTCAAAGCTAATTTTCGCAGACCTCACGTCGAAAGCAACCAACATTAATTAGTATTAGAATAGAAGTTTTTTGTCTTTTTTTGGTGAAATGGAATATAGAGTTATAATATCAATGATACGGAAAAAATTGTGTATCGGATTGCTCATTTGATTTATTCACCGATTGTCCACATTAAACAGCTATAAGGATAACAGAGTAAAAATTTGTTGACTTCTGAAATTACAATTGTATTTCTACCGTCTATGGGCCAACTCAAAGGATAAGCTACGTGGTCATTTGACATGTCGAAATTAGCAGAAGTGATTACATTTTTTTTTAAAAAAAAAAACTAGTCTTCTTATATAGGATGGGATGACCTGATTCATCTTCCTTGATATGCATCATCTTCTTCCCCTTATATGGTTAATGGGATGGTCCTGATTGTTTTCCTTTATGCATGCATCTTATCATACCCATTGCATAATGACCAGGAAGGCTTCCATGTTCAAATTCCGGTCTGTCCATTTGTTGAGAGATCGATCTAAAAGCTGTAACTGAGTACATCAGAGAAGATGTTCTTGTGTTATGGCTCACTGCTTGGGCAATATTCAATCACAATCTTTGTGACTTTGATAGAGTTTACAGAACTTTTTTACTGTTGTGTGCCATTGTACTCTCTAAAGAAGCATAATATCAGATTCTAACATATGACATATTTTGTATTTAAGAGTATTTCATAGAAGAAACCCTGCCTTCCATCTTTAGAAACTGAGAAGAAAGGTTACACAGGTGGATAATGATATCATTGGATAGAATATGTCATGTTTGTTTTGCGGCTTTCTGTTCTGATAACTCGTAAAATGCAGAACATCAACATTACACAACATGAAGTTGATGGTGTCGTTTTGTGGGAGACAAAGTCGAGGATCTACAGTACACCAAAGCGGGCAGATTAAGTCCAGTTCAGCAATCCCTAATCGGCTATTTACGAATCCTATGGTGTTCAATGCTCTGCAAAGTGGACGAAGAGCAAAATGAATTTACCTTGATGAGGATTTTGTATAGAAAGAGTAACCTTTATTGACTGGCATACTTTACCCAATTCCCGAAACATGCTCACCTCATAAGTGGACTAGACATCCAAATTGATTCAATTCGGATTGAAATTTTCGACAAAGTTATTTCTATTTACAAGTGAATCTCATTGGATCAAACTGACCCAAAGTCAACTTAATCCGAACCGAACGAACCCAAAATAATGTTGACCCGAAGCATGCCCCGATCCGAAGTTCACCCGACCCAGTTGCCAACTTTATATAATCAAAAGTTACAAAATAATACTTCATTTGTCCCATTATGACTGTCAATGGCGGAGACACCCAAAGCAAAAAAAAAATTAAAATTTATATTTTAAAATTTTTAAAAATTATTAAAATTATTAAAAGGAACGCCGTAAAAAATAATAAATATTTATAAAATTTAATAATATTAAAAAAGAAATACCCTTAAATATATTTGCTAGCTCCACAACTAATGACTGTCATAATTGACTTTATTAGTTAAAGTTAGTTTCAATAAATTGTGAGCAAAACTAAATTATTACTATTAAAGTTTCTAAAATGTTTTGAATAACATATTTTCTTATGTAATTTATGAGAAAATAATAGCCAGAGTTAATTTTTGAATATGGTAAAAGGTCAAAATATATGATAATCATATTGGGCGGAGGGAGCGGAGCTAGATTTTTAACCCTTAAATTTATATACAACATGCTGCTAATTTTTAACCCTTAAATTTATATATACATCCAACGCAACCAACGTTGATTAATTAGTATTAGAATAGAATTTTTTATTTTTTTGTGAAATAGAATATAGGATTAGAATTGATGATGAAAAGGTTGAGTATCGGATTGCTCATTTGATTTATTCAAGCATTGCCGATCAGACAGCTATCATATCTAATAGAGTATTAGAGATATTATTATATATAAAATAATTATTATTTTATGTACAATAATTTCTCTATTATTCTATTAATATCCTTGACTGTAAAATAAAAATAGAAAAAAATTTGTCGGAATTAAAATTTGGAAAAAAAAATCTATGACTTTATCTTATTTTTTTAAATCGGACAAATTCGAGTAATTAGATCAAACAAAATTTTGTCAGCGCCGTGTACCCCTATTAGGCGCACAAATGTTTATGAATTATGATCATATGCTTCCATGTCTTATTGTCACTCGTCTAACAACTTATCCAAAACTGACCCGATCTGAAAACTCGACCCGAACCCACCCGAATTTTTCGATTTTGGACATAATTTTTTCGACCCGAACCCGAAAAACTCGTAAATTAACGGGTCAAACCCGACCCAAACCCATTCAACCTGTTGGGTCAAGGTATCAAAAACAATCATTTTAGATTTGGGGCTTATTGATTGAATGCTTTATGCATGTTATATGATTTTCCCTTCACTTTATCACTCTTTTAATAAAGGTTATTTATCGTATCACGTCATTTGGAGAGACGTTACATATTTATCGCAATCATTTCCAAACGGAGACTAATAATGTTTCATTTCTCAACTTCTTCCTCACAAAAAAAAACCATTATATACAAAAATTATGCATAATATATATGCATTCACATAGCGTAATATATTAAAAATACTAAGTGCACGAGTTATACTTGTTATATATTTTGTGAATTGAATATACCTAGTCACATCTTAAATAATATACTTTTATTTTGTAGAAATAATATTACTATAATGATGTAAAATTCTGATATTATAATTAAAAATAATAATTTTTATTTATTGTAAATCTTTAATTCTTATTTATTTGAAACTGTTTTAGTTGCACCTGAATCATAACTCTCGGGATAGGCAATAGTCCGGGTTAAAACAAAGTCAAATTTTTGTTAGTGAATAAAATGGGTCGGTTACGCCTATTCAAGTCAACTCTTTCTCGATGTGTTTTAAATGTAATAAATATGCATATAAACATCCTTAGTGTAATAGAAGAGGTGAAATAAACATCGGAACTTTAAATAAATCATTAACAAAACAAGTCATTATTATTTAAACCATTATGACCAATCTTTCATTGACCTTATTTAATCGGGTCAAGCGGTCAAGCTGCTCGACTCAATGCGGTCTTCACACAAATATCATAATGAAAGTTTCAATATTTTTTAATATTTTTTTAGAAAATACATATACTATATTTTTTCGTAGAATTATCGGCAATTATAAACAAAAATTATACTGAATTTTTATAATTAAAAAAAGAAAAATCACCGATAAAAACGGTGGTCTCAACCCGTTGGGTTGACCTGAAAACCGTATAACCCGATATACAACCGTTCGTATCTTACCCGAACTCGAAATACGCCCAACCCGTATTTTACCCGAACTCAAATACACCCGACCCATATTTAACCCACCCTCCGAATTAACAGGTCTATCCAAAACCCTCACATCATCTTAAACAAAAAAACGCCCATGGAGGAATGCAGGCAGGCCCACAGTGCCATGCCATGGTGGTTCCATAGCCGGCACAGGGCCTCATCAACCCCAAGCTCCCTTCTCCAAACGCCTACCCTCCAAAGGGGTCAAGTCCACTTTAGTCCCCGCAGTCCTCATCTCCAAGTCCATTGTGGCCTACTACGGCCCACTTATTCAAGTCCAGCTCATCTTTGCTCTCTATGACGAAGATGGGTTCAGCTAAGTCAAGTCAATCCAAGCCTATCTAGCCACCCTTCGAGCCAATGGCTCAAGAACCCTAGCCAATTAGGGGCAAGATGATGCTTGTGATTATTATATTGTCTATTGATACAACTTTCTCTATGTATGTAGCAGAACATAATCTATGTAAGCAGCATCTCTAAGTTGTATTTCTTTAACCAACTCTTATTTGCCTGCTTGTACATGTTTAGAACTTGAACTTTTGATTCAAATTGTCTTGAAAATGATCCTCCTGCAATTGTATTGTTGTGAACGAATACGGGCTCAGCTTATTGATCTTAGCAGAATCTCTGTGCCCTAAATATTTTTGTAAATCAACTCCTAGTACATATCCCACTTTACAAGGTCTAGGTATATTTAGATATAAACAATCTTACCCCACAAGCAAATTTGTGAGCAGAAACCGATTCGAAGTACCTACATCTTAAATACTTTTTGTTGTTTCTTAAAATTTAGGAGAAAGATAAACTCCGGTGTTTTGAAGTTCTTCAATCTCTCAAATTGAAATTTTCTAATCATAACAAACAAAGAAAGCTGACAAAGTCAACAGCTTCAGCAATGTTAACCCAGAAAAGGCCTCAATCCTTTACTAATCCCGAACAACAATGGGATTCAACTTCAACAGAAAGAAAGAGGGAGCTAAACTCTTTGTCATAGTTTCAATATGATACTTTCCAATTGAAAACCAAAAGAATACAAGAATGGGCGAATTTACAACTTGAATTACAAGAAGATTGAGTGTATCACATCAAAGAATGAATTGAATTAGTATCCTTGTATTGAAGCGATCAGAGAAACTAATGTGGGCGATGCTTCTGGTGATTGTAAGAAGGCAGTGGCTCTACAACAACACTTCTCTTCCTTGGCTTAGGCAGCTTAATTTGACTGTGATAAACAATAAAAAGCAACAGTACCAGTATAATGAAAAGAACGATGGGAGATGATATGATCTCCATATTTTGTGGTGTTATTAGAGTACTACTTTTACGATTTCTTTTCCATATATGCTCTCCTTCAACCAAAGAAGCTCCTAATGTCCAAGAAACATCTCCGGGGCCAAAAATGATGTCTGCCTCACCCAAACATAGACTGTCCTCTAAAAGAGATGCTAGATAAAGTACCTTGAAACAGTATTGGCTGCTTGAGGCATCCCCCAGATCATCCCAAGTACCTGAACATAAATCCTGAGCTTTCTCCCAGATTTTAGTCAAATTTGCTTTCACTGTCAAATTCAACATGCTGTACACAGCAAAGAATCCAGATAAGGCATGGTACTGCATCCCAGGGTTGGTGTCGATGTAAATGTTAAGACCATTCTTCCCTGCAAAATGAATTTAAATGGTCATCATACTCACAACTATTCGTTTTTCCTTCCCAGTTTAGAATGGTGAAAGAAGAAGCCTTTTGAACAATATAGCATAAGGAATAGGACATGACTGATTCAAAAGAAGTGTCAATGAAATCTTCTTTATGGTTATATAATAACCAAAATAAAAGCCACAGCTTTTCAATGTGGATGAAAACCATCAACTCATGTTATCCCTATGCCCTACTTTGGCACAAGCAGTCTCAATAAGAAGACTAATGCAAACAACTATAGCATGTAAAGCATGAGCAAACAAGAATAACAACTAACCATATGACAAATACAAACTAGAAAAATAACCAGTCAAAATGCTAAAGATAATAAGAATATGGTACAGCATATAAAGGGTTTTTTTTTTGGGGGGAAGCTGTCCCCCTTTCAGAGAACTATGAGGTTTTGTCCACTATTGTTTGACCTAAGAAAGACCAAGTGTATATTAATTTGGAAGAACAATGACTCAATGATGTTACAGAATTCGAGAAAAACAGCCAAAAATATTAGACAAATATAAATGATCTACGGCGGTATTACATATATAGAGCTGTACTCACCATCAGTCACAGAGTCCCTTTTGCACCTTGAATCAATTGTTGGCTCAGACCAATCTGGAAAGCTCAAATTCATAGCTGCAGCTTTTGCAACTACTTTGCATTTCTGCAAGTTTGGATCTCCAGCCAAGTGTACTAAAGAATAAGGTCTAGGGCAACTACTACAAGAATAGTTGCTGACATACCTAGAACTAAGGCACGGATGTCTCACTTCAGATCCACCTTCATTTCCATTTAAATCAACTTGAGTAAGCAAGGAAATTGTTCTATCAAATGCCTTGTTCAAACCAAATGAAGGTAACGAGTAAGCCATCAGCTGATGTTCAATAGGGCCAATCTTGGATAACAATAGGTGGCTATCCTCTCTAGCATCACCTGCTTCTATCACTACTTGCAATGATGAACCTCCCAGATCAAGAAGACCCAGAGTGGGCAACCTTGATGGATTATTCAAATATCCCATTTTATAATTCAAGGCAACCCAACCATAATGTGCCTCTTCTCTTCCACTCAACACCCTTATCCAACTCCTCCTCCACATAAAGGATTGTTCCTTAATTACATTTTCTAAATCCTCCAAAACCCTCTTGGCATCCTCTTCTGGAAGCCGCCTCAATCCAGCAGTAGCTAAAACTAAAACTGGGGTATCCATATGTGTATCTTGTGGCACCAATCCCTCAGCCCAACGAATCAAGGGCTCCAAGGATGCCCTTACTCCAGAAAAATTACCCACAAATTTATCCAAACCTGGCTCAGTTTGCATACAGTGATAGTGGCAACCATTACTCCATAGAGGATTCTTTGTTGAATCATCAGGGTAGGAGTGTAATAAATTTGGCAGATCACCATTTCTTCCACCATTTAGCCCCCACTCATACACATTCACTCTAGTCCCAGTGCTCCCACAATCCACAACCACGGTAAAATAGGGCTTTCCTTCCTTCATTTTACCATATCCATAGTAAGAACAAGCTGAAACTAGCACAATGGCAAGGAAAATCAAGCAGAATTTCACAACCCGATGAGATCGGAGAAACCCCATAATGGAAACTTTAGTTTTTGATGGTGTTTGGGGTTCCATCTTCGAGCTAAGGACAATCAGATGCTCACAAATCCGGAATTTGACAAGCAATTTACTCAAAATCGCACCACCATACTAGTAAAGCAAGTAAGTAACCCATTGAATACACCCACAGTTAAACACGGCACAAAGCACACGAGATCGAATTGGTATGATATCGATGCTAACTCGATGATTCAGCCATGACCCAGGTGATAATATGTTGAGGGGATGAAGGGCAGTCTTTAATTTCATCGAAACAGCTGAAAAGACTGCCAAATTTGGGGATCAAATTGTATAAACATATTCCGCAAATAATTACCTGGTTTGTGCTTGAACTCAATAGATAAATCAAAGTCCAATCCGTTCCATGGGATCTTTAGCCTCTCTTCTCCTTCTCAAGAAGTAGAAGCATGTATAAGCAAGCAGTTGGATCTGCCGTCTCAATGGGGACGTCCCACCGTAGCAGGCCCCGCTCCGACCCGGTTAGTTTGATCGGGGGTAAACCATATAGATTATAGGGTATGGGTTAAGAGGGGTGACAATAATCAACAATCTAAGCTTTAATTTTACAAATGGTCTTCTAATTCAGTATTAGAGTTGGTATTTTAGGTTAACTACACATAATTAAAATTCTAGAAGCCATTATTTCTGGTCAAATTTACAAAAGTAAAGTATCCTTATTCTTTCCAGATTATGCTAAAGATTACGGCAAAGTATCCAAAGGTGGACATAGTTCAAGAAAGTGATCTCGGTAATGATAACCGAGAGCGCTTTAGAAGATCTCCTTCTCAAGGTCCTTTAGTAAAACCTTAAGTGATGTTTTGACTATTAGCGCTACTCATCCCAAAAATCGAATAGGTGGAGCTCTTGATTAGGAAATGGAAAGGTTATGCAGTACCCATATCCGGTCCGACGTGGTGATTGGTAAAATGTAATCTGTTATTGTGGAGGATTCTTTATCGTAAGAAACTCGTGATGCATGGGAGGTAACTAAGGTAACCGAACTTGCGATGTTAGGAAACGAGCATGTGATTATTGAGATAATCAAGAATAATATAAGAAGTAGAGACTAATCTTTCAATCTTTTAATTCAGTGATTCTTTCTCATTTTAAGGGGTTGGTTGACTTCAGGGGGTTCTTCAAGGTGAAAATATGTTTGGTGGTTCCCCATCAACTGTCTCATGCCTTTGTTTATGATTTAATGGGGTTGTTTGATCATTTTTGGGTTAATTGGGTAGAGGTTGGAGTAATGTTTTGTAGGAAATATGTCGAGTTCCTAATATGTCTTTTTTTTTTTATTCCTTTTTGCCCTGGTTATTATCCTTGCCATCATCTTAATTAAGAAAAAAAGGTTTTCTAATTCGGTTCAAGTAAGAATCGGTTTGATTATCCTAACTTTGTGTATTTAGTATCAGTAGCGTATACCCTACTATCCCTTACAAGTTACAACGTATAGCTAATTCTTACCCCACTCCTTTATAATGCTCTTTATCACTCCCAATCCTAACATTGCTTACCACTAACTACTTATCATTAGTTTTAACTTTTAAAAATAAATAGACCTTACATAATATTTGTGGTATCAAAGTTGCCTTACATAGATGTGGATTATTATGAAATATAATTAAATACAAATGGCCATATATAATTAATTTTATCACCTAATGACTAATTTAATTATTTATTATGTGATGACTTATTATTTATCATTCATTTTAATCGTTATACTGAAATTTATATTTTACTTAAACAAAATCACCTGTTAAAAAGAGGGCCATGGACATTGTTTCTAATATCTCAATAAAATCAGTATTGTGAAAGGTCACGTGGGATTGAAAGAAGAATTTGCATTTCCAATTTCCTATCCTAAATCCTAGTACGACTAATTAGCCAAACAAGGCAGACATTAGCTAGAAAGTCAATTCCCCATCCTCCGAAGTGCTCACCATATAATATGAACATAGCCTTTTGACCTTAAAAAACCCTTGAGAGATTTCTCTCTAATTTCTTTCATCTTCTACTCTCATTATCGGGGAAAAATAAATAAAAGAGAAATTCCCAAATGGATGTCCCTCTCCAAATGGGTGTTTTGATTCCCTGAAAGCAGCATATATATGAAATGCAAGTTTTGTTCTTAACCTAATGAGTATGGCAGTTGAAGCTACCGGCTGTGTTTCTTGCTTTGCTACTTCTGTTCCTTCTCCTTCTCAATGTAGAAGAAGCTACCAGGTAATTTTCTGTTTATTATAGCTCCGTTTATGACTTGTATTTTCTCTTCCTTTTCTGGAGTATCAATTTTCCCATTTGCAAGATTCAATTTTGTTTCGAGTTCTTGAGAAACTATGGCGAAATGGGTTCATTTCTTTTATAGGGAAGAGGCTTGATGTTGGCTAATTGAAAATTTGATAACTGGGTTCATGTGGGTTTTGTGTGAATTTCATCGTTTTTGGGGCTTCCATGCTTCTCCAATGGACCAATTTCCCTCTCCTTTTTGCATATTTTTTGCCTTGTGGATGGCAAATGAGGTTGTGATTGTGAATATGTTTCCTTTAAGTAAGATAACTTTGGCTGGCAATCAAGTTCATGAACTTAATGGCTTGTTGGTTGTACAGCCGCTTTCTCTGCGAAAATCATTTGTGCCCTTGTGCTGATAGCTGTGTGGTTATGCAAGTTTGTTGTCAAATAAGCATTTTGAAGTTGGAAGTTAGGTGGTAACTTCAATTGTTGATAAAGTGAAGGATTGTGTGCCAGTTTCATACCAATCTCAAGAGTGAAGGCTAGTAGGGTTGTCAGTTTTTACATACCCTATACCACTGTCCCTCATCAATATCCAATTTGGCTTCACGAAGGAAAAGGATCCTTTGTGTACAATATCAAAAACAATAATTATCCCTCATCAAAGTCAAATTTTTTATCTACAAAATCGAGAACAATAACTATTGCTCACTGGAAGTGCTCAGGATCTTAATTGTATAACCATCTCAAAAAGAAAATTGAAAATCCTAATGTAACAGATTTTTGACCTTTATCTCCTTTTGCTAATGTTCTCCAAAAACTTTGAAGTGGGTCGCATAGGTGACACTATGTTTGGAAGGCTGTATGTATTTTTTCCCCACATTTCTGAATTCTATCTAATAGTACCAAAAAGGTAATTCTTGTGCTTCATGTTCAGGTGAGCTTAAGAACAGAAACTTTTCAAATTAAGCAGTACAATGGGCAGCACTTGACAACTTCTAGAGGTACATTCACAATTTTATAAATTGATTGTTGGTCTGTTTGCACTGTATTGGCTGATGAGGAAAGGCCCAAGGGCAGTGCTGTAGTGGGATAATGTCATATTTAGTAACACTTCTTTGTTGGCTGATCTTCTGCTCTTTATAGAAATCTCATTCCAAAAAGATTCATTTTACCGCTGTATACTAATTTTAGTGTTACTTATTATCGGAGTCTATATGGAAAATGTCTTGAATTGCAAGTGCCATGGAACCATGGTCAATAGCACTCTATCTCTATACTTTCATTTGACTTGGTTGAAGTTGAATTTTGATTCTTGAATACTTAGTTGAAAGTGAACTCTTTTCTGTGATGTTTCTCCCAAATTTTCAAGCAGTCCAGCCATATAAGTTCAGATATGGGTTGCTTAAATCGAGACGATCACTTCAGAGAAGAGATTGTTTCCCAGACATCTCTGATATCAGCCTTCCAGATGACATGATTGATGTTGATGCTTCAGCATCAGAAGAACTTCCTCTAGATTTTGCTCCTGAAGTGGACGAGGAGGACATCACTTCCCCTGATTCACATGTTTGTCTTGATAGATATGGTGGGAAATCAGGAATTGTCTCGCTTTATGGTCTTCAACGTGCAAAAGAAGATGCGGTACAGCCAGTAACTGTGAGAAAGAATCCGGGCAGCCTTTTATGGTTTGCTGGCCCAGCTGTACTTGTTGCCTCGTTCATACTGCCATCACTGTATTTGCGCAAGATAATATCTACCATATTTGAAGACTCTCTCTTGACGGGTGAGGTGTTTAACTCTAGATCATTTCATCTTATGTATGGAGTATGATGTTATATATTTCCTTTTGCCTTATCTCTTACCTTGCCTTTGCCGGTGTTGCAGTGGAACTGTAATTTGTAATTGAATAATCTAATTGAGGAAATGTATCATGATAATCCAGATGTTAAAGTAAAGTAAAAGAGAAGGCAATAAAGAGCAATAAGCCAATAACTAATCACTTTTTGAGCAAAATATGGTGAGATATGACAGTTTTCAGGAGATTAGATGATCAAACTAAATTGATGGTGACTTTATGGAACATTGTTATGTGGAATTTGCCATATAATTTGATGTATAATCATTACAAAATAAGTTGTGAACTCTAAGATGGTTTCACATTCACAGTACAAGAATGTACTTTAGAAACTTGAGTTGGATATGAGATCTTATCGTAGAGACCACATTTTAAAGCAGTGAAGATCACGCTCGCATAATACCCAGGCAACTAAGACCTTGTCACCTGTGCAGATACTCTCAATTGCAATTTCAGAAGATGACACTTATATAACCGGTGCACCGTGCACATTTGATCATTTTTCATCCCTCTTATGCAGATTTTCTAATATTATTCTTCACGGAAGCTCTGTTCTATTGCGGTGTTGCGGCTTTTCTTTTTCTTATAGACTATCTTTGGAGGCCTGCTAAAACATATCCTGCTACAAGTGGTAATGGAAAGATAGCCACTCAGATGGGACATCGAATTTCCTCAGTTGCAATCTTGATGCTTAGTCTTATAATCCCAATGGTAACTATGGGTTTTGTTTGGCCATGGACTGGTCCTGCAGCTTCCGCTGCTCTAGCTCCCTACTTGGTTGGCATAGTAGTTCAGTTTGCATTTGAGCAATATGCACGATATGTGAAATCACCTTCATGGCCTGTCATTCCAGTTGTTTTTCAGGTGAGACTTTAAATGATTCTGATTAGTTAATTTATATACTTCCTGTATTACTTTATAGATTCTTTATCATGGAAAGTGAGGATTGTGTTGCCCCAATTTTGTAAAACTAGGGCGTGTGGGTATGTAAATGTTTGGCATTTTGACCAATTTGTGCTCAATGAGGTGTAGTTCTTGGGCTTTCTCTTGGATGGAACAAGGAAAAAGAATATGGAGCTGCATTAGCATCTCTGCTTAGAGATAGGAGATTGATCATCATCAGGGCTAAGAGGATAGTGCATTCCCAAGATTCTTCCATAGTTAAGTGTTTAAACGAGACACACTTGTATGATGCCACTGTGTTATGAAGGAGAATGAATTAGGACAAATCGAAGACTTATAACTTATTGTAAAAAGAGCTGTGAGTAGAGTAGAACTGAGCTGCAGCATTAACTAGTAGATTCAACCTCAGCAAGGTTGTGATCTACGAGAGGGTATGTTGCTTGGAACATGGTTATTGGTATGTGTCTAGGTGTTGGAACTTGGCATTTCTTCAAAATTTTTGTGCTGTTTTGGTTGAACATAAAGAGCCAAGTGTCCGTACACATGTTGGAACTTGGAGATGTTTGTGTGTCCGACTGGGGTATATGAGTTTGAATGAAAATTTTGAGCACCTTAAGTAAGAGAAGCTAGGATTCCATATTGAGTTACAACTTACAATTTTTATTATGAAAATACTTGAGATTACTTAAAATTCTTTCAATCAGTCTACATGAAAGAGATTAAACTGAGAGAGACAAACATCGCAATATCCAAATCCAATCTCAATTCGTTCCCGAAAGTTCTACCTAACCAGAGTATGGGGTCTGAGATGTGACAGGAGCCTTACCCCTGAGTTACAAAGATGTTGATTCGGTTAGACACTTGATCTAAAACCGTTGACTGCATAGAAAGGAAGTATAGAACTGTTTAGAGGCAAAAAATGGCTATAGAGACATTGGACACGGTAGTGTTGTTTTTTCTTTTTTGTCGAGAGGGAGAAAGAGGAAGTGAGGGAGAGAAGTGTGAGATTATAATTAACTTGCATATGGTAGTATTTCATACGCATTGTAGGAGCCAATTTTATTTTGGGATAATGATCAATACTTATGATGTGCTACAGGTGTATAGATTGCATCAACTGAATCGAGCAGCACAACTGGTAACAGCTCTGTCTTTCACAATCAGAGGGGCTGAGTTGACTGCCCACAACTTGGCCATCAATAGTTCCTTGAGCACACTGTTGAATGTTCTCCAACTTCTTGGCCTCATCTGCATTTGGTCTCTCTCTAGCTTCCTGATGAGATTTTTCCCGTCTTCTGCCTTCAGTGAGCAATGATGTCTGCTGGTGAATGAAGCTTCATACACATCGTGGAAACCTGTCATTAGCTTGAAAAAGGTTCATTGGAATCATTATGGATGAAAATTTTCTGGGACAAGAGGTTAGGTGGTAGATAAATGGGTATCACATCTTCAGTTTTTTGGCTGATTATGTTGCTGTATTTTTCTACCTGTCTACCTAAGAAGGGGGCGGGGGACAAAAGGAGACAGAATTTTTAAAAAGTAGTGGAAGAGGAAAAAAATGTATTGCCCTTGTACATTCAGCTTCTTGTTATCTGGATCGATTATTTGTTACCATTAATCTTAAAATTTTGATTTTTCTTCGGACTTTGACCTTGTGCTATTCTGTCCTACATTTCTCAACTCCATTGCATATAATAGTTACAACTGTGGATCTTAATATTTCAGGACATAGGTGTGATTGATGCTAATGTTATCACGGTGTACTTCTCTTCAGGACAGACTAAAAAGCTGTGATTGAGGTTGTGATAATATTACAGTATATTTCTCTTCTGAGTTCTGAACCTGAGTTACGATGCTAAGTGCACTGTGTTGGTGACCAATGATTTGCATTCATGTTTAAATGATCTCTGCAAATTGCCTTCATGACTAAAAGCAGTCAATCTAATTCCCTTACAATTGGTCATCGTCATGGGATTCGTGTTATTAGTGACCAGGTGACATTAGATAGTCCAATATTGATATTGCACTCGGGGAAGATTCTTAGTGAACTGCAGCTGATGTCTTAGACTGAATTTATAGCCTCATCTGTTATTCTTGGCGATGAAGCACATCATGTCGAAGAGACAGTATACTTGGAGGAGGGTTGATGAATGAGAGGATGATGGTTCTCGTCTTCTCGAGTTATCCTCAAATATGGTCTTCTTTACTGCTAATAAATACCCTTGCTGGTGCTTCAAGCTCTCCTTCGCCAACTGAGCAATTCATCTATTCCAAACAGTGTTGGATTTTCACTGCCTTTGATGGAATATAAGCTAAAACCTATTCTCTGTCATTTTCTTCAAAAAAGGAAAGGAATGGTGAGGTTGTTGTGTAGAACTAGTAACAACTCATTTCCCCCTTCCCTTCTCTCCAAATCTTATCAATGATAAATTTGGATATTCAGAATTGAGTCTTACTGTATGTTATTCAAAAATTTATTTATACTAACAAAAAGTATACACGTTGTACTTGATTGATTTGATTTTATTATTAAAATTCTCCTATTTTTAATGAAATATTTTCTATCTAACTATGCCTTTATTAGTAAATTTAGAATAATTGCTACAATTCATGAGCTAAAAGAAATGCTTTTTAGTTTTTGCATCGCTCAATTATCTTGCTAACACTCAGTGAGCAGAGCACTTGTCCCACATCAACATGGGAGGATAAGAAGGAAGTGGACGGATGAAATAAAAGAGGAACGCCGGCCACATGCCAAGTCATACCTTTCTCGGCCTTTTGGCTAAGATCAAGTGTAGTATCTGTTCTTATCAGTTTAATATCTGATACGTGGGCCAATGGCCCACAACGATATTAAATTAATTTTTAAGGGGAAGGCCCACCACGGTAGCTTGCTGTCGGGGCCTTCGAGTGTCGCCCATGCGTTGCACTATTGCTTGGGCCTGGCGCACCCCACCAATATAGTCCGAATATTTGATTCAAGCTTGAAACATACGCATTAGATTGGTGTTTCCGACTAGAACGAAATAATGGGTCAGGATTTCGAGGAGTATTTCAAAGGAAATTTGATGAGATTAGTAATTATTTGAAAATCAATTAAGTCAAAGTCGAAAATAATCTTACTAAAAAGTTGATATTGAAGTGAATTGTTAATATGGCCATTATCCTAGACGACAGCTTGCTGCCGGGGCCTTCGAGCGTGGCTCATGCGTTGCACTACTGCTTGAGCCTGGCGCACCCCACCTCATGCGTTGCACTACTGCTTTGTAATACAAGCTTATGTTCGATACGGTAATATTTAACAAATGCCTGTCGGTGAATTCTTAGATTAACTTGCCATAATATGATCTGGGTTTAGATATCATTATATTAGTAACTCTGGGTTTTAGTCCAAATTAATTTTTACCTGAGTTCGTTCTAAATGGACTAGGTTATATTTTTAATGTCCAAATTTAGTTTTGCTTTAACTTAATTTGGATTTGGGCCATCACAAATTAGCTTCATACATGTTTGATTTTCCTTTTATTGTGAGCTTATAGTCAAATATTTAAGTTTTTAAACAAGTTGTGTGGATATTGAGTACTGTAAAATATAAGCAATGCTGTCTCTCCCCTAAAAGGCAATGCAAAGTAAAAATTCGTCAAGTACAAAGTAAAAATTCGTCAAATATTTAAGTTTTTAAACAAGTTGTATGGATAATGAGTACTGTAAAATATAAGCAATGTTGTCTCCCTCCAAAAATATAAAGTAAAAATTTCTCATTATATGATTTTTTGTTTGCATATTATATGAAATTTTAATTGGTGTATGATTTACCTTCAAATTTAAACATCAATTAATGTTTTCAGAAAGTTATACATGATATATCATCATAGTACATGTATACATATTTTTGTAGAGAGGGAACTATGCAGCAAATTTCAAAAAGCTTAGCTGCAGTATAATTGCGCCCTATCCATTTTTTTAGACAATAAATTCAAAAAAGACGTTTTAACCAGAACAACAACCACCCTTTTTCACAGCAGAAACTTCCTTGCTAATGTCGATCTTCTCACCTTTAGGGACAACTACATTTGCATTTTGGCCGGCTTCCATGGCCTTCTTTCTGACAACATGGTGAATCTGCGTGATAACCTCGGTAAAGGCATCCTCCACATTAGTCGATTCCATGGCTGAGGTTTCCATGAAGAAGACGGACTCCCTCTCAGCCAAAGACTTTCCGTCCTCGGTGGGTATCACAACCAAGTGGCGGAGGTCAGACTTATTCCCGATGAGCATCACCGTGATGTTTTGATCGGTGTGGTCTCGCAACTCCTTTAGCCACCTCTCGACATTCTGGAACGTGACGTGCCTGGTCACGTCGTACACAAGCAATGCACCAACTGCACCGCGATAGTATGCACTCGTAATTGCTCGGAACCTTTCTTGCCCTGCGGTGTCCCAAATTTGAGCTTTGATCACCTTTCCTTCAATATTCAAGCTTCGAGTTGAAAACTCAACGCCGATTGTAGGCTTGGACTCGATACTGAACTCGTCTCGGGTGAATCTTGACAGCAAATTTGACTTCCCTACACCAGAATCTCCAATGAGGACAACTTTGAAGAGGTAATCATAGTCATCTTCTGCTTTATAACCAGCCATTGTTTGTAAAATGTGAAATTTCGCTGGGTTTTCTTCAACCTGTATGGCTAATAAAATTTGAGCTAATTATAGTGGAAAATCAAAAAACAAGTGATTTCTGTTCAAAAAGGGCAAAAAAAATGTATTTTAAAAAATTCCCTGCTCTCTCTCTCTGAAATCTATAGCAAAATGTGTTCCCAAATTATGAAATTTGGAAGAGAGAGAGAGAGAGAGAGGAAGGGAGGGAGATGGGGACTTGCAGAAAAGATTTTCTCCTGCCTTCAACTTATAACCCACATCCCAAACTTTTCTTCCTAAAATGTCTCCATTGAATTGCTGTTTGTTGGGTTGGATTTCTAATTTAAACTTAAACAGATGTATCAAGGGATATTTTCTTACAGAATAAAAATATACATGAAAAATTAACCGATATTAACTAAATTTATGCCTCTCAACTAAAATGACATCATAATTAACTAATTAAATCATCTTCGAGGTTGCATTTCACTTAATCACCTCAATAAACTAGAGCAATGTTCAAAATTATCAAGTAATATGTTTTTCTAAAAAATGTATGCTTTGTATTTTTAGTGAAAACTAATTTGTTTCATCACAATAGAAAGTGTAAGTGTAAGACATATAACAATGATTTATCAAATTTGCTTAAAAGGGCGAGGTTAATTTTTCTTGCTACTCTCATAATTTGATTACCTGTATCTTAGCCAAGGATGCCCTTAAACTTTGCAATTTTTTTCAAAAATGTCACAAAATTTTAACGTTAACTTTAAATGCCATTAAATAACTGAAATTTTAAATGTATTCTAACAAGTTAATTGATATTTAAATATACTCTAATAAGTTAACATAGATTTAAACATAGCGTTAAAATTTTATAATATTTTTGAATAAATTGTAAAGTTTAAGGTCAATAATAGATAAGAAGTCATGCAGTTGCATAACAAACGACCGCCTATGTTTTCGTAAGACAAGCTTCATGAAGATGTATATATTATAGATGCCTAAATGTATATATCATGGCATTTTTTGATGCAGGATTTTGAATTTAAGAGGAATCAATTTTAAGTAAGAAGATGAACCTAATCAATTTGGTAACACAACTCTTCAAAAAAGTTCCTTATTCTGTGTAATTGGTTTATGTTAATAACTTTTATTAATTACATGGAAATAAGAAAAGGAAAAAAAAAAAAACATTCTTATGATTATGTGGACCAGCCAACTCTTATCATATAAATTTTCACATGTCCCTCCATTGTAATAACACCCAATATTGAATTAAATATATTCATCTATATACATATAGATAGATTGATTTATATATATAGACAAAGCGTTAGTAGATCGTATTGGCACAATTTAAGCATAATTGGCAGAGTTCTCTAATAATATTGTAGCGGTAAAGATAGTCAATCTACCGTAAAAAAATAAATAAATAAAAGTTAATTCTCAGCCTCCTCCCATATGGATTTCTATTTTTAATCATATGTAATCAGATACTATCAAAATAAATCTCACTCAATAAATTGTATATATTCGTTTGTTAATGATCGATACTATGAAACGAAATCTCACTCAATGAATATACTTTTAACTGGCTGCTAATTACTTGTTAATTGTCTAGATGTGAACTCGCTGCCCCAAAGAAGTTTGGAAATTCTTTTGTGAGAATGTCATAATTCGTAAGCTAAGCATGCACATGTGATGAGTGATGACTGATGAGTGATGATAGGTACAAATTTTGTCCCACATCGAAAAAATCAGAAATATTCTTGAACTCCAAACATTCAAAAGGTGCCATAAATTTTCAATTGAAACTATCTTTGCGCTTGGGGCAATGACGCAGCTAGTGAGGTAATAACCGAGGCGCGTCAATTGCTGGTTGAAAACTATTTCCAAACCCCCTCTTCGGCCTGGGCTTGGCCTTGGCTGTTGAGAATTTCTGGAAGGGCTCCTTCGAAGAGGGTAAAGCCCTACAATTCAAGTTTGATATTTGATACAAGCCTTTGGGCCTACTGTTTTATGTAAAGACTTGAAGCAATCGTTAAATGAACTATATAATGTCTCGTGGAAATTGTGGGAAGTTCGCACAATAAATTGAGGGGATAGCAGTTAGAGAAAGCTCTGCTATGAGTGCTCAGTATAAGAGGCACCAACAATTCTGTCCCTGCCGCCCCCTCATTTGATTCTAAGCTAATACTAATCCTCAAGCGTAGTGATGATAGAGTCCTGCTTTGTTTGACATTTCCATTTTATATTTGTTTTTGTTGCTGCGATTTTGTAACTAATGCGCGCCAATTGTTCGATGAAATGCCCAGGTGAACTTATTCGCTGCTTTGGAGTTTGTACTGGGTTGTAGAGAGGTCACAAGTTTCTTGCTTGGAAGTCGGAAATCACCATGGATGTGGGGCATGTTTGTCTGGATGGTAATGCTGATGCGGTAGAGTTCTGCCCTCACGAGGGGTTCCAGAACATTCTATGTGCTTGTACGTACACCTTGCAGGAGGGTGACCAACCAAGTCGGTCAGGGGACATCTCGTTTTTCGATGTTGATGCTAAAAGTCGCGGCCTCAATCTGTTTCATCGGGTTGAAACTGCTGGTATCTTTGATGTCAAGTGGAACCCAGTTCGGGACTCTCCAACTCCTTTGCTTGCTCAAGCTGATGCTGATGGGTTTGTGAGGATTCATAGCCTACAGTGCTCAGATGGATCGACATTGAGAGGTTTATACTTTTCCTTATTGCTGGTAATGCTGGTCTTGTATGAGGTGATTTGGATGTACTTCAGCTGTTTGGTTAGTCATATCTCTGTGAACTTTACTATCTCTGGGAGAATCGCAACAGTCTGAATTGTTGTGACAGCAAAATATTCAAATATGAGTTAATAGTTTAGTATGATTTAGAACCCTGAACTTGCATGATTAGACAGAACTACTAGGTTAACAATTTGGATCAGTGATCCAAACAACCATGAGAAAGCAAAATGTCTGTTTTAAAGGATTGGATCTAAACGTGTTTTTTGTTTATTAACATTGCTAGAAGCGTCACAGCTCCTGCTGTCAAACAAGGAAACTAAATGACGTTCTCCTTAACTCGGATGTGAATCAATGTTAGTCATGATCATGAAGCCGGTTTGCACCCAGTGGCACCTAAATATTGATTTGATTTGCCACCTGGTGAGTGTTTTACCCTTATGACATTAAGAGACTAGTGCAGAAATAAAATTTGATTGAAAGCAATCTGGAAATATCTTGGTCCTTACCATTTGGTTGGGTTAATTTCATGTAACACCCTAAAAAAAAATATTAAGAAAAAAATAATATTTGATTAATATATATGATTTATTCTCTAAACGACTTAATTTAATAGTTGATTACAATAAAATTCATAATGTGATAATTAGCTTATATATATGTGTTTATTTATAAATTTGTTAGTTAACGGTTAACTTAGTTGGAAATAATATTAGGAGTAAGCTAAAAAAATAAAAATATTTATTTGACTTGCTAATTTCTTAGATGGAATAATACCATAACTTGATTAACATCCTAAGTTTTAAACATGCAAAACATGCTCATATCTTCAAAAAATCTGAGCATTTAGACAACAGAAAAAAAATCTAATAGCTTGTACCCTTTTCTTGGCCTATTACTGCAAGCATCATCCCTAACCTACTAGCTCCTAGTCCCCCATACTTCATCATTATTGCACCCACTCCAAATCAGGGGAATAGATCAAAAGGTGAGGCACAAACCAAAGGTGGGGCTCATTTTCTCTGGTAAAGAAAATCCAACAACTCCAAATAGAGGGAGGAGAAAAGAGAGAGAGAAGGGAAGAGAAATCAAAGGAGATATTTTGCTTCAACCTTCCTTGGTCCAAGTTTCAACTCCTTCATCTTTAACCACTTTTGTTGAGGAAAGAGGTAAGAACAAAGGTAGAAAAATATAGAAGGAAGGTTCAAGAATACAACCATCAAGGACTTAACACAAATCATAATTAAGGTGGGTTTCCTTCTTCTCCCTAATCTATATTAATTTCCAACCAAAATGAATTTCGTAAGTGTGCTTGTAGACCAACCTTGAACGCTCAAAACTTCAAGAAATTGTTGCATGCATGTGTTTTGGAGTGGTTCATTAATATAAATATGGTAGGAGGATGTTAAAGAGGGAAAAGGAGTAGAAACATGATCATCATCATGTACTTGGTTATGCTTCTATTTTGTTGGTAGAATTTCATGCATGAAGATGAAAGTGTATCAAATATGTTTAAATCTTTGTGAAATTGTGGTTTTGTTGAGGTTGGGTTTGACATTTGTTAGAGAATATATGTGGTATAATGCTCTTGGGGATCGATGATCGGAAATGCGTGTTTGCTCAAAACTTGGTATGCAAAGTACGTCTCTTACATGTGTATTTTAATGGGTTTTATTGAGCTAGTATGTTACCTAGAATGCTGAAATGAACCTTGCATAGACATCCCACAAGGACAAGATAGGTAGAAGATAAGAAAATAGAGTTTGGGAGCCACTGCCACCCACCACGGGTACCCCCACAGGATGTGGGGTAGGCTGTGGTGGCCAACAGCGATATATTTAACCCAAAACACCCACCATGAGTACCCCCACAGGCTGTGGGGTAGGCCGTGGTGGCCAGCAGCGATTTATTTAACCCAAAACACCCACCATGGGTACCCCCACAGGCTGTGGGGTAGGCCGTGGTGGTCAGCAGCGATTTATTTAACCCAAAACACCCACCATGGATGCTCCCACAGGCTGTGGAGTAGGCCGAGGTGACCAGCAGCGATTTATTTAACCCAAAACACCCACCATGGATACCCCCACAGGCTGTGGGGTAGGCCGTGGTGGCCAGCAGCGCTGTATTTAGCCCAAAATAACCACCGCGGGTGCTCCCACCGGCTGTGAGGTAGTCCGTAGTGGCCCCCAAAAGTTCCCACCGACCGTGGGAAGGCCCTTGGTGACCTTTAGAGCCAACCATAGATCTCCATGGGATGTGGGAAGGTCTGTGGAGACTTCCAAAGCAATTTTGGACCCCCCAACCTGTGGGCTTGTCCCGTGATGCTTGTAAACCTTATATGTTGTGTCAAGAATCGAGTCTAAGACTTGAAGTATGGCTTTGGGCCTCATGAAACAAATAACCAAATACATATGTGAAGAAATGATAGAGATAACAACCATAACGTTAAATAAAAAGTTGATTTCTTGGGTTTGAGCACTTTGCCGGTACGAAATCTAGGAAGGTGATATGAGGTGATATTCCGGCCTACGGGTAGCGGCTTTCACTTCTAGATCATGAGTCCTTCCGAGTAGTAAACTTGGGTATACGCGTGAGTGGTTCGAGTCCCAGTACCGTGGTACGTTGGGTCAGCTCACAGGCGTCAAAATACGAAATCTAGGAAGGTGACTTATTCGGGCCTGAGGGCAGCCGCTTTCACTCCTAGATTACGAGTCCTCCCGGATAGGAAGCTTGAGTATACGCGTGAGTGTTTTCGAATCCCTGTACCGTCGTACATTGGGTCGGCTCATAGGCGTCGAAATACCAAGTCTAGGAAGGTGACATATTCCGACCCACGGGTAGCGGCTTTCACTCCTCGATTACAAGTCCTCCCGGATAGGAAACTTGTACGCACGCGTGAGTGGTTCCGAATCCCAGTACCGTAGTACGTTAGGTCGGCTCACAGGCGTCATTTGGGTATCAGGGCACTAGTTTTTGCCCAAAGAAATTAAAGATGATAAAAATTAAGCTAAGTTTTAGATGGGGAATTTATTGGTCACACTTATGAAGGAAATGTGGTTTGCTGGAGTTCAAATGCATTATGGCTTTCCCATTCAATTAAGGTTGGAGTAAGGTAAGATTATTTTTATGATATGACTTGATTACTGATATTATGGTCATTAAGTATTGATTGCTATTATACTATATATATGTAAGCATGTAAAGTTAGTTTGGTTTTTGGGAGGCGAAGGACTCCCATTGAGCTGTGGTTGCTCATTCCCTTACTTTTTCATCTTTTCAGATCTAGAGAAACAGTGAGCTTCTTGGAAAATGTTGTCATTTTGGAGGCCGTTTTGATGCCCTTTTAAATACAAGGAACTTTAAATGCAATGATTGCTTATGTTTAATTGTGTATGCTTTTGAGCATGATATGTAAGGCTTATTTGGTAATCGAGCATGTTTGTAGCTAGATGTAGGTTGGCATTTGTAGACGTTCTGATTTGGCCTTAGTGGTCCACCAAAACTCCGTTATTATTGTACTTTGTTTTATGGTGTAAGGTTGTCTGAACCCAAAAGTTAATGTAAAGCCGTGTGGGCTTAAGACTCATCGTAGCTTGTCTATCGAAAAAGAAAGGGGTTTCTAGCTCAACTTCCAATAGTTTAGCAAACAGGTTATGTTTGCCAAGTTGTTCCCTAGATCAGCCTTAAGGATCCTCGAAGAGGGTCCTAGCGGTGTGACGTCTCTACCCGGGGTCGGGCGTTACATTTCATTAGTTTTGTTGTGCAAAAATTTTCATCTTCTGATTGAGGGGTATGTTAATTTTCGTTCTATACCAAATACTCTTTAATATGCAAAATGCTTTTCTCCATTGATCAGCATGATCTTTTCATCGAGTAAACCGTGTTTCTACTAGAAACTAGTTGAAGCTTTGAGGCATGTTATGGTGAGAGGTCCGAGTTTTGTTCAGCAGAGGCAAAATTTGATGAGTTTGTCCAATTCCTCCCCAGATTTGAGTTTAACTGTACTATTGAGATTTTTAACTGCTGAGGGTTCTAAATGTGTCTTTGTTATTGCAGAGACCATAGTAAAAGAGAGCAGTGATATTCATGTTAGCTCTGCGATGTGCCTTTGCTTGGATTGGAACCCCTTAGCCACATCAATAGTGGTCGGCCTTTCTGATGGATCTGTGTCTATAGCATCTGTTGCAGAATCCCAGCTCAGTATAGAGCTACAATGGAAAGCTCATGAATTTGAGTTATGGGCAGCTTCATTTGATACACACCAACCAAATATAGTCTATACAGGCTCAGATGACTGTAAATTCACTGGCTGGGATTTAAGAGAAGGGCCGTCAATGCCAACATTTCAGAATTCAAAAGTTCACAAAATGGGCATTTGTTGCATTGTCAAAAACCCCAATGATCCACACACTTTACTGACCGGCTGCTATGATGAACACTTGAGGGTATGGGATGTGAGATCAATCTCAAAGCCTGTGAATGAAACTTCTGTTTGCCTGGGAGGCGGAGTTTGGAGGATTAAGTATCATCCTTTTGTTAAGGACCTCATCTTGGCAGCTTGTATGCATAATGGATTTGCCATTGCCAAAGTAAACAATCAGAACCCAGAGGTGGTTGAGACATACAACAAACACGGGTCACTTGCCTATGGAGCAGATTGGCAGAGATGCAGATTAGAGCAGGAGGGCAAGAAAGACAGTAATGTGGTGGCTACTTGCTCATTTTATGACAGGCTGCTTCGGGTTTGGATTCCTGAGAAGGATATTCTTGCTTGATGCATTAGTTTTGAATGTGTCGGTTGATATCTTCAAGTACACTGACATTTGTTGCTTTTCAAAAGTTTCATTCACTCCATGACTGGGTTTGAAGATTGGAACGAGCATTTTTGTTTTTCTATATTTTCTTTGTTTTATGAGATATGGATTTCTTCTTGTGGTCTTTATGTGATTGTTGTTTTTATCTGTCATTTGTTCCCAAGATAACAAGTGGTTGGTAACACTTTTTGAAAACTCTCCAAATGTAAACTGGTATCATGATTAATATAAAGTGTCCTAAGGGGCAAAAAAACAGAGTATAATGATATGAAGTTATCCACCCCCTCTTTTGATAGGTTCAATAATCCTCTGTGTCTCAGTGTAAATGATTGTTTGGGGAGATGGACTGAAACTTTCACATTGACTCAAAAAGCACATAATTTGGACACATCCAATCTAATAAACCGAAACCAAGAAAGCATGGCTTAAATGAGGGTAAGTTTCAAAGACTTGGGAACTACACTTCCCATGTTAAGGGTGTGTAAGATAAGCCTTCCTACGCATAATTGGGGTTGGGGATAGATGACGTATCTTTAGAGTGACTGCATGCTAAACTAGAACAGATAGTGTGGCCAAAATGCACTGTTCGCACGAGTTTTTAAGCTCTCTCAACAGTCCCACATCGGTCAAATAATATACACGTGGAACAAACAGAGAAATAAATTTCAAACGCCAACCCTATTACAAAGCATACCTTTCTCGGCCTTTTGGCTAAGATCAAGTGTAGTATCTGTTCTTATCAGTTTAATATCTGATACGTGGGCCAATGGCTCACAACGATATTAAATTAATTTGTTAAGGGGAAGGCCCACCACGGTAGCTTGCTGCCGGGGCCTTCGAGCGTCGCCCATGTGTTGCACTACTGCTTGGGCCTGGCGCACCCCACCAATACAGTCTGAATATTTGAATCAAAGCTCGTGAGTGTTAGCATTAGATTAGTGTTTCGGACTAGAACGAAATGATGAACCAAGATTTAGAAGAGTGAATCAAAGGAAATTTGATAATTTATTATTAATCTGGTTCAAATTGAAATTCGAGATTAGTAATTATTTGAAAATCAATTAAGTCAAAGTCGAAAATAATCTAACCAAAAAGATAAATTGAAGTGAATTTTTAATATGAACAATCTTACCAAAAAGTTGAAAGTGAATTTTTAATATGAACATTATCTTAGACGGTTTTAAGTGAATTAAATCAATCTTCAAAATCTCGTATTATAGTAAGTCAAAGTAAGAGTTTAGTCATTCATCCTTGTCTAACTTGCATGTGTTTTGAAGAGTTTATATATTTCATTTGTCTAGTTCTTTTAAAGATCTAAACAAAATAGGTAGAGTAAAAAATTTAAAATTTTAAAATTTATTATATATACAAGTTGAAAAATATGTACACGATGTCAATACAGATAAATATTCAAATACATAGGATTTTATAGAATTGAGTAAAAATTGGAAAAAAATTCAGGTCTATACAAATTCAGAATAAAAATTTATATTCAACCAAATAACACTAGATATTAGCGGTATAGTTAATGCTTCATTACTGGATGCCCTTTGTCATGGCTTCTTGATATTCAAATTGCTATTCATGTTTTTGGGCAGTGTCATCCAAAATAAGCCCTGGATAAGTTGGGGAGAAGCAAAACTCATTAACCGGAGCAACAACCACCCTTTTTCAAAGCAGAAACTTCCTTGCTAATGTCGATCTTCTCACCAACAGGGACCGTTAAACCTCTTGAACTGTGGCCGGTTTTCATGGACCTGCTTTTGGTAATGTGGTGAATCTGAGTGATAATTTCAGTGAAAGCGGTCTCAACATTGGTTGATTCCATGGCGGAGGTCTCCATGAAGTAAAGGGACTCGTTCTCGGCCAAGGATTTTCCATCTTCAGCAGGGACGGTAACCAAGTGACCAAGATCAGACTTATTCCCAATAAGCATCATAACAATGTTTGGATTAGTGTGGTCTCGCACCTCCTTTAACCACCTCTTCACATTCTCGAAGGAGGCGCGATTGGTCACATCGTACACCAGCAACGCTCCGACGGCTCCTCGATAGTACGCACTAGTGATCGCTCGAAACCTTTCTTGCCCAGCAGTGTCCCAAATCTGAGCTTTGATCACCTTCCCTTCAATATTCAAGCTTCGAGTCGCAAACTCAACACCAATTGTGGGTCTGGACTCGACGCTAAACTCGTCTCGGGTGAACCTTAACAGCAAATTTGACTTTCCCACACCAGAATCTCCGATTAGAACAATCTTGAAGAGGTAATCATAATCGTCTTCTGCTCTATAGCCAGCCATTGCTGTTGTGTAAACTTTGTTCTGAGCAAAGATTTCTAAAATTCAGAAGAGAAGGATAGGGAAATTGTGATTAGGGTGTCTCACTAATGCAGAATATAACATGCACGAAAAAAACTTGTCCTAAAAATTCTCTGTGGAATTGCTGTGTATTTTTTGTCATGAACTGGGGAATTAAGGAATCCTAATATCCAACAGGGAAAATACTTGATAACCCCAGCTAATGACATTTATGTAGATCAGATAGCTCTGTGCCAAAACAAAACAACACTGTAACTAACCCCAATTATTCACTTGTGGGGTGTCATTTCAATTCACTCAATTAGTCAATTATCCAAATATGCTAATTTTAGGCTTTTATATTGCAATGGTTTTGCTTATTTAGCACTTTTTCGTTTTACAATACCTGTCGTTTTTCGGTTACGAGGAATTAAAAAAACACAAAATTTATGACAAATTTTGTATTAAAAGACAAATTTTTCTAAGATTTTATTGGAAATGAAGAAAGTCAATGAAAAAGGAGAGAAAAAATAATTAATAATAAAAAATTAATATACTAGTCATTAATACGTCATTGAAATTTTTTATTTGTTTTACCCCCTAAATCCTTCTCTATTTCCCCCTCCCTTCCATTTACTCCCACGTGACTTGAGATTACAAGTCCTATATTTACCATAAAAATTCTTATTAAAGTGGTATATGTTATGAAATTGGAAGTGTTTAGAATATCTCATTTGCATTATTTATTATAATTGAAATTAAATATATTATTATGTTTACGATTATTTGGATCGAGTAATCAGATACTAGTTTCACTATGTTAGATATAAAAAGAAAAAAATAAAAGAAAAGACTTGAGGCCTGAGTGACTGGGCTAAGATCCGATATATAAAGGAAGGCCCATTTGCAATTTGCTGAAGTCTGATTGTCGTCAAGGCGTCCACCGTTGTGGACTTTAAAGAGGAGACAGAGAGAGAGAGAGAGAGAGAGAGACACGCGCCGGAAGACAACCATCAACACTTGGCCCTCTCAGTCTGACCGCCTCTCTCTCTCTCTCTCCCCTCTGCATAAAAGCAGCAGCAGCGGCAGCAGATGGGAGGATTGTTCAGCTCAGGGAAGAACACCGGCGGCGGCGAAGCTGATAAAGAAATGGCTTTGGAGAAAGCCAAGCACCTCGCTTCTTCCACCCCTGTCTTCGTCTTCAGGTCTCTCTCTCTCTGTCATTCTGTAACGTCAATTGCAATTTCAGAATCGATTTCTGATTATTTGGTTCTTGGATTATCAAGGAAATCTGAGCTAAAACTGATTAGTGGTAGCGAATTGATTTTGTGTTATTCACTAGAATTGTTTGTTGATATGTTCGTTTGCTTGCTGATTGAGTACTGCGGTTGGACTCTTAAAGTTGTCTAATTTGAACAATTTTCAACTTCTTGATCGGCGTTTTCAATAATAATTATTGACTTAATGCTCATTCCATTAGCGAAAGTAATTCTTCGTTTAATTTCTTTGGCATGTGTTCCTGTTTCATCCCAAAATTAGTGTAGAGAGAGAGAATAATTCCGCCGTACCATTTGAAGTATTAGCCATTCACTGTTGCGTACCAAAACTAATGTTCCAATTTTTTTGAAAAAGAAGTTAAATAGAATTATCTTCCACATTATATGGCGTGATTGGGCACAAGAATCTTCAAAATTATATTGTTTTTCTTCTAACAATTAAGAAAATTCTAACATTGTATTCGAATCCATATCCAAGCTCAAATTCACACCATTACTCCCACTTATGTAGGGTGTGCCCATATGAGGATCAAATGTGACAACCCCAACTCTAAATTGAATGGTCTGTTTTAGCCTGATTGTGGATTAGAAGTCATTTATTCTCATTCAAAAGATGTATAGAGCAATTTACCAAGGTAACATTGCTTCAGTACTATCTTAAAATAGTTTTTACTGCATTCGAGAATTGGAGGAAAATTATGGCTGTCACTAGTTCAATCCCCTATATTGCCTTATTGGCTTGCTGTCACCTGTCACCTGGTGCCTATAGTTTCTTCCATAGCCACTGTTGTGTTTCCATAGAACATTCTATGGCTTGATTGACTTGAATATATGTTGGGAAGAAAACTTGCGCATAGGAAGGGTCATGGAATCATTTTGCTTGTTGTTAGATAAGGCAGAAGGAATATATTTCTCTTTCCAAGTTTATCTTTAACAAGAAGCCAAATAGAATATGTTTTCAACTTTATCTTTAACATCGCTGCAAATGCTTTCTTTATCACCACCATAGGAAACAATGGGCATCAAACTCAAAAGGAAAACTGATACCTCTATGAAGAAAAGTACAACTAGAATTTAGATACCATTCAACTGCTGATAACTCATTTACTTGCTTCATTTGATCACCATTTTTCTACTTTGCAGTAAAACATACTGTGGATTCTGCAACAGAGTCAAGCAGCTGTTCAAACAGCTAGGAGCGTCTTACCAAGTTATTGAACTGGACCAAGAACGTAAGTATATATTCACTATAGCTATTTGGTGTCGATGGCTCCTCTTGCTGTGGTATACTTCATTAACCTTTATTGTCAAACATGAATAATGGATTTTATACCTTGAGAGGATTACCAAGATCAGAGTATGCAATGATTGCTGAACTGAATGTGACAATATCCAAGTACACCAGTTCTAAGCTATTGATTCATGGTAAAATATTCTCGGAACACATTAAGTGGGGCATTATATTTAGATGGATCAGTGGATTTTGGTAGCTTCAAAATTCAACCTGTAAACTGTCATGTTCAATAGATGTCAGTGCAATGTATTGAAATTGACAGTAATTTAGGCGACTGTGATCTGTAGGTTTTTATTGTGGCTTAACAAGCATAATATAGATGGTTCGACAAATGCGCCTACAATTTCTAAAAGTAGTATGACAGCATTAGTAAAGAAGACCCTATGACGTTCTCACCACAATCCACTACTCAAAACAATGCTATAACCGCATGGTATATCGTAACATTCATCTACATTCTACCATCTGTTATCTCAATTTTGCCTTGGCAGCCGATGGGGAGGCAATCCAAGCTGCTCTTCTCGAGTGGACAGGGCAAAGAACTGTACCAAATGTCTTCATAGGAGGGAAGCACATTGGAGGCTGTGATGGTAAAAAGAAAACCCTCAAACTCTGCATTTTTGTTTCCACTCCAGCATCTTTTGCTTGCCTTAAAAGATCCTAACTGTGTTGAGTTATTATTGCAGCGGTGACAGCAAAACATCAACAGGGGCAACTTGTGCCTCTGCTTGTTGATGCTAAAGCAATCACCACAGAGCAACCGGTTACCGCCTAAGCTTTTGATGAGTGAATCAGAGAGATGTGCATGGGCTTTAACTTCTAAAGTTTGTTTGATGCTAAAGAATAGTGGACCTCCTTTTGAGGAGAATGTTGTATGTAAGATCAAGAAAATATTAGTCTTGTAAAGTACTGTTATCTTCGCATATGTATGTGTCGGAGTTAAGACACCATAGAATAAACAATGTGTGAAAACGACCATGTTTGATTGATGTCAACAAGAGAACAGGCCGGGTGCGGGGAGAAGATGACGACTTGAAGCTCGCCTAAAACTTAGAGTATGTCTAAAGCAGAAGTACAAGAATTGAAGTACAAATGACTACAACCTATTTTATAACGACATAACAACGATTCAAACATGACAACGATACAGATGTTGCTAACTTTCTCATGCAGCAGAGAGGGTCAAAGCTTAAAATATGTCGAGAGTGTTTCCAATGGTGCCAGGTTCTGAGGCGTGTTTGTTAGTGTTGACCAAGGTCAATGAACGGCCACTTAGGCCCATTACTCTCCACTTAACCAGACTTTCACTTCTCCAGGAAAGGTTCCTGGATAAGTGGGATGGTTGAGCAAGTCAAGAGAGACTCAACTCCTCAACTCTGAAAAATAGGAGTTAATGCCTCCTATTTAATCTATAATTGGAATATACAGAAAACACACAGGAAATTAAACGTATATAACATCAATTGCTTCTTTTTACTCTTTCTAGAAGTCCTCAATTCTCTCTCATGCTTAGACCCACCATCCCAAGGGTCTTCGGGTTTGGGTCGTGGCTATTTCCAGCGACTCTAGTAGTCACAGGTTATATTATTCCCGATAATACCGGCAAATTCAGATTTCGGGAGTACAACCAGACTGGTGTGTTCGTGACACGGGATTTCGCTCATGGGCTACTGAAAGGCACGGGAATTCGCTTGTGGGCTATTGAACAACAATCAACCTAATTGCTTCCGCATTACTAAGGTCAGTCCTTAAATTTCCAACGGTTAGAAATGATGTCCTTAACAGTGACGGCCCGGTACAATGGTGGGTTATCCTCTGAGATCAACTCCTTGATGGGTTCATATGACCTTGCTGTGTTCTCTGGAAAATAATGTGTTCTGAATATGGAAGCCATTGTAATCCTTGGCCCTGCCTTGTTCGCTACCACCCTGTGCAGTGCACTCACAAACCTGTTGTTGGTGATTAGCTGCATCGAATTCGAACCATTATTTACTACACTTTTGTGTCAAGGACTCGATTCAACAATCAAAAATTTCGGTAGATAATGGAGGGTTTTAGGAATGAGCGGTTTATTCTATATTTCGATTAAGAAGTCTGATCCCAATAACCCCTCAAACTTCAAGGTTCAGGAGGGATAAGGATATCGAGCTCAGACTTAAAGCTCAAGCCCACAACCATCTCAACTCGTTTGCACAACTTGCAAGGAAATTGTCTCCTTCATGATTCGAGTTTTGAGAGTGAAGATGGAAGTGTGGAGTGTGCACTTATAAGTACTTTACTAAAGAAATTATTCCGTATATTGTTACAACATTTTACTTAAAAAAATATTACAAGACTTGCCTGCATCAAATTTCCCATGTTGACAACTAGGGCTCCATGAATAGGAAGAACATCGATCCGTTGCTCTTTCTACAGAACTTGTAACCCCGGCAAGTGGTTCTGGGGAGAATAGTTATGAAGCCACTGTCAGCATGGGTAGTGGATCCGAGAGTCATTTCGGGTTTGGGGCATGCTGGGTAGTAGTTGCATGGGCAGAAAACGCCATCGTTGCAACCGATGTCTTTGAGATAGTTGGGATGGAGTCCAAGAGCCTCTGAGATTAATCCATAGATGGTCTCCCTAATTTCATCACCTCATTGCTATACTTGATCATTATATCCCTACGTCATAATCATTAGAACGATAAACGGACTGCTTACTGCATATATATGTAGATCGAGAGTTCAGTTTGAAAATATCAGTTAGTACAATTAGTAAAGTTTTTGTTATAAATGTATGTTTTGAAAAAATTAGGCATGCAATACTTGGTTTGTATCAAACTCGATCAGTTCCATTGTTTTTGGTTTAGGTGGACATATATGAATACGATCTTGTTTCATTTCGCTTTACCTTACAATCTTACAACTTTTTCCAACTGCTTACAGCTTCTTATAACTTTTTATAACGAACTTTACAATTATCTTACAACTCTGTACAACTGTTTACACTTTCTTATAATAACCTTACAGCTTGTTACAGTTAAATGGAACAGAGCCTACATTGTATATAAGTCTATCTGTTAAAGTTATCATTTAAGAAAATGCCACAAAAATGTAGGAGATAATTCTTGAGGATCAGGGAGTGCTGATCCTCGAATGAAAGTAAGAGTGTCCCTCCAACAAGCCGCCTTGGCTTGGAACAAGTTGAAGTTGCTATTGTACAAGAAACTCTTGGTGTCATAGTCACGAGAATAGTACCCTTTCTTGATTTCAACATCTTGTTCATGAAATCTACGCATCCCATCAATCATTTCATCAAAAACTTGAAGTGGGATACCATGGTTTATGAGTCGAAAGAAGCCATATTCCTCGCATGCATGCTTTAGTCGCTCGATCACCTCCCCATGCCGAGCTGAGATGTCTTGGAAAGTAATTAGCGGGATTCTATAGACATCGAATTTTTTGTCATCTTGGTTCAGGTCGACACTTTTATGAATGAACATCCTAGGGACTTTTGACCTCGGCATCCACCAGGACCTTCGCCCTCGCTTTCGAGTTCTCGAAAGCCTTTGCTTTCACGATCTTAAGTAAGCTTTCCTACTGATGACATGTTTGGGTGTGTGAAGAGATTATCTTTGCCAATGGTAAAGCTATGTCTTGAGACTATGAGAATACATATATATATATATATATATATATATATATATATATATATATATATATATATATATATATATATATATATATGCATAATTGACCCCCTAGTTACATGCATATCTAAGTTTACTTCCCTTAATAGGAGTTGATTTTATAATTAGAGGTATCATTTATCCCATAATTAGAATCTCAAGTGTTTCGATCAATCATATTTTTAGAGGGCTAAAAGTATAGTTGATATCTGACTCTAGTTGGCAAATTTTGGTTATACAGTATTATCTCATGTTACTTGGTTTTGTATCCTATTATACTCTCCTTTTTTTTTTTTTATTCTTTTTAAAAGTGGAACTCTTGACAGAAAAGCTACTTAATTTTGTTTTGGTCAACTCTATATTTCTTATTGTATTATCTTTTACACATTTATACAAAAAAATAGAGTTGTAGGATAGACCAATTAATTCTTGGCATTATCTTCAATTATTTGGAAGCACCCGATAAGACTAATTAATGTTTGGCATTATTGCAATAATTTAATTATTATATACAGAAAATTAATTGGCAATATTACATCGGTTAATTATTATGTATAAAAAAATTAATTATTAAATGAGACAGTTGTATTTGAAAGTGACAATTATATTTATAAGTAGATCTGGGCAACGGGTCGGGTCGGGCCCGCCCATTTACTTAACGGGCTGGGCTGGACAGTAACTTTTAAATGGGCCGGGTCGGGTCATGGGTCAAATGGCCCTGACCACCCAAGGCCTGCCCAATTTGAGCCATTGCCACCCAAAATACCCACCACGGGTGTCCCCACAGGCCGTGGTGGCCAGCAGAGATTTACGTAACCCAAAATACCCACCACGGGTGTCCCCACAGGCTGTGGGGCAGGCCGTGGTGGCCAGCAGCGATTTAGTTAACTTAAAACACCCACCGCAGGTGCCCCCACAGGCTGTGGGGTAGGCCGTGGTGACCAGCAGCAATTTACTTAACTGAAAACACCCACCGCAGGTGCCCCCACAGGCTGTGGGGCAGGCCGTGGTGGCCAGCAGCGATTTACTTAACTCAAAATACCCACTCTAATCCCGTCTATATCTCTCTCTATGTTTTTAATATGAAGGATAATTTCTTTTAATAAAGAAAATTTTCTTTTATTTTTATAGTAAATTATTTTTAAAAAAATTTTTTAGATAAAAAATTAATTATTTTAATTATAAATAATTTTTTAAAGTTTTTCAATCAAAAAATTATTTTAAATTTTAAATTTTAATTTTATTATTCATTTATTTTTTTTATTTTTAAGTATTATTATGTATTTCTCTTATTATAAATAAATTAGCATATTTTAATATAAAAAATTTTAATTTTAAATAAATTTCTCTTGTCTGATAAGTTATTTTTTTTTACGAATGATTTTATTTTAGATAAGTATTTTTTATAAAATAAGATCCTATTAGTATTTCATCACAATATAAAATTGAGTTTTTAAAAAACCAAGATCAGAGTGTGAGACAAAGTGAGAGAGTAGAGTGCAGAGGCCCATTGGCTGCCCAATACCCGGTCCGGTTAACTGTGTTAAATGACAGCCTATTAAATGTCCAGCCCAAATAAATCATTAAATGGACTTGTACCCTTTTTTAAGCCCGACCATTTAGACCCAATGGACTCCCAGTCCATTGCCCAGGTCTATTTATAAGAATCAAAAGGCATGTATTAGCTTAAACAATCATCAAACATTTCTTCTAGTCTAGAGATTATGTTCTATTAAATATTATCATATAGTTGAAATTATTATTAGCCATGTCGCTCTCCCTTTTTTTTCGTGCAAAAAAAACTAATATAATTAAAATTTTAATTCATATATTTGATAACAACTCTAAGAAATAGTGTAAGTTAAACTAACTTACATTCAACATACATATAGGTCCAACATTCACTTGACATACGGATCTTTGGCTTCACAATACAAAAGGAAATGGACTTTCCACATCACATTAGAAAATAAAGCCGTAATATATATCATATATTTGATCTAGACTAAACCGACTTGTTTTTCAGCTCTACATTATCCGACTTTCAAAAAAAAAAAAAAGGGTACAAAATCTCTCTAGGCCTATTACTTTTGGGCCTTTTGGGCTTAGGTGTGGATTCACACAACTCAAAACTTCACAGTCCATCCATCAAAGAAACTCCACCGTTTGTGGAAGAACAAAACAAAACCTCCCAAGCTCCACCTCCAAACCTCCCAGAAAATTTGGTTAATGGCGGTGTTTAGATCATTTTCGTGATTCGAAACCTCTGGACCCTCTCCCAGTCTCCCTCCGCTCTCTCCTTTGACTCGCCGCCTTGACCGCCGCCTGGCGCCCAGTAGTCCATCGCATCGCCAGTCGACGCCCCCTGGGGAGTATGGTAATGGAACCCGCTGAAAAACAAGAGGAAATTGCCCCAGCTGTAAGTGAAATTTCCTCTATTTTTGCCTATCTTATTATGATTTGGGTTCAACTTAGTTTGCGGGGTCGTATCTTATTAGTTGTGTTAGCAATTTTGCTGAAAAATTGTTTTCGACCTTGTGGGCAGCTATAGCATGTCGCCCAGAAAATTTGGGCATGAGCTAAAAGTAGGAAGGATGAAAGAAATTGGGCAAGATAATGAGTAGTTTGAGGATGTTATGTACGCCTTTTCTAATCTTGGAAAACGCAGTACATAATGATAAACAAGCGTTCGAATTGCTATTGCTCCATCTGTATGTATGTTGATTTTGTTGAGGCTTTTTGATGTTTTTGCCAGAATCTATGTGATAATTTATTTGTGTCTAGGCTCGATATCTTAAATTATTGATCTTTTCTACTCCCTGTGAGCTAAAGGGGCCACTATCTGGTAACTTTTGTCAACTTTCGATTATAATGCAGCAAAAAATATATAGCATTAGGTTGTCCTTTGCTTCTTTTAATGTGGATCATTGGGCAATCAACAACTTTCAAATTTAGGTATTTCAACCACCTTGCCCTAGGTGGGACTTGGGGAAATTGGTTTGGGTTGGGGTTTGGGTTCGAGAATCTTAATTTTTAGATCTTTGACTTACTCATTATAGCGGTATTGTTAGAAATTTTGCTACGGTATTTTAATATGCTTTTAGCATTTGATCACATTTTGGTGCTGAATATAAGTTGACAAACATCATATTGCTGTTAATTCTTCATGCTTTCAGTGTCAGCTGAATTAAGAACCGTCAAAAGGCCAGTGAACTGTTTGGTTTTATTGAATGTTTTCCTACCTTTTATATTGTCCTTGATGAGATTTTATTGTTCCTTGGTGATCTTTTGTGTAGTATTCTGCCTTTGGCTCCATGTTAGGATTGTTGGCGTGGGATTTTCGTCTCTTTTTTTGTTGGGAGGAGGCGTGTGCTGGAAACCCAGAATGTTCAGTGTGTTTCATATCAGACATCTTTCCAACTTGTATGAAACTTCTTTCCTTAGAAACTCAGATTCCTCCCAGGGAGTTGGCTTCAAAAACCCAGTAGAAAGATGAGGATTTCCCCTCCCAGGTCTTACATCAAACCATCAGGTAGTTGTAAACATACCTCCTTGTCAGTTGTCTTTGACAAACCTAAGAAGAATGACATTAGCACTGAGAGGTTCCACTCCCACTTTCCTAGAGTATCTGTCTTTATGGCAAATAATTAATCTCAGGTATATGCATTGTTAGATATACATATGAAATGATTTACCTGCTAGTAGCCTAGCACATTCTCTGAATCACCATTTAAAACCTTGGAAAATCACATGTAATTGTTGTGAGTCATGTGATCATGTCCCAAAGAAGAGAGGCACGAATGCCTTAAGATCTCAAATCTCTGCAGATTTGGAGGATAAGAGCATTGAGGCAATACCAACCAGCTAAGGCTGCCTCTTTGAATTTTTTTTTTTTTTTGTTTTTTGACGGATGGGCTTTCCGCTAAACACAGAGAGCAGATTGTGGACATTCATGCTCATGTCTGAGAGCAAGCTTGCAAATGATGATTCAAGCTGGATGTGGTTGGATATGTGGACATGTGCAAGTTCTGCAAACTTGCACATGATGAAAATAATTTCAGTTATATGCCTAGTCAATCCCATATCAATGAGAAGATGAAGATGATTTTCGCTCAGTAGTTGTCAAAGTTCATATCAAGGTCAAATTATTGCCCAAGATCCTATAGCTGACAATCAACCTTGTGGATCTCAAGGAGGTAGCATGCGCTGCTTGAGAAGTCCCCAATGCTTTTAGCCTACAAAAGTGAAGAGGTTTGAGCTCCTGAAATATTAGTGCCTCTCTTCTTTGGAACATGACAAAGACACAACAATTGCAAGTCTTTTTCCAAGATTCTAAATGATGAATGTACTTCCATGTTAATAATGTAATTGGTGCAACTAATTCATTCACCTCAATTTTATTATGATTTATTTGGAACCTTTTCATTATCCATTACTTCCAGAGTATATATGTTAATTTGTTTGTTTATAAGCTTGATACCATGAATTTTATGTTTTTTTGTTGGGGGTGCTATTGGGTGGAATTTGGCTATGTGATTTGTCAAGACTTCTATTCATTTCATCTTACTGGTTTTCTGCTGTTCAGCAAACTCAGAAGTTACCTGGAACCGTGAATTGGGGAACAGCAACTGTTGTTGCGATATTTGCTGGCATGCTATATGGCGGTAGCAAGGAAGCAGCGGCTTCTGCTGTAAGTATCTTGATGCATATGGCTGATCTGCCTCCCCCTACCCCGTAAAAAAAATGAAATAATAAGGATCTTTCTTCCCTAGAGCAAGGATGCTGAAGTGACCTTAAAGCTAGGGAGTACCCCGGACAAGCGTGAGCAGTATCGATTGATGAGAGATGCAATGGAGAAGAGGTTCATAAGAGTCACTCGCGGATCTATAGTTGGAGGTGTGCGTTTGGGGATGTTCACAGCTGCATTTTATGGTATACAAAATCTGCTTGCAGAGAAACGAGGGGTTCAGGATGTATATAACATTGCTGCAGCTGGGTCAGCTACTGCTGCCACATTTGGTCTGATAAGTAAGATGCTGAAATGCCTAAGCTTAGCTCGTCTTATTATATTATAATTTCATATTCTGTTTAAAAAATTGGTATGTCACTTTCCTAAGTCCTGAATTTCGTAAATCTACTCAAATCTGATCATTTCAGTTGAAGTGGACATACCATATCAATGGTTTACAGTAGTCTGTGATAATCTAGCAGTATTTAACTCACACGAGGGCTATCTGGGTACACAAGGGGCAACTTGGGTAGGTTGTCTTTCTCCCTTATTCCACCTTCTCTTTGGTATTAAGACTTTCTCCAGTCTCCATCATAGTGACACCAATAGTAGGGACTAGAGGAGGCCTTCAGACTGGCCTATGCGTGCTCATGCGCGCACACAAATACACAAAAACCTGATGACAGAATAAAATTTATGATCTTTAGGTTTTCCGTTAACATCAGTTAAACTTGTATTGTATTGATCTAGTTCATCTCATGATCAGATATTGAAATTATCTTCAACCTAGCGAGCATGATTTATTGCCATATTTACGCACCAGAGTCTTTTTGTTAGCGTTTGGGGCACTCAAATTAATTTGTGCTATAACTATAAAATGGTAAGGAGTGTCACATAATTCATAGCGATTTAACATGAGCATCGCATTTGCTTCACTGAATATAACTTGTTCTGGATGCCTCCACTTTATTGTGTAACTCCTGTCGCTAGCTTCCTGAGTTAAGATTTGCGTGCTCGAGATCAAGACATTAATTACCCTTGCAAATAACAGCGAATAAAGGAAATCTTAACACCTTCTGTTGTTTGGATGTTTATTTTCAGTGCCAGGATCTCTTCGTTGGCGTGCCAGAAATGTTGCTTTGGGTTCAGTTCTAGGGGCAGCATTTTGCTTTCCTCTTGGTATTATCTTGCATCCCTGCTCACAAATATATTTGTGATTCCCTTATATGCTATACTAGCAGTAAACTTGAACTTTGAGCTCAATGGTGGACAAACTTTGGCATAGGTTGGGCTCATTTGAAGCTGGTAGAGAAAGCGAATGAAGGGAAGCTGGTTATTCATTCAGAAGCAAATGAGCAGGGAGAAGTCAAGAGTGGTGTTGGAGCTGCGATTGAAAGACTTGAAGGAAGTCTCACCAAATAATGCCTTTTCCATGTTCTGCTAGGCAGATTTTTCCATCACAACCAGGTGAAAGTGATCGAAGCATCTTCCTTCTCAAGGGACAATGCCATTCTATAACTCAAAACTGGTGGTTTTCGATAAGATCAGATAAATATACCGATCCAAGCACAGTTATCATCATTGCCATCATCATGCACTCAATCTTTGGGATTTTGATGTATCTGTGAAATATTTTCACCTAATTTTGACCTACAAACATTAACTTTATTGAGGTTGGGAAATTGTGAAATAGAGTAGTTTTTATGGGTAGTTTGGCTAATAGACTAATCAGTTTTTTGACTTCATTGTAGTGGTGGGAGAGAAATGAAAAGCTCTTGAATGGTTCATTTTCTTGTTGCCTGGGGTTTTGTATTCTGTGATATTCTAGCACAAATAAATCAATTATGAGATTCAACCTCTGTTCTCAAACTTTCACTTTGTTGATGTGTGTAACATGTGCCTTTTCCAAGGATAACTTGGAGTATGGTAGATTGGATATATGGAACCTTGTCATATAAATGGATTAATTGAAAATATTGATCCTACATCATTACTAAACTATAGTTTAGCTCAGTTCATACGAAGTACAAATAGATTCTTACTAAACTATAGTTAATGTACACAGTACAAACAAGTATGACTACAGTAACATCTAATTCAATAACATTTATGAGAGACATTGTAAACATTTTTTTGTTTTTTTTCTTTTTTTTGGGGGGAGTTGAGACTAGAGACTTTGATTTGAACCTTCCATACATGTATTGGGTTTTGTGATTTTTTTAAAAATATTTACTAGAGGAGGTAAAAATTCGTCTAACCATTTATATGACATTATTTGAAAAATTAAATAATTTTTATTAGGCCAATAACAAATGGGCATGTGTTAAAATTAGCTTCAATAGGCTTTAAAACTAAAATCAAAGAAAATTATATTCCACCCGATTAGAATTTGCCATGTGTCGTTGATGATGCAACAAATAGTAAATATTTTTTAAGAAATAATTACTAAACTATAGGTCTAGGCTCAAAGTTTGGCTCAAAAAGACTATAAACAGGGGTTATCCTTTCATTTTTTCATTCATTCAACATCTGTAAATTTCGGAGTTCAAACTTCGTGTTTCTAAATTTCTTGTTTTTAATTATATTAGACTCGAAGTTTGTGTTTATAAATTTTGGCACATTCACTAGGACATCTAACATAATAATGACAAGAAACATGGCAAGACCTATTGTCGTTGTTGATGTGAAGGAACCAGTCATAGATGCACCATTGTAGTTACGTTCAATTCAAAACGTATATTTTGACCTGCTTGATGGAGTCAATTAAATTGTGTCACGTGCTAGTTTGAATCAAAAAGTTGTTACTATCTTTTAACATGATGCATACGACTCCATGTGGGATGGATGAACTCCAAGCCCACATCATTCCTATCTCCATGCCTATGCTTTTGGTGGAGAAGATGACGATTATACTAGTGGAGATTCATCACCTCCATGTCTGAAAGATTCGCTTTTCTCTCAAACTGAATCATCCAACACTATCACCATACCAGTGATAGTGATAGGAGCTTCTAATATAGAAGAACAATTGGTTGAGATGAAATCTACATTGGCGAGACTTGTTAAGTAGAACGAAGAAAATGATGCAAAAATTAAGTATCAAAATGAACAAATTGAAAAGAAGTTGGAGAAACAGACGTCTTGAGCTTCTAACAAAGAATAACAAAGGTATGCGATGAATGATGAATGACATCTATGCTTATTTATATAATGGTTCATCCACCTGCAATTTCACGATTCCACTCAATCACAAATATTTAAAATTTATCCCTTGCAATTATTGATAATATTGTTGAAAAAAAAAAAAGCCAGACACGATCTTCACTATCGACAGTATTTGTAATAGGGGTGAGCACGACTGACGGGTACCTGGAACCGGACCGGAACCGGTCAAACGGGTAAGGTTCTGGAACCGGAACCGGTCAAACGGGTAAGGGTAAGGTTCCTAAAATTTAGGAACTCGTCAAATGGGTAAGGGTAAGGTTCCTAAAATGAAACCACTGGAACCGGAACTCGGAACTCGTTTAGACAGGTTCTAGAACCGTAGGCACCCGAATCCGTTACTAAAATTTTCAGAATTTTTCAGTTTTGAGGCCCATAAAATTTTTACTTTTGAATTTCTAATGTGTGGCCCAACTTATTAGAAACCCTAATCTCCTTCCTCCTCGTCATTTCGCGTTGCTCCATTTCGCGTTCCTTTATTTCGCCTCTCTCGCGTTGCTCTGCCCTCTCTCCCTCGCGTTGCTCTGCTCTGCTCTGCTCTCTCTCTCTGCTGGTGCTCGTTGACTCGCATTGCTCTGCTCTCTCTTTCTCTGCTGCTGCTCGTTGGCTGGCGTTGTCTACTCTCTCGACGAATCGAACTTCATTTCGAGTTGCTCTGCTCTGCTCCTTTATTTCGTGTTGCTCTGTTTTGCTCCTTCATTTCGCGTTGCTCTACCCTTTCTCTGTTGCTGCTCGTTGACCTCCTCCCGAGTCCTCGTCGGCGTTGGTGTCGCCTCCTTCCTTCCTCCTACTCCCAGCCCCAACTCTCCCTTGCGGCTTCGTCCTCATCGGTGTTCTCATTACAAAATAGGTAATTTCTTAATATCTTGTTGTAAATAGGGTACCTGGAACCGGAACCGGAACTCGAGGATAAGGGTAAGGTTCCTAAAATTCAGGAACCGGAACACGAGGGTAAGGGTAAGGTTCCTAAAATTCGAGAACCGGTCAAACGAGGGTAAGGGTAAGGTTCCTAGTTTTGGTACAGAGTACCGGAACCGCTCACCCCTAATTTGTAAGGTGGTTCAACGATGTCAAGGGTTATGGCTTCATCAAGCTTGACGAACGGCAAAGACCTTTTCGTCCACCAATTTTCCATCAAACTATACGATGACACATGAAGTTTAAATAATTTTTATTCGGTCAATAACAAATGATCACGTGTCAAAATTGGCTTAAGTAGAGCTTTAAAATTAAAATAAAGGAAAATTAAACTATGTTCAGTTACAATTCACCATGTGTAATGCAGTAAATGGTAAATATTTATTTTAAGAAATAATTACTAAATTATGGGTCTATGTGCAAAGCTCGACTCAAATTCTAGTTTGAAACGTTATAAATAGGGGTTGTCTCCTCTTTTTCCATTTAGCATTTGCAAAGCTTAGAATTCAAATTGCAAACACCTCCATATTAAGAATCGCTCCAATGTTTATCATCGGCCTTACATCAATATCAACATTCAAAATCAAGTTACCGTGCCCTTGAATCGTTCAAGTTACAGGAATATTGAATAAAAATATTACACTAATTGTCTTTAAATACAGAAAATGTAGCTATTCACGCGAAAATTAATACATATCATATTTGTTTAAATTATTTATCTTCTATTATATTAGACTCAAAATTTGTATTTATACTTTTGCGACTTAATTTTTTTGTCTAACCAATCATGTTAGGAATTATTCAATAACATTCAAGATTGTCATGTCCTCACTTTTAACTGGTAGTGTTTCATTTTTTTTTGGTAGTTAAAGCTCTGGGGCAGGGTTTTTGTCGAATTAAAAAGAGATGTGCAAGGCTGACTCCTTCCAATTGAAGATCTCCTACTGAGAGTTAGGTTTTAGCAAAAATGGAGAGATAAATTGAGGAGAAAGAAAAATTGATGGTGGATTTTTAAATTTCAGCTCGAAAAAATTATTGATTATTGTTTATTATGTGTAATCGATTTAGGGAAGACAATTCACAAGAATTTTATAAATTTTTCATAGTTCGGAAGACCCATTGTAAGTCCAAAATTTATAAAATTTGCCTCCTTTAAATTAATTACATATAATAATAATAGGTGATTTTTAAAAACTTAACGCATTTAAATAGTTTTGACAAAATGGTAGGCACTTTAGATCAATTTCTTGACCACTGCACAAATAAGTGATAATAATTACATTTATAACCAAAAAAGGGGGCTTTTACATCTCTTGCCACAACTCACAACTAAACGGCAGAGAGATCATCGAGAAAGGGAGAGAGAGCAGCGAGCGAGAAAGAGAGAGAAAGCGGCGAAGAGAGGAAGAAGTGAAGGGTGCAGAAAAAGGAGCCTCTGAAGAGAAGAATAAAGAGCTTTGACCTAGGGCCACTTCAATTTCATCCAATCTTCTTCACAACCCTCAATTTGCTACAAGGAATCAAGGTGGGTGGTCTTGTACTCTAAAATTATAGTATATTCAAAATTAAACTGATTAAGTGTTGGAATTTGCTATCTATGTGATTTTGGTTGAGTTTTGGGTATGCCCATTTCGCTTTAAACCTTGTGAGTTCTTGAAAGGAGTTGAACTTTGGAGGTGTTGTGATTTGGAAAACAATTGATATGTTGTGAGATTGTTAGGGAAGGGAAGTTGGACAAAAATATGGGATGTCAGTGAGTTTGGTATTGTTCTTCTGCGTTTCACATCTTTTACAAGCTGAATCTTTCCTGGAACATATTCATCTTGAGACCACTAATTTGGGATGTAAATTATTTGTTATCTATTCTGAGCCTCAGAGAGATTAGGAGAAGGTACAAAAAACAAAAGAAGAAAGAAAGTAAACAGAAGAAGGGGGCAAGCCATGAGGTCTTAACTCCATTGTCTTGGGTATTTACCCAATATTTATATTGTTTTAGCTTCTTTTATTTTATATAAACCTTGAACCAGGGAATTACAGGTGACTTTAGCTTGTTAAGGGATAAGTCTTACACATATAGGCCAATTCACGGCTGAGCTATACCGCATTTGACAAACAAACCTACCTTTCAATTAGCCTTAGCAGCTCCCTGGCAATTCAGCTACCCCATATTAGGTGGGGCGTTAGCGGAGTCTTCCGGGCTTTGAGTTGGGAGTCAATTGAGCTATGACTTGATTATGATTTGGGCTTTGACTTGATAGTGATTTGCACTCAAATAGGTTATATTGATATTGGGCTAATTGATATAACCAACTTGAGCTTATTTGCCTACATAGTGTTAAGACCTAATAGTCTTCAAGGGCTAATGTAAGAACAATTTATAGTGGCAGATTTGCTCTTGCCTATTCTTCAGAAATATCCACAGTTATCTTACTATGACTAAACCTAACTTTGCTTGTGCTGAAGAGTTTAGCCATTTTACAGTCGAATGAGCTTCACAATGGATGAAATGGAGCAATGGAAGACTAAATTGTTGGATGGGTTTGAGTATGGGAAGAGTAAAATGCAGGAGGCTATAATCCATGCACAAAAGATAATTCAAGAGACACCAGATGTTCAATTGTATGCTACCGTGGGTGTTGTGATCCTAACGATACTTCTTTCATTACTTGGTAAGTTCTTATTGCCATGTCGTTTTTGTGATGCACTCCGTGCGTCCTCGCCCAACCCCCCAAAGTGAATTATTGGATTCTCTTATGCTAGTAGCTTTAGAGGCACATGATTTAGAAACTAACCATGGAAAACAGTTATTATACAGGAGTATTGAGCTGTCTAAATTGGATAATTCTTTGAGCGTACTTGTACTTTGGTCGCAATTTCCACCCCAATGTTGGATCGCTCTGGTGTGCCTTTCAGGAACTCCAATATGTATGTAGGCTTACTTGCACTAGGAGAGTGCTATTTCTGCGAGAGTCACAATCTACGATAATGCATTTTTGAGAGAGAAAAGCATTTGAAAAAGATTCATGATCACAAGGTCTTTTGTTTTTTTTTTTTGGGGGGGTTGGCTTGTAAATTCTATAATATGGAAACAGTGCTAAAGCTACTAGAATTTATAAAAGAAAATGGAACTAGATCTTAGCTTGAAGATATTAAATAAAAAAGGAGGAAGAAATTTCTTTGGGTGTAGAGCAGAACGTGGTTGTTTGATCCAAGGGTTCTGAGTGAAATAGTAAAGGCCTAAAGGGTTGCCCTTGTCTACTATAACCTTGAAAAAATTTGCTTTTGTTTGACAGAATTTACATTCGGGCATCCTCTTCATTGTGCCTTTTCTTTTCAGGCATCATAGTTACTTGTTTAACAATTCTAAGTGTTACAAGTGAATATATGAAGCTTATCAAATAATCATAGTCATATGCATTAGATAATGAGTTTGATATCTCCTTTGGTCATTCTTTTTTCCCAATTTGCATAATCTAGATGTCTACTTATATAATAATATGCACCTTATGGTTTATATAGAAGAGGATGGAAAAGCATACTGTGATTTGTTTAATTTGATGTGGATTTGCTCATTGTTTCTTCTAATGCATTTTGAATCCTGAGACCTTTTTCTCAATTGGATTTTCAGGGTGTAAGGCTTGTGTCCAATTTTTTTCATCTGTGTTTTAATTTTGATGTGATATCTAGAGTATAGCCGTGAGAATCCTGGATTACTTAGAGTAATGTATGGACACAGGAAAACATTAACTGATAGCATATTTGTTGCTCTGTATGCCAGTACGTCTGTTTAAGCGCAAAAAATCCAACACAGTAGTACTTGCTGGACTGTCTGGGAGTGGGAAAACCGTCCTTTTCTATCAGGTGAGGGAATCCCATCTGCTTCGATTATGATTTATGACATATTAAATGGCTTCTGTGTTTGCACTTGTATTATGGAGCATCATGTTTGCAGAATTCTAAATTACTTCTCTGTTTCACCGAGTGTTCATTCCTGACGTTTTGTGTATGAAACACCTGTGCTCTCTTGTTTGTTAGCTTCGAGATGGCTCTTCACATCAAGGAACGGTGACATCCATGGAACCAAATGAGGGTACCTTTGTGCTGCATTCGGAAACCACCAAGGTATTTTCCTGATTTGTCTCCCACATTAGACACAAAAAGATTGCAGTCTCCCTCAGAATCACTTCATGATAGAATATTATATATTCTATGGGAATAAAAGCTCTCGATGCATATGAGGTTTTTGTTTGAATCTCAACTCAAGAATTCTAGATCACTTCTCTCACCAATGTTTTGTAGTTAGATTCAAGAATTATTGATATAATTACATTGTGCTGTTTTTTACTCCAAAAGTAGCAGCACACCCCCCCGCCTCCCCCAGGAAAATCAAAACCTAGGAAGAGGACCAACTTGCCATTAATTATCCTTTTTTATGTTAACAGAAGGGTAAATGCAAGCCAGTTCATTTGGTTGACGTTCCTGGACACTCGCGTCTTCGACCTAAGCTTGACGAATACTTGCCCAAGGCTGCTGGTCTGGTTTTCTTGGTTGATGCCCTGGAGTTCTTGCCTAACTGCCGTGCAGCTGCTGAGTACTTATCATCTCTGCCCCCTCCCCCAATCTCTCTTATGTGCCTTAAACAGTGATTGAATGGTTCTTTCTTATTTGAAGGTACTTGTACGATATCCTAACCAAGGCGAGTGTTGTAAAGAGGAAAATTCCTCTACTGATAGTTTGCAACAAATGTGAAAAAGTGACTGCTCACTCTAAGGATTTTATCCGTAAGCAACTGGAGAAAGAAATGTGAGATTTCTTGCTTCTCGTCTCTTTTATATTTCAAATTTAAACCAGTTTCTTGCAACAGAAAAGGATATATGATTTGAACATGGAATCATTATATCCTCATTTTGCTATTTCAGTCCACAACTAGCCTTTTTCTCGGGGTTTTGGTTGATTTACTTCACACTGCTGCTGAATCTACTGATTGATAAGTATTTGGGTACTTACGGTTTGTCTCTTACTTAACAGCGAGAAGCTCCGGGCATCAAGAACAGCTATATCAGATGCTGATGTTACGAGTGAGTATACACTCGGTGTGGCCGGGCAGCCATTTGCATTCTCCCAGTGCTTAAATAAGGTAAACCTTGCCGAAGCATCTGCACTAACAGGTGACATAGCTGAGGTTGAGGAGTTTATCAGAGAGGTTGTAAGGCCTTAGATTTGTGTACACTGTTTCTTACTTTTTTTTTTCCTTTTTTTGGGGTGGGGGATATTTTCGGAGAAGAGAGGAGTGTAACATCTTTGATGCCCGGAATTATTCGATGAATATTTGTGGTGATAGAGACTGTCATTAGATTGGAACGCACAAAATAATCAAAGTTGGAAGTTGGAACTCAAATTAATCACATTCTTGAAAACTGGAAATTTTAGGAGCTTCTTCTTCAAATCTTTGCTCCCCAATTGTTTATTATTATTTTTGTTTTGGCTGAATGTTACTTTTGTTTTTTCGGGTCCGGATGAGTTACAAAAAGTAATACAATATAATAGAAGAGGGGAAGAATTGAACGTGAGATTTAATGATCTTAGGATCTCAGTTTTAACTACTAGGTTAATATCTCATTGTTTGGTTGAGTGTTATCTCCATTATTTTTCTAGTTTTCTTATTGAAGCTTTTCTAGAATCTTCCTGGAGCCAAACAATTTGGGAAGTGGAAACTTGAAATGGCTTTCTAAAGACAGCCATGGACCTTGATGCAGTCATTTAGACGTGTAAAAGGATGTCGGTGATGGTTATTTTAGTGAGAGTTGTATATATTTGACACTTTATGCTTTTTTTTTTTTTTTTGAACAAAGGTAAATATACTTTCATTCATCAAGCAGTTTGCCAAGGCAATGAGTATTTACATCTTTAGAAGCTTAATACTTTAGGAGCCACCTTCTAGGAAGGGTTCCCCTAGGGTCTTGAGTTCAACTAATCCCCTCAACAAAATTGTATCCACCCCTTGTAGTTTGTCTTATGCGAGGCTAGATAAGTGAATCTATCGGTAACTAATTTCTTTATGCTGCTCAGAGAGAGCTCCATGTTCGGTTGTTTTCCTTGGAAGATTGCTTCATTTCTATCCTGCCATACTCTGTATAGTGTAGCTGCACTTGAGCATTTGAGCACGTTGTTGTATGTCCCGATTTTCTTTGTGTTTATAAGCCATTTGTGCCAGGCTTCTAGCGACTGTGGTTGGTGTTGATTTTTGATCCAGTCGAATATTTTTCCCTCAACTGTTGTGCATACTGGCAGTCATAGAACAGGTGTTCTAATGACTCTTCTTCACTGTTACATAGGCCACATCTGTTATCATTAATTGTTATGAACCTTGCTAATAGCTGTCTGGTAGGAAGCTTCTTTTGGAATAGCTCCCATAGATTAAAACTATGTTTAGGGATTAAGCTGTGGTGCCATACTAGCCTGCTTCATTGTTGCTTAGGTAGATCCCCGTCAAAGCATTATATACGCGCTTGAGGTCAAATTTCTCCGTTGTGCTTTCTAGACTCTGCAGCATGGGGCCTACTTTATGCTTTTCTACTCCCTCTTATTTGTAATTTTTTTCCTTAGAAGACGTAAAAATTAATGTAGGTAAAATATGAATGTAAAATCTTAGCAATAATTTATAAAATTTCTCCTATCTTCAAGACTGGTGCTTTACGACCTCCGCCCCTCTCCTTGCCGCCACCGGCGGCATCATTTACAATTACCAATGTACTTCCTTGGATCCATTTTCCTTGGCATTATAGTTTTCAATACATCATTCTTTGGGTTTAGTTAAGGTAAGTTTGAGTGGTCTTGCTCACCTAGATCGACCTAACTTAAGAACTTCAATAGGTTCGAGAGTCAGTCTAGTCCATTGTACATTGACCTATTTTGACTCATTGGATCGTCATATTCATGACTTTGTACAGTTTGGATGGCTCAATCCAAGTGAATATATAATTGCACGCACCCAATTTGGTTCATGTGCTAAGATGACATCTTCTATCTCGATTTAGTCTGTATTAGTATTAACTAACGCAACTAGTAAGATTTCTAAAAGTTATAACCGAATATCAAAATTTTGTATATGAATTTACGAGATCGAGGTTTGCACCATGCACACAAACACCCACACACGAGACCTGAATTCAGGAATGTCCTTCTACTCGCATGATATCTTGACAAGTTTCTTTTGTTAGTTTTTAGGTTGACAAATCTTCAAATTACATGAATGGTGTTACTTCTCCCACATTAGGGCATGTGTCTTAAAGCTAGCACAAGACTAATCAGGATACGATCATAAAAACGACTAGTATTTAATATTAGTTAACTAATATGTTGCTAATTACATTTGGAAAAAACAAATAAGTGTTATGTATTTAATTAAGTATTTAAATATGGACAAGATAGAAGTACTATATATATATTTACTGATAAGAATATTGACTATAAATCTCTATACAAAATCTAGAAAGGTATATATATGAACAACCTAAAAGAATGTTTTAGGTGTCCTATCGGGCTATCACTAAAGTGTATCTCTAAAAACAAAACTTGGCAACAAGTGATCTTCGTACATACATCTTATCCTACGTATATGGTTATGAATTTCTGCCTTTCAATTATCTCGACAAATAACAAAGTAAATCCTCTGAATAAATTTGTTCAAAATCAGTAAAATTTTCGTGTCTTCAGCCATTCACAATTTTCAGCGTTGGTCATCTAGAGCACTGGTAAGAATGTGGAAAGTATCTCGACAAGAGCGTATGCTTGAGCTTTATTATCAGGAAGAAGATGCCATAACATAGGAAGTGCATGATTGCCACTGAGGAGTACCTACACATCAGAAGTTAAGCAAAGTATACTTCAGATTAACGTTTTCAGGTCGAGTCAAATTCAGTTCTAGATATGTTTGGTTTAATGAATTGGTCATGTCAAAAGGGAATTTTGAGGTGGATTTGATTTGATTCGAGTCAATTTGAGTTTTTGGGTTTATTTTTGAGTCAAGTTGTTTTGGGTGTCTGCTCAAATATAGGTCTGGGTCATTTGTTCGGTTTTGTGTCTCGGATTAATTTTGCCAGGTCTAATCAAATAAAATATGTACCAAGTTAAACACATTGAAGGAGGCAAAGAATCAAAATTTACTCACCACAAAGGAGCAAATGGGGAGGACAAGTCCAAGAATGGATATGGCCACCTGTTTGAGTATACAGAAGGGAAAAGACCCATTAGCAAAAAACAGAGAGAAGAACACCAAAAAAGGCAAGCAAAGTAGATTTTTGAAGAAGCCTAACGGGGGAATGGCTCACCAAATGGTTATACAAGCATGAAGAAGCCACTGAAAAATGACATAGAAGGAAGTCCAGAGGATGAAATATGCAATCCGAAACCAAGGGAACCGCTGAGAGTGAAGATCATTTGCATTGATCATCAGAAAAGATTGCTAAAATGGGCAGCAAAAAAAAAAAAAAACCAGGAGGAGGATCTTACCAAGCAATTCAAAGCAGTATCACCGAGCAGGAAGACAAGGTTGATTGTGTGCATATTTATTATGAACTGCCCCATAAAATTATACAATTAGCCACAAAAACAGCATAATTGTTGTGATTTATAAGAGCAAATTTTCAGTGTTTTTAGGCAGGGATTTTGGTGCTTACAAAGTTGAAATCATAGTTCTTCATCTTAAGGAACGGAGCGATAATCAACCAAAACACACAATCTGTGAGCATCACAGCCCCTGCATTCATCTGTTTGAGGAAGAAACATATAAGAAAAAAGGGGGATTTTTCTCCAAATTTCATACGCAAAAGTACCGAGTATTTCCTCATTCCCTGTTTCAGAAGCAGAGCAATATGCAAAACTCCATACAGTTAACTCTTTAAAAGGAAAATGCAGTTTTTGACTGTGAAACTCTTCTGACCTGAAAAATAACCTGGAGAACATATCCCCAGAATCCAGCAATGGGGCGAACTTGATCGAATTGAAGGGAAGTCAGAGTAGTTTTAGCTGCATTTGAAGTTCCAACATTGGCATAGACCAGATAATCACCTCTTTCTGCATCAATTTGCTTAGGATCAACTCTATCACCAACTGTTTTGTTGTGATACTCATAACAGCCATACATCGATAGCACAGATCCTAGCTAAAATAAAGGAAAAGAAGAACATGAACAAAATATTTCAAATTCAGAGAACTAACAGCTGAAACTCAGAAGGGATACATTATGGATTACCTACCCCAAAGTACATGGTTACAAGGGCAAATGTCCACCTGCTCAACATCAAAATAACCCAAATTAAAACAATTCTCGCAGCTCAGAAAATTTAGCTTTTGAAATTTGCATGTATTATGTGACTGCCATTAGAACATAAAACCAGCCATTACTATATGGAGTGCCTGTAGGAAGCAAAACATTTTGAAATTCATTTATTTTGAAAAAAAGTATTTCCTTTGAAAACTATTTTTGGTATGGTAGGACATTCAGAAATGAACTTCCAAGTTTAGAAAGGAGGTTATTTTTCAGTTTTATGGATAAACATGATTCTCTTACAAAATAACTTCAACCCCATATTTCTTGAATCAAAATAACTCCGACCCCACCTCTCTTTTGCCAAATATTGTTAGATTTTTTTTCCTTAAAAAACATTCTACCAATCACTATACCCAAAAAGTTAACGCAAAACCCAATTATGCTTGACAATCATATGAAAATAATCACATTGAATGGCAAACAGGAACTTCATTCTCAAATTTAAGATTCATAAAGGGAAGGACAGGGGAAAATGAGAACTTACTGAGTGTAGTAGTAAAAATGGAGGGACCATCAACAATGGCATTGACAATGAGGACAGTTAAGAGGACAAAGAAACCGCAAACCCGAAACGCCAATAACCAACCAGGGTGCATTCCTTTAAGGCAAGGCTTCCAAACTTCATCTGCATATAAAATCCCAGGATTTTCATCTCTTCTAGTTCTTGTTGTTTCTCCTCCATTTTGAGCACTAAAACCATTAGAAGTAGGCCTTGAATTTCTGGGGCCTTCATATTTTGATATAAGAAATGAGGCAAAAACCATGGAGATCAATACCCAGATAGCACACAGCAAAACCCTCCAATTTAGCCAATAGCTTGAGGTATTTGTATCCCCTGTTTTCGCTGGCTCCCATGAAACTTTTGTTGTCGCTTCTAGAATCCCCATTTTCAAGCTCCCTCTGATTTTCTCTCTCCTCTATTAACCCTGTTCAGGGTTTATGATGATGCTGGGGATTCTTGTTCTCGACCCTCTCTATGAACCTAGGCAGAACAACTTGTAGTGTAAGCTTTGAGAGGACCAAGAGAAACCTGGGTTTTGAGGGGCAAGAAAGGATTTTTAACGAGGTTGTGTTTCGAGAATGGGGAAATTGATCAATGCCCAAAAAAAACAAAAGATATAATCCCAACAACAAAAAAAAAAAGAAATCTTTAGGGAAATGAAGCCAAAATCCAAGCACCCAGATGACAACAGAAGATCAAAAATTGGGAAAGTTTCAATGCCATGATATTGAAGAGAGGAGAGAGAAAGGGTGATATTCAATGGCAAAAGAGACCCAGATCAACATTCAATCCTCAAATACAACAATGAATGGAGAATCAAAGCTCTTGGAAAACCCAGAAACTTATGAAGCACAGAGAGAGGGATTAGCTTAAGGATTCTAGAACAATCATGAAAATGGTGTTGTTTTATTGGGAAAGAGTGCTATATAAGCTTTTGAACAAATGGAAATTTCATAAGCAAAAACCCCACAAAAAAAAAAAAAAAAAAATTGGTGGGGTTTCCCCTAAATGGGAGTATATATGAATCAATGCTCAAAAACCCAGATTGATTTAATTGTGTGAAACAAAACAAAGATTCGAAACTTTAAGTGGGTTGTATTTTTGGGCACAGAAAGATGAAGGATTTGCAAAATAGAAGAGTATTTTTGGGGTATAAAATAATACTATTTGTATAATAATACGAAGGAGAATAACAAAAAGAGTGGTATACTTAGCCACCAAAAAGCTCTTAATTGTAAGCAAAGGAAAGGTTTAGATACTTGCAGGGGAAAGCAAGCCAAAGGTGGTGAGGTGTACTTTGAAGGAGAGGGAGATGCTTTACTTCTTTGCATTGGGTGAAAAACTAAACTTAAAAGAGGCTGAGAGGGGAGATAAAGGGGAAGGAAATAGACAAGGGTATTGTATTGTATTGTATGCAATGCAAGGGTGCTTGGGGCACAAGCTTTTGGTTTTCACACATATACATCCATGTTTTTACATACAAAATTTAGGAATTGTATTTACTGTATATCGAAACAAATGTGTTCACCATCAAGACAAATAAGGATCGATTTTGACATCAGATTGTGATCGTTTGTCTACTAGAATTTTGGAATCCAACATATAAACTACTGTAAATCTCAATTTATACATTTGGGTTTGTTGTTTGTATTCTACTACTTTTTCTCTACGAATATACATATTTAGTTTTTAGATAAATCACCGCTGAGAAAAAAATAAAATAATTACTAAATTTAATATAGAAAAAGCAAATTAAAGATAATAAAGATCTTGACATCAACCAATCATGCATCCAATTGGGGACATCTCATCATAACTAATTTAAATTCATCCATTTAGTTCAACAGTGACAAAGATATAAAAGTGATTGAAGCAACCCAATGCAAATACATTTGGGGAAAATTTTTCTTGAAGGAGAATTGTCCTCAAGAATATGGTGTTGGGGCATGATTTTCAAAGTCTATCGATTATCAAATCAGGGCATCTCATAAAAGTGGGTTGCATTTCTTTTTTTTTATTTTTCAAAATTATTTGGCCGATTTATTCTCATGTGCACCTTTTCCACTAGTTTATCTTTTTAATTTTCTTTAGAAATAAACAACCGAGATTTTTTGAGCATTTTGAAACCAATAAAACTAACTTATCATCCCCTTCTTATGTTAACAGATGACAAGATAGGCGAAATTTTTGTGAGAAGCATTATTTTGTGAGAAGCACTATGATTAAAAATAATGTTAAAGAAGCACAAGATTCTCACTTCTTTGTATGTTTTTCCAAGAAGAAAAATATTTAAGAAATATGAAAAGTACTTAAATTACTGACCTCTAGGGTTGGTCACAATCTACTTGTGAACTGTGTCCATGCAAAAAACACAGAGTATTTCCTCAAAAACACATATATGCTTGTCTTACTTACCTCTTTTTCCTTCTTTGGAGACAAGAATTTGGAGTATCAGCCTTTTAAAGAGAGAACAGGAAGACAGCCATAGGTGAGTGAAGGTGGAGGACAACAACACTCTGTTTTCTCATTTGGATTTTGGTGTGTCAAGGCTTAAATATGCTTTCTCCTAAAAATGGGTGTCATTAAAATAGTTATTCTCGAAAATTTATTTTAAATAAGATCGTTTTATATCAGAAAGGAGAAGTTTCGAAAGCAATGATTAGAATATGTAAAATGATAAAAGGGTATTTTTGTAACGGTAATAGGCCAATGAGCGATAGCAAATTTTGTAACTATCGCATTATAATTTTTAAAATCTTTCATACATTAATTTAAATAATTTTATAATTCTTTTTCTTTCATATCCTTTGAGAAAAATAGGTGTAAGAAAAAGTTGATATCTTTTCTAATTCTCTTTCTTTCATATCCCAGCCAGCTAGAGGATGTTACGCCCGTTGTCACGTGGTCAAGGTCGGTCCATGCTGGTTTCTTATTTGTTCATTTATTATTTATTTATTTATTTATTTATTATAGTTCAAGATGTAATATATGGAACAAAGGGTGTTTGGTCGGTTTATTATTATCATTATTTATGTTAATAAAATTTAATATATACCTCTACAATTAGTATAGTATGAAATTAGATTTCTTAAACATCAACAAACGTCCCTTTGCAGAACCCTCCATATTAGGACAACATAGGTTTTCTTTTTAACAAATAATTTATATCAAGAGACAAAGCATAAAAATTCACTTTGTAAGTGAAAAACATTCAAACAGATTAAAAAGAGACACGATCATAATAAAAATTATAAAATAACAAAATTATAGTCGATCAAGTGCCGGACTCAAAACATCTCACAATAACTTCTCGGATTAGCTTCTAGTATCTTTTAAGAGTTCAAGGAAATAAGATAGGAAACATTTTCGGTTGTGAAGAGAGGGGCCTTCCTTTCATGCTCTAGACCATAATAATGCAACTCTCTACTTGATAATACGACAAAGCGTATTAAAATTAAGAAGTTGTTGTTGATCCTCTATTTTATCGAAATCAAGCTGCTATATAGCCAATAAAAAAATAAAAGTCTTCCATAATAAATTTTCTCCATTTACAAGACTCGAAACTGATACTTTTACTCAAGGAAATAAATACCAAACTATTTGAACTAGCCTTTATTAATATCTAATACATAATATATGTGTTAATTTTGAGCCAACGTACCCAAGAGCTCAATAAGAACTTAAACCGGTAAACCATTTTGTATAGATATGTATTTATAACCACCTTACAATTCCTTAGTAGGAAAAAAATGTGCATCTTGAGGTTGCTTAAACGTGATATTTCTGATAATATTTAAACACCATTAATTAAGCTAAGAAATATTTGGTCATTACTTTGACAAGTGGTTTTCCTCATAAGGGCTTTTTTGGGGTTGACTTGAAGTGGACCAACCTCAATATTGTATAATATATATATATATAGTTGTCACCCTCTTACACGCTTGCTCCTTAGCTTCTCTTCAAAGCAAGAAATTATTTAATAGGCCCATACTAAGTAAAGAACTATAAAAAAACAAAATAAAAAAAACAAAGGAAATTTGCAGCATAAGTCATCTAGGAGAATTAAATACGTGAGGTCTTCGTTTAGTAGTTAAAATTGAGATTTTGGATACATTAGTTCTCGAGTTCGATTCTCCTTTTTTTATTGTATTATACTGCCATTTGTGACTCTTATAAATCGAAAAATCTAAGAGAATTAAATGGCAATAAAAAGGTTGATTTTTGCAATAAGTTTTCATGAGTTTTGTATGATAAGTGGATAACTTGATTAAGCAACCATTGTGTTAATTAGTTTCTCTACTTTCACATCATTTTCATTGACAAAATTGTCATAAGCTTGTAAAAGTATTTGAAATTTACTCTTTGTGACAAAACCTTAGCTTATAAAATTCTGTTAAAGAATTTAATTTTTCTTTATATTAATTATAGAGTTTTTATGATTGATTTTTGCATTTAAGTAGTTATTTTTCCTTTTTATTTTTTAATTTGATAATATTAAGGTAAAATTTATTTATCAGCAAGCAAATAACTAATTTAGTAAAAGATTATTAAAATATCTTATTATTTCTATTTAGTATGTCGCTTGGTTTTATTCTTTACTATTAGTAATTAAAAAACCTGCTTCTAAAAAATCAATTGTATTGTTATACAATTTTTATTCCGATTATCAATTTAAAATATCCCTTTACAAATCTAATCGTTAGAGGCCAAGAAGTTCATGCCTATATCAGTACAACATTTTTAATATCGTTATCATCATCATCATCATCATCATCATAAATCATGCATTAGTATCAATAGATCAAGTAAAGAAAGCATCACTACTATAACTCCATTAATGTTGGTTAACTAATCATGATGAGATCATTTTTCTTTCTTTGTGATCATATTTATACATACCTTTAAAAAATATTTATTTATTATCTATTTACATAGTCTTATAAATTATAAATCTATTTTTTTAAAAAATTATGTCATAAATTTGAACAAAAAGGAAGATAAGTCAAAATAAAAGACTTAAAAAATTATAAATTAGTTTTTTAAAAGAAGCTAATATAAATATTACAGTGGTCACATGTGTCCCACAAGCTTTTAAAGTGTTGATGATAATAATATTTTGTAATTTAAAGCAACATTCAATAGTTTGTACCGCTACAAAAATTTATCAAAATAGCGATGAAAATAGTTTGACGGGGTAATCCGCTGAGAACCGATGATATACTTTTTTTTATATGTCAGAAAGTCCAACAGACTTATTTATATTTAAAAAGTATTATATATTGTACATGAATCATATTCATTGTATATCTTCAAAAGTTAATACATGCACTATGAATCTAGAAAAAACATATATAACACAATATATAATTTTCTATTTTCAAAGATGAATATTGAGTTTTGAGATTGCCTTACAAGTTGCTATTAAATGTTACATTCATTAGTTGATTTTTCCTCTCTTTTTTTAAATGGAGTGTTTATGGATTATTATTAATAATAAAAATATAAATGTTAAAAAATTAATAAGTTTGTCTTAATAGAAATAAATCATCATTTTTTAACCAATATAAAATAAATAAAAATTATAATTTATTATAAAATAGTAATATAACAGTGTTGTTATATAATTATTACATAATATAATCTAATAATTTAAAATTTTATAGTATTAGTAAAAAAATTCTTTTTGAACTACAATATTATTTTTTACAAATAATTCTATTTTACTAAAAATTATTTTAAATTTAAAAAAATTAAGCTCACTCGTTTTACATGTAATTCAAAATTAAATTATATTACTTTTTTATGTTCAAGATATATATAACTAACTATTAAAGTATATTAATTTTTGCGATCAAACCAATGTTAATTTTACATGCAACTTCCCTGTGGCTAGATAAATTTAAGGAATGCTAATGAAAGAACCATTGGGGGTGGTTTATACATAAGGAATATGGGCAAGGAAGGCATGAACCAACCAACAATATGCAATGCCAGCCCAAAATTAGTCAGGTTTCTCTCAAGTTTTTAAAGGTTTCAATCTTCTACATGCCTTAAAATATAACACCATGAAAAAGTTTTAAAATAGGGGTCAGTCGTTATTTAAAATACTCACATGAATTTTGCGTTTGGTAATCTTACATACATACTATATAGTTTTACATGACTAATCATTTGAATGTACGTATCAAATGATATGAACACATATTTTCGTTCATGCATCTAATAATATTCTGAAAGCATCTTTTACTGGTGTTTGTAATCTTTTCTGGATTCAAAAGTTATTTTTCCCCGCTGTACCAATTTTTTTAAAAAAGAATATCTGTATTAGGATACTAATTCTGACCCTTCCCTGGCCGAAGCAAGGGGAGGCGGTTGATGAGAATGACATGTGACATATGGTAAAATCGATCACAAAGCATAATACTGGGAAGGTGGGGGGGTGTGGAGCTCATACCTTTCATGCCAATAATTTGAGCTTAATTATCTTAAAATAGACAGCCATTGCCCCCAAGAAACGAGATGTAAAAAGGGTATTTTTTTCCCCCAAATTTGCTGGAGGAAATGGAGTGGCAGTGGAAGTTATGCATGAAATTCAAGGGAATGATGAAAATATGTAGGGGAAGAGAAAGCATGGAGATGGGCAGTTTGGTATATGTCCATGAAAAAGAGGGAGACATTGATCATGCGAATTGGTACGTATAAGCCCTCCGTTTTTGCCGTTTGGAGGAATTCACCACATTATTTGGTCTTCAGAAACATTTAAATACAAGTCATGCAACTCATCATTGGGGTGAGCATCGATCGGTTCGCTTCGACTCGGGAGTTTTTGAATCTGTTAATCGGATATTTCGGTTCGAAAAACGTAAACCGTAACCGAATAAACTGAATATCGGTTAATCGGTTTTCAGTTCGATTCGCCAGTTAATCGGAATCATTAGATAAAAAATTTTAAACCTCTTTTTTTTTTTTCAATTAAAATGTTAATAAATACTATTGAAAAAATGTAAGACAAGAAAAGCATTTTCTTATGAGTGGATAGTAAGTTTGTTTTTATTTTTATTTGTTTTGGAGAGCTAGGCAATACAAAATCTGATGGCTTCTGGGTGATTAAAAAACGATTTGATTGCTTCAGGCCTGGCTATGAACCAAAAAAAAAAGAAAAGGAAGTGTTAGCCCAATGATGCTTGCACAGTATCCATTAACATTAGCAACATTAACAATACTAAATAAAAAATTATTACAAATTTCATCTTGAAAATGAACATTTTTTAAAAAGAAAATTAAAAAATTTTATCGCTTTGGTTAACCGCCGGTTTTAAAATAGTGAACCGTAATCGTAATCGGATAAACAGGTTAATCGAATTTTTAAACTAGTTCGATTAATCAAAAAATTGGTTTGGTTCAGCTGGTTTCTTCAGTTCTGGTTTTGTGCTCACCCCTAGTTGACTCTTAGCATCTTATTTCATTTTAATTTTCTTTGTCGCAAATATGAAATAATTATTTATAATATTTTAAATTTTAATTAAATATAATAGATAAATTAAAATAAATTTTTATCTATTTTAAGTCTTAAATTTCAAAGTTATGTTTCACTTTAATAAACAAACGTTAATACTTTGCCTAACTGAAAGCAAATTTTATATCATATTCCTAAGAGTACATACTGCAGGTAACCACAAGTTACATATGTACATTAAAATTATCTTATTTATATGACATCTTCAAACCGAAAAAACATACATATTATAATTAAATAACGTACTCTAAGGTGTACGATATAGTTTGTCATCCCCAGTATTTTGCAATACCTGGTTGGCTACAACCTTTTCTACCCCCACCACATTCTCAAACAGAGGATGTGGTTTCCCCGGATTCGTACCCGGGGCATCGAGTTTCATACCTTACTCGAAAGTTGAAATGATTAAGAAAACGGGGGGTGTCCATAATGCAAGAAGTGCAATATTTTACACAATGAGGTTGCTTATAGTCAAGGAAACTATACTATACACTCATCTCAAACTATTGTCAAACCTTTTGAGACTGTAATACATACAGGGAGTCTGATGTTAAACTCTACATATACAACGCCACGTATACAATAGGAAGACTATAAACAGTTGCCAGAATTTCTGTTTCATCTTCTGATACCTCACCAATTTGATTAACATATACATATATTTACTGCATTTAACAACAGCAAGCACTACTGCGACTATATCTTGTGAGTATAATTACTTTCACAGGAACATCAAGTCGACTAACCCTGAGAAAAACTTCAAAATTTGTACTTCATGCCTGATGGATTCACACGGCTCATATCTCAAAAGGTATCGGTATCATCACCAAGAGTGGAAAGCAAAAAGGGGGCAATGGCTACGTTGAATGTCCTTGATCCTACTTGATCGACATGCTTCATCTCAAAATCACCCTCCTGCAAAACAGATGATAAACATGGATTAATACTAGCCATTATCATTAAACTGAAGGGTTCATCCATTTGACACAGCCACAGAGTTATAAAGATATTGGTTTTACACTCAAATCTCACCATTCTTCCACTTGAAGTGCTCAATGGACAGGCAGAAGAGTATTCAAAGCCAGTCCTTGGAAGTATAACTGGCTGTTCGCCAATAACTCCAGTGCCTCTGCAAACAGGAAAAATATGCAATTGAGTCCTGCTATTGAGGATGGGAAAGGGACCATAAGCCGATAAGAGTGAAGAGAGAAAAAAAGAATGGGATATGAAATTTGGAAATTCACAAACATGAAAAGAAGCAACTTACGCGACATGCTCAGTCTTCCCGTTGGCGTCAGTTATGATCCAGTGTCGTCTCAAAAGTTGTACTGGACGGTCTGAATTATTGGTTATCCTAATCCTATACGCAAAGAAGTACTGGCCTTTTGAAGGCTGACTACGTCCCTCAATGTAAACACTTCTAACTTGGACGCGGACCCCCTATAATTTATAAAGCTGATTATGAGTGATCCATTCAGGGTTGGAAGGTAACATATTATAAACAAATTAAGACAAAAAGGGTCATGAGCATCTCATTTGAAAAGCAGAAAAAACACCAAAAGTCTGTGTTTATCAAGATGCACATAGCAAAGTTTTGACCCTGAAATTCCTTTCAGAGACCATACTTACTGAAGCATTCAATAAAACAATAATTAAGCGAATCCATGAAGTAGACTAATGCAGCTTTATCATTGGCTAAAATGCAAAATAAGATAAAAATTGAAGTATTTGAAGAACTCAATTAGTTGGTGGTAACCAATTTCAGAGGTTTCTACACAACATACAATGAATTGCACTGTGGGACCTGGGACCCAGGGGAGGGGGGCAAATTAGGGGAGGGAAATATCATCAATGAGGTTCCTTTTTTCTTTTTCCTTTTTTTCTGGGGAAGGGGAGGGGAGTTGAAAGTAACACATGAAACAATAATAGTTATTCCATAAATTGCTTATTCAGGTTGTAGTGTTTTTGTAAAGATCACTGATTGGAGGGCTTTAAAGCAAAGAACCTCCTACTTACCCTCTCTCTATATGGTCGTTAAAGAAGATATCTTCACCCATTAGAATGGTCCTATTTTTTTCATATAAACAAAACAGCAAATATAAAGTAGCACTAGGAAATGCATTGATTACTCAATGTCACCCATAAACCCATAAATTGAAATCATAACAAACTACACAACGTGCCCAAATGATACGAATGAAAGCACTAGACATAAAGAAGGGTAGGAAACCACATAAAGCAACACGAAAAGGGTGATTGAAAGGACAAGTTCCAAGACTGTACCAAGGTAGTAGCATCACTTGCACATTTCAAAAGACAATGTGGAGCGATCTCCTTGAGTTCATCCCTATATTGTGCGGCATCCTGGAATATAAAGCAACAATGATGTCAAAAATGGAGATGATAGTCAATTGAATATACATCACACTCCGTAAACAGAACCTAAACAGCAGAATTTCCAACAGGTTCAGAGAGCAGAGCGGAGCTATAAAATTTTTGTAACTAGCTGATAGTATAAAAAGCAGAAGCAATATGGATAGATATTTAGACCATCCCGAATCCCCCAGCCTCTCGCCCTTCATAAAAGCTCACACCAACACCCCTCCCTCCAAAGAAAAAGATGGTGCAGGAAAAAAGGGAAATGAAAGAATAAGAAAAACAACTACCTCAAACCTCTCCTCAGCAATAGCCTGTTTCAAAAGCCTCCTCAAGCGCAAAACTGGTTCTTCTTCCTCAAATGATCTCAATGAATCACGTATTCTTGCAGCTTCTTTGTAATCCTTCAAGCAAAACAGGCCCGACTTATATCAATATTTAGAGTACAGGAAGCAAAAGTTTCATCAAACCATGAGAACTTCCAACAATTAATCATTCTGAAAGGAAAATATTAGTGGCAGTAAGAATTTAGGGTGTCTTAAAATTTTGTTTTGAATTTCACCTTATAGTTATTTACATCGTATACTTGAAATTCTCATCCCACCCTCTACTTGAAACCGCTATCTACCCAACTATGAATCAGATATCCCTTGAAAAAGCAAATAATACTATTCCTCCTAAGACCTTGGAAAATGTAAGATATTAGGTTGCGTACATCTGACACCCGATTTACCCCCACCACCTGACCAACAAACCTGGCAGGACTCTGGGGCACTGGTTTGATTTGGATCTTTTTCCATAAAAGCCTTCCATCCAATCACCTCCTTACCATAAACTAGGAGGAATTAGATAGTATAGTACTGATTTGTATCTTTCTTTCTACATTAAGAAACGTCATAGATTACCGAACTGTAGTCACATGCCCGTTAACAACACACACAACTGAAAGGGAATCCCTATTCCATATAAAAGATTTCCTCTTTAACATATCCTCTGCCTCACCATCAAACAGCTAAAAAGCTGCATAAATCAGAAAACTTCTCTCTAAGCTTCAAAATAGCAAATTTGGACATAATTTCAACAGCATTCAGATACAAGGAGCATAGATTACCACAGAAATTAACCAAAAAAAAAAATTTCCAAAAACAAAAACCCACAAATCCATGATCTAATCAATCAAACCAACAAAAGAAAAGGCCAAGTCATATACCTCAGCTTTGGCAGCCACCTCCATTTGCTGCTTAAGCATGGCATAAGTCTCTGTCCGAGAGAGCAACCCACCCGGACCCCGAATCGGTTTCGGAGTTGGAGTCGGGCTTTCCCCACCAACATTCCTCTGAGAAGAACAAGCCACTATCTTGCAAAATCTCACACCATAATCACCGCTTTCCGTTGAAAAAATCCAATTTTTACGATTGCCCACCTCGAAATCCAGGAACCCATTTGCATTATTCCTCGACCCAGAACCTTTTCCTCTCGCTCCTACCCCGAAATCGGTGAACACTCTCAGACCCAAAGATTGCATTTTTATCAAACGATCGTATTATGCGCCGAAGATTTTTGCGTATGTTTTGTCCCCCTCCTGATTCTCGTTTTGTGATCCAGGAGATGCAAGCGAAACGCAGAAAACCGAAATTGATACTGTTGGAATTTTCACGGGGAGAGAGAGAGAGAGAGAGAGAGGCCCAGTTCAATCGATGTGTGGGTGCCATTTATCGATTCTAAAATATGAAAGAAATGGGCACTCTAAGAGTGAGTTATGGGACCCAACAAAGATTTTTTTCTCTATTTTTTTTTTTTTTTTGTGTTGAGCTCAACAAAGTTTAATGAAGAATTTTTCAATCACCCTGTTAATTGAAGATTATAAAATATTATAGTATGAATTGTTTTAAATCGATAAGAAATTGAAATGTATAGCATATCATATTTAATTTCTCAGTTTTGTTTATTTATTTATTTGAGATTATACTATCATATTTAGACTTGTTGTTTATAAATAATCGAACTCAATTAATATATTCAATCTAACTTGGTAAAAGTTTTTGTAAAATTTGAATTGAATACATGATAGAAAAAGTTTAATGTGAGCTTTATTACATATTCAATGCTGTATAAAATATGACCGAAAATAGTATATCTATTAAAACAATCTGATATTACCCGATTAATAATTTTAAATCTAATTTTATTTATCTATAAATATCAAAGATTAATTCTAATTTTAAATCGATTGATAAATAAAAATTAATAAAAGTCTTAGACCTCCACACACACATAGACACATGTTCTCTCTCTTTTATACCACATTAAAAATTAAAATATTAATTTATAAATTATTGTTATTATATTTTTAATTCCCCACATGATGAGAATAAAAGGTCATAAGTTCACAAGAACTTGACCCACCCTAGACTAGAATAGTAGAAGTCATTGGCATGGATTTTTGGGCACATTTTTAAAATGGTAAGTGGGTTCATCCACTAGGTCCTCTTTTCGGGATGTAAGTTTAGTGGGCTTGCGGATAGGTAAAAGGGTGCATAATCACCTGGTCTAAATCCAACGGAGGCCTAGCCTTGTCTTCAGGTCCATCAAAAATTTATCAAAAGTCCATCAATTCTACGAAGAAAATTGTGACCACCAAAATTCAAACTATAGTCAAAAGTGTGAAAACTCCACTTTGGACAAATTTTCAATTGAGATATTACGAAGCTCTTGGCTACATTTGTTTGATTTTTGAGGGGTCAAATTGTGGCCCTTTGGTTAGAATTTGTAAGCCACAAGAAAAAGTATGGGATAGGTGGATGGTTGGATTATGGAAGAGAAAATTCCACGTGTCTCCCACCTATTCGTGTTCGTATATAAATAACAAGGGCCAGGGCTTGCAAAGGGTTCCCCTTTTTCTGCTCATTTGAGAACCTCACAAAAATGAATGGCACCCCATTTATTTATTTTTTGTAATATTTTAGTTTTCTTATTTTCCATGAAAAATATGGGGTGTCTTCACAAGGCCAACTTCTCTAGCCAGGCCCAAATCACATATTCCTGAAAAAAATTGTCCAAAAGCCCAACCCCCTTAGTTGGATGTTTTTTTTAAAAAAAAAAAGAAGAAGGTTTATCATAAATTGATGAGATTCTTGCTTTTCTAAAGTGTTTTTGTTCTTATGTGTTTAGTGATGGGAATCTAAGGGTTTGGTGCATCTACTTTCAAGGTAGGATATTTACATTGTTAGGACCCTTAAAAAGTTTCACGATATGGTATTTGTATCATTGTCGAATAAGTTATCTGTATTTTATATTATTTTTTTCATACAGAAAAAGTCGAAACGTATATTTATAGCGAATTTTTAATAAATTTAAAATTCGTGGAGGTACTTAATAATATTTTATAAATAGCAGAAGAAACATGTTATTTGTGCACAATTCAATGTTGGTTGTTATCGGTTATCATGCTATCAAGTATTAAATGTTCATATTTTCTTAAAATCTCCTATTCAGATGTTTTTATAAAAATAAACAATCAATATTTTTTGGAAGGTTTATTTGTAAAGTAGATAATCATTCCAATGGAATGAACTTATCATTTATTTTTTTATTATCACTATCATCATCGTCATCTTATGATTTGGCTCATTGCCATCCCATTAGTTTTGACGGTCAAATTTACAGTGATGATGTCTCGAAAATTATTATTAGTCGAACTCCTGGTAATATACATATACTTACATTAATTTTACTTTAATATGACCTCTCTTTTTCGATATAAAAAATAAAAAACAACCCATAAAAAGCCCCAAAAAAAAACAAAAATGATTTACTCCAATTTTTTAGCAATAGCCTATGAGTTTTTTATTTTCTTTTTGGTGGATAATTTTGAGCTAGAAGAAGTACTACTCCATAGAAGATGAAAGAAAAATAAGAAAAGTTAAATTAAAGAATAAAAAGAGAGAGTGGATTAGCTGGGGGAGGAAAAAAGAAGAGTTGTAAAGTATCGAGAGTGGTCCAAATTTTTGTCTTGTGTTGGCCATATGAATAAGCCCGTAATCACGTCCAGGTTCAAGTCCAGGTTCATTCATTTTTCATTTATGACCTTTTTTTTTCCAATTTATGGTATCGAGAAGTATTATTAATATCATTTTCTCCTAACTCGTACCGATCGAGTATTTCTTTCGATAACAATAGATCTCACTCATATAAGATTCGGGAAGATTTGAATATAAATAGTTTTACTGTTCTAAACACTTATGTTAAATATAACTACTCGGTGTTTATATAAATTTTTTTTTCAAATTTTTCTTTCATACTTTAATATTTATTTATATTATTAATTATTAAAAAATAATATAAACACAAAAGATCCACACACCACAAATCAACCTTTTTTGTTATGTGCATTTACATCATATTTCCATTATACACTAGAAAATAAAAAAAAAGTAAAAGAAGCGATGAGATGACAAATGCATCCACGTAATATAACAAAAATCAAAAAGTGATCCAAATAAATAATTATTTCTTTTTTCTTTGGCACACCAAAATTGCCGAGAAAATTCTCTTAAATATTTTGACTCGTCCTCTGTCACTGCACTTCGCTGCCCCTATATACACAGTTTTTATTTTTCATAGGACAAAAATTTCCTCATTTTCTCTGTTTTTCTCTTCCCTCTTCTCCCTCCTGCCCTCTCTCTGAATCCAAAAATGCAGAGCAGTGCGATTTCGCTCTCTCTTTCAATACCTCTCATAAAATCTCGCCGAAACCCTAGTCGAGATTTTACCACCGTCAAGCTTTTCGACCCCTTCCATGCCTCCGCTTCTTCCCATTCTAAGCGTCTAACTGTTGCCAATTCTTCTGGCGAGAATTCCAGCTTCAATTCGACCCAAGGATCGCCGTTTTCTCTTTCATTTGACGGATTCTTTTCGAAGCCGGCGGTGATCTTAGGTAAGAGATCCGACGATGATTCGGTCGCTGTTAGAGCAACGGCGGTGCCGGAAACCGCCGGCGAGGTTCCGAAGGCCAGCTCGATTGGCCGGACGCTGGAGCTAGTGTTTTTGCTTGCGATGTGGTATCTCTTCAATATCTACTTCAACATTTACAACAAGCAGGTTTTGAATCGCTTCTTTGTTCGAGATCCTGTTGATTTCAATGCTCATCTGAAAAGTGTTTCCATTCTTCATTTTTATGCGTGATCTTCGTTTTGTTTGGATGCCAAAAAAGGAGCGAAATTGTCGTTGATTATTACATTTATCGGCGATTCTGTTTCTATTTGTGGATTTTTTGTTTTCATGAATTATGAAGTTGAAGTTGAAGTTGATTTTGATGTTGCTAAAGACATTTTGGCTTTGTTTTTACTATATGAATTGGGCCTTTGGGTAATAAATTACGGAGACCAAGTAGAGGAGGAAAGAATACTGCCGACGGTGATGGAGTTGTTTGGTAGCATTGTTATATTTGTCATTGTTACTGTACATTATTTTTGTAAAAAACATTTTTGGTTCTTATTGCTAATTATACATTGGATGGTGAGAGAGAGAGAGACAATGATTCAGGTAGGGATGTGGATTCTATTTGCCTTCTAGGGTGGGTCTCTGGTCACTGTCAGATTTCTATGCAGAGTTGTCTAATTTGAGCCTCTATTGTGCCATTTTTGTTTCTTCGTGTCTAGGATCTAAAATGTGTACATTTCATTACTAGAGAGTTTACAGTATATAGGTATTTGGATGTTACCTTAAAGGGTACAGCTGAATTTTTTTTTTTTTTTTTGCTTTCAAGGGTAATAGAATTACGTAGCTGGTTGTAGGAGACTCTTTGAAGATTAATCCCTCGTGTTTAATTGAAGATTAAGCCCTCTTGTCTAATTAAATAGAAGAAAAGTTTCTCTACTGTATATCTGATATGAAGTGAGTAACGTCCACTGTAGCCGATGGGCGTCTTGTGTCTATCTTGTGCACTAGATAGTTGCTACTGACGCGTGGAGCAAAGTTTCGCTTGAATAACGTTGATGACTATATTTCGTACAGGTTTTGGAGGTGTTTCCATACCCTTGGACAATGAGTATGTTTCAATTTTCCATTGGGTCAGTCATCGTCCTTTTTATGTGGACGTTCAATATCTACAAGAAGCCCAAATTTAGCGCTACACAGGTAACTTAAAAGTCTGCTTCTGCAACTAATTTAAAGTACTCTTCATTCTGCAGTGTTTTTATTCATTATGACTTATGTTTCACAGCTAGCTGCCATCATGCCTTTAGCGATTGTGCACACTTTAGGCACCATCTTCACCATCATGAGTCTTGGTAAAGTGGCTGTATCATTTACTCACACGATTAAAGCAATGGAGCCATTTTTCACTGTTCTCCTTTCAACCCTGTTCCTGGGAGAGGTATGATTTCACGCCTTTCCATTTGTTCTGCTTTACTCCCTTGCTAGAATTGATGTTGAGGAAATAAAAGTTCCAGTGATGTTTGGAATAAGCCAACTGCAGAGAAACAATGCTTGATTTATATTAGATTCATGCAATTGATGCAAGTTAGTGATGGTTTCTTTATGTGTGGCTTTTTTGTCTTGTTCATTTCATGAAGACGCCTACTCCTTGGGTGCTTTTTTCACTTTTACCAATTGTTGGAGGTGTGGCTCTTGCATCTGCGACTGAGGCATCTTTCAACTGGTTAGTAAATCTATATGCATGAAAAACCTAAGCTTTGCATCCAGATTGATCTGGGGGCTTGTCAATTGAGTCTATTCTTACTCACTGTCTGACTTTGTATTAATTATTTGATTGAAGGGCTGGATTCTGGAGTGCAATGGCTTCTAATTTGACAAATCAATCTCGTAATGTTTTTAGCAAGGAACTCTTGGTGAAGGAAGAGGTAATAATAAGTGCTTTGGGTGGCCTTTTTTTTTTAAAAAAAACACTACATAGAAAACTCCCTTGTGGATACTGGATCCCTTTGACTTTGGTCTCCTTAATTGAGTTTGATTGTATAAATGTAATTTCTCTGTTCTCGATTCTTTTTAGTACATATAATGCCTTTTCCTTTTCTTCATGATTGAGCGATGGCATGTTAATTGATTATATTTGTTTTGTTTGACAGGAATCACTGGACAATATCAACCTTTTCTCCATAATAACAATCATGTCATTTATACTTCTAGCCCCAGCGACCATTTTCATGGAAGGTATCAAGTTTACGCCCGCATATCTGGAGGCCGCTGTAAGTTAACCTCTCTGTAGCCATTCCCTTCAGACTCTTGAACGGGTTTTTACCATGCTTGTGCGTCTTGACTTATTGTATCTTTTCATTCATCGTGGCAGGGTTTGAATGCTCACCAAGTACTCTCAAGGTCTTTCCTCGCTGCTCTGTGCTTCCATGCTTATCAGCAGGTACTGTAATTTTTGCTTTTTATTGTTTCTTCGTTTTTTCCCGTTATTTTTGTTTCATATTATGTTTTCCATGTCATGCCTTCTTCGGTTGGTTTACTTTGTCAGGCACCATTTATTCATTTTGTTGCTTTTTTGTCCTTTCTTATTTCTGAACTCTGCCTTTTGGTATCCATTTTTTAATTTCTAGGTGAGAAGTGTGTGACGGAATCAATATATTCATTCATAATGTTATGTTGTGACTTTAGAAACAAGATTCAAGACCTGACATAGGTGCCCTTTCTAAGGATTAATTTTCTCATTTTGCCCGTAAAACAAAAGGAAAGGGATGACTTACCTCTTGTCCAGGCCAAATGTCTTTGCTGATCTATATTCTATCTTTTTGTCCTTGTTCATGTGCTGCTAAATGCTAATACTTCTTTTCCTCAGAATGAATTTCTTTCTAGAGCGCTAATTGATGCATAATGTCTTACATCGATTTACATGTTCCATGATTCTTTTAGGTCGCTTACATGATCTTGCAAAGGGTATCTCCAGTTACACATTCTGTTGCCAACTGTGTAAAGCGCGTGGTTGTCATCGTCAGCTCTGTAATTTTCTTTAGAACACAAGTTTCACCTATCAATGCTCTCGGTAAGGTTTATTTCCTTTCTCGTGGACCCAATTTACCTTCTCCTTCATATGAACATAATGATGTTGGCCAACACGGTGCAGTGCTCACAAGAAATCCCTATTCTCCCAATTTGCAGGCACTGGTATAGCACTTGCTGGAGTTTTCTTGTATTCCAGGGTAAAGCGTATAAAGGCAAAGCCAAAGACAACTTAAATTTTATACGATTTGAATTGCATAGAAACTTTGTTTACCTTTGAACATCACTTACTGCTCAGAAGAACAGATTTTGTAGGTCAGGTAAGGAATTCGAGCATCTGCCTCGTAACCACCTATAATTGTACACTCGTGCCATTCGCTTCTGAGGCACCACAGTCTTGTTACAGGTGAATTAGCATTCTCCTCATTCAGAAGCAGTTTTGTAAATCCACATCTGTATACAGCCCTTTTTCCGTGTCGATTTTTGATGATATAAAACTAGTATGAGATTTGTGGAGATCGAATGTAAGTAGCCTTACGAAGAGAGATAGTGTTCTTTCCACTTTTTTGATGTATTATTTACACTTCCAGGTTGATATTACTCTTGAAAAAAGCTACCTGAATGTAAAAAGTGTGTGCAAAACAGAACGAATTGTAGCGTTGAGATTTTGAGTTTGCTTAAAATTTAACTTGTAGAAACAGCAAAGCGTGGCTTCTTGTATGATATACATCTAGCAAAAGTAACTTAAACAACCGAATGACCTAAATTCATGCCTGACCCAACACCCGAAATATTATGACCTAAATTCATGCCTGACCTAACACCCGAAATATTATGCCTGTAGTAAATTTTAATTCTAAATTAATCCAAATCTAACCTAGTCTTTTTCAAAGCTATTTGCAAAATAAACTTATTGAACTAAAATTAATAGAAAAAGAAAAAAGACTTCACTTCAAACTTATATTAAACCGAATCTTATCAATCAAAACATGATCTGATCCAAAACAAAATCGAATCATCGCAACAATTATTCCGGAATCTAGCTAATGCCTAGTACGAGTATGCCGGATACAAGATTTGGATTGCTATTTTCTTATTGTTTTTAGAAGTCTAACTTTCAATTAGGATATTAGTTTACTGCCTCATAATATATCAATTTGTTAAATAAGTTCTTTCTATTTTCTTAATTGAAATATAGAAAATAAAAATTGGTCTTTCGATACTTCTTTTTTCTTCCTTCAATTTTTTGGGACCAAACATAACCAAAAAATAATAATGCAACGAATTTATTTAGGTGGCGTTTTTAGATGATTTATTTTATTTTTTCACGGTGGATATGTATATATATATATATATATATATATATATATATATATATATATATATATATATATATATATATATATATATATATATATATATATATATATATATATATATATCATAGTCACAGTCCTTTATTAGTTCATTCTAAGTTTATTTATTATATAAATTAGTTTATGAGTATAAATGACCTCATTAAATGCATAAGTTAGCACATTAATTAGAATGTAACATATATACGTTATTATTTCAATAGCTTATTTTCATTAGCATGCCCCAAATTTTATTTTTTATTTTTTGTTGTTGGTTTAGGAGAAGGGATGGAGGGGATGTGAAATGATATTGTTGTAGTAGGATGAATACATCATAAATAATTACAATTTTAAATGAATAATTTTTTTGAAGGGAAATGAATAAGTTAGTTGGCATTGAAAATGAACAACAATAAATACCACAATCCATTCCATGCGATTTTTTAAAATTAATTCCATGCAAATATTGATGCTAGATCAATAAGCAATTTACTTAGTTTTATAAGAGGCTGTTCATTTTTTGCGTTTATAAAAACGTTTATAATAGTTAACGACTTATAACAACTCGTAACAGTCAAACGCTAATCATAATAGTTCATAACAGCTAACTTCAGTTAATTATAACCACTCATAACAGCTTCATAATAGCTCGTAAACAGACTCATAATACTCTACTCGTAACAGCTAACAACTAATTTTTAACATCTAAAACGAATATGCCCTTATAATAGAAATCGAAATTAAATTTTCTAGTTATTTTTTTCCAACATAAGGCCTGTTTGTTGTGACGTTTATAACAGTGTTTATAACAGTTAACAGCTTGTAACAATTAGTTTTTAACAACTAAAACGAACATGTCCTAAGAATACCAACTGAAATTAAAATTTCTATTATGTTTTCTCGACAAAAGGCCTATTCATTTTAGCATTTATAACAACGTTTATAACAACTAACAATTACTTTTTAACAACTAAAATGAACATGCCTTAAGAATACACACTGAAATTAAAAATTTTTAATTATTTTTCCCCAACATAATGCCTATTTGTTTTAGCGTTTATAACAGTTAACAACTCGTAACAGCTTAAATGTTAACCGTAATAAATCGTAATAGTTAGTTTCAGTTAATTGTACCAACTTATATAGCTCGTAATATCTTATAACAACTAAAAACTAATCGAAACAACTCATAACATCTAAAACGAACCGGATAATCAAAAGTCATAATATTAAAAATCACATATGGAGGAAGTATTGCTCAAAGAATTTCTGACGTGGAAGTACATAACACAAGTAAAAAACATTCAAAATATGGTAACATTTGTTTGGCTCTTCCCCCTTTCTATATCAAACTTCAGACTTTTAGCTCTAAATTTATTTGGAAAATAATAAGTGAAACCCCTCGTAGCCTTCTCTCTTGGCAACAAGAGGCAACAAAAAGCTCATCTTCCAAACTCACCATTTTATTCCTCTCTTTGGCTTCATGTAGTGAACAACTACAGGCATCCTCTGTAATAATTCACAGATTAACTTGGTTAATCATCTCCACCAAATCAAGCTCTTTCTTCACCTCACAATGCATAACTGAACCGAAATCAATCTGGGCATCAATCAGATTCTCAGATGAGGTTTTCCCCTGATCATGATCATGATCATAACAAATCCCACCATTTTCATTCTCTTCATTGGATGCACCCTCGAGCAGAGAATCGAAGCTACTGTCTTCGAACATCTGGGTATCGAAATTGAAATCTGGTACCTCACTGAAATCATATTCTGGTGGGTTTAACTCCTCGCTCGAGCCAGAATCAGAGGACCCCGTTTGATCAGTCTTTGATGACAGACAATTTTTTCCTGTGGTAATGTTATTAGAGGAGGAGGAGGAGGGCTTCTTCCTACAACCAGCATTGATAACTTCAGGGGCTAAGCTCTTGATGTAGTCCTGTAAAAGAGAACTTTGTCTTGGGTACTTTGATCTGCATTTTCTCCTTGCAAATTGCTTTCTCTTTGTTGCATTCCAATGGTTTTTGATTGAGTTCTCTGTCCTTCCTGGTAGCCTCTTGGCAATTTCTGCCCATTTGTTTCCTATTTCTGCATGGGCTTTTATGAGAATCCTGTCCTCTTCTTCACTCCACACATCTTTCTGACAAAAAAATGACAAAAATATAAATTATGCCTAAAATTTCATTCCCGAACGTATTTTTTTAAACAACGGCCTCTACATCATTATACTCATGTTCAACATGTATTACCAATAAGTTATGTAGTTTGTTATTGATCGTTGTCTAATTTTCCGATAGGATAATCGGATCTAGAAATTTAAGGCAACATCTCTTAATTACTTATATGGGAATCATTATGGTGACAAATGTACAAAAGTATATACGTTGTTTTTGGCCTAAAGAGATAATAAAAAGAAGGGAAACTATATTTAAAAGTATATACCTTGATGTCAGGCCTTAAATGGTTGTGCCATCTCTCCCTGCATTGCTTCCCAATCCTTCCATTCAACACTTGTGCAATTTGAGACCATTTTCTCACTCCATAACGCTCCACCAATTGAATCAAGAGTCTACATTCTCATCAAAAGACATCCAAAGCAAATTGCATAAGCCCTCTAAATATATTTTTTTAAAAAAAATTGAAAATTAAGTCAATTTCAAAAAAATAAATAAACGATACATATTCTGATATTGGAAGTTATTATAGGACAGTCTCATCTAAGACAAAACGAAAGTTAAAAAGAGATTGATCATAAGAATATTGAATGTTGACCTGTCTTCTTCTATAGTCCATTGACCCTTGACTATATTGGTTTTCTTCTTACGGCCTCGCCCTCCTTTTTTCACCATGGTTGTGGTCGACAGAGTGTTGGCCGCGGCCATAGCCATGTCGTTTTTAAGGCTGGTGCATGAGCCTTCATCGGCTGCTTGGTATTTTGTAGGGCATAAGTCATAGTAGTTGAAGTGATTATGGGTTTGAAAACTTGAATTATTCATCACATTGATGGGAGGAACCATTTGAGAATGCCCTAAAACCATAAGTGATCCCCCACTTTGATTGAAGTTGTCCATGAGAGGAATCAATGCACCATTGTTGTTTCCTCCATGGGGTTTGGACTCATAGAAATCAAAGTTTTGTAAACCCTCCAATGAAGAATTATCAAAAGGGTCCAAACAAGTTGGTTGCAAGGAGAATATGGGATTTGATGAGGAGGAAGATCCATTGAGATTGAAGCTCTCAAAAGGGTTAAGATCTTGGAGGAAACTTGTGTCTTTTGATGAGGGAGCACTCTCCATAGAGAACTCATCTCCAGGTTTTGGAAAATTCTCAGGGAAAAACAAGGGTGGATGAGAGGAAAGATTTTCCCTATACTTTGGATCAAAATCCATCAAGAAGGGCATAAAGGGGTATGAGAAGGGTAGAGGGGTACTGAGAATAACTATGGAGAATCAGGTCGGTTTATCTACGAATGCTTTCGACGTACGTTTTTATTTCTGCTTGCTCAACATACGACAAAGGATATACATAGGTATTTATATATCACAGTAGATGAATAAATAGTTGATCTCCAACATATTCGACGGCTGATGTCGCTTATAAAATATGAAAATCTCAAGATCTTGAAAAGCACTTCGAGTGTGAATTAATCGTACTCCGATAAACTCAAATATTATGTAGTGTTTTAATTTAAATATGGAGTTGACAAGGTAAAATGTAAGGTTTGCATTTAATCTTAAGGATATATGAACAATTACTCTGATTTTCTCAAGTAAATAAATGCACAATTAAAGATGGTGAGAGTTACATGTTACCAAAACATGGTCAAGAAGAGGAAGACTTGGATTAGTTACATTTAAATCATAGTAATTAAGACACATTATGTAGATTGAGTGGTCTAAATTCTTTCAAGTTTGTCTTTGTTGCCTAAATTGGCAACAATGCAATTAGAAATGGTAGTTTGATTCACATTCGACAAAAAATACATCAGATTTATTAGACTCGGATAAAGGGTCATATTCAATCTAACTATTCATCCCTCGATAGTACGTAGTAGATTGAAAATTTGGGAAACTTAGACTTTTAAACGGAGCAAAGAGCTTTTCGAGCCTTTGTATTTTTTCTGATTATATATCATTATATTTATGTAATTCAGAAAATAAAATTTATAACCTTCAACCCCTTCAAAAAAAAAAAACTCTGGTTGGGAGAATTCCTGCATAAACTTTCATAAAGCAATAGGACACATTTTTCTTGTTATTGTTAAATTTGTAGACTAATTTATTAGCATGAGTCATTATATTTTTGTTGAATTAATAATTAATGTGTTGAACCTGAAATTTATACATTTAAAACCCTTTTATTTAGCTAATTTAGTTCGTAATAAATGTCGTTTTTATTTGATTTTATTATAATTTTTTTAAAAAATAAAAATAAGAAGAACTAACCAAAATAAAACAACCAATTTGACTCTAATTATTAGATATTCACTTTTAGCTTTTCTTTCAGAGTACACCCAGATTATTTAAAGAGTAGCAAATTTACGAGTAAAATTGGGCCTGACCCAACTCGTTGACCCGAATCCTATGTCAGTTTGTAATTGAGGAGGCATAATTGTATCGTGGACCCCTTAACATATTATAATTTGCGCACCTCCAAAAAACAAAAAGCTTTTGGGAAAATATAGAAAAGAGTTGAAGTGGACGATATATCTGGATCCGATCCATGGAAAAACGGGCCGAATATCTCAAAAGAAAATACAAGACATTATGACTAAATTGGGCCAAAAATACGACCCAGGCCCATTTTACAATCTTAAGAGTAAATGGCTCAGCCCATGTCTTGCAAATTACAATCAACCCAACCGCTTGTCCATCTGACATTACCATCAATGGGCTGGCAAAATTTTATCCCCCAGATCCGATTGCCTGAATTTGTAATCCGAAAAGAATCTGACTCAGGCAAACTTTTTTATTTGAATTTTAAATAAGGTCTTTATAATTTTTTTCCATTTCTATTGTCCAAACCTGACTTTATATGGACGTTAGATTTAGACTAATTTGATTTATTCGGCAAAAAAATCGAGCATGAAGAAAAAATTTCACTTGAATTTTGGACATTCTCTGATTTAAATGTGACCCATACCTATATTTTTTTTTTTCATCCTAACAATCATAGGTGCAAGTTGCAAGTAGCAGTTAGTTTAGCGGTTAAAGATTATCGATGGTTATGATTAGCAGTTACTAGTTAGCGTTCATGAGTTATGAGTGGTTACCAACCTGTTATGATTAGCGGTTAGCGGTTAGCGGTTAACGATTACCGTGTAAAGCTTATATGATTTTTTTTTTTTTTAAAAAACTTAGGCTACAAGTGATGATTGAAAGTAACATATGACAAATACCTTGTTTGATGAAGTTGTTAGAATGGTGGGGATTTTTAATCCAAATACCATCTACTTCACTTCATCCTTGGATTATTTTGCCTCCCACAACATCCCCAAAAAATTAAAAAAATTCATGTTATCTCCGACACAAATGATGTGTGATAGTCATTGTGATTAATTTAGACAAGTGAGTGACAGCATCATGATTGAGAATACTAGGGCAAGGCCAATTTTTATTTATTTATTTTTTTTGAAAGGGGTAAGTACATTAATAATAGGAAGCCCTTCTCATAAAGGTTCTACCTATGTTGTCCTTCATGAGAATGGAGAGGAGATGAGGGGAGGAGGAAAAATAAACCGACACGAACGAGAGACAGTAATAAGCCCGGATCTCGCAACTCAATCCGCGACTCTATTCCCTTCTCTCGTATGTATGCTTGAATGACAACTTTTCTACATATACTAGGACAAGGCCAATTGGCACTACACTATTAACAAAGTTCCATGGATGGCACACAATATTTCCATTTTATAAATAAATAAATAAAAGGTAGATCATTTTTTTACCATAGGGTGATAATAAATGTCTTATCACGATGCACAATATATTTTTAAGTGTTTTGTAATAGTATAGATTTAATACGTTATATATAATCTAAAATTGGATATGCTTATGAATTTTTGTCTGATTTTTAAATTTGAATATAAGATTTTTTATATTTTTATTTTCTAAATTTAATTTTGCCTCAAGTTTAAACTTGTCCAATTATTTGACCGGGAAAAACCAGAGTGTAGAACAGAGAGAGAGAGAGTGTGTCAAGGATGTAATTCCAAATCATGAATGAGAGGAAGGGAGGATGAACTTAGCTGAAAAGAAACAGCAGGACAAAAGTTTGAGGCACATCATGATGATCATGGTGATCAACTAGGCTAGAGAATGACAAGAAAACTGAAATGGGGTCTCTATAGCTGTTATCACTCTTTATCATGACATGATTTTAAAAGGAAAAAAAAAAGGAAATATGACAAATCTCTTTTGGCCCCCGCCCCCTTTTGTACTAAAAAGAAAGGGTCAAGTGAGTGGGGAAAATGGACAGTGACATTCTAATCAACAATCCACTAGTTTCTGTTACACTGCAACTAGCTTATTTGGTCAGCAAAGGAGCCCCCTCTTCACTCAAACTTGCCAACTTCTTCAGCCTTTGTGAATTGTGACCCCTCTCTACATTGCTTGTACTGTCAATTTCCTCCTCGTGTACCCATATCAGACACCCGATACTTGTCAGGAATCCTTCACTCAAACTAGGCTCTTTTTAGTGTAACTGTAAAGAATTGTCAATTGTGTAAATTATAAGGTCAGTAAGGAGTTGTACGATGATTATAAGGTTCGTTGTAAGAAACTGTAAAATTATGAACTAAAGTTAAAGAAAAGAGGGTCATAGTCGTATGGGAGGGAGTAGAACCCTCCTCCTCGCAAGATGTGGACTGATAAATCAATGACAAGAGTTAAAATTTCAACCATATAGTACGTTTTCTGATAATGCTTTTAAGGGCGAAAGATGCCACGCAGAAGTGTCGCATCCCGAAACATTTGCGCCCCTGCCTAGCAATCATAGAAGTCTACAAAGCAGTTGTGCATTCCCTAGTCTCAACCTGGAGGAAAAAGAGATGTCTGATCATAGGCATTATTTGGACGGATGGTTAGTGCAAGTGAACTCGAAGACAAAGCACCTCTCAGGAGTCTCAAGGACGCACTTAGAGTGAAGAGTAAGGCATAATCTTTAAGGAAACAAACAGAAAAACAAAGGAAATGAGTGCTAAGTAGTGAGTGAACAGGACACCTGATAAGATGGAAATAGACTTGGACATGTCAGGGACAATTGCTCACCAAGAGTCCAAATATCAGCATCCCAACTTGTTGAACCCTATTATCACATTACAAGTTTCAGTTAATAAAGATGGTAATATGTCATAGTAGATCACCCCTCATGAACTCATGGCAATGAATTTATCAGAAGCACCCAAAAAAAAAGAGAAAAGGTAGGATCGACGTACCTTAGAGCTTGTGGTTCTCGCTGCTGCCAAATGAATACTGGTTGTCTGTTTGCCCATCCAAATCAAGGTCGCCTTCAGAAGGATGATGGTATCTTACGTACATGGGAAAAATTCAAAGAACAGGCATGGATTTCTAAAATCCTAAAATTCAAGTGTGTTTGTCTTAGAGTTCTTCTCGTGTAGGTAAGATATTGTGCAAAATGCCCTGGTAACAGTGACAGTGTCGTGTACCAGACAAATTTTTGATAAAGGCTTCTAATATTCAACTTTTCACAGAAATAAGTTTGGGAAAACTATGAGGGAGGTACTAATATCCCCACTCTAGGCAAATCTATACTTTTAACCCTCCTTGTAAGGTAAACTAAGAGTAGATTATGGAACTCAAAAGATTCATTAGGGTTCTAAACAAATGAATTTATAGCTCAGTGTACTTGTAGCTTTGGAATCAGCCCATGCATGCGCCCCCCCAAAAAAACCTCAAAAAAAAAGAGGGGGAGGGGGAGGACCGCTGGGGTTCTTAGTATCCTCAAAGGGCAAGGTGAGGTACAGGCTCCTGCATAGGGGGTTAAACCATAACAACAAAATACAATCCTAGTGTTGTCTGCCAAACCAGATCCATAAATGTATACAATCTTATCTCCGATAATATAAGATCAATAACTACATCACAAATATTACAGAAGTCTTTTCAGTGACTGACAGGCAACGAAGACTCATGTGAAGGCCCGGCAGTGGTTATACAGTTTAGCACGCCTAAATTATACAGTTTATTAGTCTTAGACTCTAGAGAGTGATGTGACACAATTGTTATCAAGATATGGAGACTGGGGATATAACATTCAGCATAGAGGCAGAAGATTTGACAAATCCTTCATTATCACGAATTTGTCTTCTTTGCATATTCATTGTGACACAATATTACAACTGATGTGACAGTTAAGAAGCTAAAATATAAATACGTAACAACAAAGCCTCTCGAGCACTTCCACAAAACAGTGAACTAAAAAGGAACGATGGACTCCTTCGTAGAAGATGTATGCGCATGTTGTCCAAGTGGAGAGGGCCGAGGACTGGGGCTCTCTTTTATCTCAATTCCTCTCGGACTCATTCCGGGACTCCACCTCTCCCTCAGACCAGTAAGGCGAGGACTATAAACTTTTGTGGCATTCCTGGGCTACAACCATGTCTCATTTCCTCTTGGGAAGTTGGAGTAGAACTCGTTATTTTTGGACTTTGTATGTGGCGGATTTCACCCCGACTCCTTGTCATGATTTCGTCGAGGAATTCTCCACTGTTAATACTAGTCACAGCCGCCTGGGGATCGTGATCCTACAAATTTGATTTAAACCACATAGATACCAAGTAATCAGCACAAAATATTTATCAAAAATGGCATCTTGTCAATCAACATAAATAAACATTGAAGAGCCTTCCCAGTAGATCCATTGTAAGCAATTTGCATAGGAGACCAGTAAGAAAGGGTTTGGAGAACTTACTTCAAATGACATGTTGTAGGTAATAGCAGGAGCTTCTTCATATTCAGCAGCGTCCAAGTCCTGAAGATGGGCTGCCTTAAAAAACCTCGGTAAAACACACTGCCTAACGGGGACAAGAAGCATAATCAACAGAGGGAAGAGCACTCCAGCTATTGGGATCCATGTTATGCCAAAACATAACAACAGGTACACTGCCTGGAAAATGGTGAAAGCTGCAATTGTTCTGAAAGGAACTGTTTCGATGAAGGTTGCATGTTGGTCTTCTAGTACCCTGAAAATTTCGAGAAAATCAGATATAAATTAGCTAGGAGAACGAGTAAATAAGTCTTTAAAGCAGGTTCAAAGAGAACAAAACCAATAATCCATTAGCACGAAAGCTAATAACGCTTACTTGTATCGTCGACTAGGAGCAGTGAAAAGCAACAATATTCTCTCCCAGAACTGATTTCCAGGCAAGCTTTCAATGGCCATGAATGCAAAGTATCCCCAAAGAACTGCAGTAGGGATTTTCTTTAAAACGGGCATAGCTGCAACACATCCACCAACCATTATTGCCTGAAGCAAATTGCTGAGACGTTGTTCTTTCACTTCAACAGGTAAAAGATCATCTATATCCTTGTCCACATCAAAGACAGTTTCATCAACCGGTGCATCAATGTAGCCAGTATTTGAGGCCTTCTGAATTGTTGATTCTTTCAACTCCTTCAAACCCTATTCAGCATTCAGAGTTCAATTAGAGGAGACTACTAATGCTGGCTACTACCCACAAATGGATCGGCTAAGCTAATTTACCAAAGCAGATGGCATCTGATGGACCAGAGGAGTCTGCATTTCATTGTAAGCATCTTGCATGCTTTGGTATAACTGACCCAAGTTTGCATTCTTCTTTATGCTATTTCGAGCAGCTGCTACAAGCTTGTTCCTCAAAAGCTGTTTCAGAATCAGAAACCAGCTAATGTGATAAGCATTTTAGAATGGTGTATGAATTATAATTTGACACGCTACTATGCAAAAAGTAGTATCTTTCTTCTTTTTCTTTCCCCTAAATGCTCCTCAGTGCTCAGTTGAATGGTGGTGTTTTATACATAATATCCAATCCACATATGAATATTACCTGGTGTTTGAGAGTAGCTAAGCTTTTCGTATGCATGGGAGATTGAGGAATAACTCCATTTGAGGGGGAATGCCAATCAGACCACACAAGATGACCTAGTGAGTATATATAATAGACTTATCAATTTGGTCAAACTGTTCCAAGAAGTATGGCTTCAAATCAGAATCAAAAGAAATCTTCATGTTCCAAGATTGATTAGTTACCAAGAAACCAAGGAGGAGGAGATCATAGTGGTATGAGGATGGTTTCTTCAGATTGAACTCCTTTTGTTGGGCCAATTGAGAAGCGACACTGTGATCAAAGTAATACAGCACTGCAATCATGGTGGCCGGGATAAAAGCTCCAACAATGTATACTGGTGGTACTTTCAGCATTTCCTGAGGAATCAAGAAAGAATATGTTGCAGATAAAAATGTGAAGCAAGGATATGCAAATAATCTGCTCCATTTCCACGGGAATAAATCCCCATATTACTTTGATCTGTTCTACTGAATATAACAAGATATGGCAGAATATAAACACCTTGATGACAGTCCAGTTTGAGTAAGCACCAGGAGACCATGGATTTGGACTAAAAAGACGCCTCGGGATTCCTTTTGGAACATCATGAACTGGTATGTAAGATATACCAGTCCATACCAGCACCATAAATGGCACACCGTAATCCGCAATAAAACCCCGTAGCCAACCTATTCATTTCAAAGTACGCTCTTCAAAAGAACTTCACGTACTAACAAAAATAAAAGGCAGTCTTAGCCTGCTATTATCCTGCCACTTCCAAAGACATATGAGAGGTCCTCCTTTCAGCAGAACTACTAGGATCGGATCCAAAGAGAAAATATGTACCTGTACCATAACGCCATGACCTAGCTTTACGGCTTCTCACCGCAGTTAGAAGAAGGCCAAAAGATAGAACCAATGCAAACATTCCATTGCCAAAACGCCAGGAAGGAAGAAATGCAGTCTGATTTGGATTTTCCCTTTGAGGTACGCCAAACTCTTCCACAGCTCCCTGTGACGAAGTTGTTAAATCAGTATAGCATAAGGTCATGTTTCAACTAAGATAAAAATCTGGACCCTGGGGTCTGATTTCAAAATTGTCCTGAAAATTTCAGAAAAGGACAGCTTAGCACCAGAAATTTTATCCTCTGTGGAAAATTCCAAGAGGAAACATTTAACCGAAAGTATTACTATTTAACACACTCAGATCTTATCCTAGAATCCGATCAAGCATTAACAAAACTTGTAGGGAAAAAAATTACAAAAGCATCAGACTCACTCGAATTGCCTGCTGCATGAAGAGCATTGCAATCAGAAGACCAAATAGCTCACCAGCTACACGAGTGAATCTATTGATAAAGGAGCATGCACCCAAAATGGCCAACAAAAAGAGCAGAACAGCTGTCCACACACAAACCCTAGACCACAAAATGACACACATATTAACATATTCAAGAAAACCACAATTCTCATGTTTATAACTTTTGAGCTTTTGGTATTACCATGCTGTCCACGCCAAGAAAAGATTATGCCCCAAATCCTTCCTGTCCTTGGCAAAGTTGTACATAAATGTATACATCAAAACTGTTGGTTCAGCAACCCCTAGAATGAGCAATGGCTGTCCTCCAAATATTGAGTGGATGACACCACATAATGCAGTTGATGCAAGGGTTTGGACTGCAGTCAAAGTTCCATCTACAAGAAAAAATTGGTTAAAGCTAAAAACTCATGGGCACAGAAAGTACAATTGACATGAAGAATATTCTTAAAGTACCAGTATTTCTTTCAAGTTGTTCACCAAAAGATATGACTGGAATTGCTGAAGCGAAGAATACATATGTAGTTGGAGCTAAAATCCTGAACCAATACCAGGGAAACAGATATAAGTTTGCAATTGCATTTTTGTAGGACTTAAGCTCAAACTCCTGGTTTTGCACAGACTGGAATCAACAGTTAAGGAGGAGGTTACCAACCTAATACCGGCACGAAGACCTCCAGTCCAGTCTTGCTTGTAACAAAGAAGTCTTTCTTTAAGATCATTCTTGATTCCACGAAAGGGAACAAACGTTTCTTCCATGATCAATCAAGTTTATGAAACCCTCTCCCCCTCTATTGACAAACTACCGAAAGGAGATGCAACACAGTAACAGAAGTACTAAATACCAAAGTGACTCGAGAGGCAAATACTATAATCAGGTTGTCATAAGACGAGATAGGTCTAGGATATTACTGATAGAAGGCAATTGATGAGTAATCACTACTTCTGAAGCAAAATTTTGGGCTCATCTTTGTATGTAGATAGTGTATAGATGAAGAATTTACATCTTAATGAATCAATACCAAAATGAATTTGGTCTACTGCTACAATGAATCAAATAATGGTACTTGAGCAGATTGATATAAGAGCTTACAAGCTTCTCTTGCTTACTTGAGCTCCATATCAAATTCAGATGAAGGAGATTAGCGAGTGGAAATCATGGAGAATAGGGTCAAGATCAACGATACAAATCAACAAATTCCATCAACTAATCTCTCAACTAGCGGCTAAATTCAATGGAGTTAAGATCCATTTAGAATTGACAATGAATCATCAAAACACAAAAAGGCTCAAAGCTACAATCCCGCCAAGAGAACTGCTCAAAATCAACAGAATGGAACAAACCTCAGATAGGAGTTACATAGTCCAGCTTCAAAAGCCACAATACTCACAAATGCCTCTTCAAATTCAAGACTACCAAGATTGAGCTCAAGAACAACAAATTAGCGGAGAGCCATCATCACAAAATCCAATTTTGAGCAAATGGGCAACCACCAAAACACAGAAAAAGGGCTTAGGAACGATAATTTAGCGGAAACCCATGGCACAAAATCACAGCAGGAATGGTTTAAGACAGGCTAAGGCAAATGAGCATCCCCCAAAACACAGAAGTAGAGCTTCAAAAGAGAAGATTAACGATTACCCATCATTAGAAATGACTGTGAAAATGGATTACTAAAGGTTACACGAAATGAGCACACCAAGAGACAGATTAAAAACTGGAAATTAGCGAGAACCCATGACTGGGAATCACAATAGGAGTTGTCTAGAACAGGATACGGCAAATGGGTATGAACAATAAAGAGTGATTGAACAAAAGCAACAATAAAATTACATAAGAAAGCAAAGTAGAAGATGAGAAGTACGCTATATATGTGTATGAGCAGACAAACAAGGGACGTAATCAAGCCAGCACACAACAGCTATGCAGCAATAAATGAGCAGAGAGAGAGAGAGAGAGAGAGAGAGAGAGAGAAATTGTGGAGCTTTTCTATTTGTTAAGGAAACAAAAAAACTCTGCAATGGAAGGGTATTTCTCTCGTGAAGACTGAGGCCTGAAGGGATGTTTGCGAGGAATGAGTGAGGATGAGTAAGCACACGCATAAGCATAAATAAGCAAAGGATTTAAAAACAGTCGAAGTTGGAGAAGAGAGAGAGCGAAGAGGGGTCAAATATTGCAAGAGGCGGGGATACAAGAAGAAGTGCAGGATTAAAATACACAGGAGAAAGTCGAAAAAGCACACCAATGTGGATATCCACTTTGAAGAGTGATTTGGTTGTAGGATTTTTAGGTTTGGGCTTTTTTCTAATCACTTGGCTGAAAAGTTTATCTTTTCAAGGCATCTATTTTATGCATAAAAATTGAAAAATAAACAATATTAGCTCAAAGTAAGATGTATTAAAATAAGCTTCATATGGTATTGGTGAAAAACTTTTTTAGGTTTTCTTTGGAGGGTTGGTAAAAAGATTAGTTAGAAAGTAGTATATACTTACTAAGATATTTTGAGATTCGAATTAAAAATTTATTATTAAATGGTAAAATAATAGAAATATATTTTCTTTTTTTATAATAATAGGTAGTCAATGTCTCCGTGATATAAAATTTTGGATTACATGTAAGGATATACACCCTCTACAACATCTTATAAATAATCCAATTTTTAGAACTCAATTCATTATCTCTACACCCCTGAACATCAACTTGAATCGTTAAATAAAATATTACTCTTGGACCCTACAAATATACATATTTAATTTATTTTTCTTCTTTATATATGGAAACGCGGTAAAAACAAAACAAAAAAGGAAAAATGATGCAAAATGGAAACGCAGGCGGAGTAAGTACACGAGCGACCATGCGGGCGGATCAACCTCGAATTCAATGGAATGTGTGTTGCAGCAAGATGAATTGGATCACATGGATAAAATTGGATCACAAAATCTTACGTTGCAATTGCTTTTAGATGCACACCTTATTCTAAAAATGGTAAGTGAATTAGTTTGATATCGATTACACCGGGTTAAAATCGATTAAACTTGTCTTTATCCGATCACAAAATGATTTTGAAATTTAAAACAAAAAAATTGTACAACATAAATACTAAAGGAAATCTAATCTTCTTGTGTAAAACACTTTTTACATCTCTCCCACTTATAAAACTTGTCAACTTTAAAAAAACAATTGAAAGAAAATAAGCCAAATGAATCCCAATAATTTTTATTAAAATTATACTAATTTGATCTTAAATATTTAAGAGTCGTTTAGTCTCTTATATATATATCCAACCTAGATTCCGACCTGTCCCATTGGTCACATTGAACCTACTCTATGCATGTATAAGGCATATTATACATATAAATACCGTTTTTATTGACTAAATAAAAAGTTAACGACATCAGAAAGTATAAAAGTTATGACTCATACTTATGAAATAACTAAAAGTATAATATAGCGATATTTTAAATTTTTTAAGTGTTTAATTTTAATATGTCACTTGAAAGAACTCAAAATAGAGAAGAAAATAATGTATTCCCCATTTTAGGGAGGGGTGACAAGACAGCACCACCTATTTGATTTTTGTATATTTGCTAAAAGGAGGTTTAGGGTTTATATAATTATGAATTAGTACACACCTTCATAATTAGGAGAAAGTTAGAGTTTTTTCTTTCTAATTTTTTATTTAGTTGTGCAAAGAAAATCGACAAATATCAATAAAAAATAATTATTTTTTTAATTAAAAAATTATAAGAGCATGATGATAGCTAAATTAGCTAGATTAACATTGTCCAAAATAGGCAATTAGGGATAATGACATTGATTAAGGTTTGGCCGGTTTAGCCAAAACCAATCAACAACCTCCAAACACATGATCTCTCTTTATAATATATATAGACTATTAACTTCTCCCATACGCAGCTTCACAAAATTCTACCTAATTCTTAATTTTAAAATTTATTGGACAATATTTGACATTTATATACTTATTTCGTTTGGAAATATTCACCCAATTTTATTTTTTTTAATGATAAAGATATGACAATGATATCATTTAAGAGGCGGACAAAAACACTCAACAAAAAACAAACTCATACAAGGAAGGCTATTTCCTTTCTTTTTTTCCTTTTTTTTGGGTATAGAAATGCTTGATTACTTCCAAATAATGAAAAATATACACAAATTGTTCTTGAAAAACACTCAAAATGAGTCGAGTTAGGCACTGTTCGTGCAAAATGAAACTGTTTGAGTAGCGGATAACTGTTTGTGTAATCGATAACCTGTTTAAGTAGTGATAACCTGTTTAAGTAGCTGATAGATATTAGATTTTAGCTGGTAGCGAATAGTCGTTCAATTGAGCGGTTGAATAAATGTGTTCGGTAAATTTAGCGGTTGAGTTAGCTGATTATTATAAATTGACGTAAAAGGATGTAAATAATTTGTCAAATATAAATGAATGAAGGGTTTTTTTGTCAAAAAAATGAAACGCTACTTTCAAATGTGAAAAGTCGATATTCTTAGCGTTTCGAAACACTACTTGAAACGCTAAAAGCTACTGCAAACGCTAGTCAAAACGCTAAAAGCCACTTCAAACGTTGTTGCTGAACAGGTCTTACTATCATTTGGCAAAGGCTACTCGGGTGGATTAGTTTTGGGATGTGATATAAAAGAATACTATTGAAACTTAAAATTTATGACAAATTTGTGTTAAAAAATTAAATTATCCAAAGATTTTGTAAAATTTAAAAAATAATTAATAAGTACAAAATTAGTAAACTAATCATTAATATGTCATTGGGATTATAAACCGACACATGTTATGAAATAAAAATAAAAGTTAGTTAAAGTGACATATATTATGAAATGAAGAGAATATTATTTTTTAAATTTTTTTAGATTGGTAAGTATACCCACCCACTTAGGCACTCCTATCTCGGAGAAGTCTAATGGACTTAATAGATCGGGTAGGTGGAACCATATCAAACCCCAAACTATCTCCATCACACACAAATTCCTCAAAAGAGGAAATTTGTGCCTCCCCGTATTCGAACCTAGGGAAGTTTGAAAGGTAGGTGGCCACATAGCACTTGACAAATATTATTTTTAGTTTGCATAAAATACTAATGGACTTTTCATTAAAAAAAAAAAGTAGTAACGATCATATAAATCATTCATGTCTATTTATTTTATTTTATTTTTTAAAACATATCATGTCTATGAATTTTGGTTTTTAGTGTCGTGTATGGTCATAAATATAATAATGGATTATAGAGTTCATGGGGAGAGAGAAACCGTCAAGCCTATAGTATCTCACTCTGTTTCATTGACCACTGCAGTTAAGTTTGTTATTAGCATTAATTAATTAATTAAATATATGTGCTAATCATTAATTAATTAATTAAGTGCTTATTAATCTCAAATTATCAAGTCAAACCTAGGTATATAGTCCATATTACGAAGATTTTTGAAGAATCCGAGGATATGGCTGCTTTTGTCATGGTTCACCGACTTGAAAATATGCTCTAATTTTAAACTCTAATTATCCCTTAATTGGTTGACTTAGTACTTAATTATGAAATTAATTATTACTGTAATGACCTGATCAATTGCACTAACTATGTACTTCATCATGAAAGCTAGATAGGGGAGAGTCAAAATAGAGGGGACGTGATAAGAAATAATGCACTATATATGTATACAAATTGCGAACCTTTAAACTTGTTTAATCATGCATTAAAATTAAAAATCTGATGAGGATATACTTTATTAATTGAATTAATTAATATCTAGCTACATATTGAAATTATAGACCCTAAAATATACGAGGGAAAAAATAAAAAATAAAATTTTAATTTTTAATGATGTAAAGTATCATCAAGATCAAATTTATTATTAAAAGTTAAATTTATTAGTACTAAAATCCCCACCATTTTGTGAAATATAGTTGGATCATAAATAATGAAACTAACCATGGTATTAAAGCAGCAATAGAGGCAGCCTTCTCGGACATACAAGTTGAAGGAGATAATAAGTTAATTATTCAAGGTGTAGATCTCCATTTACACCCCGTAAAAAATCTTATCATTGGTTCATAATATAAAACTTATGCTTTCATTGGTATCATGTTATTCAATTAATCATGTTTTCGGATAGGGTAATATGACATATATCGCCAAGCTAGGATGTATATGAGATCTAGAATTATTTTTACATCTTCTCCTTTGGTTGAATTTTCATGTATTCTTACCGATGACAATATAGGTAGAACACTTATGACGATATAGGTAGAACACTTGAGAGAAGAGTTACCTAATGTTCTTTGTACTTATCTTTTAAAAATAAAACACTGCACATTAGCGCACCAAGGGAGGTAATGGAGGAGAAAAGGGAGAGATGATAAATTAGAAGAAAAACGTAGGTAATTATAGGGTATAGAAGAGATATATCAAAATAACATTTATTTAAAAGAAAAAAGGAGGAAAAACAGAAAAACAAGAATGTAAGGAGAGACCATAAAAATAAGAAAGAGACATAGAAAAATTAATATATATTTGTTCTATTGTTCTCTCTATAAATCACGATGAGTACATATATTTTCATTGTGTTTATAGTTATACCTCAATTATGATATAAGTTGTTATTGATCTCCAACAATAACTAGCAAAATTATTTTACTCTAATAATTTGTCTGTCAATATATAATATGCTAATTTTTTCATATTTGAACATCCCCGAAAAATTTTCAAATACTTATATTACAAATATAGGAAATAATAAAATAGATCACACTAAAATCATAAGTATTACTAGTATTATTAGATAAAAAAATAGACTAATATTAATTAGTATAAGACATAGTAATACATAAATATTATTCTTTATATTCTTTAATTTTTAATTTTATAATTTCATCCCACCAAAAAACACCACATATAAACACTGCTATGAGAATAATGCACGATAGCATTATTCACTAGTCGCACGTTTCGTTTTGGACAAAAATAAATTTGCCATGGAAATCAACATAATGTGAACTTTTTGGTGAAGGGAATCATAAATTCTTTGTCTTTTTATCATGGGGTTGGTCCATCATTCATACATGGTAAAGAACCAGAAGTTATTTAAATAATGGAATGTGGACCTTTTTATTTAAAAAAAAAAATCACTTTCATATTCCTAAGTTAAGTACTTTTCACTTGATACGCCTAAATTACTCTTATAATTCTATTCCTTTTATATATAACAACATTAATATAAGATACGTATTTTATCTGAGTAAGATAAAATAATTTATTATGTACAAGTAGTCCGTTCTTTTAAAAGAAATTAATAATTTAAACAAATGAGATACAATAAAAAAATCCGACTAATACTTTTTTAAAACACGACATTTATAAGTAGCCATACCTGTAGACTTAGATATTCAACTATTCTAACATATACACCAAGATATAATCATCAAAATCACGACATGCAAGTAACTAACTAGGAATGTATATTAAGAGTAACTGAAGACGAGATTGATCATGATTTATGCATAAAATTTTGAAGAAATAATACTGAAGCAGGTAAACCTAGAGATTCAGTGCTATACCTACTCCAATAATGCAAAATTTATGCAAAATCCTATATATATATATATATATATATATATATATTAATTTAAGCTATAACCCATCACCAAGTAGGTAGTATATTCAAAGCTTCATATTACAATGATTAATCGTGGAAGATAAGGTAGGAATTTAGATTTACGGTATTTGTAAGAATATAGAGGTAACGGAAAATTTAATATAAATATTTTTAATCAATCTGGCGTCACTTTTACACTTATGTATATCTCGACTATTAATTTGTCTGTTAGATGTTGATTAAATAAGTGTTACGACAAGCTAAGTATTTCAATTCAATTAACCCCCACCAACAAATAAAATAAATAAAATTTTGAGCCATTATATATTTAATATTCTTAAACAATGGCAATTGGAAATATTTTATAATTTGAATAAATATATATAAATCTAAACTTTAAAACCTAGGGATATATCTGTTGGCTTGCTGGTTGGTGCAACTTAATTAATCATATAATAAAAGAGAGTAGTTGAACTAATTAAATTATGGTAATTATGGAGTTAGACCACCTTTTTGTAAATCCACTTTTTTGTGCATGCAAAAAGTAGGAAATTTAAGAATTTCTCTAATTTATTTATGCATGCCTTGGAATAAAAGTAAAGGTGAATATCTCTAATAATAAGTTTATTTCAAGTTGTATAAACTGAGTTAATTATTTTAAATTTCAAGATTTATATTAATCCCCTTAATGACTAATATATATCATCTCCCCAATAATTAAGTTGTAAGGAGTGATGAATACTATCTTCAAAATTTATATTTATTTTCACACATTTTTTTAAAACAAATTTTTCAAAAATATAGGGATATATATGAAATGAAATATATACTTTTACACTATTTTATCATGTACTACTCTATCGTATAAGGTTGACTATTAGTCTCTTGTTAAATTCTCTGACCAGACCGACCAACCCTTCCTCTTAATATAAATATATTAGATCCGTTAATGTATATCTACGTTGTATAAGACCACTATTATATATAAACATGGAGAAAAAAATATAATTGCACCAATAAAAAGTAGACCTACTTATATTGAAATTCCCTATTTTTAATTTAATTAAGCCAAATGTACACTTATTTAGAATGATCGGTAAGCATATAGTAAAGCAAATTACAATCCAAACATGTTAAAATAATATATCCATTTTCTAGAAATGGTAATTTTATTAAATATACAATATTCCCAAACTATAATTCTTTTAATTTTGAAAACCAATTTTATTAAGGAGAAAAATTTTTAAACAAAAAATTTAAATCAAATATTTTATTTATAAAAGAGATCATCAATTTATTAAATTTTTGTAAAATGCATAAAAAATTAAAAGGAACATTCTTTTAGGACGGAGAAAATATATACTATACGTGTCATGCCGGCAACATTTCAAGTTTCAATTGGAGTAAGAATGAATATATATTTTGCACGGTCATTATCTAGATAAGTAGGAGACAAAATTAAAGTGTCATCAAGCACACAATTAAAGCACTAATCTGGTAATTAAGCTAATTATGGTCACTTGTACGAGTTTTATCTATTCAATCGCTACAAAAACCAAACTAGATGTCACATATATTCATTGTCATAATAAAATATGGTTAGACACTAACTTAGCACTATAGTGCTAATCATGCTTTAGCTGACTTTAAATCGAGTCTACTTATACGATCACTAATATTAGTTTAAATGCTTCGATATATATTTTTATAAAATAAAAAATAGTACAGATTCAGATCTTATGAATAGTGAAATCTTATGATGGGAGATTAACTTTTATTTTAATCTTCATAAGGCAATAGTCGTATAAATTATTTTCGAGATTAATCTTCTCTCGAAAAATAATAAAAAAATTATATGGCTCAATTTGTTTGTCTCGATTATCCTAAAATTGCCCGATGGAAAACAACTTCTGTATTATTTTAGTTTCTTCATATGGTATAAATCATACGTCGAATATTATAATTTGTAGTTTCTTTGTTCTCTATAATAATAACAGTCAAGATTTTGCACTCGTTTGTATGTCTTTTGTTTCTCGTATCACCCCTTTTACCCCATTAGAATCTAAAAAATAATAAATAGTATTTTTTTTTCATTTTTTGATCCAAGAACAGTAATTTTTTTCAATTAGTCTGAAAAGGGTAAAACGAAAACATAAAAATCAATGTATATAGGCTTGAAGCTTAATTTTCTAATAACAACCCTAAAAGTTTGTATATACGTTAAAACGACAATATTTAACTCACAAACTATCGTGTATATTAGCTAATTTGACCGATGACGTTTTAAAGGTATTATAATGTAATTTAACCGATAAAGTTTTAAAGGTACGTAAAAAATAAAAAAAAAAACCTGTTTTTATATATGATATTTTCATAAATTCCACTCTGTCCGATTCATTCTTACTCCATTATATCACACTCGTTTCTACTCTATCGACTGCCACTCGAGGTAATGCCAAACCTTGTTGGGCCAGTCTGAGCCCAAACAAAATGTATCCACACTGGAGCCCAATACACAATGAAGGGAAGTCAACCAAGCCCATTGGATATTTGACCCATTTTTGCTTTTGGGCTCAACCTCAGCATTCATGGATCTTCTCGTCTTTTGCATACACGTATTTTATTTATTTTTTATTTTTATGAAAGTTGACGAGTATTATAAATTAATTTTCATGAATACTGTATTTTTGGAAAAAAAAGAGTAATAATTTTCATTTATGACTATGTATATGTGGTGAATTTGCTGATAAAATTTATATAGGAGTGAAATTAGTCAACAATTGAAAATAAATTGAAGTTGCAGAATACATGGAGAGATATTAGAGTGTCCTATTAATAACATAACATACATCATAAGTTTGATGAGAAATTAAATGCATGAAACTTTTTATTTTAGGGAAAATGCATGATGCATAAGAGTTTTTTTAATAAAAAAATTAGTTTAATGGAGAAAAATCTTCTTTTTTTTTTATGAAATGGAGAAAAATCTGATAAAATTACTAATTAAATGCATTTCAATATTACATTCATATCAAAAAAACAAGGAAAAAGACATGCTTTTTCTTTATCAAAAGGAAAAAAGATAAATCGTCCTTGATTTATTAATTTATTTATTTTGATCGAAAGAAGTAAAAAAATAGTATATGTAAGATAAAAACTATTATATGATCCGGATTCATGTATTTTGAATTTGTAAAAGATAAAAAAATATTTTTTTACCTATAAAACTCCCCTTAATTTCCGTCTCCTTTCCATCTAATGACACGTGACTCAAAATTACTATTCTTGAGTCCACAATATATTTAGCCGTTAAATATCTCGACCTTAACCAATAAACTAAGACGTCGTTGCTATTGATTTGGATTAATAAATTAAAATATTTATTACTACCAAAAACTTAGAAATTGTCAAATGAACGGGTTGAACGTGGATAATCCATATCCAGAGCTTTCTTTCTTCTAAAAATCCCATAATTTCCAATTATCCGGGCAAACTCGTGGACGGGGTAGTCTACAACCGCCTCTCCTTGTCTCTCTCTCTCTCCCTTCACCGACTAATCCGCCCCCAGAAACCCCAATTTCGAGTTCAAGCAAACCCCCAGACAAAAAACTCAGAAACCCTAATCATCAAAATTCAGAAGGACTGAAAAATTCTTCACGAAAATGATGCTACGAGAGAGCTGCAAGAGATTGCTAAGGCTAGGGCTTGCTCAGTCGCAAACCCATTTGCGAGGGGGTTCCGTGGCGGCCACGCGCGGCTACCATGAGAGGGTGGTCGACCATTACGACAACCCCAGAAATGTGGGTTCCTTCGATAAGGACGACCCGGATGTGGGAACGGGTCTGGTCGGAGCCCCGGCTTGTGGGGATGTGATGAAGCTCCAGATTAGGGTCGATGATAAGACCGGCAAAATCGTCGATGCCCGTTTCAAGACCTTCGGTTGTGGTTCTGCCATCGCTTCCTCTTCTGTCGGTAAACAGTTTTTGTTCTTTTCTATCTCCTCGATCCCCATCCTATATGCTTGGTTTTGAATTTAGTCAGATTTTTGAGTTTAGCATGGTTTTATGTGTGCTTATGTTCTGGGTTGCTTCTTTTCATGTTCAATTAGCTTCATTTATTATATTCATCATTCGAGTGCTTTGGTTCTGCTTTTGGTTGGTTTTAGCCGTAGGTAGGTTAGAGGGATGGGTGTAAGTTGCTGATAGGGATTTTCGAGCAATTTGGAATTATTAATATATTGAAGAACAATTCATTTATTTGTTGTGGCCCCTTTTTTCTTAAATTTGTTTATTTGCTAGCTTGGCTTCTTTGGTGATAGAAGAATCTGATATTTCTCAGATTCATGTCATTTTATGTTAACTGACTTGTTAGTGTAATTTCTTGTAGACGTAAGCTCATTAGACTTTATGGTTGTTCTTGTTTTTCGGTTTTAATCCTTTTTTGATCTGAATTCAATCCATTTGTATCGATTGACTTGCTGAATGAATTATTCCAAAACAAGCTCTGGTGACATTTATCTCTGTTCCTTTAACATTGGATGCACTCAAAGGAGTGGAACTTGGATCTAATGTTTAGGACAGTTGAACGCCAAAGCGACATCTTTCAGAAACTATTATGTTTCCTTTCTCCACTCGTGGTGCTCTTGGTTTGGTATTTTGGTTGTTTGGACTGTGGAGGTTGTTGAGATGTTAATTATGTTTGATGAGCATGATTCTGAACGAGTCTGGTGAGAGGAAGAAAGAAGAAAATGGGGTCTGTAAAGGAGGAGCGAGAAAGTGGAGGGAGCATTGGAAAGACAGCAAGGAAGGGGGTGGTTGATGTGGTGATGCGGTTGTACATTGTTGATAGACTATTGTGGTTGGACTTTTTTTGTTTGTTTTTTTTTTAAGGGGGAGGGGGAAGGACGAGAGAGCAAAGGTTAAGTAAAAGTGCCTCTATGCTCTCGAAAGTGCACTGCTATAAGTTGTCAAAACATTGTGGAATTCTCATCCTTTGAAATAATTTGTCAAATTGAGTGGAAACGTAGTTTCTGGAACACTCTAAAACCTTTGTTATCCATGTTCTTGTTTCAAGTGATTTGCATATTGTGATCCAAAGATGGTTAAACTAACTTATGCAATGAACTGGTAAAATGTGTTCATGTATCACAATCCATAGTATTACTATGGGGTTTCCTTCTCATTCCCTCCTCATCTTTGGATAGATAGAGGGGATGAGGAAGGGGGTATAACTTTAGTAGTGCTTTACAAGGCTTGACTTCAAATGGGATGGCTATCTTTGTTCAGAGGTTCAAGAGGAAAAAAAGGGCTCCCTCCAGGGTGTATGAATATTATCTTACTTGATGTATCATCTATGTTTGAAATAATCAGAATATTGCTTAATATGTTATATGTTTTCAAAACCAACCAAATGAAAATTTTAGGTTCATAGACCAATTTGCTTTTGCACTTGTTTCTTGTCTGTTAGAAGTTACTGTGCCTTGGGTTATCCCCATTATGATCTATCATGCAAACCTTAAAAGAGTCTCACTGCTTGTAAATAGGCTTGGAACTACGAAGCCTAGCTTTCTCTATAGGGGCGGTGATGACCCCCCCAAAAAAAAAAAAGAAAAAAGAAAAGTGGGCTCGTCAATTGGTCTGCATATGTGGTTAAGCCTAGGGGACAAGGAATGGCCTGAGCTACCACATTTCAGCAAGCCCGGTTTGTTCCAACTTGTTCATCACATCAGAATGAAGCCACTAGCATGTGTACCTTGATGGTTCCTTGGAAGGTGGCGAAGATGGCAAGTGATGCGAGCTAAGTGTCCAGTGGTATATAGACAAGTAATTTACTTGCACAGGTTAATTCCTGGTTGTCGCTTATAATTCCACCGCTTCAAGATACTATCATAATGTTGCTAGGCAACTATGTTGGTGGAGGCACACTCACTCACCTTTGGTCCTCCCTGCCCTCCATCGTAAGCTTTATCTTCAATATTTCATAGCGATTGGATGCTGAAAAAGGCAACAAACTAGTATTTGCTATAGAGATTACTGCTCATGTATGCGAGGTTTTGCATATGGCAGCATGCTGTTAATTTATTATCATTGTTCCTCTGATTCACAGGCTCTCCTCTCTCTCTCTCTCTCTCTAGATTTCTCACTCTCCTGTGGCAATGACTGGTGTCTTTGTTCTTTTTCCATGCAGCTACTGAGTGGGTGAAAGGAAAACAGATGGAGGAGGTGCTAACTATCAAAAACACGTGAGTGGTTTTCTTTGTTTTTCTCTTGCTTTCATGTAATTGCCTAGTTTTCTTGTATGCTGGGATTCTCATGACTGCTTATGAAAGGAAAACAGAAGTAGGAGGTGCTATCTATAATGGCTTAACCCATTATGCCATGTGGTGTGATGTGTCGAATTTGCAGTCGGCATCAGTACCCAATTTTATGCTTTGTAATCGGTTGATTCACTTAGTTGCCTTAATATTCACAGGGAAATTGCCAAACATTTGTCCCTCCCGCCTGTGAAATTGCATTGCAGTATGCTTGCTGAGGATGCAATTAAAGCAGCTGTCAAAGACTATGAAGCAAAACGTGCAAAGAAAAACCATGGTTCAGAGGCTTCATCCAGTGAGAAGGCTGCCGAGGCTTAACCATGGCCTTCTTTTCATTCTCGGAGGTGGAGAGCCCAAAAAAGCAAAATGTAAATGCACTACTAGTATAGTGTATGAGTGGCATCTTGGTTATGGTTGCACATTTGAGTTTGAGTTTTCTATGGATTGGGCTACGAAGTGAACTAGTTTGTACATTCAGTTTTGCATCTTTTCGTTGTTTTTCTCTTCCAGTGTCTGCTGTTGTTGGGATGATGATGGAGAAAGAGTCTAAAATGCAGTTGTGGTGATTGGGAGACTGTATTTGTATTTTCTTGTTAATAACGCAGATATAGGGTGATCCAATGTCAACCTTATCAGGACGTTTTGAGAAAGTTCTTGTTTGGATGCTTTTGTAGTTGGTTGATATTAACATTGCACCAAGAATTCCTTTGTCTTTTGGCAGTATACAAAGTGTTAATTTTTTTTTTTGAATTCGGCTATACAAAGTTTTTACGACCATTTGAAAGGCACTAATAAAATGATATCGGACTTATACAGATGTGATATGGTGTAATTAAATTAAAAAATACCATAAAAATGATTGGCTTTAAGAATAGCAAATCGTGTTGTGTCAGCAAATATGATTTCTCTAGTTTAAATTTACCCTTCGAACTCTTCTATCAAAAAAAAAAAAAAACAAAAGAAAAGAAAATTCACCCTTGAATGGAGCTCAAGCTTTAACGACTTCTAGTAGTTGACCTTTTAAGTAATTCTCCTTATGAAACATAAAAACAGAGTAAACTTCAATGAACTTTTTAAATAATGCCTTTTTAGCCTTCTTTTCTTATTAAAGCTCGGAAAAGAATCTCAATTGAGTCGTGATTGATGACTCGATCACGATCAAAGATAGTGGTGCACTGATTTTGTGGACTTTGCTAAACTTATTTGTCGAGATTGGCCCTACCTCCTCTCAACAATTCATTGAAGCCCAAGGGAGAAAGCGAAAGGTGTTGGCTTTTATAAATTTGACGCACCTGTTCAACCGAACTTTGCTTTCTTTGCTACTCAAGTCACCAATTTTAGTTCAATCATTTCTTGTTTTGATTTTTTCACTTTTCTCATTTGGTGGGTACGAATAGATTTTTCAGTTTTCATCCTTGTTTGTTTTCATTTCACATTCTCTCCGTCAATAATCCCAGAAAAAGTTGGGGTCTTTCTCGAAAATCCAATTCTCATTTCTGGAGGAATTCCCGATTCCCAGATTTGTTGAATATTTCTGGGCGTGATTGTGTTGTTGATTAGTACAGTAACTTGCTTGCTTACTGGGGAAGCTTTACTAGCTAAATCAAAGATAGTGATTCTCCTGTTGAGATTGTTTTGACCGTTGAAGTTGTGGGCGCTGACACAGGACAAGGTGAACCTTAACTAGGGTACAGACAGGGGTTAAGGTTGTCTGGGGGTTGGTGGGCAAGTTAAATGGCTGGTTCAGTGGGAAACCCAGTTCTTGTAGTTGACGATATAAAGGTTGATGATCAATCCAAGGAGGAGAAGAAATCAGAAGGGCCAGAGGAGGAGAGAGAGGACGATATGACTCATGCTATTCCTCGGTCACTTTCCCGGCCGCAGCTTGACGTTAGTGGGGCAGCCATACAAGGGAATTTGGAGGAGAGAGACCCAACAATTCTGCTTCCCAATCAATCTGATGACATTTCTCATTTGGCTTTGGACATTGGAGGTGAATTTTCATCTCTTTGGTAGTTCATGCTTCATTGTTATTGGGGTTTTGAATTTTGAGTCAGCTTGGTTGTCTTTTTGCTTTAATTTTATTTAGTCATGTTGAAAGTGTAATATATGAGTTTTTAAGTGGGGGCTCTTGTTGTGGTTATTCTCAAAATTTCAAGAATTTGGCATCCTTTTTTGAATGTTGATGTGAATATTGTTTTTTTTTTTTTTTTTTTTTTTTTTTGTAAGAAGGGTATGAACTTCATTACTACAAGAAACTCATTTACAACCTAATAGTATCTAGTGTTGAGGCCACCTTCTAGGAAGGGCTCCCCAAACACTAGTACTCAATCATCTGTACACAAATGTTCCCATTGGGTGTATTTTGTATTAGCACTAAGATAGCACATTCTATTCCTAATATTTTCCTTCACCATTTTGCTTGTTGTTTCCTCATTGAGGGTCTTCCCCTGAAATAATTTGTCATTCCTGTCCCGCCGATGTGAATATTGTTTGGTGATTCTTGAGTGGTGGATTTCATATTCTTTCTTAGTAAACATATTTTTCATGATATGATGATGATTCAGCAGTTACTTTGTGGATTTATTGGACATATAGCGATTGCAGTAAGAGGATTAGTTTGGTCTTGAACCCATTGTCCACAGTCATAGCTCAATGTAAACTATTTCGAAGCTGCCATTAAAGTGGAGTACTAAGGCTTCAGGTGATTTTCAGTATATTCTTAATCAGAGCTGCAAAGGCAAGATTCAGGGCATTGGCCAACTCATCCACAAATTAGGTTTTAAACTACTGGTCTTAGATGCACATTGGAAGAGCGTTGATAACTGGTATTCTCGAGGTTTCTATATGTTCAAGCCTCTTCTAGTGCTCTTTAGTGCATTTCTTTCTGGGAACGAGAATTTCGAAATACCCAACCGCTTGATCAAAACCTGGAATGGCTAAACTCTAGAGCCTTTTATTCTCTATAATGAGTAGAAATAAATACAGAGTATTAAAGATAATGCTATTTGAGGGAGGATTTATTCTTAATCAGATACTTATAACTTCGGGTTTAACTAAGGATAGCACGAGGTAGCTAACATCCAGTGTAAAAGTTGGGTCCTCTCCCCTCTCCCATCCCGGGTTATTTCTCGTTGGCTGTAAGGGTATCTGATGGTGGTGAATCAATGACAGAATCCTGCAGCTGATCTTTAGCTTGGATATAAGGCTTGGTTGCTTTAGACTATATTTGATACTTTGTTTAGTGATGGGTGCTGTGCTGGTTTTGCTTCCAACTAGGTGTTTGTAAACAGATATCTTAGTTCACTATTGCCTACAAATTTCTTTATTTGGAAAGATTTGGTAGAAGTGGCTGAGTTATGGGTTACAACTGTCCAAATTGTAGCAATTGGTATTTAAATTTGGTGAAACTGATCATAGCCTCTTGAATTGTCCTTTTGGCAATCCCCACTTTTGCTGTTTTGGGAACAAGTTCCAACAATTTCTTCCTTGACACCATGGATAATTTACTTTCTTGGTTAATGTCAGGATCCCTCATCAAACTTGTCTATTTTTCAAGACATGAGGACAAACCAGTTGAAGATAAAAGGAGGAGGTCATTCAAGCTGAGGTTTGGCATCTCCAATGGTAATAGGAGAAGCTATCCAATACTGGGTGGCAGACTTCATTTTGTAAAATTTGAGACAAGCAAGATTAATGAGTGCTTAGACTTCATCAAATCAAAGCAACTTCACCGTGGAGGTATAGAATCTTCCTAAGCTGTGCTCATAATTAATTCTGTCATTCTCATTGGGAGAGGGGGAGAAGTATAAATTAATAGCTTATTGATATAGTATTACTATTCTTTGCACCATCAAAAGTCTTTGTTGGCTGTTTGGAAACATATATATTTCTTCTTAAATTTGCTTAGGAATATCTTTGCTTCTGATGTCGCAGGAATGGATCCTCGTCGCTGGCCTAATGATGCTTTGTCTGATGAGAATGTTGTAGTCAAGGTGATTGTATTTCTTTGATTATGTCTGTCATATGTTATGAATATGCATAGATAATCATAACGTCCCTCATAACATCCTCTCTTCTTTTGTTCTATCTCTTTTTCCCTTGCATTGCTAGGCAAAATAAACTTAGCAGACTTGTCATGTGCTTTGGTATAATGATTGCATGGAGGAATTTTTTCGTTCTTTGGAATCCATTTGCTTTTCACAAGTATATTAATGTTTGCATATACAGCTGCCTCTAATTTGATTGCATTTGTTTAAAGGCCACAGGGGTGGAGCATACAAGTTTGCAGACCTCTTCAAAGAAAGACTTGGGGTCAGTCTTGACAAAGAGGATGAAATGAACTGTCTTGTTGCTGGAGCAAATTTTCTGCTCAAGGTGAATGTGTAATTCCATCGATTTCCGTGGATGTTCATGTTAATGTTAATTAGACACCAACCCGTATTTGTTATAATTTACAATCTAGTGTTTGTATTAAATCAGAATGTGGAAGCTAAGGAAGAAAGGGAACCAAATTACAGTAACATGAATGTGCTAGATATCATTGGAACTCACTCTTTAAAAAAAAAAAATTCTAATGATAAATTACAACGATGAATTTGGATCTATGGATCAAAGAGTTTTCTCTCATACTCGTATGAAAGTACAAGTTGTCTCAGTGCAGAAGAGATATTCTTTTGTAAGGCTTTCTGAAACTTTGTTAAATGTACTTGTGCCGTATATCTTTTGATAATCTGTGTTTTTCATGTAAGTTATACATTCACTATATAAGTAATACATTTACCATATTGGAAGTGCCACTTGTTCACCTCAATATTCTGCCTAAAATTCATGATAGCTATTATTCTGTAGGAATTATGAAGATATTGATTTTTCAAATGCTTGAAAGTTGAATCCCATTGTGATTGACTCAAACAAGTTCTATCAGATTCTCAGGGAAATTGCTTTCTGTCTCTTGAATTTTCTGTATAGGCGATTCGTCATGAGGCTTTTACACACATGGAGGGTCGGAAAGAATTTGAGCAGATAGATCAAAATGATTTATTCCCTTACCTTCTTGTAAATATTGGATCTGGTGTTAGTATAATAAAGGTAAAACCTAATTTATATCTCAACCAATATTTCATTTCCATAAATATGTCTGTTGGTGCTTATGATTTGGACGTTCTATAGGTTGATGGTGATGGAAAATTTCAACGTGTTAGCGGTACAAATGTTGGAGGTGGTACATATTGGGGTCTGGGAAAGCTATTGACCAAGTGCAGGAGGTTATATTGATATTGTGGTATTTTGTAACTTCTTGAGTTTCATCTTTGTGCCCTAAATTCTTACTTCACCCATTTACTCCTCTTTATTCTAGTTTTGATGAACTTCTGGAGTTAAGTCAGCGGGGAGATAATAGCACCATAGACATGCTAGTTGGTGACATTTATGGTGGCATGGATTATTCTAAGGTATGTAGCATTCTAAGTGTTGATAGTTTGGGAACATGACAAGGTCTGTTCGTATTATTATATCTGTAAAACTCAAAGACAATCATCTGATTCTCTAATTCTATTCTTTCCAGATTGGTCTCTCTGCATCGACCATTGCTTCTAGTTTTGGGAAGGCTATTTCTGAAAATAAGGAGCTTGAAGACTACAGACCGGAAGATATTTCCCTCTCACTCCTGCGAATGATTTCCTACAATATTGGGCAGGTTAGTTGGAAAAAACTTTTGATTTGAAGATCTGGGAATGATATGAATGAGAAAGTAGAATAGGGATTTCTTCTAAGCAAAAGGCTGAGTCTATTATGATGTTATCAAGCAGCTTAACTTTTAATACTGGCAATTTGGCATTATCAGAAGCAGAACTGTCACTTATTGGCAAAAAGTACATTCTATGACAGCATTTATGAATTGAACTGCAGATTATCTCTAAGGAATTTCTTTTTTGGACTTTTTCACTGCACCAAGCTCTTTGTACATGAAAATGTAACTGTTCCCCTTTCGACTTGATCGACCATTGATAGTGAGAACTGGTCAAACTCATCCTGTGCACACAGAAGGCAAAGCCACTATTCTACACTTCACAGGAATGCCAGAAAAAAAAAGATAAGGGTATTCGAATTAATTGTGAAATGACCTAAATGCAATGGTAAAAGAATGTTCTAATCTTAGTTCACTTCTGTATACAACCTCACTGATTTCTGGGTTACTTGACTTAATGTTGGAGCTTGCTTGACCTATGATTCAAGGCCCCCTTAGTCCCTTGATGCTGCTTGTTTAAAAATTGGTGAAGGCTCGTCACAGTTTTAACTTATATATAAGCATTGTCAAGTTGTGACTTCATGATGGACTTTTAAAGCATCCTTCCATTCATCCTTTTTTTTGACCACTATATTATAATTGTATGATATATATATATTGCTGAAGTTGCACTTTTTTGACCACTTTCAGATTGCTTATCTAAATGCTCTGCGGTTTGGCCTCAAAAAGATATTCTTTGGAGGCTTTTTCATTAGAGGGCATGCATACACAATGGATACCATATCCTTCGCTGTTCAATTCTGGTAAGGGAGTTCATGTGGCTATGCCAATTTGAATGTTGATATTGTGCTTTTGCTCTCCTCTCCCCCCCAAAAAAAAGAAAAAAACCCTTTTATGATACTCTAAATAAGAACATTTATTCTATTAACAAGGGGAAGATGGGTTATCCCTTGAATCCTACTGGATACCTAGAACAATTGTATATGCAAAAGGTGCTGAACACATGTGAGAAAAAACCACTATTTATTTATTTTTGATAAGAAAAAACCAATATTTAGAGTTTGATTCATGAATATTCTAGAATTATGTTGGCAGGAAGCTTGCGGAATGATGGCTAATTTATCCAAAATCTAGTTATGCCTTTTTACTTTTTTCTTTCTCTTTTTGAGTAAAACTAAATGTTTCCTTTTTCTCACTTTGTTTAGGGAAAGAAGGCTTTTATTAAGTTGTCAGTTTTTCTTAATAATTCTTTTTTTCTACTTAAAACTTTTATTTGAATTTGTGTAGGTCAAAAGGTGATGCAAAAGCAATGTTCTTGAGACATGAAGGATTTCTTGGAGCTTTAGGTGCATTTATGAGCTATGAAAAACATGGTCTTGATGATTTAATGGTCCACCAATTGGTGGAAAGATTTCCTATGGGTGCCCCATATGTTGGAGGGAAAATACATGGCCCCCACTAGGTGATCTTAATGAGAAGGTAATGTGCTGTCAAAGCTTACGTCTGGGGTTGTATTTATTACTTGTATGCGCCTATTTCTTGTACCTAGTATGTGCAGATGTCATGAAATCTTGAATCTATAAATGATTTTGAGTTTAAAAACTGTAAATGTTAATCCCAAACCAGTTTAAAAAAGAATCTTACTTTTTTGGTTTGTGCTTAAAAGTTGTGAGGACAATTATTGATTCGTGAAAGCTGAAGTTAGAGAATATATTCATCAAGTGTGGTGTAGAATGGAGCTTTTGGAATAGAACATGTTGAGACCCCTTAGTGAATAAATTGAGCAATGAAGATTGGCCGATTAAGGTATCTTGCAGATAATTACTATCATTTTGTCCTTTTCACGATGCATTCATATTCGTTATCTACTATGTTCTCATCTATGGTGTCTGTTGCAACAGTTGGAACTTAGTGCACTGAGTTTTGGTGAGATTAAAGAGAAAACGAGCAGATTGGAGAGGAAACAGATTAGCTTTGTCAGTGCCTTGCTTAAAAACAAGGGTCATGGAGAGTGTAAGAGATATGGGAGGAAAGAGAGAGAATAAAGGAGACAAGTGAAATATGATGATGAGAAGAGATATATGAAGATGTACTCCAATCATTCCCAAAAATGAACAATTATGCTCATGTTGATGGTGATTATAATAAATCATTTCATGCAGGGCAGCAGGACTAAAAGATCATCAATGTAGAAAATAAAGTTTGCAAAGAGACTTTAAAGTCAGATACTGTTAAAGAATAGTGGAATACATATATCATTAAAGGACATTTCCAAACCCCTTGAACTTGAGCTCCTGAGGCAATGCTAGTAATAGTACAAATGACTCTTTGGCATACTGTTAATAACTATTCTATGAGAATAACATGCTAAAGAATCTGTTCACCTTTAATTCCTAGTTTGTTTGTTGCCTCGTTGGGGTATGATTTCGATAAGTTTACCTTTAAAAAAGAAAAGAAAGAAAGCTGATTTCAATGAGCTTTTTAAGCAAAAATCTAGATTAATCTGTTGATGTGATCAGATTTTAAAATTAATGCAAGTTCCTGGTCATTAAGGGCTATGTGGTAATTACATTTATGTGTTGTCTGTTTGGTTAATGTACTCCTGGACACTATGCTAAGAGACGTCTGGCATTTTAGTGTAGTATTAATAAATCCTCATTGTCAATTGAGGATTTGAACTCTTGTTGAGTTCCTCCTCTATGCTTCAACCTCCCCTGCCCCCGCCCAAACACAGACACACCCAAAAAAAGAGGGGTGGAGTGATGGTAGGGGCCTAGGGTCTACTGTTTCTTTTTGCTTATAATTAGTATTCTGGCTCCTAAAAGTGCAGATATCATGGATGGAAAAATTTGTGCAAAAGGGGACTGAAATCACTGCTCCAGTTCCAATGGCTCCTCCTGGAACAACTGGCCTCGGGGATTTGAAGTTCCTTCATCAAGGGGAGATACTCTTCGTTCTGATGCAAGCAACTTGAATGTTGGGGTTCTTCACCTTGTTCCTAATCTGGAGGTCTTTCCTTTGTTGGCAGACCCAAAAACGTATGTGCAATCTTGAGTCATTCTTTCCTTTCATTCCCTTCAAGCTTCACACTGCATGCTTTTGCAAATTATTTTGAACTTGTGTCAGCCAAGATCAGCTCTTGCTAACCAAACTGTATAGTTTTTACTCTTTGTATGTAAGTCTCTGGAAAAGGAGAAAGGGAGTGGGTTGGTGGTGTTGTGTTTCTGGTTCGTTGTTCATTGTTGTCTTATGCTATGCGTCTTCCTCACGCAGGTATGAGCCCAATACTATTGATCTCTCAGATCACAGCGAGTTAGAGTAAGTTATATTTGAAGTCACACCATCTTGATAATATTTTAAAGCACGGATTGGTGACATTTCGTGTAATCTTACAACAACTTTTATCGCTGACACTTAGGTATTGGATCAGAGTGCTGTCTGAGCATTTACCAGATCTTGTCGACAAGGTAAAAGATTGTAGTTTGATAATAACTGAAAGTTACACACCTATATCCTTCAAATAGCCCTATGCTACCGTAGTGTTTGCTGATAATTAATGCCTATCGGCAAAGTCAGGAAGTGGTAGTGGTATTATATTTCTTGCTATGTAAACAGCAACCCCTTAACCCCTCCCTCCCCCTCCCCCCCAAAACCAAGTTTTTGTTCTTTCTGTTGTGTGTTCTACTATGTTGTGTAAATAGTACTATATTCTTATTTTATCTTTCTATTTACCCTTGGTTGATATTGACATGTGAATTGATGTTTTCTGACCATTAAAAGTGACCTTTTCTTTTCTTGTATGTAGGCTGTGGCTAGTGAGGGTGGAACTGATGATGCCAAAAGGAGGGGTGATGCATTTGCTCGTGCATTGTCAGCTCACCTGGCTAGGTAATTGTGTGCATACTGATATATGAAGTGGATTAATCTGTATACATATTATGATTCAAATTCTTGGGAAAGAAAAAGCAACAAGCTTCTGTTCCCAGCTTGATATTTCCGATTGCTGTCATACTGTTGAGTGGTTTGAGCTCATTGGAGTTGTATGGATTGTGTCTTCTTCTGATGAAACTGTAATATTTGAAAACCTTGCTTAATGTTCCAAAAGTGTTTTCTTGATTCATTGGTTTTCCGTCATTGTGAAAGATTCATCAGTTGGCTGGAAGGAAGCCTAAGAAAGAAATTCCTGTCTGTCTTGAAACTTGAATTTCCTCACTTCCAGTTAAAAATTTTGTCTTACTAGGTTGATGGAGGAGCCTGCTGCTTATGGGAAGTTAGGACTGGCCAATCTTCTGGAACTGAGGGAGGAGTGCTTGAGGGAGTTCCAATTTACTGATGCATATAGGAGCATAAAACAAAGGTATCTTCTTTTATCCTTCTTTTTTTTTTTTTCCTAAAAACCATATATTGTTGCTTTGGTTTATCCGTCCTTCTCCATCTTGCCCTCTAGAGGGATGAGGGGTTTGAGATATATCCGAACGTTGTGTATTTAATTTTGATCTTATTTATTATGAACAAGCTATTTTTAGTGGTGTTTCCTCTACTTGTAATTTTTAAATTGAACTACTTTCTTTGTAATATGCTGCTGCTTCCTCTTTGTCAAGCAGTTCTTCGAAACAGAGGGCTCTGGGGCGGAGGGAGGAGAGTGAAAATCGGGTTGGGGGAGGGGGTGAGAGGAGTAAATTATCCCGGAGTACATCTCATTTACAATATATGAAGGGCATATGTAAGCAGTTTGGTGGGTGTCGTTTTCCTTCTAGTTCACCGTAAAGAAGCAGAGAACAATTTAGGTGTACAAGTCCCCACTGAAACTTAAAGCTGGAAATTTCTTAACGATTACCCTTTGTTGTTCAGACAGTTGTTGATTTTGTTTTCTTTCCTCTTTTTTTCCTTTTTTGTTTGGGGGGAGCAGAGGTTGAATGAAAAGTTGGGAGCATCAGTTTCTGCACATTGTGTCCTTTTTAATAAGTCAAACTTACAGCAGATGATCATATGTGATACATTCTAACCTTTCGTTTCTGTGCTCGTGCGACAGGGAAAACGAGGCTTCACTTGCTGTTTTACCCGACCTTCTAATGGAGCTCGATAGCATGTCTGAGGTATTTATGCCTTCACTTCGGTCTTTTTCCTTGTATTCTTTTCTAAAATACATCATATTAAAGAACTCCATTCCTAGTTGAAGATGAGGTAGATGAACTTATGAGCAAGCCTGGTCTACCCTTTTTCCGCCAAGTATTTTTCATGCAATGGTTTCAGTTTATTGACCTGCTAACAGTAGTAAAAGGATTGGTTTGGGCATTGGTCTACTATGCACTATTCATGATACGATACAACTGTAGAAGATAGTGATTATCTCGCCTATGTAATATTTTACAGGATGCAAGACTGTTTACCTTGATTGAAGGTGTCCTAGCAGCAAACATATTTGACTGGGGATCCCGTGCATGTGTGGAACTTTATCATAAAGGAACCATTATTGAGATCTACAGAATGAGTCGCAACAAAATGCAAAGACCTTGGCGGGTAAGTGGACTAATACTTTGCATCAAAAATTTGTGAAGGTTCTTTTATCCCTGGGTAAATGTCTCACGTTGTTTTCTGGGATATTTCTGCATAATTGTCCAATTTCCTGTTAGAGTTGAAACTAGAATCATTTAACTTCTTTTTGGACCTTTGATTAAGTTTTAATCATGACATTCATTCTTAGAACAGATGGAGTTAATAATTTGCCTTTGTGCCTCAGGTGGATGATTTTGATATATTTAAGGAGAGAATGCTGGGATCCGGTGACAAGAAGCCACCGCCTCACAAAAGAGCATTGCTGTTTGTAGATAACTCAGGTGCAGATGTAGTCCTGGGGATGCTTCCTCTAGCAAGGGAACTTCTTAGACGTGGAACTGAGGCAAGTCTGACATGTATTTTCCTCGTCAAAAATGACTGTAGCATACTGTTCTGGTAGATGTATTCATATTTAGCTATTTGCTTAAATGGTTGTTGATTAGCACCAAGAACTCTTTTGCAGGTGGTTCTGGTCGCAAACTCACTACCTGCTTTGAATGACGTGACAGCCATGGAACTTCCTGACATTGTCGCAGAGGCTGCAAAGGTGTGTGTGTGTGTGTGTTTTCTATAATTTGAAACTATGGTCTGAAATATGCAAACTTGGTCTTGTGAGTTTCCAATTCAACTTCTTGATCCAGTGAAGGAATGAAATTCTAATTTAACGTGTAAGTGTCAAATGACTCAGTGCCATATCTATTTTCCAGCATTGTGATATTCTGCGAAGAGCAGCTGAAGCTGGTGGGCTTCTCGTGGATGCAATGGTAAACATCCAAGAAGGGTCTAAAGAATGCCCACCTTCAGTGGCACCCCTTATGGTGGTTGAAAATGGGTGTGGTAGTCCGTGCGTAGACTTACGACAGGTCAGCTCCGAGCTGGCCGCTGCTGCAAAAGATGCCGATTTGGTATGTCCATGCAGCTATCTGGGTTTAGAGAGAGCATTTCATTATTAACTAAATACGGTTTCTTTTCTGCATAATTCCTGTCATCTCTGCTTTGTTTGTACTTTTTACAATGGAATGAAGTCTGTGGGTTTGCAGATAATTTTGGAAGGCATGGGCCGAGCTATTCACACCAATTTCAATGCTCGCTTCAAATGTGATGCCCTCAAGGTGAACTTCACAACATTGCATATATTCTTATTTTCGTATGTCATATACTCGTAAGATAGAGTGGCCAAATGAGCTGATCAGCTCCACTATCGACTACAAGCAAACCTTAGGAGAACCTCTTGAGTGATCAAATTGAATGAGCTGCTCTCGGTTGGGGCTGTGGTTCAGTGGTTTAAGTTTCTTCACCCACAAACCTGGTCAAACTTGGCTCACCGAGCCTTTGACCTGCAATCCGACTTTTCGTGGAGGAACAAAGTTCATGCAGACCGACCCACTAGCCACCATTGGTCTGCTCGTTTGTTTCAGCATTAGCATACTGCTTAGTGCTTACCATTGCTCATCGCTCGAACAAAATTCATGAAGGAATAGCGAATTTTGCATATTCTTTTTCTCATGAAGGAATTTTTGTCTGGCAGCTGGCGATGGTGAAGAATCAGAGACTAGCAGAGAAGTTGCTCAAGGGAAACATATACGACTGTGTTTGCAGATTTGAACCTTCAACTTGATAGAAACTGATATATATTCACAATACAACAAGTTCATCTTCATTTATATGCCTTCATTTGGCAACTTGTAAATTCAATGCCATCAAATTATTATTCCCAATAATTGTTCTAGCTGAAAATTTTCAATTAAAAAAACGAAGGTAAGAAATAAAAGAGTTCGGTGCCTCTTCTCACAAGAGTTTATAACGTGGGGTGCCTCCCGTTCATGAAGAACTCGCTCCCCTCCCCTTGGGAAAGAGCCTCCAAACTAGCTCAAGTTAGCAGATCAAATAAAACCAAAACCCCTAGTAACAACGTACTCTTGCATGTGTAAAATGGACGATTAATAATTTAATTTTAATGAGCAATTAGTTAGCTGCCATATTAGCTTCCCGATAAATACGGTTGAAGTAACCCTCCAATTTAATAAGCTCGTTAAGACATCTTTGGTAATAGGCAACCTTAATAACCAATTTAATAAGCTCGTTAAGACATCTTTGGTAATAGGCAGCCTTAATAATAGTTGCAGTTCGTCGTAGGAGTATCAAATTGTTATTCTTCAAAGCTTGAATATCGATTAGAATAGTTTGATGTAGCTTTCGCTACAAGAAATCACCGATTAAGTTTGAATAACCGTTGATGTTTAATCTCAAGACTAAAAAGTAGTTTATGAATATTGTGTTTTTAATTCAAGGAATTTGTAGTAAATGATTCTAGTTTAATATGGCCTTCGTGTTTTTAATTTAAGGAATTTGTAAGATAAAATCCCAATTAATTTATGAATTTCGTAACACCAATAAATTTACATCTGAATAAAGTTAATGGTATTTTGTGCACTTGAAGCATAGCAACTGGGCATTTGGTCTAGTGGTATGATTCTCGCTTTGGGTGCGAGAGGTCCCGAGTTCGATTCTCGGAATGCCCCTTGCTGTTCACCTTTTTCCTCTTTTTGTGTGTGGGATATCAGAAGCTTCAGTCTTTTATGATCCAACTGTTTTTCCTAATGATTCCCTTCTCACGAAGCAGGTGGAGGGGAAGAAGAAAGAGACCAGAATGAAAGCAACTCTGCAGATGTGAGGCTTATATTCTTTTTGTGCTCGTTTCTGTATCTTGAACTAGCGCGGTTTTGTTAGCTCTTAGTGTCGCTAATCTTTAGTTAATGTCGTTGATGCAACATTAATGCATTATAATCAGATTTCATTTCCCTGGAATGGATGTTTGTTCTTCATGGCAGTTGGTGTCATGCCTTAAAAAACAGAAGTGCCGGTAGCTCTAAGGGATGTGCTGCCTAACCTGTAACTAGTCAAGAGTGGCGGTGGGGCTTTTTCTAACTTTTCTGCGATTATGTTTCAAAATACAGCTCTCTGGTTATAGCTGTAGGGTAAGGCTTTGGACATCTGGAACACCCTATTCCTCGCTTCTATGGGATTCAACCTTAGATGGTTGTCGTTACTGGTAAATGCAGCTCGAACAGTATCATTTTCATTTTGAAGTGGGTAGCCCGAATCTGGGAGATTTTCATTTTTTGGCTTTGCTAGAGGTGTAGTCGTGCAGCTCCTAGTCGTATGTGCAGTCCTTATGAACTTGTTTACGTCTTGTGTCTGTGTTCGCTTGTGTTAATGTTTCTACTGTCTGGAACTACTGTAATGCAGTCTGATGTGCCTAAGCCAACCAGAGAGGTGAGTCTTTGCAAGGCTAAAGGAAAAGCTAACGTGTCTGACACAGATACACATTACAAAACAGGACATTATGATGGACTGCCTGACATTGCGCAGGTGTTTACCTCCTTATTTTCATTCAGTATTGACCACACCAATATTTACATTCAGTATTGACCATACCAACATTTTCAGTTTGGAAGGAAGAAACTGCTCGTCTGTTGAAGATATTGCATTCAAGGGCTGCAGTTGTCGAACAAAAAACAGAACTTCCTAGGCTGGACAGGAAGAAGTACTTCATTTTCCAAGTGAAGTCAAATCTGACACGGGCTGATATAGCTAGAGCTTATATGGGTTCTACGACATCAGAACTGGGGTTTGCATCCAAGAGTTCTCGGACACAGGATCAGCAGAGTTATTCAACAGCCCCAAAGTCATCTTAATTTCCGCGCACTCACTCATCTTTTGACAGCAATGCATTCAAAATCTAAACAGCCGAAGGTTATTTGGGTATATAGTCCATCCAAACAATAAAAAACGAGCTAATAATTATGAATTACGCACAATAATTTATCTTTCATGGATGCATTTGAATTCAAACAGTTTCCCTAAAATGTATAAAAAAACATTCAGAATACACTTTATGCTACACATCTTTAAATCATAGTGATATCCATGATATCTTTGAATATCATTGTGGATATAAAGTGGGTTGAACTTGAACTCCCTCCATTCTCTCTTCAGTATAGTAACAGTACACCAAATTCAAAAGCACATTTAGAATGTTTAATCCAAACCCTATTTAATTAATACTTTTCATAATTATATTATTGACTAGCTAATCCCATCCCATACCACCAAACCAATATTGAAGTTCCCAATAACATTCCAAAGGGTGAAAATTACTGCTATAGTTAGGTCAGGACCCAGTCTAGGTTTGTCTTTTGACCCTCTCTCTGTCTCTCTCTCTATCTTTCTCTCTCTATCTCTCTCTCCTTTGGGTTACTTTTTGTGTATATTTGTTATCATATCCAACATGATAGATAGAAAGAGAGAAGAAAGAAGAAGGTTGTGAAACCAATATGATATGATAATGGGAGGACCAATGCTAAAAATATATATATTGCCCTGACCCAACATTTAGGATCTAATAAAGTGCATGGCATTCACATGTTACAATATTGCTTTACCCAAGAGAATTTACTTTCTCTAACTCTTACTTTTTTCCCCCTCTTTCATCCTTTGCCTCAAATCTCAACCCTAGATTCAAGAAAATTTATATACATAAAAAAAAAATCTACTTATAAAGGTGCAGCTACCTTCCCTACTCTTATTATCCTAATCTATACTGATTGATTGTCCTCCTTAGTGTTACTGTTTCAAAAGTAATGAAATGTCTTCGTATACAACGAACTTATCCTCGTTCACTTATTTATAATTAATAAAACACCTTTGGTATATCTTATAGTAAGGTTGCTTTGCTCAAAATAAATATTTTGTGATAAATTCAATCTTAGAAGTGGACCAGAAAAAAAAATGTATTAACATACCTCGAGGTTTTTTAGTTATCATTTGTTACGAGGAAGCTTTCATTAATCAATGATTGCTCCAAAACTTCTTAGGTTATATAATTTCTGTTTTCATAAACATTGATATGAAACCCTCAATATTTACGTGATTGTAAGTACGTAGTTATAAATATTTCTTTTTCTTTCCGGACCGTCCAATAGATTACAAAAAAGAAAGATAGATCGAATTTGAGATACCTCAATTTCAACAATCATATGAATCGTTTTTTATTGACATTTATAGACATTCAAAATGATTATTAGATTGTAAATATTATCAATAATCAAAATATTAAGAAGTTGGGAACATCATTCTTCTTGATTGAAAAAGTAATTAGTTGATGATTAGTGATCAACATTTAGATTATTGGTCAAGAAAGCAAGTGTGAGCACTATGCATGTTTATCATCCTCGTGTGAAAACCAAATAATAATATATTATATACCAACGTGAAAAAGGAACAATTTTTTGGGTTTTTTTGTTGACAAGGATAATAATAATTCACATCATTTTCGATCACATCAAACAAAAAACAAGCCAAAAAAAAAGGCTGCGGCATGCTCATAAAATTACATACAAATTATAAATAAAAAAAAAAAAAGCATAGCTAGACAAAAATAAAAATGGCAAGTACAATATATATATAATCACATAATGATTTTTGGGCACAAAAAGCAAAGATGACAATATATTTCTTCCCCCGTGCGACAAGTGACAACAAAATCCCACCCACCTCACTTTGTCTTCCAACCAAGACAACAAAATTTGAATACTCAAAAGCAAATTACATCGACTATATGATATGGATTGGACTCATATTTATAGTGACACTACTAGCTAAAGGGAGGCCATGCATGAACATATATTTAGTCTTGTGTTCTCTCTTTTTGACTTCCCTAACCTCCCATTCACACCCATCTTAATAATCTAAATTTGGTCATGTTACATGCATGCATGACCCCGCCTGCTACACATTAAAAAAGAAAAACCGACGTCTCTTCACATGTGAAATTAAGATTACATTCATATGGTTAGGAATAGTTGGATATTTCGTGGAACTAAAAGAATCCTAATACGCTTTCTGTTTTGAAGGCAGATTTAACTTTTCGCCAGAAATAAGGGAGTTGTTTTGGGGTTACTGGTTATGAGATCTGAAGTAGGACAGTCAAGATGAGATAGAGATTGTGACTTTTTAGACCAAGGAATTAGTGGTGGATGGTTGAAAGCCAGCCATCATACCACTCCAAGAGCCAAGACTGCCTCCACCATTGACATTGTATCCAAATGATGATGTGTCCTTGCCATGGGCATCAGAAGTGCAACCTTGGTCTTGCCATTCAAGGGACAACAGCTTGGGGTTAGGCTTCACATCCATTAACCCACTTTGATGGTGACTTTGTTCATGACTCCCATGGTCAAATGGGAGCAACAATCTTTGGTCCATAAAGCTAATTCCACTTGAATAGTTCCCCTCATGAATATCATTGCTAGTCACACCAAATGGAGCACTTGACATGGCATTATAAGCATGATGATCTCCAATCCCACCCAAGACTCCAAATTGATCACCCCCTCCTCCATTGATGCCACTCCCAAGAAAATCATGCCCCCTAGTCGCTCCCACCAATGCCTCGTACTTGCTCTCCATGAAATCAATTGGCCTAATCAAACTACCACCCTCCATGAAATCCGCCCCTCCTCCAAGGCTCATCTGTGCACCGATAAGGTTCGCCAGGTGCGGGGGAACTGCACCTGGGGAAACGTCGAAAGGTGGAGATCTGTTGGGTTGCCAGAGGAGGATGATCCAATGGCAGTAATCGAGCCCTGGGTCCCCAGACTTTGGTGGTCGCTAGAGGACTTCTTAGAGCTCGATTTCTTGTTCTTTCGACATCCTCCTCCAACAGGGATGTTCCTAAGGGTACCACCCTTGGTCCAGTACCTCCTACAAGTCTTGCAAAAGTACCTAGGCTGAGAGAGGCTGTAGTTATTGTAGTAGCAAAACTTGGTGTGGGTAGAGTCACACCTAGGGCACTTGAGGTTCTGGTCATGCTGCGGCCTTAGCCTCCTCTCCATTAAGGGCGCCGGACCCCCGCCCCTCGAGGAGCATGCCGCCGCTAGCATACAATCTCCTCCCGACGGCGACGACGAGTCCAGCCCTGTTGACATCTCCTCCGACATTGTGCCCTATACATACATATATATAACATCACACACCTCAAAATTAACTCAGACACATTACCACATTCAAACCGAAATCGTATAATTTTGTCTTTTTTTGGGGTTTAAACATGAAAAGTTTTTGAGTAATAATATATGAATAATAATGTAGCCAGCCTAGAAACACACAAAGAAGGAGAAAACGAAAGTGATTAACTAATTAAACTTACATAAATAAGAGCTAGCTTTACTGTTATTTATTGATAATGACCCAAAGTTAAATTTTATTCACATTCATTAACAGAAAGCATAAAACATTAATCATTCATCATTAAACATGCTTATTGCTATTATGAAGAAAGATGTATACCTGAAGCCAGTCAGAGGAATCCATGCAAACTTGGAGAGAAGTATGAGCCATTGATGACAATATCTGGCTGGTGTCGTTTGAGTACTTAGCCCAGAAACTAAACTCGACCTTGAACCTCCTGCAATATATACCCCCAGGAGGGAGAGAGAGAGAGAGGGAGAGAGAGGAGGAAGAAGAAGGAGGAAGGAGTGATGAGTGTGAGGAAATGGGAAGTGGGCTGAGTTGTGAATAAGAAGGAAGAAAAAGAGAGAGAGAGATGGATTGATATCATCATGACAATGAGGGCCCACAGCTCAGCCAAGGCTATAGTAGTAGCAGTACCCAGGAGTACTCTCTCTCTCTATCTTTCTCTCTCCTAAAACTGCGGTGTTCTTCTCAGCGTCGGCGGGAGGGCCCGCGTCTGCCTGGAGAGGTGACGTCATGCATCCAATACTGACGGCTATGATGGTGAATCTGGCCCGTGGGATGGAGAACCTACGTCAGGGATTTAAAGCGGCAAGTGGGGCCCCTCGGGAGTCCTGGTGGTCTAAAGATGACGTGGTCCTGTCCGACGTGACGGAAACAAGCGCATCCGAGAAGCACATCACAGAGAGAGAGAGAGAGAGAGAGGAGAGAGAATATTGAGGTTCGTTCAATAGTAGGTGCTCGTTCTTCGATAAAGAAGCTAAACGGGCCCCGAAGAACCGACCCAGGAAGGGAGGAGGGCCCAATCGGGTGGGCCCGGTTCGCTCGCCTCCTACAAGCAAAGCATATATTCCCCCGTCTCTGTCTCTCTCTCATCACGTGCCTCTCCACTCGTTGGCTCATCATCATCATCATCATCATCACCAGAACTCAGAAAATCTCTAAGATTATAATCTTTCAGTTTTACCAACGTGACTCGATTGGATTGGTTCATATGTAATTAGCGTCATTCTGACCTTATCTCCCTCCCCTATAAATACCTATCACATTTTATTTTTTTATAAAAAAATACACCGATAATTATTCATATTAAACCGTATATGGATTCTCAAAATTTCAACCTTATAAAGTCGAGTTATATTATTTTAAAGTTAACAACGTTTTTTTATACTATATATAAGTAGATTAATTCAATTTTTATGAATTTAAACTGTCATTGTGAGTATCTTTATAAATTTTAAAAGTTAGTTTTAGTTAATTTGTATATTGTTTTAAGTTTAAAAAATAGTTTTACATTTTTTTATTACATCGTGCCTCGAAAAATTTGAGTATCTTAAAAAATTGAGTATTAATAAATAGACGAGTCTGTGAATTAAATCAAAACAAAAAAGATTTTTCAAGGCCTTTTTTTTTTGCCCATTTGATATGTTTCTTGGAATAATGCTCACATGAGTTGTATTTTGGTTGATTTAAAAGATGTATTTTCCTACATAAATAAATAAATATATATAATGAAAGGCAACATTACAAAGGCTTCTTTGTATTAATTCCTTTTTACTATTTTTTTTCTTTATCTTTTGCAGATTTTAGTTTATGATAAAAAGCACACTAATTTTTATCAGATCAAAACAAAAAGAAAAAGAAAAAGAAGAAAAGGAAAAAAATTAAAAAAAAGGAGATTAAGTACAGTATGGATCAGATCAACAGGTATAGAAATACCCATTTTGAATCCCAGCTGATGAGAGTAGTAATATTTTATAATTACTGGATTTGAAAGATGATCATCGCTTAAAAAGACATAAAATGGAGTAAGAAAATAAAGGTGACATTTTATGTAAAAAAAATAAAATGGAAAGTTGTTAGGTGGCTTCTTCACCACAATACCCTTCTATATATATATATCTTTATACATAGATCAACTTGTTTCGAATAAATATATGTTACGTTTTTCATGACGTTACAGTTTTGCGTTCGTTCGTACTCAGTATACAATGTATCCGTCGTACAATTTAGAAGAATGGAAATTACTAATATCAGTTACATATAATATTTTTCAGAACAATTATATGAAAGAATTTATGATGATTTTGTGATGTATATTTTCTTTATAGGTAAAGTACATGAAACAATCATTCTCTAAAAGTAAAAGGGCTAGATTTTGGGCAATAATTATCTCCATCATAATTCTCATAGCTCCTCATTGCACATACTAATGTTCCTCTTCTTGCTAGCCTAGTTGGGTCTTTTAGATGTTCAACCAAGGGTTAGAATATTAAACTCACGTAAATTTCAATCCTTCTTATATATACTGTTTCTCAATAAGGTGTTCACTAGCACGTATACTTTCCACATATATACCAGTGTGGCTATACATAGGCTCAAACAACTCCGGATCAAGTGGGATGCAAGCTAGCTACACTATTCGAGCTCGAACACTTCTATAGAGAAAGAGAATATTAGTACTACTAGCTTAAATCATCACTTATTATTGAGGTTTCTAGCAATTTATTTACAATAAAATTACAAATGATAGGTCCATTTTTAAAAAATTTTTGGTAGATGCCTACTTTATTGAGCAAAATTGATGTCTTTATGGAGAAAAGTGGGCCAATTAAGGGTCTAATCACAATGGAAATGGTTGGGATTGGTCTACCTCGTCCGGCCTAAGCATGACAGGTGTGAGAAACAAGCTTTAATTTGATCGAGTCTCTGCTTTTTCACATCATATTTTTGTATACATGGGATGTGTTATTGTGTGGGTGTGAAATCAAGATACTTTCCTTCCACTTTAAGAACCATTTTCTTCCAACAATAATGTTGCCCTTATAGCTTCAATTCACTGTTTTTGTCTAGCTTACTTCATTTGGGAAGTAAGAGACGGGTTGTTGTCGAGGCTGATTTATGCAGGATTTGAAATTTAATATCCGACAATAAATTCAAATAGTTGATACCGACATTAGATCGAGTTAACGACAATAACATACTGACATAAAAAATTAGTATTTTAAAATTGTGGAGATTATGGTAGGAACTATTGTTTAGATCGAGAGGTAAAGTTTTAGTGCAACTTTTATATGAGGGATCAATGATTTTGGTCATGTAGGGTTGATTAATATATACCATTTTATTGAATTTGCGTAAATTGCATGCGTTGTTGATATCATTTTTTTGAAATGAGGGTTTAAACAACAGGTATATTCGGCTTCAAGTCCTTATTGAATGGAAAATGTTTAAGGTAAAAGTACAAAGAAGTGCATTTCCGAGGATTCAAATTTCAACATAAAACCTTTTAAAAATTAAAAGATGATTACTCTCTTAAGAATAATTAAGAGCTTTAAAAATTGATTAATGAGAAGAAGCACACAGAGACACAAGTGTTAAGTTTAGGCGGTTCATAGTTTTGAATTTCAAGTGGGCTTTCACCTTCTGTGATGGCCAATTACTATCATAGACCCATAGACCCATAGATGCCAATGCCATGGTCCAATTTCTTTTTTCTTTTTTTTTATTTATTATTTTTCTACTTTTCTCAAGTAGGCCCACACATATTCGGTACTGTGTGAGACTGCCAATCGGGTCGGGCTTTTTTAATTATTTTTTATTTTATATTTTTATGAAAGCAAACATTATATATTTTTTTCTAATAATTAGCTGGCAAAAATAAGTGTATATGCAAAATATTATTTTTTGGTAGAAAATACATGAATGAAACCATTAATTTACAGAATTAATTATTCAGAGGCATAATTAGAGGAAGAATGAGGATATTTTGACCAAATAAAATTCCAAATTATGAGTCATATTTCTCATAATACCTGAATTATTAATTTATCTCGTAGTATCTTTACCTTTAATATTAATATTTTTTAATTATTTTTAAAAATTAGTAAGGGATCTCCCGAAATCGGGTAAATTAGGATTAGTTTTTTAAAGTACAGAATATAAAAAAATAATAAAAATACTACGGAATAAATTGATCATTCAGGATGTTACGAGCAATATGACCCAAAATTTGAAATATAATTTGAAATATTAAAATCTAAAGTTGCTGCAAAAAAATCCATTTTGAAATACAAGACCAATCTAAAGCCAAGATCTTTACAAAAATAATATTATTTTTTAGATAGAAATTACATAAATGACATCATTAATTTACAGAATTATTCAGAGGAATAACTAGTGGAATGAATGAGGATATTTTGACCAAATAAATAAATTCGAAGTTTTTTTTTGAGGGAAAATAAATTCGAAATTTAATGCTTGAAAGTTGGAAATAGAGTATTTATTAAGCATATTTTAACAATTTAATATTTGTCCACATAAGAATAATATTTATTTTGTTGAAAGCATAATAATTTTTACCATAACTACTTCCAACCCAAGGCACACGCCTACGTAATGCCTAATTACAGCGGCGGTAATCTAGGCCGATTTAACTTCTTACTGCCGGTAAAAAACTTCACTCCCCACACTCTCCCCACGTGCCTTCTCCACCCCGTCAATTTTACACACACTCACCCCCTAAATGCCAACATTTTTACACATACTTACCTTCAAATTTTTTGAATTATTTTTCTCCATTTCCGGAGAATAATTTCCCTAAACGACAGGGTGACAGTTGGTTCTTCCTCCATAAAATTTGCACCAAATTTTGAAATTCTAAATAAATAATAATTTGTGTATATAAATACCCATCTTTGATCATCAATTATATAACAATTGGGAGAAAAATTTGTACATAATACTTAGTCACATCTTCTCTAGCTAGTACACAGCTGGTTAATCATCATGGCTAGGCTCGGTTTCGTTTCGAATCATATTCTAATCATGTTCTTCATCGTCATCTTCCTCCTGGTCAGCCCCCGCTCTCGGTCCTTGGTGGAGGCTAAGTCCGAGGATGAGGCATCAGAGTGCTCGGCGGAGTTATCGGGTCCGTGTCACAATAAGGCTAAGGCCTTAAAGTTAAACTATATTGCTATAGCGGCCATATTGGTGGCTAGTATGATTGGGGTATCCCTACCCTTATTTTCTAGGGCAGTGCCTGCCCTAGGGCCTGATAAGAACCTTTTCCTCTTCGTTCGGGCCTTTGCCTCAGGGGTCATTGTGTCCACCGGGTTCATGCACGTTATGCCTGACTCGTGGGATGACCTGACCTCGCCGTGTTTGCCTGAAAAGCCCTGGAGGGTTTACCCTTTGACCCCGTTTATTACTATGCTATCCGCGTATGGGACTATGATGATGGATTCCTTCTCCACAGCATACTTTGAGAACAAGGGTCAACAATCGAGTCACGAGAACGAGAACGAGAATGAGAATGAGAATAGAAACGGGAACGGGAATGGAACTGGTTGTGGACATCACCACGGCCAGATTGCCAAGGCAATTAGTGACAAGGATGGATCCACTTTACTAAAGGATCGTGTCGTGGCTCAGGTACACCCCTAACTAACTAATTAATCGAGTTCATTAACAATAAAACACTCTTTTTTGTGTTTGGAAATTGTGATTAATCGATGACAATGCAGGTTTTGGAAGTGGGGATTGTGGTTCACTCAGTGGTAATTGGGCTTTCCATGGGGGCTTCTGTGAATCCATGCACAATTAGGCCCCTAATTGCCGCTATTTGCTTCCATCAACTCTTTGAAGGAATGGGCCTTGGCGGTTGCATTTTACAGGTCCTCTTCTCACGATATAAAATGTGTACATACATATGACATTGCGATTAATATCTTTGACGATCAAATTATTCCGATTTTCCTACAGGCAGAATACGGGATGAAGATGAAATCGATAATGGTGTTCTTCTTCTCGGTGACAACCCCGTTCGGGATCATCTTAGGGATCCTCCTCCAAAATGTGTACAAAGAGAACAGCCCGACGGCCCTGATCGTGGTCGGAGTACTGAACGCAGTGTCGGCCGGGCTGCTCATCTACATGGCTATGGTGGACCTCCTGGCAGCTGATTTCAAGGGGCCAAAGCTTCAGAAGAACATGAAGCTTCAATTGGGCTGCTATGTCGCAGCTTTGCTGGGCTCTGGACTCATGTCTTTGATGGCTAAATGGGCTTAACACGATCAAAATCTCAATCTTTTTGGCCCATAATTTTTGTAACTTAGTGCTTTTTCTCCCCCTCATTTTTCCTCTGTAATTTTTCTCCCCTTGTTTAGTGTAGTTGTAGTCTCCTTGATTAAATTGAAAGAAATAAGAAAAGCAGAATTTTATCTTATAATTTATGTAAAGTTGTCAAATCTTTACATATTCCCTCAAAATAGACATTTTCAATGGGTACACAACAAATTGATCAAATCACAAAGGCGGTGATTCAAGAATAATTCATCCCAATGTAGATTCGGTTTAACGGAATACGAAGAAATCTAGATATACAAAATCTCACGGTCCTTACAAATAAATAGTGCAGCTCGAAAGATTCTTCTAGTGTCGTTATGTTAATAGAGTTCTTTTAGATTTTTATATCGAAAAATTTAAGTTCGGGTCAAATTTTAATCGGAAAATGACGTATGGCAGCTAGAAATCGATGTTCGGACAAGCCATTGTTGATCAACCTCATGTGATCCAAGATTTCGGATCATGGTTAAGCCCAGGGTCAAAAAGGTAATTTGACAGTAGGCTAGAGATGGGTTACTACCGCCTTTGTTTTCTCCCCAAGTTTTTTTGGTTAAACCGACGGCGAGGCAGCAGAGAAGACGAGGAGAGAGAATGAGAAGAAGGTTTCCTGAACTGAAACTGCTTGCCATGCATTTCTAACCGCCAATCCAACTATATAAACCCAGATGAACCACAAATGAACAAAACCCAGAAAGGCAATTCGTGATTTCATCCATAGTCGGTTCTTCATTTCTGTTTTCTCTCCCTCCCCTGTTTATTCTTCAACCTCATTTGATTCGGGTTCGCACTTTTCAATGTTCTTGTTCATCTGGGTTCTTGCACTTCTTTCTTAATTCTTTCTTCTGGTAGTTTTGTAGCTCCAATTTCTGTTTTCTTGACTGACAATGGAGGCCCAATTTCACCATTTCCTCGCCGGAGCACCGCCGGATGACGACCAGGAGTCCGACTGCGAGAGCGCTCTTTCCTCCTCCTCCTCCCCATACCCGTCCTTCCAAAGCCGGAGAGTCCTCTTCCCGGATAGCCTCGCCGTGGAGTTGAGCGAAGCAGAAGGACTCCACGAGGTGATTCGGCGCCGCTTCCTCTCATCCTTGGGTCCAGTAGGAGAGAGAACGACGGTGGTCGCGATTCACCGGAAGAACTGGTCGGGATTCTGCCATCAGGCGAGACTTCAATCGTTCCAGATTCATTCTCGAGCTGTAGCGGACCAGCATGGCGGCTCATCGAACGTGAGATTTGGGTGGTTCGGCAATGGAAGAGAGAGAATCGAGGAGATTCTGTCCCGTGGGTTTAGCTACAGAGAGATCCAGGACAACATCAATGGCGCCATTTTTCTCTCTCCTGACTACTCCCCTGCTGAGAGGTAACAGCCAGCAAGCACCATTTCCAACCCTGTTCATGGAATTTTCCAGAATCTTCTAGATTCCATTTTTAATTTCTCTTCTTTTTCTTCTTTCCCTCCAGTGTTGAGAGGGCGGTTCCAGATGAGGATGGAGTAAGGCATGTTCTGCTGTGCCGGGTCATACTCGGACGATCCGAGCTGGTCCCTCCTGGGTCGGAACAAACCCAGCCGAGTTCAGAGGAGTTCGACTCGGGAGTTGATCGGGTTGAGTACCCGAAGAAGTACGTAATTTGGAGCACTGATATGAACACCCGTATTCTACCCGAATATGTTGTTAGTTTCAGTACTCCAGATTCATCATCATCACTCATCAGAGGTCTATCTTCTTCTTCTTCTTACGATTCTCTGTAAAAATATAATGTAATTAACATGAATTTCTGGGTTGTTATTTGTTGATGGATCAGGATGTTCAAGAACATTAATGGAGGGTGGTGAAATGAAAATTCCAACGTCGCCATGGATTTCTTTCCCGTCGCTGATTCAAGTGTTGAGCAAATTCTTGCCCCAAGGTGCTCTTGCCTTGATCATTAACTCCTTGAAGGAGTTCAGAGTAAGTTGTATTTTCTTGCCTCTCTTTTCTTTCCTTAACTTTTTTTAGTTGTCAAACTTGTATAAATCCCATGGGTTTACCCTTTATTTAGCCTTGCTAGACTCCGGTTCGGTTTCGGTTATCGGTTTTTCTAATTGATGGTAAATTTTTATAAAAAAATCTATGAAAGAGTCAGAAGTTAGTTTATAAGTCTCGGGTTTACTATATAAATGGCAGTAGCATATGGGAAAGTGCAATTGGATGATTGTTTGATGAATGAATTGATGAACGTAGGAGAAGAGGATTACGCGGGTGGAGCTGATAAGAAGAGTGAGGAAAGTTGCAGGGGATAAACTGTTGATCGCAGTGATAAAATCATGCAGACGCAGCAAGGTTAGCCTATCTATCTATCTATCTATCTATCTCTCCGTCTGTCCCCTACACCCTAATTGTATGTCGGTTAAGAGATAAACTTAATTAATGAGTTTACCAAAGAATTTGTTTTTGGTGGGATTTGAATATGTTTTAGTGTTGCGTGTTCATATTGATTTTGGATTTTGCAGGAAATGAGGAAGACTAACTAACAAGGACTCACTGCCTTACACACCAAGCCATGGACATGGACGGCTAGGATTTTTTGTATTTTGGTCTACAATTTTTTTGGTTGTAAATAACAGCCCTTCTCCATTGTGAATTGTGATATACCCTTTTCAATTTTTCTACAGTTTCCTTTCTTCTGGTTTGGTCCTCGGTGGCTGTATAATGTCATCTGTTGTAGGGAAGATGGATCTATCGTATAATCATTGAATTCTATTGGCCTTTTTAATTTCAATTTCTAACTCTTCTCTTTATGCGTCTTCCAATATTATACACTTACAGAGCTTTAGTTAGCGGTGACAAAAATCCGCCTTATTCGATTATCTCGAATTTGTTCGGTTTGAAAACATAGGGTTCAAACATCGAAAATTCAGATCCGAATTCAGTCAATTTCACTCTAATTTTCGAAAGTTCATATCACAAATTCGGACATTCGAATATTTGGGTTCGTACATCGATCATTTAAGTTTGAATTTAATCAAGGTGTTCAAATATGCAATTCAAATAGAGTTCGAGTACGAATTTTTTGTATAAATATTCAAATTATTTAAACTCAAATTGATCACTAGGCAGGTATAGTAAGGGTGAGATTCAATGCATGGATATTATTTATCTTTTTAAAAAGGAATTGAAGGATAATACTATGTGTGCTGCCTCATGAGTTGTTTCTTAATAGGAAAATTGGAAACAGTGGACAGGCACGTGGGGAACAGAACACCGCCCATATGCTGAGCGAGAGCCCACTCTCTGTATATTATTATTAGCGCACACCACATCACACCCTGATTTTATCCAAACCAGCCTAAACCGTGGGTGCTAGGCTTCTGCCTGCTGGCTGGGGCTGCTGTTGAAGTCCTAACAAATTTGTTTTATAATCTATGGCAATAGGATATTCAACTTAATCTTTTTTTTAATACGTGAATATGACCTAACTCAATTCAATTTCTAGTTAATCCAACCCTAATCCATATCGATGAGATCTTGATTTAGTTAAAACTGAGATCCCGATAATTAGGTCTTGTATTCGATTCCCTCTCATTCCGCTATCGTATTGTCATCGTCTTTTATACCTCATCTGAAACAAAAAAGAAACTCAATCCATTGTTGCCCTTAAAAGTACATACGATTCGTTAGAAATATGAACGAAACTATTGTTTTCTTTGATGTGAAATATAAAATTCAGACCTTAATTAAACTGGGATTATGTTTTGGTATTGTTATAAAATGGGCCTATCAACTCCGGAGAAGCCCATCAGTAATGAATCACATTGTGGCCCATATGATGAGGTACAAATACAAAAATAGAAGCCAAGTCCATGAAAAATATTTTTCTTTCAAAAAATGTTTAGGAGAGATTTCAGGAGGCAGTTTTAGATTCCAATATTTCATAAAAATTCTTTTTTTTTTTTTTGAAAAATACTTTATATAAATTCATAAAAGCTTTACCAACTTAAGTACTACACATTCATTTTACAATATTTATCGTTTTTGGGCTGTGAGAAAATACCAAGAAAATATAAAGTTCATGAAAAATTTATAATAAAAGATCAAGTTATTCTAATATTTTATTGAAATTGGAGAAAGTTGATGAAAAAACCAAAGAAAAAACAGTAATTAATAAAGAAAAATTAGCAAATAATTTCCATCATAATCAATGATTGATATAGTCAATCCCATTATACTTTTCACAAATTTGATTTATAAATCACATCAAATACGTAACAAATTTGGCTTAAAGATTGTAATATTTTTCTACACGATATATTTGATGCTTCTGTCTCAAGTTTTGCAGAAAGAGACGCAGATGGAGCGATTCGCTAACTTACTCATTCAAGTATTATCTTATTAGACCATTGTTTCGAGCATGAAGTTGATTTCATTCCATTGTTGGTTATGAACTCTTATTCGATAAATTAGAATAAAAATTGTGTTTTATTTCTCGATATATAAAGAAACACATAGCAACCTTGAGCCCCAAGCTAATATTTCTTCTGAGCATTTATTTGTGAAATTATTTACGACAAATCAAAGTAATAAAGACTATTCAAATAAATAAATCATACTAATAAATAAATAAATAAATATATAAACATTAATTTGCAGCCGCAACTCTAAGATCGTACGTCTCTATCTACTCTTTCCTTTTTTGAAACATTCCACGTAATCCGACCAAAAAGCGATGTCGGTTTCCTGGTGGGCCACTCTTTTTCTTCCTTAACCGCCAATTAACGTTTCCCCCAAGTTTCTAAATTTCCCTATAAATATTTACAACTGCCTCCCCTGTTTCACATTGCTCTCCTCTGTTCTTCTCCTACGACAAGAAGTCATCTTTGCCCCCAAAAGAAAAGAATTCATCAATGGAGAATCAAATTCGAGACGACGACGTCATTGCTTATCGAAACTCGATGAACTATGATAACGACGATGATGATAATAATAATAATGATGATCGAGCCTCTGATTGTGAGAGCTCGGTTACCGGTCCAACGGAGGAAGATCGAAGCAGAGGACTGTTCGATGAGGATTTGATCGGATTAGATGAAGGTGACGTGGTTTTTATGAGTATTAAGAGTAAATTCATGTTGAGAATGGGAGATTTGGTGAGTGACATGAGGGTTGTGGCTGTTCATAAGAGGAATTGGTCGGGTTTTCGTGTTGGTCAAGCAAGGCTAAGATGTTTTGGGATTTGGGCTCAAGCATTAGCTTATGAGAAACGTGATGGTGTGGCTAATGTTGCTAGATATGCATGGTACGGCGGCTCGAAAGAAGATATTGCAAGGATTGTCTCTCTAGGGTTTGATCATCGCGATCTTCATGACCATAATAGTCATGAAATTTGCCTATCACCCCTTGAATTTCCTGCTCAATGGTAACAAATCTAATAAATTTTTCGTCTTTCTAAAATCAATACATACTGAGCGTTGTTATTATTGTTGTCTCGAGTAAAAACCATGTTTTTCATACTAACATGTGTATTCTTTTCAGCATGCAGGATTGTTTGGTCGATGAAAATGGCCTAAGACATGTACTACTGTGTCGAGTTCTTCTAGAAAACACGGAGTCTGTCGATTGTGGCTCGAGCCAATTTCATCCAAGCTCAAGGGAGTTTGATTCTGGGGCCGATGAATTTGTTTCCCCTGCAAAGTACAGAATTTGCAGCACCAAGATGAACACTCTCATTTTACCAGAATATGTTGTAACTTTCACAGCATCTCCATGCTTGACGGGGTTTTCATCAATGGCTCAATATGAACGTGTATTAAAGAGGATGCCGAAATCTCCATGGATACCAATTTCGGCTTTGATTTTAGCCCTCTCAAAATTTCTGCCTCCACGAACGATGAATGTGATAAAAAAGCATCACAAAGATCTTAAGGTATGTATATGCATCTAATTTAATCCCCTGTTTGTTTGTTTTTCACTCAAATCCCCTGTTTTTTAGCTACATGTTCTTGATTAATTAGGCTCTTTAATTTGCTTTTTTTTTCTTCTAATTATGTAAAACTTGGTTGATTTTGCAGGATAGGAAGATATCTCGTCTTGAACTTGTGCGAAGAGTGAGAAATCTAACCGGAGATGATTTATTGATCGCGATTATTAAGTCCTTCCAAGCTAAGTTGTCCTCGAATTGATAGAGATAGATTTTAGGAATTAGTTTTGGTTTTTACAATACATGTATACAAGTATATGTAAATGTACTATATCATAATGGTTAATCAATGGCGCGCTTTGAAAATTTCCGGATCTTGGAGTTGCATATTGTCGAAAAAAGCTCTAGAAGGTTCCTCGAAAAATGTACAAGAATTGGCTCATTCATCAGAAACATTTTTTGTACAACAAGAATGGCAAAAACAAGGTGTGAAGGAAAAGCAAACAATCAAGCTTTGATTTGGTTATCAAATATTTGCATACTATATTCCATCACTTTGAATTGCTTTGGCTGATCAATCAGTTGATCTGTCGAAAACGAAAGTGCTTGTGTTCAAACTGTGACAAGAGTTGGTTCAGAGGAAAGTTGCAAATTGGCAGCATAATCCCGAGCCCAGAGATCGAAGTGCAGAATATCATCTAGGGTGGGATTTTTCACCAACTCGTTCATATGTTTATCGCAGGTCTTCTCCACAACCTTGAAGATATCAAGGTAGCTTATCCTGCATAAACAAGTGATGAAATATTCAGAGATTCTTTTTGGTGTTAATATTATATGGGAGACATGGAAAATGAAGATAGAATTTGATAAACATACTTCTCCTCTATGAACATCTCCACTGCTTGCTCATTAGCAGCACTAATGACACCGGTCATAGTACCACCAGCGCGTCCTGCTGCATAACCCATATCGATGGATGGGTACTTGCGCTTGTCAGGAAGTCTAAATGTCAGTTTGCTTAGCCTGCATATATAGTCAGCCTCAATATCGATCTTAGCATAACTTTGATAAATAAAGAACCAAGTGTAAGAAAGCAGGATATACTCACTGGCATAGGTCAAGACGTCGAAAAGTCTCTTCAGAACAGGGTATTCTGTCTGGCCATGACAGTGTGTACAGGAGAGGTATGCGCATAGAAGGAATACCAAGTTGTCCAATTACCGATGAGTCCTGTCATTATGGAAATCTATCATAAATTTTCCTTCTTAACACTCTTCATCTCAATCTTTTGAGACACCTTCATGGGAAGAAACCCGCTGTTTTCGTTTATGTTTAAAACCTTGGATCTATACTAGCTACCACACTATGTCCATTGACAAAACATACTATTAGGCTAGGTGAGTGAGGGGTAAGTGTGAGTGATGCATAAAAGAGTTAACAGAACGGGAAGAAACCTGTGTTTCGATCATTGAATGTATGATAGCTTCTGGATGAATTATAATCTCAATGTTGTCATAGTCAACTCCGAATAAGTAATGGGCTTCGATGACTTCTAAACCCTGTCAACATAAGAACATGCTCAAAATTTGTTCAATGATATTGAATGTGAAAGTTAAGAGAGTAGAATACAAGTTATAAATGTACCTTGTTGAACATTGTAGCAGAATCCACTGTAACCTTCTTCCCCAAGCTCCAGTTTGGATGGTTCAAAGCTTCAGCCACTGTAACTTCTTTTCATTTCTCCACAGGCCAATCCCTTTGATGAAAACAAAAGCAATGAGTAAGCGGCTTCCATAAGTTATCGTAATGCCTTTGGAATTTAGACATCAAGATATACACGACAATGGGATCAAAGGAAAAAAACAACATAGAAAAAGCGATGATTAGGTAAAGAGATGAGATTTTCGTCCAAAAAAAAAATGTCAAAGTACAGTTTGATGCAGAAAAATGTAGTAACAAATTAACAGGAAAAAATGGAAACTGAGGGGAAGATTCACCACATTGTGAAAAAACTCTGAGCTAACTTGTCATTCAAACCTGAAAGATCCACCAGAGGCGGTCAAAATAAGGCGTCTGAGAGCTCCCTCTGTCAAGCCTTGAATACACTGAACATGAAAAAAGCATCATTTCAGTTGGATATTGCATCAAAATACCAGTTATTCAATCTTCATAGCATATTTAGATACATGCATGAAGTCAAAGCTACTACCTCTACTCTAGCAATTTACCTGAAAAATTGCGCTATGTTCGGAATCAGCTGGAAGGATCTTGATGTTATGCTTGTGTGCAAGAGGAAGTACAACAGGACCACCGGCAATGAGAGTCTCCTTATTGGCCAAGGCTAAGTCCTTGCCGGCTTCAATAGCAGCAATAGTTGGCTAAAGAGGGAGGGAGAGAGAAAAAAAAAACGGTGAAACTCCAAGCCATCATCATATTTACTACAATTCCTAGTATGGGCTTTGCTTTTGCAGGGTCTGGGCCGGGAAGGTCCAGCTGTAGCTAGCCTTACCCTTGTCAGTATTTCTACAAGCACAGAGACTGATTCCAAAAGTTATCATCATATATAAAGGAAATATTTATGTTCCGAAATAATTACCTTGAGCCCTGCACACCCGACTATTCCTGTAACTACTTGAGTAGCTTCTGGGTGTCGTGCAACCTGAAATTACGCAGATCCATACTAAGGCGAAGTTTTTAACAAGATACCATAATCAGAGTGAGAAAATTATAAAACCAATGATTGTTACCTCAATTATACCCTCCTCAATAATTACAGGTTTGTGATCGGAATCAGCCAGAGCCTCTTTGAGTTCACCAATCTGGGACTCATTTTTTATCGAAACTAACTCTGGTTTAAACCTCTTGATCTGACAATACGCATGAAGAATCATACATGATGAATGAGACATAGGAATTGGATGGTAATTAAGTCTAATTAACATAAAAAAAAGACTATCAGGAAATGATAGTTGAGATTAAGGATAGAGTGATCACCTGATCAGCAAGAAGAGTGACATTTTGACCAGCAGCGAGAGCCACAACTCTGAACTTATCTGAATGTTCTGCAATTATATCTAATGTCTGCAAATTTAGGCAGAAATTCTTTAATCAAAAGCAATCAGACAAGATCAACATGTTTACTCGTTCTGATCGAGGAAGATATAGCAATGTTCCTGAGATAAGTATTATGAACTACTAGTTTGGACTCGTGCTATGCACGGAAGTAATGTAATACTCCTTAATAAGTTATGAACTAAAAAGTAAATATTTAATAACTACATTTAATAAATGAGATTAATAATCGAAAATGCTACGATCACCATATGGTATGCTTCCACCCTTATCTAATTACACATGATTGAGTGTGGCAGAAAAATAAGCAAAATGAGTTGCTCGAAATCATTTTCACACATAATAATGTGGAAAAATATAACCACTCTTGTAAGAGTGGTACTAACCTATTAAGGTATATCCATGTATATTAAGAGTGATGATTTACATCGATTGAAAAAATGATTATTTAGCATGGATAATAAACGTGGCAGTATAATAAGCGTGACAGCTTATTTTGAGATAATCGAAATACATAAAAAGAATTTTTTCGCATTGGACAATTTATGATAATCATATAAGTCAAATACTAAATTTACAATCAAAAAGAAATTTTTTAAAAAATAATTGAAAAGAATTTTTATAAAAATTAAACACATAAAGGAAATATTTTTATGCAAATTTTCGATTTCTCTCTTTTATAGCACAGATGCCCAATATATTGAAAAAATAAAAATAAGAAATAAACCTCAAATCTCAAACTCTAATCTCGTTTTCTCTCTTATTTTCTACTTAATCAGTAAATTTCACATGTGCCCGCTTTATATCTTTTTTTTCTTAATGTTATTTAAAGAAAAGTAAAATAAAATAAAACTAAAAAAATTCACCTTAATGAACAGAACCCTAATTTGAAGAAGAACTAAGTATTTTTAATCCAGAGGCAGATCTATGTTAGGGCAACCGCGGTCACCCAACCCCGTCCTTTCGAGAGAAAAACATTGCATAAAGAGTAAAAAAATATAATATATTTTAATTAACCCTAGTTAATTTCAAAAAGAATTTTGTAGCTTAACCGGTGACAACTTAAGTGTTTATATCAGTGGTAGAAGTTGCTTCAAGCGCAAATTGGTAATAGGAAAAAAAGACTCGTTCAAGGGGTAATATGTCCATAGATATAAGTATAGCGAGTGATTGTGTTTTTTTGGATATAAGTGTGTGGTTAAAGACGACTCTCATCCGACTTATTTAGTGTGTGAAATATTTGTCCACTCATATCATTTCCACACTTAACATAAGTATGTTAAAAGCGTGGATGCATGTCGTATTTTGAAAATGATAGAATAGACACAAAATTAAAAAGTAAGTGGAAAGACAGAGAAACTCATGATCCAACAAATCAAATTAGACAAAAAATTACATAAATAAGTAGTTAAACTCATACCTTAATCATAACATACCTCCTCCAATTTACCGACCTTACTCGATTCAATCACTTTCAAAACTTAAACCCACTAATTAAAAATTAGTTTGAAACCGATACCATGTTCTTTAGTGACCTCAACCACATCTTCCTAACAAATTAATAAACCAAACAATGACAGAAGCTATTGTTACATCTTTACAATAGATATTTTATTTTTTAGTAGAAAGGAAGAACAAATTTTCTCATCTAATAAAATATTTTATTCATCCACCCAAAAATATATAATTAAATATATATTGTTCACTTTGATAGTTATCTCATTAGATTTCAGATCGAGTCACAATTTGAAGTCACAAAGGGAAAAAAACGTAACTTGTGATTCTCAAATGTAAATCAAATCAAACAAAAATTTGAAAATAATATAGATTATACTTTTTAGGTTAAAAATATTGGTGAATTAACCTTAACACCGTTAAAAATAATAGAATATCCTTTAATTATTTTCTAAAATATTATTCTATAATTTATCTTAAATAAAATTACTCTTAATTACATCCCTTCTTTAAAATCATTCAATATACTTTTTGTCATCAATATATTTTTTTGAATTTTTCACGGGTTTTTACTAATGATTGACTTGAGAATGAATTACATTGATTGATAATAGGATTAATATCTCAGTAATTTTATATTAATTTTATTTTGAGTCCTAATATATTTTTCTATTTATTTTTGTTATTTTTAGTCAAATTGTTAGAAGTTGGATTAAATTAGTTTCCTTTGGTTAATTTTATTTTTTTATATTATTATAGGGTTTAGTTAGAGTATTAATATCTTAGTATTAATTTTCTTAGTTTTTATGACTAATTTAATTATTTTTTTGATTTATTTTCTAATTTAGGTTAAAGCAAGTTTTTAATTTAATAAATTTATAAATTAAATTTTTGTATTTTAATTTTAGGTTTTTAGTGTATGTTTCGGTCCAAAAATAGTTTTAATATTCTAGTTTATTTAATTATTTATTTTCATATGTATTGTAGTGTAATTGATTATTTGTTTAACTTTCTATTTTAGATTATGTTTTTGTTTTTCTGTTTTAATTGTGTTTAATTTTTCTGAAAAATTTTAAAAAGTTTTTATGTTTTTAATTCTGTCCAGATTTTTAATTTAGTTCATTATATAATTTTCTGTAATTTTTATTTATTAATTTTCTGCTCAATTTGGTTTTATTTTATGTTTTATATTTTTTAAAATTAATAAGGCTAATTATTTACTATTTAATTTTTAGATTTAGATTAAATAATTTTATAACATTATTTATTTATTTTTCAGTAAGGGGATCCAATATTACCTTGATACAGTCTACTTTTAAAGGGAAACTTTTTTTTTCCTTTCGATGAATTTTATCGTTTATTTAATTATTTACATCAATGACTTATTTTTAATGAACAAATAATTTTTATGGTTGGGACTACATCAAGCTTATACAATCACTCTCGTTGTAGTATTTAGTCTATTTAAAAATATTACTATTATATATTGTATAGATTTATTAGAAAAAAATACTAATGAGACTGTATTATCACACACACAAAAAAGAAGGAGGATAGTCCACTTATAAAAGGATTTTTTTATTTGGATAAATTATATTAATTAATTAATTTATTTAATTATTTACATCAACGACTCATATTCAATGGACAAATAATTTTTATGGTTAAGATTACCCTAATTTCTTACAATCACTCCCATTACAATATTTGACCAATTTAAAAATATTACTATTATATATTGCATAGATTATTATTATTATTATTAGTATTATTATCATTATGATTACTATGATTATTATTATTATTATTATTATTACTATTATAGTTATTATTATTGCATAGATTATTATTATTATTATTATTATTATTATTATTATTAGTATTATTATCATTATGATTATTATTATTATTATTATTATTATTATTATTATTATTATTATTGTTATTATTATTATTATTATTATTATTATTATCATTATGATTATTATTATTATTATTATTATTATTATTATTATTATCATTATGATTATTATTATTATTATTATTATTATTATTATCATTATTATTATTATCATTATGATTATTATTATCATTATGATTATTATTATCATTATGATTATTATGATTATGATTATTATTATTATTATTATTATTATTATTATTATTATTATTATTATTATTATTATTATTATTATTATTATTATTAGAGTCCATAGATGAGTGGAAACTTATTTTTTAAATGATAAATTATTTATTTTTTGATTGGACGAAACTCCTTAATTCACTCTGGTTGCGCATTTCAAAATTTGAAAAGATTGACATTATATAGTGTATAGATTATTATTATTATTATTATTATTATTATTATTATTAGAGTCCATAGATGAGTGGAAACTTATTTTTTAAATGATAAATTATTTATTTTTTTATTGGACGAAACTCCTTAATTCACTATGGTTACAGCATTTCAAAATTTGAAAAGATTGGCATTATATAGTGTATAGATGGCTGATTTCGAGCACAAAGTTCTCACATCAGAGAAATTTTAGAAGATAGAACTTAACTTTCAACGCAAGTACTACAAAGAAGAGATGATTTTTGACCTGAGTACCAATAGAACCGGTGGATCCAATAACAGAAATAGGCTTCTGGCCCTCCCACATCTTATGATCAGGCTCGGGTAAAGCTCGGCCAGGCCATGCTGGAGGCGCTTGCTGAGCTGAACAACTTATCCTACCGGATGTTTGTACTTGGGATTTTCTTTTGAATGAGAATACACCTGGTTAAGATCGAGTATATATGCAATAGATGGAGTTAAAATGGACAGAAAGAACTAATTGTGGTTGCACATTGACACAAAGTGAAACTGCTGAAAGAATCACAGCCTCATGTAATGGACAGAAAAGCACACAAAGAACAAAACATCCTACTAAAAAGAATCAAAACATTAATATTCCTACTACTTCTAGTTTCTTGTTTTCCTGTGTGGCTTCTATCAATTAATGGGATTTATTTATTTTTTCATTTAAAAAAGGAGAGCAAAGGCACGAAAATATGAAATTTACATTAGGGTTGGTTCATTGGCTGCACTATAATACCACAAACATGAATAAAGTAGAGGTGGTCATACACACTATATACCGGCTTGAGTCTACCAAGATGATGCATGAATAATACAAATGAAAGTTTAGGGAGATTATATACCCGAGGTAGGAAAGTAGGGCGATATCTTTCTTCTTACATATCATTCAATAAAAGGACTGTTACATCTATGGTAAAAGTCGAACAATATCATTCCATATAGGATCGTGCCCGTTTCATACCAAATATACGCAACATAACTGTAACTAACATATATATCTTTCGCACTTGTATAATGATCTTGCTGATCAGTAATATGCAAAAATATTTTCAGATATTTTATATTGTTTTTTAGATATTCTAGAATGTTCCCTAGTAAACTTGAAACAACAAAGGACATGCATAACGAATAATGTGCATGATAAGTTCCATCAAAGGTTAGAAAAGTTGATATACCTTTAAGATGATGAGTATAATTAGAGGAATCCAAAAAGGACAGAGCTTTGATCTCTATTCTTGATGGGAAACTCACAGCCATAATCAAATTTACTCGATCAAAAAATGGTCAGTAGAGGGAAGGAAATGAGATCAATCAAGAGAGGGAAAGAACCCTAGATTAAGCTACGTGGGGTGCTTCAAAATTCAGAAATTTGGTACGGATTATAAAGAATTGCAGAAGCACAATTTAATCCATAAGGTAGCGGTCCACCCAATGGAAAACAAAAAAACCCTCAAAAAACAAAAGAAAACCACAAACTTGGCTAATGGCTCAGTGGCCAAGGTTATTTTGCTTCATTATTTAGTTTTTTGCTACTTAAGGAAAATGAGAAAATTGGAAAAAACATACTTGTTTTAGTGGCTTAAGCTTTTTTCATTTTCTATTCATGTGGTCTTTGGATAACACGTATTTCCAAATAATCTTCTAAGTTGTGGTTATTACTTATTATTTTGTCTAAGTCATAAATTGTTAACTCATTTTTCATAAGGTTTCTTGAGATCGACGTCATGTCAAATAGAGCCGATGATTCAATTAGATTAGACGATAAAGTTTGTAGGGGTGATTACCGATCTGCATGAAACATATATTTATGCGATAATATGTACGTGTTTAAGATTGGTATTTTAAGTCATAACTATTAATTTTAAACATATACATATTATAACATAAACATCACGTATTAGTTTCTCATATTGTCCCTCCTCATCTCACTATGAGAAAAGCATTTTTTTAAAAAAAAATACATTAGATGTTAGCCAACAGATAATTACACCTAATTATTGATTAGAAGTATATTTTATGATCATTTTTAGAATTTTCTTAACAAAAATAATTATTAGTTAGGATGATAAAATATATGTATATAAGATATCACTTGTATGTTCCTGTATAATGCTTGCATGTTCGTAATATATATATATATATATGGCGTAAAATATTAATATTCACAATACATATAAAGGCATTTGACCACTTAAAAATTTTAAAAATACCTGGTTGTAATTCATGCATAATAGCCTAAATATTCAGAGTATGCCACAAAAAAAAAAAAAAAGAAACTTTCATGCATACGCCACATCGTATAATTGCTATTTTTCATGGTCACGAAATTTTGTTTTTAGTTCACTCAAAACAAAAAAATCATTCAATCATTCAAGAGTTTTTTAATTAATTGTTTTATTATTATTATAAGGTGGGGGGAGGTGGGTAGGAACCATTGGTTTAGAGACAAGGTGATCCAATCTAACTAAGAATGAGTACCAAGAATTATGTTTAAGTGAAATTTATAATTCTTAAACTTACACATTAAACATGTTATTTCTCAAAATATAATGTTATGTTTATTAGGTGTACATCAATATTTAGCATCGAAGTTATTAAATCTTGAATATATATACACACACGGAGATGTTATACACTATAAGTTTATAACAACTTTAGTTATCGAGATTCCGAAATCATATGAGCCAGTCGAAGGAGCTAATAAGAACGTGGAAGGACAAAAATAACATATGCTTAAGTTTTCCTTCTTGTTTTTCCTTCTATTGCTTTACTGTTTTAGTATAGTTGATATAATTATAATATATAGTTGAAGTGATAATTATGTTATAGAGTCGAGGATATATACCGTGGTTTAGATACTTAGATACACATATTTTACCTTTTATGTGAAAAGATTAATTTAACTTATTTTGATTTTCATATCTTAAATTATTGAAAAGGCTACCCATAAAGTCATATGAGTATCATGTTTTCCTATGATTAATTGAATCCTTAAAAATATGTCTTATTTTATTTATCTTTAATTTTTTATAATTAACTTTATAATTGCTTACAATTACTTATAACTTCTTAACACTTCTTATAGCATTACAGTTAAGTTTTGGACAAATAATTGATAATCGTATCCGATTTTTCCAAAGTCGGACAAAATCGATTATTTAGATTGGAGGAAATTTTACAAGCGTTAGGTTTCACACATACATTCATGCAGATGCTCCACATTAGCAAATCAAGTTCAACACTCCTACAAAGTCACTCTCTCTCTCTCTCTCTCTCATACAAAATATCAAGAAACATGGGTTGTATGTATAATATATACGATATAAGTTTAATTGACCTGAAGTATGTTTATGGTAAACATTATAATATCTTTATTACAATACTCCTATTACAACCAGACATATAATACAATTACGAATACAAATTTGTTTAAGTTGTAAGACTGATTATATTGTGGCACGTATTTAATATATTTTTTTTAAAGAAACATGTTAAAAATTGGTAACTTGTTTGTAGGTACGCAAGTGAAATGCTTATCAAACTTCTCATAACACAAATCTATATGAACTCCCAGACTATCGGGTATCAGGAACATCGGAGAAGAAACAACATAACGATACAGAGTGAAGAGTGGAAAGAATTTACTAAAGATCACCAGTTTAGACATACAATTTGTAAGTCGAACGAAGAATCTAAACCTATCTAAAAAAGATCCATTTCCTCCGGTGAATGTATGTAAGAACAATGAAAGACCTTAACCAAAAAATGAATCATGTCATTGCCAAACAGAAAGCTTCCTGAGAAATCTAGTATAGATGATGAACCTGAGAAATACTAGACTCTATTTTCGACTTCTGTGGAATCTTTTGGCTGTTTGGGGTTTACGCGCTCTTTTCCACCAGGCTTTGAGGAGGCATTCCCATACCAGATCATCCCCATAACTGCAATTATCATGCCGAGAATCAGTTGTATGTTCAGGCCTTCTCTACCGAAGAAGACGAACCCTAGAATCAAAACAAGGATCGTCTTCATATGGCCGAGTACTTGGAATGTCACAGCGGTGAATCTGCCTATGCAGATGAACTGGCTCAGGTTTGTCCCGATTGCAATTATGCATGAAAGGGTGATCAACAACTGCAGAAACCAAAAAACAGATAACGAAGGATTTCTTTTTTAAAAAATATGAATGTAGGGTACATACTTGGCTATAAGCCTGAGACTACCAAGGAGTTCTAGACTCATTTTGAAGGTTAGATATGTGTGTATTGGGTTTTTCTTTTCTTTTCTTTTACATATTTCATTTATAGGTGCCGTTTTCAATCATTTGAAACAGATTCAGTAGAGAAAGCAGAAATGTCAGCAAATTTTCCTACTAGTGAGACATATTCAAGGTCATGCCAGTAATGAACTAATGACAAAATTGACATACGTTAATGCATCACTATTTAATTGTGAAAATGCTAACAAAAGAATAAGAAGCATGATACCGTGCATAAGGAAGTTGACTTTGTGTGTGCCGTGTTCTGACAACTGCAATCATAAGCTGTTCTCTCTGACAGTAGACTTTCATCAAGTACACAACTAGTGATTGTAGCGAACAAGTTGTCAAGAATACATCTGAGGAAGCTCTCGACCTCGATTCCTAGATCCTAATGAAACATATAGGGAGAAGTTGGAAAATGATGACTATCTCCAAACCGTCCCCCAACCATCCCAGAAAAAACCAAACAAGAACCCCCAGTTTCCACTTTGGAGGGGACCGAGGGGTTAGATGTATCCAACCTTGCCCCTACATTTGGATTACGAAGAGATTGTTTCCATTGGACTGTAGATTTGAAAGTGGTTGAGTAACTAATACCCAAAAAAGAAACACCAACAAAGGGATGTGGATTCCCCCTGGCCCCCTAACAAAAAAAAAAAAAAAAAAAACCAAAAAAAGAAGAAAAAGAAAATGTAAGTATGAGAAAGAAGTTTTGGCAATAGAGATACTTACCACAGATGGCATGTTATACTTGAATGCATCAATTCTCTTGTTTGTCAACCAGTAATCCAGGAAGGGACCCAGTAAAAGCAGGGTTCCAGCCTGTGCTGGCGCAGTGTGGCCTAGTAGTTTGAATGAACTCATCGAGTACTTCTTTTGGAGGAAATGAACATACTACAAATGTAAAACATGCAAATTAAAAAGTTTTATTAGAGAAAAGGTCCAACAGGTTCATCAATCTGCCTCCCCCTTTTATAAGAAATGTAAAGATGAGCTGAATAGAATAGAGAAAATAGTCATTAGTCAATCCTATAATAGTAGCTTCCTCTGATCTTTTGGCACTTTAATTGGCTGCTGACAGGCTACCTAGCATAATTTGGATACATTATCCAATTTCAGGAAATTCTAAGTCGGTGATATCATGCTCAAGCAACTATTGGAATTTGGGAACTGCCATCGGTGAGGCCATGAAACAAGTAGCTCTGTTCTGAAGGCAGTTGTTCGATTCAAATTAACTGTCTAGTTCTTGAAAATACATGTCCAACTAACTAAAGTCAATCTGAAATTAATAATAAAATCCAGATCACCTAAGAGGGTAGGGCATAGCTTGACAAACTAATGTTGATATCACATACCAACAGTGAAATGATTACATGTGAAAACAAGTTAAGTTAAAACAGATGGAGGAACAAATTAAACGAAGCCAACATCATGTATTGCTGAACAGGCATGAAAGGAAATCTAGAAATCAATTAATGCCAATCTTCCCTTGTTCTTTGCCTAAGACTATGAAAGATAAAAGTAAATCTAGAACTTACATATTGTTGGAGAGCGGTACTCCACACAGCAATTAAGGCTGCCAAGAAACCTTTAGTATTTACACTCACATCAGTGACAGTGCAGACACCAACACCTATTAGAACGACTACTATACTGAGCTTTGTGTCTCTGGAGTAACGAATGTTGTCAAGCACAATCTCGAACAGGCATAGGACAGGAATCATACTTAACTTTGCAATCTGAGAATGAAGAACAAGTGATTACTCTTCTAATCTGAAATTAAAAAAGAAATAATTACTCCACAGGTTGTATGATCATAAGAAGCAGCTAAACGTTTTACCTGATAAAATCCCACCGAGTTCCACATAAGGCTAACATTCATACCAACAATTGAAAAGTTCGCAAATGTGATAAATTTTAGCAGCTCCAGCAAAGGTAAATGAGAGGGTTGAATGTATCCAAGCCAACGAAGAACACCCGTCATCAATGTAGTGGAAATAAAATGCAATCCGGTCAAAGTTGTAGCTGCAGATGTTATTCAAGATGGATAAATTTAGAATAAAACAATTTAAAAAGAAAAGCACATTCACTAATGTCATCGCAAAATGATAAAGGTGATCATGTTTAGAGCATAAGAAGCTTCACATTAATGAAAAACTGTTGACGAAGCTGCAATGTATTACCCAACCAAATATCTGTTTGACAGTGACAATAAACACATTCAGAACTGGGAAGAACTGCTGTGTCTTGTTTTAATTTATTTTTGAGCAATTCTTATTCTATTGAATTTTGTTTAACCATCAAGTAGCATTTTCTTGTCAAATTGAGATTTTCTCTTTCTCTCTTTCATTTACTAATTTTTTTCAAAACTTCAACAAACTAGCTATACGTAGTTTTTGGTAGAAGATAAGATGAAATTGCTAAAGCAAAAGGAATAGATTGTTTATGAGCTGCAAATGAAATTAATAACATCTGTCTCTTCATTGTCAAGTCGTATATCCTTAACATTGTGAGAAAAAAATGTAGCCATATATTCTTGGAAAATCTTGAGGTCTGATAAGAGAGAAATATAAGATTTTCAAGCCTAAAACCCAGAACATGGTACAACCGAGATACACTGGTTTCCCTATAGATAAAAGACAAAAACAATTTTTCTCCAGTGAAATGCATTCCAACAATTATTGATGCTACAGGCTGTGGGTGGAAAGAAATACTAGAATTCCCAATGACAAATACGTGAAGTGCCATTTGTTTGGATGATTAATCCGACTGATTTCACTACGGTTACAGGTCGCCAGAGTTTTCCAAGATGTTAACTTTGTCAACATACATGAGATAGTAATATATTATACTTTCACGGCACAGTTGCTATTCATTTATTAAGAGAGTTTTCATAAAGTACTTACCAAAAATAAATCCATAATTAGCCATCAAAGCTTTGTTCACGATAATAATTCCCACTGATGTGACAGCATTGAACATCCAAGCACCAGCATCAATGGCAGCTGTCTTCTCTGCCCTAGTAGCTGGAGGCATTTCTTCTTCAGTGTTCATGAAAGGAAATCTTCAGCCCTCGGCTTCTTAAAGGCTTGACACAGAACCATGCACGGATGCAAGCTTTTCATACCCTAAGGGGAGCAATTCCCTGCAGAAATACAGATCAACAACAGAAAAAGACAAAAAAAAAGATAAAGAAAAAGATAAACGAAGCTGAATACTAATTTGCCAAATCAGCTAAACGAATATTCATCATCTTAAGTAGTTAGGAGGGAAACTCAGGAACAATTCCTTATTTCCTTACTGACATAATAGGCTGCTCTAATGAAAACAATTGAGCGATTCCCTTCCCTTCCCTTTCCATCTCCCTCAAATATTAAACCAAACCAAACCATCAATTCCGTCTGTAGGCTCCAACCGGCAGCCATGACTGTGGGTGTCGACTCACATGATCTCAGCTTTACGTTTCAAGGAGGCGGTTTCCAATGGGTTATATATTCAAATTTTTTAAAATGCAATCAAGTAACTTGCCACTTCAAACAGCTAAGAAGTAGATGATAATTTTTGAGATAATAAGATTATCAAAGATCCTATCAACCAAATTTCCACCATCCCCTGAATTTTCTCCACAGTTTGTGTCTACCATATAATGAAGCATCTAAATCAATTGGTAACAGTGTTGTAATTGATCATCAGGCCGATCATAGGACTGTCTTACATCAAGTCATTAGCACCCTTCCCTGGCCTTGCGACTTCTGGTGTCTGGTATAAATCAAAACCTATTGTTCCTCCCTTCCCTGACCTTAAACCCTAGTTGATGTATCACTAGCCTGCAAAAGGCTGGACACCCTCCCCACCCCTCCCCCAAGAAAAAAAAAAAAAGAAGCCCCAACCTAATAAAAAAATATATCAATGTGACTATCCCAAAATCAAGCTGAATGCTTTGGTTGGATTTTCCTTCAATGCCCGTGTCACTATTTATCTTTTATGCTATCTCGAGAGGAATGTCAGTTATCTCAGAAAGAGCAACAAAAGAGGCTTCTCCATTCCACATTGAATTTTTCTCAATTCATGATCTCTTACCAGGACATGCAGAACATTCTCAGAAACGTATTGTATTAGAGATGATTTCACAAGAAGTCCCAAAATTAACCACTCCAAAATCCCCAAATAACATAGCGCACAGTTCCAATCGAATAATGCGAATAAAATATATAACGAGGAAAGTTAAACATAAGTGAAATAGGATAACCTCAAGTTGGAACGACGAATGATCAGAAGATCAATGGCTCCTGGAAAAATCTCGATTGTTTCCAAAATGCACTTGTGCAAACTTAAACCTCATCTTCTCTCTCATGATCATCAAACAAACAACGATAAAGGAGCGTAATCGAGACACAAACAAGACTGACAATGAGAGAATCAACGTAAGAGAAAACAAAGTTGACGAAAGAGAATGATACTTGAGAAACTAAGCAACAGAGGAGAGAGATTTACAGGATGATAAGCCCAAATTCAATCAACTTGAAGGAAATTGGCGGGGATTGTCGAAGATCAGTGCGCCATTTTCCCTGGTTTTGCGTGATCTTGAAGAACCAGAAGAGGAAGCCAGAAGGTGAGTAACAGAGAGACAGAGAGAGGGGGGGATATCAGAATTCAGAATTCTAACTAAACAGTCTTCATAAAAAAAAATAATATGTTCGCACCTCTTATATTCAAAAATAAAACAAAACCAGAAATTTTTTTTCTGGAGGGAGTTTAACTTGCTAGTCTGGTTAGGCCTCTTTGCTAACGTTTATAATTAGGTGTTAGTGGTTAGAGGTTAGCGATTGATATCTTAACGGTTAGTAACATTTATCAGCAGGTATCAGTGTTACTTATAGTTATATTTAGCAGTTACTGGTGTTTATCAACGGTTATGCTTTTTATCGATTATAACGGTTAAAGGTTACAAACACCGTCATAGATACCGAAACAAGTAGGCCTTAGAATGTGTTAAAGTACTTGATTTGTTTACATGCCTGATGCCTCTCATAAACACAATAATGAATAGTTTGTGAACAATTTTCGTGCTCTCACAAGAATTTATCTGTTAACTCAGCAAGCAGATTATCTGGTGCAAAAGGCAAACAAGCTCATAAATCGAAATACTGTGATATTCAGTACGGAAATGGCACAAATTTGTAATAAACTCCAAAATTAACCGAATGAGGCAAATATTATTTTTTTTGCAAATTTATAAAAACTTATGAAACCTTTACTTTATTCTTGTAAATCAACGAAATAGTCACAATTCATTGTTGTTCTTTCTACAGGAAATATGTCGCAAGTGACATGCAATGGCTAAGATCAAATTGGAAATCACATAAGCCTGTTACACAGTTCAAAGCTCTGTAACTTGCTCTTGTATCTCACCGGAGGTGATCTCTGAGCTCCCGGTTCTCCCATTCACATCTAGTTGGCCACCGGACTCAGATATCATCGTGACTCTCTGCAATTCATCGATTTCACTGATTGGTTGTGCAGCATCTTCAGCCCTCACATTAATGTCCTTTGGGAATGGCGATTTAGGCTGTCGAATCGCTGCAGCAGCCTCGGGCATTGCAACAGGGGAGGTTGAGGGGGACCCATCTGCGTGGAGTTGGACGATCAACACTTACAGTACCATTTGATCCGGATCCAAACGCAGCTCCATCTCCATTTTCAATCTCGGTGATCCTAGCATTTCTTTGCTGCCACCAAGTGGTTGAACTTGAACTGTCATTATTGGTCTGATAAGTATTGCCATTGTCTTGTGCCATGTAAGAAGAGCCGTTGGTTGTTACTTGAGGTTGAGGAGCATAACTGGGGTAGCTGGAAGATTGGCCGACCTCCCAAGGCTGTTCATTGAGATGGAAGAAAGAAATGTCAGATACCAATTTCACAGAGAGACCTTGGCAAATCCAACTTTAATAGTCTCACTATGAATGATAGTTGCTTATCATCAGTCTCGGGCAAATCCATGCCAAGATCCAATGATTTGCAGTTGTTGAGCAGTCTTTTAAGTTTTAACATACTTAATCAAGAGTTTTAAAGTAATTAAGTAAAAATAGATTATTGCCTTCGCTCTAGGGGCCAGGCTTGGGTTTGAAATGGGTTGATTAGGATTTGGAGGTCGATCATCGATATCCTGAAGTTTAATCAAAAGGCAAAAAGAAAGATAAAAGTGTTAACAGCCCAAAATTTCCAGAATAAATGTTGAAAAATATCAAGGAGTCTCACTTACTCTGACATTAGGCGGTCTCTCCCCTCTCTGCACCATTGCCATGATCTGCAACAAAATTTTCTGGGATCACTAACATGCACCTAGAGAACAACAAATGATAGATGCGAACACCAATCATTAATAAATGAACAGGATGGGAGTGTAGGACCTCCATATATGATTTTGGATGAGGAGGTTCATTCGATGTAGTTGGCGAGGCAGACCTCACTGCAAGTAGATTCAGTTAATATCTCCACAACAAATAATACTATGATTAAGGAACACACTGAAATGTCAACAAGTGTCATAATAACCTGATCGAGTATCAAATTCTGACCTCCCATCCATTTGGGGCTGATGCGTAAGCAAGAAAAACAAAGGATTAATAAGAGAATTCTACAGGGAACAACCATCCAAATATCAACGGATTCACACCCGATTTCAACCCACCATTGAACGTGCTACAGAGCCATCCAGATACTCGCCTCTGACAGGATTTCTCCCAGCAATGTAGGATGACTCGTCTCTGACAGGATTTCTCCCAGCAATGTATGATTGTCCTGATTATTGACAAGCGAAAAAGCAGACATGACATGATTAGCAAATGGGTTACAGAACATTAAACAAGGCCATCTAGTATCTCTTAGCATCAACTGATCTACCTAAATTTCTATGCAATCTAAATGTATGGATTCAAAATGAGGCCCTTCTGTGACAAAACAGCTGCATCAAGAAGGTTTTGAAGTTGAGCTGACAGTATTGACACTCAGTGACACTTACAAATGCTACACGGTTTCTGCATCAGCGTGATTTTGCTGATACCGCACCGCGTGACAGCATTCACATCTGGAACTACATTCCTTGTGCAAATGGGTGAAAACAAAAGTCAAACCAAATAAAACTTTGATACAGTGTCTGATATCCTTGACCCGTTCAAACTCAATGATTTGTATAGCCAAAATTTTCAGCTTGTAATCACAACTGATTATATAAAATGGCATACAGAAAAGATAATCTACTTTCTTAATCGTCATGGGAAGTAGAACAGAAGCCATTCGTATTAATTTTCTTCATATACAAAGAAAAAGAAAAAGAAGCTTCCCAATCAAGATAAGTTTGCACGTGTACCCTACATCCGTACCCCAGCATCCTTGTTAAAAATACCAGGGTACCACAGTACTGATGATTATAGCAACTGGCGATGAGCGACAACACATCTTCTTGTTTGAGTTACACCTCCTCCATAAGAGATTCCAAATTCTAAGTATGCTTTCAAGCAAAAGGGCTTAATCAAAATGGCCTCTCTACCATTAAATTGTCGAGGTAAGATCACATAGATCTAAAATCCAAATAGATAATAAGTAAAAGGCCACCACAGCTGGGCAAGATCCAGGTTGATTGTTCCATTTCACTTCAAGTAAAAAGGTCATAGATACTAGTTACATATGCTCCTAAGCGTCTTTATTAACAAATCAGGACAATTGCATGAACATAACCCCCCCAAAAAAAGAAGGACACCGAATTCATTTTGGCCCAAAGTGGTACATGTAAAATCTGACATTATTCTGACTGAGGCAGAAGCGGCACCATATCTACCAGTATCTTTGTTAGTTGAAAGTAGCAATTGTGAAGGCAGTTGCAAAATGAGCTTCCCAGATGCAGGTTGAAGATGCAATAGTGGCCGATTTCGATGGGGTAAAAGAATAGCTAAACCTCATTGTATCAAAGCAAGCAGTGTTACTTCACTATTAGTTGTGGGCACATGATGGAGGCTATCGTGCTTTGCGAGTGAGAAATGATGTGTCATCGAGCCTCATATTTTATCATCAATTTTTTTATACGACAAAAAAATGAAGATGTGAATTTTGAAGAGAGGACACGAAAGCTAGGCCTTTCAAAATGATTCAAAAAATTAAAGAATTATATACGAAAAATTTGATTCACTACAAACCTAAAATACTGATCTTGCAAGGATTCCCATCAATCCTTATCCACATCACACCATATCTTAATACACTGCAGTCCTCTAACTAGTCTTAGCACAACATAAAAACAACTTGCCAGAAAGATCATTATCAGTAAAGAAGTAATCAAACTAGTTTTTCACACAGTCCAACCGAAATATTCCAAAGCCTGTTCCGACTCTGTGACTCGACCATAATGGAGCCTAACTTCAAGAACTCATTTGCTGATCTATTTCAGTAGCCTCCTAAAAAGAAACAAAAGAAAAGGAACAAAACAATAAGGGGAAAACCAAGTATAATAATTTGCCCTTCAAAAAGATAGCATGATAAATGCTTAAAAATTACTAAGAATTTGGAAATGAACACCCATTCTCCTATATGCCTGTCTGAAACATTATTTTATCCAGTCAGGAGCTTCACATCAAAGGTTAGTCATTTCCCTCTCCCTCCACATGCCTCAATAATAGAAAAAAGTGCCTTTCTGATCCCACCCATACTATAATGATTAAAAGTTAAAAGCACAACAGAACAAGAAAGCAGCAATTGACAACCAACCAAAGACGTAAAGATAATAAACCCTAGCAATTCATAGCACACCTTCCAATTTAGCAATCGCATTCCTCATTGTCCTGATCTCCTGAAGTTGCACGTCCAATAATGTCATGAACTCAGCAAAGCATTTCTTTTCTGAAAGTGTCAAAAGAAACACAAATCAACAACATGAAACCTACCACACGAGAAATTTCCCTTCGGCCTTCACTAAAGGAATAAAAACACACCTTCATTTTTTGTAATCACCATTTCCTGACTAGCCTTTGCCACATCAGCAGCAGCAGTTGCTGCTGCCTTCGCAGCTGCTGCAGCTTCTTCAGCTAAATTTGGTTTTCCAGCTGTCCGTTTTTCCAGGGCATCCTCTTCATCCAAAACAACCTTGCGGATCCAAGACTTCAATTTTGGAACAATTGCATTCTGCAAAAAATGCCTTGCATCAGTTCACCATATATCAACTACAACAAGAATAATCACTTTAGTGGAATCATTATTGACCAAGTATGTGAGCAAAAGAGAAACTGAACAGGACAATGAAGCAGATTACATAGTAGCCAAATTACATTCAATTATCTCCAGGAGTTAGTTCCTCATCAACATAATGGAGTTAGTTCCTCATCAACATACCTTAAAAACTATAGCTGTTCCAGCACCAGAAATAGCCAAAAATCCTACCGCAAGCACTGCATGTGACCAATGAAATCTTCTCTTCATCGTCGACATTACACCAGATGGAGCAGCTGTCACCGGCTGTATGACCTGTGCAGGAGTTTGAATTTGAGCATTTGTTGAAGGTGTTCCCTTTGCATCTGTGTCACTCAACATAACAGAAGTAAGGCTCAAATTGACATTTTAAATCAATATCTGAAAAGCACTAAAAACAGAAGTTGTGACCCTGCTCCAATGGGTGCCAGCTTTCCCTTCCATAAACATAGTTTACCTTGGTATGTGCTACTTTGATCACCGCCAGCAGCTGGAGCTGGATCCTGAATTTTTTCATAATGTAAGTTGCATCAGAAGCACAAATTTCGAGAAGAAAGACATTTCAAAACAAGGATTATAAGTTTCCAAAGTCCACTTCAAAGTTACTGTCCTAAACATCAACATAGAAGTCACTTACAGGTACACGACGAAAGGCTTCATCAATTTCCTCTTTAGTAAGCCCCTTCCTCTCAAGAAAATTTCTCCTGTGAACAACAGGGGAACCCCTCACTCTTGGATGAGAGAGAAAGTTGACAGCATTCCGCACCTGATCCTCTCGAATAGGTTGTGAATTTACAAATACAGATTTAGGAGAAGCTTCTTTTGGTGGCTCCACCATTGTTTGGCCCTCATTCTCTGCTGCTTGTTTAGACTCTGAAGTAGTGAATTTAAACAGTGAGCATGATTTAATCTAGCTGTTACAGAACAGCAGTGTGAATAAGTACATTTTAAAAATTAAGTTCAGGAGGTTATTATTTTCCGTCTACTTGGGAGGTCGTGACATTCATCTACAATCCCACATAAAAACCACAGAAAACATGGATTCAACATCAAAAGACAATACTCCCAGTAATCAAGCATATATCCAAAACTATTCAGTACAAAGTAGACTACAAAAATACATAACAGCGTGCCACGACCAGTTTCACATCCAATTATCCAAACCTATGTAAAGATAATCAAAAGGCACAATCAGCAAGCAACATTAAGGTACAGGTATGCTTCATCATTTCTAGTCTCCACTATCCACAAGTCTAGTTCAAATGCAATGAAAATGTCTGCAAACAAATAGAATACAAAAATGCCAGTTACAAATTGAATCAGCTTAGATGGTCATGTATAGTTTCCATTAATACTTCTAACCCAGAAGTATTTAAAAGAAAAACAATTACGAACTCAAAAGAGATGCTAAGTCTCAATAGTATTAACAGAAACGGCAAAATCCAGCATGATTCTTCTTCTCAGGTGTGAGTATTCCTGAGTCAATTTCCCGGAGTACTACTCAGCTATCTCCTCAATAGCTAGTACAATTTCACCAGAGACCAAGACAACTTCCACAGCTTGCTGGCAGGGGACATCATAATGTATAGTGCTTGTGCCTACTTAAATAACAGGGTTTTCTTTTTCAAACATCCCATTTTAAAAGTTGATTTTCATTTTGTGATAAATTTTGTCCCTGACTATCCCCCAGAATCCCTCCTTTCAAGAATTTCTAGAAACCGAATGCTTTGAACCCAAATGCTTAAATTGCCGTAAGAAAAGGCTGAATAATAATGATCCTAACCATTACTTCCAGAGCCCGCACCAAATAAGATAAACCCTTATTTTCCCTTCTCTTGGAGATTTCTGTTTCTTAGTTATAGCAATTCAACAGTTTGAAATAGATACTCAAATAGGCAAACTTCAATTTTACAGTAATTAAAACACCTCAGCTTCCTTATTCAACTCGAAAGGTGACAAATGCCAAACTTACATCAAGAATCAGAAGCTCAGCGCCAATTTCCACCCCAAAACTTCCAAATCAGAGCAGATAGTTGATCTCCGGAAGTAAAAATCATCGAGAGCGAAATTAACAACAACTAGCATATTCAGACTAGTAATTGACCAAACGAGCAGTGGAGAATAATCGAACTTGAAAGAAACAAACTCAGAAGTGATAATTTCAGTAGTTCTCGACTATACAGAGCTGATTTCAGAGACAGAGATAGAGAGATACCTTGATTAGCTGCGGGATTTTCAGCGGGAGGATTAGGAGGAGCTGATTGTGTTGCCATTACCGCCTACCTACAACATCAGATCAACTGGAGAAAACAAAACAATAAGCTGAAACAATCGATTGTTAACAATTGGAACTGTAACCCTAATCATGGAGCTCAAGCTATGAAGGGGAGAGAGAAACAGAGACAGAGAGAGAGAGAGAGAGAGAGAGAGAGAGCTTACCAGGGGTGGGGAAGAGGACAATGAAGCCGAGATGGTGAGAGAGAAATTAAGGGGTCGTCTCGAAGTGCGCAATGCAATGCTGGGCAATATCCCCCAGTCAATAGTCAAGAAGACGCCAAAATCCAATCCCCATTTTATTATATTTTCTTTTTTATCAGATTGGGCTGCACAATATTTCATTGGGCCATTGCCCAAAACTGGAGTATTACCAGATTGGGCCAACTGGGCTGCTCATTTTCAGGAGATTTTTTTATTAAAAAAATATTAAATTTACTCATGAAACTTAAAAATTACTGGCTAATTACCTCTGTAGATCATGCATGACACGCCCAGGGTGATAAGGTGGGTGACAGTATGTCTGAATGTCTAGATTTCAGAGAATCAGTGTCTCTGAAGGCAGAAATTCCAATAAAAGTTCTTCCTAGATCCTGCGTAAGTGGAATCTATAATAGAGGAGTTGTACATAAGAATAAGACAGTAGGATAAAACTAATTTGTATTTGTAATAGAGGAGTTGTACATAAGAATAAGACAGTAGGATAAAACTAATTTGTATTTGATCGCTTTATCTGAATAATTTCAAATCGATAACAACTTTTGTACTTGAAATAAAAAAACTTATTTTTAATTTTTAATTTTATATAAACTATAAAAACTTGAAATTATATCAAGAGCCTATGATCCGACTCAAAGTCAACCTAAAGTCAACCTAGCTTGAAACAAAATAACATATTCGTGAAATCTAGAATAATTACAAGGGCTTCCCTCAGGTTACTTTCGATGGAAACCTTTTATCTCTGAATATGCAAGGATTGGTATTCACTGCAATGGTAGTACATTTCTAACTTAAATCATACACAAAGAAAAAGGGTTTCTCATTGTAATGTTTGATAGTACAGCAATTATCTGCAACAAAATGTTTTGCCAGCCATTCAAACACACAGCTCTCAAAAGATTCGAAAATGAAATTATGGGTCCAATTTCAACTGGTTTCTGCTAATTGACATCATCTAATGGACTAGTAAACTACAGGCAAAAATGCCTGCTCCTGTACCTGCAAATACCCATCAAGCTTAAATCGGAGGTGACATTCACTGTCATATTGCAATTTCTTTCAGACACATGAACAATAGTCTCAGCCTACGCAATCGATGTTTTCTTCTCTACAGATCTGAAGGCAGCTGCCGTAAAAGTACCCTCTAGCAGAAATCTGCAAATTATGTTACAAGGGCAAAAACATAGGGAAAGGAAGCAACGATCTTTTAGTTCGTGAGAGGGAATGTTCTTATCAAACAGTGGATGTTATTGTACTCTCTGAAGCAGTTTGTCCACCAAAATCTTCTGCTGTGCTGCGCTTAGTGTTTCAGAGTTCATGATTGCATTGCTGACAAGGATCACTGTTGATGGGGAATCAGCATTAACCTAGAATGAAAACAAAGATGATTATTTGGGGCAAGCTCTAGCAGCTCTACTAGACAAATAGAGGGTACTTTTAAGAATTTTACCCAAACTCGGCCATTTAAGCCAATGGCAATTTCAAAGGACAACTTCTTTCCAAGACCCTCAAGAACCGGACACGTTGGAGAACTCAGGAGCCTGAAGATACAAATTATAAAGTGTCAACATACCTCATGCATTCATCTTTTGTTTTTGTTTTTGCTTTTGGTCCACCTTTTTTTCTTTGGGGGCGCAGGGAGATTGCCATCTTTCAATGCTTTTGCACAGGATTTCGAATTACAAGAACAAAAAAATAGATGGGAGATGAAGTTCTTACATTCGTGAAAGCCCATTTGATGTTTCAAACATGAAACCATCCTTAAGTGGACCAAATTCAGCTGCTTTGCCGCTTGCTATTTAGATGCATGAGGTAACAGAAAAAGGTAAGGAAATATGGTCACTAAGGTTGACTACAAAAACAACAAAGTAAGAATTCCAGAACCAACCATCCATGCATGATAGCTCGGGGTTCATGCCAGTGTTTGCTTTGACAACACGAGCATAAAGCAAAGTTCCAACCTATAAGGGAAAGCAAAGGCTCAAGAAGAAATTTGTATATGTTGCTATTTGTTGATACATATGGAGGAAAGGGACAATTTTTTCCCCCACCCTCTGACAGTGGACAATCATGAGTTCTTTATAAAGATCCTTCAAATTAAGTAGGACAATTGAACAAATACTTAGCAAGCAACATCTAAAGCGCCTAAAATACGTGTAATTTTCACTCCGCACCCATACCTCAAACCTCGGAATATTCCGCCTGATTACTCCTTCAAAAGCCAATACAGGCAAAAATGCCAATGTCGGCCCCTTGATATCCACAAGAAAGTTCTGCGCACCACAAGAACAAAAGTCAATAATAATATTTTCCAAGTTCAGACTACTGAAAATAATCTGGTGAGAGAACTTGAAAGGAAATACCATCGGACAGTAGGCATGAAGACTAAGAGAAAAAGTATCAAACAATACCAGTATATATGGCTTGCTGTCAATCACTGGTAGTACTAGGATTAAATAAAGCTTAATAAACGAGAGAAATGGACAAAGACTGCAGGCTAGTTGCTGCCAATCTTAATGGGTGATTGCAGAGCTTAATTTATAATGTAATCACCATTTCATGCATTCAAAACTGAAATTTCTAGCAATATTGCCATCCATGTCTTCCCTTTCCTGTGGATAGATGCAGAAAAGTGACATTTGATATCTCAAGAATGATAAACTCTAGAATTTTGTCCAGGTAAGAACCAAAAAGTAACATACAAGGGTTCCACCCTTTTTCCTCCCTAGTTCCCCCAGAAACAAGATTCAATTTGATTAAAGATATGAAATTATCCTCATAAATTAGCAACTACATAAATCTTTTAGTAGGTGAAGTGCCATCTTGATAACTCCATAACCTACAGCAAATATGACCCAGAACTACAACTGAAAATATACAGGTAAAATCGTGAATGAAGCAAAAGTTTATTAAATGCTGATAAAATTGACATGTGAAGGGCATAATAGCAAAGCTTGATAAGAGGTGGGAGGGGAAGAAATGGCAATGCAATTGGATTAAGTATGATGACGTACGTCTGCTCTGCAATCGAGCACTATGCCAAGGACATGATCCTCCACGCAAGGCACATACTGCATAAGGAAATTAGTCAGATAATTTGAGAAATTATGTGTCTCTTCTGTAAAAAGAAAGGCATGCTAGTTTATGAATATACATGTAACAAAGTTGATAGATCCATGTCCAATATTGCTCACTACCCAAAGCCAAGGGTACCCACCCTGCTCTTTAGGTTCCAGTACAAAAATTAACCTCACATACTAAAAGCTAAGAAGGCAATGAAATTATTAGCATTCTAAAATTAACATCAAGTAATCATTTTCAAACCATGAAGGTACTTAGAAGTATATCATATCATTATCATCAGTAGTATGATGAAATGGAAGGAAATTCTGTCAGCAGAGCTATAGTGCATATGCAGCCTCCATCAACTCTCTATCTACGGCATATGAGTATATCAGTTCTTTATAAACAGTATTATTCCTCATTGGTACTAGACCAATAACCCTGCATTTTTCCAAGTATGGCTCATAAAACAAGAACTACAGTACATTAAATTGTTCAGTTCTGATGATGATAGTTTCTCCTTCCCTTTGGTCTTCTATGGCACTTAGTTATAAATTAAACCAACGTAATATAAAATAGTTAGTGTAACACCTACCCTTTTCTGTGAGCCTTCAACCCAATACTTGCTTGGCTTTGCAAACCTCAATTTGCCAGCCTTTGTGACAGAAATTGCATCACCATCCTGAAAATATTTAAATTCCAAAGTCAGAGAGGAGTATATATGTACAAATACAAACTGCAAAAATAAGCTCTCTGATTTCAAGATATCAGATATTCATAATCTACACTATTCACCCCAGTTGATCTACAGAGGGATTGGGGGAAGAGGGAAACCATGTTATTTAATCTTTTACTCCCTTTGTTCCATGGAAGTTCTCCTAATTGACTTCTGGGAATCAGAAATAACAAACTTCGACCATGAATCCAGACCCAGTACAGCACATGATAGATTCAGCAGCTTTAGACAATGTGAATTAAAGACAATTTTTTACGGTTTATGAAGACCATTTTTTACGGTTTATGAATTGACATACCTCACAAAAAGATAAATTAATCGCAAATTTGGTCATCAAGTACCAGAAAACCCAACTAGCACAATCTGAGTGCAACAAAGGGAGTACTTTTAACAGGAACCAAGTCCAAAAATGATCTTTATGAACTGCCAGAAGTGAGCAACAATGATCACGGTACTCAAGAACAGCGTTAGCCGATTTAATAGCACAAAATCTGTGGGTTGTGGCAGTACAATGTCCATCAAAAGGGGCACAAAGGAGAAACTTAGTACATGACAAACAAAGAGCTCATGGTATTCCCATTTGTAGGATTCATATCTCGACATGGGCTAGTCTAAAAACACACAAAGAACGCATTTTTGGAACATTAACTCTCTTTCTGAATCAAAAGCAACAACAAAACCCCAAAAAGTTGTTCAAAATTCCGTCCGCAGGCTTCACTCAAGTTATCCAATCGATTTCAGCAATTAGCAACGGGGAAAACCAAGCAATTTTCCTAAAGGGACTTTAAAAAATCGCACCTTTTCTGTATGTTCGTGTGTAACTACAAAGGGGTGGTCACAGCATATAACTAGAAACCGTAAGTAGAGAGAGGAGGAAAACCTGACGAAGACCGCCGCCAAGCTTAATGGTTTGGTCGGCCATGGAGGAAAGATCCAGCACCACGTCACCGGGAACCTAGAGAGAGAATGTAAGAACCCAGAATTAACATGGAACAAAGACGAACAAGAAAGCAAAGGAGAAAATCGGAGAAAAAGCTTACCACAGATTGATTAATGGGGATTTTGGGTGCCGTTGATTGCGTCTCTTCCATCTCTCCCAGACCCAGAAGTAGTTATGAAACCCTGAATCCCCCAAACTTCCCTTCGCGCGGAAAGGGTTTGCTCCTGTGAGAATTTGTATATATTGAATATTGAGAGAGAGAGGAGAGAGAAACAGAGAGCGAGAGAGAGAGACGCTGTGACTGTGACTGAGCGCAGCAGTGGCGGAGTGTCAACAGTGAGAATCGACAGAGAATGGGTTGCGAGGTTTGGGGCGCAGCCCAATAAGCTTATTTCGCACAGGAAAAAGCACTTTGGCCAAAAATACTCTGTTATGTTTGGTTTGGATTCAGGTCTGTTTCTAAGTTAATTTTTTAAGTTTAAAATCGGACTTAGTTTGGCTAAAGTTTGGATCATCTGCTTGGGTGAGTCGCTTTTATCAAGTATAAATATGGTAAATGAGTCATTCGATTTGCTAGAGGATTGGGGTGATTGCAGGCAAGATCGGTTTCGAGTCAACAAAACTTTTCTGATTTTAGATCATCGTTTTTTTTGTTAAGGTTGACTTTGGATCACACAATTTTTGTTTCTATAAATTTGTTTTGCAAGAAAAAAATAAGTGTGAAGAAATATACTCAAGTCGAATTCGATTTAATTTCATCCCACTGATGTCGGATGGGTACATATTGATAGTGATTTATTTGAGTTATTAAATTAATTATCAATTTCTGTCCAAAAATTATTAATGTTTTGTTGTTTAGGATGTGAATCATACATGTATGCCTGCCAAAATTAAAGACTAAAGAAAATAGGTAACAAATTAATTAGCCCTGTGATGATTATAATTACATTTTTATTTGGCGATTTATCCGATTCCGATTCATGTTTTCTACGAATCAATTAATTCGATTAATCGGATTATAAAAAAAAAATTGATTCAAACCGAACAAAATAGTAAACAGCTCGACATTATACATAGATGATAGAATTCAACTTAACTTGTAACTTACTTTTGCTACTATGAGATTAACACTCCATTGGATATAACCCACATATTTGATCTCACAATAAGAATTATACAATCAACTGAAAATGACAGGAGGATAACTCAGAGTGCAATGGCTTCCTATTTTATCAGTATAAAGTAGATCAAGTATACTAATCATTGAGACATATATATATATATATATATGAGTTAAAGTGAAGGCAATTGTCCATCAGCACCCACCAATTCCATTGTGAACATAGTCGGCCAGATCAGAACACCACTGGATCTTGCTGTTACAAACCAAATATGTATCATTTCTTTATTTGTTCTTTACTATTTCATTTCTCATTTTCTCACCCTTTTTTTAACAAAAGAATCTCTATCTTCTCTTTGATATCAAATCAAACCCCGACCTGGAAACAATGTAAGCCACCAGCAAGGTTCGAGTACTAGCAACCACTAGCTGGATGCAGAAAGGCTCTGACGGTCTGACAAGTCATATACTGGCTGTTAAGTGCTCGAGATCACTCGTCCTTTGAATCCCATTTCAAGCAGTACACATTGCAATTTGAGATAGCAATAATCAAGGAAGAGCACCGCAAAGTAATTGCCCAAATCAATATCTCTTCTGGCAAGGATATCAATGAAACAGAGCTGTGTGCAACTCTTTAAGCAATTCAGGACTTACAGACATACAAAAGGACTGTAATCTATACAAAGTAATGAGGGAATGTAACTGAAATTGAACAACTTTCTAAGACGACAACAATGATGGGAGTCAATATTACAAATTTACAGCCAAACCCAGCAGTCAAGCTTTTTATTTTTAAACCCCACCATAAGAATCTAATCATCACAATCTCAAACTTTTCCCTTTACTCTTTTGCTTTAATTTAAATAAATAAATTCTGTACTTTTCATCTCCCATGAACAACGATTCATCTTCTTTATACCTTAATACCATCAGTATTTGTTTGCTGAGAGTTAGCACCAAGAAGGTTTTCGAGAGATCTAGCTTTTCTGCTTCGAACTCTGCCTGTTTCTTTCAGCAGCTCGGCCAACCTCCTCTTTTCGCCATCCACGTCGGGATTTGCTGTTCCCAATTTCTCCTCCCTCATTCCAACAACATGTTCTAGAATTTCTATAGCATCATCCAACCTGTACCAACATACAGGGCGCACATCCGTCACTGATATTCTTTTCTTCCTTTTTTCGCAAACAATAGTGATATCTTAGAAGCAACTAGTACATAGAACTGGTTACAAAAAAACTAGTACATACAACTAAAACTAATTTTGCATATGTATGTTAATAGTTAAGAGCTACATAAGACCACCTGTTCTGAACATATGGAAAACCACAATGCTTGCAAAAAGGAACAAGAAAAGGATAAATACCTGCCCACTGCGTCATAAGTTCCAGCAAGATTACTATATACACTGAGTGTCTCGGGATGATATGGACCATATTCTTGCTCCAAAATGATCCTAGCTTCTTCGAACAATTCTGCAGCCTCGTTGATAGCATAGCACTGGATACAGGCAAGCCCCATTTGATTAAGAAGTATTCCAAAATGGGCAGACTTCTTCTCACCACTAGCACGGAGTTTTGTTATAGCACTCTTGAAAGAGTTGTATGATTCACTATATTTACCGAGCATATAGTACATGACCGCCATCTGGGCCTCAACCCCGCAATTGTATTTTGCTGCCCAGGTGCATCATTATATAATTTCAAAGCTTTTCGGAGCAGCTTTATTGCCTGCTCAAGTTCACCCATCAACTCATAAATGCCAGCAACATCAGTGAACCCACTAGCAACGTCCTCTGGAGGAACTCCGGGAATGGGCTTGCCATAAATACAAAGTGCATCTTCACAGTACGATTTGGACTCACTAAGCTTGCCTATCTTGTTATACAAATCAGCAAGGCGGACATACACTGAAGCAATAGTTGGATGATTTTCACCTTTCATAGACTTGAAGGCTGTGAGTGCTTTCTCATAAGCACAAATAGCCTCATCGTACCGAGCAAGTGACAAGTATGCATCTCCAATACTGCAATCAACAAAGGGCACCTCTTTTTCCTGACCATTTGCTACCATCGCCATACTAGCTAATACAAGATGCTCCAGAGCCCTTTCATGGTCGCCCTTTGTTTCACAAATGAGACCCATAAGCCTCCTGTCTGCTGCCTCTTCTATGGAAGCCGGTGAACCATTCTCTCTATGAATATCAAGAGCCATCTGACAAAGCTTCTCGGCCTCATCTAGTTGCATTGATTGAACATGTGCTTCAGCCAAGTACCTGCAAGTTTCACCAACTCGAACATCTTTTTCACCCAGAACTTGTGTCTGTATCTCCAAACCTTTTGTATAGTAAAATATCGAATTCTCAATCTGACTAATCATAGCAAAGGTATCACCTAGTTGCATATATCCTGAAAATTTAGCTAGTGCATGATCATGTCCATCATCAACAGAGGGAATCCCAATGGAGCGTTGGAGAACTGGAATTGCCTCTCTGTGTTGTCCAAGTGCACAGTGTATTGCTGCTTGGACATGCAGAGACATCACCAATTCTAAACAGGGCTTCCCCTTCAAACTTGTTTCAAACGACTTCGCTGCTCGAACTGCCAAACCAAGAGCCTTATGGAGATTATCCCCCGAAGAGAGCAAATCCCTTGCTTGCTTAAGCAAAGAGAGCCCAAGATCAGGGTTATCCAGAGCCGATTCAGACCCTGCAAGAAGGGAATTCCTCTGCTTCTTCTGAGGAGTTGCCTTCTTCTTTGGGATTTCGCCATTCTGTTGGGTCTTATCCACTAGACCGAAATCTTCATCACTGGAGCCATTCTCCCTTTTGTCAGAATCACTGTGAATCTCCTCCTCCCTAACTTCTTCCTCCATTATCTCCAATTCCCTCATCTTTCCCCCAACAAGATGCCTCAGTTCTGAATCAATTCTGGATTCATTATCATCTGACACATAACTTTGCCTTGATGGGGACTGATCTGAACTCTGCATCTCACATACATTATCATAAAGCTGCTCAATAGATGTGTCAATAACCCCTTCAATTGGAGCTTCCTCCTCTTGCTCACTTTGAGGCCTTTGAGGACTCAAAGTACTTTTGGGGACTTCGTATTATGAGCAGAATTTTCCTTACTGGGTGTTACATTTACTTCGAACCCAACTTCATTCAATCCATCCACAACAACTCCAGGCATCTTTACAAATATAGCAATAAAATTCAGCTACAGAATACTTCAAATAGAAATCTATACAATCTGCACTTACCAAAGAAATGAAAATAAGACAGGGATAATAGTCAAACCAACAAAAGAACACAAACTCTACTTTCAGTAACACTCTATTTCATGCCAAATATATACAACCAAGCAGTCACCAGAAGATCCAAATAAAATGTCGGTTCAGTCAGGCATTAATACAAACACTTGAAAAGCAAGCAGTGTACAACTCCAACAAGTAAAATCAATCATTGCCTAGTTCACTTGATCACAACACAGATCTGCACAAATGGAAATAAGCTCTAAAAAACAGTCTTTAAAGTGAAATAAGTAAATGGCCATAGATACTTTCAACAGATTAATCAAAAGCACAGAAGATGCGGGGGAGAAGACACATTTTGTTGACCCGGGTCAGACAAAGAAGACCCGAAATGAAAATGCTGACATAACTACCAAAAAAGGAGCAAAAAAGGCATACCCCAGATATCAACCACAGTTGGGCATAACCTACAAAGAAGAAACGAGAGAAAGAAGAAACATTTACAGAAGAGAGAGAATTAGAGAAACAGATAAGGGGAGGAAGGAAGGGAAGCAAATGGGAACAACACTATCTGACAGTTTATAGAATAGCAGAAGAAGACAGACAGAAACAGAAGGAATATGAATATGACTATTGAGGAGAGCAGAGTGGGTAAAATGGGGAGAAGAGAGAGAGAGATAGAGAAGGTGGAATGTCAGAGGAAAGAGAAGGCGACTTCTCCACCAACCCACACACACCGACGCTGGCCCCATCCCTTGCAATCACAGATTTTGTTTGTAAATCTTTTACAGTGCCATTTTCTCTCTGCAGAACAGTAGTAAGCTTTCTTTGTAAAAAGGCTATTACCTTGTCCCTTTTGCAAAGGGCAAGTTCTACTTCTAGGAAATAGGAGGGTAGGGTAGGGTGAATTTGAATGTTCTATAGTTGAATTTTTCGCACCAAAGAAAATTACTCGGTGATATAAATGACACGATGAATTCGTTGATTATAAGTTATAGTTTACCATATCTTATCTACAATATCAAGTAAAGTTAACGATTACCTTTTCTACGTGTTATTTAAACTTGGTATATGCCTCATCATTAATTAAAAGCGAGACGAATCTTATCAAACTATTCTTATAATAAACCAAATTTTTTTAATTTAAATAAATTACAAACAACAATACAATATAATTACAAATTTATACTACAAATGAGAGAGAACGAATATAACTTATTATCTAATGCACCTAAAAGCCTCAATTTTAATCGTCATATCGATATCTCATTGATAAAACCATTATGATGTTAAAGATGGGATAATCAAATTATAATTACCTCATTGGATCAATTTTAATCGAAAAGCCTTAAAGATATATATATACAAATAACAACACGATATAATCTTCTCGTGTGACAATAATGAAGGTAGATCCAATAGATATTAAGTGGCATATATATATATATATATAAAATTAAAAAAGCAATTCTAAGTAACAGTAGTATTAATGAGCCAGTTAGGTTTAAATAATTAAAGTAGCTAAATTGTTGTTTTTTTAAATAAAATAAAATAAAAAGGCATATAATGTGCTGTATATTGGTAAGGGAGGCAAATAGTTAGGTGTAAATTATTAGCCCACTCGTGCTTCCCCTCCCTCCCCTCTTTAAAAACCGCAAAGAGACAAAGGAGAAGCTATCAATCATGTCATATATGCAAGTGTGAAGTGTCTTTGTTTTTGGTTTTTTTTTTTATTTTTTTATAGAGCTTGGAAATAAGTCGCTTTTAATCTATACAATGCATTCAATAATTAGGCTAAGTTTAAAAATATTTTAAATTTATTAAAAAAATAAAATATCAAATAATTAATTTGTGCCAACTTCAAGTTTCAAGTTCGGTCTGTTCAGTCATGTTTATTAATTTATTTTCCTTGATTTCGAGTCAGATTTGTATCACTTTATATATTATGTTGGCAAATCATTTTATTAAAAGCGATAATATATTGTATCTTTTTCAGGGGCTATCTTTAGGATGACATTAAAACTCGCAAGAAATTATAAGTTAACTTGAAGATTATTTTTTAATGTAAAAATTATATAGTTAATTAATAATTTATATAATAGGATAAAATAAAAATAGTCATCTCCATCACTATAGTTTACAAAACCTAAAATATATTTGTTACCTTTACTTAATTAGGAGTGGCTTGTCATACACTAGCTAGGATTTGTAATTGAAGATATGATTTACCAAAATGCTTCATCATACGCCTGTTTAGGGTATTTTAATGGTAGAATGATTGGTTTCTAAAAAGGAGATCAGGATTCAATTCTTTCTAAGTTGTGCACGTGCGTAAAATTTATCCATTCAGAAATACTTCATCATATATTTTAAGAGCAATTTTATTTATGTTTTTTACATCATATCATGTCACATTTCTATGTTTCAAGGTGTAACTTCAATATGGAAAACCACAATGCATGGTGCAAGTTGATTCTTTTCTAGTCGGTGATGTTAATGCTTCAACGTCATAGTTGAATAAACATTGATTTAAAGACAGAATTAAGTAAAAGCAAGCTTTGATTTGGGTTCATAAATACCTAACTTTGAAATAATAGGATACTCGTTGAAGTTAGGTGAAGACTAATTTAAATTTAATAACAAATGATATCGACATTATTAGTAATGCTAGAAGTTTCCGATTCAATACGATAATGTTTGACTCAGATTGAATATATACTGTAGACGTCGGATTAAAGATTATAGTTAGATATTGATTCATACTTTGAAAAAGAGGATGATTACTGTATTATTTTATATCGCTTCTTTAGAAGCTAATTAGTAATAATGTACTAAAAAAGGACTAAAATTTGCTCTTGATTTGAGGCTCAAATTTGAACTGCAAATCAAATTAAAAAAAAACAGAGAAGTTGAAAAAAGGAAAATTTGACAGCTGTGGGATTTGAACCCACGCCCTTTCGGACCAGAGCCTAAATCTGGCGCCTTAGACCACTCGGCCAAACTGTCATTTGATGATAACTGTTTTTACAAATATTTAAAACAAATATGTTTTAAGAGGCCAAATCCATGAGAATTTTAATAGGTAGTGTATTTTCTACAAATTCGATTGAAATGCATAATTTTAAAAGTATTGTTTTGGACATGTCAAACGTAGACCTTTTCAAATAAATTAGCTTTCCTTTGCAAAAGCAACCATTTTTTTGGGATAAAGGAAAAAAAAAACAACTTATTTATAAAGTTTATAAATACAAATAACTCTCGTGCAAAATTCACAGTAACTAATAAATTTATTTTGAAATCTCATAGTTTTCAGTTGAATGCCAATAAGAGAATTTCTTTTTCGAAAAATTGAAATTTAAGATGTTTAATTAAAGATTTTATTAAAAAGTCGAATAAAGGAAACTTTATAAATCAATAATCATCAATTCATCAATGGAGATTTGTGGCAAAAATAAAGTGTAATAAGAGCCCAAAATAGTAACAAGACAAAATATTCCAAACTATTTGCCAAAAAAACCGATAAGGTTTTAGTGATCAAGATCGAAGTTTTGAATATATTAAGTCCGAAATTTAATTTTCCCATTTTCTATTAAATTTTACTATCCTTTATGACTCATTTGAATAAAATAAAATAAAAACTATTTGCCAAAGTAAAAATAAAATAGTACGAGCCCCTATTTTTCCTTTGGTAATTGCATAGGAAATAGGGTACAAAAATTTCAAGGGCATGAAGAACACCAGTATAAACCATAATACATCATAAAAATAACTCGAGAAACATATTGGCTCAAGCATTATTGCTATACTTTATTTTGAATGCATTTCGGTTCCACAATGACCACAAGTGCACAAATTTGTTCGTAAATGTGGAGTAACTTTCCCTATTTCATCTATTTCCTGTACAAACTCTACAGCTCTAAGTATAAGATTTGCAACAGCAAATGCACAATTGGACGGACAGAAACTCCGGTAAATCAGGATGAATCGCGGGTGCATAGATTGTACCCCGAAATCATGGAGCTCAAGGCGAAGGCAATGAATGCTAAGAAGGCCATACTGATTGAAGCACTAGCCTTATCTGTGAAATCGTCTTTTCCCCAGTTCGCTTGCCAGTCATTGACCCTTGTAGCTGCTGCTGATGACGCTGATATCAGAAGATATGCAAGTATCTGCCAAGATTAACAGGGACACAGATCTTTTATTTCCAATATGAAAAGAATATACACGAAAGAAAAACGAAACGGATTGTAGCTTGAAAGCTTGTCGTGAAGTTATGAAATAAGCATAGATAAACTCTTCTAATTGACAAACAGCACATAGCTAATGACTAAATTCATCAAATCGAGTCGAGGTTATGCTATTGGTTCGTGAGTCCTTGCTTGTTAGGGATAGGAAGACATTGATATTTATGCAAGAAGGTGAGGGTGAACTCATATTCAAGGATTTGCGAGAATAAACATTATTGTCATAAATGGACATACTACTGAGTTCTGAATTATAAAGGGAGATAAAATGAAGTATTTATACTTGCCTGATCCAAAATAAAATCAAATTGATGGCGAACGTGGTGAGTGATAACATGTTTTCCCGAATGCAAATGGTAGGACAGATCATACGCTTGAAACCCAGAATATACAAATGCCATTATAGTCACCGTCAAACAAAACCTGCAGTCAGATAATTGTAAGGTCACTTCGCTGCATAAAACAAATAATCAAGTGTATGAACTGATAGCTTTGACTACGTGTTCAAGTTATTGAGTCGAACGGGAGGAAATGTAGGCAAACCACAGCGGTCTTTTAGTTAAAGATCAACGAGCGCAATAATACTATAAAGAATCACACTTGATCAAGAAAAGTATGACTGTTGTTATATACCAAAACTCGGTAAGTCTTAAAGAAGGCAACATTAAATCACGTCGATAAAGCTACATTATTAATCATTGATCAGAGTAGAGTTATGACCGAAACTGATAGGGACCCAATCCAGTTTTGTATTTATATCACATAATGCCAAAAAAGAAAATGATTTCCAATTTAGCATTACTCTATATAGAAGATAAACAAACTAACAGCTCATCCAACCGATCAACTTTGTCCTAGCAGAATATTAAAGTATAATAAATTCTTACGCAATGGATTTGAATGGAAGCACATGATCTATTGAATCTGCGGGTGTGTGATGCGGCCTAAAAGGACTGGCAGCCGAAATACAATGGTCGCTGAACAACATGAGAGGCATAAGAAGGAGCATGGTTTTCTTTGAGTATGATAAGACGCTCAAATGTGACCATAACATCTTGCCATACCCCAAGGATCACGAGAAAGCTCGCCGCCTAAATAGCCAATTCACCAATTTTGACCTTGTTCAGGACTAACTAAACCTGCAAAAGCTTCTTTTCCAGACCTAATATCAATAAAAACCACGACAGTTCCAAACAAGGAATGAGTAGTAGTAAGACTAAGACATGGACCACAACTAGTCAACCTACCATCCATCACTGGACAGCTAGATTATGGCATTCTATATATGTACAAACACCTCATACAGAACCCGCTTTGGTTAGCATGGTTCACACTCCAGTAACATATCCTCTCGTCCTAATGCTAAATGCAATGCTCCACTAGAAGCCAAAGATTGTTTGCATCCCGACTAAAATTTCCTATGATTCCATCTTTCCTATTGTGCAAAAGCTCACTTCCGGACATGAAAATGAGGTAGAAAAGAATTTGTGGGCGCTTCAACTGGCTGTAGGCTAGTTAAAATAAAAAAAAAGATATCTGTATCTCATCATCAGCAACTACACTTTTCTTCATTTACAAGCACTCATGGAACTCTTTTCTTCCCACAGTTCTCATGCTACTAAAACCACAGGCATACCACAGTCAATTGCTCCTCACAGATTTCCAATCTCTGTGCAACCCTCACAGAATTCCACACCTTGAAATTGGTAGACCAGAATGAAAACTATGTTGACGAGAATTTCATATATCAAATCGATATGAACCAGCTCACCTTCCTGAGCAGCTTTTAATGGAAAGAAAGACAGCAAACTAAAGTTCTGTTTTTTCATGAAAAATAAGTATTCCACCCTCGTGATTCTTTCTTTCCCAATCAATATGACCTACCAAGTTGATTAACCATTTCAGTTTCAGCAAATATATCAATTTCAATTACAGTAATAAATTAAAGATGGGCATACAAATTCATAACAAAATTAGCAAACAAAAAGGCAATTGAACTCAACCCCAAAAACAAATGCCCGCCAAATTTTTTTGATAATCTTCCCCATTTCACGGATCAAAGAACCCATTGCCAGTATCAAGAATTAAAGAAGAAATCACATTGATTCAAAGCAGAGAGAGAATTGAACGAACCTGTACTCTTTATAACGATCAAAGGAATCCCCGCTCCAACCCTGAGTCCTATTAGACGCCATGACAGCGAAAGAAACCAAGCAAAACACAAACTCCAAAACCCTAAGCCCTAACCCCACCTTAACCAACAGCCCCGCCTTCGACGTCCCCCCAAATCCCACGGCGCTCTTTCTTTCTCGTCCTCCTCCTCCTCCCGTATACACTACGCCTGACTGCGGCGGCGGCTCTTGCCGGCGGTTGAAGCTGATGACGTGGTGGTGAGATATAGGATGAGGGAAACTATCAACTTTGTCGGTGGCGTACTCCGGCGGCGGCGTGGGCAGCGGCGAGGAGAGAGGGAGTAGTAGTTCTCGACGGCCACGGTCGCTCCCGCTCCACCATTCTTGGGAGGAGGGGGATGACGTGGGGGCTCTGGGTCGTCGGATCGGAGAGGCGACTCGGATCGCAGGGGCGAGCGGGCCGACTCATCCGAGTAGGGCTTGGATTCGGGTCGAGGCGGAGGATCCGGGTCGACGGGGAGTGAGACAGAAAGGGGTGGCGGCCGCGGCGGCTTCCTGGCGGTCGGCGACGGCTCTCGCTGCTGGTGGTGGTTCTGCATTATAGTGCAACAGTGGTCAGAGAAAAATCTCGAGCGAGAGAGAGAGAGAGAGGGGGGTAACTGGGTAAGTAAAGGGGAGTCCAAGGAGTTTCAAAGTTTGAAGCTTTTGAAGAAGAGAGAGAGAGAGAGAGATGAATGGTGATGGTGGTGGTGGGATTTATGGGTCCCAAAACTTTTTCTTTGTTTATGCTGAACGTAGAAATGGAGGAATTTGCAGGGGAAAAATCCTGCCCTTTACGTAATCTCAAGATTCCAAATTTTCAATTTAAATAAATGAGTCTTCAGTCTTCAGTTTGATTTCATTCCCACAATTTTAATTAATGTTCATCAGTTTGTTTTCATATGATTTTAAAACTCACAATCTAAATTTGGTATTAGTTCTTAGTTTGTTCATTTCTCACTCTCAAGGCATAATCCTTGGTAAGTTCAAATCTTCGATTTATTATAAGGAGTTGCGTTGAATATGCATTGGTATCGGTAAATACGCTCTATATTTCGTATTTTTCACTATTAATGTTACACTAAATAATTGAATTGATGTGTTAACCTAAATGACATGAAAATAATTTTATTAAGAAACACTGTTGTTAAAATATGCAAAATAACTTCCGAGTATGTTGGGGTCTACAGTTGATTTGAAATGCAACATGTCCAACCTCAACAACAATATACGAGAGAAAATAAATCATTTATTAGTACGAACCTACAACAGTGTAGAAGTCGTCGAGGTCTTGAGAACTAAACAAATATAGAGTAAGCAGTATTATGTAACAACTTTTACTAGCACAAAGCAACGCGGTGAAGCTAAGAACACTGAGTGGCTTACGGAGAATGCATGTATTTGGTTCTTTGCCTCTTCTTGACTTGACCAATTTATGATTATACAAGACATTCAAAAGGGAATAAGAAAGAAAGAAAAGCATCAGCCTCATCTTTTTATGCCTTTTTCCCCATCACCACCCACACACAATACAAGACCACTGCTTTTATTTTAAGCTTACATTCACAAAAAGAATCCAAAAACAATGACGAAAAATTGTGTTTGCTTTGATGCTTTCCACTTCATGGGAGGGACCCCATCGCCTCCTTCCTTGCTTTGCTTTTGGAATTACTTTTCCAGTCTCCACTTTTGACAGTCTCATTCATCTCTGTGGTCCATCCAAACTCATATCCCCAAGCCTTAACTAAATAGTGTGTTCGGCTTGGAGACATGGGATCTTAGATGTAGCAATCTTACCCCTAAAATTTGATCCACATCGAGTTAAACTGATATCCCAAGCTCTTATTTGAATCGAGGGAATATTAAGATGTACATAACTTGACTCTTCGGTAGAAAAAACTGATATCCCAAACTGATACAAGTATCGAGTTTGGTGATTTTTTGTAAAAGCGGCAAGTGAATGAGCAAATGAGAGTAATGACAGGTTTGAGTAATTGGCATAATATAAACCTAAACATCTTTCAATCATCCAGGGAAAAGAAGCCTGGTAAGCTTATGTACATTTCATTTCATATAAACCTCTCACCTAACAACAATGCCACTTCGGCAAATTGCTCAGCCCAAAAGAGAGTTTTTTTCGTAAACTCCTAAACCCAAACTCTGTCCATCTCGGAGGCTGATCGAATCCGCCTTTGCTACCCGAGGTCTGAGCATCTGCCCTTAGGCCAAAAACGCCAAAAATGTGAAGCATTCACATTATTTCCTAGTGAGGAGGGGGTGAAGAAGGGGGAGCAGCGAGAACATGCTCCACAAAGTTGGATCCAGGTGCAACATGAGTAGGCAAACCACCATTCTCGGCAACCTCGAGAGCATTCTCATTTCCGGTTTCATTATTACCAGATGCATTGACAGTTCGAACAGGGTGCAATAATCCATGCAACCTCAACCGGTAGCTTTGACTCAGGGATTGGGCCCTGACATATTGGGTAGTGGTCACCACAGTGGATGAGGGTCGTTCCTGTTCGGAGTCAGCTCGGAGGTTGGATAGGGCACTGAGGTCAAGATTAGGGAAGACCGAGCACCGGCATCGAGGACATTTCACATTTAGCCGCAACCACTGATCTATGCACTCAACGTGGAAGTTGTGAGCACAAGGCAATCCACGAACCTGCCCAACGTTACAAGAGATTATTCAGTACAGACCAAGGAACATCATAAAATGTAGGATTTAGCTTCATATCAGGTGAAGCCATTTTCTATTGTTACCCGAAATCTTCATCTTACCCTAATACAGCCATTTCAGACAAACGAGGCTAAAAAGCAAAAAGATCCTTAAAAATGCCAAAAGCCAGAACATCAAGCATGAATTAGGCATCAGACACCATTTTTCTTTCTTTCTTTTGTTTTTTTAAATAATAGGCATAGACATTTATATGTGATCCAAGCAATATAAGCCCTATATATCAATGACTGATCTTGCCTAGCAACTTCAGCAAAACAATTTCCAAATAGATGTTCCTCAGGAAAGCAATATCACAAATCACATTATTAAGTATGGTCCAAAACTGAACGATTAACTATCACCGATAATATTTTTCATATGTAGCAACTAATAAATGGGTTGAAAATCATCATCAACAATGCCATTGATATGCTCAAAAAAGAGGCATTAAAGTCTCATCCCTGCTGATAATGCTTGTTATTCAGTGCAACTAATAATGAGTACAAATATTCATTAAATTGAACTTGCTGAATCTAATTCAGTTCTCATCCTGAAGCCACAGGAAATCTTATCTTGCCAATAATGGACTAATGGTAGCAAAGCTTCTTATCTGGCCATGGCCAAGCTAACAGACAGAGTAAGCGAAAAACAAAGCGAAATAGCGGTATGCTTACCTCGTTTCCAACATGAAACTCTTCCAAGCAAATGGGACATTCACTACAGTCAGTCGGAACAGCCTTAAGTCTGAACTTAGGAAGTTCTTGAATGAGTGCCTCTACTGCTTCTCTCTGAAAGAAAAAGGCAAACAGTATAGCATCATAAAACTTAGGCTTCATCTGGAAATCATACAACTGGACTATAAATCAAAACATTTTCTTCATAAGTTTGGGATCCTTACAAACAACAAAAACAAAAGTTTTTGGCCTTGGAAGGGTGTTGAGGACATTGCCAATTGTAAATCATAAGATAACAACTTGAAAGAGTTAAGATGCCTACCACCAAAAACAGTCTAGTTTGGAACCTATAAAAGATGAATAACAACGAACCTGAGCAGCAGTCAAGTAAAGCCCTGGATGGTATGCAGCAGCATCCTGACCCATACCTCTCATCTCTTGACCGGCAGCTTCAAATGCCCAGTCAGGTACACGAATCATGTCAATTAATACCTACAATAGCATGCTTTTGATCAATATTCTTACCATATGTTTATTCAGAGGAAAAAAGAACACATGATCAAGTAAGCATGGTTTATGCAACGGAATTAATGATTATTGTAGCCCAAGGCCTAAACCCTAAAAATTGAACTACTAGACTATTTAGCATCAGTCAACTTGAAAAGAGTGGCCCTAGCTGCCCCATCATCCAGCTTTTGTCAAATAGCAAAGGTTCATTCTCGTTGACCAGAAAAATCCAGCCCAAAACTATGTTTTCTGGTGCACAATGGTACAAGAATAAACCCATTTTTCACATAACCAGGGAGGGATGCAAAGATCATGACTGCCAAACATAGCAGCCCGCATCCAAAAAGGGCCATTTTACTTAGTCTATACTGGGCTTAAGAATAGATAAGTGGCGCAAAAGATTAACTTTCGCCAAATATAGAAGGCAAAACAGAACCTGTATATAATGAGAATTACATGAAGTCTGATAGCTTAGACGTGTAGATAAAGCTCTTCCAAAATAGTGCACATCCAAACTAACCATTTTTCTCAAATAAAAATGACTTCTTAATATTTAACATTTGATCTATAGAGCGTATGCAGCACTGGGAAAGAATCATTCTAGTCAATATCATCTAATACAGACAACTATGAAAGAGAAATACTCACCCCATGCTCTGAAATAGGAATGCCTTGCTGAGCTCTTATCATGTGGGCTTGTCTTCGCGCTAACCACTATTCGCAGGAGAACAGAATGCACACAAAATAAAGCAAAACGAAGGAAAGAATCAGAACAGCTATAGCAGCAGCAGCGTACATTTTAAAACCTTAAGTAGATTATATAATGGAGACAGACCTTCCCAATGCAAAAGCAAGCGATGCAACAAAGTCCACAGTAACTAAAGAGCAACCATATTAGAAACCCCCATTTTTGACCTTCTTCAGGCAACTGCAGAGGTATGAAGACAGTTAGTAAGACCTGATAATACATTGCAGGAGAAATCATAAGGAAAAGTGGCTTACGCAGTCTCTAGCCTTAGTGAACCACAAGGTGCCAATGATAGTCCATGCCCAGAGAAAGGGATATAGTAGTAGAGAGAGAATTGAAAGAACCACCACTCTACCACAAAAGCGAGAATATCTCTGTTGCCAGCCAAAGTCCCTAACATATGATTTAGAGAATAGATAAATATCACAAGTGCAGGTGGTTGCAAAAATGAAAGATGAATCATTCTACAACAAAGGCTGCACTAAGAAATCAAGTTTAATATTTTCAAACAATAGGCAAACAGCATACAATAAGAAGCACAAGGGATGTACTAATAGAAAGCCCCACAAATGAAGTGTAAATAATAAAGAGTCAGGCAGCTTCACATGTTAACAAACATGTCAAAAATGTTGAGTCATTTTTCAACTACAATATCTTGCAAACAACATCAATACCATAGAACCTTATCTTAAAAAGATCAAGGTGCACAAAAGCGCAAAGGGTCCTAGGGCCCCGGAGGCGGGCTTCGAGGCGAAGGCGCATGCCTTTTGTAATGAGACGCACTTGCTAAAAATGCTTGAAAATCATTACCAAGCAATATTTTTGGTTGAATATGCTAGATGATGACATCAAATAAGTAATTAGATGCCATTGTAACTACGAAAAATACCATAAAGAGTCTTAGATTGTGATAACACAATGAATTCACTACGATTTTCACCAAAAAAGCAAGCAGAAAAAAAGAAAAAAAGCACAAATTGAAAAAAGGGGTGACTAATCCACTTACTCCAAGTCTAACAAAGACAAAGACAAAAGAAAGAGGAAGGGGGAGGGAAAGACACTAAAATTGCAAAAAAACAGAACAAGCCCTCTGAGGCGGGCGAGGCGCAACTGCGCGCTGGCTCAGGCACAAACCGAGGCATGCGCCTCAGAGGGCTTTTTGGATGGGCTAGGCTTTACCCCTTGCATGGCTTCGGGCTTTTGTGAGCCTAGGGCGCGCTTTTTAAACTAAGCATAGAACCCGTAAATTATATAGAAAAATAAAGCCGCACAACACCCATCAACTTAGAGAACATATTTGTTGCATGCTGTACCCACCACACCTGTTAATCTAGAACATATCCCCTCTCATCACAACATCAACACATCTGCTCTTACCAAATACACCCATTAACCGCATTGTGCTACAGATGTCACCAAGGCATTCTGTGAGATTCCTTCCTCTGCGTCATGGGATCAAATTCATGCGGAAACTACTTCCTCTTGATTAAGGGAAATTTACGGAATGCAAATCGGCCGTTTGTGGTTTCATTTACTGCTAGGATTTGTTCCTATCTAGTTTGCGGCACCCCTCCCCAGCCCCAAACTCCTACTTAGTTTACTAACCAAAAACTGATCCTAGACAGGGCCATATTTCTTGTCTCCCATCTTCTTGTCCAAATTGGACATTTCATCCCAATTTAACTATCTACATTGATGATACATAGAAAAGATCTATTTCGAATCCCAAACCAGACATAACCCACCCACCCCCAGAAGGATGCATCCTCTTTAGTATCTTCTTGTCTAAATTGGCTAAATATCTCAATCATGCATCTAACTACCTACATTCACTAAATATAAAACACCCACTTTGAATCCTGAACAAAACATAACCCACCTCATGAAGGATCCAAAACAAAGATCTCAATTCCAAAAATGGCCAAGTAAGAAGTCCAAACAGGCAGATTTTTCAGGTCTCTCTTAACCCCATTCTATTTGCAAAGGAAACAAGAGGCTCGGTACAGAAAATGATTTAGCAGAAATTCCGAAGTACATTCTAGTTCTGTCCCAGCCCAAGGACACTACCAGGAAAATTCACTCAAGGACACACCGCAATGGAGAACGGAGAATAATTTCGGGTCTCTAGATACAGAAAGTGTCACATCTTTGGAATATCGAGCATTCAAGCACAAACAAAACGTTCTCATTTCTCAAGGATGAAAACAATACTTTTCATCCACATAAAGTATAGCTAAAAGAATTTATACATGTAAAAACAATACTTCCGGGTGGAGGAATCAAACAGCACTATGCCAATAAAGCGTCCACTAAATAGCAGGATGGAGTTCCCATTTTGAGAAGTAACAAACTTGCAATCACTTGTACAGGAAAAGGAATGCTTACAATCCCATTCCGGCAGCAAACCCATTGTCCACAAACATCAAAAGCCGGAACAAAAACACAGCAGTGTAATCAGCCTGCAGATTCAAACATAGCAACATATGAATCTCTAAAATGCCAGTGTTACAAAACAAAATTGAAGCAAACAATGGATGGTCCATCAAGATTTCAAGCCCAGAAAAGAAGGGAAAGGAGGGGAACCAGAACATACCACTATCCATACGTGCAAAGGATATTTACACAGATGGTACCTCTTCCAGTTAATCGCCACTATAATTCTATAAGAATTTTGTCAAAGAACACTGAACAAATACACAATGCTTAAACCCCGCAAATTAAACTCGCATAGTAGCAGATCCACAAGAAGAACACAATTTGAGATGTCCGACACCATCTCCATTACGCAATTACAAATTATATTTCGAAATTCAGCGAAATTCCCAACAAGAAACATGAGAATTCACCATTCTAATCCCAGATACTGAACAAAAAAAAAACACCAGAAACGATTAAAATCATATCATAGCATCAAGGATACGCACTTGTAGCGAGCATCGACAAGAAGAAACCATCGTACCTACACGAAACCACAACCAAAAGTTCAGCAAATTAAATTCACACGACGGACATTCAAAATGGAGAGAGAAATTAAAAGAGAGAGAGAGAGAGAGAAAGAAATGAAGAATCAAAGTGAACCATTTGAAATTGACGCCTCTGATGGCCATCCCACAAGAGAAGCGACGAACTAGCTACTAGGTTTGAATCCCTAGGTCAGAACTTGAGCGAAAATTGAAGTGAATCCCGAGTCCAACATTCGAAAGAGGAGAATTAAATGCATAAATGGAGAGTTGGTTGGGTTCGGCGGAGAAAGAATCAGTCGACAAGAGAATCCTTGGCAGCAAGATTTTCGCGATCAGCAAAGCCAAAAGCAAATCAATGAACAGGAGACACAGAGAGAGAGAGAGAGATTGAAATTTGGAGAGCTGGGGAGGGAAGAGAGGAGAGAGAGGGAGGGAGAGAGAGAGAGAGAGAGAGAGAGAGAGAGAGTATTTTTGTGAGCAGGAATTGGGAGTGACAACTGAAGCACAGAAAAAAGGGGAAAGAAAATGCGAAGTAAAGCGAGGACACGCTATCTTCAACGCCAGTACTTTTTTTTACCTTTTTTCTTTTTTCCCTCTGGTAAATAACTTTATTTAATATTATTCACCGATTATAAAAAATTGTAAGATAATCGTAAAATTAGTTATGAAAAATTATAAGTAGTTATAAAGAGTTGTGACAAACTATAGGCGGTGGTTAGTTAAACTAAATGAAACAGAGCTCGAGATTATTTTATTCAAAAATCTTGACTAATAAACAAGTTTGATTTCTTCTTATCATTATATGATTTATTATATTATATTGTGTTATCCGTTACTATATTCACTAAACTCATCGAAAAAAAGTAGTAATAACTTTAAGTAATAATTGACATTAACCGCTAATAACAAACGATAATAACTAATTATAATTACGTTAGGTCATTAGAATAAATAGAGATTCATTCGTGTTTTTTCATTAAAGATATTTTGTCCGTTTCTTCCTCTTTATATTTTTGTTCGGTAATAAAGTTGCTCATAACCTTGCTCATTTACAATCATTCTATTTTGGTAGAAGGTTATGAGAAATAGATATTACGATGTCTATCTCCAATACAATATTGCTTGACATGAGTTGCTCAATTCTAATTTAAAAACCCCTCGTCCTCATCCATTAAAAAAATCATTTAGAGTAATTAAGGTGTGTTTGGTTGGGGGAAAAATATTTTCCAAGGAAATTATTTTTCATAGGAAAATGAATTTCTAAGGAAAACCATTTTCCACCCACATTTTCCTTTGTTTGGTAGAAGAAAAATAATTTTTTAAAATAGCTACTTAAATGCAAAAACCAACCATAAATATGAAAAGAAAAGGTAAATAACTAATTCAATATCAAAACCTATATATATATATATATATATATATATATATATATATATTTATATTGAGCACCTAAAATTGATAAGTTTGTACATCTCCTATGATCAAACTTTTCCATATATAAAATAATAGAAATTAAAAAAAAGAAATAAATACTGTAAAAAATTTCATCTATGAATTTTACAACAAAAAAGGGAAAAAAATAAGGACAAAACTTGGAAAAAGAAACTGAAGGTGGCACAAGCAACAAAAGTTTAAAACTTGAACTCCCATTGATAAGACTTTATTTCCTTTGATTGAGGCAGAGGAAAATTAACTTCCTTTCTCATAAAGGAAATTTATTTTCCCTTGATTGAGGTAAATTATTTTCTGACATAAAATATTTATCCACCACTTATACTACAAAATGGCGGAAAATAAAATGATAATTTTACGAGAAAATATTTTCCACTAAAACAAACCATAAAAAGAAAATATTTTCCATTTCCCCTTCACTCTGGCAACTACATTTTTGACATTTTTTATTATAAGAGTAGTTGTTACACCCCCAACCCCCCAAAGTTTTTTTTTTTTTTTTTGTAAAATAGGTAAATACGAGCAATTTTTAGGTAGCCCTTCTCTCAAGGGTTCTACCCAAATTATCCTCCATAAGAATGGAGAGGAATGAGGGATAAGAAGGAAGAGAATCCCAGTGCAAAGACTCGGGTGATAGAAAGTCCTAGTCTTGCTAACCAATCCGCCGCCCGTTACCTTCTCGATAATGATGATTGATAAATACTTTATAGCGACTCATGAGATATATGTGAGTATCCCGAATAAGCGTCCTGGATCTCTCTTGGAGGTTGGCACTCTCGTCTTAAGGCCTTAATAACTACTTGATTATCTCCTTCTATAACTATAGACCGAAAACCCGCTTGAATGGTCGCCCATACTCCGTTCCTCATTACCGTGGCTTCGCGATGAGAATTGAGGTCGAACCGAGATTCGAAACTCCCGCTTGAATAAATCTTCCGTCCCAACTTCTAATGACATATCCTCCTGCATGCAGTCGTTGAAGATTTTGATCCATCAAAGTTGATTTTGATGAATCCCCGGCGGTTTCTCCCATCTGTTCAAGGAGGAATCAATTAGTTAGGTATAGTTGTATACTTGTATGAATCTTATTTTGTTTTATTGTGTTTTTTTTTTTGTTTTTTTGCGTTTTCTTGTTGAAATGCCAAAGTAGATAACCCAACTGAGAAGGTGGTAGTTGAAATGTGGATAATTGGTGGAAAGGATCAGTCACGGTTAAGATCCGATCTATACTTTGTTTTGAAGCTTAAATACTGTTTTTTTTAATCTTTTCCCAAACGATGAATACGTGTTTTGAGGTTAAGCGGTACGATAGTAGTAGAATTCATACAAGTAGAATGTATATGTAACTTGAATTAACTTCTAGGAACTGTAGTCAGCAAAACCTCTAATAAGGTAGGATTCTTTCCAAATTATGAAGTTTATTCTATGAGTTAATGATTCTGGTGCGGTAACGGCCTATGCAAATTTGAATGAAACCGAATACATTGCTTGCCCTTTCTTCTCCACGAGAGAACAAAACTCTTGTGCAGGGCACTTTACTTGGATTCACTTGTCATAATATGTCGGATGAAGATGGATAAATTTAAAAAAAATGTAAAAGGAAGGTATAGGATGAAGATAGATGAATTTATCATTGATCAACTTGTACAAAGATGTGAAAAAGTTAAGAAAATTGAGAGAAAATAAACCACTGCATAAGTTGCATTTTTACATGGCCCTCATCTTGAGCAACAACTATGTACAGTGGAACCCCAGAAAAACTAGGTTCATTACCTACAGTTGGGTGGATTATAGCACTTATATACTGTCGATGCCGGTTTCTTGTATGCTGGTATACTCTTTGGATCAACTAATCTCACCTCTCCTGGACTAAAATGAAGATTTGTATGCCTGAAACCGGTTCACAGAAAAAAAAAAACAAAAGTCGTGATCCTTCATATGTACATATGTTATACTCGGCAAAAATAGGTATTGCTTAAGAAGTTGCAACACTAACATGTAACATTAATACCTTCGAAGATCGAGTCCAACTAAGCCAGCTTGTAGAACTGATAAGTTGTCAGAATCTGGGGACACAATGATCACAGTATCTCCAGAGTACTGAGTTTCGAGAATTGACATGAGTTGTGTCACCCGGACAAAAACATCGTCAACACTCTCATTCGGGGTCCCATCATCAATGGGAGGAGGCTTTAGGCTTGGAGATATACCATCTGATGCATACACCTGTTTTAAGCACCAAAGCATTCAGAATCAAGGCTTTTTGGAGATATACCATCTCCGGAGTACTGAGTTTCGAGAATTAAGCTGTTTGGAGACATGTATGCTGTATTAAATATGTACATTTTGGTTCAGAAGTCATTCAGAAGATCAAATCCAGACCTCAGAGATGGCGTTTAGCGCTTTGCCTTCGTAAGCCCCCAGGCCACGAGCATCCAAGAAGCTGTACTCGGGAACTATATGGCTGCAACCAAATTGAAAGACACCCATTTCATTTAAAAGGCAACAAGACCACTTCTTAGTCACCAAATGTTAAGGAGTTACTATGAACTCACAGCTTACAGAACATCAACAATAAACTAGAGCTACCCAATGGAAGTCTAATGATGCCCCCCCAAGTTCTCAATTCAAAACCAATGCCTATCCAACTCGGAATCTCGGAAGTTATATCAGGTTTGTATAGCAAGATTGAGCTACCAAACACATCTATAGATCAGCAACAACAACAATAACAAAAACAACAACAACACCCAGTATGTGATTCAATCACGATACAGTCTCGATAGTCTAATAGAAGGCTAAAGCTAGAGCAAAGCTACACAAAATTCAACTTAATTAGAGCATTAATTAGTAAACATAGGAGTATTTACCTACGATCAATTTTACTAACGGAGGCAATAATCTCAGCAGCTTGATAAGCCCTCTGGGTAATAGAAGGCCAAATCCAGCAACTCCCATCACAAGCCCCCATTTCCTTCAATTCCAAAGCTGCCTTCACCGTCTGTTTTATCCCAGTCTCCGATAACCCGCTATCAACGGACGTTTTCGCAACTGGGTTCGTGTTAATTACCCCTATGCTCTCAAATTGAGACTCCCTGCCCTCACCAGAAAGTACCTTCATCAACCCAGAAAAATCAAACTCAAACTAAAAGATTAATTCAAAGAAAAGGATTAAGGAAAGATTGAAAAGGGTAGGTTTTCTGGGTTTCTTCTTGGTTAATTACCTGTTATTGAGCTTGAATGGGGGCATCTGGAAGAGGCCGCGAGCATCCGCGGGAGGGGGTGAAATGGGGAGTACTTGGGAACCGAGGAGAGAGATGGAGAGGGAAAATGAGTTCAGGAGGTGGCGGCGGCTGATGGGTTTGGAGGGGCTCGGAGAGGCGAGAGAAGGCGGTGATGGGTGAGGTGGTGGTGGTGGTGGTGGTGGTGGAAAGAGGGTTTTGGGGCTGGATATTTTTATGGGGTTCATGTTTTTGTTTCTCTTGTTCTGTTTTTGAAAATCTGTTTTCTGTTTTCTTGATTGGGGAGAAGGCACTTCACCACTATGAGGACTACTAAGGCATGTGTTTTTTGGCAACGGGTAGCCCATCATGGTAAGTTTAAAATTTGGGCCAAGACAAGGCATATATATAGATTGTTGGTATCAAATTTAACAATGGAGTCTATGCTAGTGGATATATCTATTTGTCATACAATTAATATTGGCTTGTGTTGAGATCTAAAATATATTATTTTCTCGCATTTCAAATGAGACATTACTTATTTAAATTACAATACAAGGATTTGCTGACCTCATCTCCTCTTATAAGTGAAATTTGACCCATGAAAAAAATGGGGTCATCTGTTGTCAGTTTAACAAATAATTTTACTATGAAAGTCCACAATTAGCCGAACCCAAAAAAAAAAAAATTATATGAGCCCTTTGTAGACCGTAAAATGATGACCATTGACTGCATTAGACAATGTATGACTTAGGGGAAACAAAATATATCAGCAAACAAGTTTACATATAAGACAAATAAATTGTTGGTTGTTCTTGAAAATGTTAATTACCAGGCATCAATGGCAGAAAACTTTTCCAATATTAATTTTCAGTAATTAACGACTGTCATTTCATTATTAATTCTAATTGTAAACTTAACAAGAGATGGGTTTACAGCTGGTTTTACATTCATGGAAAACCTTGATGAGAAAAAGAATGTGCTTATTATTTCCAACACAGGATCATGAGAAATTCCAATCATAACCCCCCAAAAAAAAAAATCTTTCAAGTTTATGAACCTCTGATCAATTGAACTGTGATCATCTGATATGAGTTTCAAATTTTCTCATCAGAACCCCTCTCAGAGACTTTTTGTAGATGCTTGATCACTCCTTTCCCTGTGCTTTGACCTGCAATTTCAATACAAAACTTCAGGAATCATGCGGAATACCATCTTCTGGATAAATGCTAATACTACTAAATTTTCATATAAACTCAGCCTTAATCAAAGGAGCAATGCAGCCGATGCTTACAACTCAAGCAGGGTTCCATCCTGAAACCAACTGATAACGGGTGGAGTAACTTACTGGCTCGTGTACGGGATGACACACATTTTATATTATCGTATCGAAAGGAAGAGGGGGAGGGGGCCTTGCCTGCATAATAAGCACCTTCTACACAGCCAAAGTGATCAGGATTCGTGTGCTCCCCTGTGAAATATACTGGACCTACGGGTGCCTTTAAGTGGGTAGAAATCCCCAAAAAAAGGAGATTAAATCAGAATACATTTCATAACCAAAACTTTGCATATAATGGAGTTTGATCAGATATGGATGATGAACAACTAACGCGAAGTTGTTGATGGCGTTGGTGGGTATATCCAACAGGCCAATTTGAGTAGCTACCATGGTAGAATTTGTTGGACTTCCATCTGGGTATGAGTATGCCCTCCGGTTCCGGAATGTCGTTGCCAAACATCTTACGAAGAACCTCCATGACTTCAGCTTTGGTCTTCTGGTCCGTTTGCTGCTCGATTCTGAGTGACTCTTCATCGCATGTCATCACAAGCAGGATATTCGATCCACGCATCTCGTGTTCATAGTGCTGCAAATGCCATTTTTACATGTATCATCTTTCTAAGGTAATGCACAACCAAAAAAGAAAGAAAAGATGAAACTTTGCTAATTTTATGATTTCATAAGATAAACATCAAGGATGTAAACTGAAATTTGTGTAACAATATGGACGCAACCCATGAAAGTGAATCAAGCTGTACTGATTTTGATTTTGATGAATCGAGAAAAAGATCAGTTCTTGCTGATACTATAAGGTATTTTGATAAAATGCAACCAATATGCATCTAAGGATAGGTTAGTTTCTTCGAGTATGGTTGTGTCATGTTCGATAACCATCTACAAATTGCTGACAGATTTACGAATCAGTTTTTCCAGGTCTAGTAACACAACAATACAAATGATAAGTTTTTGTACCTTCCAGATGGGGTAATAACCACGCCGTTCATGAATGTAGAAGAAGAATTCGGTACCAGGACCGGTTGGCCAAAATTTGTGAGGGAATTTGAGGAAGATTTTGGTGAATATGATCATATTGAATTCACAGATAGCTCGCTCTTTCCATTCCTGTTTGAATTCAAAGTCATAGAATCTAACGTCAGTTATTTTCGTTTTCGAAGTCCCTCATCAAGATCTATCTGAGTATCGACAAGTGATCTAGAACTTGCCGGTAATTTTGGGTTGAACTGAATCAGATCGCTTTGAAGAACTCCGAGGCTTACAGAGACAATGGCTGCTTTAGCTTGGTATGTAACCCCATCCTCCGTTTTTACTGTCACCCCACTGTTTGAGTAGTTTATCTCTTTTACTACCTGTGATTGAGAAAGAGAAAAAAAGTGGGTCGATTACTGGCAGATCCAGAATTCAAATATTTTTTTGTGAGACGGTCTTATATTACCTTATTAAACTTGAGTCTGGGATCGATCACAACATCGTCTTTGTACGTGAGAAATTGCTTGGCAAAGTGATGAACAACGGTTTCAAATCCCCTAGGGTCAGCCACAAAGAACTGTTCGTCTCCAAAATCTCTAAACTCGTTCCTAGGTAAAGTATGCTTCAAGCTAGTAACTCGAGGGGGCTCTCCATCTTCATAGTCGTAGTAGTAGTAGTCCACCATCCTTTCCAATGGAGACCTTGGAACCCTGCAAGACCACGATAATTTGCACCATACATTCGGTCATCGTTTATTAGTTTTAAACTTTTAGCTGAAATAATTCTGAAATACAGGCTTTCTGGTTTGAAAGTTTTGTATTTAGTTTAAATCTTAATCAAAAGTTTGAACTGATGAATGGTCGGGGATCATGTAACACGAGTACCTACCGTTTGCATAGACGTTGCAAGGCCAGTATAGACATATCCTCTTGTGTTTCTTGCATGGATTCCGATAATTTCGAGCCAAAATGAAGCACTGCTTCGGCTTCTTCCATGGCGGCTTTCACCTCATTCTCATCGTATAATCCACCTCTTTGAGAGAACAAACAAAGACATCACAAGAAATTCATAATTAAGGCTAATTAAAGGCTGATTAGGCTGATTGAGGAGGGCACAAAAGCACCCCAACTAATTATATGTAGTGATGACCGCACTGAATATATTCTTCTAGAAATACAATAATATTTTCTAGAATATTTCCTAATTAACTTTGTAGTCTGTATGTAGGCTCAATCAAACTCATAACTTACTATAGTATAAAACTTTTCTCGAATATTCTAACTATACATCATGTTAAAACTTCTAGTTACTACGGTTACAAAATTTGATGTCATAATCCTTCTAACTACAAAGTATGAAGTGCAAAAGATACTTACGTATATATGTACATGAAAGACATGTTAAGATTTTCCCAAGAGTCCAAAGATGGAACCGTCCCGACCAGCGGCCACCATGACCATACCCCACATGTGCCAACCCATAAAGAGCGAGCTTGATCTGACTCGTTGTGGACAAGTCACACCCAACCCCCCAAAAAGTCAATGATATGGGTGTCTAGAAAAGAAGTGAGCAATAAAACTAAAGAGAAATAATGAGAGATGATTAATGTACTCTTGTCTATAAACGTGTGATGAGACATTGGTGTAGTTTGAGAAGACAGTGTTGAGGTTGATTTGCTTGGCCGCTTGTTGGACAGGAGTGTGTGATGATGATTGCGATTGACCCTCCTCGTCTCCCTCTCTCCCCCACCATGAAGCCAATTCGCACCCAACTCAATCACTTGTCCACCAAATTCCTCCCTATGAATGCGACCCCCAATTCTTGATGTGCCTTCTAATATGATGAACTCCCTAATCCCACCATCATGGACCGTCTTCGCCGCTGATATGCCTGCCAATTCCATCACACCATACACTTCCATTAGTGCAATAATGGATCATTTGTCTCATCATTATTATGCTCCAAAACAAAGTTTAAGTTGATGGTAGAAGGTTTAGAAATTATGGTTTTATACTCTAATACGCCCCTCATGCGAATGTCCTTTGAATTTGAAGTGTAGATACTCGCAAAAGATTGTTTCGATGTTCAAACTTAAGACTTGTTTGATCGAAGGCACCGATAGCATATACAGTAACCAATGAAGGTTTAGAAATGATGGTTTTATACTCTAATACCCCCTCCAAGTGCGAATGTTCTTTCGATTTGAAGTGTGGATACTGCAAAAGATTGTTATTGATAATCAAACTTAAGATTTCCTGTTCGTAAGGCACCGATAGCATATGGAGTAATGAATGAGGTTTAAGAATGATGGTTTTATACTCTAATACCTCCCTCATGCGAATGCCCTTTGGATTTGAAATGTGGATATTGTAAAATATTGTTACCGATATTCAAATTTAAGACTGCCTGTTCGAAGGCATTGATAGCATATGCAGTAATCAATTAAGGTTTAATAATGATGGTTTTATACTCTAATACCCCCTCGTGCTAATGTCCTTTAGAATTAAAGTGTGGATGCTATAAAAGATTGTTGTCGATATTCAAATTCAAGACTGTCGGTTTAAAAGGCACTAATAGCATATATAGTAATCAATTCAACCAAATAAAAATCTAAACTGATAGTTGAATACTCAAGAATAATTATATACTCCAACAATAATGTAATTAATAAACGGCTTGAATGAATTGTAACTATGACAAATATTGACATAATAAGACATAGTAAATGATGGGATGCTTGAAACCTAATTTTTTGGGAAAGTAAAAACTCTCCCTGACATTGTGATGGAAACATTCAAACAACCATAATTCATTAATGTCTTTGGATGAAAAAAAAATGAACAGCTCGTTTTACCCTACCCTGAAAGCATGCATTCTTTATTAAATATAAATGCAATAAAATTAAGGATAAATAAATAAACATTTTATTAACTTTTCTAAAACTTTCCTCCTCAATATCTACTAACACCACCGTAGCCACCGTCACCACCACTAACAAGTACACTATAATGAACTCGACAATCCTGAACCCGTCTTTCCCCTACTTCTTCAAGTCCTTCTCCCCCGTCCCAATCCATGTCGTTGCCCTATAACTTAGACTGCTAGCACTTTTGAAAATTGGGTTTCTTTCTGTTGAAAGAAATCAAAAGAAGTTAAATTAAGTGTAGTTCTATTTAACAGAAAGAAACTTGAAAAGATTGAAAACAAATACCTGAAATTCCAGCTCCGATGATGATAACTGACAAGGGCGGCTTTGAATCAGAAGCCATATACCATTGAAATTTATTCGAATCATTTGAAATAAACCGCTGAGACGAGCATGCCTCACTTCTTATAAGAGTGATGAAATGCTTCAACATTTTAATTCATTATCTCTCCAAGGGCTCCTATGACAATCCCAAATATATAAAGCAATGGATCCCCCTACATGATTTTGTCCTTGAAATTTACACATCAAAATTAAAGATGCCATGCTTTAATTTTAATTGATCTTTGTGTGGCCACAACTCACATGTTTTACACATGAACGAAATCTAGGAATGGCAATTATGACCATCGTGCTTTTCACGTAAACAATATCCACCATACATACTAACCTAAAATTAATCATTCTTCTAATTACAATGACTCTCATCAATTTCCAATAAAAGTAAACTTTTTCACCTTTTTTACACATGAATAAATTACATGTAAAATACTCTTAAAAAAAAAGGAAACAATGAAATTACAACTGGTAAAAGTTCATCTGATTTGAAAGTAAAAAAATTAAGTTTGATCATCAAGATTGTCCATTTCATCTGGAAATCTTAACCATTCTTAATTTGTTATACTCACTCGGACGGGAAAACCTAAATCAACATTTTACCCTTAAAAGAAATAAAGTGCTAGTGAAAATGTTGTTAGATTTCTATTTTCGAGAGCACAATAGATGGTAGAACAAAGTAAAACAATTATTTTGATAATAAATAATTTAATTTTTTCGACCAAAATCAATTTGGGACAAATATTTGTCCGACGTGGAAAAAGATTACAAATAATTGTATGAAAATCCAATAAAGACAATTTCTTTTTTGGCTTTTTATATGATGAATAATTGCGTGTAACACACTACTAAACAAGAGAGAGAGAGAGAGAGAGAGAGAGAGAGAGAGAGAGAAGGCGGACAAAATGTTTTTTCTTTTTTATTTTAAAATAAATTTTTAAAAAAACTTTTGTAATCAATGAGATATATAGGAGGACAAAATGTTGGGATCTCCAAGGGCACCATACTAAATAAATCTATGACTATTAATCTATAATTGTTCCGATTAAAATAAATTAATTTTAAAAAAATCTCTGCTAAATTTAAATAAAATAATATTTTTCTTTTTAATATGAATAATAGCTTTTTTGAGTCAAAATATGAATAATAACTTGCGTGTTAGACACTTCATGAAAAAAACAAGGGACCACAAAAGAGATTCTTAAGTGCATCATTAATTAATATAAGATATATTTCGTCCGTTTTATAATAATTGTTGTTTTCTAACTTTGCGGAAATATAAAATTTGTTTTAAGAGATCAAATTGTTTCGAGGTTTCATTGGAAATAAAAAAGTTAACGAATAAAAAGAGAAAAATTAATAAGTGTAAAATTAAAAAATAATTATTAAAATTATAAACTGCTAAATATTATAAAATAAAAAAATTAATTAAAATAAATGTATTGTAAAATGGAGAAAATATACCAAACAAAATCTATAATTATTCTAATCACAATCTCTAATTTTAAAAAGAGAAGTTCCTTTTTTCTTTCTATTGTGAATATGACTTGGATTGGATACGTAGGAAAATAAGAAAGTAAGGAAGAAATGATGGATGGAAATATTACTAGCGAAAAAGCCAAAAAAAAAAAAAGAAAACAAAAGTTGATAAATCTTGCAGTTTGGGAGTATACCTTGACCCCATGAGGATAATGTCAAATTTAGACCTCAAAAAGTTAATCAACTCCAACCAATAACACGAAACTCGAGTGGAATTGAACTCGATCCAATACTTAAAAAGGTAAATTGAGATGATCTAAATTCGATTAAAATATTTTTGCTAAAGTGTTTCGTCTCTACTTCAAGACAAACTTATTACACCAAACATCAATCCGAACTTAAAATCAACTTGGCCGGAACTCAAACCGAATCGAAACTCAATTGAATCTTATTGACTTAACATAACTCAATCCTAACTAACCCAAACCAAAATCGACCCGAATACGCGATTGTCGGATCTAATCAAATTACATGATTGTAATTTCCTTGCAAAATCTGAATTATCTTTTTCCTATATCACTTTTGGTTGTAGTATGTGGATTGAAGATATGGAAGGCCATAATTGATGGAAAATTTCCATGATTCACAAAAAGCCATTTGTGTCTTCAAGAAAAGATGATATGTCATAATTACTTTATTACATTATTTTCAATTCCTTAAATTTTTCTTACCTTTATATTGCTTAATGGCCCACATTCACTTGCCTTGATGGCCCTATTTATATCCCTAAAATCACAAACTCATACTTTTGTCAATTGCTCAATTATTCATCATTCAAAAATTCTAAAAATTCATAAAATTGTTAAAGAGAACCTTCATAAAAAATAATAATATTTATAAAATTTAAAAATATTAAAAAAGAAATACCCTTAAATATATTTGCAAACGAATTTATCCTATTATTGCAGATATTGCAAGTTAATTACCTAATCATGAACAATGTACTAGAATTTGGTAATTTTACAAGAAATTTCTTTCTCTAACTATGACAAGTTGTTATACCTTGCTACAATCAACACTCGGAGGTCTGCGTAGTTATATAACCAAAAAATTCAGTCATAATTACAACAAACGGAAGAAAACGGACAAAAAAATGACGACAACCGAGAAGACAGCTTGCACATGCCATGTCCTCAAACACGACCAGCCTCTACCAGCTGCTAGCTCGGTGGGTTGTTGTTCCCTTTCGACAATACGCCCGTTTCTCCTTGCTTTTGGGTTGTGCCGGTTTGTTCCGAGCCTCAAATGCAATTTTTCGAGTCCAAACACCTTTTAGACTCCACATAGTCCTAACAATTCTAGTGCATTGGTCATGATTTTTCCCGATTTTGGGTTTTCCATGTTAAAATTCTTGTGTCTCTTATTATTTTTCCTTCTTATTCATGTTTATTATTTGTGAAAGTAAACTCCCGATCTTAACACATTAGACATTCACAATTTAAAATTCAGCACTTAGAAGGGTACCTTATAGTCACAATGTTCTCTACTTACTAGTGGGTCTTAATTTTACCCTGTAAGAGACTGCACCCAAATAGGACTAGGCCTAAAAATGATTAGTGGATGCACCAAAAGCTCAAACTCATAAATTCCATTATGCATACGATAACATCGGATCTATAAAATCTCACATAAATAAGATTTGAGAAAATCCGAACATGGATAACATCACGCCTTTTTAATATCTACTGTATTAAGTTATTTTAATTTAAAGAGGCTTCCCTTTGGATTTTTTATGGATAAATTTTACGTATATATACATTCTAGAGAGAATCAAAATCTAATATCATTTTTAAAAATCAAGTATTCTACCACTAAACTTGCCCTTATTTTAATTTAAAGAAACTACCCTTTAGATTATCTAGCTTCAAGGGGATTTATTTGATACTCTAGCATAGGAAGACTACCCCCCAAAAAAAAAAAAAGAGTTGAGGAAACATTTGACTATGCTCCTATGATCCCCAAAAAAAAAAAAAAAAAAAAAAGGAAGGACTCCACAAATCTTGGAAAATTTATTTAGAAACTTTAATGACTAATATTATTATTAACTTTTCTTTTTTTTGGTGCAGATTAAGATTATTATTATTATTATTATTATTATTAATTATTATTGACTTTTCACATGGGGACAATTGTTTAGCATTAATTAGTATAAATTAAACGACTTAAGTTGAAAAATTATTATTATTATTATTAATTATTATTGACTTTTCACATGGGGACAATTGTTTAGCGTTCATATTAATTAGTATAAATTAAACGACTTAAGTTGAAAAATTATTATTATTATTATTATTAATTATTATTGACTTTTCGCATGGGGACAATTGTTTAGCGTTCATATTAATTAGTATAAATTAAACGACTTAAGTTGAAAATTATGATTTCACTGTTTACCACATTTTTGTTTCTGATTAGTAATACATCATATCAAAATATCAATAAACAAACTACTAACCCCCAATATATATAGGCTTCTTGTCAACCGCGGGTCCCCCATGATTTTTAAAATTAATTTTATTTTTGTAAAATCTATCATAAAAGAGTAAAATAGGGAAAAAATAATTATTTAGAAAAATTATATGATACTCTTTTCTTTCTTTTTTTGAGTTTTGTTTTGACAACAATTATATGATGCTCTTATATAACTTGATAACACCAATGGTGATAGTTTATAAAAAACAATCAATTTACATGAATAATTCAGGCAAAGGTAATTAGTAACGATAGAAGTGGCGTAGCTATGTTAAGGCTACACCCATAGCAAAAAAATAAATTAATTAAATTCATAAAATTATTAAAGGGGACACCATAAAATATAACAATATTTATGAAATTTAAGAATATTAAAAAATGGGACACCTTTAAATATATTTGTTAGTACCGCCACTAAGATAGGTAATTCAAACAGAGCAAGGTACTAAATAACAAGGCAAGGGAACAATCGCTATTTTTTTATTTTTTATTTTTTGTATGGGGGTTTGATATGAGTGAACAAATTATAACCAATATATAATGTTTAATTGAAATAATTATTCAAATATATAATTATTTATTGCAAAACAGTTCTTATATAAAAATGATGAGTGATTGATTACTCATTTATGTTAAAGGATAAATTTGGGTCTATAATATAATTTCTAATTTTAGAGTGAATGTTAAAACAACAAAAAAATCTTTTTTTTTTAGTCTAAAAGATGTGGATAGATGATTTGATCGTTCCAAGAACTTGGGTAATTTTTCCCTTGTAATTTTATAATCTCAATAATAACTTTTTCTTTTGTAAAACACAAAATAACCCTTATAAACTTATGGCTGGACTTTGTATATGTCATATAATTTTTTTTTCGGTGATGATTTCAAGGAAAATAATGATATAAACTATAAACTATTTTAAGATTACAAAACTAAAAGGAATGGATGAAAATAATATAAACTTTAGACTTTTGAAAGAAAACAATACATTTTTTTCTTTGGTACTCGCAATATAAACTTTAAGTTTATTTAATATCAACATAATACTTGTCGAATTAAGGGATTGTGACTTAGTGAAATAATGATGTGCTAAATAATGTTACTTATTTAGGCGGTGGGTTTAATTTATTTAACAGGATTTGTTTAATAATTTTTCAAATGTGCCTATAGAAATAAAAAAATCAACGCTAAATATTCAAATATGTCGTTCACGTCGGCGACTTCGCTTACCATGTCATTGCAACACCGAATCATAACTTTTCAACTCACTGTTGTTCTATTGGCATCAATAGGTTAAATTTTACAGTGCTAGCGTCAAATAAAATAAAATAGTTCATATTATTTTCTACCAATAGTGCTAAAGTTGGTATTTTATTTTCAAATCTTAATACCTCTTAATAATTTTATATTCTATTTATTCCGAATTAAAATGATTAAGAAAAATATCATTTATCATAATTTTATATTCTATTAAGCAATTCTTAATTTCACTTCTAATTGCATTTTTATCATTTTTTTCTATTATGTATTTTTTCTCCACTTTGGGAAGAGTAACTTCTCTATATTCCACTTTAGGAACATAAAATTATTTTTCTTCCTTAATATGTGTTATATTATGTATAAATTATTTTTTAATTTAAAATTCTCATACAAGAACAAAAGGATAAACTAGCTTTATTTATATGGATGGAACTTTAACTGTATATATTTAAAATTAAAATTATTATATTTTTATACATAATTTTTATTATTAAAATTTCGGTGCGAGTGTACGGACACAAACTAGTTAGTCAAATAAAAAGTAGATGAAAATTAAGGTGTGAAAGTGAAACACTAAATTGTGTATATAAAAGACATTTACTAATCAATAATATAAGTGCGTTCTCTTTTACTTGAATTTTTTCCCCTCATGATATGTCTTCGTCATGTGTGCGTAATAACATTGGTCGGAAAATTCCCTAATTTGGAAGTTTGCTTCAATTTAGTTTCCTTTCTGATACCGTATTCATTATCTCTTTTATCTTTTTAGATTATTGAAACTGTTACTAACTTAGTTACGAGTAAGTGATAAGCCTCTTTTACTTCAATTTTTTCAATCGAATCAAAATTTGAAACTATTACTATTTTTTTCTAATAAATTATCTCTCTTTCTTGTATGAGTTGAGTTTTTCTCCTTCTTGTGAGAGTCTTATTTCTCGCCTTTTACGAGTTGTTTCTCTTATCAATGCGTACAAGTCTTATTAGAGTTGTTGATTCGATTGGAGGATATATCTTTTATATTTTGATCAATTAATTTCATTGATTTCGATTGGGAATGATTCAACAATTGAATTTCATATGACTCGATCAAAGTGATTTTTTTTTGTTGGACTTATTATATCACACAGAGATCTTTTATATGCAATTATACAATAATTCATCGATGTTTACCATTAATTTTGTCATAATAGAGATATGTTTTGATATTTTAGATTTATCCTTGTTAGAAAATTATCTTTGTATATGTCATATGACTTTCTATTAATGAAAATTTTCTTTCTATCAAAAAATAAACTCTCCGAAAGAACACGGTTTGTGGCCTTATTGATGTTGTAAATATAGAGTCGAACGGAAATATATTTACTATTAATTTTGTCGAAAAAGAAATCTGTTTTAATATTTTAGATTTATTCTTGTTAGAAAATGATCTTTACAGATGTCGTATGATTTTTTATGAATGAAATTTCTCTTTCTAAGAAAAAAAAGATCAATCATCATGAATTACTTGATAACGTATTGATATATATAATAACGACTTTCGACTTATCGTAAGTAGATATCATCAACAATCTGAACACCAATTAGCATCGATCAGCACTCATTAGCACTTGTTTATATTTCTTTTCCCATCACTCATCACCATAAACCAAACTCATAAGCACTCATCAACAAATAAGTTCAACAGCTTACCAAGGTTGATGATATAATTTCTAAAATGTTCCATTTGACATTAATTTTGGGCAACGAAATTGATGTTTCCCATTGAAAAAAGAAAAAACTTTGCATGATCATTTGTTGATTCTTGGGAAAATACAATGAACTTTGAACACAAAACACAAATTAAGCTAAGTATCTGGAAAGGGTGTGAATTGAAACACTGAAACTATCCACTCTTTCTAATAAATTTTGTCCCCTCATTTATTTTTGTGTGTGTTTTAGTACTTTGAATAGGTCTAATACCCTCATTATCTTCCAAAAATGTACTTTTAGCTCATTGGAAAATTTTGATCAATTACGTTCAAATCACAACACGAACTTTCCCGACATTTTCACGAGAAGTTTCTACTAATTAAGACTGAAATCCGAGTAGATTAGATCCTACATAGGTTCGATTATTTATGTCTCTTTTGCTGTATGGTTCTTATTAATTTTAGTTTAGTTAGGATATGAAATAAACAATAATGTATATAAGCTCAAGTGAGATTCAGATCACAATTTGTAATTTTTAATACCATCGAAAAGGCGTATCAAAATATATAATAAAATCTATACTGGGTCGCCAAATTACAAAATAAATTTATAAAAGCATAACTATCGATTTAACTTTCGCGAAATAATTGCTATCATTAATTGTCGCATGAATTAGTTTTTGCCAAACCTATAAAAACCTATAAAATTGATTTTTTTTTTACCAAATAAAAATAAAACCATAAATTGGAGAATAATATTATAGGGTACAGAATTTAGTGCATATTTCAAGTACACAACAATTGTGGTCCTTAATTATGTTGTTACTTCACGACACAAAGACAATCATTTGACGTCGAAATATCTTGACAAGAAATTGAAATCCCTTTGAAAAGAATGTGAAACACAGAAGCTTTCTATTTCTATAAATTTTTTTATATTTTTTGGCCGGTGATATTTTAAAATATAGCCACCATTATGGCGTCATGCTATACGTAATTATTATTATTGTTATTATTAATCAAAAACAGAAAAACCATGATAATTCACGTCTTGGTCTTGGCTTTCAAACCTCGTTATACTTTTCTTTAATTTGGTAGCTAACTTTTTTTGTCTTAATCAATTACACCCGTGAATGGTACAGCTAGAACAAGTCTTTTGGATCCTTTCCCGTCCTTTTTGTGAGGCGAGGGACGGTTGGCTCGATGTCATAAATTTTTAGAAGAGAGCATGCCTCAAAAAAAAAAATGATAATAAGATGGATTGTTTAAGGTTTTACTTTATTTCAAAGTGGGTTTTTAGTTTAAAGGTTCTAAGAATGAATGATTGGCCTCTCCGATGTGATAATTAACCGTCATCTCTAACATATTTATCGCATAATATCTTTTAACTAAAATAAGTTTATGTAACACCGATTGGGCCAAAAAGGAGTGTAATGTTTGTTTGTTTGTTTGTTTATTTGTTTTCATATCATTTTACACGCACACACGAGTGACAATTAGCTCATCACTTGGAATTAGTTATTCGTCTTTCTGTCTCATATAATAAGAAAGAAAATCATTGACTTTCAATGTATTATTCCTACATAGTAATATCCCACACGCCCACTTAATTTTGATTTTTTTTTAAATTTTGATGACTTAAATTTGAATTAATTTTGAAGGGGACGTGTGTTATATATGATTACATCTTTTAAATATAATATTTAGAGAAGAGGTTGGTTCTAGAAACCTAAATTTAAACTACACAAAATACATAAAAAAAAATATATTATTTGATTTTTAAGGATTCGAATTTATATTATATATATATATATATATATATTGGGATAAGGCTATTACATCTCAATAACACTTTATTGGTAAGTATGTAAAATATTATAAATACTATGTAAATATTTTAAACTATGCATGTAAAATCTTCTAAATGGTGCAACAGAGTTGGTTTTACCTTTTGGCAGCTTGAATATAGGTAGGTTGAAAAAGTTCTTAGACAAAGAGTCGCATTTTTCTTATCACTTTCATGGAATATTTTTAGTCATAGCAACTTAGGTAGTTAGAATTAAGACTAAGGTTTGTTGAGCTGTAAGATTGTCAAGAATGATAAGTAGTTGAAAGATAATTGAAATGCTAATTATAAGGAATTATAAGAAGTTAAAAGGAATTGTAAGGTTGTAAGCTAAAACTAAAAATAACATGGTGTGAAAGTATATTTTAACCTTTCTAATATGTTAAAAATTTTGATGGCTTGGTGTGATAAAAGTATAAAACTCGTATTTTTATTACTGAATGACTTGGTGCGATAAAAGTATAAAACTCTCATATTTTTATTACTGTTCAAGTTCACATCTAGCTTTTTGTATGAATTATCTTACTAAAAGTGGTGCCAACTTGCTTGATTAGGCCTGATTAGTGTATAGGTTACATGCATCCATCAATACCGCTGGAGTCCGCTGATTTTGGTTTTTTTGGGTTTGTGGCAACTTGGTGGATTAGTACTCCCACACCCCCTATGGGCTGTAACTCTATGACTTGTGTGGGCCAGCCCCTCACCCTTATTCTTTTTAATTTTTATTTTTATGTTACCGTTGCCCAAAGTTTCAAAAACTCGTACCGTGAACGATTAGTACCATATGGTCCTCGCGTGTATACAGACTGTTATATATTTTGGGGATTAATTAGTATATAATTATAATTAATTAATATATAATTATACACTAAGTGATTTCGGAAGTATGTGACGTTCTTTATTATTGTATACTAATCAATATATAATTGTATACTATTTAGCTCCAAGAGTACATGACAATATGTACTATTGTATACTAATCAATATACAATTGTATACTAATTAGTATACAATTACACACTAATTAATCCAACAAGTATATGACGGTCTCGTACTCCCAATAGTACATTTGAATTTTCGTATTGTGAGAGGCGGACCTAAATCGATAAAATACATGTTGGTTTTACCTTTTGGCAGAGTTAAGAAAAATGCCACGTCCTCGAACCGGAGCAAGAAATCCTTCCTCTCTCCGAATCATCATCCACATCATCAACTCGCATTTCTCCGGAAACAGATATTCATGCTGGCATAACTTAAACTTTGATCCTAGCTAGCTCTCCTAACGCTGTTCGAATATGCAATTATACCAATATTTATAACATCTTTTAGTTATTTCGATTCGTTTCAATTGTAATAGGTATAACGAGTTCATAAATACTATAATAATAGGTATCACATCTCGTAACCGCCAATTATAATCTCATATTATTATTACCACTATATTATTATTATTATTATTATTATTATTATTATTATTATTTATCATTGTTGTCGTAATTATTGTTATTGTTGCAATTATTGTACATTTCTATGAAATATACAAATATTTTTATGAAATGGGCTATTACTGTCTGTCATGATAGCGAATAGTCACGTAAAAGATTTTCGATACCATGTATCTACGGACATACATATTACTTTACTCCAAAATATTAAATACAACACATAAAAATAAAATATAATTACTCACAGAATATATGAATTTCTAATCAACTAAAAATTAAATTGATTAGCACCAAATATTCATTATCGTGAATAATAAGATGAACAATGCACATAATGGTATACTAAAATTTTCTAACAGCTTGTAATAGTTCATAGTACTTGTAACAACTATAACACCTAATCTTAACATTTCATTTCATGATTGTAACGACTAACCATAATTCAACTCATTTTATCTCTTAACAAGTTATAACAGACTAATCATTATTTCAGCTCATTTCAACTCGTTTTATCCATAACATTTTGAAACGTTTTATGAGAATGAGGTCTGCATCAACCAAGGGGCAAGAAATGCCAAATTAAACGTCTGTTTAAAATGACATTTATACCAATATTTATAACAATTTATAACTTATTTCATCCTATTTCAACTCATTTTAGCTGATAACGACTAATCATTTCAACTTCTTTCAACTCATTCGAGCTATAATAACTATAATAGGTAATTTTAACAGTCATTTCGCACATGACCTAAAATACTTTGGTGCACAAAGGATAAGCTATTTCTTTTGATTGTTATATCATAATTTTCACAATTAAAATTGGAAAATCATTAGTAATAATTTTCTACGATAGCGTAGGATTCCAACCATGGCTAGCTAATCTACAACTAGATATATTATCTTTTGTCTCTAAATCTATCCATACATAGCATACAGTGACCTTTTCCCCGCGTACTAATTAGCGTCAATTGGCAATTCAACCACGGATATTCCCTTTGTAACCCATATATTTTTCTCTGGGCTGCAAAGTCATCGAGTCAATTTTTTACACACTTTTCTATATATATGCCCACATCCTCGAAGCCTCTTAGCATGCCATCAACTGCTTCGTCTGGGTGAGGACAGATAGAATATATACATCAACCATGGCGGATGGAAACCCCCTTCATCATCATCTGCAAAAAAGCCAAAGACAGACAGAACCATTGTCGAGAGAAACCGTAGAATTCATATGAATCAACTCTGCAGTCGTCTCTCTTCTCTCATGCCTCCTCAACCGCACTTCAATCCCTCCCAGGTAACTCATTAACTACGTGCATTTCGTGTTTTACATGTTCTGATCACAGTTTTACTGTCTAGGGGTCGTTTTCTTAGCTGGACTTTTTTTAATCGCAGATGAGGATATCTCAAGCTGATCAGATCGAACAAGCGACCCATTACGTAATGGAAACAAGAGAGAGACTGGAGCTATTGAGAGAGAAAGCAACAATTACAGAACGTGATCAGTGAGGAAAGAAGAACACCGAATAACTATGAAGTAATATCAGATGATGATGATGATGATGAAATGTTGATGAATAATGCTGATAATAATAATGATAATAATAATAATACAAGGATTCCCATTATCCAGATAACTGATTTGGGAGATGAAATTGAGGTGCATTTGGTGACTGGAGTTAAAAGGAATCTCAAGTTGGGGAAAATAATTAGGGTTCTTGAAGAAGAAGGAGCTGAAGTTGTAAATTCTACATTTTCTAATCAGGGTGACAAGCTGTTCCACACCCTCCATGCTAAGGTATATATGTTTCCCACAAAATTTAAAACATCATCGTGCCCTATTTTTTTTATTTTTCTTTTTTTTTGGGGGGTTGTATTGGTTAGAAATTAAGGAGAAAAAATGTAAAAGTTATACTATATATAATAATTTAGTCTTTTTTTATTTTATTTAGTTAAGAAAAATTACTAAGATTACGAGAAAAAATTAAAGAAATACTTAAAGTTCATTCGTATATATTCGAAACTAAAAATATCAGTATGTATGCTAGCTATAATATATAGGCTATAAATTTGTTTTTGTTCAAATTGGGACTATAATTAAGCATGACTTATATGGTATAGAACACTGATTTTTTTTTTCTTTTTCATGAGATTATGAGGAATGAAGGTAATAGTTTTAAAAGACTTTATTAGTTAAGTCGATTGACATCGACATATTTGTTTTATTAGGATTTCTCTTACATGAACTTACATAAATTGTTGATGGACAGGCCCTAAACTCAAGAATCGGAATGGAGACCGCAAGGATTCAACAACGGTTACAAGAATTGATATGATGATGAAAAAACGAACAAAGCAATGATAATGTTGACGACCTTTGTTGCTTAATAAAATTTGAATGAGTTTCCGACTACTATAATTTTTTAGATATGAAGACGGGACGAAATAAAGCTAGACTACAAATTATGGTATTTATGTTTGCACACGAAGAAAGTGCTCTGTCTTTACTTATGTACGGCATTTCTTCCCAATATTTAGTTGGGTGTTCTTAATTATGTGCCGAATACATTTTTCATAATGGAGTACTATCGTTGTTTTTGGTGCTTATTTATTACTTTCTTCAGCTTCTTGGATTAATTACCCCCTGTGTTTCCCACCAAGTTGTTTATGTTATCGCCTACGTGGAAAAGTGCAGGTATATAAAGAAAAGAGTCAATTCTGAATTACATGCACATTCGAGCAGCGTTGACTGCTGGACTCATGCATTCAGATGAGAGAGAGAGAGAAAGAGATGCATGGGTCAAGATTAAGGTACTGTGTTTTACGTACTGGACCTGGTCTACTATCATGTACATACATCCATTAATATATACACACAAAAACAAATTAAAAAACAAAATCATTTTGAAAGAAAGAAAGAAAGAATTGAATTTGAACAGAAAAGGAATTGTGAAAAATCAAGATCAAATCCAAAACTAGTCTGCTCGATAATTGACTGACGTATTCACTAAAAATTATTAAATAATCTTGAGTTTATGGATTCGGACTCATTAAAAAACAAAAAAAATTCCTCTCCCATTTTGCTACACGTGCCTGGGTCCAATGGGCCTAGGATCGTGTTATAACTTCTATATATATACTAAATGTTAAGAAAATAAAATATATTGTATATATTTTGTTTTTTATTGGAATTCAAATTGGTTATCTCCTATTATATGATTATGATTGAAACTAATAGAAAGCTAAAAGACTAAGGCGCCTGTTCGCAAAATGAAGTCGTTTGAGTAGCGGATAGCTATTTGTGTAATCGATAGCTGATTAGGTAGGTGATAATTGTTAGATTTTAAGCTGTTAGCGGATAAGCTGTTCAATTGAGCGAGTTGAATAAATGTGCTTCGGTAAATTTAGCGGTTGAGTTAACCGATTATTGTAAATTGACGTAAAAGGATATAAATAATTTGTCAAATATAAATGAATGAAGGGTTTTTTTGTCAAAAAATATGAAACGCTACTTTCAAATGTGAAAAGCTAATATTCTTATCTTTTCAAAAACACTACTTGAAACGCTAAAAGCTACCGCAAACGCTAGTTAAAACACTACCTTACCGAACGCTAATATTTGGTTGATTAGTGTTTTGACTTGGTCAAAACACTAAAAGTTGCTTCAAACACTCGTTGCCGAACAAGGCCTAAGATGAATAGGAAACTAGTTCTAGTCTATTCTCCCATCAGAATCATAATATACAAGACAACTAATGAGATACCTAATTTGAATTCCAATACGAAACAAAAATATATATTTTGTTTCCTTCACACTAAAAGGCTTTATTTAATTTATACTCACTATTATTAATAAGGTACTTGGTTAAGGTGGTAGTGACCTCACTCTTTTAAGGAGGTAAACATAAATTTAAATACTCTTAATTAAACCATAAATATATAAATATATATCCTCTTCCCGGTCTCCTAAATCGGTTCTAATTTTAAATTATTTTGAGAATGAAAACTGGAACTAGTCAAACCGATAGTCTTTCTCTTTTTAAGGAATGGGTTTGATTGGGTTTAAGATATACCCGAAAACCATAGTTGGTCAAACCTAGTCATTGAGCAGAGAAGTAGTTGTATGATAATGACTAATGAGTATGATTGTTTAGACATAATACGTATTAGATGACGCAATGTATATATATATATAAGATGGGAGGGAAGGGAAGAAGACGATGGAAGTCAACTCATAGTCAATAAATAGTATCCTCACACTGATCTCGTCACATCACCGACCATGCCGTGCCAGCCAGGCTAACAAAACTTGGAAACGAAATCTAATTGCTTGCAGAAGCACAGCTAATATAGTTTCTATCTTATTCATTCGTGTGAAATCATTCGACCAAGAACGTGATGCAAACACAAATCCTTATGCATTGATATCATTCCGAAAATTTTTCGTTTTGTATAATACTATTTAGTCTATTTCAATATCTCTTTTTAAAATTTTTGCGTCTACAATTAAAAATCTTTGACAGTGTATACACATGTACATTCCCCCTTCTCTCTCGCAGATTCCTATATAGTGTGTTTTAGACTATTGCATACAAAAATTTGAGTTCAGGTCGGGTTGGATAAATCGGCCAATGTCTTAAATTCAAGCGAAATATATATTGCGTCTTTCAATGTCTAAGGGTGACCTTTAAAGATTTTGAGATGAATAATAGGATATTTTTATAAAAAAATATTGTAAAATATATTTTAGTTGTAAGACGGTTTCATTCAAGAAGTTGTGTCTTAGTACAATTTAAATTTAAAAACTATTTGATATAATGGCAAAAAATTAAGAACTACAAAATTGATCAAAATCTAAGGAGGTAAATGAAAACTCTTCATGGAAACGTTTTATGAATCGGGTGCTTTTCTCTCATTTGACATGCCATCCCCTTTGATGGCTGTAATAAGCACCAAAAACATGATCAAATGGTCTGTTTCACATTCCATGCAAGATTATCATATGATACAATTTTCTAAGTGTTATTGCCAAAAACATGATCAAATTGTCTGTTTCACATTCCGTGCAAGATTATCATATGATACAATCTTCTAAGTGTTATTGCCAAATGATGCCAACAAACATATGGGAATTGCCAGAAGAATGCCTTGAGCACATATTGTTGAAGACTTTGCCGGAGGATATACTCCGATCGGCAGTGCTGTCTAAGCAGTTCTTCCCCGTGGCCATCTCCGATGGCCTATGGAAGAAGTTATTGTCGTCCGATTATTACGATGAGACCATCGAGGAATCCTCATCCCCTCCCGCGGTGGTGGTTTTAAGAGTTTACATTGGTAGATTTAGAGACAATTATATGCTCGAATTCTCTGATTCAATGGATCAAGGATGTATACCTGTAATCACATATGGCCATTTTATTGTACGTATATAATTTGCAGAGTTTTTGTTTGGACAAAAGGGCTTTGAAAAAATGTGTTAGGAATATAGCGAATTTAGCGGAAGCGATTCGAATGAACAGAATAATAATAAGAAGTATAAACAACAAGATGAAAGTACTAAATTAAAGAACACAAGGATTTACGTGGAAACCCAATAAGAAAAAAACCACGGAGGCAAGGAGCACAACAATTCACTATGAAATGAAAGAGTACAAACCGATCACAATCGAACCGATAATTTGATCAACGATAAGAATACAATTCGCTTTCTATCTCACTTAACAATGGAGGAGGAATAAATCCTTACTTACATATGAAAAACTGCTCAAGAACCTCTACAAAAATACAGAAACAAAAAAATCCACAGAAAAGCAACGGTTACAACCGTTGCAGCCTGGCAAGGTCGTGCCAGGTATAGGCACGCCCGTGCCATGTGGCACGGGAACAACCATGCCACCCTTCTGTTTCTTCCTCACTGTGCGATTCCTGCAGCTTGTCCTGGCACGATGGGAAGGCACAGTCATGACATGAACAACTAGGTCGTGCCATCAAATGCAAAGTAAAGGGAGATTTGAGACACATCCCAACAAAATGCTATATATATATATGCTCAGTTCTAGAGCACTATGCATGGGGTGGTATCCTTCAATACTGGAGGTGGGAATTTGTATCTGAATCAAGGTCTCGCTCTCTGATCTCATTTCTATGTGGACATTACATACTTCTGCCTTACTGTCAATGTAATAGCTGTCCTTACTACTTGTAGTTTCCCTGAGAATGCTGAGCTTCGGCTGGTTTGTTGGCTAGAAATCAGAGGAGAAATCGCCATCTAATCGCTCTCACCAAATACTCCTTATGGTGCCTATTTTGTGTTCAAGATGAAAGATAGTAGCCCTTATTCTGGTTTCGAGGATCTACCAGCGGCGGTATTAGTCGCAGAAGTGTATGAAGATGGTCAACGTAATGCCGTGGTGACCAATTCCGTCTGTCTGAAGCCATGGGATGAATTGCCTAACGACCTTCCTCTCCCAGTTCAGAGAGAGCGATGGGTGGATGGAGCTACAAGTGTGCAGTACGTATCGAGTTCGTAGTGATGAAGGTGTTGTACTAGAGATGACTGTGAGAGATATTAAAGGGGAAACCACAAACATGGCCTTATAGTTGAAGGCATTGAGCTCCAGCATCTTGATTAATCAGAACTGTTCTAATAGTTATTATTGTCGTCGTAGTTGTTTTTCTTATCTACTGGTGGTTTTTCAAGAAGTTTTCTATGTAGTTTACTAGTTTCTTGGGAATATGTTGCTTGGTACATCTTCAAGAACGTTATATACTTGTATATGGGTGTATTTGTTTCCTCTTTTCCTTGTCACTTTTCTCTTTTGGAGCGATAAGGAAGCAGGTCTCCTGATAGGGCAACAGTTATATTATAAATATAAGTCTAAGAACCATTAACTTGACCGCGGGTGAGTTTTTAAGCTTAAAAACACTAATATACGGCAAATTTAAGTTCTTGTCGTCGGAGTACACCATATGATCTTCAGGGAAATGGCAATCCCTGTTCAATTTCACTCCCCCAAGGCCCTTTTCCTTGTTCTGTGCCGCTCTCCTGTGCTCATTGACAATTACAGAAAGGTAGTTAATTTATCTTCTCGATGTTAAGACAATGTACTAATCAAGTCAACACTTGCAGGTTAAAGTGGTTTTGCACTTGGTTCTCTTAAATAAAGTATCTCGAGTAATTTAGTGTATAATTTTGCAGACCATTGCTTTGGATAAAAGAAATTGGAAGAAATCCTACATGCTTGGTTGTAAATCACTCAAAATTATGTGGGCATTGGGTGGCAATCCTCAATATTGGACCTGTACTCCTGTACATGGATCAAGGTCTCTCTAACTTATCCCCCATGATCTGATTTTTCTGACATATTGTGTATGTCCTTTGCATTGTGTCAATGTTATAACCATGTATATTAACTTTTTGTGTAGATTTCCTAGCTGTGGTAGGCTTCGGATCGTTTATTGGCTACAAATCAAAGGAGAAATCCACACTAAATCACTCTCCCCAAATACTAATTATGGTGCCTATTTTGTGTTCAAGCTGAAACACAGTTGTGACAGTACTGGTTTTGAGAGTTTACCAGCACTGACAGTATCACTTTTGAAAGTGCATGAAGATTGTCGTCGTTATCCCGTGGTAACCAACTCCGTCTGTCTCAATCCAAAGGAGGGAGAGGGGCTGCCTAAAGAGCTTCCTTGTCCGGTTTAGAGAGAGGATGGTTGGATGGAGATACAAATGGGCACCTATCAAGTTGGTAGTGATGAAGGTGATGTACTGGAAATGACTATTGAGAAGGCCCACAGTCATATTGACCTTCTTGTCGAAGCATTGAACTCCGTCTCGATTAGGTGGACAGAATGAGTATTACTCCGATCCAAGCATTACACGGGCAAGCATGGTGTTCTTGCTCCAACTTCTGGGTTCGATCATCTTCAAGAATTTTGCTCCAGAATTCAAATCCTAATGGAAGGATTGAGGTCGAATGTCCACACGACTTGTGCTAAAAAAGTGCTTGGGGAAGCTTTGCTCTTTATATACTCATGTATGTCATGAATTTTGGCGTGAAGTAAAGCTTTGCTCTTTATGTCCCTATGTTAATTTGATACCTGAAATAGTAAATCTGAAATAGTAAATCTGAAGTAGACTCGAAATTCAAATTGATCAAACTGAATATTTGTATAATTTCATCTTTGGGCCAAAAACTCAATTAATATATTTTACAATTTAGAAAAAAAAGAATGTACAAAATATAATTGCTTATAGATTAAATCGATTCAAATCGATCCAGGTTAATATGATTGACGGTTGATGATTTTTAAAGCTTGAGTTTTAGTAAAATTCGATTTGCTACGGACTCGACCCAATACATGTCCATAATTAAATTTTCTTCCAAGCTAATGTGAACATCACATTCACTTGTGCCAGTATAGAAATCTTATGTTTGAAATGTGAGACTCTTACAGATTAAGGAAAATCCAGATGTCTTCCCGACAGTTAGAATATAAACACAGAGACAGAGGAAAAGAAAAGGGGAGTATAGATTTCTTTGAAAATTCTCACAATTACCCAGAACTGAAATACTATGTCAACGAAGATATGGGAGTTGCCAGAAGAGTGCCTTCAGCACATCTTGTTGAAGACTTCGCCGGAGGATATAGTCCGATCGGCGGCGGTATCCAAGCAGCTCTTTTCCGTCGCCGTCTCCGACGACCTTTGGAAGAAGCTCTTGCCGCCCGATTATGATCAAATCATCAATTCGTCTCCTCTTCAGTTAAGCTCCCTCAAAGACCTTTTCGTCCTCTTCTATCGCTCTCGTATGCTGGTTGACCACGACAAAAAGGTATGATCATTCAACCCTTTTGTCAGTTCGCTTAATTGGTAAAGTTTATTAACCAAGACTTAGTTTCGAATCCTGCCTACGCTGACCTTCAGATCCCCATTGTATATTATCTGATTGTATTGTTCTGAATGCCATCAAATTGAAATTATGATCTGGTGCTTGAGTGATTTGCACTGGTGATTTCAATTGAAATTATTAGGCTTTGTTTGTTTTTGAAGATCTACCTCAGTGGTGTCCAATGTTCTCGATGGCTGGAAAAAATTAAAATTGATAATTCTTTCGGTTTGGGTTTTACTTGAGTCAGCTAATGTATAATAAAGTTGATGTATGCCAACAATGTGAGATCAATTTGGCAGGTTTGAAATCTGGGCCTTGAGCTCAGATTCAATGGTTCACTTAAGGGCTGCACTAATTATGATGTAGGGACGAAATGCTGAAATAGGGAGGGGATCATTTTGTTCATTTGCTGGATCCACTGAATGTGGATGTGAACGGGGATGGGACCGGGGCGAGGGCAGGAAGAGGATTGAAATCAATATGTTGGGTTCGGCCATATTTCGACATTTTATCTGTTAAACTAGTTCATCTTTGCAATTTTAAGTGAATCAGGCATACAAATTTTGAGTGAAATAGAGGAAGTATTTTGATGTATAATCATTTATGGTCATCTTCGTGTATAATTTCATAGAGCATTGCTTTGGATCAAAGGAGTTTGAAGAAATGCTATATGCTTGGTTCTAGATCGCTGACAATTACATGGGGTGACACTGATCAATACTGGAGCTGGATTTCTGTACCTGAATCAAGGTTTCTGTCTCACTCTCTCTCTGTCTCTCTCTGACTTCAATGTGGAGCTTAGATAGTCTGGCATTGTGTCAATCTAATAGCTCATTTATTGATTTTGTAGATTCCCTGAGAATGCTAAGCTGGAGCAAGTGTGTTGGCTACACATCAAAGGAGAAATCTCTACCAAAGTGCTCTCACAAAATACAACTTATGGTGCATATTTTGTGTTCAAGCTCACAAGTACAAATTACACTGGTTTCGAACGTGTACCTGTGAAGGTATCAGTCTCTGAGGTGGCTGAAGATGGCCATAATCCCATTATAACCAACTCCGTCTATCTCACGCCGCAGGAGGAGGAATTACCTGAAGGGCTCCCTCGTCCAGTTGAGAGACGGGATGGGTGGACAGAGATAGAGATGGGCACGTACCAAGTTGGTGTCGATGATCCTGTCCGTGAAAAGGTGATGTTGGAGATGACTGTGAGACAGACCGAGATTCTCAACTGGAAGAACGACCTTCTTATACAGGGCATTGAACTCCGGCCTCTCGATTGATTGGAATCATTCCAAGCATTGCAGGGGAAGATACTGAACAAGTAATAGGCAGATCATTCTTGTGTTTTGGCCCCCACTGAATTTGCTCTGCTGTTGCTGTTTTGCTGAATGTGTTCTGTTGTAATGTTGAAAACAAGTTCTTGCACTTACTGCCATGCTTAGACTAGCTATGGAACGGTTATATTCTAGTATACACGGGCTGATTTGCATCCTCTTTTTATCTAATCTAGAGCTTAAAAGGACGACAATTAGGATTGAAAATTGCTATCGTGAAACAAATCAAGCAGCTGAGTAGTTGCCAAATTGAGAAAAAGCTCTCGCACAATGTAGTCATTTAACTCCCCCTCCTAAATTATCTAAAATTTGGTTTGAAATATTTTACTGTTGTACTAAAATTTTAAAACTCTATCAAAAATTTTATGTTCTAAAAAAAAATCTGTTTTTCTATCAATCTTGTTGGAAGTGTTAGTACTAATCTACAATTTTTTATCAAATTTGCCAAAGTTATATATAAATTTATTCTCCAAAAATACTAATCAAGAGGAAATAAGGTACCGATGCGCTTCCTTAGTTCGATCTAATTTATGTACTAAATGACTTAAAAATCACAATTTATAAATCTATCATGTTAAATAAATAAAATAAATTATGCAAAAGTTTAGGTACTTTTACATGACTTCTATAAAATAAAAGTTTATGTAATTTTACATGGTAAAAGTTTAGGCCATATCTATATTAATTTTTTTAATCAATATAATACATGTTTAAACTAATTTTTAAAACGAATTAAAATGAAAACTTTTGTTCTTATTTAAGAACCTTTATTATTTTCATAAAATAAAAACATAGAAAAAGAAAAAAAGAAGGAATTGCGAATTAAATTCTATATTTTCCTTTTTTGGGGAAAAAAATTCTTGAAGGGGAGGAAAGTGGTTTAGGGAGGGAGAGACAGAGAGCGAGACTAAGAAAGACTGCGTCTTCTCGGGCGAAAAACAGAAGACTCGGAGAGTCATAGATTTTGACTAACAAAATTCTCCATTTTCTCCTGTGCTCATTGACAATTACAGAAAGGTAATTAATTTATCTTCTCGATGTTAAGACAATGTACTAATCAAGTCAACAATGGCCGGTTAAAATGGTTTCGCACTTGTTTCTCTTAAATAAAGTCTCTCGAGTAATTTAGCGTATGATTTTGCAGACCATTGCTTTGGATAAAAGAAATTGGAAGAAATCCTACATGCTTGGTTGTAAATCACTCAAAATTATGTGGGCATTGGGTGGCAATCCTCAATATTGGACCTGGACTCCTGTACATGGATCAAGGTCTCTCTAACTTATCCCCCATGATCTGATTTTTCTGACATATTGTGTATGTCCTTTGCATTGTGTCAATGTTATAACCATGTATATTAACTTTTTGCGTAGATTTCCTAGCTGTGGTCGGCTTCGGATCGTTTATTGGCTACAAATCAAAGGAGAAATCCACACTAAATCACTCTCCCCAAATACTACTTATGGTGCCTATTTTGTGTTCAATCTGAAACACAGTTGTGACAGTACTGGTTTCGAGAGTTTACCAGCACTGACAGTATCACTTTCGAAAGTGGATGAAGATTGTCGTCATTATCCCGTGGTGACCAACTCCGTCTGTCTCAATCCAAAGGAGGGAGAGGGACTGCCTAAAGAGCTTCCTTGTCCGGTTCAGAGAGAGGATGGTTGGGTGGAGATACAAATGGGCACCTATCAAGTTGGTAGTGATGAAGGTGATGTACTGGAAATGACTATTGAGAAGGCCCACGGTCATATTGACCTTCTTGTCGAAGGCATTGAACTCCGGCATCTCGATTAGGTGGACAGAATGACAATTACTCCGATCCAAGCATTGCACGGGCAAGCATGGTGTTCTTGCTCCAACTTCTGGGTTCGATCATCTTTGCTCTTTATATACTCATGTATGTCATGAATTTTGGCGTGAAGTAAAGCTTTGCTCTTTATGTCCCTATGTTAATTTAATACCTGAAATAGTACATCTGAAATAGACCCGAAATTCAAATTGATCAAACTGAATATTTGTATAATTTCATCTTCGTCGATTTGGGCCAAAAACTCTTAAATATATGACAATACACTAAAAGTCTTGACTATAGTTTTTAAAAAATAGAAATCAAAGATCTTATATTAATAAGATCAAAAGGAACCTCTGTCAGTGACTAACCTTATTGCGATTATGTGATATATTTCTCTTTTTTTTTTTCTAATGTCTATAATTAAGATCAAAGGTTATGATTACAATAATTTGTCAACACAGTAATTAATATATTTTACAGTTTTTTTAAAAAAAAAGAATGTACAAAATATAATTGCTTATAAATTAAATCGGTTCAAATCGGTCTAGGTTATAAACATGTTGTTCTTAATCTGATTGACAGTTGATGATTTTTAAAACTAGAGTTTTAGTAAAATTCGATTTGCTCCGGACTCGACCAATACATGTCCATAATTAAATTTTCTTCCAAAGCTAATGTGAACATCACATTCACTTGTGCCAGTATAGAAATCTTATGTTTGAAATGTCAGACTCTTACAGATTAAGGAAAATCCAGATGTCTTCCCGACAGTTAGAATACAAACACGCAGACAGAGGAAAAGAGAAGGGGAGTATAGATTTCTTTGGAAATTCTCACAATTACCCAGAACTGAAATACCATGTCAGCGAAGATATGGGAGTTGCCAGAAGAATGCCTTCAGCACATCTTGTTGAAGACTTTGCCGGAGGATATAGTCCGATCGGCGGCGGTATCCAAGCAGCTCTTTTCCGTCGCCGTCTCCGACGACCTTTGGAAGAAGCTCTTGCAGCCCGATTATGATCAAATCATCAATTCGTCTCCTCTTCAGTTAAGCTCCCTCAAAGACCTTTTCGTCCTCCTCTATCGCTCTCATATGCTGGTTGACCACGACAAAAAGGTATGATCATTCAACCCTTTTGTCAGTTCGCTTAATTGGTAAAGTTTAATAACCGAGACTTAGTTTCGAATCCTGCCTACGCGGACCTTCAGATCCCCATTGTATATTATCTGATTGTAGTGTTCCGAATGCCATCAAATTGAAATTATTGATCTGGTGCTTGGGTGATTTGCACTGGTGATTTCTATTGAAATTATTAGGCATTGTTTGTTTCTGAAGATCTACCTCCTCAGTGGTGTCCAATTTTCTCGATGGCTGGAAAAAATTAAAATTGATAATTCTTTCGGTTTGGGTTTTACTTGAGTCAGCTAATGTATAATAAAGTTGATGTATGCCAACAATGTGAGATCAATTTGGCAGGTTTGAAATCTGGGCCTTGAGCTCAGATTAAATGGTTCACTTAATGGGTGTACTAATTATGATGTAGGGACGAAATGCTGAAATAGGGAGGGGATCATCTTGTTCATTTGCTGGATCCACTGAATGTGGATGTGAACGGGGATGGGACCGGGGAGAGGGTAGGAAGAGGATTGAAATCAATATGTTGGGCTCGGCCATATTTCGACATTTTATCTGTTAAAATAGTTCATCTTTGCAAATTTAAGTGAATCAGGCATACAAATTTTAAGTGAAATAGAGGAAGTATTTTGATGTATAATCATTTATGGTCATCTTCGTGTATAATTTCATAGAGCATTTCTTTGGATCAAAGGAGTTTGAAGAAATGCTATATGCTTGGTTCTAGATCGCTGACAATTAAATGGGGTGACACTGATCGATTCTGGAGCTGGATTTCTGTATCTGAATGAAGGTTTCTGTCTCAGTCTCTCTCTGGCTCTCTGACTTCAATGTGGAGCTTAGATAGTCTGGCATTGTGTCAATCTAATAGCTGCATTTATTGATTTTGTAGATTCCCTGAGAATGCTACGCTGGAGCAAGTGCATTGGCTACACATCAAAGGAGAAATCTCTACCAAAGTGCTCTCACAAAACACAACTTATGGTGCATATTTTGTGTTCAAGTTCACAAGTACAAATTACACTGGTTTCGAACGAGTACCAGTGAAGGTATCAATCTTTGAGGTGGGTGAAGATGGCCATAATCCCTTTATAACCAACTCCGTCTATCTCAAGCCCGCGCAGGAGGAGGAGGAGGAATCACCTGACGGGCTCCCTCGTCCAGTTGAGAGAGGGGATGGGTGGATGGAGATAGAGATGGGCACGTACCAAGTTGGTGTCGATGATCCTGTCCGGGAAAGGGTGATGTTGGAGATGACTGTGAGAGAGACCCATATTCTCAACTGGAAGAAAGACCTTCTTATACAGGGCATTGAACTCCGGCCTCTCGATTGATTGGAATCATTCCAAGCATTGCAGGGGAAGATACTGAACAAGTAATAGGTAGATCATTCTTGTGTTTTGGCCCCCACTGAATTTGCTCTGCTGTTGCTGTTTTGCTGAAAATGTTCTGTTGTAAACGTGGAGAACAAGTTCTTGCACTTACTGCCATGCTTAGAATCTTAATGTGGTTTTTGGTCTTTGACTAGCTATGGAACGGTTATATTCTAATTCTAGTATACACGGGCTGATTTGCTTCCTCTTTTTATCTAATCTAGAGCTTAAAAGGACGACAATTAGGATTGAAAATTGCTGTCGTGAAACAAATCGAGCAGTTGACTAGTTGCCAAATCGAGGAAAAGCTCTCGCACAATGTAGTCATTTAAACTCCAATTTGGTTTGAAATTTTTTACTGTTGTACTAAAATGATAAAACTATCGAAAATTTAATTTTCTAAAAAAAATCTGTTTTTCTATCAATCTTGTTGGAAGTGTTAGTACTAATCTACAATTTTTTTATTAAATTTACCAAAGTTATATATAAATTTATTCTCCAAAATCACTAACCAAGGAGAAATAAGGTAACAAATAGGATCCTTAGTTCGGTTTAAATTTATGTACTGAATGACTTAAAAATCACGTTTTATAAATTTATCATGTTAAATAAATAAAATGAATTATGTAAAAATTTAGGTACTTTTACATGACTTCTATAAAATAAAAGTTTATGTAATTTTAGGTGACATGGTAAAAATTTTGGCCGCGAATATCTATATTAATTTTTTTAATCAATATAATACATGTTAACTAATTTTTAAAACGAATTAAATTGAAAACTTTTGTTCTTATTTAAGAACCTTTATTATTTTCATAAAATAAAAACATAGAAAAAGAAAAAAAAAAAGAAGGAATTGCGAATTGAATTCTATATTTTCCTTTTTTGGGGAAAAAAAGTTCTTGAAGAGGAAGGAAAGTGGTCTAGAGAGAGAGAGAGACTGAGACTGCGTCTACTCGGGCGAAAAACAGACGACTCAGAGAGTCATAGATTTTGACTAACAAAATTCTCCATTTTCTCCAAATCTTCATTGCGATTTTGCTGAAATTCACATTCTGATCTTCCTCAAAATAGTAGAAATCGCAGATCATAGCGTAGAGGAGAGGAATCGGAGATGGAGGAGGAGAGAGAGAAGAAGAAGGGGTTGCATTGTTGGATTTGCCCGAAGGATGCATCTCTCACATCCTTTCTCTCACCTCCCCGGTTTACGTTCTACGAGCATCTCTCGTTTGCAAGCTTTTCCGGTCGATTGTGAAATCCGATCTGGTCTGGGAGAAGTTCTTGCCGTCCGATTACCCCCTCATCGTACGGTCATCGGCTTCCGCGAAAGATACTGTGCTTAATCTCTGCCGCTCATTTATCCTCCTAGAAGGAGAAAATAAGGTAAATTATTGTCATTTCATTTGGTTAATTGCATGGGCTTTACTGAATTGATGTTTCTTTTCTGGGTTCAATTATTTTTTTTGAAAAATGATTTAATTGCTTGATTTGCTGAATATGGTTTGTTAGATAAATCGAGATAGGTTTCTCTAGTTAATGTTCCTGAAATCCCTAGTTGGTATGCAATTGAATTCAGAGGGGAAAATGGGTTCTGGATTGATTGTTCTTATTGGGTTCTGCTTCAATTCATTTGTAATGGGAAGGTATTGTTAAAATGTATAGTCAAATGGGAGAAGTTGGGTGCAAATAGTAAGTTTCCTCAGAATTAGGGTTTTATCATTTGAAGAAAGTGGGATAAAGTAAATAAATTTTCTCAAGGTTGTAACTTTGATTGTAGGAGGTAATGCTAACCTATGTGCAAAGTATTCTTAGGAGTTAGAGAAAAAGAGACTAATTTCTGTTTCCCTTATCTGGAGTTTTGAGAGGGCTAGGATTATAGTCCGTAAATGACCTATGGCATGTAAAATTCAAATGTGAAATTAAAGATAAGGCCATGTTAGAAAGTCTGAGGTATGCATTGTATTTTGTTCTGATCTAACTTGCATATTTGCTGCCTGGCCAGTATAGGATGGCATCGGCATGCCATCAATGGTCTATTATGAACTCCATTGAGCACAGAGAAAATGTGTGACCTGTGATTGTTGTGAGTGGGTATGAGCTAAAGGTCATGTCAATAGTCTCTGCAAGGTCTAATACCTTTACCCCATGGTTCTTTGCTTCACTTTGGAAGTGGCCTAATTGTAGGCTTCCTATGTGACTTTAGAGGAATCTATAACAAGCATGTGTGATCACCATTTGTCCTCATGAAGGGCTGCTTCCGTGGGGAATATGGATTCCCCACTCCACCCCGCTGCTTCCCACTTTATTCCAGTTCTTCCCAATTTCAACTCCTTGAAAATTCCACTACATTCTGCTGTTTCCACTCCATTCCATTCCTTCCACTCCTTTCAAAAAAGTTCCACTCTTTCCACTTCCCACTCTAATTCCTGCTCAAAAGGACAGGCCATGGCAAGAATGGTGAAGTCATAGAGAAGTAGTAGTTAACATTCAGGAGAGTAAAATGGATGACAAAGTGTTTAGAAGGTCACAATAACTACGCTTTACTCTCTTAAATTTCCAGCAGTACAGTGAGAGGGTGCTTGACTGTGAGGTGTTTGCATGTGTGTTTCTATCATCTTAACTACAAACAGTAAATACTTGTCGCTGAAGTCCTCACTACTGGAATGAGACCAGCGCTCACTCAAAAGAAGAGTGAGTAGTGAGAAAAATGGGTAACAAATTGAAGTTTTGGATGTTAATTCAGGTTATTTGTTGGCGGTTCAACTTCTTAGTTTGAACTGCCATTTGTTAGTTTAGATGATGAGCCTATTATTTGTTGGATGTTAATTCAGGCACCTATTATTTGATTACTCTTGATATAAAGACAGAGAAGTGATAGTGGATTCAAAGCGGCCCTGTGAAAACTTGGTTTTCATGAATTTTCAACTTTGGTCAACTTGCAGCTGTTAAGCTCTATATAGCATGCTATCTACTGTGAATTGCAAAACTAGACTTTCTTTGTATTCATGCAGTCGCTTCCATAATGTGAGAACTGGAGTTAAGACAGATAAATCAAGTGTCACACACTCACCAAAGGAGGGGTAGGGGGTTGTGAAGCCATCTAGCCAAAGACAGCTAGTTTTTAGCTTAGATTGACTTATAACGTGCGTGTAGATGTAATTAATATGCTCAGTTATAGTCACGTAGACACGTATTGGTTTGCTAAGATCTATTATGGACTGATATGCACCCGAAAATTATGGGCTTACCATTTTTGAGAACGAATTAAGACAGAGGATGTTATTTATTGGATAGAGTTGTCGATATGATTCCTTTCAGTTTGAATCATAGATGAGGATTAGCGAGTTTGGTTGATCCTTATGACATTGTTGGGCATCTCTTTCGCTTGTAGAGCTTTGCCTTGGACAGATGGACTGCAAAGAAATGTTACATGCTTGGCGCTAGAGAGCTCATGATTGCATTCAGTGACAATCCTCATTGCTGGAGATGGAAACCGTCAGATGAGTCCAGGTATTACTTTCTCGCTCTCCTCCCCTCCTTCAAAGATGTGCATGGCTGCACTGCTTACATATCTAAGTGCATGTACCACCAATGCCATGCATATTTCACATGAATGCAAGTTTGTTGCAAACTCAATACATATTTGATGTTAAAGGAATAGTGAAAATAGCTTTTACTTATCTAGTTGAGTATTGACACCCCCCACCCCGAAAAAAAAAGGTCATTTGTTTGTCAATTGAGAACGCTATGGCCTACAGGTATTTGGATTTCCCCAAATCCCGCTTTGGCAGAACCTGAATGGGGACTTGTTGGTTTTTGTTTTTGCGGAGAGGTAGAGGAATTAGGTCACTCTTCTTAGAACGCTTCAGTACAAGTTATCTCTTCAAAAATTGAAAGGCTTAATAGCTAAGCTCACTATGTCTCCGCTATCTATATATGACAGATTCCCAGAGGTGGCAGAACTCTTGGGGGTATCCCAGCTACAGATATCAGGAGTAATAAACACCCAATTGCTCTCGCCCAACACAACTTACCATGCATACTTCTCTTTTAAGCTAAGGTCTCGGTCTCTTGGTTTTGACGTATGCCCGGTCAAGGTTTCAATCTCTTGCATTGGTCGTACTGGTCAGTATCTTGCGGGCAGTAATTATAATGTCTCCAAGACATTCTATCTCAAGGCTCGAGAAAGTAATACCTTTGATTTCGTAGAGGACGACGTTGATGCTATCATGCATAGAAGAGACGGCAGTCCTAGGTGGGTAAAAATAGACATGGGGAAGTACTTCAATCGTGCAGGAACTGATGTCGCAGTATTAGAGATGACCCTAACAGGGGTGGAGACGGGTTTATACAAGTCTGGCCTCATTGTCCATGGCATTGAGCTCCTCCCTCTTGATTGATTAGCCTCAGAGCTGAATTTGTGATATGGAGTTGTAAAGAGTCTTCTGTTGCCTTCCGAGATCGAGTATGTATTCATATTGTTGCCTTTGCTGGGAATTTAGGGTTCCATTTCAGTAATTAGTTCAAGGGTGTGTGTTAACCATGGGGAATGAATTCGTAACCTGAATGAATTTGTTGCCATTGTAAAATTTGAATTCCTTTCTTCAAATGTTCCCTTTTTTTCTTTTTCTTTTTTTTTAAAGGGAAGGTTTGTTCATTTGTTTGTTTGATGAAAACACTCTTAATTAGTGATCCTCACTAAGACACTTTTGGAAGCTATAAGTGGTAGGATTGAAGATGTGGAAATTTTTAGGTGGAATACCAAAGGATTAGGTTGGAGTAGGGAAGGGGAAGACCACTAAATTATAAATTATCACCTTCTAATTTATAATTAAATTTTTTAATAAATTATAATTAAGATAAACCTTCCACATTTACAAATTCCACTCAAACTTTTGTAACTTTGAAGCATGTTAGTTTATATGAACCCAATAATGGAGTCAATCCTCTTATCCTTTTTCTCTTTTCCTTTTGTTTTCTTTTTTTTTTTTTTTGTTTTGGTCGCCTAAATGTGTATTTGTCTTATTAAAAGTTATACCATAGACCCGGACATATAAACCTAAGTTATCATATATATAATATTTTGTTTCAATCTTTTGAAAATTACTCTCTGTTCCATAATCCTTTTTTAAAAAAAAATATTAGATTTTTCTCATAAATTGTCTCATGATATCAGATCCATAGATCTGACTTTACGGTATTAGTATTCGGTTTGCATTTCTTTTTAATTTGGAGCAACGAATATTAACTTTTAATAACTAAAATAAAAATAAAAACTTTTTTAAGAAAAAAATATTTTTAGATGAAATCATAAATGCTTGTATGTTGTACTACAATGATGGAAGATTCCATTCCAAAGGTTGATGATTAATGTCCTAATGCCATATTAGTACGTAAATTAAATAATAATTGATTGTCCTACGCCTCTATATATAATATACTTAGCTTGAGAATTCAGGACTACTTTTTCATTATTTATTTGGCTTAATATTATAATTATGGCTTGAGAATCTTTAATGTTTAGTAGTTTCATTTTCTTTTTACGAGGAATAATAAATATTGATTTCAGCAAATTGTAATTTAAATATATAATAATAAGTAACGACTCTAAAAAGTTTTTATTTGTATATGCTTACGATTAATATCATCATTTTTATTAATCCTTTTAATTAAAAAATACAAGTTCCTTAATTTTTTTTATTCACCAAGTTCCATAATTTATCTAACTAGTATTCAATTTTTTTTTTTTTTGCTTGAAAATTAAATTATTATTGTGGCTTACATGATTGATTTCATATACTTTGTATTCTTGTCTCATTATTGTCAAATAAAACGTTTCACATCAATCCATTAAAAAATAAACGTTTCAATCTATTTTTTTTATCACCACAAAAAATAAATAATATTGATATTAATAAGCAAAATTTATGACGCTTGCCATGTCATAGTGATTGACATTCAATCCACTTTTATCAAAAAAAAATTTAATATGATGAGTTAAAAGTATGTAAACTATTATCATGTATTAATTAAATTAGGGAAAAGATACAATGAAATATTATTATTGTATAAGTTGCAAAAGATTATCATATTACGTGTAATATTTTCTTAAGTTGAAATTTTTGAAAGAATTATCTTGTGCCTTTTATATTGTGTGTTTATAAGTGTAACTAATAAAATTTTCGAACTAAATATGCAAAATTAATACTTCATCGATCTTACTAGTGTTGAAATATATTGGTCAAAGAATGTGTGCTTTGACAATTATATTTTGAGTGAAATTCGTTGGTATATATAAATATGTAAAATTAATATTTACAAACTAATATTAAAAAATTAATTTAATAATATGTTATCTTAAAAATTTTAAATTTATTATATTTTTCTCTTAAAACAAAGTTAAATAAGTCCTTATTTTTAACCAGTTTTTATAAAATTAACAACCCTAACTACAAAAAAATCTATTTTTTTAAAAAAATTAAATTTTAAATTAACACAATATTTATCTTTTCTTTTTGTTTTTTTTTTTGGGTGCAAATGACAATATAACTTGTTATTGGCAATTAATGAGGGGAGGGGAAGGAGAAAGAGGGAGAGAATGGAGATAAAGCAAAGCCAAGCAAATTTCAGGCAATTCCATGTGCTCACATGGTTGACTGCCTAAGAGAGAGAATGGAATGAGAGAGAAAGAGAGAGGAGAGAGACATAGAGAGAGAGTCCAACTCAACTGAGGTAAGCAAACCTCTCTGTTGATTAGTATTAGCCCCTTCTCGTTGAATTCTACACCAGTACAATCAAACCCGGAAAGCCCAAATCAAAACACCCATCAGCAGCATCCCCGAATGAAATGATCCCAGAAAGGGGGTAACTTTTCTAGTAACTGACACAAAACCCCAGTTCTGAGCAACCCCTTTTCTTTTTCTGAGCTTTCTGAGTTCCAATTGGAGAGAGAAAATGCAGGAGAGCGGCGATGGTGGGAGTGGAGGTGGTGGGTTTGTTAGGGCAGATCAGATTGATCTCAAGAGCTTGGATGAGCAGCTTGAGAGGCATCTCAACAGGGCTTTGACGATGGAGAAGAACAAGAAGAAGGATGAATCGGGTGATTGTGCTAGGCATGAATGGGAGATCGACGCTTCTAAGCTCACTATCAAGTCTGTCATTGCTCGTGGCACTTTTGGAACGGTCCATCGTGGGATCTACGACGGCTTGGATGTCGCCGGTGAGATTTTTGACTACCCAATCTTCTATTTTGAGGCTTATTTGTCATTGATTTTGTGTTCTTTTGTTTTTTTATCATGGTTTATCTTGCGCAACAGCTGTTTGTTGTAATACCTCAGTAAAGATTGAATTTTTAAAATTTTGGTTGTTTTCCATGTTATGTTTCTTTCTTTCCTTTTGCCAAAATCTGAAAGAGTGAGAAACATCACTTGAGATGTTCAATGTACTGTTATGTGTTTCTGGATGTGCATGATAGTAGTAGGTGGACTGTACCTTCACTTGCTTTGCTCATTCAGGGTTTTTTTAATAGTTAATTTTATCTAATTAGACCTTTCTAGGAAGGCTGGATTTAATTTCTATTGTGCTTCTCAATCATCTTCCTTCACAACGGTTTGCTTGGGAGAAATCTGATAAGGGTAATCAAGATTTGGCTGGCTCCGATCAAACCAAACAAAAAAAAAAATTTGGGGAGGGGGTTGGCCGGTCCAATATGGCATTAGGTGTTAGGTGGTCCTGGATAAGAGTTGGCTTTATCTACTAGGCTGTTTCTCCTGGTCCATTAATGAAAATGTCATTTTCATTTTCCTGCTTTATCCTGGATTTTGTTTTCTGCTTATAGTAATTGTTTTGGGGTTTTAATTGGTCGTCACTCGGACGGAGAAGCCTGGTGATTGGTTTCTTGAGAGTGCTCTTGTGAAATCTGTGAGTAAAAGCGTGGGTCTAAGTTGAGATTGTGGGTTGCAATAAACTGGTTGATGATATTTTTCTACCTTTCATGTGATCCTATCTGTTAAAAGATAGCAAACATGCAAAAGGGCTTAACAAATAAATACAAACTGGTGGCTGATAGATTAGAGCCCAACTTGGTCATGTTGTATTCTTTTTGAGCACCTTTGATATTAGAGTGGTTAGGATGACTCTTAACTTTTTTGTAATTAGTGGGTTTAAGCCTTTCTAATCATGCGCTTCTATGATTTAATTGTATAATAATAATCACAATAATGATGGACTTCTACATGCTTTTCTAATGTACAGTTAAACTGCTTGACTGGGGTGAAGAGGGTCAGAGAACAGCATCTGAAATAAATTCACTCAGGGCGCGTTTACACAGGAAGTTGCAGTGTGGCACAAGCTTAACCATCCGAATGTGACTAAGGTTTTTCCTGTCTCAATCTGTTGCAGTCTGTATCTATCTGGATACATACTATGCAGCATTTCACCTTAGCTAAATATAAACCTTTTTTTTGGGGGCGCAGAAAGAAAATTTTTAGAAAGATAGATGCAGTGCACTTGCACTTTGTGGCAAAAGAGCTTGGTCTTGTACATAGTAGAATATTTGTCCATATACTATGCTTTAAGACTGGAACTTTCATTCTGGACTTTGGTGGATTGTTTTTTTTTTATACATGACATGACTATTGCTAAGTTAAATGACTATTGACTAGCACTCATTTGGAAGTTGGCATGCTGTGTGAGGTCTGTTTATTCTATTGCTGATTGGACTACACATTTGCTTGTTGATTTTATTGATGACTAAGAAAGGTTTGATATTGACAATGAGACAGTGTGTGTCATTGAGCGTCCTAGATATGGAAACTAGTATAATTTGCAAGGGCAATGTTAACTAAGGAAATCGTGTTTAATGCGTAGAATGTAGATGATCCTTCAGAACCTGCAGAGCTATGTGTGCTGGATTCCAACTATTGTTAATCCCCGTATGCAGACAGTTATTTAAGGAACCTACAACTCTTGTTACTATAATATTACGCTGCAGTATGAGCGATGATTGAAAAAATAGGTGGTTGTTATTGAAGACATGTATGCACTTCCCATATCTAGAAATGACTCTATAGGCTCACAAATTTCTGGTGTATATGGGCCATGGTTGTCATTTGCCTCCTCCTATCATGATGATGTTAGTGTTACTTATTTGTGTCCTTCCCGTTCGTCTGTATTACTATATATAGGTTGGTGCAAATGAGCGCAACTTGATAAGTGGAGAATTCTTACAAGAGGCACCTACGTCCTAGTACCTGCAGTCTGCACCATTACATGAACGAGGATTCATGTGATAGCTGTTACTCCCCTGTTCCATTATCATTCAATATGAGAAACAGTGTGTAACATGTGCATTGGATGTCTACCTTAGCTCAAGGACAAGGACACTATTACTTTGATGAAACCATAGTATGCCTTTATTGCTTTCAAGTCTTCCACTAATTCCTTTTAGTCAAAATAATATATCAGTTACTTGTGGCTCTTCTTTTTATGAAGCTCATCTTAGCTTGTCCAAGTTTCATTGTTTGTGAATACTGAATTAGAGATTTTTACTCCAACTTTAGCATCAAGCCATCAACTTGTTTAAACTTGCAGAAACTCAGGCTATTGTTGGTGGGGCATTGCGTGACTTTACGGAAATGGGCAATTGATTTCCTGACATTGTCGAAATGAGATTAACTGTAGGAAGGTTGTAGTATGGTTCCTGATGAGCTGTTTTGTCCTGACCATCTGCTAACCTTTGTAGATTTAGAGTGGAAGGAGTCTTTACCTTGCCAGAAAAAGGAAAGTAAATAAAGGCATTTTGATCAAGTCTCTTTTCACCCATTGCCTTTCCTCTTTTCCAGCTTTTGACTGTTGAAGGCTGTTTTGTGGCTGTTTCAAACTTTCAATCGATGGCTTGAAACTTTTGCTTTGAGATGATAGATATGGCAATTTATCAATTTGGTTGAGTAAATAAATTAGTTCCCATTTACTGGATTGTGTTTAATATGGGAAAAGAATTATCTTGGTTGGGGAAAATATAGCTTCATATTATTGTAAGAAATTAAGTAATGCGTCATTTGAGAATCCGTAATTCTGAAGTTTGGATAATTCATGGCCGCTGCAGTTTATTGGGGCAAAGATGGGTTCATCAGGGCTACAAATACAAACGGAAAATGGTCAGATCAGCATGCCAACGAACATCTGCTGTGTTGTTGTGGAGTATCTTCCTGGGGGTGCCCTAAAGAACTATCTCATAAAGAATCGAAAAAGGAAGCTGGCTTTCAAGGTTGTCATCCAGTTGGCTCTTGATCTTGCTAGAGGGTAATAAAGGAGAATCCTTTTCTAAGTTGTAATCCCATTTTCCATAGCATACCAGTGCAGCTGGTGAAGAATTTCCAAAATCCATTCAAACACTTCCAGCCTAATCCATTGCAATTTGCAGGTTGAGCTACCTACACTCTCAAAAGATTGTTCACAGAGATGTGAAGACGGAAAACATGTTACTGGACAAGTCACGTACCTTGAAGATAGCTGATTTTGGCGTTGCACGTGTAGAAGCTTCAAATCCTAGTGACATGACCGGGGAGACAGGGACTCTTGGTTATATGGCTCCTGAGGTATGTCTCAGCATTGCCCTATTTTATCAAGGAGAGCAGCTTTTTATGTGGTGCAATTGACGCAGATGATTGGATCACACAATTAGATCACTCTCCCCCCAACCTTTCCTCGATATCTTGCTATTATGTGCCCTGTTTTACCAAACAATGGTTTGAGGATCTATAATTATTAGGTTTATAAAGGAATATTTTAAAATGATAATCAGAACAAATTTTGCATAAGAATACAATTAATTTTTATAGAAGTTTTTTAATTATTAATAGTAAAGAAGAAAATCAAGCAGTATACTAAATAAAAATAATAAGATACTTTAATAGTCTTTTACTAAATTAGTTATTTGCTTGCTCATGAATAAATTTTACCTTGATATTATCAAATTAAAAAAGAAAAAGGAAAACATAGCTCCTTAAATCCAAAAACCAACCATTAAAACCCCATAAATATATAAAAAAAGCAAATAACTAATTTAATACATCTTCTAAATCCAACTTCAAAACCCAAAATATATATATATATATATATATATATATATATATATATATATATAATTATTGGTGTTATTTGTTATTATTAGTCGTGCAGAGAGTTGTGTTTCAATGTGAAGAACCACAAACTACTTGTATTGTTAGTATGTTCATCCTAAAATTCTAAATATCAAACAGTCTTTTCGTGACGTCTTAGACATGGATATGCTGAGGAGGCCCTGTCCGTGCTTCTCATCAGGCCAGATACTGTCCTGTGCATTTTTACAATAACAGTAACCAAAGGGCTGGAGTTATTTTGTTTGCTCCACACAAGAAAGAAGAAAGACCACTCTCGGAACACTCTTTAGCTCTTCTAATTTAGTGGTGCAACCGTATGTAATGTAATTAAGTTGTAGATTGGCAGCTACTAGTGTTCCAAGATGCTCTATTTGAGCTATCGTTGGGTTCTTGCATATATGGAGGCCCAGCTAATGCGTGAAACACTCCACCTGGGCGAGAAGGACTGAAACAAACTCCAACTTAAAGATATGGCAACTGTTTCTGGTTCTTCGTTAAGATATTCAGCCATATGGTCTGCGTTATGCAATCTCAATCTACTAGCCCAAATTATACACTCTAATGTAGCTAAATAGTTAACCTAGTTTCGTGCCATGATCCTCTGTTCAAGCTATTTATGATCCTGGTGACTACTGTCTGCACCCGGAAAACTAGGGAACTTTTCTTTTCCTCCGTCCACATTCAAAGGTCAAACCTGAATAGAAAATTGGAAATCCAAAAACCTGTGCAAAATTCCTTACAGTTTGTCATATGGATGAATGCAGGTTTTAAATGGCAACCCATACAACAGGAAATGTGACGTGTACAGTTTTGGCATATGTTTGTGGGAAATATACTGCTGTGATATGCCATATCCTGATCTAAGTTTCTCGGAGGTGACTTCTGCTGTGGTTCGTCAGGTACATGTTCTGCTCCTGCCTTACAATTTACTACTTGGCAATGTTTGACAGGGTGAACAAATATTTTCATTCTCACCCCTCTTCCGCCTTGCCCTGTTTAACCCTCCTGCCCTGCATTTTCGGGTGTTGAAATTTTGGCTTGGAATCGCAGAACCTAAGGCCAGAGATACCAAGATGTTGCCCGAGTTCATTGGCTAATGTAATGAAGAAATGCTGGGATGCTAATCCTGATAAACGACCCGAGATGGACGAGGTAGTTTCCCTGTTGGAGGCCATTGACACCTCGAAAGGAGGCGGGATGATCCCTGCTGATCAGCAGGAAGGTTGTTTCTGCCTCCGCAGACGCCGCGGCCCTTAAACCTAGTGGTTGCGATGATAGATATCTTGCCGATATTTATCATTGCTTTATCTTTGTTTCTCTTTTCTTTTTCTGGGGTGGGGTGGGGGAGCATCCAACTTGTAATTATGGTGAGAAGATTGAAAAGAGAACACTGAAATTTGGAGAGGAAAGAAAGAACATTTTTTTAGGTATTGGCTTTCTTTTTACATCTGGGGTTCTGCAATACTTGTTCCTGGACAATGTAAATCATTTGCTTTTTACCTATCACTCTAATAATAAATTTAAATCAATCGAAATTCCTGTCTCTCTCTCTCTGATCATCTTTCTTATCTCCCTCCCCCTTTTTCTGCTCTGCATAGTTCTCTTTCTTTTTCTGGCTCTGTAAAACTCATTACATGGGGAAAAATTGAAAGTTTTACAAGGTAATAAAAAGGAAAAAAAAACCGAAAAAACTCAAAAATAGAAATTGATGTGTGTGAATAATATCTATGCTTGTTGGAGTTCCACTTGTCCTTGTCCTTGTCCTTGTCCATGTCCCTGTCCCTTGTCCTGCCCTTGAGCTGGCCCTTGCCCTTGTGGTTGGCCTTGGGTTTGTTTCTTCGGGTCGGTCCAGTCTGTACTCCTATAGTAAGCTGCATATAATACCAGCTGAATTATCCCAGAAAACGTCCCTAACCCATTTGGTACCTGCCCAAAAACCATGGTCAAAAAGATCTCTTCGACACGAATCCATATATCCAAGAACCAAGTAAAAGATTCAACTCTGAACAACACCACGGCCCAGTGCGGATTCTGATTCTGATCTATCTAGAATGATCATGTTTGAATGGATCATCGAGATGCACAGAACCTTAATCATAACTCACAAATCAAAATCAAAATCGAAAACATACCACCATCCATGGATCGAATTTGATGGCGGCATAAGCAGTCCAGGTAGCACCATTGAGGAAGTTGGTTACTGATAACCAGAAGGGCATAAATTTGACACTCCTTGTCTTGATCACTTGCCTCTGTGTTTCCACAAAATCACTAATCAATCAAAAACCCCCTGAGAGAGAGAGAGAGAGAGAGAGAGAGAGAGAGAATACCATGACAGTCAAAGGTGAGAAATACATGATGATATTGAAGGCAACACACAAAGCCCCAACAAACACAGTCCTCATTTTAATGGTTTTGATGAAATACACCGTTACTATCAACACTATCAGGAAGAAGATCGCCTCCACTATCAGATATAGTATTATCCTCTTCTGCATTCATTCAAGCAATTCATACATAAATAAACAGTAGATCATAAATATTTCTCTGCAAGGTGACCCGAGTTATCCACCAAGTTATAGGAGCCGAATCAGGTTACCTGATTTACCCACCAAGAAAAGAAAGACGAAAGAACGTGGATGTATACCCGTTTACCCCAATCGGAGAAGATGAAGAAGATCGAGACGTAGATGAACTCGATGCATAAACCGGCGCTGTTGATGGTGACGACGAGGATGTTGTTGGGTTTGACAAAGGGGAGACCATACAGAACCCACATTGCACAGTTGAGTATGGTGGCTATGTATGGATCTGCCTTGAATTGTTCCACTGATCTCTTCTTTATTATTCTTACAAATGTTGGCCTGAAATTTTTTTCACACCACTTCTTGTTAGCGGGCATGTTTTTGGCATGTTCTTTTGAAACAACATAAACTAATAAATGGCAAAAAAGAATGAAGAAAAAAAGATGATAATGTGGTACAAATCGAAAATAAAGTTTTCAAATTAACCGAAATGATCATTTCATTGTCGATCAAAGAAGGTGTAAAAGTTGATGTAGGTAATACCCGAGCAAGTATCTGATAACATCTTTCATAAACTTTAACCATTAAATTGAAATAAGAATTTCTTACACAGGAGAAAGAAACAGTCCAAAAGATATGACATTTCCTGCAAAAAGTAACGGGCTTAAGAGCTTTAGATATAACAAGAAACACTACTTAAAATTACTAAATGAAACAATTAGAATCACAAGTTTATAAGAATTTGTTTTATCGATTATATATATTCTAAAAACACCATTTAAAGGAGAAAAATATATGTATACAATTACAAACATAGGATAATTAATCGATACCGATAATTCCAATAAAGTATCCGATCGTATTCGGATTCACCATCGTAGGAAACTCCGACTTGCTCTAAAATCAAATCAAATGTTTATAAGAAATCGTTTTTTTTTTTTCCTGTGAATTTGGTGGAGGAGAAGAATGTAGTATATATAATAAAAAGGCTAGAGAAGTGAGGTTTTTGGTCTTCTTTTTATTGAGTTTTAGGGAAGAACTACATTAATTACAGAAAAGACTTTTCATATGTCTATCAATAAATTCTAGTGGATTTTTACAGTTAAGTTTCCAAATTTGCCTCAAGATTAATAGAATCAGATTTCCCAATTGGGTATTAAATAAAATATAAATGGGAAGGCATTTAAATTATGTTGAAAAAAATCAAATAAAATAAAATAAATTATCTTATCTTTGTGTTCATGAATTCTTGGTAATCCTTGAATTTAGATGTTTTTTTGATCCATGCTTAGTGGCTAAGTCCTCGGATTAATCTCATTTTCTGGGCACTCCAAGCGTCAATTAAACACAAGTATTAATACTGAAAATTAGGATAATCTCAGTGATTAGTGACATTTGTAACTTATCCTAATTTTCAAGGGGGTCAAAGTCAAAATTTGAGAAAATTATGACATCAATTTCTTAAATGTATTTAAAGAAGTAGATAATCTTTGGAATTATTATAATTATTCTCTATCCACATGAATTGGGGGTGGGGGATCAAATAAAACTGACATAATTATTAATTTGGAAAATAATATCCGTTTTTATTTAGACGAGGTAATGGATGGATAAATTTAAATTTTATATTTTAAAACTTCACTTTATAAGAGATTATACTTACCATTTTCCATCCTTCACACCCACCATAGAAATTTAAGTTTGGGTGAAATAGAGTCGGATAAATTGGTCAATGTTAGTTTTTTATGGTTGAATAATTTGGATAAATCTAAATTTAGGTCAAAATCGGACAGAAATAGGAAAAATTTTATGTTTGAATCTAAAATTCGGAAAAAATTCATGACTAGACCCAAATTTTTTACATTGGAAAAATTCAGGTTATCGGGTTAGACGAAAATTTTCCAACTTATAACTTTTTATAATTAAATTTATAATTATCATACAGGTAGTTACTACTCCTTACCGCTTATAACTTATAATTTTACAACTTCTTACAACTAAAATGGAACTAAATGCAACAGGGATTCCACCCTTTAAGTCTACCTTGACTTCTCTTCTCCTTCCTCATTCTCTTCCACTCTCTCTTATTCCTCATCCACCCTCGGAAATCAATCAATAACATCGCTATAACAACAATGTTTTAACTCTAATTCAGCTTAGTTAAATAAATGTCTCGAGTTCACGATAAGTTATTATGAAACGGACTCATTATCTTGTAACTAAATCATTTCATGTGATCTCGACTACAATTTATCATATGAATATGATAGTATCCCTCACCAAAAATTTATAGTCTTAAGTAATAATAGCTGGTTTCATGATTTATGTAGTCAATAATTGTTCATGTGACAAAAAGCTTCCTTGAGTTTAGCAATATTATTATTCTCAAATTTCAGGGTTTATTTATTATTAATCAAGTTTAAATTACTATTTTTTTTTTTGGTCAAACCTAAGAGGGATGACTAGGTGAGGATACCATTGATTAATAGCCACCTGTCCATAATTTATAAATTTTTTTCCTTAGTATTGATTTTGTGGGATCAACCACTGTGCTCAAAAACAGGTACCAAACTTCAATCTTTACACTTAAAAAAAATTTAAAAAAAGGAATTTTATAGCGTAGTGCCATTTTAATTAAGTTGCTTTCAAAACTTAAAAAATATTTAAAATCTGTACGAGATACTATTTTCTAAGCTAAATTTTTCACATCAAATTCTCCCCATCATCAAAAACAGGTCTAATTGGTCATCTCTGGAATCTCAAAGCAGACACAATCAATCCAACTTTTTGACCCAAAGGGAAAACACTTACCACCTCACTCAACCCACCAAATTTGTCATTAACTCTCCAATTAGAAATCACATCTAGACACTTCCTTAATTGCCCAAATTCATCATAAAGATCCACCCTTTTTCACCCCCAAGAACTAATCACCATCTTTCCAGTTTTGGGGTTTTTTTTTTTTCCTTTTTCTTCATGTTGATCAAAACCAAGTATGATGAAGATGGATCAACATGACTTGTGCCCTTCTTGGAGGAGAGGAGAAATCAATGAAGACAGCCAAATTGCAGTGGAAAAGAAGGTGGGATGAATCCAAATTCCCTCATCATCCCATCAATAATAGATTTGGTAGATTTTCTTGATCACATGAGAGACAAGATTATGTTAATGGAGATTATCATATCAGTGATCTTACTTTTAGTGGGTATTGCTGTTTTAGTCATGATTCATGTGTGTATTGTTGGGAGGGCATTTAGGAGAGGGTTTGGGGATGGGGTCCTACAGAGGGGCAGTGTCCCAAACTTTAGAGGGTCTGGGGCAGGAGGGATGACCCCTCAGGACCTAAAGAAGCTGCCTTGTTTCGAGTATATAGAAGAGGAGAAAGGGACTGGTACTACTATCACTACTACTAATAGTACTACTGAGTGTGCTGTTTGCTTGGACAATTTTAAAGTGGGTGATAAGTGTAGGGCTCTGCCTAATTGTCATCACTGCTTCCATGTTTTGTGTGTTGATCTATGGCTGATCAAGTCACCCTTTTGCCCCATTTGTCGAGCCTCAACCAGACTGCCACCTAAGATTTGCTCGGATATAGGTGAAGGAAGCAATGTTTAATTCAAACTATGTTGGAGGTGAATTGTTGTGGCAAGTATGTTTATGTTCAAATCTGTTTTTGTACATGGTTTAGCTCAGAATTTCATAAGTGTTCTTATGCCATTTGTGCATAGTACAGCATTAATACAAAAAGGTTGCTCTCTTACCTGAATCAATGAATTGTTTGATCAATATGTATTATTATGATCAATGGTTTAGGAGCCATTGTTGTTAGCTATTCCACTTGGACCAGAGAAAGCACTAGCCCATTTGTGCTGAACGGTTCTTCCCCTCAAACACCACCAAATGTGAATCCTGCTGAAGCAAGGTTCAGGGAAATCCATGTTATACAGCCTTGTTCCTTATTACCAACTGTTAAAAAGTGCCACCTTGCGACCTCCAAATATGTAAACAGGATTTCCTGATGAATCATCCCTGTATTGAGTGGCCTTGGGTCATAGACACAGTGATTGGGCCCTTTAGTCCCCTAAAGATTGACATCTAAAGATGTCCCTGCTTCATAATGTATATATGGTGTGAATTTGTCTTTGCTTCAATGGCTAAAGAGGTCCAATTATTCATATGTTAAACGATAACTCGTCTTCGTCATCGTGCTGGTGGCTAAAAGAGCTAGCAGGGTGTAGATGCTTATCAAATTAGAAATTAATCTGTCATGACAAGTGAGTTAAATCCACACCAAGTTAATGAAGCTAGACCAGAAGCTCCACTCTCCTAGTAGCGATGAATATCTCGGGATCTTTCACATGATAATAAGTTATAGGATTCTCCCCAACTTGGGAAATGGACTCATCCAAGTTCACTCAAACCATTTCCTGTTGAGAAGCTCTCCTAAACCCTCAGAAACATATTTTTAGGCAAACAGAGAATCTTTGGTGCATTAAAAAGTCAGAAGTGGGTAGCTCCGGTATCTGAAGCAAAATTGACCCTGAGTCCATTGTGTTATGCAGTTCCATTAATTATTTCAGTTTCTTGTATATTGAAGCCAATTCACAGTTACCTAAGGCACTTCGTTGAAGTGCAATACAATTTTCACATAAGAGGTAAGTGGATCCTTGGTGGGAACTAGGAACTAAGAAGATTTCCTTGTAATGATATGACACCGGCTCTGAAAACAGCTCAGAAAGAAGCATATTTTCCCCAGCAGTGGATGAAACTATTCCATAACTACTATACGATATTTCTTCCTGTCAGCCAAAAAGAGATACAATGGCAACCACCCTTAAGCAACACACAGAGAGCAATGAAGTACTCATGAACATCACGATGCAGAATGAGAATAGCCAGATACAAAGATCTGACTAACATTTTATGTTTCTTGTTGCGGGATTAGACAGATGAGGATTTGTGTTACCAGAAACCTGACACTTGTTACTTGAGAGATATATTATAGTACTTGACACTCCAAATTAGACTAAATACTCCAAAACTCCTTAAAAATAGCCATGTCAGACAGTTAAACATATATCTGTGTCAGACACTGATATATCAGTCCATATTCCATGATTAGAACAACTGTGATAATTGTCAAGATTAATAATCAAAACTGTACGCTAGTAAATTAAGACTTTGTAAGACTTGAAATGACCAACAGCAGTAGCTCTAAGATCCCACAACTCAGAATATGTGCAATTACTTACAATAAATGGGTACTCAGATGAATAATTCTCTGTGCAACTTCTCACCATGCCACCAACAACCCATGACAATGCATAAATATTTCCGTCAGCCCGTGAAGGTGTTCGATGTGAGAAGTGGGCTCTATGTCACATATTCAAGAACCCATATGAGGTGCTCAGACACTTTGATGTGGGCATGTCTTGGATCTGGACCACCATTTTAGACAAATAGACACATACTTTTTCATATGCCAAGTTCAACACTTTGATTCATGTTGGGCACTATTGTTACATAGGAATGGTGGTCTCCAAATAAGATGAGTGTGGAGTACACGGTGTTTCTCTGCCTCATATAGTTCCTGATTTCTTAAATGGACATAATTCACCAAGACAGGGATGTCACTAACATTCTTAGTGGGCTGCCCTTATCTCAAAGGCTTTCCACTTCTGGTGCAGGATCTACTGTAGCATCACACAACAGTGATACAGAAAACCCGCAATCACATCTCTCTCTCTCTCTCTTTCTCTCTTTCTCTGTCTCCCCCTCCTCCCCCAAAAAAAAAAAAAAAAAAGCACCTGAAAAGCAGAAAACCATAACCTTGGGTACCATAGCAGTGATAAAATTATCTCTATTTCACTTATTTAAGGTACTATAGCACAGAAACTGACACTATGACGAAATTTCATCCCTGCTATGGCACTTGGGCCACATTGTTACCTATTGAAAAGAATGATGAGTGTAATCAAGTTTTATACAGTATACAACCACCTCCCCACACCAAATGTGGCTAACATAACCTCCAGCTCTTTGAAAAACCCAAGCTGACGATATGTTGATTACAAAATCAGTGTATCAAAAAGTAACAACCCTGGAATATTTACACAGCATAAGAGCTTTACGGAACTCCTACAGTCATGGATCAATTCTTCCCTTATGAGCTCCAGAAACTGATGCTAAGCTTGATGAGCTCGATTCCTTGAACTTTTGTAACATATTTATTAGCATACGCGCCTTCTTGCTAGCATGGGACGTCCCTTCTGTAACAAGGGAATAAAGTGCAGGCATGAGGGCCGGTTCCTTGGCTAGAATTGCAACCACCTTATTTCCACCATTGGTGCACAAACTTAGTAAAACTGAGACACAATATTCATTGCCTGCTCGAGAACTTGAAGATTTGACAAACCCCATGATCAAAGGCAAGGCTGGGGTTTGCAAAATTGCAATACACCCCTCTTTATCCTCGGCCAAGGAAGCTAGAATAGCCAATGAGTCGGCTACAATATCAGATCTTTCGACTGAAGCTATAAGATCAACTAACACAGGAACAATACCAGCTTCAAGTGCCCTTTCATGGTTACCATGGTACAAAAGGAGCCCGAAAATGGCTGCTAAAGCATTCTTCTTTCCAAAAATTGACCCATCTTTGATTAGCTCAATTAAAGCTGGGATTGTCTCTCTTGTGGAACCGATCAATCTCCGGTACTTTTCCACTGACGAGAGGTAAAAATTGTAGCTCCAGCAATTTGCCTAGACTCCATTTTAAGCCCTCTTCGAAGAACCATAATAAGGAGCATTAGTCCCCCTTCTTCGATTATCGCTTTCTGCCCTTTCGAGTGCTTAGAGAGCTTCAAAAGGGCTGCAATGGCATTCTCCTGGGTGTCTGGATCATTTGATGTTAGAAGATCCAAGAGAGGAGCAACATTGCCCACTTCGATCAGGATCGATCTATTGAAGATATTTGATTTTGTTAACAGTCTTATCTCATAGGCTGCCTTATTTTTCTGCTCATCTGTTCCATAAGTTAGCCTCCCAGCTAGAAACTGAGCCAAGAATCTCACGGCTTCTGCAGAAGCAGGGCTTGGGGAGATTATCGTCCTCGACAAATCACGGCTTTTTCTCCCTGATCTCGTTATTGAAATCCGATTATCTGAACAGAATTGCTGGATAAGCTTCTTGAGGGCTGAATTTGGGACTAATTCTGTACTTTCCAGCCTCTCCCCTGTTTTGGGGCAGAGCAAATTCCCTGCTTTCAGCCATTTCTGAATAGAAGCTCGATCATACGTTTGCCCAGTTGATATTGTGACTGGATCCGTCATCAATTCGAGCGAAATGGGGCATCGAAAATCCTCGGGATTCAAGCAACTAAGCAGCATCTCCCCGCCCAGTTTAACATCAACCTGATCCATGATACGATCCTCTTTATCCAAGGTCTCGAAAATGACTCCTCTGCAATAGCACATGAACCCCATGAGACCACTCAGCAGGGGAAATTCTCTCTCCTCCTCTTCGCAATTATTCATCTCCTCCTCCAAGAACTTCACCTCTGTATTGCAGTCTCCCCAGCTCCGAATCCCCAAATGATCCAAGACCCGCTTCACTAACCCTCTTTCGGGTTCAAACTTGTTCTCAAATTGGTTAAGAATCAAAATGACCCGCTCCATGGCGCATTCGTCATCCGGGTCGGGTTCGAGTTTGACTTTCTGGGCTTGCTTGGCTACTAACTCAACCACCTCCTTAACTTCAATACTTATCTCCAAAGAATTCATCTGGAGAATATCGAGTGATGTAGCCACCGACCTTATCAAAAGCCGGAATTGGCTCGCTATGAACTGCGATTTCATCAATACATAGACTTTACAACCTTCCCGGGTGCAATCTTGAAGCAAAAAAGGATCTTTTGGAGAGCAAAATGGAGCTCCGACAAGCAAAGAGTGAGGGAATTAGTAAACTTGGAGCCATTATCTCGGATTTCCTTGAAGAAAATATGGAGGATTTCGACTTGCCGAATGACTTCGCGGGTGATTCTTTTCTGGGTTGGGAACAACCTGGATTTGTAATTGGTAATGCTATGAGAGAGGGTGATCAAAGAGGAGAGAAGGGTCGCCGGAGAAATTGATTCGCAGGGCCGGACAGCTGGGAATTTCAGAATCCGGCGTTCATTCGGGTCGATTTTCCGGATCATTATTCAGAAGAAGATGGTGGGAAGAGAAGAAAACAGAGAGGGGAGAGGGGAAATCAAATTTGGAAGCAAAATCGTACAGAAGAGCAGAAATATAAAGAGAGAGACAGGCACCATACGCGGCGCCGGCGATATGGCAATGCTTCTACTTTGATTGGTTGAAACTCAATTTATAACTATATTTTATCAACAATATTTTTTAATTTCTTTCCTCTTAAATTATGTAACTCTCTCGAAATCGTCTTTTAATGTCACGAAAATTTTTATAAAGATAAAACTATCCATATCTGAATCTCTTTAGATGCTAGAAAAACTAGACTTTCTAAGTGTTATTATTCTTGTTGTTGTTTAATTTTTTTGAAAGTTAAATTTTAAAATTTATATCCAACTTAAAACCATCTATGTCATAGTATTCGCAAGCATCCCCGACTTTAATAGTATTATTTTTTTAACATTCTACTATTAAGATCCGGTTACTTTTAACTCTGTGGTAGCGTGTTATGATGGCGGAATTTGTAAACGTACCAGTTAATAGATGCTTACCAAGTACTTCTATATAAGACCCGCAGGAAACTATAAATTAGTTAACCGTTAGTAAATAAGGGTAGTTAATAGAATCTTAGGGTAACAGCCGAATACTGAAACCAAGTCAAATTTGCCTCACCCCCAATTGTATTGACAATGACATTCATGACACACCTAAACCCTAAAAACAAAATGTATTTTATGTAAATATACATAAAATAGAATAGATACATCTTATATGACAAAATACGTATGCGATGTGTTCATAATTAGTTTGACAACTAATTATTCTGTTCAAGTATAGGTCGAGTCAAGTTTAAATTGAGTTATATTTTAGTTAGGTGATATCTTAAATCGGTTCGCATTAAAATAGAGTTATTTTTTATTTAGCTCGACCTTCGATGAATAAATGTTTAGTCTAATAAACTAATTATGCAAAAAAGAAACAAATTTGTAGGAAATAGTATGCCAAGTTTGGTTCGGTTCAACTCGCATTCAAGTTTCAACCTTACAAGTCTACTTTCGTATAAGCATGTTCATTTGTTGGATCAAGTATAGCTAGAGTGGGATCGCTCGATTCAATTTTGAATTTCTGATCAGCTTTATCGGGTCTACTCGAAGAAATTTGGAGGCAGACGTGGCAAAGGAAGATGCGTGGAGTAGGCTGAAAACGTGTGGAGGGACACATGGGGTGGTGGGGTTGGCGGAGAGCACTGCTGTGGTGATCCTAGGATCACGCAAAACGATGACGTTTCTAACATGGGCTATTCTGTTCTATCTTAGTTGAAGTGGGATATGGGCCCCAGATAAACCGACCGTACACGCGGGACAGGAGAGAGATGACAGCTGGACCAGCCCATGAACCAAACTATGAAGTGTAAAAAATAAAAATTAAAAAAAACAAAGCAAAAATATTATTGATAAGGATTTTTCATGATTTTGGGATTATCTTTTATAGAGTTTTAAATTTTTGATAGGATGGATGACTCCACTTATAATCTTAAAAAATAATTATAATAGTGTTATCGTCATTAATAATTTATTTATTTATTTATTTTATAACATCACTATTCATGATCAGTTATATAATTATGCAGTATGAGTCCTTTCGAAGAGAACGATTTCTCATAAAATATTAAGTATTATTTATTTATTATATTTTTATCAAAGCCAAATTTTGAACAGGAGTTAATGTCGTGATCAAGGTGAACAAATATGTTACGAAATGTACCGAAATCGAAATTTCGAATTGAAAAGGGGGCATTTTATTAATATGAGTGTACATCTCTAGTACAACTGAATAATGACTTGTGTAATTTTTGCTTGATTTTGATGGTTAACGACATTGAAAATGAAAAATAATATCACCCCTCTTTTTTTTTTTTTCTGTGGTCTAAATAATTATCAGTGCCCTTAAAATATTATTATTATTATTATTTTCTTATTTGAAATTTATATGTGAGTGGGGTCACGGTTTAAATCGCCTACTTTTATTTAGGTAGTTAAATTAATTACTCAAAGTTGCCTTGAGATTGAGGTAAATATATATAAGCATATTGAATGAAGTTGACTACCCTATTGCATAGGTATTGTCTTTGATTTTATTTGTGGTTATTGATCAAGAGCAAACATGGATTTGGTAGAGTTTTTGGGTTCTACTTATTTCTGAAATTATTGCTTTAAATACTATAATATAACCCGATTTCATCAGCTTTAGTGAGTTAAAAGTTACAAGTTGAAACTTAAAATCTCCTATATCAAATATTTGGCGACGTTCTTCGTGCCCACCTCATCGAGGATTGACAACGACGCTCCTCTATCATCGACTCCATACTTGTTGGAAGGGATTTGGGGAGATGAACTTAAAAGTAGTCCATAAAATATATAAAAAATTTAAAAAATCCGATTCAACTAAGCCAATCTTATAATATAAAGAAATTATTCTTAATCTGTAAGAATTAATTATAATTAGAGATCATTTATAGTATGATGATTTTTAGAGTGATTGAAATGAAAACAAAAGGAATATTATCTCCATTTGAAAAGTAATTCTTTTTTTTTCAAGTCATTGTTAAATAGTGGTATATTCATGTATGATTGTTCATAAATACAAAGTGATGATAGTCATAAGTCACAAAAAAAATATATATATATATATATATATAAAGAAAAGAAAACGACAGGTGATGATGAAAGGAACGACACTTAACAGAAATAACCAAAATTAAAATAGTTAACGGCTTAAAATTAAACTTGTCCATCAAAAATCTAATCTAATATTATAATATATATGTTTTGGCACAATTAATTTTCACCAAATGTATGTTAGTTTCCACACCCTATCTATCTATCCATCCATAAATCCAATATTTTGACTACTTTCTTGATTGATTGGTGAAATACCAACAAAAATATTTATTAACAAATTTTACTATAATAATTACAAAAAGAAACTCAAACTCGGGATAAAAATATCTCGAACAAACTTATCAATATATAAAATTTCGAGACAGTAAGGTATTAGTCGATCGATTATAACGTGCTTTAGGCAACATGTCGCCTGAGTGTTTTTAGAGCTTGTTTATTTTGGTCTTTATAACAGCTCTATAATAGCTCAGTAACAGGTAAATGCTAACTATAACATACTCGTAATATATAGTTTTAACTAATTCTAACCCCTCGTAAAAGTTCATAACTACTTTTAAGAAGTCGTAATGACTCATAATACCTAACAATTTGAGTGAAATCGTCGACTCAAGCATAAGAAGCTCGATCCTAGAGTTCCTTTCCTCGGGTGTACTACATACATAAATCACATCAAACACACTAATCAACACTTGTTAATTAGTTAACAATTAGCTAGTGGTTATGAACTAATCATGGAGCATGGACCAATGATAAGGCGACTAGTATAACGCGCTTGGCTAAAAACTTCATTTACGTAAGCTTAATCTTTTTTTTATAACTAATCTTGCACTGATAATGATGTTTAATTAAACTTTAGCGATTAACTCCATGCTGTTTGGGTGTTTAAAAATCTACTTCCTCCGTTTCACAATATATGTCATTTTAACTAACTTTAGACGTTTCAAAATATGTCACTTTACAATTTCGATGATATATTAATGACTAATTTACCAATTTTATCCTTATTAATTGTTTTTTTTCTTTTTCTTTTTGATTGACTTTCTTTATTTCCAATTAAACATGACTTTTGTCATAAATTTTACGTTTTATGTATTCACTGAAAACCTAAAAACGACAAATATCTTAAAACGGAGGAAGTATTATTTTAATTTAAAATTCAATCATGTAATCAATTACAGAGTATAAAAATGGGAAAATTAAATTAAATTATACAAAAAAAAAAAAAGGTAAGGTGTTGTAGAGGAGGGTACACGTTTATGCAAAGCCCATTGCCCGGAAGGAAATCCAGGGGCCCAATTGAGGCCCACCCAACTACATTTTAACATTTTCTGTCCTTTTCAATTTTCAGTTACTTCCAACTTCCATGCGCATATCAAACCGAAAGGAGAGATAATCATGTAACAATAATCATTCAAAATGTCCATTTTAAATAAAATAAAAAAAAGGGATTTGATTTTGTTTCCTATGTATGTATAATACATGTATATCTGACTAATTTAGACCCGGATCGACATCGAAATAGTTAATCCGAAGTCGACTTGAAACTCAAAATGGTCCAAACCAAATATTTTTTTACCGTCTAAATTAGGATTATTCAAATAGACTTTACAGAAGAGACTTATGAATCTACTCATATATATTAAAAACTTGTATCTTGGTGTTATTAGTCTTTGAAGTATTTTGGCCTAAAATCAATATTCATTTTTATCCAATAATATTATCAATTAATGTATTTTTCTTTTAGTTTTACTTTTCATAAAAAAATTAGGAAATAAATTGTCCCCGTCAAAATAACACTCTAGAAAATTGACTTTAATTTGATGTGGATTTTCAGGATTTTAAATTTAAAACATTTGGAAGATTTTTGTTAGTAATGTGGCCCAAATTGTGGACTATATGTGTGTTTGGAAGTCCCAAGTAAAGCCGCGTTTGAGGAGGGACAAAGCCATGTCTTTTTCATAAGATTTTGCTTGTGTTTTTGAAAATGAAGTTTAAATTCTCATAATTTCATAATTTTATAATTCCCCCAAAAAAAAAATATCTCACAATTTCAGATTTTGGGTTTACATCTCAATTTTGTCAGAAAGTTCATAAACCCCCTAATGCTAGGGCTAGTCCATGGGTTCTACGAGCCAGTTCATGGTTAAGCTGAACCAAGCCACACGCACACGAACAGCTAAGCTTCCTCGGGTCAGTACAGTTCTAACCACATGCGGATCCAAGCAGGCCCACCGAGGTTTAACCGATGCTTGGATAGAGCCAACTTACTCATTCCACCACAACTACATTACGAAAATTAGGAGGGGAAAACTCAGTTTACTGAACTTTGTAAAAATAACGAGGAATACATTATACATAAGCTTCACAGAAAAGCCTTGATTCTGATTTCATAATTTTTGTGTTCATTTATTATACTTCACAAATGACAGGATCAAGGCTTCATAAGGAAAGAGTAAAAGGAGATGATGACCGAGAAAATAGGCTCACAACCAAGCTGGATTTTTGACAGGAGTGACCACAGCCTTCACTTGGAGGTAGTTGTTGAGGCTGTAAACACCCTTCTCCCTTCCTATACCGCTCATCTTGTACCCACCGAAAGGGATGGCAGCATCGAAAACATCAAAGCAGTTCACCCACACGGTCCCAGCCCTCAATGCCCTGGACAATGTGTTGGCAGTCTCGATGTTCTTTGTGAACACCCCTGCTGCTAGGCCATAACGGGTTGCATTTGCCCTCCGGATCACATCATCCAGGTCCCTGGAATGTAACAAGGGAAAGCAAACAATCAACACTTCATGTTGTTCATTGAGGAATTGTGAGATCCTTGTAGAATTCGTGGAATCGGGGTCTCTTTGCTTGCAGAGTTGAGGCTGCCTAACAGAGCCAGAATCAACTAACTATAAGGGGCAATTAGCTTACCTGAATTTTAAGATAGATTGAACAGGGCCGAATATCTCGTCCTGAGCAATGAGCATGTCGTCCTGAAGAGAACCACCAATGGTTAGTTGATTTTGGCCATCAAACCAAGTTAATTACAAAGGGAGAAGAATTCCTGATTACCTTAACATCAGTGAAGACAGTGGGCTGAATGAAGTAACCTTTGGATCCGATTTTGTCACCGCCACATTCGAGCTTCGCGTTACTCTCAATCCCAGATTTGATGTACCTCAGAACTTTTTCAAACTGCTCTGGGTCAATCTGTGATATTTTCATCACTTGACCAGTCAGTAAACACTCAACTCTCAGCTCCAAAAACTCAGGATTCTTTCGTCAGATTTTATCTTAGATTGCCAAAGAAGAGTATGGAAAATGAATAACTCAAAAGTAGAAGAAAAGGTACCTGAGGACCTTGCTCAATGTCACTCTTGAAGGGGTCTCCCACTGTTCGTCTCCTAGCACGAGCAACTGCTTTCTCAACGAACTGATCATATATACTCTCATGCACGTAGGTACGGGACCCAGCGCAGCAACATTGACCCTAAATCCATCCCACATAGTAAGAAAGGTCACAAACAACATAGCACCAGATTGTGTACTCTTTACTCCCTTTTTCCTTAACGGATAGGGAATGGTAAGATAGGATCCAGAGTGTGAGTAAGAGGGGAGGGACTTGGACTGGACCAACGTCCAGCCATTTGACCAACCCACGTTTTCCCTAAGAGTCAAACTTGAGATCCTAGATCCCACAAAAAAAAAAAAAAGGGGGCTCTTTGGCAACTCCTGGTTCTGGTATATAGAAGCAGACGAGAAGGGATATAATGAGTGAAGATACCTGGTTAAAGAAGAGAGCAAAATGTGCAATCTCAACTGCTTTATCAATATCTGCATCAGCACATACAATGAAAGGTGATTTCCCTCCAAGCTCCAAAGTCACCGGCTTCAAGTTGCTTTTTGCTGCTAATTCAAGAACCGTCTTTCCAGTTTCAGTTGATCCCGTGAAAGCAAGCTGCAAAGCACATTGGATTTGATAATACCAGTACCTCCAACTAAAATTCACCAGTTCAATTTTGATTCATAAATAATACTTTTTAACACATAAGCTTCAAGAATACCTTATCGACGTCCATGTGACTCGCCAGAGCTGCACCAGCAGTTGGACCAAAACCAGAAACAATGTTGAGCACACCAGGAGGAAGGCCAGCCTGTTACCAGTATCAACACTGTCAGAGTAAGAGCTTAGGAAAAATATTTGATGGACCAAACCCAACAAATGGGTTTATCAGATCAAGTTAGTTTTGTATCAGGTCAGAAAAATATCAGACAGCACAATTGGTGCTGATCAGAAAAATTGCATGTCAGTTTGATCAGATTGCCTTATTTTCGGGTTGTTAATCAAGTAATCAACCATAGGTCAGCTTTTTCTAAGGCTGGATAAGATTGGAATATGAGAATAGCATTCTAAAGAGAGGAGATCAAATTAGAATCACTCAAGGGAAAACAATCATTCACTGCTCAAAGTAGAAAGATTAGCATCTCCGATGTCTACCTCCTGGAAAAGCTTGCCAACATAGAGAGCAGTCAATGGAGTTTGCTCAGCAGTCTTGAGGACAATGGTGTTACCACAGGCTAATGCAGGGCCGACTTTCCAAGCAAACATGAGCAGAGGGAAATTCCAAGGAATTATTTGCCCTGCTACCCCAATTGGTTCATGCAATGTTTCTACATGGTGTGGACCGTCAGCAGGAACAGTTAGACCGTGGATTTTGTCTGCCCAACCTGCATGGTTACAAGACAAAATCTTTAATCTTTAAACCCAACTGAAAACACAATTTAGACCTACCAAAGTAGACCCACACCCTAATTGAACCCACTCCAATGTGATGCAGCCACACCCTTAAGTTCAGAGAGTTCGTATCACAAATAGAGAAAGAGGCTATGCAGATTTGCCTACAACTTCACCCTGTGTCAAAGATTCTAGCAAGTAGCGACAATTGCGGTATCTTGACTGACTGGACAACAAAACTCACTATAACCCAAAGCCAAAATGATACACAACTTAAGGGCGATATTTCATCCGTCGATCTTAACCCAATTCAAAATCAGCTCGACTTAAATAAGACAAACATAGCAGCACAGATGCAATGCATTATGGATACTGTTGTGCATACCAGCATAGTAGCGAAATAACCGGACAAACATAGGAAGTTCGTCATTGGCAGCCTGTTTGAAAGGCTTGCCATTATTCCAAGTTTCCAAGGCAGCAATTTCTTCACTGTGTTTCTCAACCAAATCAGCAAACTTCAGCATGATCCGTGATCTCTCCTACAATGCCGAAATAATATCACACTCGGATTATGTCAATCATCATCATCAAAAGTACAACACTGCCATGAAACATGAAACAACCAAAAAGAGAGAGCGAGAGAGAGATGATATTACATAAGCAGACATTTTAGGCCACGGACCCTCATCAAAAGCTTTACGAGCAGCACTAACTGCTCGATTGATATCTTCGGCATCGCCTTCAGCAACATGAGTGATCACATCCCCAGTTCTTGGATCATATGTTGCAAATGTCTTCCCTGATATAAGCCAAATGAAATTCTCCGTATTCAAGATACAGTTTGTACTTTGCCAACATCAGGAGGTCCAAAATTTGGGTCGGGTTTAAGTTAATCAGACAAACTCGAGTAATCAAGTAAGATTTCGCAAACCAACAGCTAAGTAAAAACTGGTTCATCAAAGATTAATACCAGATGCTGATTCAACAAACTGGCCATTGATCAGAAGCTGAGTGTACTTGACATCGACAGGAGGAATGATAGGGTTCTCAACCGCAACAGCAGTGCTATACCGGCTTCGGCTTAAGCTCCTCTCCCAGCTGGAGCTTCCTCCTAAAATAACACATTTTTGGCACCAAAAAAAAAATGTCAATAAAATTCCTAAACTCCCCCTCCCCCTCCTCTCTTTTCCTCATGAATAATCTCTAATATACTACTACATGTCAGATTTGTCCATATTTCAACATGCAACTGAATTATTATTAATTTTAGAAAAAAATAAACAAATAGGAGTAGTTAATGGGTGTGAAGCCAATAAACCCCAGTTAATCTCAGGATTAACAATCAGATTTCAACAACCAACATAACAAAATAATGCCAAGTACTGAATTTTTTATCCCAAGAAGATAATCAATCGCATGATATAGCAAGGAAACCAGCCAAAGATGAAATCTTGAACTGAACATCCAACTGGGCATACAATTTCAATATACAGAATTGCAAGAACAGAAAACAAAAAACAGAGGATGACGAAAGGAACTTACGAAGAGACAGAAAAAGAGAAGAAGAAGGGTGAGAAGAGGAGAGAGAACGGTAGAGGAGAGAGGAGAGCCTGCGAGCAGCAGCTGCCATAGTTGGAAATAACTCGAAACTTTTCACCCACCACTCCCACTCCTACTCTGACTTTATCCAACTGAGTATGCAGAAGATAAGTGATAAGTTTTCTGGATTCAACTTTAAGAAAATCTTCCTTTCTTTCTCTCAGAATTTTCTTTAAAAAAATACAATAAATTGGTCTCCTCTTTTTATGGGATTGAAATGTCACTCCTCTGTCGTATGTGACTGGGTAGTATCTATTTTTTTCTCTTCTGTATTCAAATCCAGATTTTTATAACATTCTTTCTCCCTCTCTCTGTGTGTCTCTCTCTCATTGGTAAGGATGACAACGATGGTCTCTCTCTCACTCTTTCTCATTGGTAAGGATGACATGATTGCCATCGTTGGTGGTCACGCTCACTGGGTTCCCTTGTCTACATCTGCGTATTCCACAAATTGAGCAAACCTCCATAGCCAGATGATCCTTGACTTTATATCTTTTTAAGTTAAAGACAACATTAATTTTTTTCTTTTTTCTTTATTTTTGGGTTAAAAATAAGAGGTTGATGCTACATTGAAGGTGGGTACATTCCTCAAGAAAGCTTAGAAGTGGATAGGTTGTTCAGTCTTTGTCGTGCTGGTGATACAATTATACGTATAAAGAGGATTATAGGGAGTTTAAGGAAGCAAGTAGAAGGTGAAGTAGGAATCTAAAACCGATTGAGGGGCTTATTGCTTAAAGTATAAGGTGGCATATTACAAAGAATTTGTCGTGATTTAGCGAGGCCTTTTTGTTTGAATAACGACAAATGTCATTACCTTTACCTCTTAGGTATTATACTCTTTTCTTACGTGAAAATACGTTTCAAAATAGTTAATTTCGATGCATAATTTATTTTCTTAAATTTTTTAACAAATTTAGTTACAACGATTCATGTACCTAATTTTCATATTCATGTATGTCATTATAGGGATGATAAAATGCATGGTATATCACCTCCCCTATGAAAAGACCAATTTAGTATTGAGTTGCACCATTTCAACATTGTGCATAAATAAAGGTACAATCTACAATTGATTAGGCCTTAATTCCTAACTAAAAATTGTGCGTATATTCTTTACGTTTCTCTGCGCCACAAACTGGTCACAAACTACCTAATAAAATGACCGTGTAAATGCTACCAAACTCTATACTAAAACCCGTATTTAAAATTTATTGACTATATATATAGTACTTCATAAAAATTTTAATATAAAAAAAAATTTGGCTTTAATTTTCCTCTTGTTTGACACTATTTAATGTTACCAAACTCTATACTAAAAACTATATTTAAAATTCATTAACTAAAATGATATTGGATTGGTAGGACTCATGTCTTTCTATACAAAGAACATGATATTTAAGTTAGTGAAAAGAAAGTCCAAATGACCCTCAACCTTATAGTAAGCCCAAGCCCAAGCCCAAATTTGGACTTAAAAAAATATCAAACATGCCCAAAGCCCAAATGAAAGATGTTGTTTGGTCCAATTCTTTTGGGCCTCATACCCATTTCAGCCTTTTGTTTAAATTCACAATCGATTCTCGTTTAATAAAACCTTAAAACATTTTCGACCTCTAAAATTCAGTTTAGTTTATATTTATCGAAACCATCTTATAAAAACTCATTTCAACATAAACATCATATTACAACTTGTGAATTAGTATATAGTTGGGTCGCATCAGAAAGTAACTCATAATGTACATTTTTTTCAACTTATCATAAGTACGTTATAATAAACCGGTACCGATGAGTGCTGATCAATGTTAAATAATATTGAATCAGAAGACATAACTAAATGTAAATTAGTGTTGGTCGATATATCGGTGATAAAGATATTTCGAAAAAGATTTGAAAATTATAGATTTAAATTGAGATGTGTGTGTTTGAAATTAGCAACGTGGTGTATGAAAGAACAGTTAATGTGGAGCAACAAATTTCTGGTTGTTTTAGTTACGTCACATGGTAAGAGATGTTTTTGTGGCTGTGGATAAGTATCAAAAATTCAGTTGGATTTTGATTTCGAAAATACCAAACTTATTTGGAACATTCTATTTCTCCATCATATTTTATTATTTATTTATTTATTTATTTATTTGCTTTCAAACCGTCACTATTTTAATAATATTTGGTCCCACTTCTCCCCCATTCCTTTCCCTCCTCTTTCATTTTCTCACTTTTTGTGGATAAGGACGTACGGCCATAATTATCCAAATACCATCTTTACCCTTTAAATAAATAAATTCTTTTTAATTGAACAAATAATCATCGATATTACAACCAATATTTATTTCTGTTTTCAATTCGTTTCGAACTTATTTATCGTTCGTATCAGCTCGTTTCTACTATAACATATAATGTAAACGTAAAACAATATAGATAGATGCTAACAATTCAATTTGTCAAAAGCATGTGTTTTACTATCATTGGCGTGGGTTTTGAACAAAGATTGATTTTGAATTAATAACTCTTTATCTTTTTGTTTAAAAATAAATGACGTTTAGATCTAATTTTGGAACCTTTAAATATATGATATATTTCACATAAAGATCGATAATAATATAATAATATATTTATTTATCAATTTTAGCATATATGATTACAAATTTGTATTAAAAAATTTACATTTTAATTTAGTGCATAATATTTTTATATATATTAAAAAAAAAAAGAATTGGTATGGGAGAAGACTGGCCACGAGGGCACGCTCTCTTCACACGCAACCCATTCACACCTCAGACCAGCTGGGCCCGGGCCCTCAGTACGGGCCCTACAAAGGATACTGCAATCTTAGCCCAAAAAGTAAAAAAAAAAAAAAAAGAAATAGGGAGGGGCCAATGGGTAAAATGGGAATTTGTAACCTTAAAAGAAAATCCCCAATCCCAAAAGGAGAGGAGGTGGCATTCTTTATGTTTTGCTTCCTCTTATCCCTACTTCTACGTCATCGCATGTCATCGTCATCTCTTGCCTAAATTTGGTCATTTTCCACGTACCCTCAATTTTTTTTAAGTAAAATAAAATTTAAAATTTTGGTCATTTTCCACGTACCCTCAATTTTTTTAAGTAAAATAAAATTAAATAAAATATTGAAAGCCACTCTCATATATCCTAATTCTCTTCGGATAACATCGTGTTATGGAGTGTTTTTTACGCTCAATTCTATTTATATTCGATAATATTGACTTGATCGAAGTTACGACTTAAAATCTCAATATCGACTTGTTATGTTAGGTATTGATTTTTAGTCGATTTAGCGATGATCTAAATAATAAAAAATGACATAACATGTATCCATCGATCTAGAAACTAATTCTCATGAGTCAACCATAATTTGGTCATAATTGAACAATTTATTCATAAAATATAATCTTATCTTGCTTCGAAATTAAAATAAAAATAACAATCTCACTTATTAAAAACGAAATAGAACCATCACACGTACATAAACTTAAAACCCAATAGTCCTATCAATGTGGGGTATAGGTTGGAAGGGTCCGAAGTAACATCGTTACTTCTTAATGCCATAATACAAATATACTCCGTATTATTTACATTAAGACACTAGCGTAAAAATCATAACCGTCTAATATTTTATCAAATTACAAAATTATTCTACTTTAATACATTATAATTCAAATTAGAAAAAAAAGCTAAATTTAACTTTTTCTAACCATCTAAAAGGTGAATATTAATTAATAAAATAAAGGATTAGAATAAAGAAAAGAAATAATAAAAGGGTAATAGTAATATAATCCATAGGCATAGTGAGATGTTATTATCGAAAGGCCCCTCCCCTTTTGACTTGTTTTGGTGCGTTTAGATTGTTCTTATCTCCAAATCCATTCCCATCTCATCGGGAATTCTCCTTCCTTCCTTCCTTTCCTCCTACCACATGTTTTATTTTCTCCTTTTTTTTTCCTAAACAAAAACTTGCCCTACATATTATATATATCTAAATGATTCGACATCTTTTTTCTCATTTCTTTTCACCTTTGACTTGATCGTGACAATTTCATACCATGACATATACGCACCATCGATCATGCCTTTCAAATCTTATCATCAGCCATTTATCTTGACTAGGTTTCATAATGCACATTAATGGATTGTCGGATCTGTTCGGATCAATCGTTAATCGAATAGTCCGTTGATAAATTGAGATAGACTCTGTCGATATAAACGATATCAATAGCTGATTCATCATTATTAAATTGCAAGTATGGATGTTTTCACAAGTAAAAATGATAAATTAAATATGATCTATATAATCTAATTAATAGATAATTTTAAAGTTTTTATAAAATTCACGACGTGATTTTTAGAAACACATTAAAATATATTATTATTTATTAGAAAAAGGTAAATGCAATATGTAGTAACTCATAATGAATAAGGCGTAACCACCATGAAATTAATTAAATCATGTGCCAAAAATAGTATTATATTATATATATTTTATCCACTTTTCTCGTGTAAAATGCTAAAAAATATATATATATCAACTTCAAAGTTGACTTCACAAAATTAATGAAATTTCATACATAACTCCCACGATGGATGACTTAGGAAAAGATGTGCCCAGTGAAGTTTAGAGGCACATGTCCAAAATATAATAGACACTTTTTTTATAAAAATGTCGAAATTAAACATGTATATTTTTTGATAAAAAAATATATGTATCCCTAAGAGATTAAAAAACCAATTAGACAAGTTACTGTTCATTGAAAATTTAGGGGTATTTGTGTAAATATTGTAAAATAGTTGGTTATTACTTTTCAGTTACTTTTTTATCTTTCTTCCCCGTTTCATATTCATCTTTTCTTTCATTTTGCCTCTGCCTTGCAGAACTCTCCCTCTTTCTCTCTCCATCTCTGTTCTCCATCACTGTATGTATAATTCAATGGAACTCACAAACTAAATGAGTTTTGTATAAGTTTAAAATACGAGATTCGTATTTATAATTTTACATAAATTATCGTGATTAATAAATAAAAAATTTAGTAATTTTTTTTAAAGGATATCTCATTATAGCATATAATCCTAATTAAGTTTGTGAAGTGAGATGAGGTGGCGGTCATTATCCTATGTGGCGGAAGGCGATTGGGTGGGTGACGAGAGAGCTTATTTTCATTGGATGGCGTACGATGAATAGTAGGGATTCGAAACAGCGGAGAAGAGATCCTCCAAAAAAAAAAGAAACTAAAATAGTGAAAAGAAAGATTATGGATAGGGATATGTGGAGAGAGAGAGAGAGAAATAGCGAGAAGTATGATGTTGTCGAGGATTCAAGGGTTTATCCACTAGAGAATCTGAAATCCCAATAGTACCCTTGGAGAACATCAAAATTATGATCCTACCCCTGGCCTGGAGAGAGGGTGGCAGATTCGTAATTAATGGAACAGTCAGAGAGGTGAGGGGGTAGAAGAAAAGTAATGGGGCCGGCCAAAGCCCAAAGCCAACTGGGAAGTTTGAGAATGAGGGACAGAGATGCGCCTTATCCGTTTCTTTATATGACGTTTCTTTTTCTATTTTTAATTAAAATAGGGATACTTTTTTTATGGGGGCCAGACAGCTAGGCATGCAATTGCGTGGTCGAGCAGCCGCATGCAGTTCACTATTTTAGTGTCGGTATTTCCTCCCTTTTCTCTCTCCTCTTCTCCCTATCTCCAGGATTTTCTAGTCTTCATATTCGCCTTTCGTTTAGAGAAAATTTAGGGTTTTTCCTTTTTATGAACACTAAGATTTTTCTTATCTATTTCATGTAAATAATGCATAACATTCATTTTTTTTCAGTAAAGGACTCGATAACATGCTGAAACCAGAGCTCGAAGGATATGAGACTCTCGAATTTTCAATTTTTACTAAATGAAATACAAACTTGGATCTCACGACAAATTTGTCTTTGAGAGAATATGTATATATCAGTGCTCTACTTACTTATGGATGTAAAGAAGACGTTCTCATACATATATCAACATTGTTAATTAACAAAACGACATTTGTATAATATAGTGATCGTCAAAGAGAATATTATAAATTTAACAGTTTAAAATGTTATAATAAGAATAGTTTGCTAATAGCTATAATAATATTACTCGTTTTGTTATTCACTACAAAAGAAGATACTAATCTTGTTGTGTATATTTATAAATTTATGATAATTAAGAAAATTGTTAAAGATATATATTTACCCTCTTTTTATAAAATTTTAAAAATTTTGCAGAATGTGAGGAATATATCAATTTTTGGGGGGTTAGAAAAAGAAAACAGCTGTGAGCAATTAAGAATAAGAAATGGCAAGCAGGAAAACAACAGTGGTTTTGAAAATGTCCCCCTGCTGCTGCTGCTGCTGCTGCTGCTGCTGCTGGGCTGTGGCTGTGCCCCCTCTCGTAAGTCCTACCTCTCTCTCTCCATCTCTCTCCCTTAATTGACTAATTAATTGAAAGCTTAATGAATGGATTTGACGAAATTGAAGGGTAATGAGGTGGTTAGTACGTAAGTTGAAAAACTGTGTTTCCAAAACCATCAACGACACTGTTTTTTTTTTTTGGTTTCTTTGCTTTGACGAATGTTGTCAGCCCCTGGTTTTTCCGAATTCCTCTCTCTCTCTCTCTTTCCTCGTGACTATTTCTTCTAAGTTGACATCTAATTGCATATTCTAGATAAGCCTTAAAAATACTCCATCCATTTTAAATTATATGTCGTTTTAGAAGGATAAGAAAAAATTAAGATAGATAAAAAATGAAGTTAATTACATATTAAAATATCTAATATATCCTTCTTATTTCCAATAAAATTACAACTATGGGTGTATTAGATCCGAGTCAAGCCCAAACCTCGCGGACTCGAAACCGGGCTCGTGAGTATCGTTTGTACCTCAAGCTCGGCTCATGAAAAGCTAAAACCTAAGCTCGGCTCATCAAAAGTTCGAGTTTGAGTTTGGTTCGTCCTTGACTCGTTAGTTCACTATGCTTTTTTAAACTCCTATTTTTAGGTTAAAAGTCACACTTATATATTTACTTAGGCGTGTACGTGAGCCGAGCTCAAACTTGCAATTTTGGAGCTCATAAGCTCGCTAAGCGTACATGAGTCAATTACAAACGAGTCGAACGAACGAACGAGCTCACGAGCTGAGCAAACGAGCTAACCAAACCTGGATATTATTTTCTTAATTGTGTATATTGTGATTGTTGAGAAAAAGAAGTCTCAATAAAGTTCATGTTTATATTTTTATTATAAGTATAGAGGTGTATTCGAGTCGAACCGAGTCCGAACCTACCAGTGCTCGGAGCTCGACTCGTAAGTATCATTTGTAACTTGAGCTCGGCAAAATCAACCTCAAGCTCGACTCACTAAAAGCTCAAGCCTCAGCTCGGCTCATCCCTTTCTCCTTAGTTCACTATACTTCTTTAAGTTCTTGTTTTTAGATTTAAAGTCACACGTTATATACTTAGTATAAAAACATGAATTTGAACTTAATTGAGGCTCATTTGTTTGGCTCACTCGGTTCGTTTGCTCATATTGTCGACTTGTTCGTTCGTTTGGCTCGTATAGGTTCGGCAAGTTTACGTGCTCCAAAATTACAGGCTCGAGCTCGCTACGAGTTCGACTTGGCAAGCATTTATATGAGCCGGTTCGCGAGTACTCGTGAGCCGACTTGTCTCAACTCCACCCCTAATGGTAGGATGCCACAATTTAAGTAAAGAAAATTGCCATAAAAACTAAAGCTTTAATTTATTTAAATGAATGGTAATGTATATTTAATTAATCTTAAACTAGATAATCTCTTATAAGGTATATCATGAGAGGTAAACTATTGTGGTGAGTGTGGATAATCATTTGGATGATTACTAATTAATAGATAAACTATGATAAAAAAAATCAGATAAATTATAACTCATCTTTAGCTAAAAAATTAATTTAGAATATATTATAGTCACCTCAAAATCTTTAAAAAGTCATCATTTCTAAAAAATTCGACATGTAACAATTTTAATATGAGACGGGCTTATTAAAAAATGTGTGCGCGATAATAGTAATGGTAAAAAAAAAAAATGTAATGTTTACAAGTTTTGCTAACTTTTTTGTAAATATATTATTGTGGCGTTTTTTATTTGCTATATTTTTCATGTGGGTTTCTCTGGTCAACCTTATTGTGTTTTTTACATCTCTTTCCTTTTGTTTTCTTAACTTATAAGTTTTAATTAATCATATATATTTTTTAAATCATATTTTTTACTTTAAAAATTTATATTCTATTTTTAAAAAAAAAGTTATGTTACCGAATATTTTCAATTTGAATATTTTCATACCAACTTAATAATTAAATCATACACATCTCGTGGGATTAAATTCTTTGGAAATAATAATTGAAAAAGACAGGAGAAAAATTTATTCACCAATTGGACTCCAAATGGGGAAGCTATTAGCCTCCTTATCTTATCCTCTTTTATAATAAATTTTATAGGGAGGGTTGAAAGTGCATATAATCTATGATATATCCTAAGAGATCTTTGAAGAATCAAAAGTGGGGTACAAAATATATGTTGGTCTAAAAGCCAAAAGGAAAATCTTTGTGGCCTAAATCCTCAACACCAACCAACTAATTCCACACATATATATAATAATCCTTTATTTATATTAATCTTATTTTTGTCTTTAGTCACGATGTTTTTCTAAGGGGAGAAAAAAATCGACATCTATGGCATCCCATTTTATAAATACTTACTGAATGGATACAAAATGTTTACTAACACGATGTGACGTAATAAATGAAAAATATCACCATAAAAATGGAGGGATTTTAATTAAAAATTAAAATCGATCAATCATTATGAGTCAAGTATACTTTTAATATATTTATTATGGTCTAGCAATAGTATGCATGTTTATTAATTAGCATGCATTTCGAGTTCTTTTTTAAAAAAAAATTATGTAAAGTAGGTTACTTAGTAATCAAGTACCACAAAAGTAATTCAAAATTTTATTATGTGCCTTAGGAAATTAATATACTAATTTAGATTTTATTAGCATTTTAACATTTAAGGAGCAAAATTGAGAAGTTGCATTAGCTATGTGGTTTTTTATTTGAAAAACACCTCTTATTGCATGCAAGAAATGAAAGGAAATTGAAGGTGACAATATATGTTGGGTTTCATATGTTGTAAAAAGAAATCGCTACTAAATAAATTATTAGTCGAGCTCAAATTAAAAAGTTATTTTAAAATATATAAGACAATTTCATCTAAAAATTTGTACTAATTTAATTGGAAAGAATGTTCAATGATGAGTCGCTTTCAAACTACTTGGTGCCAAAGCAAAAAAATGGGGGCCAACCTTTTTTTTTTTTTTTGGTTAAAAACTGGAAAAATAAGCTTAAATCCGTGCATATTTATATATATGCATGTTGATAAAGAATACCACATTTTAAGTAGCAATTCTTTGCGTGTTATATTTGAAGCTCTTTTTCGGTATGGTTGATATGATTCATTATTTATTTTTTTAGAATTTTTCAATTTAGCCACCGAAAAATATTCATGTGAACATTATTTTAATTTTTATTTATTTTTTTAATATTAAAAAATAAATTTTTTTAATTAATATTCTCTAATTTAGTGTGCATAAAGACACCATATATCAAATTTGTATTGTCTACTTTAATTTATTGATCCAAATTTGGTACTTATCATCATCAATAGTTCATTACCACCTACTTTTAATTGGTCTTGCAATTTCTTTTTGTCCAATTTCCACTTTTGGGATTTTTTTGGACAAGTGGGGCATGCCATTGCCATCCTATCTATATTTTTCCTTGAGTGTGGGAAGAATTATCACCTAAGCAACACTCTTAAATTATCTCCCTTCAATTAAATATCCCTCCATTTATACACAAAAATAAGACTTGACTATATTCAAATATTTGTACACAAAAATAAGACTTCACTACATTCAAATATTTTGATATTTCATAAAAGCAAGATATATACTTACAAGTTATTGTCATAACTTTAAAATAAATACAACTAATAACGAGTTTAAGCGTGGCTCGAAAAAAAAATTATACACAAAGAGTGTTTCGTCAATTGAATAAAACACCCTAATATTAGGGTTATTTTGAAAACAACAGGGGTGTTTCGTTAGGTATTTTATTAATGAATTAAAAAACAATTGATAATCGAAAAATACGAAAGGATTGTATGCAGAAGAATAAACTACTTAATATACAAGGACGTTTATTAAATGAGTACGTAATCACTCATTTTTGCATGTAGTTATATAATAAATAGATAGATATATGGATTTTAGAGTTTAGATGATCGATTATTCATTGATATATAATTTAAGTTTATTTTTCCAATATATAAATAAAAATGGCAAGAGAAAAATATATAGCACTAAATTATGATGGGTTTGTATGATTTGAATACCAAATATTATTGCAACCCTTGACTCATAGGCTCATCAAACCCCTTAATTTGTTTCACTTTGGTTCATCCACTAATCTTATCCCAAAATCTTTTGTGTCACCAAATGTTGGCATCTAGGTGACATACGTCAACCTTGTCACCCATATCGAACTAGCTTATATTGTATTTTTAAGAGCAGTATAATATAATAGGAAGGAAGGAAGGAAATCGAACTTGAGATCTAATATACTCATGATATCAATTTTACACACTAAACCATAACCTCATTGATATATATTTATTGTTCTATTGTTGTTTTCGTTTAACTTCTTGCACATCCTAAATGGCCTAAATCCGAACTTCTTTTTAACTCAAAGTGGGGATGGCCACCAACTGTAGAAAGAGTTTCTCGACAATAAGCTTAGTTGGTAAAAACTCAAGGGTGATTTGGTTTACAAACTAATGGTGGCAAGTACTATCATTTAATTTCTTAATATAATTATTTAGTTCAAAACGACAATCCATCCTATATAATGTGACACCACCCTATGCTTGATGTCCCTTACTTGTTTTAGATGATCATATTGCCCATTTTTGGCCAATAGTCATTATCCCACAGCTCGTAAAGGCAAATACCTTTCAAGATAAGGTTTTACTAAACTTGGATAAGATAAGATTAGAATCAATTCATACAATCATACATATAGATATATATATTTATCGACACCATAAACTTGGTTATCTTTAGGGTCGGTCTTGTTAATCAAACTTGTAATTTATATATTTGACCACTAAAAGATACCAGTATGATCAAACGAAACATGGACAATCTAATATAAACTTAACGTAACTAATATCTACGGTGTTATTTAATGTTTTGTGTAGACTTTTCAAGATGTTGTAATTTATAGCATCTTATGAAATACATTTATTACCCTAGTGACTTTTCACATACTCAAATACGTACATTCAATTGCTAGCACAATAATTACCATGTTTTTTTTTCTTTAAATGTATAGGTAAAGTAAAAGTAATTCCAACAAATGCGTTTCGGAGATCCGAACTCGTGTTCTTCTCCTTACCGGAATAAGGCTGCTACCACCTCAACTACAATTTGTTTATGATTAAGGAGTTTACAATGGGGGGTTGAAGTGTTAAACCCAACTATTATGAACTCCATCAATTATAAATTTATCATCTATAACCACATTCAAACACATTATTGGCTATTTTTATTTTTTCGAACTTCCTATTATTAATTAGTTTTTTCTCAAGAGTGAAAATTCAAGATTTGCTTAGATTGGTCCAACAAATAGGGGTCAAATTTATTTATTTATATTTTCTTAAATTTGTGGAAACATGGTAGGAAGCAAACTTTTAGCCTCACCTTTTGAATGTCTCAAACAGTTGGTGTTTAAAAGGGATAATCAAGGGGTTTAAATTAACAAACACATTAATTAGCTTTACTTTCCGTGGTCCTTTGTCTAACCCCTTCCAAATTGTAATTAGCCAAACAAGTCAAAAGAAATGTTTGGAATATTAAACATAAACAACGTGGTCAAGTTAAATTCTTTATTTTTTTTTCAAATCCACGAGAATAAAGACAGATATTCACTATTTATATTGCCTTTTTCCGCCCTAGAGAATATACTATTAGAATATTGTTCACTAGAAGGTTGATATTCTTTACGGGTGGATGAGCAATATTTATACTCGTTCCGTTTCATAATATTTATCATTTTTGAGACGAACAATATTTATAAGAAGAAATGAACATAAACGAGTTGAAATGAATATAAACAAGTTGAAATGAGTAGAAATAACTTTTAGAACCGAAATAGAAATGAGTTGTTATAATAGAAATGAACAGAACAAATATAAATAAGTAAAAATAAGCTGAAATAAATAGAAAATATAAATAGATATTGATATACATATTAATTCGAACCGGCTTTAAGTATCGTTGTTAGTTAAAAATTTGAACCATCTTCTCAAGCAACAAGATTATATTGCTTAGTTTGTGATCCAATCACATCAATCTAATACATTAGACCATTTGAACACATTCCAACTTTAATTCTCCACACTTTGGAAGTTGAATATAGTCTAATCAAAATATTAAATTAATTATTTTCATCTAATAACAACCATGATTGGAATTTTATGTAAGATCCTCATTTCTAACAAAAAAAAAAAAAACATGATTTTAAAAAAAGTTAAATAGAAATGAGTATATTTGGAATTTGATACTAGTAAAGCAATGTTAAAAAATTTGCCTCTATAGTCCATACATTTCCCTCTCTATCCCTTTTCCGAATTAGAAAAATATGATTGTAATTATCTTAAAAATTCTCATCGAATTAAACTTTAATACTACGGAACGTTCTATATTATTATATGTATTTTCATTTCTCCTCTTTACAACCGGTAGTATGCTACCCGGATTATCGTCAGGATAACGGATTTGCATACCATTTCCAAAAAAAAAAAAAAAAAAAGAGAGGAGAAATGGTAAAAAACTAAAATCAAGAGAAGTACATAATAACGTAAGGGACACAGTATAACAGAAGAAGTAGAAGAAGAAGTAGAAGGAGGGCCCACACATTCATTCACACACACTCTCTCTCTACTTTCTCTGTCATCTCTATCCAAAATACCCAATTCCAATTCCCCACCCTCCCCATATAAGACGATTCAACCAAACAAGCCCTTTGAAAAATCTTTGATTTTATCCTTTTTGACTTTCATTCATCTTCTCATTCTCCATCTCCATCTCCCCCAAATTAATTTAAAGCCTTCCGTCCTTGAATTCAATATTTGCACAACCAAACAGAACCCAACACCCCCTCCCTAAATTAAATAATTATTACATGTATTTTTTTTGGGGTGAGGGAAAATATATTAAAAAAAAAAAAAACACACTTTTAGAATCCTCAGCGATTCTGAACCTAACACACTTATCTCCATCTCTTTCTATTTCTTCAATCTTTATCTCAAAGCTTTCTTCTTTTTTTTTTTTTTTAATATTGTTAAATTTTTTTTTCCATAAAATATTTGTCCTTCTTCCTAATCAAACCTAAGAAAACCCATTTTAATTTTATTATTTTTGTGGGTTGTGTTGGGTTTGGACATATAAATTATTCTCTTGACAAAGATCTTCACTTTCTCTCTCCATCCCCCTCTTTTTTTTTTTTTCTATTTCTCTCTCTTCCGATCTCTCTACAGTCATAATCTGTAAGTCTCTTGTTGTGGGGTTTTCATCTGTTGATTTGTTCATATCTCGCTCCCCAGAGAAATTGATGCAAGGAAGTAGATTGTTTGTTTTGCTCCAGCTGTTTCAAGCTCCCTTTCTGGATCAGTTTCAGGTAACCCATTTTTATGTTTTTCTTCTCCTCTCTATCTCTCTCATCCCCTGTTTTTATGCATTTTTCCTCTGTTAGAGGCAGAGCCCAGAGAGCCCAGTTCTTCATTTTTCTTGGGGTTTATTTTTTCCATGTTCTTCTACCTGTCTTTTGGATGGTTTTTCTGGGAACTTTTTTTCCTGGGTAGTAAGTAATTGGTTTGTGATGTTTAAGTGTGAGGTCTTGAAATCAACAATGGGAGAGGGTTTCTGGGTTTGAATGGTGGATTGGTAGAGTTTTGTATGAGCTGTCACTTGTCATGTTGTTTCCTTTGTTTCTTCTTCTTGTTTTTCTCCTCTTGAGGACAACTGTTTGCCTTCTGAGGGGGAGAGAAGGGGGGACAAAATGGAAATATTGGTAGAAATTTAAAATTCTTGGCATTTTTTTCTTGCTATTTTAATTTTAGTATCTCTTGTGGCAAGTAATTTTTTTATTCCCCCCGGTTCTGCTTAGGTTGTTGCTTAGTGAGGAGTAAAAGAGATTAGGGAAAAGACAGCATGACCGAACCTATGAATTTTTCTGTGGAAGAAACATTTTTTGATAGAATGTCATTATGTTTTATCTTGTTGGTTTACTGTTAATTTGCTGAAGGGAAAAGTTACCCTTGTTCTATTGCTTTGTCCTTGTTTTGCCTTCTGTCTTTATTATTATTTTTTTATAATATTATTTTAGAGTTTTAGGTAATGGAAATAGGAGCTGGAGTCAGCTATCTAAGGATGCCCAGAAAAGCCCATGTCAGATATTTGAATTGGGGATAACAACAGAAATTAAAAGAGATTCAGATCCACTGACTTCCTGTTTTTGAAGTTTGAACATTGTGTTTCAAATAAACAATATGAAAAGCATGATTTTGTTACCTATAAAATCGCCCTTTCGGTCACCTAAGAAGGTCTGTCTGTTGGATTTGTTAAACTAAATGCATATTCTTGGACACCATATGATACATTAGTGCCTTTTGCTTTATTATAAGACTACAAAGAAAGATCTTCCTTTATGTTTTTTTTTAAAATTGAAGCAAATGAGTATGTTTGTCTGGTACTATGATTATCTATCGAAAATATTTGTCTAATTGGATAGAATCAATGAGTGAACGCGCACTTGATGACGGGTTCAAATATGATGCAAGACTGAATCAATGCAATATGTTGTGAACAACAGGCTGGTATATAGTTTTAAAATGTGTTTCATGCAAACAACTAGTTTACAGACTCAGTATTTCTGATGGAGGAGGATGGAAAAACTAGCATAAGAATGATAAATCAGATCCCTTCTTTTTAGTCCTACAAGGAAAATTTTCGTGTGTAACGGATGTAACGGATGAGGATGAAGATAAGGTGATTTCACGATTCTTGAATGGTAAAAAGGTGCCTTTTATGGTATACATTGCAAGATTGAGGGACTATAAATTGGGATAGTTTTTCGTGGAGTGTTATCTCTACATTGGTGTTAACAATCCCTCGAGAGAAGCCCCCTCTTCACCTAGTTCATGAGGTATCTCTTTCTTGAAGTTTAGATTTTTGATTTTTTATGGTTGGCCTGCCAAAGACCGTAGCAGAAGCCTGAAACCACCTAATGTGCTGCTGCTGATCCCTGGTTTTGCTTTTGTGTTGAGAAAGATTGCTGAGCATCTTTGTCTAGGTGACTGCATTTCCTCTGTATGCTGCAATTTGAAAATTTTATAATTCATGAACCCCCTGGCTGGTATATTTCATCTTTTTATCTGTTAAGTTGTTGCTATCTTTTGCTAGTTCTGTGTCATCAATGAGAATTGATCTTTGAAGGCAATAACTTCTGAATATCCGGCTGAGCTTTTAAATCTTTTGTTCCTGTAGATTCCCTTTTTATTCAATTCTTTTGCGTGTCTTAAAAAATTAAATAGATACAGAAAGAGTTTTTAGTGGATCTGTTGAGTCAGTCTAATGACCTGTTCATCCAATCTCTTGTTTAGAATAAACATGTAAGATCATTGATTCATCTTACCATGTTTGTTTTTAGTGCATAGATCTGACTTTTGTATGTCGTATTCAGTTACATGATTGGCTCTTGAAAGGGCTTTGGGTTGAGTGTGTCTGTGAAATCTCGATCCTGTTTCTCAGACTACTCTATTGGTTAGTGGAAAAGAAAAATCATCGGCTTTTGTTTGTTACTTACTGTCGGCTGCTTTTATCATATACAACTCGTGAGATTAATTGCTTTTGCCAGGTCTTGTTTTGCATTACAAGGCATCCATCAATTTTCTCATTCTTACATTTTTATGTGCTAATGAGGTTGGGACACTCTGTTTCCTTTGCCATTTTGCTCAAACTCCCAAGAGTCCGACATATTTACATGCCTAGCTGTGGAACTTGGCCAATAAAATTTCAAGGTTGTGGTCCGACTGGAGTGTCAAGCCTCATTACCCATGTCCAATGTAGAACATGGGTACTTTGTGGTGATATTGAGAGCTCGAGTTACTTGTCTTATGCTTATAAATTTTATTACCGGGTATGATACGAAATTATGCACACATAGGGATGGTTCATTATACATTTATGGGTAGCAGCCAAGTGGTAGATGGACCTCAAAAACACATGTTTTGTCCTGGTGAAACGACAATCACTGGCCTCTTCAGGCGCTTGCTGTTTCTAGGCACTTATTCGCAGTTTCTTATATTCTCTTGAAAGACTAAGATGCTTAGTTCTTAATTTATTTATTTTTTGGTCAGGGGAGTACAATATGTAATCCTTGGATTCAGATCATATAATTGATTGTCTTTTCTTTGCTTTTGTGGAAGAATGCTTTTATGTTCCGGTGTTTAGTCTTGAATGAGTCTGGCATCAGTTAAGAAATGTGGCTCAACTATCTATAATGACCCTATTTGTCATGGAGCCAGTGCAGGATTTCCTTATAATCTGATGGGTTCTAATTTAAGTATTTAATCAATTTTTTTAACTTGGTCAGATAGATCGTTCTTATTACTTGCCTAATATACCTCAAACTTGTGTTTCGTCAAGCTTATGCTTTCTAATTTGCATTTTGCAGTTATGGCGTCAAGATCTTATGCCAACTTTTTGGACTTAGCAGCTTCAGCTGGAGGGCTTCTGGATTTACCGCAGACTCCGAGAAGCCTTCCAAGGGTGATGACTGTTCCTGGAGTTATACCTGATGGAGACGGTGATGAATCTACCAACACAAGCTCAGATGCTTCTTCATCTTTATATCGGGGCAGAAAAATTGTAGTGGCAAATTTTCTCCCTCTAAATGGTCAAAAGGACATAAACTCTGGGCGATGGAGCTTTAGTGTTGATGAAGATTCACTCTACTACCATGTGAAAGATGGATTTTCTCCTGAAACCGAGGTTTTTCATGTGGGTTCTTTAAAAGTGGATGTGGATATTAGTGAGCAAGACGAAGTTGCCCAAAAGTTGCTGGAGGAGTTTCATTGTGTGCCTACATTTCTCCCTCCTGATTTACAGAAAAAGTTCTACCATGGCTTCTGCAAGCAGTATTTATGGCCCCTCTTCCATTATATGCTACCCTTGGCGTCAGATCACGGGTCCCGCTTTGATCGGGGGCTTTGGCAAGCCTATGTTTCTGCTAACAAGAAGTTTGCTGATAAAGTTGTGGAGATATTGAACCCCGAGGATGACCTTGTCTGGGTTCATGACTATCATCTTATGCTGCTGCCCACTTTCCTAAGGAGGCGTTTTTACCGGGTTAAACTGGGTTTTTTTCTGCATAGCCCATTTCCCTCTTCAGAGATTTACCGGACTTTGCCAGTAAGAGATGAAATCTTGAAAGCATTTCTAAACTCCGACTTGGTTGGCTTTCATACATTTGATTATGCTCGGCATTTTCTCTCTTGTTGTAGTAGATTGCTCGGCTTGGACTACGAATCCAAGCGGGGTTATCTTGGGATTGAGTACTTTGGCCGCACTGTATATGTTAAAATACTACCCGCAGGTGTCCAAGTGCGATGCCTTGAAGCTGCAATGAATCATCCCTCCGCTTCTATGAAGGTTAAAGAGATCCAGAAGCGGTTTGAGGGGAAAAAATTGATTGTTGGTGTGGATGATATGGATATATTCAAAGGCATTAGCCTCAAATTGTTAGCACTGGAGCAACTTATGCAGCAGCATCCCACTTTGCATGGAAAACTCGTCCTAGTTCAGATAGTGAACCCTGCAAGAAGTACAGGAAAAGACGTTCAGGAAGCAAGATCAGAGGCTTATGAGACTGCTAACAGGATAAATACCAGGTATGGCCTTCCGGGTTATCAACCTGTGATCCTGATTGAAGGTTCAATGCCTCTCTACGAGAAAACTGCCTATTATGCTATTGCAGAATGTTGCATTGTGAATGCTGTAAGAGATGGAATGAACCTAATTCCATACGAGTACATCATTTCAAGGCAAGGATGTCCAAAATTCGATGAAGCAATCGGACTCACCCCTGGGAAACCTCGCTCTAGTATGCTTGTTGTGTCTGAGTTCATTGGTTGTTCTCCATCTCTTAGTGGGGCCATTAGGGTCAACCCGTGGAACATTGAAGCTGTATCAGATGCACTAAATGTGGCCATCAGTATGCCCGAGTTAGAGAAACAGTTGAGGCATGAAAAACATTATCGGTATGTTAGTTCTCATGATGTTGCTTACTGGGCTCGGAGTTTTGTGCAGGATTTGGAGCGTGCTTGTAAGGATCACTACAGCAAACGATGCTGGGGAATCGGGTTTGGATTGACTTTTAGGGTCATTGCCCTTTCTCCGTCATTCAGGAAGCTCTCTGTGGAGTATATTGTCTCTGCCTACATGAAGACAAAGAGTAGGGCGATATTTTTAGACTATGATGGAACAGTAGTGCCCGATATGTCCATTTTGAGGACTCCTAGTCCTGAACTTATATCTGTTCTGAACGCCCTTTGTGATGATCCGAAGAACACCGTTTTCATTGTTAGTGGCAGGGGACGTCAGTCTTTAGACGAGTGGCTATCCCCTTGCGAAAAGCTTGGAATAGCTGCCGAACACGGATACTTCTTGAGGTATGCTACTTCGGTACATTTTGTATCGTAGGTTTCATTATAGTAGCGAGTAAATCCTGCCTGTTCAGGATAGGAAGGAAGAAAACACTTCATATTTTGATCTAATGTTCGGTCAAATGATTTTGTAGGTGGAACAAGAATCTTGACTGGGAAACAAGCCCCATAAATGTCGATAATGACTGGAAAAAATAGCAGAACCCGTGATGCAGCTATATGCTGAAACGACGGATGGGTCCTCTATCGAGAGCAAGGAGAGCGCCATAGTGTGGCACCATCAAGATGCTGACCCTGATTTTGGTTCTTGCCAGGCCAAAGAAATGTTAGATCATCTCGAAAATGTCCTTGCTAATGAGCCTGTGGTGGTTAGCAGGGGACACAATATTGTGGAAGTCAAGCCTCAGGTAACCAACAGTTTTTGTCCTACTCTTGCATTGTGGCAGGCATAATACTTTTTCAACTTCTGATCAACAACAATAAGCCCGAGATGATGTGGATATGTCTATGATAATTTGGACTAGTCTAGCAAAATTGACCTGTACCCAATCACCTGATACAATCATACAAGCAGCATGGAACTAGACCTGAAACAAGACCAGAAGTAGGTAATCTGTTTTTTCCCCAAACCCCAAGTGACCTAAAGGTTTCCTCACAAATATTGCTAGCACTTTCAGGGCTGAGTATTTTGACAGTGGATCAAAAGTGGCAATGATCGAAGAAGTCCCAAACCCAACCTAGAATTCCGTAAAACAAACTTGAATCAACTTGACCTAAATGACCCCTTCCCTATGTCTGTGTATAGCTTCGTAATCAAACCAGCGAATTGGATGCTAAATTGTATGAACCTTGCAGGGGGTCAGCAAAGGGCTGGTTGCAGAGAAGGTACTTTCAGAACTAACAAGCAGAGGGAAGCCACCAGATTTTATATTGTGTATAGGAGATGATCGGTCTGATGAGGACATGTTCGAGAGTATATTGAGCAAAGCTTCATGCCCATCTTTGCCTGTAACTCCTGAGATCTTTGCTTGCACTATGGGACAAAAGCCGAGCAAAGCCAAGTACTACTTAAACGACACAAGGCATGTCATGAGACTACTTCAAGGCTTGGCAAATGCTTCTAGTGGAAAGCCGGAGCCAAATTTCCAAACCCAAGTCTCCTTCGAAAGTTCTGCTTAGATGGAATGTGAGTTGCTCCTTTAACCCAAAGTCGTGTCGATTGCCTGGTTGCATGCAGACTTCAGGCTGACATGGGTGATTGTAGAAATGAGGCGTGAGAAACACAATGTTGTAATTCTTTGAATGTGGGCATGGGTATAGTCCTGGGTAGCTTTAGATGTTGATAAAGGGGTAGATTGTTCTCGTTCGATAACAGTAGTTGGTCTGTATATGTGTTCTTTGGGCCCTTTTCTTTTCCCCTTTTCTTCACACAGGAAAACCTCAGTGTCCAGTGTTCTTATACAGTAGAATGTCATAGAAAAGTTTGTTGTTTAATCATAGACATAGATTCATAGTCCCCAGATAAATATTCCTAGATGGAGCTTTATTTGTAAATATTTTCCGAAATTCAAAGAGATTTTTGTGGAATTCGTGGTTCCTGTTACATGCTTGCTTTTTGAGAGGAGTAATGTTGTGTCATTCTAGTCTAGACACGATCTTTACCTAGACGATTTTATTCTTACATAAAAGGTATCTGATAATAACTTTTAGATATGCAACGGTGCAACACGTTATTTATGTTGGATTACATTTATATTTATATTTTGGTTGATTAATTTTCGAGAATGAACCATCTAGATTCATTAACAAGGGTTTTAAGTTAAAGTAGGCGTATATATTATTTTTTGCTGATTGTTTTTTTTAAAATAAAAATTTGACATACAATTAATGGGTTTTTGTGATTTTAACTGAGAAAAGTTTGACATAATAACACATATTCTCCAATCACAAAATTATTAGTTTGGCAAATTATTAGGCGACTATTTTTATCAAAAGGTAATCCAATTTGATGGAAAATAAAACCTTTGAGAGTCACGGTTTTAGATATTGTATGTTGACTCAACTAATTAGTTAAGTCAAACACATGTACATGTGTTTTGTCACATGTTGCTGAAATTCGACCATACATTAGTAAACCTAATAAAACTCATACTATACACCGAGCTCTATAGATCCGGTGACATAATATAATTTGACAGAAATAATCTAATTTTTTAAAACAAAAGAACCATGAAAATAGGGGCGATTTAAAAAATTAGAACAAAATATTATATATGATTACTTGAATTTGTAGACGTGGGTCCATAATATATTATGTATTAACCTAACTTGTTTGAAATATAGTAAAACAATTAAGTAAACAACAAAACTAAAACATTATTTAACGAATTATATCTACCAGTTCTCATATTATGAATTTAGGTTCATATCATATAATCATACCACAAATATATAAATTAAAATGCATTAAAAGTAGCCCACAACAAAACACAAGAAAATTCGATTGGTATTTATCACTCCCTATTTTATTTATTTATAAGGAGTTCTAAGGTTGTTAATTGTAGGGAAATGTTAGAATTGAATAGAGATGTAAGACGACATAAGCAACTATAAAGACTTATAAAATAGGTGTAAAGTTATAAAAAAATATAATAAATTATAAGGAGTTATAAATAAAACAAGGCCTTAATCTTATGAAGATTCTACTCACTAATCACTACAACATAACATGCTAATTTGATTATCTTTTTGTTGTTTAGCTTTTCATCTCACGTATTTTTTCATCAGAAATAAATGAGAACTTTACCAAACTTTTTATCTCACAAATTAGAGACAAACCCAAGACCTCAAGCGAACAAACATGACTAGGACTTCTCGGGTTTGACTCGGTTACATTTTAACTCGGCTCGAAGTCTGCCGAATTTTTGAAGTTTAAGCTTGAACTTGGCTCAAATGGCTCTGGTTCTAGTTCGGGCTCGACTCAATTTTTTTATTTGCTTAAAGAGTTTCTAAATTAAAGGTTATAATCAAAGTTAAATTTTATATTTTTGTATTAGATTCAAGAAATAAGGTTTCAAATGAAATTTTGGTGATTTCAAATGTAATTTTATATTCCCCACACAAGTTTTTCAGGAAAAATAAACTATTTAGCTTAAACCGAAGCGGGGCCTTGCTGAGCTCTAACTTGGATCGGTATGCCTTCGAGCCGGCTCGGCCTCGGCTCGAGCTCGAATCATAGTCAAGCTTTGATAGAGCCAAATGCGAGCGCTTGGCAAGCCAGCTCGATTCCTTTACAACCCTAAACATGACCCATACATGATCCTTTGCCTAAAATAGCCTAGTAGGTTGAATTTTTCCTCTTAATTTTCTTTTTTTAATAAAATAAATTTATTGGACTAAATATGAGCCAATTTCAACTCAAACTAAAAATAATTCAACCATTTCAAAATCTAACAGAAGTCTCATCAATTGAGACATGACGGGAACAAAATTACTTTCATTTCGGGTATATAGTAATATAGGACACCATGTAATTTTTTTAATAACAAGTATATGTATTTTAAAGGAAAAGTCTATCATCCAACTTTATTATTATTATTTTTTATTTATTTTATATGAGTTGACAAGAAAGGTATAACTAGGGAGAATATGTACACAAATGAAAACTAGAAACCTTCAACCTTAGGAGGTTCCCTCCCTCTCTCTCCCCTATAAATACATAAGAAATCTCCCCACATGCCCCCTTCTCCATCTCCCCTTATTGCAAATCTCTCTCTCTCTCTCAAAAGTACCATCATTTTTCGAATTTCTCGTTACATTTTGCGCTTAATTCTTACTCATAAACATATGTACATATGCGGTATATAAGAGCATGTGCTCCTAAATGTATGTAATCTCAAGTGAAGTAATAACAATTACTCTCAGTATTACAAATAAACAATATTATCCTTAAACAGGACAAAAAAAAATCTATAGATATTATTATTATGTATGTGAAAAGTGGCATTAAAAAATGATATTATATGAGAGCTCAGTGTTTGCGTGAAAATATAGTCTACGTAAAGCGTCTCTATTTGGTAATTAAAGTAATTGTCAATTAACATAAAATATTAGTGAAAGCTAATCATAGCTTAATATCCATGATTGTCATTATCAACTAGTCAATAATCTTATCTACCACCTAAGAAAATGTGAGTGTTGGCATATGCCTTTCTATGTTCCTTTATTTATTAGGCATATACCATTTGTCCCTTCCCCCATATAACCCTAAATTCTTAATCATTGGTACAAACTACTTCTCATCATTTTTGAACTTTTTTTTTTTTATTTAGAGGAATTATAAAAGGTGAGTGCGGTTGACTGTAATTTTTTTTTGAGGATGTATGATTGAGAGTTGGTGAGTGTGATTGAGTATTAGTAAGTATTGTTGAGAGTGTAATTTTCATAATTGACGCAGTAGATAAGTGAGTGTTGGCTGTTTAAAGAAGTGTGAGCAAGTAGCGATGACTCGTGATTGAGTGCGAGTGAGTGATTGTGAAAACCATATCGGTTATCACGCAAAAGAACATACCTTAAGCTTGGTTCCCCCTTTCCCGTAATAATGTTCATGCCTTAGAAACACCTCAAATTGTAGGGTCTACTTCCATTACAGATATATAATTGTCATTTATGTCACATACTTATCCAAGTATTTAATTTAATGATCATGCCACTTTTCTAATTTTTTCTCTTGAAAATAATAACTACTAAAATTTAAAAATAATATAAAATGAGTGAATTTTTGGATGGTTAGAAATTCTAACAAAATCTTTCAAAATGACTATTAATTTAAAAATTAAATTATAGACACGTAACATCAATAAGATTTGACATAGTTGATAATAAAACGAACATAAATAAGTTGAGAATTACCTATAAAATTCGCTATAAATGTGAAGGCTTATTGATGGACAATTTGTGAGAGCTCCTACAAACATTCATTAAAACCCTAAAATATATCTTATCCCTAGTATAGTGACCATCGACCAACTTGCCAAAACTCATAAGAAAATTATTAATGCTCATTTAGGAGGCTCCAAAGAAAACTCATAGGTGTCGGGGAAAAGTTACATACTATATATAATAAATTTGTCATTTAGTTTGTATATGAATTGAGTTATGTTCGATTAGGTCATTGTTTCATATTTGATAATATTTTTTATAAAAAGAAACAAATATCTTATAAAAGGAAATCATTTTATTAGGAATAAATTCGTCAAGAATAAATTTAAATTTGATTCAGTTTTACCAAGTCTATACCACTGGAGCTTGATATCCCCCGGTAGGCCCCTCCCCCGTGTAATACCCTTGGCTTCTGATATATAATACCAAGAACACCCCCAGCTCTCTCACTCTCTCTCTCTCTCTACTCGTCTCTCTGTGCCAAAGTAGCCGCAGATTCCACACCACATCCAAGACCCAACCAAGAAAGAGGAGAGAGAGAGAGAGAGAGGATATGGGGATCGCAGAATCCGAATACCCGACCCGAATAATCGTCGAAGACGAAGAGGCTCCCATCAACACCTTCAACTCCCGTAATCGCTGTTGCTGCTTCCCCTCCTCCTCTCTCTCCTCCGCCGCCTCCTTCTGGGATCGAGCCGACTCCGACGGTCGATGGTGGGCTCTCCCCTTCCGCGCCTTCAAGAAGCTCCGGGAGTGGTCCGAGATCGTCGCGGGACCCAAGTGGAAGACCTTCATCCGCCGCTTCAACCGCCACCGCAACCGCCACCACTCCGCAGCCGCAAAGTTCCAGTACGACCCCTTGAGCTACGCCCTCAACTTCGACGAGGGGCCGGGCCAAAACGGTCAATTCGACGAGGGTTCCGCCCAGTTCCCAGATTTCTCCTCCCGCTTCGCTGCCATCCCTCACTCCGCCAAAACCTCCATGGATTTGGGCAAGGCGGCACCCCTTGGTTGATCCAGGGGCATCCTGGTAATTTCGACCGGATTGAGTGAGGGGCATTTTTGTCAAAATGGAGAAAATAGCTCACCCAACTCATCATCATCCTGGTTGGCCGGCTGTTAATAAGTAGTATTAATTTTTTTGCTTGTGTATTTTAATTTCCCTTTTTTTTCAATTATTATAGTTAAAATGGGATTTTTTTTAGAGGGGAGGGGTATGATATGTACAGAGTTGGATGTGTTGAAATCAAAGGTAGTATAGTTTTTTATTCTTTTTTTTAAAAAAAGAAAATTAATATTGGGTGATGGGTATTTTCGTACTTTTACTTGTGTGCTAGAGAGAATGATGAATGTGAGTGATATCATATCATATCATATACTTTTACTTGCAATTGGCCTTGGACCCTATGACTTTGATGCTCATTTCCCTTCTATGTTTTTTGTTGGTTTGACATTGAGAGACAAACTTTACAGCTTCTTTTTGTTTTCTTGTGCCTTTGTTGGACCAATTTTTTTTATTAAATATATATTTTAAATAAGACAGTCTTATTCGATGACATTAAATTAAAAAAATAATAACATTAAATTAAAAACATAATTATAATTCAAGATATTTATAATTATGTTGAAAGAGTGATTTTTATTTTTCGAGGAGTTATTTACATTAAGAGTATTGCCCTTGTTATCTAGGGAGATATTATAGAACTGGGCACTTCGTGTTTAATGACGGTCTATTGTGCTGATTAGTGTTCCTAGAGGAACTAATGTATAATTTACTGGTTTTTGTTAATCTTATTTTACAACTTCGTAAGATGTAACAACTAATTATTCAGTAAATAAGACAACTATGTCTAAAACAAGCACTTTTTTATATAACCGAGACATCTACATCTGTCCCCTCCGTGAACAGACCCTCACATCCGATTTCATATTGGGGATAAATTAGAAAATAAGACCTGAAATTGGGGATCCACACAAATGCTGATGAGATAAAGATTTGGATTTATGGAGGAATGAGAGACGAAGAATGCAATGCAAACTAATCAGCTGACAATCTGACACCAGGGAGAATAACATTGAATAAATACAAGCAAATTCATATTTATTGGTCCCCTGAACGTTGGCTCCATTGATAAAGAAATCTCGAGAGTTATGTCAATATCACTGCCACTGCCACTGCCACTGCCACTGCCACTTTGACTTATTTGGTCAATTTTTCCATCAAAAGTAATAGTAATAATCATGGTTCAGTTAGGGAAAAAAATACTTACCATCATTAAATACGTTTAGTGTGGATCGTGATTCAGCGGGTCAGAGAAATATTGACCAGACTGAATTTGAAATATACCACAGATAAGAAATCTCGTCTTGTAAATGATCAGTACTCCCTATTTTACATGAAAGTTTTTTTTTGGGGGGGGATGAAATAAAATGATTGGAAAACTTTCACAAAGCTTGAAAATCAAGAAACCAGGAGACCCACAGGTAGATAGGTAGGCAATCTCAGAGACCAAACCCAATTCTTTTGGTAGAAGCAAAAGCGCAGAAAAGATAGGGGGTTAGTACATTATTAGTTAAGTACTTAAATCTTACCCTTTGACAAGGTCTTTCCAGTTTGCATAATCATCTACATACCCACCACCATTTTCCTAACACAAGCTTAACCGCACAAACATACAAGGCTTAACCACCGAAACGCCGCTCAGTGTTGCTTGCGGTTAGCAGATTTTATGGCCAGCAGGACGTCACCCACGGTCCAAGGAAAACTCAGGCAGTTCCCGCTGTCTTGACAGTAAGACGGGTGATATGTAACATGGTACCAAGCTGAAGCCATTTTCTTACGGTCTTCTAACCTGCAACTATTCTCAAACCACCCCTTTGCCTCCCTCTGCAAGGTCTTTACAGAGACCAAGATCCTGTCCCTCATCTCTGTATACCTCCTGTTGTCCTTCTGAAGATACATTGACTTGCTCCTCAGATTACCTGTAAGTATCTCATCTTCGCTGCCTGCTCCATAGAATGTCAACAATGCACTCATTTTATCTATGTACATGTTTTTGTGGCCTTTAGCTGCATCAATGAAGGCCTCAAAGCCTGGGCATTCTAGTTCACAGTCATATGCAGCTTGAGCAGCTTCCTCGGACCAGTTGAAATCTGATCTTGGGATTGTCGAAGCAACAGTAAGGCGGTAGAGCTTGCCTAGTGCCCCTTGGGATTTGTAAGTGGGTTTGTCCCACCTCTCCATGAAATCTGGGTATTCTCTTGGTTTTAAGGCCCGAGGCATCTCAGCTGGAGAACCCGTTTTAGCAAAGTCGACAGCCATGGAATGCAGACTAGCTAATCTCAGACATTTGGCACTCAGGGCTTTCTCTGGCTCTCGGTCCGCAAGAATTAAGTGTGCGTTTGAGATTGCTCCCAGCGTATCACTGATCATGTAATCGACAAAGAATTGTTGGATCTCCTGCAGGGTTCATCATATTTTAGAAAAACTTCCAAGTTCCAACACATGGACAGCAATATGACATAACATAAGAAGCCCAGATTCCTTTTTTTTTTTTTTTGGGTGGAGGTATGGGGGTTTCATTGGGAAATGAAAATATGATTGGCTTGCAATCAACCTCCAGTGTTACATCGTGGTCCATTATACGTGGTCTGCATGCAGTGTAGTCCATGGGCGGCACAGTACGAGGAGGGATTATCTTTTCGTCCCAGCTTATGAAATATAAGTCACCATCTAAGTCACCACCAGAGCATTCATTTGGATGAGGCCTGCATGCAAAAGGCACTATAATTCTCGGATATCTGGAGTTGGTGGCTATCATTATAAAATAAAGCAAACAATTGACTACAGCAAAGCATTACTACGTAGCTTCAGAGACCAATACCACAGCGTGTAATATTTGTCGCATTAGGCAGCAAATTGCATATAAATACATGAGTTCGCTTTGCAGCAGGCTCAGGGAAGAGGGGCGGGGGTTCTCAAATCTTAACCAAAGTGCTTTTCCCGTGAAATATGTCATAATAAAGAATGGCTTTTAAAGTGTTAGAAGCAATGTTCTTTTCTTTTCTTACCTTTCACCTTTCTGTGGAAAGATCAGGCAGTCGGTAAGACCCTTCTCCTCTAATGCCACCTCATACACAGCATCGAGGACCCTAACATCTCCTGGGTGCAAGCAAGGATTTTTGGTAACCACAACCTTGCCTACAATTACTGCTGTTTTCTCATCCAATTTGTGGAAGATATTCTTATCACCATGTTCAAGCTCTGATTTGGTCAGGGTTAGTCGGACAAAGACTTGGCCATAGTTCAATGTTCCTGTCTCATCCAAGCATCCCAGCAAGATGCGTCCTTTAGGAACATAAACACGGCATCGACCTCTTAAATCTGATAATTGGTTCTCTAGGTACGCTCTGAGCATCAATAAGAGGTAAGGCTCAGCATTGGGTTCATAACCATGACGCAACATCTTTGCAAGAATGCTATTTTCTCCCATACCAATGCTCTCAAGCACAGCCAAAGCAGCGTCCCTACTTTTCAGCATACTCTGAAGAAGGTGCATATGTTCTAACAGCAATGCTTCAAAACTGTTGTCCTCAACTCCCAAGGTGGACAAAAGGGTGACAATCTCTCTATTCAAATAGCATGGCATGGCATCACAACACTTGGTGATATTAAGCATCCTATTTGTGGATTCAAACTTGAGCATACTACTACGCAGGGATAGCTTCCGGAAGGAATTTCGGTCTACTGCTATCACACCCTTGTAACCACCATAACGAATCTGAAACGCTGAGGGAGTCTGGTTTACTCCACATTTTTGGGCAACTTGCCTAGCAAAAGAGAGGGAGATCTTTCCAATACCATCTGAGAAACAGTAGTCTACCCCATCATTGTTCACTTCAATATCAGGTATAACTTCAACATCCTGGGCAGGAACTATCAGCGTCTGCCTAGAAGAACTGAATAATTGACCCATCCTAGCTGCACATTTTGATATGCTGCGGATCTTGCTAAAGCTACCCATCCATTGCCGGATATCCTCTGCCTTCATTTTGTCACTGGAAGCAAACATCCAAACTGAATTTGACCGGAGTTGGCTGGCTGAAAACGCCAGGAATTCAAATCTTTTGCTCCCAATCACAATCCCTTCCTGGAGAACAGATAATATCCGGTGATATACATTTGTTTTGAAGGGCTTCGCAAATAACCCCTGCTCAACACTCATTGAGACAACACCTGGGTGTAGCTTTCCCCAATCCTCCTCTACAAAAGTAACTCTCATGAAATCTGAGGCATAGGCTGCATGGTGCTTGACAACATAGTTTGAGGACTCCAGTTCAGGACCCATGCAGTATATCTTTGTTGGGGTGACTAGTGCCCTATGACAGCTCATTATACCGTCGTTAACCAAGCGGCTTTGTGCTGATGGTCTATTACTCTGTGCACTCCCCAGAGCACGTACTTGAGCCTTGATAAATGAAAGGGGCTCATAACATGTGGAGCTCAACTTGTGCAACTTCTGGACAGCCAGAAGAGCTGTATCTAAGCTCAATGTGCTGAGGAAATCAATAAGTTCTTTATCCACGGAAGCAAGGCTAATTTTAAGATTGTGAACAAGAGAGTTGATCTGAAAAAGGATCTCATAGTCTAACTTTGTAATGGCCTCAGATTTTACAAGAGGGAGAAGCCCTGACACTGCAGATGACTGATCCCATTCTACTAGCTTGAGGTATTTTAATTCTTTCTTATAATAGGGAAGGGCAGAAAAGATATCCTGAGCCAGTGATGCCTGTTCGATTTCCCAACAAATTGCAGAAGATTGTCCAACAGATTTCTTACCAGAAAAATCAGTGGTACGAACCCAAAGGAACCCGAGATCTTCTTTACAGATATGATAGCGGTCAGCACTGAACCTTGTATATAGGTTGGGACCCGAAATCTTCTGGTATATCTTGGGGGCAAACTTGAGCTAGAAAAAGAAAAAAAAATCGTACAAGACACAAAAATGTAAAATCAAGACCAGAAAGGCAATAACCATAAATGGAAGAAGCAAATTTGACACGTATTCATTGACAAGATCAACAAGTTCAAGGGAAAAATCCCTCTCCTCCCCAAAACACGCGCACACGGTCATGCACAAATGCTGGCAGCCACATTAAGCAGGGAAGTCCAAAGGCAGAGCTAGTCATTCAATCCCAACACAATAAGTCCTCAGGCAAACTACAAATGTAAGTGGTTAAATAGATCATAACATTAAATCTAATTACAATACAGATGATCAAAAGTTTTTGAAGAAAATAAGTCCCATATAGTCATATGAGCAATAGCAGGGACACAATTTCTTTCGATCTAATCAAAGAAGAAAATCCACAGATTTTCCAAAAGAAATATAATGTTCAAGTTTGATGATCATCACATATGTCAAAAGACAAGTTTTTTATTAGCTCTCGTACATTAATTAGCCTCAAGTTGCTCCACAAGTTTATTTCCTCCATATTAATGGTGCTAGAGCATGGGTAACCAAAGATCAAATTCAGAACTTTCACTATAGAGGACCCAGACAGAGAAATGAGATAAAACCACCAAAACAGACCCAAAGATGTTGGTACAGCAATTTCCCACACTCATCAGAGACTATGATATTTACCAAACCAGAGTAACCACAACTGCAAATTTTCCACAAACTCACTAAAACCCACCATTACAACGAGATATCAACAATCCAAGGAAAATCACATCAAATGAAAAGAAGAAATTTCCTAAAATCAAAGCAAAAAAAAAAAAAAAGTGAAGCACATAGTTCTTGAGCTTACACACATTATCTAAAAGATCTGGGTTCTTCAACAGTTCATCAATATACAAAAAGTGAAAGGAAAAGAAAGGGGAAATCAAAAGAAGAAGAAGATAATACCTTGAGAAGAACAGCAGGATCAGTACCAGCAAAATAACACCCAAAAGCCTCAAAAACATCATCAAATTGGACCTCCAATTTATAGCATTTCCCATCATACACAAGCTGTAATTCAACACAGCACCTTTCAGGCATAACCCAAACCCTAACATTCTCCCATGTCTCAACCACAACCATTGATTCCTCCTCCTCCATGAAACCCACATACACACTCCCATTACTTGCCCTGTGCTTGGGCTCAATGGGCCTAGCCACCACGTCCTCGTGGGAGGAGGAGAGATAAAGGGAAGACCCTTTGAAGAGGAGCTTATTCTGGGCAGCCAATTGGGTGGCTTTGGACTTAGCTTCAAGGGTTTCGAACTGAACCCTTCCATGTCCTCTGGATTTCCAGTTTTTCCTCTCGGTGAAGATCTCGATGGCAAAGACTGAGTTTTTTCCGATGGTTGATTCGAGGAAGTCGAAGAGGTCTTGGGCTACGGCGGTGTAAGGGATGTTTGAGACCTTGACTGTGGGTCTCTCTCTCCTTGCTGTGGGTCTGTCTATCGCCATTGCAGGAGAGGGGAGTGAAGTGGGAGGAGAGAGAATGATGGGTTCCCTTCCCTCCCTACCTTTCTGCCTGAGAATATGATGGGTTTTTCTGTTGCCAAAAGGGGTTTTGCGAATATTTTAAGAACAAATTTGCTGCCAATTTGCCATGGTCAAAAGGTTCTCTTCTCTTATTTATCTAATTTGGGTTGGGACTTGATCATCCTAAATTTTGACGACAAAAATACCCGCTTATCAAAAAAATCTGGATTTCCACCCATGTGATGTGAGTATCCCACTGCGAATCAGGCAAGAACAAACGACCATTTTTTTAAGAAATTCATTGAGGATATTAATGAAAAAGTTAGGAGTCCCATTCTGGAAAGGAGAAACCTCGTCGGAAAGTTAGCTTAATAAGACTACGGAAAAATGTTACTCCTTATATTTCTACTTGCACATAGGAAATAATCCTAGAGAGTTTAGTGATTCTAGGTCTAACAAATTATATTATACTCTTGGATATATGAATTTGAGAGACAAAAGATAAAAGAATATTTTTAAAAAAATTTTCAAAGCCTCCCATCTCTAATTGCTTGTCACCTAATCATTTAGCTTCAACTTGTCTGAATCTACAGGTCCCTGGTCTACAGTATAAGAGTTGTCATAAGGTCATCCGCATTATAAAATATAATATTATTTTCATTAATCGATTTGATGTGATTCCTTTCAATGTGCTAAACATGCAGACTCTAAAAATCTTTCTAAAGTATCTTGTTTAAATCCTAGATCGTGACCAATTTCTTTTGATAAAATAACATAAGCTTAATATTAAGCACACATATCTCTATCTCACCACAATTATGAAATGACGTGGTTTTCCTTAATACATGTTAATAAACCTCAAATATTGTTCAATTCCATCTCCTTAAATTTATATATATATATATATACACACACTTTGAAGCTTATTAACGATTGAAAAAAAGAAGGTATGCATCTACTTGAAAACGATGAAAGAATCTGTTGACAATCACAAGACCAAGGCATCTTCTCATACCAGTCCTGAACAGAGTATCTTAGTTGTTAACTTTTGGGGATTACTTTAGACTTTAACTGGCCCTTTTATGCTTTGTTGGTCCTCTTTACTCTTAGATGAAAATGTCTGAGCCATTTCTGGTAACTGTGGACTAGATCAAGTTAGGGCACTTAACATTAGAAGAAATCGAACACGAACAAAGCCTAGTACTTGTTGCAGCATAAAAATGGCATGATTCCTATGAATTCCAATATAGGAAAACAAAATGGTACGAAACCATCTGGATCCGGAGAAGGCTAAAAAAAAGGAAGTACAAGATCAATAAGAGGATAACGAAATAGCATTTCATTAATTAAGTACTATGACCAAAAAGGATTCTTACTAGTTACAAAAACAAGGGGATCAGTCAAGGGATCAGACCTGATCCGTACTAGACAATGGCAAGACAACATTTAGAGGACAAGGAAGATCACCACCAAGAACATTGGGTTCTGAAGAACTTGGGAATTTGCTCTTCTTGGACCAAAGCCATATCTTGGATACAGAGAAACTGTCCCCTCTGCTCCTCCTACTAATCTTCTTCCCTTCAACATCTACATCAACCAAAGCTTTCCCAGTTTGGCCCGCCATTTTCTCAAGCTTTATCCCAACATTACTAGCACCATCGGTCTCAGTTGACAATGCCACTTGCAAATTCAAATCCGCTAGCACATACTGATATGACCCCAGTGAATAGCATCTTCTTCCATCCAATTGGCTACTACTACTAGTGCTTGTACTCGTCTCCCTATTTTCGTGCTCCTTAGTCTCTTTGCCATCATTCAGGTTCCTGAACTTCCCGAGCCTTATGGAGAAAACCCTCCTTTCCCTCGCATTTTCTTCCATGATCGTAGGCTTATTATGATTCAAAGAATGCCCATTATTGCTACCACTACTACTGCTACTACTGTTATTTTCGACATTGATCGAACACCCTAGTGACAATTCCCTCCAACGATCCAGGCTGAACTCTTGGTTCTCCAATCCAGAGCCCAAAAGGCTCCCTCTACAAAGTGGGCATGTGGAGTTAGACAAAAGCCATGTATCTATACAACTAATGTGGAAGGCATGGCTACACATTGGAAGTAGCCTCAGCTTATCCTGGTCCGAAAACTCACAAAGACAAACAGCACAATCAAATGGCTCCTTCAAACCCATAATGTCCTTGTAGTAAAAAAGAGGCAAAGCATCAATGAGAGCTTGATCTAAGCCCGAATCGTGCAACCGAAAGAGCTGTTGAAGCTGCCTTTGCAGGGCATCAGGGCTTGTGTTTTCTGGGTATCTATTGGAATGAGAAACTGAGGAGTAAAAAGAGGGTCTTTTCATAAGGAAACGAGCTAGGAGGTGGAGGATACCAGAAACAAAGAAAATTATGGCTAGAATCACTATAACCAAAAGAACAGCTGGGCTGATTTTAGTACCACCAGATTGAGAGCTGCTACTGCTGACAGAATAAGATGGGAAGGGAGGGAGAGGAGAGAGAGGAGGTGGAGGGATCAAAACATTACTGCCACCTTCCTTAAATTGGGCACTTAATTTATGCATTTTCGGCTCAAACCAACCTCCTCGATTGCCAACAATGTAAAGAAATGAACCCACAAGGGAAACATATAGTATGAAAGTTGAAAACAAACCCAGATAAGGATTCCAGTTAAAGCATATGGGTCAAGAGAAAACATTCCATTTATTCAATTGGGTTTGCTAAATTTCCGCTGAAAATGGAAACAAATTGACTAAAAAGATTGAATCATGGATTACAACTATACTGTACAGTGGAAGAAAATGCAAGGAGGGTTGAACTATAATAATAGAAATCGATTTACACATGTGGGATTCGGTAACCTACCTCAGATTTTGGAGAGCTGAAAACCAGGTAAGAGAAGAATTGTGGGAGTTGATAAACGACAGTCGGGCAAAGGGGTCTTGGTTTAGGTTTTGAAATAGGTTTGTTTTGGGATAGGTGAGAGAAATTTGGTAGAAATGGGCTCTAAAGTTGCTCCTTTTCTGCTGAGGTGAAAAGGAAAGCTGGGCAATACTCTCTCTCTCTCTCTCTCTCTCTCTCTCTCTCTGTCTCTCTCTGTTCCTCGTTTCCGCTGTAAAAGGAGGTGTGATTCAGCAAAAAGATGGGGAAGAAGAAGGTGGGTTTTGGTTTGGCGCCCTTCGCTGTTCAGTATCCAAGAAAGCAATGCGTTTTTTAGTTTTTTTGGCTTTGCATTTGCTTACTTTGAGTTTGAGGGGCATGTGGGACAATCTTTTGAGGCCTCCAATCAATTTTATTTTATTTTATTTTATTGGGTGGAGGTCATTGATCATCGTGGCTATGGATGGCAATGGATCGAATTTGGATCGGGTTTAAGTGGATTTGAGACTTATTTAAATTTTTAGACTTAGATATAGATCCGTCGGATTTATGAAGTATGGATCTAGACCTAGATTCGTTGGATCTATGAGTCCTAAATAAGTTCATACTATTTCAAGCTAAAATTGTTCAAAAATAACATAATCTTATCATTCTTCTACCCTATTTGATATTATTACACATTTATAGGCAACACAAGTTTCTTATTTTTCATACTTGCACTTAGGTAATGTATAATTGACAAATTAAATCAAATATTCAAAAATCAAGCAAATCGAACAACTAAAAAAAATGTGAAAGTAATTGTTTGATGGTTATGCAAGATAATTGATAATGAGTAAACAAAGCAAGGAATAATTGAGTTCTTTAAGAGAATTAGAGCAAGTTAAACATAAGTCATATTTTAAAAAAATTAACCGAGTCCATGGATCGAGACTGGATCTTAAATTCTAGACCCGTAACCGGAGCCATTTAATACAATTTGAACCCAAGCCCGACCCGGGGTCTAAAATTTTGGAACCTAAATTCGCTAATTTCAGTCGGGTCTAACAGATTGGGTCGAGTCCAAAACCAACTGCCGTCTCTAATCATTAGGTGTACATTACTAGTCCATTCTTTTTAGTGGGAAATTACGAGGAGTGAATTTTTCCGAACGAGGTGGGATGAGGTAAGGAGTAAAATGTACGAGAATTTTCAAGGAGTCGGAAATAGAAATAAGTCGAACGAAGTTAAAAGGAGAGAAAAGTTGGAACTTTTCTCGTATCAATGGTAACATTATGTACCTTAATTGCATCACCAAGCATTGTCTAAATAACTAACCTAACCCCCTTCTACTTGAATACTCATGTCACCTTGGGTTCAATGTAGTACGAGTTGCATTTATTTTTGGTGTAGCCTCAACTTTGGTACATAGGGAAAGAAGATCCCAAAAGTGTAGTTCCCTCTCCAAGTGTTTCTTTTGGATCTTATTAAAAAGTTTCATCGAAATTAACTTTGATACGAGATGTTTCGTAACGTGAAAATTTCCTTCTAACGAAGTCTTAGGGTTAGGATGGGCTTGTAACTTATCGAATTTATACACTTAAGTCCAATTACATGACACGATTTATAATTTTTGCTCCATCCATCCCATATTATTTGTCCCTCTAAAAAACAAAAGAATTATTTATATCTCGTAAAAATAACTCTTGATTTTAAGAGGGAGGGACAAGAATATGAGAAGAGGGATTAATTCCTTTTTAATTAAGTTGAAATTACTCCATACAAGAAGTTTTACCAATTCCAAAGCTCATCCTCCCATGTCTTCTGGTATTAGTCAACAGATCCTAATCAATCTCATTAATTAGGTCAAAGATTGGAAGCCTTGGCTTCGATGTAACTAATTAGCCTAATTAACTTTGAGCTATTAGCTACAAAACTAGGAGATCAATATCTAATCATTTGACTATTAGCGCTTGATTGAAATTTGAAAACTTTGATTATTATTCATTAGTTTCCAGATTACTTACTAATTATTTAGTTAAGTGTATTATTAATGATTGTGATGGAATTATTGGATTCCTCCTCCTAGAAGCTTCCTCACATTTAATAGTTAGTACGCCAAACTACGTTCTTTCTTATCATAATTTCATAACAATTCGCTTTATTATATAATCCTCTACTCGAGAAAATATTTACCGTAAATTCTTTGGGAATAATTTAGAATGACTAATTTTTAAAAAGAAGATTAAAATTTAATTCTTCTTAAATTTTATGTATGCGTAAAATCCATCCATTCAATAAAAAAATACTATGGATTTAAAAAAATTAGACGAGGAGTCCACTCCCTAAGTCCCTAATAATATAAACAATTATCCCAAAAATAATAAATACACTTTTTAAGATGCGGATTTTTTTAACTATAATAATTGTACTCGGACATAAGGAGTAATCTTAATGCATAAAATAGGATTAGTAGAAAATTAGAAATGATACAATCTTAGTAGTAATTTTAAATTTATTCAACTAACTTTTTCGTTTTATAATATTTTTTATTTACTAATATTTTTCTCTTTCATCATTTTGTATTTTCTCATCGTCTTTATACATGGGATGACACATATTAATTGATATATATATATATATATATAGTTTGTATTGTAAAAGTATACTACGTGTTATATAAATTTATATTATCATATATATACTCACCCGTATTAAAACAGGGTCTATGGGATATGATAATGTCTTCATAGAGACGACAAATCTTGATGCTTTATTGTGTTGAATGTGAAAAAATGAAGTTTCCCTCCGAACCTCATGTTGACGACTAAAAGCGTTGACTTTGAAAATGACCAACTCACTAAAGCGTCAAAAGATAGACAATCTCGGCACAAAATAGTGTTGATATATCTCATCACAAAAAAGCGTCGAGAAATCTCGAGAAAACGCTCACCAACAATGAAACAAGTACGATTATGCGTCGACAATATACCTCTTTTTAGTAGTGTACTTTATAATTTTGATGACATATTAAAAATTAATCGACTAATTTTGGTCTTATTAATTGCCTTTTCTCTCATTTTTTCATTAACTTTCTTCATTTTCAATGAAACTTTGGAATAACTTAATTTTTTAATACAAATTTTATGATGAATTTTGTGTTTTTTTTTTACCATCCCCTCACAGTAAAAAATAATAAAAACAATAAATATTATAAAATAGAGTAAAAACAACAAATATTATAAAATAGAGAAAAATATGAAGAGTGTAGTGATTCTCCATTTCTCTACGAAATTGAGAGCGAAGAGCCTCAATCACCTTCTCATCAACCTGACATCATATCCCTTGGTAAGAACACCATCAGAGATACGCTGGCATGGATCCGAATACTGCACTGGCAACTGTGACCAAACCCGGAGTTTGGATGGGTATCTGCACACCAAGAAGCAACTGGACAAATGAGATAATCAGACCTAGAGGACCCGAAATCAGGAAATATGGAATTTTACCGCATATGGATTGACATATATCCATGTCGCAGAATGTTTGGAAGCTACATGCATGATATAGGAGAGACATACTTCAGAAGATCAAATGGAAGTTTGAGGATCGGATTTGGATCAAAAGCCAAAGGAAAAATGTCAAACAAGACAGAAGATGGTTAATAGGATTGTCAGATTATAATGCTTCTGTTATATATTCAAGATGCAAACAAACATTCTAAGACAACCCTTCCTAGAAGGTGGGTCAAAGCTCTTTATTTCACTACTTTCTTTTTTGAAGTGATGATAGATTGATATACAGGAATGTTAAGTCAGACAACAAATTTGGCCAGTCAGACATGCTTATCCAGTTTATTTATCCGACCCCATTGAACTTTACTGTGTTTTATACTCAAGGCAGACTGTTGTGAGCTAAGTTAACAAGCCAAGACTGTGGATCAAAGAAGGAAGAGAATACACTTCATATCTTATCTTAATCTCTTGTAATTGTGCTTACTTAAATTATTTTTGTAGCAAAGTCAAATACTTTGTGAGCTGTAGCAAAGAGTCTTGGCGAAGACTGTTTTGTGAGTTGTAACACTTGAGATAAGTGTAAGTGGTGGGCCTTGAGAGTTATTGTACTCAAAAGGTCGATCCGAAAGTTACGTGAATAGCTTGTTTGACGATCAAAGTATGTAACAACCCGACCCTAAATCACAATTATTTATTTTAAATCACATTATTTATTTTATTAATTACACTATTTATATAATTGAGCGCGTGCACTTCAATTCGATATCTTATATTTGAATTATTTTTATCTCGTATGTTATGCAGCTAAGGCGACTAAGTGGCCCTAATAAAAATTTCATGATAAGATTTTTATTCGTGAACATCGTTATTAAGAACAAGATTTAAAAGTAACAATAAAAGAAATCAAAATAAGTAAATAAATAAATAAATCAAAATAATAAAATTAGATTTTTACTAAAGAAAAATCCAGAGAAAGAATTCTCTGGATTGTACAAGTAAGCTTAAAAACGCAGCTTCGTGCCTCTTGCTCCCGTGCTCCTTCGTTCCGCCTTTCCCCGCTCCCCGGTTCCCTCTTTCACCTCCTCTCGTCTCTTGCTCTGCTGCTGCTGCCGCTGCCTTCTACTCGGCCACCGGCCGCCACCCACGCCGGCCGAAGCCGGCGTTAGGCGCTGTCCGGCAAGCGCCGGCTCGCCCTCCCGCACGGTGGCTCTCGCTCTCTCCTCTCCCTCGCGTGCTCGTTTCTGTTTCCCTCTTCGCCTCCATCTCGCTACTCGGGCCTCGACCACCAACGCCAGAGCCAGCAGCTGGCGCGGCGTCGCCGCCCGTGTCTCTCTTTTGCTCGCCTCGTCTCTCGGTCGTGCTCTCGCCCTCGGCCTATTTCCGCGTGGCCCTGTCCCGGCTTCCAGCGGCCACTCGGCGGCCAACCGCCGCAGCCCCGACGCCGAGGCTCGTCGTCGGCCACTCCCAGCGAGTCGCCATAGCACGACGCACACTCAATCCCCTCCTTCCTCCGTGAATTCGAAGGTAAAACCTCAAGCCCTAAATTATTACAGTTTGTCATTTACTCGGTTGTTGTAGTCGTGAAATTGAATTATCGGATTTATAGACATGTTTGTGTAGTGAACTTAAAGATTAATTTGGGGAAAATTCAAATTAGCGTGGAGGATATAGGTTTGGCGTTGTGGTGAATTGGTTGCACGAATGTGAACAAATGTGATTCTTTTTGGGAAATTAGGAATTAACGAATGGGATTGAGGAGGCTTTATTAGCAAAAGGAACAATTGGGTGGAACTATTACATTTTGGAAATGATTATATTGAGCAATGAAGGAGAATGTGTGCGTAGAAGTTGAAATTCGGTAATGTACAAGTGTACCGGTATGGAAAATAATTGAGCATTAGGTTTGCCTAATCGCGGTTGTAAATGTGAATGTTATTGTGAGAACAAGGCTCATGACCTTAAGTTGGTATATGAATGAAATTTTGAGCAATTTGGGTAATTATAAGGCCTACATATGGAAAGGCATCGGTAGATTGAATAATCGCTTAGTCGTGGGCCTAAATTCGATAAGTGAGGAATAAATTAGGAATAAGTGTTTGTTAGGTACATTTATATATATATATATATATATATATATATATATATATATATATATATATATATATATATATATATATATATATATATATATATATATACCATTTTTCAATTCAAAGCCGCTAATAAACGGAATTACACCAAAATCATCGAGTATCTAAATAGCCTAATCAACTTCTTTAATTAATATAAATTATATTCAATAAACGCAAGTAAAGCTAAGTAATACAAACATAAGTTTAATCGATTTTCATACGAACATAAGAAATGAAATACATTGTTAAAGCTTATACAAATTCAAGCATTAAAAATTCAAGAAAACATTATTAACCATAGAAATCCATTTTAAACGTAACGGAGGCCACTTCGTTGCCGAACAGTTGCTGACTCAAATTTCTATAAAAGGGGAGAAACAAATACTCTCAATTCAGTGTACGTGCATTGCCTGTGCCCTTCGAAAATTCACATGTTTCATCAAATCTCAACATTTCTCATATATGCAATTAATAATGAATCATTTACAAGGCAAGTTTTGTCACCTAATTAAGTGGTCCCCGCCCAATTATCAATTACCAAGGGCTAAGGCCCGCCAATTATACTGCGCGCGGCGTCAACTCGGGTTATCGATCGGCCCGGGGTGACACTGTTCAACGATCGTATCAATTACCAAGGGGCTCCACTTCCGGATAATAACCTAGCAAGCATGTTTTACTCATATTCTCTCCCCGATTTCAAACTAAAATGAATTGAAATGCGCGCGCTCAATCAATGTGTTTCAAAATTATTTGACTGTACAGGAATGTTCGTATCGAGTTTCGACTCACTTTTCCAAATATTTTATTGTTTTTGTTTTAGGAAGAAGCATCGGCGATCAATCAACAATTTATTAAGTCCGACGCAGGCAAACCCTAGCCGACCTCGTGGCATTCGCAAACCTGAAGGTACATAGACGCTCACAGTGATTTTACCTTCAACCAGGGTTAGGTATGGCCTTGGGAATCGTTGTACAATATCTTGTGGATTAGACAAAAGTCTAGGTTGTATAAATGTTGCATTGCTAAACCAAGTAACCTATGTTTTGAGATGACCTAGCTGCTTGGGTAATAAGTAGTTGCTTATAACAGTGGATGCATAAATTGAGTTTCAATTAAATTTCATATATTTAGCCTTGTCCTATTTTTAGGACGGCGGTAACGTCTTCGATCGTTACCTTCCGCTGCGACCTTACGTAATAGTCCCTAATGAAGGGATTATTAAGTAATGATGATTGGGGCGTTACGTAAGTGGTATCGGAGCGAGGTTTAGAAATCACTCGTGAGCAATAGGATTTTAAGGTGTCATGATTTGACCTTTGGAAAATTATGTGACTATTATTCCCTCAAGTTGTCATCTCGGGATTGTGGATGTGGTGTAACTAATATTGAATTGAGGTATATACTTTTGGGTGATGCTAAGTATAAACAATGTACGTAATGACTTAAGTTGTCGACATGCATTTCATATGCTTTTAAGTTTTGTAACTTGTAATTAAGTTCATGAATTTTGCTTCAAATGTATTATGAGCCATTTGGGTGGTTTTAAGCTTTAATGTATATTGGTTGTACTCCGGCGTGTGGCCGTTGAGTTGTGTACTCCGAGCGTGTGGCTCGTTGAGTGATATTGTGGTTTTATGCAGGGTTTTAAAGCTTTAAATTTATGGGATATGCCATATTACAAACGAAACTCTGCTGAAATTTTTAGAAAATACCAAACTCTCTTAGGAAATTCCCTATATTACCTTTAAGTCTGGAATTAGAAAGCAAACCCGACATCCGAATAAGCCTTGGGAGTCCCTTTGATCGAGGATTCCTCAATCGATAAGAATCCCGAGAGAGTGATAATCTAATGTGCAATTGGGTATTACCGATCATATAAGCACAATGAAAGCGTGAGTTACCTAAATATGTTTTATATTAGAAGTTGGGAGCAACTTAACTCATCGGAGAAGGAAAAAGATATTTGCACATGAGGAAAAAGAGGTATAGAGATATATTATAGCAATGGACACATGGTGAAGCGTAATGAGAAAAAAAAAAAATGAGGTTGTGAGTTCATTTGGGGCAAATCTCTGGATGAGGTTAGAGCTAAAAACTTACCCCATCGCAATTCGTGTACGAAAAGAATAAGGGCTCATGGAGTTAGCTATGGACTACAACATGATGATAGTGGAGTACGCTAATAAACATATGGAGTTATCTAGGTGCGACTCAAACCTAGCCGTTATTGATAAAGCGAAGATGTTAAAGGCCTAAGGAAGGCTTGACCTATTATATTCGACATTAACTCGATAGTGATCTATCGAAGACTGCCAAGGATTGTACGAGAGAATAGTAAGCGTAGAGGTTAAACGAGCAAAGAGTGGACTAAGAGCTTTAAATTCCGGAGACTCAAAGGGAGCCGAATAACATAAGTGAAAGTATAGTTCAAAAGAAACATGTTACTAGTTTCAAGCAAGGGCCATTCATTGATTATTTTTGAACCTTGGGAGAACATGTTGCCAAATTGCAAGGAGGTGAACTATGGCTAGAGGAAGAGACATTTTAGGCATGTTGTTCCAAAGAAGAGATTAAGGTCGATCCTTATAAAGTAAACGCAGTAACGGAATGATCCGGACCAACTAATGTCACGTAGAGGAGGAATGCTCTTGGGTTAGTAAATTACTACAAAAGGGTCCGTCGAGAATAGGTATCCGCTACTTCGAATTAACGATTTGGTGATCAGATATAAGGAGTTAGTATATTTTATCAACTTTGAATTAACCAGAAAGATATTCCCAAAACCGCCTATAGAATTAAATAGGGACCCTACGAATTTACTGGGATGCCTAGAGGATTTAACAAGGTATCCGTTGCATTCATGCATCTCATGAATAGGATTTTGAGGACTTATCTAGGTAAATGTGTGGTGGTGGTTTTTGACGATATTCTTATATACTCTAAACACAAGAGAGATTATGACGAGCAGTTGTGAATAGTGGCAAATGCGTAGGAATACGGAGACAATACACGAGTTAAATGTAATAATGACAATTTATCTTGTGGCTATATGAAACCTCCACACTATAAGTATGGAGTCGGTCTCGCAGGGACAAATGAATGGGTCCCTAGCTGCGATAGAGGTATAATATATATATAACCCTGAAGGGTATTCAGTTAGGCCAAAACGGTGATGTCGGGATGGAAAGGATTAAGAAAGATATAAAAAGAAAAATCTCATGGTTTCAAGGATTACGCGAGGATGGAACCTTAAGGTTTCAAAATCGATTTTGTGTATTGAAGAGAGAGGAATTGAAAAGATAACTCTTGAGGGAGCACATAATACACGATATTTGGTACATCTAGAAGGAACAAGTCGTATAAAGACTTGAAACAATGTTTTGGGGAAGTAATGTGAAGATAAGTGTTTCAATTGTCAAATAGCTAAAACCGAACGTTGGAAGGGCCTAATATGACAAGAGATATCAATGTTTTATTGGTGAATTGAAACCTTTGGAGATTCCTATATGGGGATGAGATTCAATTTCAATGAACGTTGCCATAAGATTACCTATTATTGCTTCAACAAAAAAATGTTTGAGCGATTGTTGATTAATTTATGAAATCTGTGGATTTTGTACCAACACATGACATATAGAATGCAGAGATACCGAGACACCTATACACTAAAAAAGTCGTTAGGTTACATGAGAATACCTCGTAACATTATACCTGATAGTGATAACGAGCTTCAAATACGTTTCGGTAAGCTCTATAGCGACCCATTCGCAACCAAACTCGGTGTTAATAGTTCATACCATCCAGGAACAGTGAGGCACACTCGAAAGAGTTAATTAAATATGAGAAGATATACCGAGAGCTTGGATGTACGGTTTTTCAATAAAGCAGGAAACCGATTTATCTTTGATGAATTTATCTTATAATACCATTATCGAGTCATCGATAAAATCGCTCCGTTTGAGGCATTGTATTGGAGGAAATACGGAACCTCGTTATGTTAAAGTGAGTTGAGCAACGCCTTGACTATGGGTCTAAGTGGGCCTAAGGAACAACCGAAAAGATTAGCAAGATTTAAGACCACATCAAGAAGATTTAAAGCGACAATGAGCTATAAGGATAAAAGCGTTTTTGAAGTGTCTTCACCGAAGGGAGGTCAAGGATCCAAAGTTAAGGAAAAGTCAAGTCCTAAGTATATTGGGCTACATGAGGCTATAAAGAGGTGCAATCCAATAGCTTATATACATATATATGTATAGTTATTTCATCTCGAACCCAAATATGAAAATAGCATTTTCCATATCTAGCAGCTCAAGCGGCATATACCAATTCCAAACCATGATATTGTGGCGAGCTACTACAAATTATTGAAAATTTATGAAAAGTTTCAGTGCAAATATTGGGATTACAAGGTCAAGAAATTCTGCAATAAAAGCATTTCCTTGGGAGGAAAGTACTGTGAACTAACCATACATCCTCGTGAAGCCATATGGGAAAACTAAGGAAAACCCGAGAAACTAGTACCCCCACTTATTTTAAGTTAAGTTTTCAAGCCTCATTACAGAAGGCTCAAGTTTCGAGGACGAAACTTATTTTAAGGGGGAAGATCGTAACAACCCGACCCTAAATCACAATTATTTATTTTAAATCACATTATTTATTTTATTAATTACACTATTTATATAATTGAGCGCGTGCACTTCAATTCGATATCTTATATTTGAATTATTTTTATCCGTATGTTATGCAGCTAAGGCGACGAAGTGGCCCTAATAAAAATTTCATGATAAGATTTTTATTCGTGAACATCGTTATTAAGAACAAGATTTAAAAGTAACAATAAAAGAAATCAAAATAAGTAAATAAATAAATAAATCAAAATAATAAAATTAGATTTTTACTAAAGAAAAATCCAGAGAAAGAATTCTCTGGATTGTACAAGAAGCTTAAAAACGCAGCTCGAGCCTCTTGCTCCCGTGCTCCTTCGTTCCGCCTTTCCCCGCTCCCCGGTTCCCTCTTTCACCTCCTCTCGTCTCTTGCTCTGCTGCTGCTGCCGCCGCCTTCTACTTCGGCCACCGGCCGCCACCCACGCCGGCCGAAGCCGGCGTTAGGCGCTGTCCGGCAAGCGCCGGCTCGCCCTCCCGCACGGTGGCTCTCGCTCTCTCCTCTCCCTCGCGTGCTCTGTTTCGTTTCCCTCTTCGCCTCCATCTCGCTACTCGGGCCTCGACCACCAACGCCAGGCCAGCAGCCGGCGCGGCGTCGCCGCCGGTGTCTCTCTTTTGCTCGCCTCTGTCTCTCGGCCGTGCTCTCGCCTCGGCCTATTTCCGCGTGGCCCTGTCCCGGCTTCCAGCGGCCACTCGGCGGCCAACCGCCGCAGCCCCGACGCCGAGGCTCGCCGTCGGCCACTCCCAGCCAGTCGCCATAGCACGTACGCACACTCAATCCCCTCCTTCCTCCGTGAATTCGAAGGTAAAACCTCAAGCCCTAAATTATTACAGCTTTGTCATTTACTCGCTTGTTGTAGTCGTGAAATTGAATTATCGGATTTATAGACATGTTTGTGTAGTGAACTTAAAGATTAATTTGGGGAAAATTCAAATTAGCGTGGAGGATATAGGTTTGGCGTTGTGGTGAATTGGTTGCACGAATGTGAACAAATGTGATTCTTTTTGGGAAATTAGGAATTAACGAATGGGATTGAGGAGGCTTTATTAGCAAAAGGAACAATTGGGTGGAACTATTACATTTTGGAAATGATTATATTGAGCAATGAAGGAGAATGTGTGCGTAGAAGTTGAAATTCGGTAATGTACAAGTGTACCGGTATGGAAAATAATTGAGCATTAGGTTTGCCTAATCGCGGTTGTAAATGTGAATGTTATTGTGAGAACAAGGCTCATGACCTTAAGTTGGTATATGAATGAAATTTTGAGCAATTTGGGTAATTATAAGGCCTACATATGGAAAGGCATCGGTAGATTGAATAATCGCTTAGCTGTGGGCCTAAATTCGATAAGTGAGGAATAAATTAGGAATAAGTGTTTGTTAGGTACATTTATATATATATATATATATATATATATATATATATATATATATATATATATATATATATATATATATATATATATATATATATATATACCATTTTTCAATTCAAAGCCGCTAATAAACGGAATTACACCAAAATCATCGAGTATCTAAATAGCCTAATCAACTTCTTTAATTAATATAAATTATATTCAATAAACGCAAGTAAAGCTAAGTAATACAAACATAAGTTTAATCGATTTTCATACGAACATAAGAAATGAAATACATTGTTAAAGCTTATACAAATTCAAGCATTAAAAATTCAAGAAAACATTATTAACCATAGAAATCCATTTTAAACGTAACGGAGGCCACTTCCGTTGCCGAACAGTCGCTGACTCAAATTTCTATAAAAGGGGAGAAACAAATACTCTCAATTCGTGTACGTGCATTGCCTCGTGCCCTTCGAAAATTCACATGTTTCATCAAATCTCAACATTTCTCATATATGCAATTAATAATGAATCATTTACAAGGCAAGTTTTGTCACCTAATTAAGTGGTCCCCGCCCAATTATCAATTACCAAGGGCTAAGGCCCGCCAATTATACCGCGCGGCGTCAACTCGGGTTATCGATCGGCCCGGGGTGACACCTGCTCAACGATCGTATCAATTACCAAGGGGCTCCACTTCCGGATAATAACCGGCAAGCATGTTTTACTCATATTCTCTCCCCGATTTCAAACTAAAATGAATTGAAATGCGCGCGCTCAATCAATGTGTTTCAAAATTATTTGATCGTACAGGAATGTTCGTACTGAGTTTCGACTCACTTTTCCAAATATTTTATTGTTTTTGTTTTAGGAAGAAGCACCGGCGATCAATCAACAATTTATTAAGTCCGACGCGAGCAAACCCTAGCCAGCCTCGTGGCATTCGCAAACCTGAAGGTACATAGACGCTCACAAGTGATTTTACCTTCAACCAGGGTTAGGTATGGCCTTGGGAATCGTTGTACAATATCTTGTGGATTAGACAAAAGTCTAGGTTGTATAAATGTTGCATTGCTAAACCAAGTAACCTATGTTTTGAGATGACCTAGTCTGCTTGGGTAATAAGTAGTTGCTTATAACAATGGATGCATAAATTGAGTTTCAATTAAATTTCATATATTTAGCCTTGTCCTATTTTTAGGACGGCGGTAACGTCTTCGATCGTTACCTTCCGCTGCGACCTTACGTAATAGTCCCTAATGAAGGGATTATTAAGTAATGATGATTGGGGCGTTACAAAGTAATAAGAAAAGTAGAAGATAATCCTAAGGGAGGAAACCTTAGGAGGTCAATAACCCAAATATTTGGATCCGGGCCAAGATCGTGAACAAACAAACTTGCATTGTCCCATTTACTTTTCTGTTTGTTTGTTTTTATATATTCGACTTCTCGACTTTCGATCAGCCATACACCTCAAAATTTTATCACCTATATTTTTTTTGAAGGATTAGTCCATTATTTCAAAAATTGTAAAATTAAAATTTTAAAAAATTCTTAATAAAAATAATATTTATTGTATATAATTAATCTAATTATTGTAAAAAATAATATAATATATCTATTAGTTTCAGTATTGAAACTTAAATAAATTAAATAATAATAATTATAATATAATTTGCTTAAATTTTCTTTAACCATTCATTTATTTTTATTTTATTGTATATATTCGATTATAAGAATATGAATGTTTATTAAGTTAGCAATTAGTAGAGGAAATTATATTGATTATATTTAAGATTTTTTTATTATGATAAAGAATTTTGGTCCAAGTTATTATTATTTTTTTATCAGTATATGTAATCTATCTCATGTTTATGAAATATATATAGTCAAAACTTTATTTTTGTATTATAAAAGGATAAAAATTTTGAGATATGGGATAAATGGTTTACAGTAACACCATATGCTATTGTTTTTTTTTTAATCAAAATATTTCCGTTACAAGAAGCAGTCAACTACTACTCAATTGAGTGATTAGTTTTGAATGGTGCTCTTTATCTCTATGATGAAGAATTATTTTCTTTCATTAACTAACTCAAAATTTACATTATTCCTCCTAATAATTACCTTTAGATTATAAAACATCCATATGTATTCTAAGATTAATATTTATTATTTTATAAAAAATATATATTTGATATTTATAATAGTATATCAACTACTCAAATAATATCACATACCCGTGCGAAGTACGGAATTCACACTAGTTTATCCTTGTATTAATTAACGACTTCCTCTTCTTTTTATTGACTTTCTTCATTTTCAATTATAACCTTAGAACGATTAGATTTTTTAATATAAATATATATTTTTTTCCAAAGTCTAAAAACGACAATTATTACGAAACAGATAGAGTAGCTAACGGTAACAAGTAACTTCAATTACCACCCTTTGTCACAATAATATTTATAGCCACCAGCGGCATAATTTTCAAGGAAAATGTTGTTTCCCCTGGGAGAAAAGTCCAGAGTCTCAATAAGAGAAATCAAATGAAAGAAGCTAAGTTTCCAACTTTCATCTTCAATGCAATAATATTCCTTCTTACTATTCTCAGGATTACGTAAGTTACCACTCAACGGTATCCCTTTGTAATTCTCCTTCAATTTTATAATTTTTATGGACGTCCATTTCAATAATTTTATAAATTTTGACAATTTTCAACGGTTTTCGATAAACTTGGATAAGTCCCTAATGCAAGAATAGTCACATTAGTTCAATAATGTTTCGCAGATTATATCTTTCTAATTAAAATTCCTCCTAAGGGGCGAGAAATTAAGTAATCAACGTCAATTTGAAACACGCACGTTATCCTATACATATTGGCCGCCCAATAGCAACGTTCAATGCTGGTTGTCTATCCTTATGATGTCCTTTCATTCTTTTACCAAGTTGAAGAAATTAAGGACCACAATTTGGCATCTCACCTTTCAACCTATGAAATTCTACGTAGCAAACACTTCACACTTCTATTTTCTCCATTAGGGTTTGAATCTCGGAAGAGACAATTTCCTTACAAATTGTGACAAATGAGTATTTAAAAGCCCAACTAAAATTATCCGTAAGATAGGAGTACTGTTAAGTAGTTCGCATTTATCCTTGTAAAAGATAAAAAGAAAAAAAGCTATTATGTCATCGTCATACAACATACATTTGAGTAAAAACCTTTTTGTGTGTGTTTTCCCATGTTCCATAGTGATTGTCATCACTTTTTGAGGATAATTAAATTAAATTCTTGATTCAATTTCTCCTTTTGTTATAATATAATTGCATTTACTATAGAATACTTATGTAAAAAAATTTCGTAGACCTATATTTTTTTTTTTGCGTACTCGCATATTTCAAATACTTAAAATCCAGTCTAAAATATTATGTATATGTTTATGGGTATAACGTTTTTGGTCTAGGTTGGCTACCTAAATAAAGTTCATCAAATGAATAATGTTTTCAGTAAAGTCTTTGATATAGTACACTAAATCTCAAGTTCAATCCCCTCCCAGTATATCTTATTATATTATATTATATAATTTGATTTATTTCACCAAAAAAATGAAATTATAATTAGTATATTTTATATTATTAGCGCTTTCCACTAGCTAGATGGGGAACAAACAACATATACACTTTTCAAGTATATTATTTTCTTCCAAAAGGAGAAATTAAATCAAATAAAGTTTGATTTTTCTCCTTACGTAATTAATATTTTTATTTCGCATGTGCATGAATGTGTATGTGTTCCTCAAGAGTATTCATTTTCAATGAATATAAAGACATAGGTATTATTTTATCAGATTTGAAACAATGACCTTGATTGCTTAATTTATTACATTACAAATCCAAAAGTAAAACATATATTAAAACTTACAATAATTACCGAACATATACAACAAATCGTCCCTTTATTCAAATTTAATTTAAATACTTATAAACGCTTTAACAACTTAGGGAAATTATAGTATCACTGAATAACCAAAATAATAATGCAAGCATTTGCATGTGTCATGATGTATGATGAACCTTCACTTATAACTCATAGCGGTCATAGTAGTGTGACTTTACATCTTCGCGAAACTGAGATCGAAGAGCCTCAACGACTTTTTCATCAACCTGAAACGCCTTGGTAAGAACATCATCGGAGATAGGCGGTACAGACCCGAACACGGCGTTAGCAACCGTGATCAAACCCGGAGTTTGGCTAGCAAAGGCGGCATTAGCCACTGCTGGTTTGCTGCCGATGTTAAGTTGGAAGTGAATTAGGCCTTGAGGGAACACGAAGACATCACCCTTTTAAGAACCTTAGTGTAGAGCTTGCTGCCTCCGGCGTTGGAGGACACAAACCCAGCATATAGGGTTCCCTCTAAGACGGTAAACACTTCTGAGGCACGGGGATGCAAATGAGGCGGGTTCACCCCACCTACGGCAAAGTCTATGCGAGCTATGGTTATTCCGAGTGTGTTAACTGCTGGGAATATGGTCGAATTAATCATCATTGCTCGGGATCCTATCGGGTTGTTCGTGTCTCCCACCGTGTCAAAGCCTCTGTATAAGAAGTCGTTTGCTGTGACATCCTCTGGGTTCTTGCAGAAGAGTCCATTCACAAATACTGCATAACAAATTATATCATCATATACAGAAATTACAGGAGTGATTCTTATGCATTCCACCAAGAGGAGGGGCGAGAGAGAGAGAGAGAGAGACATACCACCAAGACGAGGATCGGATACACCAACACAGAAATCCTGAAGGGGACCAGGATCAGTAGCATTGGCCACATACAGAGCCAAGCTCATGGCAAAAGCCATCAGCATCATCCCTTTGATGGTCTTCTCCATTAGAGATCTCGCTAATTAAGCTTTGTAAGCAGCTAATTAATCAATAATTGGTTTCTTTGATTAAAGCTAACTCCTTATCACAATTTGCAGAAATAGCAGGAACAATGGGTCTATTTATAGCCCCTAAAACATCATTTTCGACAAATATGTAATATTTTTCTTTGATAAAAGTCCACATTTTTCAATTACGTGTGATGCTAAGATCCGAGCTTGGCTGCTCTAATAATTTCTCAAATATGGAATTTCTACGTACTAATAATAATATCATTTTTTGCATGGATATTTTCAATTTGAGTTTGTCATGATAATAAGTAAGTCAAAGTCCACATTTTTTGAATGGATATATAGCCTCCATAGAGGAAAAGTAGTGGTATTTTTTTGGTTTTACAATAAATATCGAAGTGTAATTGTGTTTGGATATATATATATATATATATATATATATATATATATATATATATATATATATATATATATATATATATATATATTAAGTAGTTGATGTATTATTATAAATATTAAATATACTAGAGTTGAGATGTATTGGTCCAAATTCGTTAGCACCAATCTCCTTCAAATATATGTATTTATTATTAGATCTTTTTTTAGAACTATCTCATAGGTCCTACTCGATTAATTTAGAATTTGAACATATTATAACAATATGATTACTCACTATATATAAAATAAACAAATTTTGATTGTATATGTAATAACGAAATTAAATACCAAAATAATGAAACACACAATTATTAATTTCTTCTCAAAATAGTGCCTTAAATTTGTCAACCTTTCTCGCCTTCTCGGTGCTATTGAATTGAATCGTAGATGATTACTTCTCGTAAATGAAATTTTTGATGAAAAAAAACAATGTGTTAGGAATTTTGCCCCACTCTAAAACTCACTTTGAATATGAAATTTAGAACAAATATGCGGAAGCGATTTAGGATAACAAAAACAATATCATGAAATTAGATGGAGATAAAAAAACAGGAGCGAAACAAAAATTTAATGTGGAAAACCTAAATCGGGAAAAATCACGAACGACACAAGCACAATGATTTCACTATTATGAGATAGTACAAGAACAATCTCAAATCCACATATCTTCCTAAACGTGAGATATCTCAATCTCACAACACTCTTCTCACAATAACTCGCTTGTTGTTTATAATGAAGGTCAACCCTCCTTTAAATAGGAAACAAACCTTAATAACAACCTCCCAACATAATATCCTGAACCTATCAAAACTCTTACTCCTTATTCTAATAGGTAACAATTATCTAATACACATAGGAAGAAAACTCTTATCTAAATACAATTAGATTTAGGATACCTAATTCTATAAGGAAACAATCTTTCCTAAAACTTGAGATTTTGGGACACCCACCCAATAATCTCCACCTTCGACCAAAATCCCGAAATCCCAAAAACATGCTTGTCACCTTCAACGTACCTCTTTTCCCGAGAAATGGCAACCCGGAGGGCTCCACGCCGAAAGACAATCACAAGTTATTGCCATCCATTAAATCCAAGCTCCCCTTGGGCTTAGCTAAAGAAATCATCTCCATCAATCCCTCTTCTTGACATGATCCAACCACATATCAAACAAATGAATCAATCCATCACCCGTAGTTATACTTGAAACCGCAAAACCTGCAGTTGAACCTTGAAGGATGTAGAGATCTCTGCGTCTTAAACTCTTCAACAACACCTTAGAACCCTTGGACACCTTCAAGACTGCACCTTCAGCCAAATACCTTAGCCTTTTAGGTTCAAGAGCACCTAACGAGATCGGATTGCATTTTATACCAGGAACACATCGGACCTTAGTTAAAGTCTTCACGACATTGTCATGAGTTTTAATATGAACTGTACCAATTCCAACAACTCAGCATTGGGCATTATTTCCCAAGTTAACAATAACATAATCAACAATATCATATGTGGAAAACAAATCTTTGTTAGCACAAACATGAAAAGTACATCCATAATCAAAAACTCATTCGGAATCACTTCCTTTTTAATGAGAAGTAAGTAAAACATTATCATTTGACTAGGGATGGCAGTGGGTCTCGGACCCGACCTGCACTCGACCCATTTAATCGGGTTTGGGTCCAATAAATTTGGACTCGGTGAGTCCGGGTCGAGTCCGGGTCTAACTGTCTCGGATTCGGGTCCGGGTGCGGGTCCGGGTCCAAGTCTAAAAATTAAGACCCGGACCCGACCCGAGACCCGTTTAAGACCCGAACACAAATTTTATTTTTTAAAAAATTGTGTTTACCTTTGATGGTCTTTTTGTTGTTAAGCTTTGATGGACTTTGGACTTTGTAGTGTTAAACTTTGATGGACTTTGTGTTTAATATATTGGTGTATTTGGTTTATAAGAACTAAGTATTTGGTTTGTATAATAGGTTGGTTGATAGATAGGCTAATATGATGTTAAAGAGGTTATATGCAAGCAAAATTGCTCAAAAATTTACAATAATATTAAATAAGGCACAAAATACCGATTTTTAAACTCATTTATGATAAAAATACACCGGACTCGTTTAAGACCCGTGGACCCGCCAGGTCCGGGTCCATATTTTACTGAACCCGCTGGGTCCGGGTCGAGTCCGGGTCCGAGACCGAAAAAGTTAAATGGAGTCCGGGTCCGGTCGGACTCGACCCATTGCCATCCCTACATCTAGGGATGGCAGTGGGTCCTAGACCCGACCCGGACCCGCCGGACCCGACCCATTTAATCGAGTCCGGGTCTAAAAATTTAGACCCGATGGGTCCGGGTTGGGTCCGGGTCTAACTGTCCCGGATCCGGGTCTCAAAAATAAGACCTAGACTCGACCCGAGACCCGCTTAAGACCCGATCACTAATTTTATTTTTTTAAAAATTCTAACAACGAGTATTCATACAAATTTGGACCCGATACAATTTGGAAACCCTTCCCACAATTTGTTGTTAAGTTTTGATGGACTTTGAACTTTATGGTGTCAAACTTTGATGAACTCTGTGTTTAATATATTGGTGTATTTAGTTTGTATGAACTAAGTTTTTGGTTTGTACAATAGGTTGGTTGATAGATAGGTTAGTATAATACTAAAGAGGTTATATGTAACAAAATTACTTGTAAATTTACAATAATATTAAAATAGGACACAAAATACCGATTTTTAAACTCATTTATGATAAAAATATACTAAACCCGTTTAAGACCCGTGGACCCGCCGGGTCCTGGTCCAAATTTTACAGACCCACCGAGTCCGGGTCGGGTCCGGGTCCAAGTTTTAAAGTTAAATGGGTCCGGGTCCAGTCGGACCCGACCCATTGCCATCCCTACCTACATCCGACTCATCATCGCAAGAGCAAAACCAACCTCACCCATATTCTTAGAGTTTTTCTCTTTCTCCTTACCTTTAAAGTCTTATGTTTTAAACACTGGGATTTCTTATGTCCAGGTTTCTTAGAAAAGTAACAATCTCCCTCAAACTTGTACTTACAACCATTCATAGTACTACCCCTTACCGACAAGCCTTCAACTCTTTCATTAGAACACACTCTTTGCTGGTGGTTGAGAGTGACTTGCTTCTCTCATTTATAAGATCCACAGTAGATCCGGGTTAGGGTGAGACATTGGTTTATTTGTTTAAGAAATTCTTTAACTTTCGCATCGGTTTGTCTTTTGTTCTTTTATGCATGTTTGTAGAGGGGGAAATAGATTTACTCACTCAATTGCCCACCTCCAACCTTATGATCCTGTTGTAAGATCATATGTGGGGGATAATCCTGAGTAGATTATTGAGTTGGCAGCTAATGATGTAATTCCTTATGGGATTAATATAGATTAATATACACTCCCTTTTCTGTTAAAAAGAAATTAAAAAGCAGTGCTACTAAATGAAAACAGTTAGTTAAAGTGATATATATTATGAAAAGGGAGGACTATCATTTAGTATTATAATACTTTGCTTTAAAATAATTTATTAATTCAAGTCAATATTTATTTACAGATTACATAATTCTCAAAAATTGGGTAACCAAAGACAATAATACATCGCAAAAACTGAACGGTCAATGAATATAATAAAGACATAGGTATTATTTTATCAGATTTGAAACAATGACATTTATTGCTTAATTTATTACATTACAAATCCAAAAATAAAACACATATTAAAACTTACAATAATTACCGAACATATACAATAAATCGTCCTTTTATTTAAATTTAATTTAAATACTTATAAACGCTTTAACAACTTAGGGACATTATAGTATCACTGAATAACCAAAATAATAATACAAGCATCTGCATGTGTCATGACGTATGATGAACCTTCACTTATCACTCATAGCGGTCATAGTAGTGTGACTTTACATCTTCGCGAAACTGAGAGCGAAGAGCCTCAACGACTTTTTCATCAACCTGAAACGCCTTGGTAAGAACATCATCGGAGATAGGCGGTACAGACCCGAACACGGCGTTAGCAACCGTGATCAAACCCGGAGTTTGGCTAGCAAAGGCGGCATTAGCCACTGCTGGTTTGCTGCCGATGTTAAGTTGGAAGTGAATTAGGCCTTGAGGGAACACGAAGATATCACCCTTTTTAAGAACCTTAGTGTAGAGCTTGCTGCCTCCGGCGTTGGAGGACACAAACCCAGCATATAGGGTTCCCTCTAAGACGGTAAACACTTCTGAGGCACGGGGATGCAAATGAGGCGGGTTCACCCCACCTACGGCAAAGTCTATGCGAGCTATGGTTATTCCGAGTGTGTTAACTGCTGGGAATATGGTCGAATTAATCATCATTGCTCGGGATCCTATCGGGTTGTTCGTGTCTCCCACTGTGTCAAAGCCTCTGTATAAGAAGTCGTTTGCTGTGACATCCTTTGGGTTCTTGCAGAAGAGTCCATTCACAAATACTGCATAACAAATTATATCATCATATACAGAAATTACAGGAGTGATTCTTATGCATTCCACCAAGAGGAGGGGCGAGAGAGAGAGAGAGAGAGAGACATACCACCAAGACGAGGATCGGATACACCAACACAGAAATCCTGAAGGGGACCAGGATCAGTAGCATTGGCCACATACAGAGCCAAGCTCATGGCAAAAGCCATGAGCATCATCCCTTTGATAGTCTTCTCCATTAGAGATCTCGCTAATTACGCTTTGTAAGCAGCTAATTAATCAATAATTGGTTTCTTTGATTAAAGCCGACTCCTTATCACAATTTGCAGAAATAGCAGGAACATTGGGTCTATTTATAGCCCCTAAAACATCATTTTCGACAAATATGTAATATTTTTCTTTGATAAAAGTCCACATTTTTCAATTACGTGTGATGCTAAGATCCGAGCTTGGCTGCTCTAATAATTTCTCAAATATGGAATTTCTACGTACTAATAATAATATCATTTTTTGCATGGATATTTTCAATTTGAATTTGTCATGATAATAAGTCAAAGTCCACATTTTTTGCATGGATATATCGCCTCCATAGAGGAAAAGTAGTGGTATTTTTTGGTTTTACAATAATTCGAAGTGTAATTGTGTTTGGATATTTACTTAAGGAAGAAAAATGGTTTATATGATATTTAATTATAATAAATATCTTCTTAAGGAGTTGAATATGACAAATGTAAAAGGATTTTCATTAATAGAGCACTTGACAAAGATTTGCTGCTTCAACATGAACGGTGGCCTGGTCCACTCATCCTCTTTTTCTCTCCGTGTGTTGATAATAGTCAATGCTGCTGGACTGCCACCATCGTCACCGGAAATATCTGGTAAATTGGTGGTTGACGCGGAGGAGAGAGAAAAGCTCACCCTTAATGAGAGTCACCATGCCTTGTGTTAGGCTTTTTAGATATTAGTTACTATAACTACATTCAACAGATACAATTGCTATAATAAATTATTTAATGAAGTATTTAAAAACTATGGTTACTATAGTGTATTAAATGCTAATTTTAATGTATAATTTAAATTGTGGTACTTATTTAATTCTTAATGTAGAATAATAATAATAATAATAATAATAATAATAATAATAATAATAATAATAATAATAATAATAATAATAATAATATAAAAAGCACTCTTACAAGAAAATAAAATAATGCTACTAAATGAGAATGGATTAGTTAAAGTAACATACATTATAAAAAGAGAGGAGTATCATTTAGTATTATAATACTTTGCTTAAAAATAATTTTAGAAAACTTAATATTTTTTCATACCAACATTTATAATATTTTATCATTACTAAGAGTAAAAGTTGGTTATTGAAGGCGAAAATAACTTCTGCTATTTATTCCATAATGTTATATGAATAATTTAAATAACATATAATATTTATTATATTTAATTAGTAATTTGATTTAACAAATTAAAAAATCATACAAAGTTTAACACAAATGCTTACGAAGCAAGAGATATAATTAAATTTTATGCTGCATAAAGAGTAATACAACACACATAAAATTATATTCGCATAAAATTGGAATTAAATTCTTGATAATTGCATTTGCACAAAGTTGCATTATTTTGCTATCATTGACAATTTGAAAAAGTGTGTTTGTTGGATTTTATGGCGAATCTTCCAATCTTATAGATGCTATCTTATTTTAAACGATCCTTGAAACGGTAGGTAAAATTGGATTTATTGCATGGATATAATTTTCCTTCATCAAACAATATAAACATAAATATGCACAAATCACATCTTGTGATTTTTTATTTGAAAAATTACTTAGACAATAGTAAATAAGGGCAAAATCATAAAAAACTAAAATAATAATTTGGTAATATCTTATCATCAATTAACACCATATCTTGGCTTAGAAATATATCATCATTTATATTGTATACCATCTAAATTCTTGATACTGATCTTATTTTAATTTCTAATTGTCTCTTTCTGACGATAATTGGTAGAAAATTAACATATTAATTCTAATTAGTATTTACAATGTCTTTAGCATATTAAATTCAGAGTTTATATAAGTCATTAATATAGGTGATGCATTCAATTTATTAAATAGTTTTTGAAAAGAATAAATACTGTCTTATACTGAAAAACTAAATATTTAAAAAAAATCTAAACATTATTAATAAAAAGAATGTGAAGTATGTGAACATAAAGAATAAACAATATATTAATTAGAATATAAAAAGTAAAATAAAATGGTTATATCACTGAAAATGTTGAAAATATGTAGACGAAATAGATACAGTATCTATTTAAAGAAGAAAATATATATTGACTGCCCGATAGCAACGTTCAATTTTGATAGTCTATCCTTTTGATGTCCTTTCATTCTTTTACCATTTGAAGAAACTAAGGACGGACCACAATTGGATATCTCACCTTTCAACCTGTTTATGTCATTCTCAATACATACATTTGAGTAGAAAGCCTTTTTGTGTGTCTTTGATTCAATTTTTCCTTGTATTTACTATAAAATACTCATATAAAATAATTTCGTAGACCAATTTTTTTTTTTTTTTTTTGTGTATCCAAAATTCGTATATTTCAAACACTCATAAATTTAAGATTCAGTCTATAAAAAGTAAACTTGTATATTTCAAAACTCGTTGGCTACCTAAATTAAGTTTGCTATTAGCTCATCAAATGAATAATGTTGGCCGTAAAGTCTTTGAATCATGAAAATCGAAACACTCATTATATTAAATTTCAAATTCAATCCCGCCCCAGTATGTCTTATTGTATTATATTATACAGTTTGATTTGCTTCACCAATAAAAAATCGAAATTATAATTAATTTGTTTTATATAGTTAGCGTTTTCTACCAGCTAGATGGAGAACAAACAACATAAATAATTTTCAAGTATATTCTTTTTCTTCCAAAAGTTCATATTTTGAAAAGGAGAAATTAAATCAAATAAAGTTTGATTTTTCTACTTACGTAAGTAATATTTTTATTTTGCATGTGCATGAATGTGTACGTCACTCAAAAGTATTCATTTTCAATAAATTTGTTTTCTGGAATCTCCTGGCCGCCTCTATGTTGTCTTACATAGGATTTTTTTTTCTTATCTTTATGATGTAAGATTCATACGTAACTTTCTTGTAAATTATATATATATATATATATATATATATATATATATATATATATATATATATATATATATATATATATATATATATATATATATATATATCCTAAAAAATAATCGTCGACTTTTATGAATACTCCTTTCAAAATTGAATTATTAAAATTTAAAATTGAATTCATATATGTTACTTTTATGAATACTCCTTTCAAAGATTTTAAACAAACAAAGATCAAGCCTCTGTGTGTGAGTGAGGTACAAAAGTAAATTCAGTTATTAATATTCACGTCAATATATATTTACGGATTACATAGCTCTCAATAATTGGGTACCCAAAGATAATAAGACATCGTAAAAATTGGGACATCAATGAATATGAAAACATGAATATTATTTTATTAGATTCGAAACACTGTCACTGATCGCTTAATTCATTATATTACAAATTCAAAAGAAGAACGCATATTAAAACTTACAACAATTACCGAACACATATAACAAATCGTCCCTTATTCAAATTTAAATACATACTTATAAATACTTTAACGACTTGGGGACATTATAGTACAACTTAATAACCACAATAATACAAGCATTTGCATGTATCACGTATGATGAAGCTTCATTTATAACTCATAGCGGTCATAGTGGTGTGATTTAACATCTTCGCGAAACTGAGAGCGAAGAGCCTCAATGATTTTTTCATCAACCTGAAACGCCTTGGTAAGAACATCATCGGAGATTGGCGGTACAGACCCGAACACGGCATTAGCAACGGTGATCAAACCCGGAGTTTGGCTAGCAAAGGCGGCATTAGCCACTGCTGGTTTGCTGCCGATGTTAAGTTGGAAGTGAATTAGGCCTTGAGGGAACACGAAAATATCACCCTTTTAAGAACCTTAGTGTAGAGCTTGCTGCCTCCGGCATTGGAGGACACAAACCCAGCATATAGGGTTCCCTCTAAGACGGTAAACGCTTCTGAGGCACGGGGATGCAAATGAGGCGGGTTCACCCCACCTACGGCAAAGTCTATGCGGGCTATGGTTATTCCGAGTGTATTAACTGCTGGGAATATGGTCGAATTAATCATCATTGCTCGGGATCCTATCAGGTTGTTCGTGTCTCCCACCTTGTCAAAGCCTCTGTATAAGAAGTCGTTTGCTGTGACATCCTCTGGGTTCTTGCAGAAGAGTCCATTCACGAATACTGCATAACAAATTATATCATATCATATCATCATATAGAGAAATTACTGGAGAGTGAGTCTTATGCATTCCACCAAGACGAGAGAGGGGTAGCGAGAGAGAAAGAGAGAGAGAGAGAGAGAGATAGAGAGACATACCACCAAGACGAGGATCGGATACACCAACACAGAAATCCTGAAGAGGACCAGGATCAGTAGCATTGGCCAGATACAGAGCCAAGCTCATGGCAAAAGCCATCAGCATCATCCCTTTGGTGGTCTTCTCCATTAGAGATCTCGCTAATTAAGCTTTGTAAGCAGCTAATAATCAATAATTGGTTTCTTTGATTAATGCTCACTCCTTATCACAATTTGCAGAAATAGCAGGAACAATAGGTCTATTTATAGCCTCCAAAAACATCATTTTCAACAAATATGTAATATTTTTCTTAATTTGATTAAAAAGTCCACATTGTTCAATGACGTGGAATGCTAAGATCCGAGCTTGGCTGCCCTAATAATGCACCCTCTTGCTTGCGTGACGTACCTCATGCTGTCCTTCCTCGTTAAAATTTCTCAAAATATGGAATCTCTACGTACTATTCCATTAAAGTCTTAATTATATATTTTTCTGCATGGATATTTTCAATTCGAATTTGTCATCTTAAGTAAATTTATTGAATCAACCAATTAATTCTTGTCCCAATTATTGAAATTACCGTCTTAGATATATAGATACTACTTTTTAATTGTAAGTTATTGACTTGTCAATATTTTAAATAGGAGGAGAAAGTGATGAGATCTATTATGATATTTTATCTGTTTTGTTTATTATTATTAGCATTTTGTTGTGATTGAATCGAAGAAAGAGAGTTAATTTCACCGTATCGTTCTTCTATAATTAATAACTTATTATTTTGGAAGTATTATTTTTCTTATACAAATTTAACATTAATCTAATTTTTAAAATGATATTCTTTATAATAGAATTAAAATCAAAATCTCATCAATGAAGATGAAATTCAAACTTCATCGAAGCTTGATCCATATGAAATGATCCATTTATTTGAAGTATTTATATGGTGAACCAGGTTGGGCTATTTGGCGTGTATTTTCTTGGTTTCGTCCTTGACATGCAATGTGGGTAAAGCAGGTACAGTAGTAGGTAGGTGGCACTTAGACGTGGCAAAACCGACTCGAGCCGAACGGGTCAACCCGAACGACCCGAAACCCAAACCGAACCGACATCCGAAACATTTGAACCGATTTTGACCCGAAAACCGAAATGAACCAACCCGAAACTGAATCGACCCGAAATATAATTGAACCGATTACAACCCGAACCAAATCGACACTGAACTCGAATAAAAGTGACCCAAAACCGAACCGACCCGAATTCAAATTTGACCCAACCCACATTTTTTTTGGTGGGTCTTTCGGGATAGACTTTTGTACTTGTAATGGTATAATTTTGATCGAACTCAAATCATATTCAAAATGGTCCATACCAAGGGATCTTCAGTGGACTCGATAATATTGTATTGTATATGGTTAACTCGAAACCATACTCGAAATCTACCCGAACCGACATTGATCCAATTCGAACCGAAACCTACCCGAATTTGACCCGATCCGAACCGAACCCGAACCGAACCCGAACCCGACCCGAACGAGATTGACCCGAAGTTGAACCGAACCGAAGTTGGCTCGAACCGAAACCGAACTAAACCCCGAACGAGATCGACCCGAACTTAACCCGAACCAAACTTAACCCGAACCGAACCCAAACCAAATGACCCGATTACCGAGTCTAGTGGCACTTACTTGGTAGGGTCACAATCCTATGACACCTTTCGAATTTTATTTAATCACATTTCATATTCCTTTTAAGCCCACCATGATTTAAACTAATATTCTCAATTTGAATTTTAAGCTAATATTCGAATTTTAATAAATAAAGTCTTAATTATATATTTTTCTGCATGGATATTTTCAATTTGAATTTGTCATATTAAGTACGTATGTCTAGTCAAAATCCTGCAGCTAATATTCTCAAAATATATGAACTAAAAATTTGAAGATAATAATCACTTTTGGACGATGGATAGGTTTTGGTTCTACTTGAGCATCAAATTGAACGTTTGTGTTTCAACTAGGTGTTTTTGGTTTTATATTAGGATTATTGAATGCAAAAATAATCCAACCCTTGAGATAATTGGACCCAATAATTTTATTTTTTAAATTGGACCTCAATTATTCCACATTTGGAACAATTGGATAACAATAATCCGATATTTTGAGATTTCATATTTGAAAGTATTGGACGCAAATAATTATATTTTTAAATTGGACATCAATAATTACATCTTTAACCATTTTTTTGAACTACCACTAAGCGAGTAAGGGAACCTTGATTATGTGATAGTTATGCCAATATGTGAGGTCTTTCTAACTCGATTCCAATCCACAAAAGTCAAGTGGGGTCAAAGTTGAGATTTTTGACGTCCAATTCAAAAGGTGGAATTATTAAAGTTCAAATTATTAAAAGATAAAATATTTACCTTCAATGTCTCCACATATGAGATATCATCCAATACTAGTGATACTTTTATGAGTGACTTTAATAAAAGTTAATTAAATAAATTATTATCTACTCCCTCCTTTTTAAATTACATGTCATTTTAGTGGGGGTGGACAAGGTTAACTAAAATTTAAAACAGTCAAAAAATAAATTATTTAATGCGCCCTACTTTCTCTCTTTGTCATTTTTTAGTAAACAATAATAAGAGCAAATTGGTAAACCAAGTAATTAATATGTCATTAGGTTGGGATTGTAAAGTGACAAGTACTTCCTCCATTTTAAATACTTGTCCTGGTAAGGTTATGAGGGAATATTAATAAAACACAAAATTCATGACAAAATTTGTGTTGAATGACCAAGTTGCGCCAATATTTATTTGGAAATGAAGAAAATCGATTAAAAAAAGGAGAGAAGAAAAGTAATTAAAAAGGACAAAATAAGTAATGTCATTAATATATCATTATAATTATAAAAATGACGAGATATTGTGAAATAAAAAGAATTGTTAAAGTAACATATACTCGTAAAAATGGAGGAGTACTCTATATAACTATGAAAAGTTTCCTAATAAATGTCAATCTTGTAGTATTTTTCCAAAAAGGCCATTTCTTAGATATTCATCGCATATTTTCTGCACACATAATAAAAATCAAAAATTAAGGATTAAGGTTGACAACTGTAATCCAAGATACTCGACCTACTACTATACGCTCACATAGACAACATCTTACAATGATATCGTAAAAGTCATTTTAAACTGTAATGAAAGACGATTCCTGTAGTAATGAGGATTTGGTTAAAAAGCTTATATGTCGTGTATATAAAATACAATCTCACATCAAAAATTTGTGGGTGAAAATATTTGACGACTCATCCAATTGAAAAATCGTCTCAATGAGTGGAATATTCATACAAAGCTGATGTGACAAAATGTAAAATGATTTTCACGAATAGAACACCTGACAAAGATATGCTTCAACTTGAACGGTGGCTATTGGTCCAGTGATCCGCGTTTAGAAGCAAGCAAGTATTCTTAATATGTTAATAAAATAATTGAATAATAGTACGACGTCACTTAGCTCAACCTCTAAAGTTTGTAAGAATTATTGCTAAAGACTTGAATTTAAATGCCACTTAAATCCATCTTTGTCACGATATTATCTAGGAAGGGGAGACTCGACAACATATCGTAAAATCTCATGGTCACTAAGTACTTGAATTCTTATCTAGGGCATCACATAAGGCTCAAATGAAGAAGCAACCATTTTATACGATACTAACTGCGAATTTTACTGTAGTGTATTTTATTAGAGAGTGTTTCTAAAGAATAAATGTTTTGATATTGAAAAAATAAATATTTAAGATCTAAATAGTATTAAGGAAAGGACGTAATTAAGTCTTTGAATATAAAGAATAAACAATATTAATTAGAATATAAAACATATAAAGAAAAAATATTAACGTATTAATAAATCAACTAATATATCGGTTTATCATTGCTGTTTGAAGAGAAAAAAATCATCATTTTATGTATAATAATTTTTGAAAATGATTTAACTCATGCCCTTATATCACAAGGGTATAAATCTAATATGTTATCGAAGCTATTTTAAACTTGTCAAAGCCCCAAACTATATCTTACATATATTAACATTTTTAATTAGTTAACCTCATATTACATTCATACTCATAGAAAATTGTAACTCACCCACGATGATAATCGGACCGATTAAGATACTCCCTACGTTTCAAAATATATGTCGTTTTAAGGTTATGAGGGTGTTCGGTCTAAATATTACGTTGTTTATATCCTTATTTAGCTAGTTTTTGTCTCGTAAAATAATATTTTTTTATAGATTTTTATTTATTTTATTTTATTTTGTAGGTAATAAATTAGGTTGAGTGGATCCCATAATTTAAGCTCGAAATAAATGAAAAATATAGATTGAGAGACTTAGTTGAGCAAATCCGGTTAATCAAATGCGGAAATACAAAACCCAAAACCTATATTCAATTGGTATGCAAGGAAAAAACAAAATTCTGATGATGACATCATTATGACATCAGCATGATGTCATCATCATGATATCAGCATGATGTCATCATCATGACATCAGCATGATGTCATCATCATAAGGCACAGCTTGGTTTTTCGCCGGGGTTTTTTTTCATTGTTTTGTCAAAGATTATTTTAGTTTCTTTTCATTAATTTTAGTTTAATTAAAATTAATTTTCCTCTTGTAAATATTGAAATTTTTGTTACTTTAGTTTTAATTATTAGTTCGAAAGTTCGGTTCCCGACGGTTTTCAATTTCAACTCAATTCGTTTCAGTAACTTCTTCTCTTTTATCTCTCTCTTCTCTTTAGTTGGTTTCGTTTAGTTTAAAGGTTCGATTTTTATTATATTTTGATGTTAGTAGTAGTTAGTTTAATTGTTTAATCTCATGTTTAATTTTATTTTGTTAGTTTATGTCGTTCTTCGAGTTAATTTTTGTTAGTAGTTGTTAGATTAATTTTGTTTCATATTAATTAGTTGTTAATTTGTGTCACTTTGGTTGTGATTAGCCTCTTAATGGCTAATTGATTTCGTTTAGGCCTTTACTTACCTAGTTTATACTAGTATTTTGGGATTGTTTCTCATACTCGCCACATAGGTTCGATGAGATGCCCGAAAGGGTCTTTTCATCTTGATTTTTAGGCGGTTGGTCTATCATCTGAAATGTGGAGTCAATTTGCTAGTGTGAGTAAAGAGAATAGTTGGGATTTTGGCATGAAAATAGCTCGAATTTTAGCTAGGTTCGAAGTTGCTATTTTTATAGTTTAGTTTGGCTAACCCCACGAAAGTAGGTGGTTAGAATAACTAAATTAGCTCATGACCCTCGAAAGTGTGGCTTGAGTAGACTTTGATGGTGCAACCGACCACTCCTAAATACTTGTATAAATTTGGGTAGGTTTAGGCTTGACTTGATTAATTAGTCTATTAATGGGTAAAATCACAATTCGAGTATTTCATTTTTTATTACTTTCTAGGTTTGTTTAATCACCATATCTATCTCATCCGTATTGATTCGCCTAAATACAAAGTTTAGGTTAGTTTTGATATTTGAAACACAACTCTTTGTAGACATGACCCGTGCTTGCCGGCTCGCTACAACTACGCCGTGCACTTGTGATTAAAATTCTAGAACTTAGTTCTTCCTAATAGAGGGAATACCAAGGAAATACAAAATTCATAATAAATTTTGTGTTAAAAGACCAAATTACCCTCTATATTTCATCGGAAATGAAGGAAATTAATGAGAAAAAGAAGAAAAATAAAGCAATTAATAAGGATAAAATTGATAAATTAATAATTAATATGTCATTGGAATTGTAAAACGACAAGTATTGTAAAACGAAAAAGTTAGTTAAAGTGACATATATTTTGAAATGGAGGAAGTACTAATTAATGTTTATTGGAATAAATTAAACGGAATCAACGAAAAATTCCTACCAAACAATGTATATATATAAGTATATGTTAATTGTTGCGTGCAAAAATATGACTAAAAACCCTCGATTTTCTTTCTCCCTTTGTACTGAAAACTGAAAAATTAGCCAATTGAGTAAAATTTAACATCATTACGTGAACCTAGAGAAAAATTAGCAAATTGAATATTTGGTAAGACGGGAAAGTCCTCCGGTGGGCTGGACTAATTCTAAACACAGATGCTCAGCAGGTGGCTGGGTCATTAGACAGGAGAATGGATTGGCGGATTTATCGAAAACTATGGATGGGGTACCTTGGTTTTTACTGAGCTGAAGGCAGACTGGAGAGGTCTTAGATTGGCTAGAGATCTTGGCCTGAAACAAGTTTGATTACAAATGAATTCGATTGTACTTACTGGAATGCTTTGGGGTAACAAAGAATGGCATCCTCAATTCATGCCTATAATTTCTCATGTCATAGGCTAGCAAGAAAGTCAGACTGGGTAGTCAAAATCACCCATTGCTATACGAGATGTCAATCAAGTGGTAGACAAATTAGCTAATTTAGAGCTGAATTTGAGTATGGGATATCATTTCTTTAAATTTCCTATTAATAAGGTTAAAGAATTATTTTTTGCATATAATATACGGTCGCTTGGCCCAAATTCGTGAGAAAATAAAATTATTGTTATGGGGGTTTAGCCCTCTTGTTCACAAAAAGAGAAAAACATATCAATACTAACCTAGTTAATGTCGTGTCATTTGAAAAAAATATTAATAAGGACACTAATTTTGTATTCAATCATCTCACAAAATAATGTCATGAGTTATAGTCCCTCTGTTTCAAAATACTTATCGTTTTAAAGTTAGGAGAGAATATCAATTCGTGACAAAATCTATGTTAAAAAATCGGAGTTGCACCGAATTTCATTGAAAATAAAAAAATGAATAAAATAAAAAAGAAAAAAAGTAATTAATAAGGACAAAATTGATAAACTAATCTTTAATGTATCATTAGAATTATAAAATGACAAACATTATAAAATAAAAAAAGTTAGTTAAAATGAGATATATATTGATACGAAAAAGTGTTCTAGCTCAACAATATAAGCTTGGAAAAAGAGGGGGGCCTACCCTCAAGTATTATTTTGCATTTATTACAACCTTAGTCGTTGTAGTTATGATGTACGGCTACTTGTAACTGGATCTCCTTAAATTTAGTTAAAACGAGACCGATAATGGGATTTGTTATTACTGTTGTTGTAATCATCATCTGGATCCCGCAATGATAAGTACTACTCTATTGTAAATTGACTTCTCAATCGAAATTGTGACTTCAATTGGAATCTCTTATGTCCAAAACTTATCTCTCTCGAGAAAATTACACGAGATATGTAAATTTGTCATATTCCGAAACATCACCGTTAAAAGATGAACTATCAATATGTATAAGGATGCACTTATAACGATTGTCGCTATACGACAGTCACCATAAGATGTATTAATTTGTACCGTACATGTGTATCACAATAATCACAACCGTTCATTTTTTTCTTCTAATTAAATTAAAAATAAATTTTAAAAATTTAATTAAATATTTTAAAAATTAAATTATCCCGACCTTTCAACTCAATATCAAAATTTTGGCGAGTTCTCCTAATCCAAATTTCACCCCCATTTCAACTCAATATCAAAATTCAATCCCCGAATTGAATTTCTCGCCCAAATTCCAGACATTAGGGTAAAGTGATTCCAAACTTAACCCTAACCCAAAAGAAAAAATCGGAGGCCATGGCTCCTACTCCCAACCGCTGGTTCTCCTTCTCAATCAGCATTTTCTCTCTCCTCCTCCTCTCCCTCTCTCCGCCGGCGATCTCCTCTGTTCTTCGGCTCCCCAACGACAGCAGAGTTCTTCGGTGCTGGCGATGTACTGTCCTGTCCCGGACCGCCCCGTCTTGACCCGATCTTGCCCGGTCAAGTGCTTCGACCCGACCCGGTATTTGGCTCCCCCTCCCTTCATGTTTTCCGACCAAAATTCTGGCCTTCCATTAATTCCGGCGAGGTGTTTTTAGTTTCCGACGATTGTCATGTTTATCGTGAGCAGAGGTTATCGTGGAGATCAAGGTGGGCTCTTCTTTGTAGTTGGATTCGAGCTGATTCCGTGGCTTCCGAATATTATCAGCTCTTCAATGGAGCAATGGAAAGGTGACTAGAGGGAGGGAGGGAGAGAGAGGGCTTCCGAATATAATCAGCTCTTCAATGGAGCAATAAAATATTTAGATAATTAATTAATTTTTTAAAATTAATTTTTAACATAATTAAAAAAATAAACGGTTTAGATTATTGTGAGACACATGTACGGTGTAGATTAATTTGATTTACGATGATTATCGTATAACGACGGTCGTTATAAGTTTTTCCATATATGTATAAAAGTAGTTTTCAAAGGGAGAACCATGTAAAGGACTGGTGTAATCTAACAGGTATTTTTTGGGAATTAAAAATATTTATTTACTTTTTCTCAAAAGAATAGTTTTATCGGGATATAAGTTGTATGCTAACAATAAAATTTTATTTGTCTACCTCAAATATATATTGCAGACCTCGTATGGCTAATTAATTTATAAAATCTCCTTTTTTTTTTTCCTTAAAAAATACTTTTGGTATTATATCTACAGTTCCTACGTACCGTTGTTCAACTGCAAGCCAACCTGGAGACTTTATTATTTTGGTTGAATTTTTGTTGGTGTATTTAGCTCATGGGAGTATATGTTTTCAACAAAATAATTGCTTGGTATATATACTTTGTTGCTAATTTTTCATCCAATAATCTTGAATTACACCCAATATTTTCATTAATGAAAATCCATATGACATTTACAAAGATAATTTCTGATAAAAATAAATATAAAATATCAAACACATCTTTATTTTGACAAAATTAATGGTATATATATCTTTGTGTGACGAGCTATTTTGTAATAAATGTCTTTCTTGAACTTCAATATGTCTTTCTTGAATGGTAACGAGCAATTTTGTAACTTCATCAAATATATCTTTGTGTGATACTAATAGATCCAATATGAAGCAAACATCATCTTGATCTAGTCATATGAAATTCGATCTGTTGAATAATTTCCAATCAAAATTAATAAAATCAACTGTTAAAAATATAAAAATATATCATCCAATCGAATCAACAACCCTAATAAAATTTACACTTATTGATAAGAAACAAAATAGTTAATTAAAATTGAAATAGCAATAAGGATATGCTAGCACGCAAATGTAGAAATGATCTTGCATGACCATGTACATTGGAGGGCCACTCTTGGACGCATTATATGTATATATTCCCAAGTCTGTACGACCCAATTAATTGTATGCAGCAGAGAGGTTTATGAGAATAATTCCGTAAACATGATGTGTGGATATGTATCCTTGTTCCTTGTTCCTTGTATCATGTCCTTGTCTGTGCATATTACCGGTGAGTGAGGGCAGGGTCCTCATTCGTGGTGGCATCCACCAGGGTGGGATCCTGAAAAAAATAGTCTACTAAGGCGGCTCACTTTCCTAATTGTGTTGTCATTTTTTTTAAAGAAAACTCTACATAAAGCTTACGATAATAAGTCCGAGTGAGTACTCAAGTGAGTGTTACTTCTAATGGTAGAGACTTTACACTTCACCGGGGTTCAAATTTTGGTGGAGACAGGTTTCTTGTGGGGTATGCAAGAAGTTGGAATGTGTTGTGGGTTTGGACTTTGAACCCGAACTTGGTATTCTTATCCCCTTCCCTTGATCCTTTAAACCCAAATGGATTTATCCCTTAAATAGGGGTCTAGTTGGGTAGTCCACACTTACCATTATAAAAAAAAGTGTCAGAGTAAGGTTTCATGATCAAGAAATCCTGGTTTATAAACTATTGCCCGACCTTCTCATCAAACTTGTGAGGCGGGACTACTTTAACTCCTCATGTTTTGGTAACCCTTGAGTAACAACAAATATGATAAGGTCGGGGCGGCCATGGTTCCTTTTAGCCCCGCTTGGGTCCAACCCTACATCCAAGGGGTTAAAGTAGTGTTCTAGCATCTTATTTCCTTTAAACTTTTCGCAATATCACTTTAGTCACAAAAATATTTTTTTGTTCAAACTTGTCATTAGTCATTTAAAAATATTCAAATTGTCCTTAGGGCCATTAGTAATTGACCTATTGTAGTCCGTTAGTGACATATTTCCCTTTACTTTTTGTGTTTCTAAACTCAATTCCCCTTTCTACTCCCTATTTTGCCTCTCCTCATCCGGATTTCTCATTCTCTCTATTTTTCTCTCGACTCTCATGGCTGCCTCTTATCTCCCACTTCTCCCTCTCTCATTCCCCTTCCTTATCTCTCTATCCATTCCCTATTCTCTCTCTCTTTCTCCAACTCAACCTCAACCTTGGAGGTCCAGCCATGGCAGCCCACCACCTTATCTTTCTCCTCCATCTCTCCTCCGCCCTCTCTCTCCCACTCGAAGCTCTCTACGACTAGTACGCCAAACCTTGCCCCATATTCAACCAAATTATGAAGGAAACCACCACCAACAAGCAGATCAAGAGTCCTTCTACCGCCGCCAGCACCGTCCGCCTTTCTCTATATTAATTCCGAAATTCAATTCTAAACTCAATCCCCAACTCAATTTCTCACAATTTCTCACGCTTAATTTGGTGATGTTATACTACTAGAAAACCCTAAAATGAAATGGGTGTTTCAGAAAATTTAGTAGAAAAAATACAAAAATAAAGGAGAATTGTCATTAAATGGCTACAGTAGGTCACTGGTGGACCCAGGGATAATTTTGAATATTTTCAAATAATTAATGAAATGTTTGAATAAAAATATTTTCGAAAAGTTTAAGGGTGATTAGATGTAAGAACTAAGTTAAAGTATATACTCTGTCTTAGGCCGTGAACATTAGTTAAAATTTTGATTGAGATGATTCTTGCATATGTATATGGTATATATTGGAGTATTTCGGAGCGAGAGATATCATGTTTGAATTTCAATAGTCATCATATTCAATTATCCATAAAGCAAGGAGGAGACTTTATAACATTTGCGTAAGGAGACATATTAGAGTATATAGACTATTAGTGCAGATACTTGTATAAAAGAATATAGCATCGCCAAAGGTGGGAAGAGGACGAACAACAAACTCCAAAATCACACCCACTATCGATAACCCATCGTTGCTAAACCATCAATGTATACTCGAATCTAAGGCATCCCAACATCTATCGAAGATTCCAGCGTCAATAGCACCGGGCATAGTGGCAACTTGCATTATAATGTGCTGAGTTCAACGAGCAACAATTTCTCGCACTTCAATTTTTGCAATTTAGAAGCTAAATTTTTCGATCTCTATTAGACGGAATGTTATAATACGTTGGCATCGTCCATTGGCTCCCATGGCGACAAATGAGTCGTGGGTGGTCTATCGACTATTTGTTGGTCCGCCCGGATGAGGGAGAAGCCAAAGCTGAGATCGTTAAACGTGCCACCTTGTAATGCTAGGCATTAGACCTGCAAAACCGACCCGACCCGAAACCCGACCCGAACCCGCCCGAAAGTTTTGGGTTTTGGACACGATTTTATCGATCCGAACCCGAAAAAACCGAACGCGAAAACCCGCAAATTAGCGGGTCAAACCCAACCCGAACCCGTTTGATCCGTTGGGTCAAGGCAATAAAAACAACCATTTTAGCTTTGTAACTTGTTGATTGAATGTTTCATGCACATTAAATGCTTTTTCCTTCAATTTATCACTTTTTTAATAATGGTTATTTATCACATCGGATTATTTAGAGAGACGTTACATATTTATTGCAATCATTTACGGACGAAGACCGATACGGTTTCATTTCTCAACTTATTCCCCATAAACAAAAGCCATTATATACAAAAATTATGCATAGTTAATTTCAATAAAAACATATATGGATTCAAATGGTGTAATATATTAAAATACTACAAGTGTACAAGTTATACTTGTTGTATTTTTGGTAAACTGAATATACCTAGTCACATCTAATTAATATACTTTTATTTTGTAGAAATAATATTACTATAATGATTTAAAATTTTGATGTTATAATTAAAAATAATAATTTTAGTTTATTATAAATCTCTAATTCTTATTTATTTTAAACTGTGTTTACCTGTACCTAAACCATAACTCCTAAGGTAGGCAATAAGCCAAACTAAAACAAAGTCAAATTTTTCTAGTGAATAAAATGGATCGATTAAGCCTACCCAAGTCAAAACTTTCTCGATTTGTTTTAAAATGCATTAAACATGCATATAAACCTCGTTAGTATAATATAAACTGTGAAATAAATATCGTAACCTTAAACTAATAATTACGGAACAAGTCATTATTATTCAACCCATTATTAACCCAATCTTTCGTTGGCCTTATTTAAACGCGTCAAGCAGCCAACCTCGCTCGGTTTAATGGGACCTTACACAAATATCACAATGAAATTTTTGAATATTCCTTTTAGAAAATACAAATACTATACTTTTTCGTTGAATTATTGGCAATTTTAAGCAAAAATTATGCTTAATATTTATAATTAAAAAAGAAAAACAACCGATAAAAAGGCGGTCTTAACCCGTTGGGTCGACCCGAAACCCGTATAACCCGATATACGACCGTCCGTATTTTACCCGAATCCGAAATACACCCGACCCGTATTTTACCCGAACCCAAATACACCCGACCCGTATTTAACCCGTCCGCCCGAATTAACGAGTCTACTAGGCATCATAGGTGGATCTATTTTTGGACAATCGGGGTCATCTGAACCCCACCTTAGTTTTGGGGGGATTTTGTAAAGAAAAATTAAAAATAAATTAAATATATATATAATGACTCTGGTATAGATCACGGAATTTTATATATATATATATATATATATATATATATATATATATATTAGTCTTAATAACCTTCGTATGTTTCATTTTTAGATTCACGCGCTAGGCGGCGTGATTGTCCTTAATGTACCCTTTAGCTAATTAATAAAAATGAGGAACAAATAAATAAAAATAAGAAGAATAGCATCTACATACTGTTATTTCAAAAAGAGAAACCCAATTAATTTGTTTTACTATCATCAAAAATAAAATGATACTTCTTGTATGAAGAGGCATATTAAGTGTTTTTTTTTCGAATTAAAAGTTATTAAATCGATCATTCAATAAATTGAAAAGGAATGTATGAATAGTATAATTATATTACAATTTAAAAATTATATAAAATTACCATTTTATCTAGGATTTTTCATATTTATACTAAGCGGAAGACACAACTTCTGAGTAGCAATCTAATTAGGGTGTCATTTGATACTTGCCAACATAATCGACGATTATTAAAACGTTATATTCATAATTATTAAAAACATAGTTTCTTTATATAGTAAGATACTTTAATATAAATTAAGAGAAGACATTTAAAAGTGTCCTCATACAAGACACATATCTTCACCTACGAAAAATATTTAAAACTTACAACAGTTATAAAGAGAAATCCAACTGCAGAATACATATTAAAGCTTACAATAAGAACTACTCAACTGAACAAGCTAAGTCTGTCCGATTATTTCAATGCCACGGCATATGGGCTTAGTTAGGGACATTGTAATAGTAATACATAACAGACACGAAATGCAGCTTCTTGCTCATACACATGATAATTAAACATAGATTTAAATCCACGAGCAATGCGAATCTCCATCTCTGCGAAATTGGGATCGAAGAGTTTCAATCACTTTCTCATCGACTTGGAAGCCCTTGGTAAGAACATCATCTGAGATGGGAGGCATAGACCCGAACACAGCATTAGAAATGCTGACCAAACCCGGAGTTTGGCTACCAAACGCGACATTAGCCACGGCTGGAGTGCTACCGATGTTGAGTTGGAAGTGAATTAGGCCTTGAGGGAACACGAAAATGTCACCCTTGTTAAGCATCTTGGAGTAGAGCCTGCTGCCCCCGGATTGTAAGTTGGAGGACACAAACCCTGCCAATAGGGTTCCTTCTATGACGGTGAGCATCTCTGAGGCTCGAGGGTGCAAGTGGGGCTGGTTAAGACCTCCCGGTGCGAAGTCTATACGCCCCATGGCAACCCCGAGGGTGTTAAGTGCCGGAAATGTGGTGGAATTTACCTGGACCACCTGGGAACCTAATGGGTTATTTGTGTCTCCCACTGTATTAAAACCCCTGTAGAAGAAATCATTTGCTGTGACGTCCTTTGGGTTTTTGCAGAAGAATCCATTCACATACACTACAACAGAAAAATACAGAGAAAATATAATCAATGAAATTTGAGTGATGGATGCAGCAAATTGAAGAACAACAAGGTCGGATGTATAATTACATCATATTTAAAACCAATAGAGACTCATATAAGCATTTTATACCAACATTTCAATATAATGAACTTCTAGAGAATTGAACGCGAGTACATACCACCAGCATGAGGGTCAGATACACCGATACAGAAATCTTGAAGGGGAGAAGGATCAGAAGCAGTGGCCACATAGAGAGCCGAGCTCATAACAATGGCCACGCAAGCGATCATAATCCCTTTCGTACTTTGATCCATTAGAAGTTGCTTGTTAAGCTTCGTATTAAGTAGCTACGAAAAACTTTTGCGAGTTTCTTTACGATACTCACTTGATCTCTATTACAATATGAAGAAATAAGAGAGCCACACTGGCCCTATTTATAGAGCCAAACATCATTTTCAAGAAGAATATATCCAACCTTTAAATTTGATAAATGTCCACGTCTTTGAAATATACATGGTGATCAGATCAAAAGAAAGTTATCGTGAATTTACAACCATTAGGATCTTAAGAATTTTCTACGTACTTTGCATGCATGTGCATGCCCTAGGTTTGATTCCCGTTTGTCTGCCCTAATTCACCCATTACGTGACCTACTTAGGCTTCCTCATCTATGTTGATTGTTATATGTACCTCACTATACTGCTGATCAACAGAACAATAAAAATTCATACACGTGAGAGCATTTCAGGAATGGTGCTTATGACATTGAGATGCCAATGTTAGGTAAGACTAATCTGTAATCAATTGCCAAAAATTCAAACAGAATTCAACCCAAAATGATCATCCATAGTGCTTGTATTTGCAAAACAATACACATAGAAGTTCAAAAGCATATCAATAAAAATTAATGAACGCTATTATAGCTCTTTGGGGGTAGTTCAGCGGTAGAATAAGGTCATGTTTCTTTTAGTTGTAAGGAGTTATAACACTATAAAAAGATGCAAGGAAAGCCGTAAGAAGTCTGTATGAAGTTGTAAGGAGTTGTATATATTTTTATATTTATGTACAACATATTTGTATTTTTATTTGCTCGTCCTATACGTATGCGTAGTTGTAAAGGTACAATTTCGGCAGATTCCACATGCTTTTCAATATTGACTTCATCATGGAGAATATTTAAGAGAAATACCAATAGCATATTTTCTTTCAACATAAGAAAATATTAGGAATAGGGTTTCATATAGGTTGAAGAGCATATATTGTGTTGTTTATGAGACTGCCTCATTTTTTAAAAAATTTCCTGTAAAAATCATATCGATTAATAATATATGTAATATTCCGACCATTTGAAGAACTAGCAATGAATGGAATGATACAGGCTAGTATGACAATGTAGAAGGACTTTCAGTACATGAAAAAGATACGCATGATCATCAAATGGAGGTCCACTGATCCACTCTTAATCGGACAAATTCGTACCATGCAATCAAAGGCACAATAGGTGATGTCTAGCTATGAACTCGTCAATGCGTTCCCGGACGAGTAGTGGTGGATTCAGAAAATTTGTACGACGGTGTCTAATTTGAATTTTATGAAAGTAGATATTATTAATTAATTTTTACAAATATCCATATTAAACTTTAATTTGAAGGATTTTCATATAAAAATTATTTTTTGGCTAATTCAAGCAATTTTACAATGATTTCTCCTTAACTAAGACACTTACAATGAATATCCACATTTATGTTTGGGAGGTTAACTATTCATCAGCTCTTATGATTGACCCACGTATAATTACAATTAAAAATAAATAGCTGCCATAAAAGAAACATAAAATCGTGCCATCTAAAATTGATTTACAATGGGTTGACTTGGCAGAAAAAAACGTGCAATGGGTTGAATTATTGGAAAATAATCTAAAAGGACTTTCATTAATAGATACGACGTGAGAAAATTCCCATCACCACGACCCTACATGGATAGTGGCCTGGTCCACTGATCCACTCTTGGATGCAATTATTCTCATTTTTGTATCACGGGTGACGATTAGTTCAATTAGTAAAGTTTATACGTATTGTTATGAGAAATTTGAGTTTGGGTTTTGTTTATATCAATCTTTGTCGATCATTTGTACCAAAATATTGTATAATCTATTAGAAGTCAATCTAGGCATGAATTAATTTAAACCAGTGTCAATAAATCTCAGCAATTCTGTTAAATGCTTGGATTCCAGTGTGTACATATATAGACTATAGTCAATGTCGATGAATCTTGTGAAGATTATATTGTGCGTGTTGTCCCACATTAATAAAATAGATGACCTTGAGCGTGTTTTAGGAAAGAATTTCATGGGTTTATATGCAGTGCTTGGTAGAACTAAAGTCCAATTATATAAAAATTTAATAGATCTCAGCAAAATTCGGGTCGAACCTTTATCTCAGCAAATCGATCATGAAAAGAGCTACTATGTTGTTATTGACCTCGAAGCAGAAAATTTAATTTATTACAAATCTAGAAGCAGAACACATGTTGTTATTGACCTCGAAATATAAATATAACAAGAAGCTAATTAAGAATGCAACCATTTGCATGTACGATAAATCAGTATTTATATCCAAGAGTACAATAATTCTCCAGCTTTGCGAAATTGAGTGCAAAGAACCTCAATCGCTTTCTCATCGACTTGGAAGCCCTTGGTAAGGACATCATCCAAGATAGGTGGTGTAGACCCGAACACTGCATTAGCAACAGTAACTAGACCCGGAGTTTGGCCACCAAAGGCGACATTAGCCACAGCTGGGGTGCCACCGATGTTGAGTTGGAAGTGAATTAGGCCTTGAGGGAACACGGAAATGTCACCCTTGTTAAGCGCCTTGGTATAAAGCCTATTACCCCCGGCCTGTAAGTTGGAAGATACAAACCCTGCATATAGGGTTCCTTCTAGGACGGTGAGCATCTCTGAGGCTCGAGGGTGTAAGTGCGGTGGGTTAAGACCTCCCGGTGCAAAGTCCACACGGCCCATGGCAACCCCAAGTGTGTTAAGTGCCGGAAATGTGGTGGAATTTAGCTGGACCACCTTGGAACCTAATGGGTTATTTGTGTCTCCCACTGTATTGAAACCCTTGTAGTGGAAGTCATTTGCTGTGATGTGGTTTGGATTTTTGCAGTCGAATCCATTCACATATACTGCATCAGAAAAATATGCAGAAAATACAATCAATCAAAGTATATATATACAAGCTTCTCACTCGTTTTGTCTCAACGTGCACGCACTACAAGAAATCAATCAAGTCATTTGCTGTACGTATATGTAAATTTGTGATTTGGGGGAAATATTTTTGCTTAGGTTTCTCCCGGGACCTGTTGGTCTTTATATAACAATGCGCCAAAAATATTTACAAAGCGGCGAGGATAAAAGGCAATTAGAGTCCCACCTCAAAAGGAAGTGGAAGATAAAATAAAATACTATCTAAAACAGTTAGAATAATATCTAAAATACAAAAGGATAATATCTACAACAATTTAGGAAAATATATCCTATTACTCCTCGCAAGATACCGAAACTGTCGATGACCCAAAACTTTAGTGAAAATATCTACTAACTGATCTTTGGTGGAGACATAGTGGGTAACGATATCCTCATAAATAAGGCGTTCATGGACAAAATGACAATCAATTTCTATATGCTTATTGCGCTCATGAAATACTAGATTAGATGCAATATGAAGAGTAGTTTGATTATCTTAGAACCAGGAGGAAAAGTCTATGTAAAATCCTCCCCTCAACTTGATGATTGCCCAAAGTGACTAACAGGGCTTTAATTATAAAGTTCGACAAAACCATCAACATTGTATTTAATCTTATAAACCTACTTGCACCCAAGAGCCTTTTTACTAGGAGGGAGTGGACTTAGTTCCCAAGTATTATTATCCTCAAGAGTAGAAATTTCTTTAGCTATGGTCTCACACCAACGAGGATCTTGGACAGCTTGAGCAAAATGGCGGGGCTCTTCACCAGTAGTGATGGCGGCTAAAAAAGCACTATGAGAAGCAAAAAATTTGTCGTACTGAATATAATGAGATAGAGGATGAAATGAAGCTAAAGATGCGTCATGGAGTAGGAAGAAGCAAGGTGTTTATCAGCAATAGTATGGCACACATAATCCCGAAGATAAGCAGGAGGACGATGATCACGAGTAGGACGAGTGGAAGCCATAGGCTGATCAGGAGGAGACTCCAATGGACCAGAAATAGGAAATTCATCAGCTGGAGGTGTGGATTGGGCGGTTGGAGGTGATGGTTTAGTTTGTTGTGGGTTAGGTGAGGCGTGGGCTGGGTGGGGACGGCTGGTGCGCTAGACGCGTGAGATAGGCCAGTAGAGGGAGCTGCGTTGGAGTGTCAGGATTGGGCTAGCGTGGCATCAGGCTCAGAAGGAGGAAATTGGGCCGAAAATGGGATGGGCTCAGGAGGATTAAGGGAATATGAATTAGGGGAAAGTTAATGGCATCTGGGTCATAAATGAGATGTGGGTCAGGTGAGGGAATTTGGGTTGGGCCAATCAAAGTGGATTGAGTAGTAGTATGAGGAATGGAGGTACTTGTGGGCTGGGCATAGGGGAAAACATCCTTATAAAAAATGACATCTCGAAATACAAAAATTCTACCGATATCAAGATCCAAAACATACCACCCCTTTTTCCCTTACGGGTAACCTATAAACATACATTTAGTAGCTCTTGGGTCAAATTCATCTTTTATATTATGCATATAACATAAATACCCAAACCCTCAATTGAGTATAAACAGCTTTTTTTTTCAAAAAGGATTTCATAAGGGCTTTTCATATGATGAAGCTTAGTGGGTGTATGATTAATAAGATAAATTGTTGTAAGGACACATTCACCCCAATAAGTGATGGGCAAAGAGGCTTGAAATCGAAGGGCTCTAACAACATTAAGTAGGTGACAATTCTTTCGTTCAACACAACCATTTTGTTACGGTGTGTCTACACAAGAATTTTCATGCAACATACCTCTTTTCCTGAAATACTTTTGTAATTCCTCCATGGTAAACTCCATACCTTTGTCACTGCGGACCCTTTTCACATTAGTTTCAAATTGAGTTTTTATCATGCTATAGAAATCCACAATGCATTCATAGGCCTCAGATTTATTTTAAATTAAAAAAACCCACATTGCACGACCATAATCATCAACGATACATAAAAAATATTGACATCTTGATAGCGATGGAGTATGATATTTTCTCCACAAATCATAATGAATCAACTCAAAAGGTTTACTCACCCTAGAATCACTCAACAAAAATTTGCTATGGGTTTGTTTTGCCCTATGACAAACATCACAACATTTCAAATGCTCCTTATTCAAATTGAAATCACACAACGAAGATAAAGAGACAAAACTACCATAGGAAGGGTGTCCCAATCGAGCATGCCATTGACTAGGATCTACTTGCTTGACGACAGCAAAAACCGAGTCTCCGCGCATTGTTCTCAAATAGTACACCCCGTTTGTTGGATCACCTACTCCAATCAGCATATTCGATGTGAAGTCCTGTATAATACAAAAATCAGGTCCATAAAATACTACAAAATTTTCACCTATGGCTAATTTTTAAACCGAGATGAAATTGCATTTAAACTCCGATGCATACAATACATCTTTGAGCCAAATATCAGGCCCAAGTCAAACCATGCCGACTTTTTCAATTTTAATCTATACTCCATCAGGTTGCGAAATATAGGAATATGTAAATTGTAGACGTTAGTGAGAACATAAAAACGGGCATCATATAGTATGATGCCCCTAAATCTAGCAACCACTGTAATTGAGTTGTGTGAAAACACTTGCCACTCATTTTCTTTACCTTTTCTTGGTTTTGAAGCTATTTAAATAGAGTAGACAACTGATCTACTTGGGAAGAAGTAAAACCGGCAAACCCATGTAGTCCTCCTTGGTTTTCTACCTTCTTCCACCTTCATATTTCCAATGCTCACATCTTGACGAACAAAATTTGAGACCCTTCTCAATCCATCGCCTAACCCATCTCTGAAACCACCACCGCCACCAGTTTCGGCGATGAAGTTTTGGACATGGTTGCTGCCCCAACTCCTCGTGGATGTTTCCGATCGGTGGCCGCCGCCTCCTCCTCCAACGTTCTGCGCAGATCCCCCAATTTGCTGGGTAAACAACGAGTGCGAAACATTGTCCACGCTCATGCTCAAGTTTCTGACAGTGAGTGCATTTCGGTCGGCCTCCTCCTTGTCGATTCTAAGCGGAAACCTTGAAGGTACCTCCTTCCATGGCTGATCTCCCTTCTCCTGTCTGGGAAAACTAAATCTGTCGTTCCTCGCGAATCATAGCCGCATACGCTTTGTTGAGACTTAGAAGGGAGTCTTGATTCAACAGATTGGATCAAACATTGTTGAATTTTTTGTGGTCGGGCCCCATCAAGAATTGATGGACCTTCTCTTGCTCGAGCATCATAGTTACTGCTTTTGCACATTCACACTTGCATGTGCAAATTGGAAGAGTCTGGTAAGTACCAAGTTCATCCTACAAAGATTTTAGTTTTGTAAAATACTCGGTCACCGAGAATCGTTCTTGTCCAATGAGTGTCATCTCCCGTTTTAGTTGATGAATTCAGATGGAATTGCCTTGAGAGTATCTCTCTTCTAGATCAACCCAAATCGCCCTAGCCGTAGTAGCATAGGCCACTTACCCGTGAAGGCTTTTGTCGATAACGTTGCAAATCCAGGCCGTCACCATTGAATCGCATTTGTCCCAGGCATGAACCTCTGGTCCAGTAGTTGTCGATTTTGTAATCGTTCCATTCACAAATCCAAGCTTATTCTTGGATTTTAGAGCATTGATCACAGGACGAGACTAATTTGTATTGTTATCACCGTTGAGAATCACAGTGCTAATGATATAACCGGGATGATCCGAATTGCTTAGGTAATATGGTGATTGAGGATCATTGTATGATGGTTTGTCTTCTGGTTTGTCTCTCATTATAGCAGAGATAGATAAATTATGATTTTAGCAAGAATTGCCTATGTGTGCAAGCTCTGATACCATGTAAATTTGTGATTTCGGAGAAATATTTTTGCTTAGCTTACTCCCGGGACCTGTTGGTCTTTATATAACAATGTACCAAAATATTTACAAAGCGGCGAGGAGTCCTTGGATATAAGGCAATTAGAGTCCCACCTCAAAAGGAAATGGAAGATAAAATAAAATACTATCCTAAAACAGTTAGAATAATATCTAGAATACAAAATGATAATATCTACAATAATTTAGGAAAATATATCCTATTAGTATATATGCATTTTGCCAACATTTTATATAAACGAAATTCTATAGCTAGAGAATTATGTATATATGTACATGTTGAAGTAGATCAATGCTAAAGAATTCTCGGGATAGAAAGAGATAGGAGCACATACCACCAGCATGAGGATCGGATACACCTGACAGAAAAAATCTTGAAGAGGGTGAATGATCGGATACACTAGTTTCTCCTGGAGGAGTGTGTGACGGGCTAAGAAGCTCTTGTGGGGGATGGACAAAGGGATGGGAAGGGAATAACAAGCTGCAGAGGGTGAGTGATCTAATGGATGTTTCTGGGAGCAATTAGTGAGAGGGAATGTGCTCTCATACTAGCCATTCCCATTACTGAGAGGCGTCCTCATGATCAACGGATCTGGGGCTATTTAATGATGGTGTATTTACTATCAGATCTGCCTCTTCTTTGGGGATGTCACTGGATATTGAGTTGTTTGACGAGGGTTTTTTTTCGAAATTATAGTTTGAGGAACATCCGTCCCCATAATCTCTTACCAAAAAGCATGAGTAAGATTATGGACAACTCCTATTTAATGATGGTGTATTTTTTGCATGCTTGAACTCCCCACGTACAACTCCTATATATAAAGTAAAAGTAGACTTCTTACACCGTCCTATTCTAAGTATAGCCTAAGAAAAACTTACTTGGCAACCTTGACCCTTTTACCTCAGGCACTAACTTTGTTAAAAAAATTATCTGAAGTGAATAAATGGTCTCGACTTCATCTTGCACGGCTGCATTCTATGACTTTGGTGTTTTTTTGTTTTTTGTATTCACATGTGTGGGTCCCACAAATTATGGAGGGAACCCAACTACAGAGGACCAACAACAAAATCAAATAAACATGTGAAAGACATAATATCAAAGAAACAAACTAAATTATCTTGGATCTGAGCCTTTTGTATCATCTGAATCTGATGGAGACAATCTTCTTCAATGATGGCATTGCGAAATCCCTTTAGATGGTGCATTTGTGTGCAAATAAATAAGCTCGTGCTTCCTCTAACTCTGCATCACCAAAGTCGAGCCCCTGCTCAGTACCAGCTCGCAGAATGCCGTGTGGTTGCGAACAACAAAGCCCCAGCCCCAGCCGAGTTCACCAACGCGCTGTCCATCAAAGTTGACTTTGATCGTACCGGGGTCAGGTGGGGACCAAAGCGAAGGGTGAATATACTTGGGGCGAAGGACTTCTCCATTATAGACACATAGCAGATTGTGCTCTTTGTGCTGAATGTAATTCGGAGAGTGAAGACTCTTTGCATGCTATTATTAAGTGTGCCAAAGTTGCTAACTTATGGGTGTTGCATTGACCAAAGGCGCTGTAGTGCATTGAAGGCATTCTGGACGAGAAGGAGAAGATGAAGATTTGGTGGGAGAAGCTTCAAGGCAACGAGCTTCAACAAGAAGCATTGTTCTTCATGTAGATTAGCTGGGCAGAACGGAACGAAGCACCTGGGATAGTGCAGACTTTCACACGCACATGGAACTTCCTGAACTACTATATTGATTGACCACAAAAGTTAATCATACTAAAATACTAAAATAAATATGTTGGATAGAAATTCAAGTTAGACAACCAATGAAGCTCTAGTCAGCTAAGCATTGTTCTTGGAAATTCATGTTAATGATACATCTGGAGTAAAAAAATCTGATATCCTAATTGGAGTTTTCCCTTTATTCTGTACATAAGAATGTTAATGATACACTTGAGAAGTACCTTCTCCTCGTATATATGTCAACGAGATAGTTGGATGAACGAAAAAATAGAAGAGTTTTATGTGTCTAAAATAATATTATGACACGATACTCCCACGTACATATAAAAATTTGCATCTATACATATATGATAGATTATTGCGTGGAAAAATAGGTCTAAATTCTATTTTAAATTTTTTAAAAAAGGGACGTAAATATTTGGAATTATTTTCTTCCTCTGTACTGAAAAGTCGAAAAAGTTGAGAAAAATTCTAATTTCTAACATGAAATGTGACGTTATATGGAACCCCACAAAAAATATCAATCTCTGTCGAGTCATCTAAAAAGAAAATTATTAAAAAATGTCAAATTTTTGTAGAAAATTGTCATGATCTATGTATATTTGTCCAACTTGCAAAAATAAACTCAATTAATTTTTGTGGAAATTTTGGTCGGCCTCTTTCGTGACTCAATGAATTTCTTTTTATTTTTTAAAAAATTAATTGAGTCACGGAAGAGACCAACAAAATTTTCTACAAAAGTTAATTGATTTTATTTCTACAAGATGGACAAATATAATTAAATCATACCCATAATTTATAAATGCATCTATATATATATATATATATATATATATATATATATATATATATATATATATATATATATATATATATATATATCGTGACGTAAAAATTCATATAAGAAATTAAAGTTTTTATTGCTTTCATATTATTAGATCTTGAAAGAGATAGCTAAAAAGATGATTGATTCTTTGTTGCATAATATCGTCAAGAATGCGTGGGCCATGAAAATAATTGATATTTTGAAGAAAAAGACTACTAAATGATCTATGAAAATAACATTGTTTTTGGAGTGAAGAGCCATCTTGCGTCAAATATTAATACATACCCATTTTTTATCAAAAAAATATAATATTCCCTATATCCTTATAAAAGTTGTCAAAATTAGTAAAAGCGAATGTATTTTCATCGTAAATTTAAGAGAAAAATAATTAATGGAACAGTTTCTTTTTTTTTAAAAAAAAAAGACTGATCTAAAGAGCTCTTTTAGCATTTTAAAAATTATTAATTTGAACATGTATAATTTGATTAAATTTACAATTAAACAAAGCTAAATTATATTCTATTTTACTGATTTTGACAATTTTTATAGAATGGAGAGAGTATATAGTCATGCGCATGTATACAAGGGAAAAACAATCTTTTTAGTTCCAATTTGATGCATATTTAAAGTACAAGAATGACCCCTAGAAAAAATAAATGAAATATTTTTAAAATTAATTTTGACAGTAGAACTGTGTACAAATTGTGCTCCTGTGTCTATGGATCCGGGAGATAATTTCTTTTTCCCCATAAACGTTCCTCTTTTATTTACTGCCACGTATCACGGGACTATAAGTCTCGTGTCCATCATATAAGTCGTGAGAAATGTGGGGTAATAGAAACGATTAATTAATAACTACAGGACTTGAAAATAAACATCTGCTTTTATTTCTTATCGATAAGGTAGATAACTATAATTATATCATTAGACATTTGGAATTAAGCATAATTAGAATCATAACATAAACAAAAATACATTGAATCGATTGATTGAACAAGTTAATTAAATTGTTCATTTAATTACTTAGCTAAGGGACTTCATTGGATCGATGAACATATTTCTTATATCCAAGAGCTCAATGATACGTGTTCTTCTGAATAAAACTGAGCCCTAAGAGCTCTGGTCACTTTCTCCTCAATTTGGAAAGCTTTATTAAGAATTTCATCGGGGACTGGCGGCATAGATCCGAATACAGCATTTGATATGCTAACCAAACCCGGAGTCTGACTACCAAATGCAACATTGGCGATAGCATGCGTTTCGCCAATGTTGAGTTGGAAGTGAATTAGGCCTTGAGGGAACGCAAAAATATCACCCTTATGAAGCACCTTACCGTAGAGCCTGTTAGTGCCATCTTGTAAGTTGGAGGACAGAAATCCGGCATATAGGGTTCCCTCTATGACAGTGAGCATCTCCGAGGCTCGTGGGTGTAAATGGGGTTGGTTAAGGCCACCGGGGCAAAGTCTATGCGCCCCATGGCCACCCCGAGTGTGTTCAAGGCCGGAAATGTGCTTGAGTTCACCTGAACTACCTTCGATTTCAACGGATTATTTGTATCTCCAACGGTATTGAAGCCTTTGTATACGAAATCATTTGCCGTGACATCCTTTGGATTCTTGCAAAAGAATCCATTGACATACACTGCATGATAAATAGGTAAAAAAGTTACTCAAATATTTAAAGTTATTAAGTTATAATTTCAGTTTTTTATCACCCAAAAAAAATAAAATAAAGGGGAAGCATAAAGTTATAATTTCATGTAATTTTTTTTTTTTATGAGGGTGTTGATGTAGAATTAAGCACAAAATAAAAAGCAAGAGCATATGCCAAATATATATTTCCTTTAAACTGAAATATCTCCTTTTAATGCTAAGTGATGTCCTTTCTTCTCTGCTCCTTTTATTTTAGGAAACTTTGCGATGATTTGGGATGGCCTTATCCATATATTCTCAAAAAGTCCGTACATTGAAATTTTGGAATATTTATTGTTTTTAAATTATAATATTTATTTTTGGTTTATTATATATCATATTGTAGTTTAAAATTGTACAAAATTAAGTAGTTTGGTTTAGAGATAATAAATATCTACAAAATACAGTACACAAACGTCCAAGTTTATAACATGGTGTATAATTATCCAAATCCCCAAAAGTATAGTTTATTTTAATCTAATAATCATTCTTTTAATAATTAGTACTAGTATTTCTCAACATAAATAATCAATAATTAATACCAAGAACGGGGTCCAACTCTTCAAAAGCTCAAGCCGTGATAGTTAAAGGTTAAAGAATAGGTTTATATTCTAACATGCCCCTCATGCGACGCAACAAAGACTCCGCTTACCTTGTACAATAATCAATACTATGATCTGTTGAGATTCGAACTAAGACCTCTAGATACCATGTTTAAAAACCAACTCAATCAACATGTTAAACTGATGGCTAAAAGTTCGGAAATAGATTTATACTCAAACATCATCGAATGGCTAACTACATTTTAAAAATAGAAACCTTACGAGAACATCGTGCATGTGTATATATATAATAAAAATACTTGAAATTTATAAGAAATTAAAGATTAAAAGTGGAGTAGATACCACCAGTGTGAGGTTCAGTTACACCAACGCAAAAATCCTGAAGAGAAGCTGGGTCGGCAGCAGTGGCTATGAAAAGAGTGAAGCTCATGATGGCTAAAGCCACCCAAGTGACAGCCATGATTCGTGCACCACTCTTTTCCATGAGGGGTTACTGATTAAGGGTCGAGGAGGGAGAGGTCGATCCAAAAAATGGTTTATGATATTTTTAGAAGTCTAGTGTGAGAAATGGGGAGAGAGTGATGGCCCTATTTATAGCCCCTAACGATCACAAAAATGGTGAAAATTCAGGGCATTTCAGGGTTTTCCGTTCAAGTTATTGGAGCTCATCATAAAAACTGTTGATAGCCTTGCTTGTGGATGTGTTGAGTGGGAGGTATAGTGGCCTATGAATGTTAGGTGGCGAAATAGTCGCTTTTCACATGATTTTGGTTTTACTCTCAACCTCCTTTTGTGTGTTTGAGAGCCACCCATCATTTGGATATCTCTATGATGATATATCTTTTTATGATAATGGAGGAGCCTCGCCTCATATACTGCTTTCATTGTCTTACGACATTTATCGTTTTTGAGTTGTGGGAAAATATTTAAAAAAAAAAACGACAAAATTTGTGTTAAAAGTTTAAGTTGTTCCAAGGTTTCATTAAAAATGAAGAAATTCAATGAAAAAGGAGAGAAAAAATTAATTAATTAGGGTAAAATTGGTAAAGTAGTCACTAATACTTCCTCGGTTTCAAATACTTATTATTTTTAGGTTACTAAAAAATCTAAAATTTATAACAAAATTTATGTTAAAAGACCAAGTTGTCCCAATGTTTCATTAGAAATAAAGAACATCGATGAAAAAGAAGAGGAAAAACAATTAACAAGGACAAAATTAATAAACTAGACATTAATATATCATTGGGATTGTAAAGTGACGGATATTACGAAATTAAAAAGTTAATTAAATTAATATATATTGTGAAACGTAGAGAGTATAATATAATTTTTTTATATAAACACAACAAATATCCTCCTTCTAGAGTCAACTACAAGAATATTTTTCTCAAAGTTTATTTTTATGTGGAATTTGAGAATTAGTCTCTCCATATGCAGAAATACTTATAAAAATAAGACTATCGATATTTAGATTTTATCAAATCTGGCATAAACTGGAGCATACTTAGCGTTGTTGTTTTTGTGACTTTAACACTGTATGTTTAAGAAGGTGTTTGGAGCGGACTAAGGACAGGTACATCTGTTGAATCTAGACAATCATCCGTTGTAATCCCACATGGAAACGTACGATACAACCTCCCAGGTCTAAATTATCTCAATTGATAATTATTCCATCAGGTGAAATAATATGTATATCTTGATAAAGAAACTTTTTAAATGTATTCTTTCGATTTAAATTACTATATTATTCAATAAATTGAAAAATTATTACTATCTTTTGAAAATATGCACTCCCATAACTATATACAAACCCCGATAAATAGATTACCTATCGGCTAATCAAGTAATTAATCGGGTGCACTTTCTCGAGAGGATTGTTCGAACTTACATATAAAACGCACATAAACATAAATGAAAATAAAAGAGTTGAACATGCCTAGTCTGTTGGGTTATGGAGCCTAATGAGTTGAACACAGGCACCATGCTTGTTGACACAACCATGCCATATGATTTTCGGCAGTGATCTGTTGATTTTTTGTCTGTTTTCGTGGCGTTATCTCGTTTTAATACCTCGGTTAATACTTATAAATGCTTGTAATGGCTTGGTTAGGTAGGCTATTTAATCAGTGTAATCCTCCATTTTTTAGTACAAGAATAGCAAGAGTAAGGTGTATAAGCTAGTGAGAGCTTGAGTCAAAAATCCTTGTAAAGCTATTCGGTTTTCTAGTGCATCGGTTTGTAATTTTTTTCCCTATTTAGGTTTTTTTTCCACGTTAAAAATTCTCGTGTCTCATTTGTTTTTTTCTTTTGTTCAAAGTTTAATTGTTTGAGAACTCCCGATCCTAACAATTGGTATTAGAGTGAGTTAAAGTTGAGAGTTCACAAAAATGGAGGGCAAAAAGTGAAAATTGAGAGGTTTGATGGCAAAGATTTCTCGTTCCGGAAAAGGCAAGTCGAGGACTTGTAGTACTAGAAGTAATTATATCAACCCCTTGGAGAAAAACCCGCAGACATAGAGCAAAAGAAATGAGAGTTGCTCGGATCGGCAAGCTTTTGGGACGGTGAAATTGACGTTGGTGCGGAATGTGACGTTCAATGTGATGGAGCAAACAACGAGAAAGGGACTGTTGGCGGTGTTGTACAACTTGTATGAGAAACCTTCGGCGATGAATAAGATATATCTCATGAGTTGGTTGTTTGACTTAAAAATGGTAGATGACACTAGTGTAGCGGATCATATTAAAGAGTTTAATATGATCATTTCTAATCTTGCATCGGTAAAAATCAATTTTGAGGATGAGGTTAAGGCTCTAATAAATTTTGTTGTTTTCACTACCCGATTCATGGGAACATAGTGTTTGCCGTTAGTAGTGCTAGGGGATTCAATGGGTTAAAATATGATGAGGTCTAGGAAGTTATCTTGAGCGAAAGTATTTGCAAGAAAGATTCAAGGAAGTCATTAGGAAATGTTTTTCATGTAAGGGGTAGGGAGAAACATGTGAAAAATGGTTGATCTAAATCCAAAGTAAGGGGTCGGTCCCAAAAGCCGAGGGAGGTTGTTTGTTAGGATTGTGGGGACAAAGGACATTTTAAGAAAATGTGTCCTAAAAAGTTTAATGACCAGAATTCTATAGATTATGTGGAAGATGTAGATGATGAACTTGTGGTTAGTGTAAAAAATCCTACCGAGTCTTGGGTAGTGGATTTCGGGGCATCATTTCGGGTCTAGTAAAAGCTTGTTCCGGTTTACTTCATTCGAAAAATTTCACTCCATTCTACTCATTTCCACTCTTTTTTATTCCGGTTTACTTCATTCCGAAAATTTCACTTCATTCTACTCCTTCAAATAAACAATTTCACTCCATGTCACTCTTCGGTATTCATGCCTCAGCAAGCTATGCAATTCATACCTCAGCAAGCTGACAACCCGATCTGGCCAGGAAATAAATGAATTGCTCACAAGATATTGCGATGTTACTTTTAAGACCTTCTGTTTTTTGTGATTATTTTTTCTTTGGTTTCTAGTTACCCTAGTTGGTGAGTCACAATCACCTAGTGGCAGAGCTAAATAGAGGACAGTGAAGTCCTATAAGGCTGGGACCCTTTTTTTTTCTTGGGTTAGATCAACAATAGAAACACAAAAGAAAGGTACGTCGTTGCTTTTGAATATGTGTCTATGTATGTGCGTATAAATTAAAGTAATCGATTGATAAAATAAATCAATAGTTTTTGGAATAATATCATTGATCGAGTTTAATATGTTTTCTCTTCTTTACGAGTCTTTTGAACACAGCAACCCGAACTTCCACTTGTATAGCGAGTTTGAACCTAAGCTTGCTTGAGTTCTTTTTGAGCCAAGCTTTCTGAATTTTCAGCGAGTTCTATCTCACAAGTTAACTCGACCCATCTTAATCCCTAATTATCACAATAAAAATATATAAAATTTATTGTCAATTCACCTCTATCAAAACAAATAAGCCCCCTATTAAAGAGAAATAAGAATAATAAATACAAATGTTCAGATTCATTCCCCAAATAAATACAAAATAAATAAATAAAAAGGACGTCTATAACGTTATTCACTGACATCAAATTCCCCACAAGGGTCCCCTTTTTTCACGTTTTTTGATTTTCTGCCACCAAATTTTGTAACAAAAATACTGCACTTTTGACTTGTGACTTTATATGATAGGTTCGTGGGAGCGCGGATTATATTAGTGTGGCTAAAAATTTCGCTTTTTTTGTTTTAATTTATATATTATTTTAATTAGTTTTTTTTAATTTTGTGATATCTATAAATTCTATCATACTGACTCAAGCATCTATTTAGGTGCTTGAGACTTGCTTATTTAATTATTTTAATTTTAAATCCAAATTCAGTGTTCTGTAAGTCCAACATTTTAAACTTTATCATTTTCAAGTCTAAATTTATTTGCGAAGAATTTTCATAATAAAGTGATGATTATTTTTCAAATTTGATAGATTTTTGTAATGTATACTTTTTGTATTTTAGTAATTTTTCATTAAAGTTTAATCAGTTGAGTATACTTTTTCAATGTACTTAATTCAATATTCTCAATACATACTAATGAATTTAATACAAATATAATGAATATTTGAATTAAACATATATATCTTTTAATTCCCTTTTTTATTTACATTTAGCTCAAAATTACGATCAATGTATAATGATAAATTTAACATAAATATGATGAATATTTTAATTAAATGTATATAACTTCAATTTTTTAAAAAATTCTTATGAATATAAATATTTATTCATTAATATAAAAAGTATACAAATAAATAATTAAGTACATCGAGAAATTTACAAATAAATCTGTACAAACTAGTGAATGTTAGTAGGTTACAACAATACTAATTAGTTTTATAACAACTTTAAAGAATTTTTAAAAAATGTGTACACTTATAAATGTCTATCGTCTTCTTCATATTCATCACTTTTTCTCCAGGATTTGTGCAAACTTTTTTTGCTTGGTTCTCTGCATAAATTTATCATAATTAGTAAATATTTATTGAAAATAATTAACATGTTTAACAATAGAATTCATATATTTTCATATAAAAAAGACACATTTAATGTAAACTCGTCCAAATACATCAAAACGAACAAATATTTATAGGTAAATTAGTACTATTCATAAAAAACCAAAGGAATTAACGTATTTTCTTTAACATAAGATTGATTCAACAAGGATAAGTAAATATTCATCGAAATAATTAATATATTCATCACAAAAGTTTACATATGCATTAAAAAACCTATTTAGTATAATTTTTTCTAAATGACATATTCAACAATTGATAATCTATACTATTTAAAATAATACAAATTTATTGATACAACACACAAATTTATCAGCTAATCAATACAGAGAAAATCAAACATAAAAAACATATATTCATCAATATAGTAGATAAATTCATCAAAAAAGAATCACATTTATCAATATCAATGTAAAAGACAAACTCATTAAAGAAAATATCATATTCATCAATACAAAATAGATGACTTTAAAAAACTCATATTCATCAAGATAGAAGACAAATTCATCTTAAAAGAAGATTCATCAATACAGACCCAAATTCGACCTAAAAATCATACGTAAAAGTATAGATTTATCAACATAGTAGACAAATTAATCAAAGAAAGCTTATATTTATCGGGAATATTGGATCGGAATAATACACAGCTTGGGGTGTTGGCCAAATATAATACGAACAATTTCCTTGGGTGCGAACGTAACCAACTTTGGGGGTATTTTCCTATATCGAACGCCACCGAAGTTTTATGGGCGGCGACTCGTCGGAAATCGACGTGGCGATACTTTTGCCACGTGTATGGCGGAGTCAATTTTTTGACTAAATTTATGAGGATTTTAATTTTTTTATAAAAACCGAAAATCTCTCTCTCTCTCCTCCCTCTCTCTCGCTCTCCTCCTTCTCTCTGTCTCTCTCGCTCTCGCTTGTCTCCCTCTCCCTCTCTCTCGCTTGTCTCCCTCTCTCTCTCTCTCTCGCTCTCCTGCTCTTCGCTCTCGCTTTCCTCTCTCTCTCTCCCTCGTCCCTGTTTCGCTCTCCTCCCTCTCTCGTTTCTCTCGCGCTCTCCTCCCTCTATCTCTCTCTCTCGTCCCCGCTCCTCGCTCTCCTCTCGTCTCTCTCGTTCTCGCTCTCCTCCCTCTCTTTGTCTCTCTTGCTCTCGCTCGTCTCTCTCTCTCTTTCTCTCGCTCTCCTGCTCTTCGCTCTCGCTTCCTTTCTCTCTCTCTCTCTCTCTCGTCCCTCGTTTCGCTCTTCTCCCTCTCTCGTCTCTCTCGCACTCTCCTTCCTCTATCTCTCTCTTTCGTCCCCTCGCTCCTCGCTCTCCTTCTCTCTCGCTCTCCTCCCCCTCTCTGTCTCTCTCCCTTCCCTGCTCTCACACTCCTTCTCTTTGTCTCTCTCGCTCCCACTTTCCTCCCTCTCTCGGTCTCTCTCTATCTCTCTCCCTTTCCTACTGAGAGTGACAGAGAGAGACAAAGAGGGAGTAGGGGAAGGGAGAGAAACAAAGAGAGGGAAGAGAGCGGTAGCGAGAGAGACAGAGAGGGAGTGCGAGAGCAGGGGAAGAGAGAGAGATAGAGAGAGGGAGGAGAGCGAGGAGCAGGGACGAGAGAGAGAGATAAAGGGAGGAGAGCGAGAGAGAGATAGAGAGGGAGGAAAGCGAGGAGTAGAAACAGGGGACGAGAGAGAGAGAGAAAGGGAGGAGAGCGGGAGCGAGAGATTCAGAGAGAGGGATGAAAGCAAGAAGCGAGGGAAGACAGAGAGACAGAGAGAGGGAGGAGAGCGAGAGTGTAACATCCCAAAACACCCCTGGGAGTATTACATCGCCGCAGTTCCTTAAAGGAACTCCCAAGGCTCTTCTCGGTATTGGTTTGGCTGTCTAAACTCAACTTAAAAGTAGTACCGGTGGTTTTCCCAAAAGAATCCGAGATTCTCCGAAAATTTCTGCAGAATTCCGTTTGTAACATGGACTAACCCATAGGCTTAAAGCCTTAAAATCCTGCATAAAAAGCATAATAAAACTCGATGAGCCACACGCTCGGAGTACTCAACGGCCACACGCCGGAGTTCCACCAATCATGCGGTAAAACTTAAAACAATCTAACTAGGTTACTATACATTTGGTACAACTATATGCACTAAATTACAAGTACAATCATTTAGAAACAAGACAATGCATGACAACCACTTGGGTCGCTTCAACCGTCAACAATCGGCAAGAGTCCGAAGCGTGTTAAGTGTGGATTATGCTTCGAAAGTGTACCTGCAACACCGGGTGGGGACGGGGCAATTTGTGGGGGTGAACAATAATCAACGGGCTCACCGGAGTCTATTACCCTTAAAATGGAAATTCTTTACACATAATACTCATAATAATGAAATCTGCGAAAACATAATAGTGTAATAGAAAGCCATATACTTTTCACTGAAATTTCTTGCAATGAAAAAGATCAAGACTCTTTAATCACTTAAAAGCACATAATCACATTCAAGAACACTTCTTTTAGGATTGAATCAACATTCTAGGCCTTCGAGGACTCGAACTAGCACTTCTTTAATTCGGGCGCGACCCCGACAAAAGGCTCCCGGGACCATTCTTCTAGGAAGTCTCGGAGCGGGCATCCCGCCTCTGCAGGACCCCTGTTAGAACCCTTCCCTCGAAGTCTCTAGCTGGGCGTTCCCAGCTCGAACCCTTCGGTATGCTAAACGATCCAGTAGCCAGTCGATTCAAAACAATTTGCACATTCTCATTCATCACATTCACTTCACAACTTTCTCAATCGATTTGGTATCAAGGAAGGCATGACACCACGTGTCACCCTTATAAATTCACTTTCTCAAATCAGCTTTGCTTCTTTAAACTCATTCACGTTCGAAAGGCAGTTCACAAGAAATTGCATTCAAGAATCATTCACGTAAAATACAAAACTCCTTTCGAAACTATTTTTGAGCATTACGTAAAGTAATCACATAGCACGAATAATCACCATTCATTGCAAGCAATCATCCTCAACTCTTTTCCAACTAAGCTTTTCTCAATTCATCGGTTTAGTACGATTGAATCCATTTTCCGAGCTACAATAAGCGCAAGTAGATATTATTTAACTCGACGTTCTCACTTTTCCCAATCCATTATCTTTACCTCATTTCCTCATTTCATGACTTCACTTTGTAAACCGACCTCTTTTGCCCTCATTCAACCATATATCCTTAAACTTACTTTACCGAATTTCCTCTATCTCTATTCGCCTTTTAATTCAATTCTCTCTCCAAGGTCTTAGACATGACTATGACTTAGTTCCACTTTACCGTCCCCAACTTGCTATTTCCCAACCTCAATTCCCCATTTAATATCTCTTACCTTATTAATCGATTCTTGCTTGCCCATCCTCAATTATATACCTCTTACTTACTTTTCATTATTCAATTCCCGTCAGCTACTTACTTTCACGCTCGGTTCAACCTCGAGGATTTAATTACCTTTTGAACTCGATTATCCCAACACTCACCCACTTCTCACTCCCATGCCTCAATTGTGCACTACTCAATACAATCTCATACTCCTCTTTACACTTCCCTCATTATTTCCCGATATTAGTACTCGTCTCTTAATGCCACAAATTCAGTAAATCTCTAGGACTCAATCTGAACATCAATTCATAACCTATGCCCAAACCATACGTACTTATCCCCAACCGATCGATTCCCGATACTACTCGTTATACCCTTGTAACCCAACTTCGTTTGAATTCCCTGGTTTCCAGCTCGAGCCTAAACAACTATCAATTCCCCTTACAACTCCTAATTCGACTTTCAGCAACTACTAATCCCACTCGAAGCGTACAAGTTTAGTATTCACAATCACATTCAACAATCACAATAAACTCATCTCGGATTCGAAATTAGTAGTAGTTTAGAGTATAAGACTACCCACCTCGATTCGGGGATTGGAGGTTTGTGATTTGCTCGAGGTTTCGGCTCCCGGCTCAGCTTCCTTCTTTCGTTTCTCTTTCCCTGTTGCTAGCCTCGGCTTCCGTCGCCCTCTTCTCGCGCCCGACGCCGTCGCCGGTTGCCGTCCCGCGTCCCCGGTTGCCCCTGGTTCCCGTTCCTCACTTCCTCTGTTTCGGTTCGTTGTTCTTGGCCTCGGCTACCTCTCGGCCAGGCCCCGCGCTGCCGCCGGTCTTCCTCCCGGCAGCCGCTACTTTCCCGGTTCCGGCTTCTCGGTTCCTCTCGCGTCTGTCCCGCCTCGGGTCCGACTTCCGCCTTCTCTCGCCCTGGTCTCTCGCTCTCTTTTCCTCTTCGCTCGTGCCTACTCGCGTCACCGACCACCGCCTCGGTCCTACGGTGGTCGCCGGTCCTCCTCCTCGGTCTCCTTCGTCCGTACGCTCGCCTCCTCCCTCTCTTCCTCTCTCTCTTTCCCCGTTCGGTGCTCCTTTCCCCTTCCCCTGTTCCGCCTCTGCGGTTCGCTTCTTCTTTCTTCCTTTCTTTCTTTCTTTCTTTGTTTTCTCCCGTGTCCCCCTCCCTTCGATCCTCCTTTCTTTTATTTTTGCACCTCCTCTCTCCACCGTTTGACAAAGCCCACCCCTTCTTCCCATTGGACCTTCATTAAACCTTATTTGTCTCTTCATGGCCAAAGTAATCTTTTTTTTCCACATAAAACAAATCCGTGCCTCTTCCTTCTTCCGTCCTCATATGTTTTGTCTTTTAATTTATTTTGATGCATCAATTAGGACACCGCCTAGTCGCACCAAGTTTTAGCTCAATTAAGAAGGGAGGGTATTTCCTTGATTCCTTATTTGACAACATCTCTCGAAGGAATATCAAGTAATACGTCCGGCCGCAAATAAAATCAGCCACTCAACCCCTAGCTGCGGGAATTATATTCAATAATTCTAGGCTTTCCGTGTGCTTTCTTTAAAATTCCGGTATTACGAGAGAGACGGAGGAGAGAGAGCGACAAAGAGAAGGAGTACGAGAGAGAGAGAGAGAGGGAGACGAGCGAGAGCGAGGAGCAGGGACGAGAGAGAGAGATAGAGGGAGGAGAGCGCGAGAGAGACAGAGAGGGAGGAAAGCAGAACAGGGGACGAGGGAGAGAGAGAGAGGAAAGCGAGAGCGAAGAGCAGGAGAGCGAGAGAGAGAGAGAGGGAGACGAGCGAGAGGGAGACGAGCGAGAGAGGGAGGAGAGGGAGACGAGCGAGAGAGATTTTCAGCTTTTTTTAAAAACTAAAATCCTCATAAATTTAGTCAAAAAATTGACTCCGCCGTACACGTGGCAAAAATATCGCCACATTAGATTTCGACGAGTCGCCACCCATAAAACTCGATGGCGTTCGATATTGGAAAATACCCCCAAAGTTGGTTCTCGTTCGCAACTGAGAAATTGTTCGTATTATATTTGGCTAACACTCCCAAAGTATGTATTATTCCGATCCAATAACCCTATTTATCAATATCAACATAAAAGACAAATTTATCAAAGAAAACATCATATTCATCAATACATAGTAGATCGGACTTTAAAAACTCAAATTCATCAATATAGATGACAAATTTATCTTAAAAAATATTCATCGATACAGACTGATTCAACCAAAAAACAAACGTAAAAAGTATAGATTCATCAATATAGTAGACAGATTTATCAAAGAAAGCATCATATTTATCAATATCAATATAAAAGATAAATTTATCAAAAACATCATATTCATCCATATATAGTAGATCGGACTTTAAAAACTTAGATTCATCAACGTAGAAGACAAATTTATCTTAAAAAATATTCATTAACACAACCTAGATTCGACCTAAAAATCAAACGTAAAAAGTATGGATTCATCAATATAATAGATAAATTCATCAAAGAAAGCATCATTTTTATCAATATCAATATAAAAGACAATTTCATCAAAAAGCATCATATTCATCGATATATAGTAGATCAAACTTTAAAAATTCAGATTCATCAATGTAGATGATAAATTCATCTTCAAAAATATTCATCAATACAACCCAGATTTGATCTAATAACACAATACATATATTTTTTTAATTTTTAAAACCTTTAATAATCTCAAAATAAAATTTATCATCGATCAATAATCAAAATCAAAATTAAAGAATAAATTAGAAGAAATCAATGATAAAAAAAAAAGCTAACTATTGAGTTGATGAATTTTTAACAAATAATTATAAAATTTCTAGACTGAAGAGACACAAAATATATCATATATAGTTATTTTACCTTTTCAGAAGTTGATGAATTCTTTGCACTTGATGGAATAGCACGGTGAAGTTGAATATAGAGAAAAGGAAGGGTAGAGAGAGAGAAAAAGAGCATCATAGGAGAGAGAAAAAGAGCATCATAGGAGAGAGAAAAAGACCACTGGAGGAAAGAGAAAGAGATACTAAGTGAGAGAGAGAGAGTGACCACCAGATGAGAGAGAAAGAGAGAGTGTGAGAGAGAGAATACCTAGAGAGAGCACTAGAGGAGAGGGAAAGAGAGCGTAAGAGGAGAGAGAGTACCTGGAGAGTGCAAATTCTACTATAGTTATTCAAGCACCTAAATAGGTGCTTGAATACACTGCCACGTGTATCTTATTAAAATTAAATTTATATATGATGAATTTTTATAATAAAGTGATGATTTTTTTAAAAATTTGATGAATTTTTATAATGTATACCTTTTTTTATTTTAGTGAATTTTTTAATAAAATTTAATTACTTAACTATAAATATAAGGAATGTTTGAGTTAAACATTTATATTCTTCAATGTTTCTTAAAAAAACAATGATGAATTTGTGTGCATATGTGTAGTATTTTTACAAATACACTATTGGTTAAAGTTTTATCACTTAACTACACATTTTCAATGCACTTGACTCAATGTTATCAATACATATTGATGAATTTAATATAATATAATGAATATTTAAATTAAACATATATATTTGTAATTTTTTCTAAAAAAGTATCAATATAAATATTTATTCATTTATCTAAAAAAGTATACAAATATGTCAAATAATTTACAGATGAATTTGTAATAAATTGATGAATTTTACAACAAAATTGATAAATTTTCAAAAATACGTCTACACTTGTCAATATTCATTCATCTCTTTCTGCATATTCAATACTTTTTCTTCAAGACCTTGTGTTAACTTTTGTTGCTTAATTCTCCGCATAAATTTATGAACAATTAGTAAATATTCAACGTAAATAATCACTATATTCATCACTAAAATTGGTATATTCATCTAAAAAATATGCAATTCAATATAAAATTTTTCAAAAGTATAAAAAATCTTTATCAAGTAAAATTAATAAATGAATTAAAAAATACAAATTATACATATTTCCCTTAATATAAAATAAATTCATCAAGGATTAGTAAAGTAGTAATTAACATATTCATTAGTAAAATTTACATATTCATCAAACAACATATTTAATATAATCTTCTTTCCAAAATAGCATATCCAACAATAGAATATTTAGATTATCAAAAACACGTATTCAAAATCATAGAAGACAAATTCATCCAAAAAATATCATATTCATCTATACAAAAATCAAGTTCACTAAAGAAACTATCATATTCATCGATGCATAACAAATCAGACTTTAACATACCCAAATTCATAAAAAATACGACAAATTCATCAAAAAAATATTATAGTACAAAAGCAATCAAATCTAAAAATTAAAAATACAAATTAATCAATATAGACGAATTTATCAAAGAAAATATCATATTCCCTCCTCCAATGTGACGTGGAATATATATATAGGATCTTTTTCAACCACAGAGGGGATTTTTTGATTGTATCCTATGTAGGAGGTAAAACCCCCTCTTTACATTACTCCTTGCATTGGAGGAGGCCCCCTCCTCCAATGTGATGTCACATTGGAGGAGGGGGCCTCCTCCAATGCAAGGGGTAATCCCCTCTGTGGTTGAAAAAGATCCTATATATATATTCCACGTCACATTGGAGGAGGGGGCCTCCTCCAATGCAAGGGGTAATGTAAAAGAGGGGGTTTTTACCTCCTACATAGATACAAAGTAGATCTATACGATGTATCTATAGCAGTCCCAATCAATGCAGCCTCCACCACCTCTTCCCTCGGCTAAATGCATCAAAGAAAACATTATAGTACAATAGCAAATCAAATCTAGAAAAATAAAAACAAAAATTCATCAATATAGACGAATTCATAAAAAATGTGTCATATTTATCAATACGTAACATATCCGTACGATGCATTTATATATAACAGTCCCCATTAACGCTACCTCCACCTCCGCCTCCACAACCTCGTCTCTCGGTTAATCAATGCAATTTCCACCTCTGTCTTCCCCTCCACCACGTAAAGAGAAAGAGAAAGAGAAAGCAGAAAATATAAATTCAAGCAAAACTACGAAGATCCTTCTCATTCTCCTCCAAAAACAATCAAATCTACGCCACCTACACCACCGCATCCACCACCCGCACGTCGCCAACGCCATTTGCACCGCCTTCGTCGTATTCCAAAGCATGTTCAGGAAAGGAACCAAGAGTAAAAGAATTAAGAAAATTTTGATAGAAGATAGATTTGATTTTTCAAAATGGAAAATTACTAAGTAATCTGGAATGAATCAATTTGGAACGAAGTAATTTGATTTTTCAATCTAGAGAGAGAGAGAGAGAGAGAGAACGTGCAAAGAGTAAATGAGTAAGGAGAGAGAAAATATAGATTTAAAAATAGGTAATATTTATGTTTAAAAATAATTTTTATTTTATTTTTTAAACCACCTAACTAGGTCGTTTAACCACTATTATATACTTATTACCTCCAGAGAGAAAGAGAAAGAGTGTGTGCTTAATATAGAAGGAGAGAAAATATAGGATAATTATATGATATTTATATTTAAATATAATTATTTTTTTAGTTTTATTTTTTAAAGCACCTAACTTGGTGCCTTAATGAGTATAATATATTTACTGTTCTCTTTATACTACCTCCATTTCACAATACATGTCACTTTAACTAATTTTTCTCGTTTCATAATACTTATCACGTTACAATTACAATGACATATTAATTACTAGTTTACCAATTTTGTGCTTATTAATTGCCTTGTTTCTCTTTTTTTTAAATTGATTTTCTTCATTTCCAATGAAATATAGGGGCAACTTGGTCTTTTAATATAAAATTTGTCATGAATTTGTATTTCCTTGATATTTCTCGCATAACCTTAAAACGACATATATTTTGAAACGGAGGAGTATTATATTCCAATAAAATTTAAGTGACAATTTGATCTTTTAGTTATTAATTTATCTTGACGACAAATAGATTGAAATACAGGGAGTTAATTTATGGTGATTTCTATATATATCCATGAACAAGAAGTCCATAGTAATTCCATAATAGTGAATAAAAGTTTTTCTAATCTTATTCCCTGAATGGAAAAATGTAGCTATCCAAGTATATTTATATATATGTGGTCCATTTGAGATGACATGCATAAGAAATTAAAAATTAATACATATAATTAGTATTCCATTATATTTGAACTAATCCTGATAAAGATGCCTTGATTTGATTATAATTTCAGTCCCTTTTGTTCCAAAGGAGCTACGCCACTAATACGCAATTCAACAAAGTATTTCTGAATTAAACAGAGAAATCACATTCATAATTTCTTTATTACAGAAACAGAAACGAACTACAAATTCAAGCCCAGAAACAGCCATTTATTTGGGGAAAGAAATCGTCCCTTATTTGTTCAAATACATTGACCTTGACTTACAGGAACTGGGATCGAAGAGCCTCAATCACTTTCTCATCGACTTGGAAGCCCTTGGTAAGGACATCATCCAAGATAGGAGGCATGGAACCGAACACAGCGCTAGCAATGGCGACCAGACCCGGAGTTTGGCTACCAAACGCGACATTAGCCACAGCTGGTGTGCCACCGATGTTGAGTTGGAAGTGAATCAGGCCTTGAGGGAACACGAAAATGTCTCCCTTGTTAAGCACCTTGGCGTAGAGCTTGTTACCCCCGACTTGTAAGTTGGAGGACACGAATCCGGCATATAGGGTTCCCTCTATGACGGTGAGCATCTCCGAGGAACGAGGGTGAAAGTGGAGCGGGTTAAGACCTCCCGGTGCAAAGTCTATACGCCCCATGGCAACCCCGAGGGTGTTGATTGCCGGAAATGTGGTGGAGTTTACCTGAACCACCTTGGAACCTAAGGGGTTATTTGTGTCTCCCACTGTATTGAAACCCTTGTAGTGGAAATCATTTGCTGTGACGTGCTTTGGATCTTTGCAGATGAATCCATTCACATGTACTGCACCAGAGATGAACGAAGAAATCATTCATTAGACATTGTACAGTAGATTTACTGAAAAATTTATGACACGTAGAAGAAAATATTACCGTGAAGAGAAGGATCATTTTCACCGATACAGAAATCCTGAAGAGGACTGGGATCAGAAGCATGGACTGTGTAAAAGCGAAGCTCATGGCTAAGGCCATGCATGCCAAGGTCATGGTCCCCGAGCGAGCTATTGTACTCTTCTCCATTATGTAGCCAAATTAAGCAATGCAATCTTAATTCGTGGTTAAGTTTCTTTGATGGTTACTCTCTAATCACAATTTGATATCTCCATGCATGGATAAAAACGGCCCTATTTATAGACGCAGAGGGCAGGATTTTGAGGAATAATAATATTCTGGTCTATGCAGAAAAGTCCAATCTTGAAGAGAGAAACTCAAACAGGGAATGAATTTCCAGAAAATAACCATATGTTGTGAATCAGATTGGTTACGTAAGGTATCACGTTTGCATGCATCTATCCATCGACTCTCTGTCTCTCTATCATGAATTAGGGTGTCAATACTTCAATTCAACTTTGGTAGACTTCCCTCAATAATCCTTCTTTCATTCTCGGCGAAGATATTATATGAGACGGTCTCACATAATGCACATCATAAGATGGTTATATTAATTATAATGACTTTAATAATAATGGTGGTCAATAATGGTTCTTTTGAGACTGATTATGATAAAAGTCATCAATAAATTAAGTACCCGTGATTCAAAAGTTAATCATAAACTTATAAAGAAATTTGTCTCGGGATAGTCCTTACGGGAGACAGCCTCACCCAAAATTTGTGTATTTTTTTTTGGAGGAGATTAAGTTGATGTCCAATTTGATTAATTTATTTAATCATTTTTTCCCATCATTGCTGATACGTCTGAATAAAATTACTTGATTACATAATGCGGTTAAAAAAAGTCAATACTTTCATATTTATCTTCAATTTGCTTTTGTCATGTTAGATTAGATCGGTATTATAATACGTACCAAGATTTTATTTGTCAAAAGGTGCAGCTAAGCTAAGGTGAGTACACAATAAAACTTCTATTTCTAATAATAAAGACAATATACACTTTAAGATGATGACTAAACATCGAAAATCAATACTTATAATTTTTTACAGTCTCATATTTCGATCAAAGGTTCAAGATGATGAACAGTTGAAAGCTCGAGAAATCTTTTATGAGATACACTTTTTGTATTGGAAACAAAATGTACACCGAAAGTACACTGATTCACACTTATTGGTTGATTTTATTTTTTATTCGTAAAATTCTTTTATTTTTATAGTGATATATTCTATTTGATTACGTCACATCAAGTAAGTATCAATTTAGTATTCATTTCGTAAGTGTGTTTAGAATAATTGTTGGTTTAATTATTTCCAGAAACCTTATTTTAAAATCATTTCGGCAAACTTTTAGTAGTTTATCGAAAGAAAAGTATACGAACTTTTTTTGGGTTAAAAAGGCTAATGATTTTATTAATATCAATCGAACGTAACGTCCTTAAAACAGGATTATTCAATCTTTGCTTCAAGTATTTCGTTCTTATCATTAAGTCGAGACTTCATTAATAATGATCATAAACTTTTACGGAATTAAAATAAAACTAACTTTTCAAGAAATCGAACAAGCTACGAAAGCTTACATTAGCAAATCGGATAATTTATTTGAATAAAGTTAAAATTATAAAATCAGTACAAGCAAGCTGTGTAATTTAAGTAGAAAATCGTTAATTTATTTGAATAAAATTAAAATTATGAAATCAGTACAAGCCAGCTTTCTAATTTAAGTAGAAAATCATTTTCGTAATTATTATAAAAAAAAAGAACAAAATATATTCTGAATCATATTATTAACTTATATATAAGTACCCATGAACGTAGTCAAGGAAAATTAAACCTATTGTATAGTTAGAATGTAATTACGTTATTATTTTTTTTGTTTTCTTTTTGAATATAAGGGGAGGCATATATACAAACTAGTGAAGGTGGCATTTGAATTAGGGTCTAAACTATCGAAATAACTAGCCAGTCAACTCAAGTAATGTCTTTATATATATATATATATATATATTCAATGATAACAATATGATTTATAATTTTCGATTCTGATTGTAAGGATGAGTTTTTAATGACTCACACACATATATATAATACGTTTAGTGAGAACTCGGAGTCACAGTAAAAAATAGAAATTACGAGTAACTATCGTTCGATGTCGAAGGAACAACCAAGATAATATGTCCCGTTGTTTATGTTTTGATGCCCATAAGCCGATCCCTGGAAATCAACCTGGAAATAGAATTCTGATCGGTGTTTGCCGGCCGTCGATGATCCTATGGTGGCGTATATTTTGTTGCTTATATATATACATACACCAAATTTTACCAATCAATTTAACGACCTCTACGGTCATTTACTACATATGAGCAAGAAAAAGCTTATGTTTAGTACATCTATCTCACAAAATAAATTTGAAAGAATAAAAAAATATATATAATTGAATTATACTCCATGTGAGAAAAATAATAAAAGAAAACTCTAATTCAAAATTGGTGGATGAATGAGCCATGCACGAAATGGCATTAAGAATGGCGGATTATTTATTTATTTATTTATTAGGGAAAACATAAAACAATAAAGGATTAATTTGGTTGACAATCTGGATTAAGAAGTCCAAATTAATTAAATAATATAATCAATTCAAATAATTAGGCGAGTCAAATGACGGTAGAAGCATCTAACAGAGTTTATTTATTTGTGATTAGTGGAAAAATTATTAAATATATAGGAGTACATTTTATTTTTAAACGTGATTACGAAAACTTTATTGTCTTTGCTCAAATTATTAGTGATTAACTTCTTTTACACGTATCTTTCAAAATAAAAAATAAAAAATTCACTTATTAATAGAAATTGATCCATCCCTACTAAAATATAAATTGTACAGATAAAACCTACATAAACACCTCCCCCATGTGTATGTATATGCAAAAGTTAATTTCAAATAATTGTCTATTCCTTCCTTGTATTTTTTTCAATTGATATATAGGACGTATTCGGTAAAATTAGCTATTTTAGTAGTCGTTAGCTGTTTTATTAGCGATTAGCTGTTAATGACTAATGGTTAGTAGTTAGATAGTCAACTAGTGATATGAGATAAGTGTGTTCGGTAATAATAACTGTTTAAGTAACAGATTTGTATAAAATAACTTAAAAGGACATAATTGATAATAACTTTTAGAAAATAAAAAGAAGAATTTTGTACCACAGGCAACAATGTCAATATTTCTGAATGACAAAGAAACAAATTGTAGACAACAATGTCAATATTTCAAACATTGGTGTTCCTCACGTGGACTCTTATTTTGTGGTTGAGGCAATTAAAAAGGAAGCAGCCACTCTAATATTGATGATGAAGCTTTTTCAAGGGAAGACGTTAAAGTGGATGTGCAATCAGTTAAAAAAAGTGCAAGTAGAGATTGTCTTGGAACTGTTGCCAGAAGATAGTAGTTTGACACAAGGAGTTGTCGAACATCTTGACTTCTTCATTCCTAAAGACTTCTTACTGAAAATAGAACTTCACCCAATTTTTATAACGTTACTAGCATGGGAGTATATTTTAAGGATTGAATTTCAGAACATCTATCATGAAGTTGAATTAATTCTATCTTCTTCGTTCCCAATTTTAGTTCATTTCAAAACTCGAGGTCGAGTTTTTGCAATCGGGGAGAATGATGCAAGATAAGAATAAAGGAGAGATCCGGATATATCTCTATATTAGTAGATGTGAAATATATTTTGTTATTTTTATTATTTTCGTAGGTTTATTATTGACATTTTTTAAGATAGGCAAAATAAATATATTTAGTAGTATTTTATCAAGATTTAATTTCCTAATTCATTAGGACAATATTAGGTTATATATTCTATCTTTCTATATTCTATATCTTATATTTAGGTTTCCTAATATTAGTTAATCTTTTAACTATGTAAACCCTTTTATGTAATTGGAGAATTCAGGCTATGAATAAGAGTTGATATTGAATTTTGAATTTCTCTGTATAAAATTGATTGGTTCTGTTTGAGCTACCCCTTCCCATAGAAATTACTCTTAGAGCGTCATACATTTATTCCTTTGTAGTTTTTTAAACCGCATAAAACCCTCTTGCAACATGAAATTGCAGGGTAAATTCCATAACAGTAAAAGATTAAAGATCCAATAATTATATTATACCCACAAAGATAGCAATTGCAATACACTAAACCACCAAAATTCACGAAAAACTATGAGCTATAGTATGTAAATTGAAACAAAAAAACAAAATGCCAAGAGAAGAATAATACTTTGTTGCAGATTGGAGAGCTTCAAAGCTGGTTACACGTCTCAAATTGGCTGCAGGGAATATACAACGTAAATATAGTATTTCCAAAAAAAAACATTAGTCACCAAAATATATGTTTCCATCATCATCATCATTCATATATAATCAAATCGAAAATTTTTTATATATCCGTTGGCATCTGGCAATACTATATGTGCTTCCAGTAATGCCATCTGCGTTAGGAAAGACAATGAAGATTATAGTTCAATGCTTCAACCTAATCACACATGCAGTCTATTGCTGTTGTACTAATGAGAGTACGGTTGTCGGTCTCGGGGAGCTAGGTCTCTTACAAGTCTAAGGTCAATGTCCTTTTGAACTAAGCAATGGATTAGTTCACTTGGTTGGTAATATAAACACTTAAAGAACAAAAAGAAATCAGATAAAGAAAACCTTAGGCAGGGATTTACCAAGCTAACATGCCAACAACCTTAATTACATGCTTATACACTATTCACAACTGCGATGAACTAGGGAATCGATGCAGTTCAGACCACCTAAGCCTTCTCTCGAAGGTCATTAAGCTAACTCAATTGAATTAATTGTTGTTCTCACACAATCAAAACCAAAGAATTACATGATTATCGACTCTTCCCCTTAATAACAACCTAAATTATTCTCATATCTAAGTTGTAATCATCCAACAAGTTGAAGTAGAACTAAGCCTCTTCTCTCGAAGTCTACTTAATTCCCAAAAACAATAAAGGTAGGATTCTCTCGAACCTCACACCAATTCACAAGTATCAACAAGTCGAAAATTCATCAAACAATTGCAAATTAGTATCAAAGCATCAATTACGATTAAACTAGCATATTAGTGGCAAAATCCCCAACCTAAGTTGGAAATTTAGCCACACATATTCATGACAAGTGACAGCAAACCGAGAGAATAACAAGCAAAAAGAATGAAAGATAAAAGTAGAGAAAAGAATGACAATACCGTAAACTTGAATTAACTTGCGATTAAATGAAAATAACTCCAAGCTTTGATCCCTTAACAATGGAAAATAAGTGCTTAAACATAGAGATAAACTAGCCTAGAAACGAAGCATAAAAAGTCTGTTCGGAGAAATCACAGCTTCTGGAATAAAAGATGCAGAAAACGTAACCGCCGATTGGCACGACCAAGTGCTGAACCCGTGCTGCACCCGTGCAAGCTCATGACTTCTTCAATTAAATCTCAAATTCTTAGCATGGCCTCGTGCTGAAACCGTGCTTAACCCGTGCAAGCTCACGGCGCCTTCGGCTGATTTTCGAATTCCTAGCATGGCCTCGTGCTGACCTCTTCGCTTCAGCACAGCCTATGCTAGGTCCTGCTTTCCTTCTTTTCTTCAGCACAGCCAGTGTTACAGCCTGTGCTGACTTGGTTTGACCTCTTTCTTCGCTCTCCGACCTTCTATGGCCTCCCGCTCTTTTCCTTAGCACTTTGAAAGATGTATTCTTCATCATAAAAGGCGGGTTTACCTCAAAACATATAAATTCGCACACTTTAATCATAAATGAAGAAAGTAAGCAAAATCAGATAAGAATTTAGGTGAGAAGGCCTTTGAAGTGTCGAAATTAGCTAATAAGAGAGTGGAAAAGCACATAAAATTCCGGTTTATCATCTATTTTATTCAACATTGTGTCCTAATATGGTGATCAGACATGGGTTCAGAAAACACCAGCTTAAAAAAATTAACAAAAAAACTTGTGGTCTCATTAACAAATCATTATTAGAGATACATCCATATCAGCTCTGACATCCAGCGATGAACCTTTTCACTTGCAGAATAGTTGGTTTCCAGTAATGCAATTAAGAGTAAGAGCTTTAGCGAAGGGAAGATCTAGTACGTTAAAAGAAGAGCTAAAATTTTCAGTGCATGAAAAAAGATATATTTGTTTAGTATATATCATAGGACAACAGATGAAGGAGTTTGCAAGTCTACTGCAATATCTTGTATCTGTGATAGATTGAACCTACGATAGCTGACCCCACAGAATTCCTGCTGGTAAGGTGTAATATTTGAGCAATGTGAGGGTTTAATCAAGGATATGCAATTTTCAAATAAATCTGCCAACCAGTGAAAAGAAGGATAAAGGCTTTAGAGATCTCCTCATAGAAGATGTCAGAACAATGGGTTTCCAGCCTTCTAAAGTCATACAAGAGGGTCAATGAGTTCCACATATCCATCGATTCCATTCAAATTTAATATTAATTCTCTTAATCCTATACTTGGAGACTACTGAAAACAGAATGCAATATCTCATCCCGCCCCCTCCCTGCTGAAGATGTTACCGACAGAATTTTGAATGCCAAACACAATTGCAGGATCAAGAAATCAAAGAGGATGAGAATTCTAGTTAACTCACCAGTGTCTTTCCGATGGGTTGATACATCTTGGATAGCATTAAATATGTCTGGTGTGAACACACACCCCACAATTTATTTTATCACTGACCTGCAGAGTACATCCATATCAGAACAGATTGAGGCATGAAGAAACAAATAGCATTCGAAGGTCCAATTGTTGTTTAAAGTATCTAATGCTCTAAAATCATTAAAGAAAATGCTAAACTCAAAGACAGGATGGTGCACATACAAAAGTTTCAGGCTTCTCAGTGTAATGCAAAACCTCGTTGGTGTTGGGATCGGCAACCAATTCACCGAACTGGCTGGCAGACTCTGCCAAAACCTGTATATACACTTGTTGAAAGTTCAAGATACCACAGCTGATAACTACTGGGAAACTCCAAATAGAAAGATGACATATAACAAGAATGGTTCTTCCAAGTTCCAGCTTAATAAAGGTGAATTGTACACTGTAGCACAATTTGTAATTCCTCAATATCAATTCTTTCTACTCAAATCATCGCTCAAGATATAACTCAAACTTCTAATCAAGTTACGTAAGTTGATAAACATATTACAAATTTTTAAATGCTCCTACGAGCATATACTCTTACAAGAGAGAGTAATATTAGGCTCACAAAATTCCCCCATATTTTTCCGTTGGTCAACCATCTGCTGACATATGGCGGGGAACGGATATTCCCAGTGTACGTATAAGACGTTCTGTAAACATATTGTCAAATACTTGATTTGTTCGAGTATTTGATGCTCAAGAAAGATGCAATATTTCTCACCTTTTGTTACCCTCTTGCTCCTCTCAAGATCTTTTTGATGATAGCAAAACAATATCTAAACCATATCTGATGATAGAGAGAAAGAGAGACAATAACGCAAGTAGTGATTAGATTATGACAAAGTGCATAAATCTCTGCAGACAAATTATCCAAGCTGAGGTTTAGGCGAGGTTGATTTTGGATTAAGTTTGATCATTACTGATGGAATATACGGGTCACATCATCATACATATTGAGACGAAGTCATCTAAAAGCAATATAGAAGAATTACACCTATGACAAGGAGATGATTTATAGAATTATGCTTGTGATAAAGAGGAGATTTTGTTTAAGGCTAAGATCAGGAAGGTCAATTTCTTTTACGTCTTAGTTCTTTTCAGCTTTTCTCGTTCCGATCAAGTCAAATTGGTTCACTACACCCTTAGTTTTCGCTATTGAAATTAACTTGATATCTTGCTCGTACAATGCTACTGAAGCACATTATTAATTGAAATTTAGAGAGTTCCCTTTCGAAAACTGAAAAAATAGTAAGGGAATTTATGATGGAATTCATCTTAACTTGTTCCTAGATGATAGTAGTGTCTCGGGGCCCATCAAAAACTTGAGCAGTATTACCTGAATTTCCTGAAAATATTTTGCAAAAGTTCAGGGGTAATTCTTAAGAAGCAGTAAAAACTTAGAAAAACAAGTAATAAAGTGTCGAAACTAGTCTAATATGCTAGCATGAAAATTACCTTTTATCAAATGTAGTTGGAAAGTTCAGTATTCCGCTTTCCTTTACTTATGTGCAGTCTGCTTTCTTTATGTTCACCTTCACTGTGAAATGAAAACAACACATAAGATTATTATCTACACCATTTTTCTCCTTTTCAAATACAAGTTTGATAATTTAATTCTCCTTTAATAAATATCTCACTAGTCTCTAATGTTAATGTGAGATGGTCAAATGTCGTAACACACGATATCTTTTTATTAGATTGATTAACATAAATATTTGTAAACTTTATTGATCGACTTTAAAGTCTTACAAGGAAAAGAAAAAAGGAAAAAAATAAGCAAAGAACAATCTTTTATTCGCTAATTTCTCAAAAAAAAAAAGAGAAAAATTAGTTACATTACTCACCTGAATCCGGCTCACCTAATAATGACGTCAGGAATGTGTTCAATTTTAGACCACTCTGTTCCTCTTTCCTTATCAAGAATTGCGTCCTTTAACAAGTTGCATTGGTAGATTTGTACCCTCACTAATTGCTTGAGATGTCCCATGGTGGCATGTGACGGCAAACACTTGAGATTTTGCAAAACCGAAGCTTCAACTCACGCAAAGATGTTAAGTTTCGTAGCCATTCTGGCAGCGATTCCAAACCATAAAAGGACCGTATGACGAGGGATTTAAGTTGATGGAGATACTGGATTGGATCGGGAGGCTCTTTACTTTATCCATTCCATACCCATTTAATTGTAGCATCACAAGGGATTTCATACTCCTCATCATTGTTCTTTCTTTAGAGGTCGTTATCCTTGGGAATTGGTTTCTCCTATTCTCATTCAAACCACCAGGTAGTACATTACGGTACTCATAATTGGCATGTGGAAAAGGGAATGAATCTAGCTCTGGGTTAAATGGACCAAGCTTTGCAATCTCAAGCTTTGGGAGACTTAATAGCCCAATCGGTAAACTAGTCATGTTTACACAAAACCTAATCTCTAACTCTCGAAGGTTGACCAAAGGAGTAAGATCGGCAACAAGGTTTTGCATTTTCTCACAACGACTCAAGCACAGCTTCTGGAGGGATGTGACACACTCCAGATATTTTGGGAAGAATATCATATTATTGCAACATTGAATCCGCAGTTCCTTTAGAGCAATTAAGTTCTTCAGTGACATAGTGCAATGCTCGACGCTCCCGAAATAGTAGATGTCAAGACACACAAGGTGTTTAAGAGGTGAGCCTCCATACCCTCGCATCTCCAACATCCATTGTGGCAATGCCTTAGCATCATAACCAGAAATTCTAAGGTAAGCCAAACCAGCAGGAGGTTGTAAAGCTTCTAGCACCATCTTCCGATTTTCTAGTCGATCACCACTATGCAAACCAAACCCAAGAATCAAGTGCTTTATGCTTGTCATCCCTAATGTTGTCACCTCGGCTTCTCGAATTTCCACACTTTGGAGATTCCAGATCTTTAATGTTCCCTTAAGGTTAGTTAAAGTCTACAGCTCACTCAGCCTTCCGCCCCAATTTTCACTTGCACCTATTGATGGTAGTGTTTGGAGACAAGTTAGCATCCCCAAACCAACCGGTATACCCATCGCAAAGCATCACTTGTGATATGCCGTAGATTGACTAATTTATCGAATCCTTTTGGGAACTTAGGGAACATGTGTGTATAACAAACTCTCAAGGTATACAAATTGTAAAGTTTGGTAAAGCCATCAGGAAGACTTGAGATTTTATTAGCACTTATATCTAAGTACCTCAAATGCTTTAGCTCACCTATTGAATCTGGCAACTCTTTTAGACCAACATGAACCAAGCTTAAGGCACGCAAACACTTGACCATCTCCATCTTGAAGTTGTCCAACTTAATTGGATGGGAAGATAAGAACAATGTCCGCAAATTGTTGTCGTGCTCCAACTTTTCTGCACTTTGTTGTTGAGAATCTAATAGAGATAGGTGCCGCACGTGGTAGGCAATGTCGTTTCTTGAAAGGTCTCGGGCTAAAGCATGGACAGCGTCGTGCATCTTACAGCTCAACACGTCGCCCTCCCCATCAAACTCTAAATCTTGAAAAAGGGAATTATTTATTAAAATATGAAAATATTCTTCGCCAACTTGCTCCATATCGTGATGAGGATGTAGAAGAAAACCCCGAGCCATCCAAAGTTGGATCAACTCATCCTTTTAATTTCCTCGTCTTCTTGAAAGATCCCACAATGACACGAAGCATCTTTTCAGTGCAACAGATGGAAGATACTTGAAGCTTAACCTGATCGAGGGCAAGGTGATATCATCTACTTCATTCCATATGCCACTTACTTCGATCTCCTCCCATTGATATGTCTCTTTCCGAGATCGCAGCAAGCTTGCAATTGTTTTGATCGCTAAAGGCACTCCATTACATTTGCCTAACATTTTCCTTGCTGAAGACTCCTTAATAGAATCTCGACAAATCATCACCAACCCTTTGCTTGAGCAAAGACCAACTATCCGGTTCCGATAACCCGCGTAGTGGGTAAATGCGAGGATAACCCATGGGTTTCTTAGGATCCGCATCATATGTCTCCAATTTTTCCAATACTTTCTCATTACGCGAGGTTACCAAAATTGGACTACCCTTGGATCCACCAAAATACAATAAACAATCTCTTAGAGGCTCCCATGCTGTTTCAAATGTCGTCCAAATATCATCCGGAACAAGCAAATACTTCTTCCCTTGCAACTTATCTCGAACTTTCTTTTTAATAGCTTCAATATCTCGACATGGTGGATTGTTCACCGGATTGCTCAATCATGCCTTTTAACAATCGTTGGAAATCAAAATCATGAGAGACACAGATCCAGATTCGTTCTTTGAACCACTCATTTACTTCTTCGGTCTCGATATATTCTTCGACATAATGTTGTCTTTCCTAGACCTGAATCAATTATGCAAGTTATATTGTAATCCAAGTCCATTTTCGGGGAAACTATCATGTTTATGGTTAATTACAACAGTATAACTTAATGTGCTCAAGGATTATGAATCAGTTGTGGTAACTTTTGACCTATATATAAATGACAGTTTAACAACCATGCACCCCTACAGGAAGTATTAGTTGCTCAAAAGATTTCAACAACAAACAATACCTAAAGCTTATTTCATCCAGCATTATTATTGTAGTGTGTACAATAGAAGAAATATTGAAGGCAACAATTTCCTTGTTAGACACCTACATGTATGATATATTGCATAACACCCCAAATGTTCAAATTATTAGCCCTTAAATTTATGACATTTTATCTTGGACCTAATTTATATTTAGGCGACATTAATGCTTTTAAAATTAGTATAATTATCAAAATATCATATTCGTATTCAATATTAAAATTCAGCACTTTTGACTTGGTGAAACAAAGCCTAATAGTATAGCATGATGTACCATATTCATATTCAATAATATTAAACTCTTTTCGAGTACGGCAACAAAAGTAAATTCCTAATGTCTTTATAGAAAAAGATGCATGAGTATCAATGAAGATGAAGTATTGGCGTAATAGTAAAGATTAAGGTTCTAATATATTATGTCTCATGTTCGATTACTCCTTTCTCCAATATATAAATGGTAATGGCCAAGGGGATTTATCAAAATGAAAATTAGGTACATACCTGCCATGCCATGGATTCCAATGACATTAAGAAGTTTGTCGCTCTTACTTGCCTGAAGCAGCCATTCCATGATTTGGGCTTTGTCATGGTCCCTTCCTACCAGATCCCAGCAATCTGCCTGCTCTCTTTGCAACTCAAGTCGGAGATCCTTCTCTGCGCCAGCCAGAGTACTAGAAGAACCAGCACCAACACCAGCAGCTACATCGATAAGTCTTATGCCGAGACGTTGAGCTTCACCATAGACCTCAGTAATGGATTCCCCCAAGGACTTCACCTTATGAGCCATTCTGAAGCGAAGCAGAAGAGGATTAGAGGAGCGAGAGAAGCAGAAGAACCGAATCTTGGTCTTCAACCGGAGCATTGGCTTCATACCCTTCATGTCTCTCAAGGCAAGCTTGCGCTTGAGGAGTTCATAGGCATACTCATCCACCACGTCCTCAGCTCGGTATGCCACTTTCCCTACCTTCTCCAACCAGTCTTTCAGGAGCTTATTCTCCGATTCGGATGACCCGGATCCTAATTTGGATCCCGCCCCGGATAAGAGGCCGTTTAGCCCTCTCAGCTTCTTTTGGAAGGCCTTGAAATCATCCTTGAATCCCCACACCAGGACAATCTCGCCGTGAATTTGGGCAACAGCAGCCTCCAGAAGGGACTGAGCTGACCCCTTCACGAGCTCCAAAACCATGTCCCCCATGTTTTCAATGTAACGCAATGACAACCAAATTTACGTGAGATTAATTAATTCAACGGAAAGATAGTGTGTTGTGACTGGCTGGTAAATGGCATACAGAATTTAATTTATACTAGTACAATAAGTACATGAAGTCGTTGTTAAGAAAACTAAAGTTGATGATGCTTACTCACTCTCCAAGGAAATTACCCAGGATATATTCTAACTTCAACTCCTTATATAAGAGTATTACAAAAAGAATCAACCATGCCTCAGATGAAAAAAAAAACAGTATTCTTACCGTGTAACTTATGATTAAGAATTATGTATAAGAGAATATAATAATGTGTGTTGTGCCATATAAGATGAATCGGATAACTTAACTTCTACTAATTTATCAGGGGAATCTTGAGAGAGAGACAGAGACAGATGGGGGCGGGGGAGAGAAATAAAGTTCTCTCATATCTCTTAATGAATTCGAACATGGTTTACTTGTCTGCTAGATAAGGAATCAAACATATGACTTGATGTCCGTAAGGTAAAATGGAATAAAGAAAGAGTTTGTACTTGACAGCTAAGTAAAGGAGATTACACATATAGCTAGCTTGATGTTTGTGGCGTAAAATTGAAATACTAGATTGAACCATACGTGATTGAAAAATCCCTTTACTTAAAAATGACCCGATTTCCATCTACTGAAATCGGTAATGGGAGAGCTCTACCTTTATAAGCGTGTTCGGTAAAATTAGCTATTTTTTAGCGGTTAGTTGTTTTAATAGTTGGCACCTGTTTTCTTAGCGATTAGTTGTTACTTGACTAGTGATTAGTAGTTAGATGTTCAACTATTGATTTGAGATAAGTGTGTTCAGTAATAGTAACTCGTTTAAGTAACGATTTGTATAAAACGACTTAAAAGGACATAATTGATAAAAGCTTTTAGAAAATAAAAAGGAGAATTTTGGAAATTATATGTAGTGTTTTTAAAAACGTTACTTTAAGTACCTTTTCGAAAACACTACCTAAAAATCTAATCACTATGTCAAACACTACTTTGCCAAACACTTACATTTTTAGAAAAGTAGTGTTTTACATTCTCTAAAACACTAATCCTACCTCAAAAACTACTGTCGAACACACATAAAAGTGAAAAAATTAATGTAAGCATATTTCAACTTAAGTTTAAATATGCAACATGGTTTATTGAAAATTAAATTTAAAGTTAATGATTGGATTATGTAAACGATTGTTGCCATAGAAAAACCGATTTCGAAAAATTCACATTAAAAAATTTGCGAAAATATGTTAAAAATCTTTTACAGAAATGATGAAGACTTTTTAAAATACTACATGCATGACACAAAAATATTAGTTGCTTAAAAAAACCAAATTATTCTAGGCATGTTGTTGATATTGATATGTGTTTCTGTGGGCTCAGCTCGCATTTACATTCATGGTCAAATCTCAAATTTCATGTAAACAATTGGATCAATTTTTCAGCCTCTGAGTACATAGAGGGGAAGAAAACCCAAAAGAGGTTCCGCGAACCTCTATCTTTCCACATTCTTCTCTCGGGTTTGAGTTTGGGAAGAGCAATTTCTCCGATTTTGGTTGGTTATAAATTGTTTGTGATGAACTTGATTCCGGAGCTTTTGTCTGAGTTTTGATATCCCACTCCTTCATCTGTGAAGATTCACTGGAATACCTCTGATATAAAGTGTCCAGTGGACTAGGGCTACTTTAAAAAAACATAGGGGGATGAAAACTAAGGTATTTTAGTCATATTTTTTCACGCAATAATCAACGTTTAAATATAGAAAATAAACAGTGTTGGGAGCTCAGGGAAAAAGTTTATGGTATGATCGGATTTTGTTTAGCTATACCTTCAAAATTTTCCAAAAAATATATGTGTTTTTAGTCGGTCCAATTTTCATGACATATGAAGTAGTATTTATATGATTGCGAAGTTGTAAGAGATACTATAGTAAATTATATTCTTGTGTAAAACGAAGGGGAAAAAATATCACTCAAAAAATAAGATCAGTAAGAACACACCTACAAAATCAGAAACACCAAAATTTGATTTTTTGTTATGAAAAAATTACCATTTATGTTCATAAATGTGCAAAAAAGTTATTTGTAAATATAATTTTTTTAACAAAATAAATTTACATAGAGGCTTATTGGTAGAAACTCTCACTTGATTCATTGTCCTTGAGTGGCTGCATCCTCTTCATATTGTTTTTCTCATTCTTTTGCACTATTATTTTCTATTACGCCCTATTTTCTTCAACTTTAATTTATAATCTTTTAACTCCGTACAATTTTTTATATCTTTTACATATTCTTACAATTGCTTGTTACATCGACAACGTTTACAACTATAATTACAATTGTTTTACAACTCTTCAAACTTCTTACAATTATTTACAAACTATTATACAACCCGTGTAACCCCTTATTGCTACAAAAACAGGGCATTAAACACCTATTTCATGTGATTAATTTTGCTACAAAAATATATTTATAACCGTATTTTCGTTACCTTGTTTTGTTGTATGAAAATTTTATATTGATACGATTAATATTATTACAAAGTACGTAATCATGATTACATTAAAAGTTGATTATGTTATATCCGATCAAACATCATATTAAGCGCTTGTTCTTCTCAACTCACTACTAGAAAATCGTCATATAGCGACGGAAAAACGTTATTTAGCGACGGAATTTCAAAATTAGCGACGGAAATCTTCCGCCGCTGATTTTCGTGTCGCTAAAAATCTTACAATTCCGTCGCCGACGGATTAGCGACGGAATTTGATTCCGTCGCTAATCCAGTCGACGACGGATAATCAGCGACGGAATTGTAAAATTCCGTCGCTGATTTTTAGCGAATTTTTTAAAAAATTTACAATTTTGTATAGTTTTCAGTGGTTAATACAAAAATCTACAATTAAATACAAATCAAAAATAATCCGGTAACATAACAACATCAAATTCAACTTTAATTCAAATACAAAAATCATATACAAACACAAAAATCATAAATAATCCAACTTCAAACATCCATAAAAACTAATTGAAAATAAAAACAAGAGTAAACAAAGTAAATTATACAAACACAAGTTATGTTCTTCATCTTCCTTTTCCTCTTCTTCTTCCTCTTTCTCATTATCTTCATCTTCTACCTCATTCCAACCATGCCTATCAAAATAAGTTATATCAAATCCTCTAAAATGTGAAATTTTATAGTAAACAAAATAAATTATAAATACAACTAACAATAAGGGAGGATCGAGAAAGCATACCTACAAGAGGTTAAAGGTGGTTAGTTGGTGACGTGTACGGCGGCGGCGGGCGGCGAACGGCGGTGGCGGAGGTGGGCGGTGGTGGCGAACGATCGATTCGCCTCTCCCTCGCTCTCTCACATTCCCACTTCTATTTGTTCTTATGTTTGCCGAGCGTCGTTGAAGTTCGTATTTTATATCGAAAATAGCGACAGATTTGCGACGGATTTAATCCGTCGCTACTAAAAATTTAATTAGCGACGGAAAATTCCGTCGCTAATTAAAAATTTTAAATTTTCAACACATTTGAAAATTTAATAGGCGGCAAATTTAAATTTGAAAATTCGGATTAGCGACGGAATTTTCCGTCGCTAATTCAAATTTCAAAATTTTTATATTTTTCAAATTACAGTAGGCGGCAAATTGAAAATTTTAAAAATTTTGAATTAGCGACAGAAAATTCCGTAGCTAATTAAAAAAATTAAAAATTACATTTAGCGACGGAATCGGCGACGAACGCCGATTCCGTCGCTAGTTATATAAAAAAAAATTTAACTTTTTCTTTTTTTGAAAATCCGTCGCTATTTTTTCCATTTCCGTTGTTAGTTCACGTCGCTAATCCAGTTTTATCCGACACATGTCGGATTCCGTCGTTGTTTCAGTCGCTAATTAGCGACGGACTCGATTCCGTCGCTATATAGTGTTTTTGTAGTAGTGACTAAGGAAGAAAGAATAGGAAGAAGTTATAAAGAAAATCTATTAATATATAAAAGTAAAGTTGGGTTTACCTCTCTCCCCTTAAATGTAGGGATAAAACTAATTTTCAACCTTTGATTTTATATGCTAAAAAATCAGAGCCATCCATTTATAAATTTTATCATTTAAATAAATAAATAAACACATTAACTTGGAGTAACTATAAGCTGTTAGTCTTAGGCCACGTCTCCTCGCCCCCTCCTCCTCACGCAGTTAACCCCTATCTCTCCATTACACAATTAACCCCCTCTCTCTCCACTTACACAGTAAACCCCCGCCCCCAACCGTCTCTCTCCTCTCAATCCCTCTATCTCTTCGTTCGGTTACACGTTAACCTCCTCTCTCTCCGCTTACACAGTAACCCCCCAACTGTCTCTCTCCTCTCAATCCCTCTATCTCACGTCACCCTCCCCTCTCTCTCTCTCTCTCCATTCAGTAATGGTTAATAGATTAACACCTCCTCTTTTCAAATAATTAATCTATCTCTGTCAAATTTTTATTATTTTACAAAGGCTTTATTCCCCACTTCGTAATTCACCTTCTCCTCGTAAATTCTCTATTTTGCTATTGACTCATTTATAATCTAATTTGACTTCTCACTATTATTTTATCTATTGACAACGACTTACTAGTTTTCGGAGAAGAGAAGAAAGCAAATTCAGATTGTTCAAGGTACAATTCATTCACATTTTTATACAAATCGTAATATACATTTATCATACCCGAATTCAATTTTTTATCACATAGTACCCTAACCCTAAGCCCACAACAACAAAAACAATCAATCATCTCCACCCAAGAAACATCATACCCCAAATCCGAATCTAGCAAAACACAAAACACAAAAAATAATCATGGATAACAACCGGCAAAATGGGTAATGAAAAGATCATAATAACTTCGATAGGGAAACTCCGTGGAGAAGATTGTTCGCCGGCGATGGCGTCAGGGAACAACTACGGAAGAAGCAATCGCGGTAAAAAATAAAATAAAATCAAACGCACACCGCGCGAGTCAAAACCGGCACAAATTTCCAATCAAAAAGTCATAAATTCAAACCCTCTTGGAAAAATAACACAACATATTGAAGTTCCTATCGCCGTCTCTCTCTCCCGCCTTCCCGGACCGCCTGGCGGTGCTGCCTTCTCTCTCTTTCCGCCGCCTTCCCGAACCGCCAGGCGGGAGGCCTTCCTATCGCCATCTCTCTCTCTCCGCCGCCTTCCCGAATCTCCGGGCAAGTGTCGCCTTCTCGATCTTTCCGCCGCCTTCCCAAGCCGCCGAGCGGGAGGCTTTCCTGTCTCCATCTCTCTCTCCGCATCCGATGATCTTTGATGATAGCAAAACAACATCTAAACCATATCCGATGATAGAGAGAAAGAGAGACAATAATGCAAGTAGTGATTAGATTATGACAGAGTGCGTAAATCTCTGCAGACAAATTATCCAAGCCGAGGTTTGGGCGAGGTTGATTTTGGATTAAGTTTGATCATTACTGATGGAATATACGGGTCACATCATCATACATATTGAGACGAAGTCATCTAAAAGCAATATAGAAGAATTACACCTATGACAAGGAGATGATTTATAGAATTATGCTTGTGATAAAGAGGAGATTTTGTTTAAGGCTAAGATCGGGAAGGTCAATTTCTTTTAGGTCTTAGTTCTTTTCAGCTTTTCCGTTACGATCAAGTCAAATTGGTTCACTACACCCTTAGTTTTCGCTATTGAAATTAACTGGATAACTTGCTGCGTACAATGCTACTAAAGCACATTATTAATTGAAAGTTAGAGAGTTCCCTTTCGAAAACTGAAAAAACAGCAAGGGAGTTTATGATGGAATTCATCTTAACTTGTTCCTTGATGACGATGAGTGTCTCGGGGCCCATCAAAAACTTGAGCAGTATTATCTGAATTTCCTGAAAATATTTTGCAAAAGTTCAGGGGTAATTCTTAAGAAGCAGTAAAAACTTAGAAAAACAAGTAATAAAGTGTCGAAACTAGTCTAATATGCTAGCATGAAAATTACCTTTTATCAAATGTAGTTGGAAAGTTCAGTATTCCGCTTTCCTTTACTTATGTGCAGTCTGCTTTCTTTATGTTCACCTTCACTGTGAAATGAAAACAACACATAAGATTATTATCTACACCATTTTTCTCCTTTTCAAATACAAGTTTGATAATTTAATTCTCCTTTAATAAATATCTCACTAGTCTCTAATGTTAATGTGAGATGGTCAAATGTCGTAACACACGATATCTTTTTATTAGATTGATTAACATAAATATTTGTAAACTTTATTGATCGACTTTAAAGTCTTACAAGGAAAAGAAAAAAGGAAAAAAAATAAGCAAAGAACAATCTTTTATTCGCTAATTTCTCAAAAAAAAAAAGAGAAAAATTAGTTACATTACTCACCCGAATCCGGCTCACCTAATAATGACGTCAGGAATGTGTTCAATTTTAGACCACTCTGTTCCTCTTTCCTTATCAAGAATTGCGTCCTTTAACAAGTTGCATCTCTGGATTTCTACCCTCACTAATTGCTTGAGATGTCCCATGGTGGCATGTGACGGCAAACACTTGAGATTTTGCAAAACCGAAGCTCCAACTCACGCAAAGATGTCAAGTTTCCTAGCCATTCTGGCAGCGATTCCAAACCATAAAAGGACCATATGACGAGGGATTTAAGTTGATGGAGATACTTGGATTGGGTTGGGGAGGCTCTTTACTTTATCCATTCCATACCCATTTAATTGTAGCTTCACAAGGGATTTCATACTCCTCATCATTGTTCTTTCTTTAGAGGTCGTTATCCTTGGGAATTGGTTTCTCCTATTCTCATTCAAACCACCAGGTAGTACATTACAGTACTCATAATTGGCATGTGGAAAAGGGAATGAATCCAGCTCGGGTTAAATGGACCAAGCTCTGCACTCTCAAGCCTTGGGAGACTTAATAGCCCAATTGGTAAACTAGTCATGTTTCGCAATGACTAATCTCTACCTTTCGAAGATTGACCAAAGGAGTCGGATCGGCAACAAGGTTTTGCATTTTCTCACAATGAACCAAGTACGGTTTACGGAGGGATGTGACACACTCTATATGTTTTGGGAAGAATATCATATTATGGCAAGAATCAATCCACAGTTCCTTTAGAGCAATTAAGTTCTTCAATGACATAGTGCAATGCTCGACGCTCTTGAAGCCGCAAATGTCAAGATACACAAGGTGTTTAAGAGGTGAGCCTCCATACCCTCGCATCTCCAACATCCATTGTGGCAATGCCTTAGCATAATAACCAGAAATTCTAAGGTAAGCCAAACCAGCGAGGAGGTTGTAAAGCTTCTAGCACCATCTTCCGATTTTCTAGTCGATCACCACTATCACCACCAAACTCAAGAATCAAGCTCGTTTATGCTTGTCTTCATCCCTAATGTTGTCACCTCGGCTTCTCGAATTTCCACACTTTGGAGATTCCAGATCTTTAATGTTCCCTTAAGGTTAGTTAAAGTCTGCAGCTCACTCAGCCTTCCGCCCCAATTTTCACTTGCACCTATTGATGGTAGTGTTTGGAGACAAGTTAGCATCCTCAAACCAACTCGGTATACCCATCGCAAGCATCACTTGTGATATGCCGTAGATTGACTAATTTATCGAATCCTTTTGGGAACTTAGGGAACATGTGTGTATGACAAACTCTCAAGGTATACAAATTGTAAAGTTTGGTAAAGCCATCGGAAGACTTGAGATTTCATTAGCACTTATATCTAAGTACCTCAAATGCTTTAGCTCACCTATTGAATCTGGCAACTCTTTTAGACCAACATGAACCAAGCTTAAGGCACGCAAACACTTGACCATCTCCATCTTGAAGTTGTCCAACTTAATTGGATGGGAAGATAAGAACAATGTCCGCAAATTGTTGTCGTGCTCCAACTTTTCTGCACTTTGTTGTTGAGAATCTAATAGAGATAGGTGCCGCACGTGGTAGGCATTGTCGTTTCTTGAAAGGTCTCGGGCTAAAGCATGGACAGCGTCGTGCATCTTACAGCTCAACAAGTCGCCCCACTTATCAAACTCTAAATCTTGAAAAAGGGAATTATTTATTAAAATATGAAAATATTCTTCGCCAACTTGCTCCATATCGTGATGAGGATGTAGAAGAAATCCCCGAGCCATCCAAAGTTGGATCAACTTATCCTTTTGAATTTTCTCGTCTTCTTGAAAGATCCCACGAGTACACGAAGCATCTTTTCAAGTGCAACAGATGGAAGATACTTGAAGCTTAACCTGATCGAGCGCAAGGTGATATCATCTACTTCATTCCATATGCCACTTTCTTCAATCTCCTTCCATTGATCTGTCTCTTTCCGAGATCGCATCAAGCTTGCAATTGTTTTGATCGCTAAAGGCACTCCATTACATTTTCCTAACATTTTCCTTGCTAAAGACTCCTTAATAGAATCTGACAAATCATCACCAATGCTTTGCTTGAGCAAAGACCAACTATCTACTTCCCATAACCCCCATAGTGGGTAAATGCGAGGATAATCCATGGGTTTCTTAAGATCCGCATCAACTGTCTTCAATTTTTCCAATACTTTCACATTACGCGAGGTTACCAAAATTGCACTACCCTTGGATCCACCAAAATACAATAAACAAGCTCTTAGAGGCTCCCACGATGTTTCAAATGTCGTCCAAATATCATCCAGGACAAGCAAATACTTCTTCCCTTGCAACTTATCTCGAACTTTCTTTTAATAGCTTCAATATCCGACATGGTGGATTGTTCACCGGATTGCTCAATCATGCCTTTTAACAATTGTTGGAAATCAAAATCATGAGAGACACAGATCCAGATTCGTTCTTTGAACCACTCATTTACTTCTTCGGTATGATATATTCTTCGACATAATGTTGTCTTTCCTAGACCTGAATCAATTATGCAAGTTATATTGTAATCCAAGTCCATTTTCAGGGAAACTATCATGTTTATGGTTAATTACAACGAGTGTAACTTAATGTGCTCAAGGATTATGAATCAGTTGTGGTAACTTTTGACCTATATATAAATGAAAGTTTAACAACTACGCACCCTCTACAGCAAGTATTAGTTGCTCAAAAGATTTCAACAAAAAACAATACCTAAAGCTTATTTCATCCAGCATTATTATTGTAGTGTGTACAATAGAAGAAATATTGTAGGCAACAATTTCCTCGTTAGACACTTACATGTACGATAAATTGCGTAATACCTCAAACGTTTAAATTATTAGCCCTTAAATTTATACATTTTATCTTGGACCTAATTTATATTTAGGCGACTTTAATGCTATTAAAATTAGTATAATTATCCTCACGTATCATTGCCATCCAATTAGAAAAAAAGAAAAAAGGGAGCTACATAAGATTTCATATCCATCCTCCATGCACCAAAGGTTTTATTTGTTTAAATTATGGAAGTAATTTACAAAATGTCATATTCATATTCAATATTAAAATTCAACACTTTTGACTTGGTGAAACAAAGCCTAATAGTATTGCATGATGTACCGTATTCATATTCAATAATACTAAACTCTTTTCGAGTGGTTAAACAAAAGTAAATTCCTAATGTCTTTATATAGAAAAAGATGCATGAATATCAATGAAGTATTCGCGTAATAGTAAAGATTAAGGTTCTAATATATTACGTCTCATGTTCGATTACTCCTTCCTCCATTATAAATGGTAATGGCCAAGGGATTTATCAAAATGAAAATTAGGCACATACCTGCCATGCCATGGATTCCTATGACATTAAGAAGTTTGTCGCTCTTACTGGCCTGAAGCAGCCATTCCATGATTTGGGCTTTGTCATGGTCCCTTCCTACCAGATCCCGACAATCTGCCTGTTCTCTTCGCAACTCAAGTCGGAGATCCTTCTCTGCGCCAGCCAGAGTACTAGAAGAACCGTCACCAACACCAGCAGCTACATCGATAAGTCTTATGCCGAGACGTTCAGCTGCAGCATGGACCTCAGCAATGGATTCCCCAAGGACTTCACCTTATGAGCCATTCTGAAGCGAAGCAGAAGAGGATTAGAGGAGCAGGAGAAGCAGAAGAACCGAGCCTTGGTCTTCAACCGGAGCATTGGCTTCATACCCTCCATGTCTCTCAAGGCAAGCTTGCGCTTGAGGAGTTCATAGGCATACTCATCCACCACGTCCTCAGCTCGGTATGCCACTTGCCCTACCTGCTCCAACCAGTCTTTCAGGAGCTCATTCTCCGATTTGGATGACCCGGATCCTAATTTGGATCCCGGCCCGGATAAGAGGCCTTTTAGCCCTCTCAGCTTCTTTTGGAAGGCCTTGAAGTCGTCCTTGAATCCCCACACCAGGATGATCTCGCCGTGAATTTGGGCAACAACAGCCTCCAGAAGAGACTGAGCTGACCCCTTCAACAGCTCCAAAACCATGTCCCCCATGTTTTCAATGTAACGCAATGATAATCAAATTCACAGAAAGAAAGTGTTTTGCGACTGCCTGGTAACTGGCATACAGAATTTAATTTATACTAGTACACTATAATGTTGTATGTCCGGATTCTTATTACCTATTGGTTTTAAGAAAGCTTTTATGAATAGGGACCTTCACGAAAGTATTGAATGGCCAAATGAATAGGGGTCTTCAACTTTTGATCGATAAACGTACTGTGAATTGAATGTCAGCATGTGCTATTTGTATTTGGGCCACTGTCATGGCTGGACAGGACATGACTGTATGGCCTATAATTCATTTTTATAGGGCCTTAGCCTTTAAATTTCACTACTTTAAATTATTGCTTTGAATTTCGCGTTTGTTTGTTATGAGAGACAGGAATATTAAATTTCATTCCCCACTTAGGCCTAAGTCATTTATTTCTTTTCCATTGTTTAGGTATTATCTTTACAAGTTGCTGTAAGTCTTAACTATTCCGAACGCACTCTTTGACTCCCTCGATTTTAAAATTAAATTTACTTTAACTAATTTTTTTCATTTCATAAAATCTATCACTTTACAATTTAGGGTGAGGTACTACTTTGTCAAACACTTACATTTTGAGATAAGTAGTGGTTTACATCCTTCAAAACACTAATTATTACCTCAAAAGTTACTGTGGAACACACCATAAAGGTGAAAAAAACTAATGTAAGCATATTTAAATTTTAAGTTTAAATATGCAACATGGTTTATTGAAAATTAAATTTAAAGGTAATGATTGGATTATGTGAACGATTGTTGCCACAGAAAAACCGATTTCGAAAAATTCACATTTAAAAAGTTGCGAAAATATGTTAAAAATCTTTTATAAAAATGATGAAGACTTTTAAAAAAAATACATGCATGACACAAAAATATTAGTTGCTTAAAAAACCAAATTATTCTAGGCATGTTGTTGATATTGATAAGTGTTTATGTGGGCTCAGCTCGCATTTACGTTTAGGCTCAAATCTCAAATTTCATATGAAAAAGTTGATTATGTCATATCTGATCAAACATCACATTAAGCACTTATTCTTCTCAACTAAGGAAGAAAGAATAGGAAGAAGTTATAAAGAAAATTTTTAGATAATAAATAAGTAATACATTTTATTATATTCTTATGCTTTTAATTATTAAGTCTTTGTTCAATCCACTAATGATTTTGAAAAAAATAGCCCCAAAAAACAAGGAAAAACCTTCAAGGTATCTAGCATTGATATAATATAATATCAAATAATGGGTTTTTAAAAAAAAAAAATTACTTCTCAGCATCAGCCTTTCATCATCAGCCTATTTGGGACGTCAAAGCATGAATTGATAAAATCAGACTTAAGAAATTGGTTGATAAGTTTAATACACTCAAATTTCTGTCTCTAACATCAGCTCATATATATAATCACTGTATTAAAATTGTAAAAATATATTGTAAATCAACCTCCATAAACCGTAAAATTGATCTCACTTTTGAGCAAACTTGAGCTCTTCCAAAGCTGATTATTGCTTCGAATATGGCACCGAGCTAGCTCAAATATTCTCGCGAGCAATGACTAAACTCATTCAGCAGAATCTCCTCTGCAAAAACTTCCAGCAAGACCCTCAAATTGGCCCAGGTAGTAGAGAGAATGATCGTCATAGTTTATTACATTACACTTTCTTCAGATCTATGTAAATGGAACTCCCAAACAGAGGATAAAATGTGTGTTAACTTCAAAAGCCGGGGAATTTGGGGAACTTGGGGAAGCTATCTCCATAGTAGGAAGCTGTTCCAACCATAAGTGCAACTGTGGCACCTTGGACGACAACACGGGCTCTCATCAATTTCTGACCCAACTGTGAATTGCCTTGCCTAAAACTTATTAGCCCTGCCGTCAAAACTCCAGCAGTCATCAAGGCACCTGAAAAAATGTAAAATTGAAAGTCATCAGGATGTCGCTGTACGCAAATGGCCCAGTTTATGATGGAATTCATCTTAACATGTTCCTTGATGACAGTAGTGCCTCGGGGGCCATCAAAAACTTGAGCAGTATTACCTGAATTTCCTGAAAATATTTTGCAAAAGTTCAGGCGTAATTCTTAAGAAGCAGTAAAAACTTAGGAAAACAAGTAACAAGTTGTCTAAACTAGTCTAATATGATAGCATGAAAATTACTTTTTATTAAATGTAGTCGGAAAGTCCAGTATTCAGCTTTCCTTTACTTATGTGCAGTCTGCTTTCTTTATGTTCACCTTCACTGTGAAATGAAAACAACACATAAGATTATTATCTACACCATTTTTCTCCTTTTCAAATACAAGTTTGATAATTTAATTCTCCTTTAATAAATATCTCACTAGTCTCTAATGTTAACGTGAGATGGTCAAATATCGTAACAGACGATATCTTTTTATTAGATTGATTAACATAAATATTTGTAAACTTTATTGATCGACTTTAAAGTCTTAAAAGGAAAAGGAAAAGGAAAACGGACAAAAAAAAAAAAAGGCAAAGAACAATCTTTTATTTGCTAATTTCCGAAAAATAAAAGAGAAAAATTAGTTACATTACTCACCTGGTCCATTGAATAATGACGTCGGGAATGTGTTCAATTTTAGACCACTCTGTTCCTCTTTCCTTATCAAGAAATGCGTCCTTTAACAAGTTGCATTGGTCGATTTCTACCCCCACTAATTGCTTGAGATGTCCCATGGTGGCATGTGACGGCAAACACTTGAGATTTGGCAAACACTGAAGCGTCAACCCACGCAAAGATGTTAAGTTTCCTAGCCATTCTGGTAGAGATTCCAAACCATCGAAGTCACATATTCCGAGGGATTTAAGTTGATGGAGATACTTGGATTGGGTCGGGGAGGCTCTTTACTTTATCCATTCCATCCCCATAAACATATAGCTTCACAAGAGATTTCAATATACTCCTCATCATTGTTCTTTCTTTAGAGGTCGTTATCCTTGGGAATTGGCTGCTCCTATTCTCATTCAAACCACCAGGTAGTACATTACAATACTCATAATTGGCATGTGGAAAAGGGAATGAATCCAGCTCTGGGTTAAATGGACCAAGCTTTGCACTCTCAAGCCTTGGGGAACTTAATAGCCCAATTGGTAAACTAGTCATGTTTACGCAATTACTAATCTCTACCTTTCGAAGATTGACCAAAGGAGTCGGATCGGCAACAAGGTTTTGCATCTTCTCACAATTAACAAAGTGCGGTTCCTGGAGGGATGTGACACACTCCAGATATTTTGGGAAGAATATCATATTATCGCAAGATTCAATCCGCGAGTTCCTTTAGAGCAATCAAGTTCCTCGGTGACATAGTGCAATGCTCGAGTCTCTTGAAGCCGTAAATGCAAAGATACACAAGGTGTTTAAGAGGTAAGCCTCCATACCCTTGCATCTCCAACATCCATTCTGGCAATGCCTTAGCATAATAATCATAAATTGTAAGGTAAGCCAAACTAGCTGGAGGTTGTAAAGCTTCTAGCACCATCTTCCGATTTTCTAGTCGATTATCACTATCAAAACCAAACCCAAGAATCAAGCTCTTTATGCTTTTCTTCATCCCTACTGTTGCCACCTCGGCTTCTCGAATTTCCACACTTCGGAGATTAGAGATCTTTAATTTTCCCTTAAGGTTAGTTAAAGTCTCGCAGCTCACTCGACCTTCCGCCCCAATTTTTACTTGCATCTATAAATGGTAGTGTTTGGAGACAAGTTAGCATCCCCAAACCAACCGGTATACCCATCTCAACAAAATAACTCTGTGATATGCCGTAGATTGACTAATTTATCGAATCCTTTTGGGAGCTGAGGGAACACGCGCACACCAACTCTCAAGGTATACAAATTGTAAAGTTTGGTAAACCCATCAGGAAGACTTGAGATTGGATTAAGCCTAATATCTAAGTACCTCAAATGCTTTAGCTCACCTATTGAATCTGGCAACTCATTTAGACCAACATGAAACAAGCTTAAGGCACGCAAACACTTGACCATCTCCATCTTGAAGTTGTCCAACTTACTTGGATGGAATGATAAGAACAATGTCCGCAAATTGTTGTCATGCTCTAACTTTTCTGCACTTTGTTGTTGAGAATCTAATAGAGATAGGTGCCGCACGTGGTAGGCAATGTCGTTTCTTGAAAGGTCTCGGGCTAAAGCATGGACAGCGTCGTGCATCTTACAGCTCAACAAGTCGCCCCACTTATCAAACTCTAAATCTTGAAAAAGGGAATTATTTATTAAAATATGAAAATATTCTTCGCCAACTTGCTCCATATCGTGATGAGGATGTAGAAGAAATCCCCGAGCCATCCAAAGTTGGATCAACGTATCCTTTTCAATTTCCTCGTCTTCTTGAAAGATCCCACAAGTACACGAAGCATCTTTTCGAGTGCAACAGATGGAAGATACTTGAAGCTTAACCTGATCGAGGGCAAGGTGATATCATCTACTTCATTCCATATGCCACTTCCTTCGATCTCCATCCATTGATATGTCTCTTTCCGAGATCGCAGCAAGCTTGCAATTGTTTTGATCGCTAAAGGCACTCCCTTACATTTGCCTAACATTTTCCTTGCTAAAGACTCCTTAATAGAATCCGACAAATCATCACCAACCCTTTGCTTGAGCAAAGACCAACTATCCGGTTCCGATAACCCGCGTAGTGGGTAAATGCGAGGATAACCCATGGGTTTCATAGGATCCGCATCATATGTCTCCAATTTTTCCAATACTTTCTCATTACGCGAGGTTACCAAAATTGCACTACCCTTGGATCCACCAAAATACAATAAACAATCTCTTAGAGGCTCCCATGCTGTTTCAAATGTCATCCAAATATCATCCAGAACAAGCAAATACTTCTTCCCTTGCAACTTATCTCGAACTTTCTTTTTAATAGCTTCAATATCCGACATGGTGGATTGTTCGCCGGATTGCTCTATCATGCCTTTTAACAATCGTTGGAAATCAAAATCATGAGAGACACAGATCCAGATTTGTTCTTTGAACCACTCAGTTACTTCTTCGGTCTGATATATTCTTCGACATAATGTTGTCTTTCCTAGACCTGAATCAATTATGCAAGTTATATTGTAATCCAAGTCCATTTTCAGGGAAACTATCATGTTTATGGTTAATTACAACAGTGTAACTTAATGTGCTCAAGGATTATGAATAAGTTGTGGTAACTTTTGACCTATATATAAATGAAAGTTTAACAACCACGCACCCCTACAGCAAGTATTAGTTGCTCAAAAGATTTCAACAAAAAACAATACTAAAGCTTATTTCATCCAGCATTATTATTGTAGTGTGTACAATAGAAGAAATATTGAAGGCAACAATTTCCTTGTTAGACACCTACATGTATGATATATTGCATAACACCCCAAACGTTCAAATTATTAGCCCTTAAATTTATGACATTTTATCTTGGACCTAATTTATATTTAGGCGACATTAATGCTTTTAAAATTAGTATAATTATCAAAATATCATATTCGTATTCAATATTAAATTTCAGCACTTTTGACTTGGTGAAACAAAGCCTAATAGTATAGCATGATGTACCATATTCATATTCAATAATATTAAACTCTTTTCGAGTACGTCAACAAAAGTAAATTCCTAATGTCTTTATAGAAAAAGATGCATGAGTATCAATGAAGATGAAGTATTGGCGTAATAGTAAAGATTAAGGTTCTAATATATTATGTCTCATGTTCGATTACTCCTTTCTTCAATATATAAATGGTAATGGCCAAGGGGATTTATCAAAATGAAAATTAGGTACATACCTGCCATGCCATGGATTCCAATGACATTAAGAAGTTTGTCGCTCTTACTTGCCTGAAGCAGCCATTCCATGATTTGGGCTTTGTCATGGTCCCTTCCTACCAGATCCCAGCAATCTGCCTGCTCTCTTTGCAACTCAAGTCGGAGATCCTTCTCTGCGCCAGCCAGAGTACTAGAAGAACCAGCACCAACACCAGCAGCTACATCGATAAGTCTTATGCCGAGACGTTGAGCTTCAGCATAGACCTCAGCAATGGATTCCCCCAAGGACTTCACCTTATGAGCCATTCTGAAGCGAAGCAGAAGAGGATTAGAGGAGCGAGAGAAGCAGAAGAACCGAATCTTGGTCTTCAACCGGAGCATTGGCTTCATACCCTTCATGTCTCTCAAGGCAAGCTTGCGCTTGAGGAGTTCATAGGCATACTCATCCACCACGTCCTCAGCTCGGTATGCCACTTCCCCTACCTGCTCCAACCAGTCTTTCAGGAGCTCATTCTCCGATTCGGATGACCCGGATCCTAATTTGGATCCCGCCCCGGATAAGAGGCCGTTTAGCCCTCTCAGCTTCTTTTGGAAGGCCTTGAAATCATCCTTGAATCCCCACACCAGGACAATCTCGCCGTGAATTTGGGCAACAGCAGCCTCCAGAAGGGACTGAGCTGACCCCTTCACGAGCTCCAAAACCATGTCCCCCATGTTTTGAATGTAACGCAATGATAACCAAAGTTACGTGAGATTAATTAATTCAACAGAAAGATAGTGTATTGTGACTGGCTGGTAAATGGCATACAGAATTCAATTTATACTAGTACAATAAGTACATGAAGTCGTTGTTAAGAAAACTAAAGTTGATGATGCTTACTCACTCTCCAAGGAAATTACCAAGGATCTATTCTAACTTCAACTCCTTATATAAGAATATTACAAAAAGAATCAACCATGCCTCAGATGAAAAAAAAAAAAACAGTATTCTTACCGTGTAACTTATGATTAAGAATTATGTATAAGAGAATATAATAATGTGTGTTGTGTCATATAAGATAAATCGGATAACTTAACTTCTACTAATTTATCAATCATCTACGTAATTTTGCTCAAAAATACCACTTAACCTTCTCAAATATTTAAAAATGCTACTTTACTTTGTTATCCTTTTCTTTTTCATCTAAAAATACCCCAATACACATTGAACCCTATGGTCTTTTGTTTTTCTTTCGGGAGGTAAGGTATATTGTTAAGAGGTTCTTCTAGTAGGAACCTGGTTAGCCACTAACCTAAACATCATGGGGATCTGCTATATGATAACATTTTTCCCAACCTCCTTCGATATCTACAGTAATCAACATAGGGGATGAAAACTAAGTTATTTTAGTCCTAGTTTTTCACACAATAAAAATCAACAGTGTTGGGAGCTCAGGGAAAAAGTTTATGGTATGATCTGATTTTGTTTGGTTATACCTTCAAAAATTTCGAAAAAAAATATGTATTTTTAGGCGGTCCAATTTTCATGACATATGAAGTAATATTTATATTATTGCGAAGTTGTAAGAGGATATTATAGTAAATTATATTCTTGTGTAAAACAAAGGGGAAAAAATATTACACAACAAATAAGATCTGTAAGAACACACCTACAAAATCAGAAACAGCAAAATTTGATTTTTGTTATGAAAAAATTACAGTTTATGTTCATAAATGTGCAAAAAAAATAAAAATTTGTAAATATAATTTTTGTTAAAAAAATAAATTTACACAGTAGCTTATTGATTGATTGTCCTTGAGTGGCTGCATCCTCTTCATATTGTTTTTCTCATTCTTTTGCACTATTATTTTCTATTAGGTCCTGTTTTCTTCAATTTTAATTTATAATGTTGTAACTTTTTATGTCTTTCACAGATTCTTACAACCGCTTATTACACTCGACATCGTATACAATTATAATTACAATTGTTTTACAGATTTTCAAACTTGTTACAGATTGTTTACAAACTATTACAAAACCCGTGTAACCCCTTATAGCTAAAAGAACAGGGCATTAAGCACTTATTTCATGTAATTAATTTTTGCAACAAAAATATATTTATAACCGTATTTTCATTACCTTGTTTTGTTGTATGAAAATTTTATATTGACACAATTAATATTATTACAAAGTACATAATCATGTCCTTCAAAAAAAGTACGTAATCATGATTACATTAAAAAGTTGATTATGTCATATCTAATCAAACATCACATTAAGAGCTTGTTCTTCTCAACTAAGGAAGAAAGAATAGGAAGAAGTTATAAAGAAAATTGTTAGATAATAAATAAGTAATACATTTTATTATATTCTTATGTTTTCAATCCACTAATGATTTTTTTAAAAAATAGCACCAAAAAACAAGGAAAAACCTTCACGATATCTAGCATTGATATAATATAATATCAAATAATGGGTTTTTTTTAAAAAAAAAAATTACTTGTGAAAAACTTGCTATCCTGAAATACTCATTTGTCATCAATCATTTCTCAGCATCAGCCTTTCATCATCAGCCTATTTGGGACGTCAAAGCATGAATTGATAAAATCAGACTTAAGAAATTGGTTGATAAGTTTAATACACTCAAATTTCTGTCTCTAACATCAGCTCATATATATAATCACTGTATTAAAATTGTAAAAATATATTGTAAATCAACCTCCATAAACCGTAAAATTGATCTCACTTTTGAGCAAACTTGAGCTCTTCCAAAGCTGATTATTGCTTCGAATATGGCACCGAGCTAGCTCAAATATTCTCGCGAGCAATGACTAAACTCATTCAGCAGAATCTCCTCTGCAAAAACTTCCAGCAAGACCCTCAAATTGGCCCAGGTAGTAGAGAGAATGATCGTCATAGTTTATTACATTACACTTTCTTCAGATCTATGTAAATGGAACTCCCAAACAGAGGATAAAATGTGTGTTAACTTCAAAAGCCGGGGAATTTGGGGAACTTGGGGAAGCTATCTCCATAGTAGGAAGCTGTTCCAACCATAAGTGCAACTGTGGCACCTTGGACGACAACACGGGCTCTCATCAATTTCTGACCCAACTGTGAATTGCCTTGCCTAAAACTTATTAGCCCTGCCGTCAAAACTCCAGCAGTCATCAAGGCACCTGAAAAATGTAAAATTGAAAGTCATCAGGATGTCGCTGTACGCAAATGGGCATAGAACATCAACCAAAAGACAAACTATAAGACTTGGTGAACTTCAATCGCCAAAAAGAATTATAAGCATATATGAGCATATTTGGAGAATTCCTTTCTTTACTATGTTGACAGAGTCAATAGTGTGTAAATTTCTAGCCTTAGATATATACAGGAGGGAATGTCTAGTGAAGTGACTATCTACTCCTACACATATTGATGCATTCTTACTCGAGGCCCCATTAGGTGCATGAAACAAACCCTCCACTTGAGAGTCAATCTCCACCTGCATCAAAACCCTAATGCCAGTCCTGTAAGAAGCCTCTTAAACAGGTTGTATCATCATGGCAGCAACCAGGACAATCTATTATTGGAAATTCGGAATACTAATCGGGAAGTTCATACAGGAACATGAATACAAAAGCAAAATTAGTAGCTGTAAACTCTCAAAATCAATAACCTAGGGAGTCATAGGTGCTGTTTCAAAGACAGATATACAGAGAAGTATGGGCTGAATGTAATTGGGTTTTTCCCTCTCTGGTTATTGATGAACTTCACATCCCTAGCACAGTGTGGGGCAGACGAAAATCAAACAATCTAGTTCAACATCACAATGTAAAACAACCAGACTAAAAAGAATACTTAGAAAGCCACATTGCACAAATTTGACAACTATAGACCATGATCAATAATCATGTCTATGAATTACGGTACACAAATCCATCTTCAAATACAAATATTCACAAGTTGATCACTTGCAAATTGGTGGTTGGATAAATGGTTCTGCTTCAGAAACCTCACAACTATAGTTTCTTATGAGATGCCTCTAGCCTACTCAAAATCTCAAGCTATTATCCGTATCAGCTACACGGCAAAGCAGGACATCGCAAGATCCATGAAAGGAATGAATCAAGATCAAACAAAAGATAGGCATCTCAACTCTTAAAATATTGGGGCATTATACAGGAAAAAATTGGAACAAGCCACTAGGGCACATTACAAGTCGTGTGCAATGTGTCAAATCCAAGTTGGACAAATTTACAAACAGTAGTTCTCTCGGCAGATACGAACAGCCAACAGTGACCAATGATAGTGAGTGTTGTGACCAATGGTCCGAACAGCCCCCTCAAATATCTTCAGCAGTTTATCAATATCACGCAGGGTTAAACAAGCAAATAGTTGATAAAGAATTGTTACAATCACTAAACATCTAATATGAGACTTTAAACCCAAACTTTCAACATCTGCAAATTATCTACTAGCCAACTCTTGGATGGTCTCCTTTCTGTAGCTCACTTGACGCAATCTTTGAAAATGCGCTCCTTGCTAATTGCAATTTCAACTTAAAATTTCTCAACCACGTACAAGGTCTTTCCATCACAAAAACGGAATAAAAGTAACAGCCACAAAACATCCTCAACTTACATCAGCCATTTTCTTCTCAAAACATAGCTCATACGCAGTGGAACTAGAACCTCTCCCACTTTATTCTGACAACATCACATAGAGTTACTATAGTAACATTTGACATGCCAGCGGAAGAAGAATAGAAGATATTTCTCAACATGAAAGGTGAAAAAGAAAAACAATAACAACGAAACCGATTCCAAATGAACATATGACAAGAACTGATGAAGGTGGTTGTACCTAACCTAAATCCAGTAGAAGACGAGGGTATAAATCAGGAAACACAACCACCAGCATCTCCGACCATATAAGCAGTAACTAACCACTTCAACTTTGCACTTCAAACTCGAAACAGGCAAACATAATCTAATTAAAGACAAAGCCGCAAGAAAAGTGTCCTGAATAGGCAACATAAGCACTACCCACCTTGAAAGCCGATGAATGCAATGTGGCCACAATGGCTAACACCCCTCCACCTATAAGCTGTAATCACTTGACATATACACCCCAAAGATTTCAAATGCTCAAATCTTTCAATATATACCAATCACATGAAGTAATTCCACTGAAAACACCGGCAGCCAAATAATCATCGACCACATCCACTGGCAACTACAAACCTGTTAGGAATTTTGAGCGACTTGATGCGGAAGTGTAATATAGGATGTCTTATGATAATCAAAAATTCGAACAAATAAAGGTACTAAATCAATGGACTCCATCAATTTACGTGAAAAACCCAACTCGGGAAAAACCACGGAGGCGACAAACAATTCACTATGAATTTGAGAAAATACAAAATGATCACAATCGAACAATGATTTGATCAACGATAAGAATCTCTAATTCTCTCACAATATTTCTCTCAAACTCACTCAACAATGTTTGGGAATTAAGATCACTAATTTTCAGCTTGGCTCTCCCTGAATTTCTTTGGCTTGGCCTTCTCCTGTAAAGCCTTCACATATTTATATGATAATGTGGGGATTTATCCCATTAATTTACTGCCCCACTTAACAAGAAATGCTCCTAATTTCTTGCTAATAACTGCTGCCATACTTGTCCCTTAATTAACGTAATTAAGGACCTTAATGCTGCTGCCCATGTCCCTTGAACCAAGCTGGAAAATAGCTCCAAGACCCTAATGCTTGCTGAAAATTAGCCCACAAACAATGCCCACTTATCCCTTAATTAATGGGACTAATAATGCTCCAAAAACCTCTCCACAAGTTCCACTAAATGGCTGCCCATGACACCTTAAATATCCCAGAAAAATAGGCAATTTCGCTGCCCATATTCGCTGCCCCGAAACCACGTAAAAAAATGCCCAGAAACGCAGCCCACAACTCTTGTAAAATCTGTCACATATATTGGAGATTTGAGCCACACCTAACAATACCTCCTGCCCTTTTTTTCCCCTCAAATCTCAACTCCTGAAAATTCAATCCCTACTGTGGCAAAGGTGGAAATACTGGACTCCTATTTTCAAACAGACAGCATCAACTAAAGAAAAGTAAATAATTCATTTCTTTTTCATTTACACCAAGATCCATGAGTTCAAACTTCAGTTTGCGAATTAGTTCCTCCTATTTCATCATATTTCTAAGAAACTAAAATCTAGGGCACCAAAATCTCCCAAACTTACATTTTTAAACGAAAATAATTCCAACCACAAGAGCAGAAGGGAAGAAAACAAAATCTTTATAATACAAGCTCTAGAGCAACTTTTTAACAAAAATTAAAGAATTGGAAGAGGGAAATTGATCTTACCAATCGGGACTAAAGGGTTCCTGACGCGCTTCTTCTCTTCGAAGAACACTTCGATGCTGGGTTCTGGGCTACCCATTTCCTCCCTTTCTGTATGAAACCCAAATCAAAATCAAAGCAAAAACAAGAGCTGATGACGAAATCTGAATTGGGTGTGTTTATAAGAAAAGGCCCCTTCTTTCTCCATAATATAACTCCTCTCCCCCTCTGATTTTTCTCACAGGGTATGCGATTCGCTAAGATGCCACGCCAACCCCCACGAAGCTCAAACCAACTTCAGCATTCAATAGGCACATCTGGGTAGTGCCCATATTCATTTTCAGCTAGAATAGGCTCCGATTTGGGCAACCCAAACAAATGGGTTAAGTTGGATGGGCCGAAGCACTTTCTTGTCCAACCCATGTTTTCTTCCTATTCCTTCCCAATCCCATTGATTTGATACAAGTCATAACTTATTACATGGGATGGGAGGATGTTAGCTAGCCCCGGAAAACTGTTCATTCACTTTGTCTACGAATTTGATTAAGTTCGAATTTATTCATGTTTCGAGTAAATGATATTTCTATCTAAATAGGATAATTTTGGTTCAGATTGATTTTAAATTAGCTAATATCTAATATAAGAAATTTGTGTTAAAAAAAAACCAACTATAAATATTATACATATTTGTCTCATATAAGTAGTATGCAAAATATGACATTGTATTTAAATCTATATTTTGACTAAATCACCAAATTTGTCTCACCTGTTTGGCCTTTATAGGTTGCTTAATCTTTACTTATTCTATTGGCAACCTTTTTCTAAACTATGCAAAATACTTTGCTCCTTTCACTAAAGATCTCTTCTATTTGAGCAAATATGCAAATTTCAAAAAGTGGCATAACCAACTATGCTTCCTACTACTTCACGCTCTACCTAATACAGGTATTTGACATCACCCTCTCCTCAAAAACAAGTTTTAGGAATTCCTCTAAGATTTTTATCCGAGTGTATCTTACTTTCTTACTTATCTTTCACATTAAACCAAAAAAATAGCTCGAAATTTAATGTAAGTAGTGTATCCTCTATCAAATACAAAAGACTTTTAAATTGTAACATATGATCAACAACATTAAATTGAATCTTGTGTATATCAAAATTAGTATATCACCTTTTTAAATCTATATAATTAAATTAAATCTTATGTATATCAAAATTATTCTTTGCCACTCAAAATAACCCCAAAACAAATAAATAAATAAAAGTTTCTCAAGCATGCCTTTGGTTACTTTTTTTCCCCATTTTTTAAAGGGTTTTGCTTTATTTTTATTTTCATTTTTTTTGTTTTTTAAAAGCAGCAGCCTTTGTTATCGCCGGAGCAAAGCAAACTGATCGAGGAAGGCAAAACGCCAAGCCTAACAGCTAACACAAAAACAATGGAGAGCGTGTGTTTTAGTGAGGAGAATGAGATTCTTGTGACCTACCTCTAATTCAATTCTCTCTCTTCTTCAATACGCCCAAAATACAGCTGCCTGCCCACATCATCAAAATTACAGAAAATTCTCATCTTTTTACATTCTGGGAGTGGGATCTCTCTTTTTCATTGGAATAATTCTGGGTTTCCATTTTTGGGTGCTGGAATGGCTACAAATGCTTCAAAGTTCATCAAATGTGTGACTGTGGGAGATGGGGCTGTGGGCAAAACTTGTATGCTAATATGCTATACCAGTAATAAATTCCCCACTGTGAGTTCTCTTCCTCCACTTTTCTTCTGCTAAATATCTTATCTGGATCTCTCAATTTGGATCAGTTTTAATGGCTTGTAATGTTTTGAGTCTTTATTTTATTGTTGCTTCAAGTTTGGACTTTTATTATTATCATTTTTGGATTATGCCTTCTGGGTATTGCAGCTTTTTCTGCCTTTTATGTTGGATTCCTAACCTAAAAGCTGTATCTTAGACTTTAGTCCAAGTAAATTAAGGAATCTTCATAGTTTTTAACTTGTCTTTCTTGATTTTATCATTTGTTCTGCTAATTGTTATGATTTATGCTATTTTTGGCAATGATTTCTTGGAAGCAATGATAGAGCTGCTGCTCTCTTACCAGGACTACATCCCAACTGTATTTGACAATTTCAGTGCAAATGTGGTAGTTGAAGGTACTACTGTGAACTTAGGCCTCTGGGATACAGCTGGTGAGCTTTGTGTTTGATCCATTGATCTACATTTCTTTGTTGCTTGTTGTTGTTGTTGTTACTTTAATGAGGTTTTTTATTGCATTGCTGTAAACGGGGTTCACAAATTTCAATTTTGATGTTTCTAGTCTATGTTTTGTAGGGCAAGAAGACTACAACAGATTAAGGCCTCTGAGCTACCGAGGGGCTGATGTTTTCGTCTTGGCTTTTTCGTTGGTCAGTCGTGCCAGCTATGAGAATGTGCTAAAGAAGGTGTATTTTCATTGCAGGATGCAGACTGAGGGCTTTTTAGTAGTTATAGCTTCAATTGAGGATGTTAGGTTTGTCATTCTTTTGGATTAGCATTTACTTCATTATGCAAATCTTGATACCCTATTTCTTGGTCAGTGGATCCCAGAGCTTCAGCATCATGCACCCGGAGTTCCATTAGTACTGGCCGGCACCAAATTAGGTAAGGGAGTGGTATTTGCTTGGAAGTTCTGAAAGCATTCTACTTCATTCTTGTTATGGATCTTTGCTTTGTGACTTGATAGATCTCACAAGTTTATGAAGGCACTAGTCTTCACAGTTTATTGTGAATTGATTTCGTCACTGAAACATTTTATTTTTAGTCTTTGGAGCAAAGCAAATTAAATGTTCAACATCTTTTATGATGAAGTCTTCAGTTTAAGTTGTATGTCTAAGATAATATCACAAACGTGTGCAGATGGCTTCTCATGTATATTGGATGTCTAGAACAATTATCCACTGACTTTTACAGTAAAATTTTGCATTTTATTCTCTCTTACCATCCTGAAGTAAATTCCATGTGATGTTTGGTCATTAACCTAAAGCCTCTTTCGAGGTTGGTAATTGGATGGTTTTGATTTTGGGATGGACCGGGTTTATGCAACCGTCACAACTGTCTCTTGCAACATCAAACCTGAAACATGCTTCAGGACCACCTGTTGGATTAGTACTGTGTGAGTCAAAAGTTCTCAAAGACGATTGCTTAAGATGCTCTCTACATATAAGAACTCTGCCTACAATAGCCTGCATACATGTAACAGTATATCAAATATCACCTCAGGTTCCTGTATACGGGAATTTGTGCCCCATGTCACCCTTCTCTCTCTCTTTTGTATGCTTGCTCTTGTGTGACACCCAGTGTGTTTTTAGGAGCAAGAGGATTTTGGTGCTTTGCAGTGAGCAACTGTGCTTTCATTAATGCACGTAGAATTGATTGTCCTGTCTGTTTGGTTTGGCCAAGAAAGGGGAAAACAGATAATTATCATTGAAAGTTGGATGATTCAAATTGTCTCTCCTTCCCAGCCTTCTTTTGGTATTGAAGCTATGTAAGACCACAGTCCACATGATGTAAACTACAAAATGGAGCTCTGCCCTCTCCCTGCCTTGGTCTATAATATCATTTATTGTGATTATCTTCTTGTTAAGTTTTTGTAATTTTGCATAATTTTCAATTGTGCTTCTAGACCTTCGAGGGGACAAACATTTCTTAGCTGATCACCCTGGATTGGTGCCCGTTAGCACATCTGAGGTATGATTCATAGCCTCAAAAATATATATACTTATTAGAAATTGTTGCGTACTTGTATGACTTGACAATAGTGGCTGTTGTTGAATTAGGGGAGGAACTCCGTAAGCAGATTGGTGCTATGTATTATATTGAGTGCAGTTCTAAGACTCAGCAGGTAATGATGAATTGTCGAAGTTGGTCGAAATTTTGGATTATCTTCATTTACATCTTTGCAACTATGACATACAGCATGAGTCTCCCTGGATTTTGGAAATACAGAGATCTTTATGCATTTGGAATATGATATATTAATAGATGTCTGAACATAAGAGTTTTCCACAACTATGTCGTGTAGGATCCTTTTTTTTGGGGGAGGGGGGTGAAATATGATACATCATGGTCCTTTGACATCTGATGCGGTGATGCCTCAAAAAAATTAAGAAAGGTCTAACATTCTTTTTGCTTGTCCTTTTGATCTGCCTAAGCTCCGCAAGTTGAACACAACCCTGATTGCACTGGTAGATCAGAGATTCTTGTTGTTGATTAAGCATACCCCTCCTAACATTATTTGGTGTAAAGCTTATACTGTGTGGCTTTGATCTCGTTGTTGGCTAGTCCTTGCATTGAGTGAATAGTAATTCATTTGTTTCTGATCAGGTAACAACTTTCTGATTTCGTTTTTCTCTACAATCACAGAATGTGAAGGCTGTTTTTGATGCTGCAATCAAGGTAGTAATCAAGCCGCCTCAGAAACAAAAGGAGAAGAAAAAGAAGGCAAGCCAAGGGTGTATAATGTAAGCAATTACCTATCTTTGCTTTTGTTTCTGTTTGAGAGTGTCATTATAATGAGCCGTCATTTCCGTGTCTGAAGATTGAAAGTAGTGTTGGTATGACCAAGCGACTATGTTGCTCCAACTCAACCACTACGAGTATCTGACATGGATTATGGGTATCACTGTATGAGTGTTGGACTCTGACCACTTTTTAAAAATTTTCGAATCTTCCGAGAGGGATTGGTCGGAAATGGAAAAGAATGGAACAACATTACATGGATTTTTGTACACATTGATCTGTTTATTTATATTTTGATTTCGGGTTTTTAACAGGAACTTCTGCGGTGGAAGAAGCTTCACCTGTTTCAAGTGAAGTAATAGTGAAATGCAGCGGACATCCCTCTGTAAATGTAGTTTCTAACATTCTTTCTCTAATCAATCTGTCCTCAAACTATCAAGATATGTTGGCATCTATAGGCATAGTAATATAAATTAGTGTTTTTCTTGCGAAAAGAATTGAGCTCTTATTTTTTCCTCTTCCTCCAAGTGATGCTGTGAGTTTCTTTTAATGATATATAACATATTGTTAGAAATATTTGGTGAACTGCAGATTAGGGTTGCTTTCTAATCATCAATGAGAATGAACTATTTCGCAATCCAAATCCATCCAGCTCCTGAAATCTCCCTACCGACTACATTTTGACGGTTTTTGAACATAAAGTTCATCAAATATGTAGTATGCACAAGTTAATGGAGATATATATATATATAGATATATAGACGCGCACACACGTTGTTGACCTCTCTATGGCCCGCAGCAGTAGGATTCATCGTTATCGTCTTGGCTTGCTAGTAATCAATGGGGCAGAGTTCACATGAATTAGCCGCGAAACCGCAGCAGTAGGATTCATCGTTATCGTCTTGGCTTGCTAGTAATCAATGGGGCAGAGTTCACATGAATTAGTCGCGAAATTGTGATTGAAAGATAAGAACATATGTAGCGGAATCATGGATTAGGAGAAAGTTAGAAATCAAACTCAACAACACTTGAGCCTTATTGCTTCTATTACTACGTACTAATTGGAGCCTGGTGGAATTTATGTTCGACCACTTGACCCCCGTATGTAAGTTGCCATACCAGGCGTAGTTACCGTACTTTTCTCTAGATTCATGACTGTATTGCAGAGTAGATTCATGACTGTATTGCAGAGAAGAGAGACCGAGAAGAAGGGCCTGTACTTTTTCTTTAAGCTTACTGCTTACAGCTCCTTACAAATATCTTACAGATGCTCAATGTTTACTGCTGTTGCTTACGGCAAAAAAGAACAGGCTTGGAAGGTCTTTAGTATTGACCCCATATTTCTGCTGTAGCCAACGAGATGAAAATGAAATACATAAGCTTTCAACATTGCTAACTAGTCTTCTAAACTATAGACAATTCAGACAAACTCGGACCATGTTAGCCTGCATGCCCAATAGCTGCTTAGCACAATACAGTCATTGAGGTTCATAGTGTTCAATGAATCTCGATACTGGCAAGTAAACAAGTGCCATAATTGCACGATCATAGTCGCATATACGGCATTTGGTTGGATGTAATGGAACACAATGCAATGCAATGCAATCATGATTGCATAGTTTTCAGGATCCATAGTTACAAAGTAATTTTTCAATTACAATATTTGCATAAAACTAAATAAGGTAAAGGATACATAATTACAAATTTGTTTACATTACAAGGTTCGTTACATCCAACCGAACAGACCTTTAGTAGGGGGAACACGCTATCATGTACGATCAATAACTGCAACAGAAAGAATTGGGCAGCAAAACTCACACTACCTCACCTATACCAAGGTGTTGTCGAAATTAGAATGACATCCGAGTGTTATTTGGAGCAAGAGGCAAATATCAAGTAGTTAGAATGAGACAGAACTCTGAACCACCAGGAAAAGAATGGATAAATTAAGAAAAATGCACATACAAACAGCTTCTGCTCAGAGCAGTCAAATGCAACATCCATTGCTGGAAGGTTGAGAATGGGACGAATGGCATCAAAGCTACCACGGCTTTGGATAACAGACATTTTTCTCACTAGTCTCAACTATCTACACAACGAAAACAGATGAAAAGCCACTTGGGGACAGAATCACAGCATGAAGAGCTTGCAGAAACCCTAGCATGTTCTTTTTAAAATACAACTGAATTGTTGCAGGAGAAGATGGAGGTCGGAGACTTGTGAACAAATAAGTTTACTCACTTACCACCATCTTTTTATGACGAGAGTTAGATGACGACTTCCTGGTAGTTAGCCCGGGTCCATCTTCAACAACTGAAACCACAATGAAATATGACAAAGTAAGGAAAACAAAAACTGAAATTCAGTAATACAGGGGCGAAAGTTTCAAAATTATTGACCCAAGAATACAGCAGAGCACAACAACTATGTCCTCTTCAGAAAATGGTAGCATTTGGCAATATTTGGAACAATGACTATTATCCACTCCAAAATTAGCAGGTTCAGGCATATTTAGGCTGAATCATTCACCACATGACTTTGACGCGACCTACATAGAATCACATATTTACACTGAATAATTCAGTAGTTTGTACACTAACAACAGCGCTTATTTTTCATAAACACATTTGCCGAAACCTGCAAACAAGTGAGGATTACAAGATTTGGGTTTCAAGCCTGCAGAGAGTGAAAATTTAGAGGGACGCGAGTCTCAGCGGTGCATCGTTTTGTCACTAGAAAAATTAAGCACTCTAGGATGAAACCATTAAGCATGTTATCATTGACATAGGAAGTTCCACGTTGACAGGCCAATCAAATACTAAAACAGGGGCTATACAATGTTGACAGAAACACAAATATATTCGCCAGAAGCCTTGGACTCTTGACATCCAGGAAATGATTATGAAAACAAAAGACAGCATGCCATCCATAAATCATACAGAACAGTAGGTCCTAGTCCGGCAGTCCCCAGGCTTCCACTCTGTTCACTTAGAAGAATGCTTTGCTTACATATGGAAACAAGGAAAATTAATGAATATGAAATGGCAGATATACAGTAAGCCTGCAAAGGGGAGACCAAACTAAGAGAGAACATACAAGGACATGAAAAGAAGGAATGAATGCAAACTTATGTCTCCACCAGATTTTGCTTATCAAGCCAAAGAATATACAGAATATAAGAAGGTAAACTTACATAACTAAACCGACATCCAACTTTTAAGGTTCATCATATGGCATCCTCGTGCACCTACCGCCATGATGATGGCCTAAAGTTGAGTTTGTCCATGCTCCACCCTCCCTCGGGTTCCTTCCTTTTGAGACCACCACCTGCCATGTTATACATCCTCGCTTGCTCTTCAGCAAGAGATTGTGAACTGAAGGCAGGCAGCTGCCTGGACACTGTCGGTAGTGTATCATCTCTACCTTCCATATCTACACTTCCGGGACCAGAATTTAGATCTAGGCCCTGCTTTCCCCATTTTTGACTGCTTTCAACCACACCATTATTGGCAATATCAAGAATAGGACGGGAAACTACATATGGTTGTGTATACTGGAATGGAACTGCACCAGCAGTCCCAATTGACTGAGACGGAATAGCGGAGATCTGGCCAGCAGAAGCAGCAGGATCCATGTATCCAGATTGCCCACCTGACAAGACAGATGTTGGAAGGCGGAAACTAGTCCCAAATGGAAAAACTGGATATTGAAAAGGGGTTGACTGGAAAGGCATAGCAGGCGTGGATGACAACACTGATCCTTTGAAGTCATCATGGTTAAATGACAAGCTTGAGCTTGGAGCACCCATAACATGCTGAGTACCACTTCCGATCCCAGCAAGAGGAAAAGCTTCCTTCTCAGGCAATGATGAAGGCGTCATGCTTACTGAATAACTAGTTCCAGGAGGATACCAAGCAAAGCAATTCCCTGAAACAAAGCCATTAATTCTAGGCGCAAAAGGAGGCTGAAAGACAATGTTGCTGCGGGCGTGCTGATTGTACGATGTTTGTTCAGCATGCATTTCCTCTGTAGCAGGTCCATTATTCAAATCAAAATCCCTCCTACCACTTGCCTCACCATTAACATACATACTTGAGGTTGAAACTTGGATGGGAGGAGTTGGGGCTTCCACTCTCTGACCACTATGTCCCACATCAGCAGCCTCATCAATTTTATTAAGATCAAGGTCAAGGAACCCAGAGGAACGCAAGGATGCTGTGGTCATAAGTTCACGAACAGTATTATTTTTCCAATTCGACTCCTCACCAGAACCTTGACCGGCAAGATCTAAGAGAATCCTTTCATCTGCCACATTAAGATCAATATCCAAAGGCGCACGAGCTTGTTTGCAAGCAGGGGCATCGTGTAGGGGGCTCTTGCTCGAAGTTAGAGGTACCTCTATGACTTTTCTGGGCTCAGCAGGCCGAAATGCACTTGTTGCAGCTGACCCTTTCCATCCAAGTTCACTTTTATTCCTCAACAAGTCTTCTGGAGGAACAAAAGGTCCCTTGGCAGCAGAAGCAACAGTTATTGCAGCTGAAAGAACAGAGGATGAAGACGAAACAGGTATCTGCATGGGGATAACAGAAAAAACAGTATCCATGCACGGACCTGCGCCTGAGTGAGGAGGCTCACCATTCTTTCCATCATCCACACTCAGACCTTCATTCAAGTCAAATCCAAGTTTTGTGGCAATATCTAAACCTCCTCTTGGAGGAGATAAAGCAGCGTTCCCTGTAGCAGATGCAATGTCCCCTTTTGTCTCATCTTCAACAGCAGTCAAATCAGACTCTTTAGAGGTCAAATGTGCCTCAGCTTCTTGTGAAACAACTTCACAAGGGGTTCCATGGATAGCTACATTGCTCGTCTGATGCACATAAGCCTCTTTGTCATCCACATTTTTGTCCCTGCAATTAATCTCCAGATCCTTATCAGTAGAACAGAATCCAGATTCCTCTTGTTTCTGAGAAATTGGGAAAGGGTCATTATCTTGATCTAATCTTCTGTTTCCTTCCAGTCCAGCACGCTCACCAGCATTTGCATCGTCAATTTTTTCTAATTTGACTTCATTTGAGATGTCTGCCACCAAACTTTGACTGGTAAAAGATGGCTTAGAAATCATTGTATGTTTCTCACTAGTATCAGTAGATTCAGATTTTGAAGCCATGGCAACTGAATTATGCTCCATTGAGATACTGCTTTGAAGCTGTTGAGAAACATAATTCTTTTTATCATCAACATTAGATGAAGGGTATAACACTGCATCTCCAACAGTTTTCTTCTCAGATTCTTCAGTCAGAGACTCATCCTTCACCTTTTCTTTCCCCGTCCAACAGCTACTTTTACCTGCAATAGGAAGGTCCTTGTGGCTCTCATTTTTGATAGCTGAACTCTTTGCACTGAGAATTCCAGCACATCCATCATCTGCACCCTTTCTGCTGATGCTGATAGAACAAGCAACTCCAACCTGGTGATCTGATTCCACCCTGCTCGTCAGGCAAATTTCTTCATTTTGATGTACATTGACTTCATTCTCATGACCAGATTGGTTGTTCGTTACTACATCATTGACTTTTGAAACATCTGCAACACTCTGCTTATCAGTATCAGGAGCGTTAGTTGACTGGCATTGCTGCTGCATGGACTCATCACCATGTACTTGTTTTTATGTCCATCGTAGCTACTACAGAAGTTTTCAGCAGCCGAAGAGTCCCTGCATGCAGAGGACGCTGGTGAGGCAATACCAGACGTGGTGATTTCTCCAGCAGCTACACTAGCAAGTAGATTCATTCCAGCATCATCCCCAGCTGACACAGATGCATTGGATTCTGAGAACTTGACACAGCTTTCAACTAGTGCATTCATGGAGCTGAACGCAGAATCATGTGCTTTTCTAGACTTCATCTCAATCCTGGAGGGTAAATATGCACTTTTGTAACATTCAGAATTTCTCTAGTGTCACTAGTTGTCCTCTGCTGCACATCAACTTCATTTGATTGATGAGTATCATGCTTTCCCCTCAAGGAAGCATCTGACTGATCATGCTTTTCTGAAAGGGCTGGAGAAGAAGCTCTACTGCTTCCACAAGAAAAATCCTCCACGAATCCTCCTGCTACACTTTGAGCAGGACCACGACCTCTGTTAGGAATTTTAACAATGAGCTTGTGATTGTTTCCTTCATGAACCTCAGCAGCATTTGCATTCTGTGACACATTTTCCACGGCTGACATTTTGGTCATGGAAGCACCTCTACTTGGTGCAGCTTCTCTTTGAAGACCAGAGGTACCAGTTCCTTGAAGGCCATTAGCTGATTTCCGGTGTTTAGAAGCATTGCCTGCCAACTTATTCAATCCCCTAGATGCAGCAGTTGAACTCTTTGCATCTTCCTTTCCAAAGGGAACTGTACTTTTAACATGGTCACTGGAGCACTGACTATTGGTATGAGATTGGCTTGAGCTGCTGCTCTTTTCCTCCTTCACTACAGCCTGAGGCAGTTCAGAGGTTACACCATTAGCGGAAATCTTGGATTGTCCATCCTTAAAGTTAGCAGTTGTCGAAGTAGGTGACAACGCCGATCTTCCACCTCCTTGACACATGGATACAGATTTCAATGTCGAATCCCCATGAACAAGCTTAACAGAAGCAGATTTCAACGACGAATGATGTGTAACAGAGCTCCTGATGGCTGCATCAGATGATCCATTCGAGTGCCTATTCCCACCATGGGAACCATCATGCCTTGATTTGCCTGCCCATGGAACAGCTTGACTTGAACCAGATTTTGCATCATTGATGTTTATTTCCTCCTCAACACGTTTCTTCCATGTGTCAACCAAAGTCCTAGCTTTTTCTGAATTTCAGAATTCTTATGCCATCGTAAATGGTTCACAGACTTGCCAATGTTACACGTTTGCAAGGCATTAAGATTAACAGGAAGCTTATCAAGTGCACGAAGTAAGACCAATAGGAAATCCTCCACAGACTTGTCACCATCTTTAATGTTTCCCAGATCACCTATTTTCCCCTTGTGTACCTCCTGAAGCCATTTATCCAATACAGGTAAGCCTCTAAGTTGCACAAACTGACTAAGGCAATCATCCTTATCTGTCGCAGCTATAATACCAGCCAGTAAGCACCGCCCAGACAAGTCTATTTTTCCCTCAGATTTCTCAGGCTGCATAAGTTGCACCAGCCTCTGTACTGCATCAGCATCTACAAGTCCTCCTTTCTCTGCAATTTCAGCAATTTCTAATTTCAGCATGCTTTCCGATCTCAACTGAGCAGAATCCCCACAATCTTTTCTTACAAATCGTTCCCGTTTGACAGGATCAGAAGACTGAACCCTTCGCTCTCTTTTCCTTCCCTTTGTCTGAGAAGAGAGGTTAGAATTACTGTTCTGCGCGCTTTCTGGACTACTTTTCAAAGGAGACATTGCTGCTGAGCCATTTGCTGATTTTGGAGAACGGGCACCTTGCTGCTGTTGTGATGTTGCATGCTTATCCATACGTGTTTTATGTAACAGCTGATCTACTTCTTCCTGGTGACCCTGGGCAAATCATCCCAAACAAACACTTAGAAAAAGAAGCATGCATAGAGGCCAAAGGGAAACCAAAAAGACAAAGGAGAAGAACAGTTGGTGTCAAAAAGCAATCAGCAAAGCAGTAAACTTACATCAATATAATCCTGATCTGTCAGCCACCACAAACACTTGCTTGTAATGTCATAAACACGCCGACACACAAATGATGGAACCCCTGGCGGAAGTTCAAGACCTTTAGGAAGAAATGCAACTTTACACGGATGTAGTAGTGATGCAGCAGGAATCTCATCACTGTGGAAAGAATAGAATACTTCGTTTGGCGCAGCTTCAAGTGCAACGCCTTTCCCAAGTATAACTTCAGTAGGTCTATATAGCCAATTCACACGGAGCCTCAAATTGTTTACTTTATCTGATATCAAAGAACGAATTATACCGATAAAAGGTGGACCATCTTGTGCAGGCTTGAAAAGAGCACATTCCCCCACACTAATCTTGCGACCATCCTACAAAAACCAAGGATTTATGAAACGCATTTATGATACGAATATTTATTAGCAAACAATGTAAGCACCTCAGAACATTAAGGCAACAAGGAAGAGTTTTTGTTTAGTGACTAGTAACTAGTGACTAGTGAGTGAAAATTTGTGTAATTTGGTAAATCTGAATTAATTCTTTCAATAACTATGCTTTTTTATTTGCTTCAATAATTCTACTAAGTTCTTATGATTGTTATAGGATATCGTCATGTTAAATTACCATATTGTAGACTATTTGCAGTACGTTTAGTACTCATATCGATCCATGTAGCTTACTTTTTTAGCATTTTAATTTTTAGCTCCTTGTTGTGAATCTGCAAGTACATAACTTATTTGAGTATAATATATTTTCCGAATGATTTTTTTTGTATTTTTAGAAAATTGTGCCTTCACCTCGCGGCTTGCGCCTAGCGCCTTGGTGTGTCTCACGCTTGTTTTAACTAAGGCATGGAATGAGCAGGAGGTCATTAAACCCATTGACCTAATTCTCCCACCAAATTATACCACTGCTAAAAAAACAAGGGCATTGCAGCTGCCATCTGATAATCAAGAACCTTTGTTCATTGATTCTTAAGAATCATCCTATGAGATAATGTTTTGTAACTTCTTATAATACCAGTGTAACATGCAATCTCTAATAGGCCAAAGCACATGTCAGAAAGAAATTCATATAACTATGTAGACATTTTACAAAGACAGCACATGCATGAAATTTTCTAGATAGAGGATGAGTGCTTGTCCTTGTCCAAAAATAGACAAGATACTAAGGGCACTGGCCAGGATGCTTTTACAGCCTCAATAAGATTTCAAAACGATCAACATAGTGAAGCAAAAGCATTATGCAGACCTAAAATTGCATTTCTACGTTCGCAAAGAGAATGGCAGCCCTGATGCAGAGTCGGAATGCAGAACGAACAAGGCAGTTTTTTACCCTCTTTGTTTTTGTTTTGGGGGGAGGGGGAGTCGTCTGGCTGATAATTCAGAAGCAAACATCTTATTTCCTAGAAGTGTCACAACAGCACCACTCAAGCAAAAGCCGAATTAACATCATCATATGAACACCAAGGTCCAAAGCGGGCCAAAGTGGGAAAACCAATTTAGAATCAACAGCCTCGAAATAAGCTCTCTTCCAAATAGAAAGGAACCAAGAAACTGACCAAGCTTCCATAATTGCTGTTTGTTTCATAGAACAAAACACTAACCAGTCTCCAAATTTCAACCCCAATTCTTCAATTCCAAACCAGGTCGTCCCCACGAATACATTATGATTCGTGTCCATATAGAAAGCAAGTAAATTGAAAGCAGAAAACTCTTAGAAACAAAATTCGGAAGCAAAAAGGGAAAATACCTTGACGAAGTGATTAGCTGAAGAGCCATTGGAATCAACTGGTGCTACAGTCGTGGTCGACCACATATGCCGACTCCGTTTCCTATTCTCGCCGCCTTCCCGCCCATGCATAGCCTTGCATTTTCTCCCACTTGAGCTTCCACGACCACCACCATCAATCCCAACCCTAATTCTCCTCCAAAACCCTAATTTTCACAAAATCGACGTCGTCGACTGCCCCACGCCTCCAATTCCTCGCTTCAGCATATTCCGCACCCAATCAACTCCCAAATACCAAAACCCTAGCTTTTTCTTTCCCGAGAACGAAGATTAACCTTCACAATAAACAAAACTACAGCAAGCGAAGCAGAAAAGGAAGTCAACAGCGCAGATCCAGTGAGACGGAGAGAGAGAGATTCGCAGCGGGCTTCGGAAGGGAGCGGAATTCGACGATCTGACAGAGGTGGGAGTTGGGCGAGGAGAGAGAGAGAGAGAGAGGAGTGAGAAGGAGAGAGGGTAACAGTGACTGACTTGAGAGACTACGCCACACGGCAAGAAGGAAGAAAAATGCAGGCTTTACTTCACTCAGTGTATTTTACGCTTGTTTTTGTTTTTGTGTTTTTTTTAAATTTCAGTTTTAGTAACTTAAGAGAGAAAAATGCTGAAAAATGACTAATGATTATATATGATGATTAGGTTATGAAGTGTTTACTAAACAAAAATAATTGTTCATAAAATGTTTTCTTTGGTTTGTGTTAAAATGAAGGAATTAAGGGAAGTACAATACAAATACAAAAGAAAATAAAAAATAAAATTTGAAATCGAACATACTTTAAAAGATCATACTTTGAAGGAAGAGCACCGAGTCTATACCTAACTTAGCTTTAATAGGTGACTTTCAGTAAATGTACTAGTGACTAGTAATTTGTTTAAGGTTAAATTTGATAAAAGTTGTTATTTTATAAATTACTATTACTTATCCTCAATATACGAAATCATTCTAATAGAAATTATTGATCATGTCAACAGTTTGTAAAAATCACCCGAAAATAATTAATTTATCATAAATTTTACGTGAGACAATTTCATTTAAAAATTTATGACATTTATTTATTTTTAAAACAATCGAAACCCTAACAAAAATCACCTCGAAAATAATTAATTTATCATAAATTTTACGTGAGACAATTTCATTTAAAAATTTATGACATTTATTTATTTTTTAAAACAATCGAAACCTCACCCCACGAGGCTACGTAGAAAAAAGGGTTATAGCCTATATTTAAACCATAATAGAGTGACGAACAAGTGATAATGCTAACGTTGAACCTGGCAAGCAAATCTTTGTGTTTAATTTCATTCTACTTCTAGCATTTCGGAATGACGACTATGGAATTGATCGATTTGGTTTGAGTTCGATGTTTGATCCACTTAATTCGTCTTACAAAGAAAAATAACTTTCAACAAAATAGTTCAAGTCAATCTTTTCAAAATTCGAATCTATTTTATGCTAGCTACTTTGGGTGTCAATGTGGGTATTAGTTTGGATTCCGAGCTGCATGAAGAAGCATTTAGCTTTTCGTGTTTTGCTCGATCTGGACTTGAATCTCCACTTCCACTACACTAAAGTTTCACTTTGATTGCTCACCAATGCTCAAGCTTGGTTCTTTGTAAATTTGCATCATTTCAATTGTGCTTCAAGAACTTCCGAGAGGACAAACATTTCTAGTGTATCACCCTGGATTGGATTGGTGCTCGTTAAATCAGACTAAGCACCTTCGAGTCGGAACACAAATTTTATTTTACTAGCATACAACAGATGATGTCATTTGTAACTCCTGATTCTTCTTACCGAGTGCGTACTTCTGCATAGTTTGACATACAGCTTATATTTCACAGCTAAGTTCTCTATCTTGGCAAGTCCTTCGGTTGAATGATTAGCTAACCACCTGTTTCCGATGGAGTCTGGAAATTACAGAATGTGAAGACTGCTTTTGATGCAAATACTGTTTTTGATGCAACAACCAAGCCGCCTCAGAAACACAAGGAGAATGAAACAAAGCCAAGGCGAGGGTGTACAATGTAAGTGCATAAACACTGCAGTAAAATTCAACACCCATTGCTGGAAGGTTGAGAGACGAAAAGAATGGCATCAAAGCTATCGCGGCTTTGGGTAACAGGCATTTTTCTCAATAGTCTCAGCTATCTATCTACAGAATGAAAACAGATGGACAGCCACTATCAACAGCCACTTGGGGAATGGGGACAGAATCACAGCATGAAAAGCTCGCAGAAACCCCGGTATATTCTTTTCATACAAGTACAGCTAAATTGGTACAGGAGGAGATGGAGGTCGGAGACTTATGAACACATCAGTTTCTCGCTTACCACCCATTCTTTAACGACGAGAGTTAGATGATGACTTCCTGATAGTTAGCCTGAGTCCATCTTCAACAACCGAAACCACAATAAGAGAGAGATATGACAAAGTAAGGGACACCACACAAAAAAATCAGAAATTTGGTAATGCAGGTGTGAGAAATTCAAGATTATTGGCTCAAAAATAGAGTAGTGCACAATAACTACGTCCTCTTTCTAAAATGGCAGTATCGGGAACCAAGACTATGATCCAATCCAAAATTTGCAGGTTCAGGCAGATCTCCACTGAATCATTCTCATTCAGTAGATGACTTTCAGAACCAACATATGATCACCAGATAAAAACATTGAATCATTCAATAGTTTGTACACTTTCACAGCAAAGCTTGCTTTTCAAACATATGTTTGCTGACAACCTGCGCATAAGTGGATGGGAATCTTTGAGGGGCATCATATTCTTACACTTGTAAACTTAGGCACACCCTAGGTTTAAGACCATTGAGCATGATATCATAAGACATAGCGGAGTTCCACGTTGACAAGCCAATCAATAACCAAGCAGAGTCTATTTAATGTTGATGGTGAAACAGATATGTTTTCCAGAAGAGTTGGGTTCTCGATGTACAGTTACAGATAAGCTTACCATTACGAAAACAAAAGAAATCATGTTATGAAATCATAAAGGAGAGAAAGATCCCCATCAATTCCGCGCTGCCAGTCTATTCAGTTAAAGGAGTGCTTTGCATAATATGGAAACAGGGAACATGAAAGAATGTGACATGAAACATATACTGTGAGTTGGAAGGGGAGAACAAACAAAGAAGAAACATGAAGGACATGAAAGATGGAACGAATGCCAAGTTATGTCTCCAGCAGATTTTGCTTATCAAGCTCAAAGAATATACAGAATATAAGAAGAAAAACTTACATAACTAAACCAAGTTCCAACTTTTAAGGGTCATTATAAGGCAGCCTCGAGTTCCTATCGCCATGATGACGGCCTAAAGTTGAGTTTGTCCATGCTCCACCCACCCTCGGGTTCCTTCCGTTTGAGACCACCACCCCGCATGCTATACATCCTTGCTTGCTCTTCTGCAAGAGATTGTGAACTTATGGCAGACAGATGCCTAGACATCGTCGGTTGTGATTCATCTCTCCCTTCCATATCTACCCCTCCAGGACCAGAATTGAGATCTAGGCCCTGCTTTCCCCATTTTTGAGTGCCTTCAACTATGCCATTATTGGCAACATCGAGAATAGGACGGGTAACCACATATGGTTGTGGATACTGGAATGGAACTGCACCAGCAGTCCCAACTGCCGCTGATGGGATAGCAGAAATCCGGCCAGCAGCAGCAGCAGGGTCCATGTATCCAGATGGCCCACCAGACAAGGCAGACGTCGGAAGACGGAAACTAGTCCCAAATGGAAAAACTGGATATTGAAAAGGGGTTGACTGGAAAGGCAACGCCGGCGTGGATGACAACACTGATCCCTTGTAGTCATCATGGTTAAATGACAAGCTTGAGGTTGGACCTCCCATAACACGCTGGGCACCACTTCCTATCCCAGCAACAGGAAACACTTCCTTCTCAGGCATTGATGAAGGCGCCATGCTTACCGAATAACTGGTTCCTGGAGGATACCAAGCAAAGCAATTCCCTGCGACAGAGCCATTAATTCTAGGTGCAAACGGAGGCTGGAAAACAATGTTGCCACGGCCATGTTGATTGTACAATGTTTGTTCAGTAAGCACTTCCTCTGTAGCAGGCCCATTATTTAAATCAAAATCCCTCCTACCACTTGTCTCACCATTGACATACGTGCTTGATGTTGAAGCTTTGATGGGAGGAGCTGGGGCTTCCACTCTCTGACCACTATGTCCCACATCAGCAGCTTCATCAATTTTATTAAGATCAAGGTCAAGCCCCCAGAGGAGCGCAAGGATGCTGTAGGTACAAGCTCATGAACAGGACTATTTTTTGAATTCGACTCCTCACCAAAACCTTGACCAGCGAGGTCCAGGAGAATCCTTTCATCTGCCACATTAAGGTCAATATCCAAAGGTGTGCGACTTTGTTTGCAAGTAGGGGCATCAGGTAGGGGCTCTTGCTCGAACCTAGAGACACCTCTGTGACTTTCCGGGGCTCAGCAGGTCGAAAAGCACTTGTTGCAGCTGATCCTTTCCATCCTAGTTCCCTTTTATTCCTCAGCAAGTCCTCTGGTGGAACAAAAGGTCCCTTGGCAGCAGAAGCAACAGTTATTGCAGCTGAAGGACCAGAGGCTGAAGAAGAAACAGGTATCTGCATGGGGCGGATAGAACCAACAATATCCACGCACAGTCCTGCAACTGAGAGAGCAGGCTCACCACTCTTTCCGTCATCCGCACTTAAACCTTCGTTCAAGTCAAATCCAAGTTTTGTGCCAATATCGGAACCTCCTGCGGAAGGAGATCGAGCAGCATTTCCTGCAGCAGCAGCACTGTCCCCTTTCATCTCATCTTGAACAGCACTCAACTTAGATTCTTTAGAGGTCCAATGTGCTTCAGCTTCTTGTGAAGCAACTTCACAAGGAATTCCCTGGATAGCTGCACTGCTGGACTGATTGGCATAAGCCTCTTTGTCATCCACATTTTTGTCCATGCAGCTACTCTCCTGGTCCTTATCAGTAGAACATAATCCAGATTCCTCTTGTTTCTGAGACATTGAGGAAGGATTGTTCTCTTGATCTACTCTTATGTTTCCTCTTGGTGCAGCATGCTCCCCAACATTCACACCATCAGTTTTTTCTAATTTGACTTCATTGATGTTGTCTGTCTTCAATCCTTGACTAGTAATGGATGGTCTAGAAGAACCCCTCGTAGGCTTCTCAGTAGTATCAGCAACTTCAGATTTTGAAGCCATAACAAGTGAGTTTTGCTCCGTTGAGATACTGCTTTGAAGCTGTTGAGTACCACCATTTTTGTCATCATCAACATTAGACGAAGGATACAATGCTGCATCTGTCACAGTTTTCTTCTCAGATTCTTCAGTGAGAGACTCATTCTTCACCCTATCTTTCCCTGTCCAACACTTACTTTGACTTGCAACAGGAAAGTCATTGTGGTTCTCACCTTTAATAGCTGAACTATTTCCACTGAGAATTCCAGTACATCCATCACATGCACTATTTCTGCTGATGCTGATAGAAGAAGCAACTCCAACTTGTTCATCTGATTCCAACCTACTCTTCAAGCAACTTTCTTCATTTTGATGTACATTTTCATGGCCAGATTGATTGTTAGATTCAACATCATTGACTTTCGAAACATCTGCAACGTTCTGCTTAACAGCATCAGAAACATTAGTCGACTGAGATTGCTGCAGTATGGACTCATCACCATGTACTTGTTTTTTATGTTCATTGTAGCTACTGCAGGAGTTGTCAGCAGCTGCAGAGTCCCTGCATGCAGAGGTGGCTGGTGAAGCAATACCAGACGTGGTGATTTCTCTAGCAGCTACACTAGCAAGTAGATTCATTCCAGCATCATCCCCGGCTAAGATAGATGCATTGGATTCCGAGATCTTGACACAGCTTTCAACTAGTGCATTCATGGAGCTGAATGCAGAATCATGTGCTTTTCTAGACTTCATCTCACTCCTGGATGGTAAATATGCAGCTTTTGCAACATTTGGCATTTCCCTGGTGTCACTGGTACTCCTCTGCTGCACTGAAGCTGATAAACCATCAACTTCGTTGGATTGATGGGCGTCATGTTTTCCCCTCAAAGAGGCATCTGACAGATCATGCTTTTCTGAAAGAGCTGGAGATGAAGCTCTACTGCTTCCACAAGAAAAATCCTCCACAGATCCTCCAGCTATACTTTGAGCAGGACCACGACCTCGGTTAGGAATTTTAACGATGAGCTTGTGATTGTTCACGTCATGAATATCAGTAGCATTTGCATTTTGTGAAACCTTTTCTGCAGCTGAAATTTTGGCCATGGAAGTGCCTTTACTAGGTGCAGGTTCTCTTTGAAGGCCAGAGGTACCAGTGCCTTGAAGGCCATTAGCTGATTTCCTGTGTTTAGACGCACTGTCTGTCAACTTATTCAATCTCCTAGATGCAGCAGTAGAACTCTTTGCATCGGGATCCTCCTTCACAGAGGAAACTGTATTTTTAGCATGGTCACTGGAGCACTGACTATTGGTATGAGATTGACTAGAGCTGGTGCTCCTTTCCTCTTTCACCACAACCTGAGGCAGTTCAGAGCTTATAACATTAGCGGCTATTTTGGATTGCCCGTCCTTAAAGTTAGCAGCAGATGATGTAGGTGACATTGCCGGCCTTGCACTTACTTGACATGCAGATGAAGATTTCAAAGCAGAATCTCCTTGTACAACCTTGACAGAAACAGATTTCAACGACGAATGATGTGTAACAGAGCTCCTAATGGCTGCATCAGAGGATCCGTTCGAATGCCTATTCCCACCATGGGAGCCATCATTCCTTGATTTACCTGCCCAAGAAACAGCTTGACTTGAACCAGATTTTGCATCATTGATGTTTATTTCAGCCTCAACACGTTTCTTCCATGTGTCAACCAAAGTCCTAGATTTTTCTGAATTTCAGAATTCTTATGCCATCGTAAATGGTTCACAGATTTGCCAATGTTACACGTTTGCAAGGCATTAAGATTAACAGGAAGCTTATCAAGTGCACGAAGTAAGACCAACAGGAAATCCTCCACAGACTTCTCACCATCTTTAATGTTTCCAGGATCACCAATCTTCCCCTTATGTACCTCCTGAAGCCATTCATCCAATACAGATAAGCCTCTAAGCTGCACAAACTGAGTAAGGCAATCATCCTTCTCCGTCGCTGCTATAATACCAGCCAGTAAGCAACGCATAGACAAGTCTATTTTTTTATCTGATTTGTCAGGTTGCATAAGTTGCACCAGCCTCTCTACTGCTTCAAAATCGTCAAGACCTCCTTTATCAGCAATTTTCGCAATTTCTAATTTCAGCATGCTTTCTGATTTGAACTGAGCAGAATCCCCACCATCTACTCTTACAGATCGTTCCCGTTTGACAGCATCAGAAGACTGAACCCCTCGCTCCCTTTTCCTTCCCTTTGACTGAGAAGAGAGGTTAGAACTACTATTCTGCACACTATCCGGACTGCTTTTCAAAGGAGACATTGCAGCTGAGCCATTTGCTGATTTTGGAGAACGAGCACCTTGCTGTTGTTGTGCTGTTGCATGCATATCTATCCGTGTCTTATGTAACAGCTGAGCTACTTCTTCCTGGTGATCCTGGGTAAACCATCCCAAACATAGAGTTAGAAAAACACAAGCATGCCTACACGCCAAAAGGGGAGAAAGGAAAATAAGGAGGAAATGGTTGGTGTCAAAGAGCAATCAACAGTGCAACTTACATCAATATAATCCTGATCAGTCAGCCACCACAGACACTTGTTTGTAATGTCATAAACTCGCCGACACACAAATGACGAAACCCCTGGCGGAAGTTCAAGACCTTTAGGAAGAAATGCGACCTTACACGGATGTAGTAGTGACGCAGCAGGAATCTCATCACTGTGGAAGGAATAGAATACTTCGTTCGGCGCAGCTTCAAGTGCAACGCCTTTCCCAAGTATAACTTCAGCAGGTCTATAGAGCCAATTCACTCTGAACCTTAAATTATTTTCTTTACCTGATGTCACAGAACGAATTATACCAATAAAAGGTGGACAGTCTTGCGCAGGCTTGAAAAGAGCACAGTCCCCCACATTAATCTTGCAACCATCCTACAAAAACCAAGGTTTGTAAAACACATTCATAATAGGAACATTTAAGTGGCAAATAATGTAACTCATACACTCAAATCTAACGAGAACATTCAGGATTGAACAAAAAGGCCTCCAGAAATCAAATCTAGCAAGTAAGAATGACACAACCAAAACTGCTACACATTCACTAAATCATTTGTCCATTGCATAGGCACTATACAAAAGGAACAAAATCGGTGGGCAAAACATATATAAAAATAATTAAAAAAACTTGGACAACAAAATTCTAAAGGTTCACTACCGAGCAAGAATGGAAAATTTACAGAACCAACTGAAAATTAGGTAAAGAGAGACCCAACAAGCGTATGTGTATACGCGCTGAAAACAATATGATGAATGCAATGAGCATTTCACAAGCAAAGGAAGAAATATGTCCTGTCATTACCAAAGAGAATCAAAATTCAAGAACTCAAATGCTTTGCATATGTGACTCGGGCCCTCCTCCAAATCTCACAAAGCCTTATACAGATCATAGATTTCCTGTAAGAAGAGTGGCCTCATGACCTTAAAACTACATAATCATAGACTAGCTAAAAAACCAAATCTAACCTGAAAGACCATACACAAGCTGAAGAATAAAGCAACGTAATGTTTCCTAAGGCCCTAGTCTCACATCATTCAACATTTGCTAAGAAATAGTACCAAAGTTGGTACACCAGCGGATTGTACAAGTGCATACTTCCCTCAATAACTAATTCTCTCCTTTGACACATCCTACCATGTGGAAACAGAATCAGTAGTCAGTATTCTTCCTTAGCCACCAAAATATAAAATGCCATACATAAAGGACCTGCATCTTTCCATTCCAAATCCACAAAACCTAGGGAAACTCTCTTCCTTGGAGTTGCCATAACCTCTTGCTCCATAAATAGTGCACTATCTTTTTTGACATTAAACCAATCACAACCTATAGTAATGCAGGTCTTAACAAGGGTTTTCTTCGAGACAAGAACGCCAAGTAATTTACACAATATCTCAATCCACGGAGAAATTCTCTGCCATTAATCTCTAACCACACAAAGTCCAACTAGCGCAATTGACACCCAAAATCAATAAAGTTCGAATTTTTTCTCGAATTGGTTAACTAAATCATACAACACATCAAAATTAACGCCTCCAAACGACTTCCCAGCCAGCAAAAGCGAGAATGACGATGCAAAATGAGAGAGAAGATCGCAAAACAATCCACCAAAGAAAAGGCGAAATACCTTGACGAAAGAACTAGCCGGAGAAGAACCCACACCATTCGAATCACCAACCGCACCTACACCTGTCCTCGGCGAAGCGACAGGGACAGACAACATGTGCCGAGTTCGTTTCCTATTCTCGCCGACCTCCCGCCCATGCATAGCCTTGCATTTTCCCCAATATTCCTTTCTTCGATCAACATCAATTCCAACCCTAATTCTAGTACCTCGCCAATTCAATCCCCAGCGAATCCGAAATACCGTCTCCAATTCCGAACCAACCTTACAAACCAAAACCCTAGCTCACCCCCGCCCAAACTTCGACGAACTAGGGTTTCCTTTATATAATTAAACACAGAAAACCCCTAGTTAACAGATCCGATTGAAGCTGGAAAATCTCTAGATCCAGCAACGTCGAGAAGAATCGAGAATCCGCGGGAGGAGAGAGTGAATCGTAGCCGCCTCCGAAAATCGCCGATCTACCAGAGCAGATAGAGAGAGAATCGAGGGGGAGAGAGAGAGAGCGGAAAGAAGAAAATTGTGTCGCGAGGATCCTCCAGGCGGCAAAAAGAAAGGCGTACTGGGTTTAGCGTAAAACCGGGCAGATCGGGCAGGCACTGCTCGGGCAGAGATAATCTCACCCAGCCAGAGACCCGAGCCGCGGTGACAGACAAAACAGAATGCGACTGGTCCTACCAGAAAAGCAGAAATTGCCTCGTGGGCAGTTGACTGTGACATTCTGACTTCACAATAATTAAAAAAGGTTAAATAAATTATATAAATATTTATCCTTTTTCCTTTTCCTTTTTTCTTGAAGGGACTGAAACATGAGGTCAGTAATACAAATAAACTCAAATGAGAATTGAGGGAGAAGAGAGAGAGAGTGTGTGATTGCATCACTCACCCACCTCAAGGCAGCACTAAAGGGCCCCACTTTGTTCATGAAGGGCAAAATGGTCATTTCTTATTGACTCCCCCAAAAGAAAAAACTCTATATATAGCCCATAGGCCCATATGGACTGTTTGTGTATGATTTTGCTTGTATATCACATGGAAGGGTAGAGAGAGAGAGAGGGGGATGGAGTTAAGGTTGTCTTGAGGTGCCCCAACACTCCAAACTGAAATGCCCAATTGAGACTGCCCTTGAAAAGGTAATCTAATCACCCCCACACAAAAGAAAAAAAAAGGGAATATGAAATGTGGGTGATGTTGAAATTTGTGATGAAGAGAGTCCACATAAGAAAGAAGGGGAAGAAAAGAACAAAAATTGCCAATAATATTTTATAATTTTGAGGGGGAAATGTCATTTTCAAAGATGGCTGATTTTGTGGAAATTCTTTTTCTTTCAACAATTTTGTTCATGTCCCACAAGGGACAAGGACATGCTCAACTATTCTATTTTCATAATAATAATAATAATAATAATAATAATAACTTTTTTTTTTTGAGTAGTTTAACTTACTGGGTCCTTATTTTATTGGTACCCAAGTAAGCTTTCTCAGGTCCAAGTCCTTCATAAAAAGTTGAAATTTTATCCCATCCAAAATCGAACCTGAATATTTAAAATGACAAGACAGGTAGCTAATCATTTAACCAATGCCTCATAATAATAATAATAATAATAATAATAATAAATAAATAAATAAACGGACCACCCAATACTATTATTATATAGTATTAAATTTCAAAGGGAAATAATAGACAAGTCATTTTGAAAAGGATGATAGATAGGGTTTATTATCCTTGCACTCTTTTTCAATCATCCAACCTCATTGTGTTTTGATTGATTGGTGAAAGCCGAAAGCCCTACTTTATACAATAATGGAAACTTGTTTTCGTCCATCTTCCATGACTTTTTCCATTTGTTGGAAATTTTTATACTCTGTTTTCTTTATTGGATCACGTTCTAACTATTTCTTTCACACAATTCCTAAATTTTGATAGAAATATATATATATATATATATATAAACAGTCATTCAATTTTTAAAATATAGATGATATGTTATTAAAAATCTGTATATTTTGGCGTTTGTAACAATATTTATTATAACTAACAACCCGTAACAACTAAATGTTAACCATAAAAGTTCATTTCAACTCATAAGAATTCGTAGCAGACTAATAAAATGATTTTTAATAACTAAAATGAACATATCCTAATAAATAACTAAACTATTGTCATTACAAGTTAGTTCGAGTGATTTGATATTCATTCCTTTAAAGCACATCTTCGATCCAGGATTTAATCATTAAAAAAAAAGGAAAACTTTACCTCTCTATACGCCACCGGATCAACTAGGGCAAATGACGCATGCCAAAAAAATTATAAAATTAAAAAAATATAATAATTTCTATGACAATTAAAGGACCCTGAATTACTAAAATGAACCGATTTTATAATTTTTCCTCCATCGGAACTTATATTTCATAGGGTACTTAACATGTGAAATTATTTAATTAAAGTGTGAAATGGAAGTGATTAGGGAATGGATATTGTGATTGCCATAAATCACATACTCTATCTTATCTCATGAGTAAATGTTTCATGTTGAATAATTTTTAATCTTTTCACTCTATTTCACTCGTTTTCATGCAATTTTAGGGAAGGAAAAATTAAAAAATGCTTTTGAAAATCTTTTTAAAAAATTATATCTATTTGTCAACGATAATTAATCATAAAATCTGCTTCAACAAAATTCACATAGCAATTCTAGTATACCCAATGAGCAACAACTTGTAAAGTTATTGACCCGAAAATGGAATCAATGACGCCTACTCGATATCCCGAGTACGCTAAGTCTCGCATTCGATTCTTCATTCTATTATATTATATTACCGATTTTGTGGGAAAAAAAAATCAACCTGAAAGTGGTGGAGACTATAGACAACCCCCCAACCCCCAAACAAAAGTGGTGCATTTTTCTTTTTAATCAACTAAAAAGGGATTTTAAGGGAAAAAAAAAATAGTGCTGCATTACAGCCAAAAAACCTCACCTGATCCCACTTCAAGTTCAATGTTTGTCTCTCTAATGCTCAGCAAAACGCCGCAGCTTCAATTCCCCCATCGAAAAGCCTTTTTACAGGATCTCCGGATTCAACACCCCAATCCCATGATCCAATGTCTAGGGATCCATGCCTAACTCCACTCAAAAACACTAACCTTGTTTCGAGGCCTCCAAAACATAGAAAAATATGCAACTACAATGTATGGAAGATCTTTTTCACAATTTCCCACCATTTCAAGCTGCTATTATTGGCTGGGTTACTCTGGCTCCACCAAACTCATGTTGAAGTATTGAGTGTCTAAAGTAAGTATCATGATGGACTTGTCAATTTTTTGCCAAATTTTGTAAATTTTTCCTGTCCGTACCCATGTATTGAACATGTGTTGTTGATGTAAAATAAAGAGTCAAAGTGACATAGCTTCTGGATATCCAACAAGGCAAAGCATAATATTCACTTGTAACATGTTGGCATTAACACCCTTCTTGAACGCTAGATCAAGGAATGGGAACAGCAAAATTGCTTCATAGATCGGAAGCAGAGTATGCAAGTGATTCATGGCGGTACAAGCATCTTGTACTTAGTTCATAGATCCCTATATTGATCTGCCTTGTCAAGAAGCTTCCGGTGGCTCAGCAGCTTATCTGTTCTATTTATAAGCTCAGGACAGATAGAAGTTTGTTAAATAAGCAAATACTACAGTGACTATCACAGAAAGTAAAACCAGTAAGTGTACTTGTTTTTAGTGTAAAATCTTGGAAACAGTCCTCTTTTTCCGGGGTTGGGGGAGGAGGGAAGTCGATTAAGTTGGGATATCAAACCCAGATACACTGCAGATAGTGATGTTAGTCTGCTTTGCTGCATTTTCTGATATGGTTTCTCAGGTAAACTTGCAGTCTGCTGATCATTTTTGGATAGGGTTCTCAGTTTCTGCACCCAAACAATTAGCAATAATGGTTAAGTAATTGCCTAACTAGTCCACTTTCTAGACAAGCTGCAAAAGTCATTTTTGGGCAATCTCTACAGCTAAAATACAGTGGGTTCAGAACATACCTCATTAATGCATCTGAACCAACTACCCTCCCCGCACCCCCACCCCTCAAACCATATCCACACCCATGGAAGGGGTCTGATATATTGAATTAATTGACATGCTTGACAACTACTCGGGGATTGTGGTTGCAGCAGCTCCTAAGAAAGGTAACGATGGTTCATCATCAGAGTGAGTGAGTGAGTTTCTCCCAAAATGCAGCTTGGTCATTCTTTCACACCATTTCTGCATTTCAATCATTCTGCATTTCAATCATAAGGGACATAAGTTAAGCTTTGGATATATTCTACTTAAGTACCAGCTTTGTTATAAACATTATTGGAGACTTGTTGTGGTTGACATGAAAAAGAAAAGGAAGTAGAGAACTTCAGGCAAGCAGCAAAGTTTCCTTCGCACTGCACCTTTAACCTAAGTTGCTTGCTTGCTTGACACCATTACTGTATCAGCCCTTTAAAAAAAAAAAAGGTTAAAAATCACGCTCCATTTTAGTTTAAATCAATTGTCCATTAACATATAAATCGTTAGACTTTTTGGCTTTTCAAAGTTATTGTAACACATTGGTTCTTAAAAGATTAAAGCAGAAGGGGAGAAAGAATTAGAGTTATGCTAAACAATAGAAAACTCAGTGCAAGGGGTAAAAACCTTGCTATGACCATAGCATATTACTCACAACAAAGAAGAAATAGAAAATACAACACCCATCGATGACATATTAAAATAAACTCAATAATCACTAAACCTTTTTATTGAAAAGTTCAATTACTACAAGACCAATCCATGTATCTCATGGAATCAAAAGCTACATCATTACAACCAGGAGAAGGTGAGGGAAAAGAATACAAGAGTGATGGTCAGCTAGGGTTCGGCGCTTGCCAACTCAAACACATCCACAAAGCCAGCCAGGGGCTGCCACAAACTTCCAAGTTTAACAGACAACCCACATCCCTAATCCTAGATATTTATGGAAGTATGAAACAACCTACCACCACCATCCATGAAATTCCTCCCCTGACCTTCCACCTGCTACTGGCCCTGGGCACAGACATAAAATCTCCTCCCTTTCCTAACCCAGTAACCCTATAGCCACTATTCAGCCTCCAGGATTGTGTGCAACCACCATTGACCCATTGGTCCCCCTCCCCTCCCGGGGCCGGGGCCAGTTTGCTTCCAAGAACCAAATCTAATTCCTAACTCCCACTCAAAGCCTAACATATTCTTCTCCAAGCATAGCCCACCTTCCTTCCTTTGTCAATAGGCCATCCATGGTTCATAAAATACAGAACGTCTGTTGATTTACCAGCAGCAAATACTTAAATACTTATTCTGTAAGTCATCTCCTCCACGCCCCCACTAAAGTGCGATCCGCATTTGGTGATGTTATATCTGCAAGCAGCAAACGATAAGAGATTCCTATCACAATTACTATCAGCAAACCACTGCGTGAGAGATGAAGTATGATTATGGAATTTGCATTGTTAATGCTTCAAGAACCGTAAATGCTATCAAGGGCTACCACTAGTATTCTCAATGTCAGAGGGAAGGCTATATATTGTTTAACCTTCCTAACTCCACCAAAGGTGAAACCCAATGTAGACATTGATGTTGTCGTGGTATTGGAGGCAACTATGCAAGAAAGAACTCATACTAAAAAAATAGCAACCCCTGAAACTGACAGTTTTAGGACAGGTCATTCATGGAGATTGGTATGTGGTAATGAATCAAAATAATAAAAGCAGTGACATTTTCTGCTGAACCTATAAATCCTAACAATTCGACAGACTAGTTAATGCAGTTGGACAGATCAAGCCCTGTTCAACCAATTAACCACCCCTGAAGCTGCTCATGGGTCACAAACCTAGAGATTGGGAACCAATTCCTATGAAACAACACCTACTTCTGCAATAATTGATTGGGGCTGGGTACATTGTTCATGTTTCAACATTGAACATTGCCCCCCAACTCCATACACACACACAAAGGAACACCTAGCCTTGGATCAATATTGGGTTTGGGATAAACAACATAAATGTTGAAAAAGAATGGCAAAAAAGCTGAAATATGTTGTATTACTGTTGATATTCGATGCGCAAGTTAGTTGGCCAAGACTTTCACACATACCCACCAGCAGCACACTTTTCACATGAGCCCACTAGTTCAAAAGAAAGCAAACAATCTCTCCCTTAAATTTAAACTAGGTGTGAGCCGTAGAAATACCACTGGAAACATGATTCATATGTTCCCTTCAGTAGCCTGCAAGTTAATTAATATCAAAAAGGGATTTTCCATAAACTTCAAGAAAAAAATAGGCCAGTTTGGTACCATAGGCTCCCCTGGCAAACAAAATACATACCTTGTTCTCCAAAGAAAATTCAGCTCTCTGATGTTCTTACATGGAAAAATAATGGTAGCTCATACGTTTTGCTTTATCATTTGTTGTTTGGTTTAGTAGTTATTGTTTATTGGTAATTCAAGTCACTTTATTAAAAAATTGCTTATTAGATGTCACAGAAGAAGAATCAATATAGAACTTGCCCGCAAAAAGTGCCAGCTCTCACAACAAATCCACCATGAATGAGCTTCAATTTGTTTTTTCCTTTTTTGTTTGGGGGCAGTGGTTTGAGAACTGCATTTCTTAAGTAGAACTTTATACTCCCCAATCTCCACACCCGATGATCTCCCTTTGCTAAGCTACTGATAGCAAAGAAGAACCCAGACAAATTCACCAGCCAGTACTGATGGAGGGCACATGTGGGGAGTTTCGACTTTGCTCGGGCATTCTGTGGACAAAACTGTGATTTTTGACACTCAGATTTCCGGGAAACATACTTGATACATAATCAAAGTGTCAAAGTCAGAGTTTGATTTTGTATGTGTGAAACACAATCTCGGACAGATTAGTAGCATGTAGTCACCTTAACAATCTGGAAAGGAAAAGGAGAAAATATACATTTTTATATACTTACTTATAAGGTGAAATTCATGATGAAAAGACAAATGCAGTATTGAAGCTGTGTTTACTTATATTCAACCCGAATACTAAGGAGTAAGGTCTGATCCATGAACCCGAAGATATGGTACAATGTTTTGACATTTGATGTTAAAACCAAAAACAGATGAAACCCGCAAGAATTACCATAACTTCAATCCACACCCACAAATGAACCTCATCCCTGAGCACAAGCAATGAAGTAACCCATTCATGTTTACCACTAGCTAGCATAACTAACTAAGTTCTCACCTAAAAACCAAAAACAACCTAAAATCATCCTAAACAATCATCCATAAATGAAAAATCATACATTGATCCTTATCCCTGAGCTCAAATAACCCATTCATATTTAGCATTAGGTTGCCTCACTACGTAAATTCTCACCCAAAAACAAGAACAACCCAAAATTATCCTAAATAATTTGTTTGTATTCATATTCTACCATCTACTCAAGAACATGGCTATGCTCGTTAAACAGGAGAATAAAACCAAAATGGGAAAGCATTCCATCAAAGCTAAGTAATTCAGATATGTCTATTGGATGTTTGGAGCGTCCCCGAATTCAATCCAGAGAATTTCTGCAGTCAAAAATCGACCCATCTCAACATAGAAAGATCAGATGTTCCCAATAATCCATCAAAAACTATAAAATAGGAAATACTACAACATATAATGCATTTTCCCACCTTCGAATTCGATCATACCTTGAAATCAAACGCTTGGAAAGGAAATCATTCTCGTCCCCCATTGTTTACATTCACGGTGAAGGTATTGTGCGGTAAGAGAAATTGGAGGGACCTTTGCACATTGGCTAGCCTCGTCTTACTTAAAATTTTACTCTTTTTATCCACCCTAGTGCATCTATAGGTCACAAAGGCAGCAAGGCTTCACTTGAGTTTATTTTGAATTGCAACTCTTTTTCACTAAAACTCTTTCTCCATTTTTTCATTCGTTCAATAATTCATTGACAAGTAATTTAAAAATAAAATGTATCATATTTTAAGGACGACAATCTAGTAATCAGGGACTTAATGGCTAAAGATTTAACCTTAAAGTCTAGAAAGGGAGCTAGTTCATATGCATGTGGGGCATAGATATAATTTTGAAGAATTTAAACATATTAAATAAATACTCTTACAACTAGGGTTATAAACAAAACGAGCTGAGCATGAGCCAACTAGGCTTGAGCAGATTTTAGCTCGATTCGGGTTCAATTTAAATTCGTCGAGCCTTTAAAGTTTAAGCTTGAGCTCGGTTCGAATGGCTCAAACTCGACTCAGTCTTGTATCAATTTTTTTAAATTTTCTTATAAAGTTTCTAAAATTCAAGGCTGTAATTGAAGTTAAGTTTTATAGTTTTGTATTAGGTTCAAGAAATAAGAGTTTAAATGAAATTTTAGTGATTTTTAATGGTATTTATACTATTCACACGAGTTTTTAGAAAAAAACCGAATTACTTAATCTAAACATAGTATGACCGAACCTTACTAAGCTCAAATTCGGCTCAAGTATGTCTTGAAGTCCGCTTGAGCTCAATTTAACTGAAACCTAACCCGAACCTTAACCGAACTTATCCAAGCTCGTACTCCTATCAATTGGTAATCCCTAATGCTCCAAAATGTGATACATATTCCCTCCTCTTTCATATTCTTTTTTGTCATGATATTCTGAAGCTAATTGCAGAAGGTTGAATTTAAGGGTAATTATTTTTGTATTTCCCCGAAGAAAAAAAAATATATGTCTGATTAGGTCAGATAAGATGCATAAATTAATGGGATCCTGAATGATGGAATATATGCAGCGAGAATTGATGAGGGAGAAAACGACTCAACACATGAGTCATGACTCAGGTTCAAGGCAAAAATTATAAATTAGGGAAGCATCTGGGGAACTACATAGAGGACCACACCCAGTAGTACGTGGGCTTTTCAGGCCACTAAAGGCTGAAATCCCCAAGGAAAAAAGCAGTGCACTCCCCATTTTAATTCTCGAAATCAATGTTTCAACCATAACAATAGTATTCTACGGGGCTCTTTAATGAATTTGGTATTTGAAAAATTCAAATATAGATAAGATCGTCTGTCCTTGTAAATTGAAAGGTTCGATCAGTTATTCAAAATTAGTGAATATAATCTTTAAAAGATAACACTTTCCAATCCGATTGGGTGTAGGTCACCTGAGCATAACAGTAGAAGGTCTTGTTAGATAAGACTGTCCCATTTTTATGGACACTCCTTTCTTTTCATTCCCTCTTTTTTGGTGTGCAAATGAGTCGTAAACATTAATGAGGGGATTTAAATTAAGATTTTTAGTAGCAACTTTCATAACACTCACTAATATAATCCTATCGCCTATCTACAATTCATCCAATTAGATTATCATAGGGGCCGGTAAGATGCACATTTATTTTCAATTAATTCGGGCCGGTAAGATGTTACTTGCATAAAATGGTCCAATTATCTTTCTTTTGACACGAAAATTTTATATAATTTATTATTTTTATTATTAGCCTTGATATTTTATACCAAAATCTCTCAAATTATACAAAAATTGTGTTCGCACAATAAGTGGTGATTGTTAGAGAAGGATGTTGCCTAGGGGAAGGGACACCAAAGAACAAATTCCTTCATCACAAAGGTAGCTGGAGCCATGAGGTAAGACGAGGGAAACTGACAGAGAGAGAGAGACATTGGGGTTGGGGTATGGGATGGTCCAATTAGGTCCCCATAACTTTAGCCTCAGAGTCGGCCTCTCATCCAAACAAAAGCAAAAACAAAGGCTTGGCCTTTAATAAGCTAATTTTAAATTCGTCGGGGGTTTAGATATCGTATTAATTAACCGAACCGATAGCAATACCCATGTTCCAACCTCTTTCCCTCCGTGTCTTGTATGTTAATACTCTTACGTTTTATAATATATATTATTTTAATTATATTTTTTATTTTATAAAATCAGTCACTTTACAATTTCAATAACATACTATTAACTAATTTATCAATTTTTTCTCTTTTTTATTTCCGACAAAACTTTAATATATTAATCCAACCAACATCTAATTTTAGATTTATTATCACTATTATTGTAATCATTGTTTTGAGAAAATATTTGTGATCCACCTCCACAATTTTTATTTATTTGAATTATTAGTATTAAGACTCATTAGTTTCTTTAATTATTACCTCCGTTTGATTTTTATGGAGGTGGATTTTAAACTAATTATTACCTCTTAAGTTATTCTTTTTTAGGAATTAATTGCCAAAAATTCCACAAATTAATTGTAAAAATTATATTTTACTTGCTTTATATTCAAATAATCTATAAGGGATCATAATCACTTGTCCTTTTTTTTTTTAAGTGATTTATTCTTACTCTTTGTGTTTCTTTTCCCTTTAAAAAAGTTTGTGAACAAATATAATTTAAAAATTATTGTGTTTTAATTTTGAGAGGAAATTAAAATAATTTTAGGATTGATAAATGAGAATATAGTAAAAGTTACTTTGGAGCATATGACCTTTTCTTTTGAGAATCTTTTCATGGCCATTTTACCCTTTTCACTTGAAAACAAGGAAAGCCTAATGAATGATTTTCAATAATGCCTAACTTGAATTTAATTCAATTCATGTGAAATAATAATTGAAACAATCATATCATGGTTGATGTGGGAAATTAAATTGGGGAATAATGTCAATGGCTAACCTCAAAAAAGAAAAAAAATAGAGGGTTCATATTTATGATGTCATTATTTATTAGGCTTGAGAGAGGATTTGAAAACTTTTTTCTTTTTCTTTCATTCTTCTTGGTATCAAGGTGAACAGAAAATGTTGATCATATAAACATCTTTAACTACCTTATTTATACACAAAATGAAAAATAATGTATGTAACAATATTTTTTCTTCAGAAAATGATATATTTTTATGCGTGGCTAAACTTAATAGGATGTAGTAATTATTATTTTCCAACTCAAAAGGTATTTGAATCTTTTTTCCCAATTTTGACCCCTATATATGGATCAGATTATACTTTTTAAATATTTTTTAAAAATTTTGGATCCTCTATTTTACTAGGTCGAGCTACTATTAACTCATATAAAAAGTAAAGTTCTGCCATTACAAATTCTTATCATACTTAAAATACTTATATTTATATTCTAAGTTAGAACATAATTTAAAAGTCTTAATTATTAGACCAAGATTGAATTGATTAGTTTGATCAGTACCCCTCTTATTTCCTCGTAAATTATATAATTATATAATTATATATATTTGTGTTTAAACAATATTTCCCTTCAATGAGAGATGAACATGACAGTCTTTCAATCATACCATAAAAAACATTTATTAAATTCTTATCATAGTTCCAATAATGGATCCCTCCCCTAGCAATGACACCATCCATGTTTTCGTGCACAATTTAGAATTTGATATCACCAACATTAAATTTTTAAAAAAGTTTAGAAACCCCCCATGAAAGCAAGCTTACAATTGGGCAAATTACAATTTTTAAATACAAGAAAATTCTAAGATGATTACCAAAGTCATTAAATTACTAAATACATCACATGAAAAGTAATGTTGGTTTTTTATAATTATAAATTTTATTCTTGCATTTGTCAAGTTGTATATTAACTGGATTCACAGGAATCATCATAGGATTAAGGGAAGAATTCACAGAAATTATATTTAATTAGTTAGGTTAGTTTGATTGAGCTTTATTCATTCCAATAAGTTACACGTTTTTTTTTTTCTTGTATCTTCAATCATCTATTTATTAAAAATAGTCACTATCGACTTAAAAATGGTATAATTCTCTCAATATTAATTTGTTTAAGTTTACATAAGACTCAAAACTCAAAATCTTACTCGAAAAAAGTATGAAATTACGTATTAAAACAACATAAATTAATATTTCCGTTTAACTAATTATACATATTTTAAACTTTTTTTTTGACGAGGAGCCCACAAAATATTCTTCCTAGCCCATGATGGTACAAACTGGGAAAAATAGCAGGCACAAAGGGTCAAGATTTTCCCCAGTAATGTCAATAATTGAGTTCATGGCTTAATTCTGTCAGAGGGTAAGCTTGTCATTTTCTCCACGGTTCTGAGGAAAACGACGTCGTTTCTGCCACGGACCAGTGCTTTATTGATTCTGGAAGAAATTTCTTTCTATCATGTAATTTAGCAAACTGAGCAAAGGGGCAGGAAGAATTTGTAAATTCTAGAGAGTGCATTACAATTTAGAGATAGAGAAAGAGAGAGAGGAGAGTGAAAGAAGGTTCTGTCAAGTTCTGCTTGACTGAGCTGAGAGGGAGGAGCCTCTTTGCGTGACATTGCCTCCTGAAAGAGCTTATTCTGGGTAGAGCTTGGAATCAAAGGGCTAAATTGGCGAAATCTCAAGTGGGGTACGAGAACTTATTACTATTCATTTACCACTTGATTTTGCTTCTTTAAAGTAACTAAAGAGTACCAGCTTTACTCTCATACTACATTTTTGCATCATTAGTTCTCTTTTCCAAGGCTTTAGTTTGTGTCCAGTTTGTAATTCTAGTATTCTTTCTTTTTAGCCTTTGTGGGTTTTAGGCAAGTTTATTTTGGTCTTGTAGTGGATATACATGTGGGTTTCTTCTCTAAGACATGTTTGTCCTTTAAAGTTGCCGAGTAAGTGATTGAGCATTCTGGGTTGGGGAATATGTTTTTCTGGGTTTTCTGTTTTTCTGGTTCTAATTCTTTAGCTGCTCTGGAAAATGCCTGGAAAAGGAAGATTTGGGATCTGGGTTGTGGTTAGATTTGCAAATTTCTCATTGATTTTCCTTATATCCCATTTTTTATTAAAGGAGGTTGAGAGGGAGATATGGCAGGAGGAGCAGCACCAGCTAAGGCAGATGACCCAGCGCCACACCCGCCAAAGGATCAGCTGCCAAATGTGTCTTATTGCATTACCAGTCCTCCCCCATGGCGTGAGCTCTCTCTCTCTCTCTCTCTCTCTCTCTACTCTGAGGCTGTTTTCTTTCTATTTTTGGGTTACATTCTGTTTCCTCAGTGCATTAGCGGTATGAAACTTCTGTCGTTTAAGATTTTGTCCAGAGGAGTTATAGTGCTGCACAGTGAATAGGCACTTGTTTAGTAATGGATTATGCATATCTCTTACAACGACTTTCCTCTTTTTCTAAAAGTTGTGCTTTATATTCTTTTTCTATCTTTGTTTGATGATACTCTTCTTTATTTTTGACGGATAGCCTGCTTATTTTTTTAATCATCTAACGCATATAAATCTATGCACTGGGAAGAATAAGATTCTGTGTCTTTTTACTTATCCATTTTGAATTTCAGGAGATGTTGAAACATTTGTGGGTGCTTAATAAAGAAAATGAGATGAATTGTCTACGTTTGTTTCTGCTCTATCATAGCAATATCGAATTTCAGTTGGATTCTGTTCTCCTCTGGCCCTTTGCATTCATCTTTAAATCAATGCCTTTTGCTTGCTATTTGATGATAAATTGGGTGAAGTTTTCGATCTTTTGAGATTATGTAAATGTATTGCATGGGCTACAGAGTTTTTCTAGGAAAAATCTCAATCACAAGCGTAAGCTTGTGGCTAGAGGCCTTGGGTATGTTTTATATTGTACTTTGATACACCTCCATGAGCAAATGTCCTTTGAGCTTGAAGCAAAGACGCTGCATAGAATCCTTGTTGCCTATATCTAGTGTGAGGGCTGTTGAGATTCGAACTTGAGACTTCTTGATTGGGATGACTCTTACACCATGTTAAGGAACTAGCTAAATAGAAAGCTAAAGCTGGTGGTTGGAGGCCTAAGAATAGGTCTAGCATGTATTCTAACAGTTCACTCTGTGTCTTATTATTTTCATAAAATTACCTTAAGGTCATTTCCTTGGGTGAGACAACTTGTCTAACAATGATCATACTATCTCCTTCAAGGCATTTATATTGTCAAAGTCGCTAGAAATAATTTCCTGCTGTAATTTCACTGATGAAGTTGTGTTGTGTTCCAGCGGAGGCCATCCTTCTTGGTTTCCAGCATTATATTGTGATGCTTGGGACAACTGTTCTCATCCCCAGTGCTCTAGTTCCTCAGATGGGAGGAGGAAAGGTAGGCCACTAGGATAACACACATGATAATGAAGTTAATTTTTTGATTCAACTTGCCGGGATATGATGCTGTCCTGCTTGTTGAAACCTAACCCGTCTGTACTTTTCCTGGATTTGTAGGAGGAGAAAGCGTTAGTTGTTCAGACGTTACTGTTTGTGGCTGGTTTGAACACACTGCTGCAGACAACGTTTGGGACTCGATTGCCAGCAGTGATTGGAGGGTCTTATACTTTTGTTCCGCCCACGATTTCCATAATTTTGGCTGGTCGATACAACAATATTTTGGACCCTGTGGTGGTTTGTCTGCAAAAACTCATCTCTTCAGTCTTGATTTGTCCTAGTTTGGAAAAGGGAGGGGCTTGCAGACTTACTTCTTTTTGCTGATTCAATTAGTATTTGGTTGGCCCTTGCAAGTTGCAAGTTAGGATTGCTGACCTGCAGTCGAAAGAAAAAAATAAAAAATTTGGGATTACTGACAGAAGGAGTTGGAAACTCATACATAGGTTCATTTCATCATGTGATACTTTTACGGCTGCTGACTGACATCATTGATCCTATAACTAATATTATTTCCCTTTCCTCATTACTGTTGCCAACTTGCATCACAAACTGTCGACAGTGATCACCTCGAATGGATGGCTTGTGAAGATTTATCGTTTTAGAGTTTTGTTGGGGAAAGAGGGCCCAAGGGGGAATGCTTTCAAAAGAAGAGAACTAGCCGAAATATCTTGTCTACTTGAAGTTGTGATTTTTGTGCATGTTTTAGTATTTATATAAAAATAAGGTTCGCGCCCAAAGAAAGAAAAACTACATAAGGAAAGCTCGCTGTTGAAAATAACTCATTGACTTCAATGTTAGCTTTTTGTGACTTGGAAGTTTACTGATAATCTTCTTACGTATCACCAGAAATTCAAGAGAATCATGCGCGGAATACAAGGGGCACTCATTGTTGCTTCGACTCTCCAAATTGTCCTTGGCTTTAGTGGGCTTTGGCGTAATGTTACTAGGTGAGTTATTTATAAGTGAACATATATGTTTCTTTTTATATATGGGGAAAGTTTTTATGATCGGCCTTCACCGAACTCATAATCTGGAAGAGTTTTATCTCTGTATTATTCCCCTGAACTTGTAGAGCGCCTACATGAAAGGCTTGTTACATCTGCATCAGAATGGAAGAGCTTTGGGATGAATTAGATTGCTGCTTCATTTTTTTGATCAAAATGCCTCCTTAGCCTTGTAATTTCATTAACATTCAGCGGTTTCTGTTTCTAATTGTTATTTTTTGATAAAAGCTTAGCCTGCAATGAAAGTGCCAGCATGCTTAGTTGCAAATTTACTTCTTGAAACTTCACCTGTTCCACTATGTAGAACCCTTATTGCTAGTCACTGCTGCTTTTTGCGCTGTGTAGGTTTCTTAGCCCGTTAGCAGTGGTTCCTTTGATATCTTTGGTTGGCTTTGGATTATATGAGCTTGGTTTTCCTGGAGTAAGTATCACACCCTATGTGCCTTTTTTGTTTTTAAACGTATCTCCTGGGGTAAGAATTTGTGTTCTCCCCAGTTGGATGCACGTGAATTTATGCTGTTTACTCATAGCTGATGTTAGGGGTTTCATTGTTGATCTAGGTGGCAAAATGCGTGGAGATTGGCTTGCCAGAGCTTGTGCTTTTAATTTTGATCGCTGTGGTATTGCTATTAGGCACATGAATTTGTGTTTGGATCGGACGTTCTTTGCTTCAAAAGATTAATGTCAACATGATTTATGCAGTATGTGTCTCAAGCAACTAAATTTGGGAAGCATGTATTCGAGCGTTTTGCTGTTCTAATCTCAGTGGCTATAGTGTGGATATATGCACACATTCTCACGGTCGGTGGAGCATATAATGGTGCGGCACCAAAGACACAGACTACATGTCGGACTGACCGTTCTGGACTGATAAGTGGTGCTCCATGGTAACTTGTTGCTTTATCTTTTAGTTTCCTCATTTCCCTTTTTGGTTGTCTCTACATTTTACTATAGCACATTTATCATGTACTTCATGTAGTTCTCTTTTGAACTTTTTTCTTTGGCCAAAAGACAGGAAACTTGGCCTTTTTTTCATCGCTGATTCAATGTAAAACAGTGTTGTAATTTTTATTTTCATTCCCAAGGTTCTTAGCTTGTTTCAGTGCTATATTCACTCTTCAATCAGTATATATGGTGATTAACTGCATTTTTGCGTGTGTTTTGTTTGCTTATGAAATTTTAATTTGGACACCTAATCTGAAATCTTTTTATGGAGACAATTATTGACAGAGCATGGACGCTTCACTTGATGTTGCGTTATGTATATCTCTACCACTTAACTGAGTGGACCTCCTATTTTTTACTCTTTGTTATTCATTGTACATCCTGTGCTCTGTTCCATAAAATAAACTATAAATGGTAGAAAATTTACTAGGCAAATAATAGCACAAGTTTCCATCAGAGAAGCAGTCCAAATGATTGGAAAGGACTTAAACCTACTTGTAGTTTCCTTGTTCTGTGTTGCCATCATGTCTAACTTGTGGTTTCCCCCTGCAGGATTAGAGTTCCATATCCCTTCCAATGGGGGCACCCACATTTGATGCTGGTGAAGCCTTTGCTATGATGTTTGCTTCATTTGTTGCTCTCGTAGAGGTTTGTTTTTCTTCTGTTACAATTTTGGAAATTATTTGACGATCATCATGTGGCTGTAAATTTCGGTGTTGTGTGGTTTCAAGCCCTTGTAATAGAGCTGTAGGTACTTATTATTTCAATCTATCTCCCCCTCATTTTGTGGACAAATGTGAATGCTTCTTGATAGTTGCAGATGTGAAAATAATACTATCAGACTTTGCATGTTGCTTAATGCCCTTATTGATCACGCAGATAAATTAGCTTTAAATCTACTTAAACATAATTTGGCAACCGTCTCACTTTAATTCATGTGCTGAATATTCCATGTGCAGTCCACTGGTGCCTTCATTGCGGTCTCAAGGGCTGCCAGTGCAACAATGATGCCCCCTTCTGTTCTTAGCCGTGGTATAGGCTGGCAGGTATAGTTACGGAAATTTCCCTTACTTTTTGATTTTTTTGTGAATTAGTTACCGTCTGTTGCCAATAACATTTCTATAGCTGTTCATATTTGGAATTTCTCTTTTGAGAAAGTTTGCATACTTCTTTTTCTTATCAAAAGGGAAAGCAAAAGATCCCAAATTCTTCTTCTTTCTCTCCTTTATCTGATTCCGAGCCTCAAGAGATGTCAGATTGGAATGAGATGAGCATATGTAATCTTCAAAGCTGTTATATTATCCTATGTGCTGGGATTGCAGAATCCACCCTTTTACTCGGACTACTCTACAAGTGTCCAACATGAGTCTGGGCATGATTTGTGAGTGTTAGATTTGGGCATTTCCTGAAAATTGTGTCTATATCTGAAAAAAGACTCAAGTGTCTAAATTCATGTCAGTGTCAAGTACCTAATATGACTACTTGAGATGAAAGAATCCAACTACCTCATAATTCAAGTTAATTGCTCTATCTCTCAATACGCAGCAGATGCACTTTCTGAAAATTCCCATTATTTTGTTGTATATTATTAATCCTGAATTCTGCTCTAATATATGGAAAGGAAGTTTACAACGTCCATCTGAGCCGATTTTTCTTTCCCTTTGACAGGGAATTGCCATTTTGTTGTCTGGGATGTTTGGCACTGTGACTGGATCCTCTGTTTCTGTGTAAGACACAACATATTATACTTCTCGTATGAACCTGAATTTCGGGTCTTCTATTGACTTGGTCTGGTTACAGTGAGAATGCAGGCCTTTTAACGCTTACACGAATAGGCAGCAGACGGGTTGTCCAAATCTCCGCTGGGTTTATGATATTCTTCTCCATCCTAGGTCTGTATATCAGATATTTGTTCAATGGCTTCGTTCATTTCTGCTTGCAAAATTTCCTGTTTGAAAATCTCAGCAGATAACTGAAATTTAAGAGAAAATACCAAGATAAACTCAGGCTTTGAAGTGTTTGTTTCTTGGAAATTATCCGGTTTGAACGTTCAATTCCTGTCTCCCTGACATTCAGTGAGTGAATCCACCTGTGATATTGCAGGGAAATTCGGAGCTGTCTTCGCTTCAATTCCTTCACCAATTATTGCTGCTTTGTATTGTCTTTTCTTTGCCTATGTTGGTAAGTTTGTAGGTAAATTGTGAGAAATAGAAAGAGCAGGCATCACTCAACATTTAATCACTTAATATATTTCTTTTTATCTATTGCAGGGTCTGTTGGTTTGAGCTTTCTTCAATTCTGCAATCTCAACAGTTTCAGGACGAAGTTCATACTGGGATTCTCAATTTTCCTTGGCTTGTCGATACCTCAGTACTTCAATGAGTACTTAGCAATTAATGGTTATGGTCCTGTCCATACGGGTGCAAGATGGGTAATAAATGATAAACTCACTCTTCTTCTTTACCCCATATTGCTCGACATTAAATGTGTCATTCATGCAAATTTTTTGACAAACAGACGAGTCCTACATTTTGTTTGGTACACCTGTGGCTATGTGGATGCTAGTAGGTATTAGGTAGACTTCAGGGATAGGTCATTGGAGTTGTGTCAAAGGTGATCGTATTGCCATATTGGTCAGTTTTGCCTCATTTGTTTATAGCCTAGTCCGAGTAACGTAGTCCCATTTTTATTTTCTTTTTGTTCTCCCCTTGACTAAAAGTTAAACGAATTATATCTGTTAGGTCTATGTCTAGTGTTTAAGCCTGATGTACATTAGGTCTCGTGTTTTCTGTAGTCTTTTATTGTATTTACTTATATTGTACTGACTCGTTTAACCCCCCTCCCCAAAAAAAAAAGAAAAGAAGAGAAAACGAACCCTAAGTTATGAATGATTATCTTATGTGATATGTAAATTGACAGTTCAACGATATGGTCAATGTCCCCTTCTCCTCTGAGGCGTTTGTGGCGGGCATTGTGGCATACTTCCTAGACAACACGATCCAGCGGAAGGACCCCACAGTGCGAAAGGACAGAGGCAGGCATTGGTGGGACAAATTCAGATCATTCAAGACTGATTCCAGGAGTGAAGAATTTTACTCCCTTCCCTTCAACCTCAACAAGTACTTCCCATCTGTGTAAGTGATGCGATGTGATGTTAGCACAATCAATTCTGGGTTTTCAAACCCAATCTCACTTAAGGGCACGAGCACGTACGATTCTTCTTCAAATGTGATGGCAGTCTTGCTCGATGGTGAAATCATCGTTGAATATAGTCATGTGGCAACATGTTGTAGCAAGCTCAGCTCTGGGCATAAATTAGTTCCTTTGGTTTTTGTAGGATGCTTTTGTAACAATTATTAACTTGCTGCTTCTTTCTGTGTTGTAAATCTGATGTGTTAGTTGTATTGAAGTGAGAATACAGGAAACTAGGCTAATGGTTTTGACTTTTGAGCTGACTTTGATTTCTTTTTCTGTATCTGCTAGTCGCAATTCATATCCCCAGTTTGCAGCTTAATGACGTTGATTATTGAGAACTCAAATGGTTTCCAATTTGGAATTGAATAAATACTATGGAGGAAATCCCCGTCCCTCCCCTCCCTCCCCTCCCTCCCCTCCCCACAAAGAAAACAAATAAATTATATTGTTATCCCCAAGTCCAAAGACCCAGGTCCACGATATCAGCATTGTACGTCCATACGACAACTGAGCCTTGGGTATAGTGGTTACTGTGAGTCTGTGACAAGCCATGGGCCGTCATTCCCCATCTCTTAGATGGTTGTTCGGGAGGTGCAAATTCTCTCTTATTTAGGAGTTTCTATAAGAATCGATCTCTTGAGAAAAAGTTATGTACTTTTGAATCTCTTCAAACTTTGCAGAAGCAGCGCCACCAACACCGAGAGTTGTTATTGTTGTTTTGGAGGTTCGTTGCTTATAAAAGGATAATTATGGGCTTGGTTATATTGGGGTAATAGTAGACCTTTCATAATCTCTGGTCTAGTTTCCGATTGTCTACTTTAATTATGGGTTTGTAGGGACTTATTTTGAGTCATAAATTGATAGACTGAATCCAAAAATGAGTTGGGTCCAAAGTCCAAGTGTAAGAATAGGTCACATTTTCAAGAACCAAAGAAATTGGGTCCATTCATAAGTCATTGGGGCTTCACTTCTTTATTCCAATTAGTTTTCTTGAAGGACTCTGTATATCTTGTGATGGAAAGTTTTCTCGAAATAATTCTCTCAAAAATTTATAATAAGTTAAGAACACCATATTTAAAATACTTATTTAAAGAAAATACTCGTATATGATGATATTTAACAAACATGGGCTCGGTCAGATCATTTGAACCGTAGCTTATTATATATCCGGGATACTAATTTTTGACATTCGATAAAAGTAATTAAGAAGAATCGTTCAACGAATCAGGTCGATACCCAAGATCTCATTTTCTTTAAAGATTATATATGCTTGGTTGAGCAGGGAAGTTTCCTGCTTTTCCCCATCCCATATGCTGTGCTTAAGCTTTCTCCAAATCTGACAAAAATATGACATGAAAGTGGTCCACTTTAAGGTGACAAAAGAATATATATAGTGGGAATATCATCAAAATTTTCCATAACTTTCTCTTATTATACCCTCCTCATCTTTTTATCAACTGCGGGGTCTTATCTATTGATTTTGAAGGTGAGAATCAGAATGGAGATGTTTAATCTGGTCTGGACTATTTCAGAAACTAAGATCAGTACATTGAATGATGAACTCTCCACTTATTGAGTACTTAGAATCTCTAATTATCATCTAATCATATGGTTTAAAATTAATCCAAGAAGGGATTAAGAGCATGAACCTAGCTTAACCACCTTGTGGATTTTCATTTGCTTTGAAGTTTCTTGGAAGTTGGAAACTATCTTCCTAACTACACATCATGATCTGAGTTTACTGATATGTATGTTGGTACATCCAACTTTCTTTTTATTTTTTAGTTTGGAGATTTAAAAGGTGTTAATAAAATAAGCAATTAGGTTAATGCAAGACGATTTGAAAAGAATTGTTAGTTTAGTTTCAATAATAGGTAAGAACTTACGTTTAGTTATATATGTGAACTGATTCATGCACTACAAAAAAATATTAAAATAGCAATCGGATTTCCGATGGGTATTCCAACACAATATGAGAAATTCCGACGGGATATTCGATGGGTAGGGAAATCTGAATCCTGCTTTCAGTAAGGGACAGACAGACGGTCTCTTAACCCTCCGGACATTTTCCATTGCTATTTCTTTGCATTTTGTTAGTGATGATATAGGAAGAGCAGTATTTACATTCCATGTTCTTTACGATACGAATTGTAACATTGTTATAATGCCTAATCAATCAAGTACAAAAAGAATCGAATTCAACGATGACTCTTTTAACTGTTTGAAAATATACTGTGCATATAAATCCTTAATTATTATATTTTAATATTTGCTGTGAAGTCATATAAAATAAGAATATGAGCCTACCATTATGCAAATCCTTTGTCATCGGATCCCTAATAATCAATCCTAACCCCCTTTTTCCCCCTCAAAAAGTTTGCCATACATAAAGAAAACATGCAAGCTAGGACACCTCTTTGTGGAGATATATATATAATACAAATAAATAATTGAAGGATCAAAAATTCATTGCGAGAGTAAAAGGTCACATTTTCCAAACAAAAAGGGCATCAAAGTCCTGTTTGGTGTTGTGTCTTATTTGAGCATTAGGATGTCCTCAAAGGGTAAAAGGAGAGGATAACAAGACATGATCTTTCCCATCCTCTTTGGTGGGGAAGGCTGAGGCAGAATATATGTTCCCTTTACCAAACAAGGCGTATATTTTAGCCTACTTTTTGTTCCCCCTCCCTCCTACCCACTTAAAGAAAAGGGAGATTAACATTTGGGTTGTTTAAATTTATGAGGGACTTACAAATAATAATTGTCATTTAGATATTAGATTGTATAACATTTTATCTCTCCTCACCACTCTCCCTCTCTTTAACTCATACACACGCTCTCACCGTCTCTCTCTCCCTCGGTCAGACTCATTTTATCTCTCTTTCTCCTCCACTTTTCACAGTGTCTCTCTCTATCTTCCTCCTCTCTCTCCTCCCACTTTTTCAATCTCTCTCTCATCTCCATTCATATGTTTTTTAAAATTATTTTTTAAATTAAAATAAAAATTAATTTATTTTTAAAGTATATTATTTTATAAAAATTTTATATTTTTAGCTAAAAATTAATTTTTTATAGTGTAGATAATTTTTAAAAGTTTTTTAATAATAAAATTATTTAATATTTTAAAATTTAGTTTTATTATTAATTTCTCTTTTTAAGGTACCATTATATATATTTTTTAATGTAGATGAGTCACAAAGGCGAGTACAATACAATAGGGAGGGAGAATCAAACCCGATACCTAATATACTCGGGACCTCAATTTTGACCACTAGACCATAACCTCATTGATACCATTATACATTTTTCTTACTCGTTAAAGCGTTGTTAGTATTAATTACAATATATAAATTCATACGTATTAGCCTTTATATATATAAATGAGTCAAAGAGAGGGAGAGTGGTGAGAAGAGATAAAATGTTATACAATCTAACACCTAAATATACCTGGCAATCGGGTCATTCGGTTCGGGTTCGGTTCGGGTTAGTTCGGTTCGGGTTAACTTCGGGTCGATCTTGTTCGGATTCGGTTCGGTTTCGGGTTTAGGCCAACTTCGTTCGGGTAAACTTCGGGTCAATCTCGTTCGGGTTCGTTCGGTTTCGGTTCGGGTCAACTTCGGTTCGGTTCAACTTCGGGTCAATCTCGTTCGGGTTCGATTTGGGTTAATTTCGGATCTAGTCGTAATCGGGTCACTTTTTGGGTCAAAATCGATTCAAAATTGTACCACTATAGGCACAAAAGTCCATCCCGAGAGACCCAACAAAAAAATGTGGGTTGGGTCACTTTTATTCGGGTTAAATCGATTCGGATCTTATTCGGTTCGGGTCATTTTGGGTTCGATTCGGTTTCGATTCGGGTCATTTTGCATTCGGGTCGGTTTCGGTTCGGATCATTTCGGGTCGGTTCGGTTCGGATCGGTTCATTTCGGTTTTCGAGTCAAAATTGGTTCAATTGTTTCGGATGTCGGTTCGGTTTGGGTTTCGGGTCGTTCGGGTTGACCCGTTCGGTTCGAATCGGTTTTGCCGAGTCTACACCTAAATAGCAATTGATATTTGTCAGTCTCCAACAAATTTAAACAATACTCAAAGGTCAATCTCCCTAAAGAAAAAATATACATATAATTTTCATGGTAATTAAATTAAATTAAAAGATAGAGAGCAAGTGGTTTTAGGTGCCCACAAGTCTTTTTCCAATGTATATTTGGGTGTTGGTTGTGCTAATGTTGGGGAAAGGGAGTTAAGATTCTTCAATTATTGATGAGCCCTTACCCTTAAACCTCAATTAGTGAGTCATTAATGAGAGGATTTGCTACAAATCATGCAAGATTCTATGTAACTAACTATATTGGTCTTAAATTTAGATGTATAGTTGTGACACCCCCCTCCTTTTTTTTTTTTCGAGGAGGGCCTTGTGACTTCTTAAAAAAATGTCTCATTCCATAAAATTTAGAGTAGTATTTAATTTTCTTCCGATTGTAATAAATATTGAATTTTCTAAATATGTCTCCTTATTGAATATAATCATCATACGTACGTAGTGGTGACCAATGAGATATTCGGTTAGAGGTCAAAACTTAGATGTTGGATACATCAGGTTTATTATATTATGTTACCCCTTATGGCTTATCTCGGATCCAAGAAAAAGGTACGTAGTTGTGAAAAAATTATATTACATTCATGAAAATCCCAAATAAATTTTTTACATAGAAACAAGTTGTAAGAATGTATATGGAACAAATATATATAAGAAATACATATTTCTCTAAGAGAAATCATATTTTTTTACAATATACATGTGAATACTTTCTAATTATTTGGTATGTATACTATTTTCTTTATTTAAACTTTTGTTATTGATATAAATGAGGAAGAATAAAACTCTCAATATTATAAAAAAAAAATACCGAAACTCTTTATCAATTATGTACTTTTATCGCGAGAGAATGTTTTATAGTAATATTGTTATTCTATTATATGACGTACATAATTATATTTTGTAAGTTGAATAATAAAATTATAGTCAAGATGAACAATTTTCTATAAGAGTTTGAAACAATTCATGCCATGCATCAAATTTTATTTTCCCAGAGATGATTCTTGAGGATCTTTTTTTTTTTTTTTTGACCAATTACATGTGATTGATAATCTCTTGGAATCTAAATTCCTATGTATTTTACACTCTAAACTGAGAAAACCTATAAAATAAAAAAAATACCTTTGTAATGTAATTTCAAAGAAAACTCAAGATCAAAGGGGGTGACTTTGGAAGATCTTCAAGAATTATATATTAATTAATTAATTAATTAATTTTAATTTCTAATTAATTACTATGATAAATGATCATACTAGGTACTCATGTCCTTTATTCTAGATTCTAGAGGTGAGAGTTTTTAATATAATTAATCTCTTCTAATTCCCTGTTTAATTCCTAGGTAGATAATTAATTACATATCTTTTGCTGCTTTTACTTTGTACTGAGCCCAAGGAGATTTTAAGCATGACCTATATTTTTCATCTTTTTAGAAATCTCGAGTTGCTTTGAGTCATAATATATAAATTTAACCATCTTATAGGTAGGTTTATACATCGATCTAAATTTAAATCGGTTTACTTTGAACAGAAGATCGAATAATATAAGCATTGACAAAGTATTGGAACAATAAAAGATTAGTCTAGGTCAAGAACTAATAAGAAAAATTCGGATCGAAACAGATAATAACTAGGCCTTACTCGCAAATTTTCTTTTAAATCATTAATAACATGAAAATCCAAACATAAAGAAATACAAAACAATAATATTTACATAAAATTTTCAACATTCCTACAAACCTATGTCATTATAAAATTATAAAATGACAGATATTGTGCATTTAAATAAGTTAATATAAGTAACATATATATTGTACCACGTCTTTTCTGATTAAGTTGGTCATTAGAGGAGCTAATTAATGAAGTTACACCAGTAGTGAGTGCATTTTTGACTAATTAATTAGGGTTATGACTACTTAATAGCATTTAATGCCAGATTCTTATCGCATTACAACTATATGATTACAAAATTAAAGATCACGCAACGCAAGCTTAATAGCCATTTCAAGTTTAAACCTCCAACTTGTGAATATATCATTACCAGTTCTACTCGTACTACTATCTCTGTTTCAAAATACTTGTCGTTTTAAATATTTATAATAAAAAGACCAAATTAAAAGATCAAATTACCCTAAAATTTCATTAAAAATGAACAAAATTAATGAAAAAAGAGGGAAAAAATCAATTAATGAAGACAAAATTGATGAACTAGCATTAATACGTTATTGAAATTTTAAAGTGACAGATATTGTAAAATAAAAATAAATAAATAAAGTGATGTATTATAAAATGAAGAGAGTATTAACAGTAGAATCAATAAAAATATAAAAAAGAAACAAAATGAGAGAGAAATTAAAGAGTATTATACATTAAAAAAGTGTTGAGAAATGATAAAAAGAAGAAATATTAATTATCCTGAGAGACTTATCGAGTTTAGTGACTATGAGGTTTGATTATGAAACTAATAAATGACAATTGTGACAGTCGTATTATCAAAAAATGTCATTTATTTTGACGTAAAGGGAGACATAAAGATCGATATAACAAAAATCGAAAACAGCTCTAAAAATATTTGAAAAATTAATTAGTAAGAGTTAAGATGTGATTAGCAGGAAAGAGTATGAGACAGGTAGTTGGCTTAACTGCTAATTAAGCAAATAATCTCTGTCATTTTTGTTTTGTTTTGTTTTGTTTTTACAAGTCCAACAACTCAGGCTCCCTCCCATGATGATCATGACACTGTCCACAACATCATATATATTTTTAATTAACTCAGATACTTAATTTTCCTTCCTCTTACAAAAATTAAATTCTCCAGACCGAAATGAAATCCTTCTTTTAGCCAAATTGAAAGGAGTAACCACCAACTCTATAGTAGATCTGTCATTGGAGTGTTCAAGAGCACCGCCCACGTCCGCTTCCCAATGAGTCAAAAGTGGTCAAACTCGATAATGGTTTGACAGAAAAAATACTCACTAAAGATCATACTGCTTCACGTCCAAAACAAAAGAATGACTTCTTTTCGTCTAGGTTTATTTTCATCCAATTTTCCTTTTTTTCTTATGGTTTCAAAACAAATTTGTTAAATTAGACTTAAAGTTCATTATTAAGCCGAATCTGAAAGCAACTTAAGGAATCCATTTGGACGGTTTAGGACCTTGAAGTGTGAACCGGATTACCACAATAAAACACGAAAATTAAGTACAATTAGTACATAATAAAAAAATGATGAGATCCAAAGTTAATTAACAATAGAATCACAGAAGTTCCAGAGGTGCATGGGCCATTTTAATATACATGTAAAGTTTAATTGTAGAAAAAAACAGCTCTTAGTGAACTAATTAAGTAATTAGTTAGAGGCAAAGTAAGATTAACGTACATAAAATTTGTGATTAATTATTTGACTCTTGCAGACACAAAGGGGCCAAAATAAAAAGAAATATCCCGCAGAGAACTGATCAGTTTGCGATATAAATAATTATTTATTTTATATTGTAATTATGTAGTATAAATAAATAATATATGCATTTTACAAGGCAGTTAGAAGAATATTCTAACATTTTGAAATTAATTAATATATATATATACTTCAATTATTTAAATTAATAATCTGCAAAGTCAGCTCAGCAATGGGAAGTAGCTGATCTAATTTAGCTAAGCATGTCTGAAAAAGAGAGGGAAAAAACAAATTAAGGGAAGTCAAAACTGGATATAAATTAATCCATGGGTTTAAAATTTAATTACTACCTACAAAATACTCTAATAAAAAAACCCTACCAGCATTCATCTACTTCAATAACAAGTTACCCTGTCATTAATTAGTCATATATATCTACCGATGTTAAGGTTCAACTTTTCGTATTTTAATGTTTAGTAATTTTTTTCCACTTAGAGTATGTTTTTTTTCTTTTTTTTGTTATGGGTTTTGATTTCTTGCCTTGGTATGGCTTCTTAGTGTAAGTTTCAGTAAACTTTCATATAATAAGGTACAAAAGATACATAGAGTTATGAGTTTTGATCGCTTTGATTGGGGTGGTATAGTCCATAAATGAGTTGAAACTCCACATAATTTTATCATAATAATCTCCCTTTCGAGTGTAATCGGGATAAGTTAATCATTCATCCATTAGATCTCCTATTTAGGATGATGATCCAATCGTATGTTAATTGGTAGGAGGGTCATATAATAGATTAGACCCAACATAGGCTTATCTCGCAAAGTAACCAATAAATCCCACATAAGAATTCTATTGATCGAATTTGAACAGGTTCTCCCAAATAAGAAGAATTTATGCGTATATCATATGATTTAAAGATCAAAACCCCAAAGTTGTTACCCTAAGAAATGCCTTGAATATAACTTTAAGGAATCAATAGACTTTCAATACCAAATTGACGAAACCGATAAATCATTATAATTTGTTCCTTAGGGGTAACTTAGTGATATGATGACCTGTTTTCATAAGAAAGATCGGGATTTAATTTACTTTGAACTGTGTGCGTGCGTTATACTTATACCTGTAAAAAAAAACATTATAATTTAGTTGGTGGAGAGCATAATATAGCCATATAGGGTATGATTATATATACACATGCAAAATATAAAAACCACACCATATTCATATGATTGAAAGTTGATGGTAGTTTGGAGAAAATATCTCAACTACACTTGATGATGAAATATTGAGTTTCTCATTCATTGTTTTGTTGATGAATTACTTGCATTAACAGGGATATTTTCCTTGTAAAAATAAAAAATAAAAAAATAAAAAATCCAAGACTTTGCCTTTACTCCACGCTATATATAGCCATGCCCTTCTTGTTATAACTAAGTCGAATTTTGCTTCTCAAGCTCCCTAGATATCTTTTATGGATTACTTTTCAAGTTAATTTGACCATTGTAAGTAATTTCTTTATGGTTAATTATAAATAATGTTAACAGAAAATTATTACAGTAGATTTATGTCGATCTTATAAAGTCTTCTGTGAAGTATAATACGATGACGCGAAAAGTTTGATATATATATTAGTTATTACATATGAGATATAGTACTAAATATCTTAAATATAGTTAGTTAGCATGTTAAGATCTCACTAATATACAAAATTCATTGTGAAATTTATCAAAATTGGTCAAAGGCAATACTTTTTATTTTTTACCATTACTTTTCTTGCAAAATTATTGAATTATCAAATTACAAAAATAATATTTATAAATATTAAAAAACCACTTTAAAATATTAATTTAAATGTTTAAATTCATTACTCATTTCTCAATATTACAAAAAGAAAATGGATTATTTGACTTCTTAGACGTGCATTATATAGTCTCTATAAAATTAATAAAAAGTTTGAGTTTGACTAATCTAAAATTATGTCTATGTAATTTAATTTAATTATATTTAATTGGATTAGATAAGCATGAGGTAAAGAAAAGAAAAGACAAGACATGCATGAGGTCGAATTAAAAAGGTGGCAACCGTGGAATTGCAGCCTTTCGGTTTAGTGGGAGATTATCAAAATAAAATTGCAAATTAAAATAGAAATAGAAAAGCAAAAGTAAAAAAAAAAAAAAAAGGCAAAAATTTTCACAAGACAAAGAAACAGGAGGTGTCTCAACCATAAACGACATTTTGCTCTGTTATTTTGTTCTTCCCCCCCTTTTATTCTTTTCTTTTTTTTTGAATGATTTGTTCTCCACTTTAATAAAAGAGATATATCTTTTTTTATTATTTGCATAAAAAGAGTGATATATATTTTTCTTTAATTACTTATCGTTTGACAAGTTAGCGAATCAAAAGATCGTATCAATATAATTCTTTTTTAGAGTATCAGTTTTCTCAATAGTAAAAGTTTCGAAAGTTGTTTTACCTCTCATTTACACCCAAAAATATTCATTTCTTCGTGTGGTTTCTTTTAGAATTTAATATACGTATTAATATTTATTTGATCATATTAGTAAAGTTTTTAGAGTTGTCGAAGAGTGAAATATGAAATATATATATATATATATATATATATATATATATATATATATATATATATATATATATATATATATATATATATATATATATATATATATATATATATATTAGTAGAAGAATATTAATCAATTTTCTAGCATTATGTACAAGGCACTATGCCAAAGGTAATATAATATAGATAGAGAAGTTTCTCAACTCAACTAGAGCCAAAAGATTTTTTTAATTTTTTTGTTGCTTTTTAAGAATAACAAGGAAGGCATAGCCTATATCACATCAGTAATTATAATTTTCTAAGGCCCCATATACATTTTCCTTACTATTTTCCTGGCTAATGGATTTAAAATCTGCCTCAAAAAATAAAAAAAGGGATTTAAAATCACACTGTTACTTTACCACAAAGTAATCAGAAGGTTTCATTTCAAATGTGATTTTGAAGAATCACAAGCTCTGATCTCATCTTCTGTCAAAACCCCCAAAGCCAAAAAAATCACAGCTCATTCATCACAGAGAGCCACATGGGGGCAATTCTGTCAATCTCTTCTCTTCCCACAAAAACCTTATGATGTTGTCATGCTCCCACTTCACACTTCACCCCAAAAGAAAAAAAGAAAAGAAATGATGGGGAAAAAAATCCACACATGGAGAAGCCTTGTGATTAGTAAAATACCAGCTGGGCATGCCTTGACAACTTCAGGAGGCTGACTATAAAAGTGGGGGAGAAGTGGGTACTCTCTTAATTGTCTTGTGTATAGCTAATCTAGAGAGAGAAACAGAGAGGAAAACTAGAGAGAGAAATGGGCAATTGCCAAGCAATTGATGCAGCAACACTTGTAATCCAACACCCAAATGGTAAGGTTGAGAATATGTATTGGCCTGTCCCTGCTAGTCAAATCATGAAAATGAACCCTGGCCACTATGTTGCCCTCCTCATCACCACCACCATCTCCCACACCACCACGGCGTCGGCTGCCACCAACAGCCGGAGCTCGGTGCGGATAACAAGGGTAAAGCTGCTACGACCGACCGAGACTTTGGCACTAGGGCATGTTTACAGACTCATCAGCACCCAAGGTAAATATTGTGCATATTCTGTGTATTATATATTTTCTGCATATAACAAATTATGTACTAATTGGGGTGGATTGGGGCTTATGCAGAGGTGATGAAGGGATTGGTAGCAAAGAAGCAGGCTAAATTGAGGAAGAATGGAATAGAATTAGCAGATTCAGAAGCACTCGAAGATGCTGAGAAATTAGCCTCAAGATCTCAGCAAGATGTCAAGACCAACCAGGTAGTACTTGACAATCAAACTTTATTTCTTCAAATCATCTTACACCTGGAAAGCAATCTCTAGTTCGGGTTCAAGTCATGTTAATTAGTTTTTCTTGGGTCAATGAAATTTCGGGTCTACTATTAGTTGGTCCAATAATGAGTTCGTCATGACATAATGCAATACAGTCAGGAAAACCCAAGTGAAATCGATTTTCCCATATCGAGTCTAACTCAAGTCTAGTTTATAGGTCATTCGAATCCAGTAATTGGGTACGAGTAAGTTTTTCCAGGCTCGTAAACTGAACATCAACAAGCTCAGTCTAACTGATTCAAGATTCAGGAAGCCCCTTTAGATTAACGGCAGAGCTGAATCAGAACATTTCTATTAGATCAGTAACCAGTCAAATTGAATTCATCTTCTCGCTTGAAATACTTTCTCAAGCATCGTTGATATTCTTTTCAGGTGAGTAGACATGGGCATCGGTCCAGAACAACGCCAACCCGAAATGGCAATGGAGGGACAGCAAAGCCAAGATCATGGCAGCCATCCCTGCACAGTATTTCTGAGACTGGAAATGGAAGCTGATATTTTATTGTCAAATCTAGTGTTTCATACATTTAATTTTAAACTAATTAGAACCTCTGAAATCTTTAAAAACTCAAAACGCACCTTTGGTAGGAAGAAAAGGTTTTGGTTGGGGGGGATTTATCATGGGAAGATCCGGGTCATACAGAAAATGTAGATATATGACCAGAGGAAAGGCAATTGATAGTGTTGTATCAAGTAGATTTTTTTGGTCCCATTACATTTTTCACATCTATGGGAGATAAATTGGATTTGATTATCTGCTTCGTGTCGTGATTAATACAGCGGATGGATGGATGTGGGTGTCACTTGTCACTTAATTTAACGAAGCACATTTCTTCGAGGACAGGTATATAATAGATCCGGATTTAATCACACTTACATCCCTTTACATTTTTTATCAAACCGAAAATTAAATCGCGGAGAAATCTTTAAATGTGACGTCCTTTTCGTCACACCCAACGCTCTAATGTAATCTTGTTGAAGTAGGATATGAACAAGTCCAAATATAAGTAGAGATATCAATTTCAAAGACCCATACGAGCATCTTGAAAGAAGACCACTGATCTTCCCATGCTCTATAATTGCAAATTCAAAATAAAAAACAGCAAAAGAGATGCATGTGAAGCAATGACATTTAAAAAGTGAGACATAAGAGAGGCAACTTTTTTTTTTTTCTTCCTCTTCTTCTTCTTCTTCTTTTTTCATAAAAAGGCAGTAAATTAAATATGATTTCCTTTGAACCAACTCAAACCCCCCAAAAAAAAAAAATATGATTACAGATTAGCTTGCCATAAGTTTAAAGAAGCTCCAGTAGTTGTCAAGGAACAAAACTATGGTCAGTACCAGGCTTTCAGTTGCTCAAAATACAAGAAATTGGTGGTTAAGCACTTTTAACTATTGATATTTGTTGTAATTGGAAAACAAAACAGACGTGTTTTCTTTCTTTTTTTCGTTGGGTTTCATATATAAGATCTACGTTCAAGACCATGTTGGCTCTCATATATAAGATCTACATTCAAGACCATTAGGCTTAAAACGCTCTCTATATGACTGTTAAGTAACTTAACTGGTAAAATTTCATGAGGTTTACTATCAAAAGCTTTGGTTTCAATTTCAAAAGAAGTGTTCTAGACCAGAGTATTCAAAGTGAGGGAAAGCATAAATGGGTTCCACTTTCTGGCATGGGAATAGCAAATTGGGACACTTTCTTGGAATTTTGAGAAAGGACAACCACAACCACCTCAAATCAACACTTTGTAAGCATGAAATTGTGGGCTCATTATACTTGATGCTTTTGGTGGCCACAGAGATAAAATTATACAAAATTCCAATAATAATATGTATAAATGTGTGGGTCAGCCCCTTGTTCCATTTGGAATCATATCTCCCATACAATACAAAATTTGTCCCTATATACTCTAGGAATATATGTGTATGATGATTAATAATATCAGCTGACTTAAAATGCAATAATTGATGCATGTATAAGCATGACATACTTTGAGTTGATGAGCATGCAACTGTAATCATATGTCGAAAATAATGTAATTTTGCTTTCCCTAATGTTTGTCCTCATGCCTCCAACAAGGTCAATTTCAAACCTCGAGGATTCATATCAATATTCGTGTTGATATTCTGAATCCTCCCTCCCCGAGTTTGTATCGAGTGAGACTGTCAAGTAAATTATAAGGATTCGAGGCATAGAAGAGTGGAATTAAAATTAAAAGAAGTTGGTATCACTTGAAATACTCATGGTTTCATGTTATCCAAGAATCAACCTTTTTCCATCAAAACTTGAACCTAATTTCCCTACCCTAAGAAAAAGCACCATAAGCCAGGCCAATAAAGCACAAGCTAGGATAGCTTGGCTTCACTAGTCATTTAGCCTTCACCTCATCACCACATAATAACATGCCATTGGAAATAATCACGGTTTCTATTTACCTTTTAATGACAACTAAACTTTAGAACACCGAATACAGACAAAATATTGTGCAATTTTATTATTCAAGTATTGTTAACCCGAGTTAAGTTTAGCTACGGATCTAATCTTATTTTAAATTTAGGTTTACCATCCAAATAATATTTTCTAATTTCTATTGTTTGGAATTTGATTTAGACTCCATGTCTAGTTTATCAAATAATATTTTCTAATTTCTATTGTTCGAACTCGATTTGGACTCCATGTCTAGTTTATCTAGTTTTTCTTTCTATTGTTCGGCATGTCTAATTTATCAAATTTTTCTTTCTATTTTCCGCATATCTTTCTCTTTCTTGGCCTATTTAGAAATCAGGAAAGAGAAACAGAACTATCTCCAATACCTCTAATGAGATTCAAGTCACCTCTCTTACATAAAAGAGGAGATTTCTCGTCTTAGGGCATCTCTTCCTTTGGGGTATATCTAGTGATGCATGTTTGTCTGGTTTCCTTCCTTTTGGATCAGTACTTACTGTCTACGATTCCATATAGTCATTGGACCAAATATCACTTTCTTGGCACGTTTGTGGCTTCATTTCTTTTTCCTTGTATCCGAATTTCAGCACATAATCAACGGCAACAGGTTTGTTTTTCTGATATGAAAAAATACCGCACCTTTTACTTTCACTTTACAGTTTCTTGTGTTTCGGGGTGGGTGGGACGAGGGTCTTCAGTCACTCTCAATATAGGAATTTTCATTTCAATTTTTAGGCGTTAATTTTCTAACTTTACCCTTCCCCTGTAAATTCAACTATTTTGGTGCTTTGAACCGTCCGTATAAGCATGGAAATTTAGGTGCATTATACACAAGAAACATTTTACAGCTTCATTTATTATCACATTCAAAATCCATCGTGGCCACAATATTCATCTACTGGGCATATAAGAAATCAAAATAAGAATTACAGAAACACAAGAAAAACTACATCACCTCAACGCACGATCACACCCCCCAAAAAAAAAGGGGGTAAAAAATGTTGGGGAGGGGAGGGGGAGGTTAGGAGGGAGGATGTTTTGTGATTCATCATTACATACAGTATTAAGCATGAGAGGAAAAATGCCGGCTTTGCTGAGGACTAAAATAACTTTCTGATCATGCTAATGTTGCTCTTTTGCCTTTTGCATCCCTTGCCTGCGAGTAACTTCTTTCGTTAGAAACTTCATATGATATAATTCATCGTATAATGGGCTATTGCGTATAGTGCAGCTTAAGTTACGTGGACATTGGACCCGAAAGTTAAAAGTTACCCATGTTGGATTCTCATAAATAACACAGAGCGGATTGGTTTGGGTTGGGTGGACCATGTAATGGAAACAACTTAGATTTACCCTCCCAAAAAACAACTTTTAATTGCAGGGTCAGGTTTGGGTTGGTTTGACCATGTAATCTGCCTGCTCTGGAAACAACTTTTTTGTTTCCGATTTTTGGTGCAAAGACTTTTTGTTTTTGATGGAAACAAATTTTTTTCTTTTTAATGGAAACTTAGATTTACCCTCCAAAGAAAACAGCAAATGACACATTTACACACTAAAGGCTAAAACATGTAGACTTCTTGTCAAAATTGGATTCTGCCATGTTCGTCTGTATTTCTCGGTAATTTCAGGGTCAGGTTCATATTGTGTTATGGGTACAGGTCAAGCTTCCACAGCTGTAGTTACAAAGACTTGGACACTTCAGTTAGGCTAGAAATATGCAGTATACTAGGGGAAATGGTAGAATCTGACACGTTTCATCCCTAAGAATGTGGGAAGGGGGAAGATTCAAAGACAGACCTGTGCAGAAGCAGATCTTTTTGAGTCCAAGAATTGATTATAAATGGCAAAAAGCCTCTGCTTCTCAGACTCTGAGACTGATGGTTTAGCCTTGGAGGCAACAGCTTTTAACAGATCCCCTGTAATTACAGGTGATTTTCCCGACTTGCCATCATATCCACTGTCAAGAAGCTCCTGAACAGCAGCTAATTGTGCATCTGAGAGGAGAGCTTGGAGATCCGCACCACTAAATCCTTCAGTCATACGTGCTATGGTATCCAAATCAACGTCATCTGCCAATGGTAGCTGAAGAAAAAAGAGATTCAGATTACAACATTCTGAAGACATAATCTCATGTCATGAAATTTTGTAAACAGCATTCGATTGTTCAATAAATCTCAATCACTAGAACTAATCATATCTTGATCTGAAAAAAAGGGCTCGGGCACTATTGCACTTGTCATAACCAGCTCAATTGGAGTTCATCGACACCCTCTATGGGTGAGTACAAGGCATCTTCTGTAGAGCACTGATTGAAACATCTTCGTTCCATAACTAAGGGAAGTTGTGGTGCTCAGAATTCAGATATAGATTGTTAAGGCAGTCCAGTGAAATCTATTCGACATGCCGCAAACAATGACAGAAAACCCAAAAATAATTTCCAAAGTTCTGGGTTTATCTACAGCTTTTAGCAGTGAATTAGAACCATATGATCCTACCAACACCTCTGCCTCTGTCTTTCTTGTCTCATACCCCCTCCCCCCCAAAAAAAAAAAAAAATCCCCTTCTCCTCTGGAGTAGGAGTATGTCCTAGAACTAGTGTCCCTGCATTATGATTGGGGGACTAATTGGTACCCTCCAGCAACATAGTTCCTATATCAAGGCAGCAGCTTCTGCAATGTAGCAATATCCTCCTTAGTATCCATATCAACTTCAGCATTACAGCTCCCATATCCACAGAGCAGCTTGAGAGAGGCTTGGACAAATGCCTCCTTACTATCAATCATATCAACTGCAGCAACTTATTCCACCTACAGTGTGAACATGCTAAAAGCTACAAGTAAACACGTAAAATTGGAAAGTTTTGATGATACCCTAAGTTACAAACTTAGTTTACATCAGCAATCATCAATAAATCCTTCCCAAATCCAAAACGAATGATATTACATGAGATATGATCCTCTTATGCTGGATCTTTTCGATATATGTTTCACAGTCATGGTGAGATTGTCTTTCCAAGACAAACTATACATCTTTTAAGTTTTACCTAGAGTATCTTCACGAGTATTAGCAGTAACAGTAACAGCAAGAGCAATGATGACCGCTATGATTGAGTCCAGAAAGGAAAATGGTTAAAGCTCTGATAAATAAAGATAATAAATGCATGACAATAACAGTAAGGCAGCATTATATCTTCTCTTAAAATCAACAGTATTAGATTGAGAAGAGAACTTGAATGCAGAGTTCAAGAGATAAACTGAACAAACTTACCTTCCTAGAAAGAACCCTCAGAACATCCAATCTATCATGCTGTGCAGGAAAATCACAAAAGAGCAGGCGGTCCAGTCGACCAGGCCGTAACAAAGCAGCATCAAGTAAATCAGGTCTACTGCTTGACATTAAAAAATAATTTAAACAAATAGAGCACATCAGGATCGAACCACCTCGCACACATTGTAAAGAATGGAAGTTGAATATTCGAACATGTATCATTAAAATGAAATTACAATTAGTTTCAAAAGAACGTGGAAGCAAACTCCAAATCCCAGCAAAAGAAATGTATCTATTGACAATATAGCTGGACTCTATACACACTCAAGGAAATATTTTGGAGACTGCATTGGAATTTTAAGCAACACTATAAGAACACACAAAAAGTTAATCCCAACTCCCTGTGAAACAGAAGTGGCACAACAGATTAGGCCCTCTCGCCATCAGGCTAAAGTGCTAGACATTAGAAGCAAGTATGAAAGGCCATTGAGATGGTAGTAATGCCAAGCTGGAAAGTGCACGCTTCACGCACCAGTGAAAGTGGCAAACAAGCAGACCAGTGGGGAAATGAAAAAACACTCAAATATCCTGACAATCAGATAAGCCTCTTCAACTAGTTCAACAAGTCACAAGGATGAGTGAAAGCACAATGCATGTGCCATTGGTAAATGAAAGGCACTAAAGACGCAAAAGGCATAGCTGAGGGTAGAAGATAAAGCCAAGCAAAGATTAGCAGATTTCTATCCACCTAAAGAAACGAGTTATAAACCAAAAATTCCCCACAGCCCACACACACATCTCAAACAGAAAGAATGCTCAACTTCTGCATGGATTATGAGTACACAATTCCTTCCTATCGACAAAGCTGGAAATCCACAGAACATTCTTGAAAACGGAAGATCTACACTTTGATAATCAAGATTAAACTGAGGCGAACATTTAGCAGTCCACAAAGTACCAACCTTGTTGCAGCGAAAACGAATACACCAGTTAAGACTTCCACACCATCCAATTCAGTGAGGAACTGTAATGTGAAGAGAAAATCTTGACATCAGAGAAAACCAAAAAGGTTCCTTTTTAAATAAAAAAACTACAGAACATTTTGAGAATAAGAAACTGAACCTGATTAACTACACGATCAGTCACTCCAGTATTATCATGCCCCCTCTTGGGGGCAATTGAGTCAAATTCATCAAAAAAAGGAGGCATGGAGCAGCTGCTGTTGCTTTGGAAAATACATCTCGAACCTGAAATCAAGCATACTGATTAAGAAGAGAAAACAACACTCGCTACCAATGGTAGACCATCAAACTGCATCCACAATTTTTGCTGAAAAAACAATGAGCAAAATAGCAACATTGTACAGATTTCTAGCTAAATGCCCAGATTTATAATATGCACCCACAATGTGAGCTAAGAAAACCAGGCACTAGCACACCTCCCAGTTCCCATCCATTCAATTTGCATAAGCAAATGCAGTAAACTGATAGAAATGAAATTAAGCAACCACACAATTTCATCCGTACCGATTGTTCAGATGCACCAATGTACTTATTCAGTAGCTCTGGTCCTTTTATTGATATAAATCTGAGTGAAGATGCAGCAGCTGCAGCCCCAACAATGTGAGTCTTTCCGCATCCAGGAGGGCCATATAACAGGCAATTTGATCGGAGCCTAAGAGGAGACTTTGCAAAAACATTTGGAAACTTTGAAGGGAATTCAATCATCTGTTGAAAAAAGAAACAGAGGATCAAGACATCTACATCAGTGCAGCTAGAGAGACATAGGTAGCAAGATCATTGAAAGCAGAGAGAAGCAGCTAACTCAAGGCGAACAATATTTATCAAGTTCATCTGTTGAAAAACATTTTTATGTTTGGCGAAGAAAGCTCTATGGTTGCTTTTCAAAAGAGCAACAATAACTCAAGGCCACAAATATTTTCCGTGATTAATGATCTTGACAAACAGTGTAAATGTTCCCTTTTCAGACTAATTGCTCAGAGGATGAGGCAAGAAGCAGAAGGTCTGCTGAGTTATGGGATTCAAAAGATTCTACATAAAAATGCTTTCCATAGTACATTTCAAACAGGATATAACTTTTGCAATATATGTCTGTCGATGACCGAATGATTCATCAGTCACTTCTATACTTGGATAGATTTCAGAAAACTCATCATTTTATTTAAAATTTGAAATCCATAAGTTATGGTTGTTCATGAAGTATTTCCTACGTCCAAATATTGTGCAGGCTAACACATATATTCAGATATTAAGTTTTCATTTTTTCCATCTTGAAGCTGAATACTCAAATAAAAAGCCTTAATTAGACTCTTCACCATACCAAGCAAAGTTACCATGCTCTGGATCCCAATGAATGTGGAGGATGGGTAAAGAGGCAAGACAAACAACATAATGTAGTTCCACAGGGGCAAGATCTGGAGAGAGTTTGACGTACACAAGAGAATGTACTCTTACTCCAACCATAAATAGAGGCTGTTTGCAGAAAGTGCTAAATGATCAGATTAGGAATTCGTATAAAGTCTGCTACAATCCACACAAGGACAGTCCATCTGGTAGTTAAGTGATAGCAAGAATCAGAAATTCAGAATGAAAATTTACCTCTTTAATGGCATTTCGAACATCAAGAAGACCACCAACATCTTCCCAGCCAAGCCGCCCACCTTCAGATGCAGACTTTGTTATATCACGCATTGAAACTGGAAGAAAATCCTGCCTCGCTTGTGAAAAGTCATCTGCAATTAAGCTGGGCTTTTCCCCTTCAGCGACCACATGTGAAGGCAAAAAACGGCTAGTTGCAGCATGAATGCTCCTATCAACTAATATTGCCTGCAATGAAGCGACTACACCATTAGGTCTGAAAATTTAGGTAAGCCAAATAGCCATTGGAAGTAGAACAAAAATATACAAATCTAGAAGCCAATGATGATTAAAAAACAAAAAAAACAAGATACAAAGCTATCAATACTGTTCAAGCACAAATTAAAAGATCACACACAAAAAATTATTAACAAATTACACGGAGAAGCAACAAAAGTGCAAAAATTTAGACTAGACAAACTGCATAATAACAAAAAAGGGTGCAGTACCAGATCATATGCATCATATCCATCACATTTGGAAGCAACATCCAGCAAGATATCCTCTGAACATTGCAAAGAACGTTTCTGAATCTCATGCTTCAAGATAGCCATACGTTCTGAGGTAGACGGAGCTGGAAGTTGTATGTGGAAGTCAAACCTTCCTGAATATGAGCAAAATTCATGCAGAACTCAGGACACTAAAAGAGAGTTAGAAAGATGACAAAATTAGTTTATGACAACTATGTTGTATAAAATTCATTTCTTTGAAAAAGAAATACCTGAAGCCGTCAAAGGCTGAGGTATGCTATCAAAAGCACGGACACAAGCTACGAATGCTATAGGACCTAGGCCACAAGACTTCATCCTCTTTTCCTATTAAACATAAAGAAACAGACACCTCTTATTTTCCTCATCAAGACATTAACAAGACAATGATTCAAAGTCAAAGGGCAAAACAATGAATTTACCAGTACAAGTAAATAATAAAATAACTTGTTGCAATGTCAGTAAAGTAGAAGTCCCTTGTTCATTTAAAAGTATCTTCAGCAAGATTAGTTTATGATAGGATTCACTATGAACTAAATCATTAACATTCAGACACTGAGTAAAAATAATCATTTATTACATATACATAAAAGATGTTGGAAGATCAGCAGAAAACTGTTACCCCATATTCATCCATGATCCCAGTGATAAATTTTGTAAGCATAACAGTAGAGGAAGACATTTGAGATCCGTCCAGATCAGCAGAGGAAGTAATGATGCTATCTAGATCATCAAATACAATGATAGATGGTGCATTATCCAAGGCATCTGATATATAGTCGCAGAGCATTTGGCGTATAGAGGTGCCCTTTTCTGTTGCCAACTCTGAGCAAGATATGAATACGCTGACAACATGAACATTCATCAGTCTGATATTCTTGGAAACAACACAGCCATAACAACTATGGAGCCCACTGCCAATGGCGGAAGCAGAATATGAAGGCAACAAAGATATAAACAGAGACCAAAATCACATTTTAACTTTAAAGATGATGCTGGTATACATACGTGTGGGCTAAGATGTCTCTGTCCTCCTCAAGGGCTTTAGCAGCAGCTGAAGCTAATAAAGTTTTTCCAGAACCCTGATAACAATAAAGGTGGTCAATTAAGCCCAAACTACTGGCTCAATTTTGGATTAGAGGCATAAATATATAATGCTATCGACTGTCGACACAAAATTTCTTCAAATTGTCAAGTTTCCCAAGCACGCACACACACAGCAAAAAAATTTTTAAAAAAAGAGAATATGACCAAGGACTAATCCAGTTCCCCATATCTACTTTGCATTTGGTCTATCTGCACATAGCCCAAAGTCCTACCAGAAACCATCTCAGGAATCATCTTATCTTTCTCAAATACCCTACATCAACAACTGAAATACAATCTCCCTTCCCCTCCAAGGGGAAAAAAATGCTGCAAGTAGAACTAGGGGTAAAAATCTTGTGCACAGGTGCTGAAAAGAAATAAGTGTCCTTATTAACAATAAATGACACTGCATGCTTTCTCTTAACAATCATAACCTTTTCGTTTTTTTCCTCCGTCCTCTGGCCCTGGATGAGAGAGCAAATTTCTAGTAACTACGATGAGATAATGCTTTGTAAAAGCACAGCAAACCCAAAGGGGAATAACAGTAGTTTGGTTACTACAGCAGAACCTATTATTGGAGAATTTACATCCAGGTTTTGCGGAGGGTTTGTCTCTCTGTGGATTGGTGTTCATAACTCATCCATTGGGTGAACACTGAAGTAGTAAATAAGTAACTGAAATACAGTACAGCAGCTGAGATAACTTGCCCTCAGGAGTTCACAGTAGGTTACAGACTAAAGTAAGGAGCTTATAAGAGGTCCACATATTAAAACATGATCAACAGGTAATGGGCCTAATTTCAGGTTGAATATCATTTGCCCTCAAGAACAAGAATGGAGGTCACAGTTTGACTAAAAAAACTTACAGGAGGCCCATAAATTAGAGCGTGACCAGGTAATGGCAGGTTGAGATCACTGAACCATGTTCCACAGGCAGGAGATAAGAGCAACCTTAGCCCTGGAAAAGAACACATTTGAAGGTCCATCAACATCAGTTAATACCAACTTGACCCATATAACTAAAGAACTGGTACCTAGTTGTTATGGTGCTCGGATCAAATGCCACAAGGATCCTCACAAGCAAGAGAGTATGAGGCAAAGTTATTTGAGCATAAAGAATTTACGATAAGGTCAAGAAACTAAAGGCACAGAAAACATGGATAGGATGCTCTTAAGAAAGGAAGAATGACAAGATTAATTTTAGAAATTGCTTGCTCTAAAACTCAAAACATAACAATCAAATGGTTAGACATCACAGATAAAGGGAAGTCCTTCCTAACAATGTGATATTGCAGGATGATACTAAAATGGAGTTTCATATGTCCTGAAACATATGGAGAAACCTACAAAATATGTACAAGAAAAAGAAGAAGTACCTACTATTAATGACATCAGAAGCTGCGGTACCCATCCAACCCAAAGAAGAGAAGGTCGAAGAAGAGATCAGGTTGAAAACATGATCTCTTGATGTGTCATAACAAATAAAACCGCCCAGATTCACATTTTCAAGGAATAATCTCAGATCGTCATGAATGCTGGCCATCTCATTTCCTGCTACTGAAAGATCATAAGCAACATACTTTTGACCAAGTAGAGAATCATCAGAAGCGTTTAACACACATAAAATCTCATTTACTGTATCTGACATCATTCTTGTGTCCCCTGAAGAATCTGTTTCTAATGTCCGTCGTTCACCATCAGATCCACAATTTTTAGAAATTAATTTGAAGTGGAAGAAAGTTGTAGGACCCATTACCAATGAAGTAGGTTCTACCCCAGCCATTGAATTAATAGCACGGAAGTGAGCTGTTATCCATGCAAGAAGAAGGGTCTTTAATCTCCCTTTAGTATTGGAAGCAAAACCAACCTCCCTGCCTGCAGTATCACCCAATCCATCAGATAGGGCAGAGAAAAGCTCATCAAGTGCCGTTGTATCAATCACTGGCTCAGAAAGTGAATGTGTTCCTTCTAGATTGAAACCATCATCAAGCTGTTCTGTGGCTGTATTCTGAGAACCCTTGCTGTTATTAGGCCTCACAAATTGGCAAGGAGAAAGGGTAAACAAAGGAACATCTTTCTTCAGATCATCAGCATATCTTTGCACATAAATCCCTGTGAGCACAATGACCCTTGAGTTAATTTCCTGTTTTTTTTGGCAGCCATTTTACAAACAGTGTTAAGTGAATTGGAACGAATTCATTCCTACACAGCCCGTAGGTACTTACAACAGTGCACAAACAGGTGATGCCAACTCTTTTGATACTCCAGGAAGCACATACATTGATACAATACCCACACAACACAACACCAATGCGCCTTTTTGAAAAACTTTGATGCATGTACAATGAACAAGTGCTGATGGAAAAATTTAATCACTAGTGCATATAATTCATTCCATGTTTTAGCCTTAAAGAGGTTCGTATTTAAATGGGAACAATAACAAATTACAAATCATGTATGCACCCTACAACTATTAACAACAAAACCCAATTTCTTTGAGCCCTTCGTGTATTTGGCCAGCATTTGAGGGTGTAAAAGAACTTTCCAAGAGTGCAACACTTCTTATGAAGCATTCAACTGATTGTTTTGTGTTTTTGCAAACTTATAAACAGAACGATAAGCTTTGAATAAAAGAAGACTTTATGTGAAGCACCTCATTTGGCAAAGCATACAAATTCTTAAATTCATGAAATGAATCAAATCTAAAACAGGATTGGTCTCAGCACAAGGCTGGTGGTTCTTTTTTTTTTTTTTTTTTTTTGGGGGGTGGTTTCTCTACAAAAGCCTGCCACACAGTTATACTAGCTCAAGAAATGCCCCTATCCTCCTAACAAAGCCCTATACCACAGAAAGGTGAAAGGAACCAGAAAATAAATATACATCAATGTCCACAACAAATAAAACCAACGAAATGCAGAAGCACTACAGACAAGGTTAAAGAGTAAAAACTCCTGAAAAGCTAATCAATTGACTCAAAACAAGACCTTTTCTGTCAGGAGTTCAAGAAAAAATATTAGCTTTTATTTAGCCCCCATTTCATAGCATTAGGGAAAATAAAACAGTCACAAGGATACAAATAAGCATATATCAAAGATCATGTCAAACATAAAGGAAATACTAATGAAAGAAGCACTGCATGTCTGCATTACCAAAAAGACTCTTCAATATGGGAGGAGCAACATACATGAGTGAATGCTTACTCTCAAGTACTGGCGCAGTGATTGGCAAAGCATCACATGCCCCTTCGCAACTGACTCAGAAAACAAGAGACGAACTATTATGTAGCGAGAATCCTTCTCCTTAGTCAGTTCTCCATTAAGCTCCTTTTTCCTCAGCACATTATTTCCAGAACTCTCCACTTTCACCTTTGAAGGCAATCTAGGCACTATTACAACTACTTGAAGACAGTCGAATAAACACTGGCCAGCTGTGTCAGGATGAATCAAGACAACAGAAGAGAGTTCAATGCCTATGTCACATCTTCTTAGATGGTTTTCCTGAGTCAACCTCTTCTTTGGATCTTGAACGCGCAAAAGAGCCTTCTGGAGAGGACGATCTTCATTGGAAGATTTCAAACTGGAATCTTTGCACTGATCAGCAGGTATCCTACGTCTCTTCGGTGCAACAGCAATTTCAGTTCCAGGCACAAGCTGCACTGCAAGATTATTGTGCAACAAGGATCAAGGCATACTACAAGATTATTGTGCAATATTTATGTATGGTAATCGAAGTGTTATCCTTCGGTTCATTGGAATTCCATTATCCTCAACATTTGCAACAGACTGAAAAGGTCACAGTTTTCTTGCAAAATGTTTCTATATTGGATCGTAATGAACTAAATGATATGTCTCAATGAACTTTCCTTTGAGTCTTAATTATTGGAAAGCACAGGGCCGGGGTGAATGCCTTTACAATCAATGGTTTAACAAAAACAACTTGGAATCAGAACAAGAGGATACGTACATCTAAATTGACCGATCCCATAATTTGGTAATGATCTGGTGTAGAAAAAGTTTGATACTATTCTAGTATTCCTACATGAAACTACATGCAGGGGTTCATGTAGGGGGCAAGGGGACAAATCCTTTAATCTAGACAAAAATGAGTAGCTATAGCTCCACATACCATTAATTTACCATGGAAAAATAACATAGTGAAAACAGAACAAGTGTGGTGTTTGGTTGGATGTAATGTAATACAATCTTCGTAAAGGTATCACAATATAACTTCGTAAAGATTGCAGACTTCATACAACCAAACAAAATAATGGAAATATAATTACGAACTTGTTTGCATTGCACGGTTGATTACAGCCAACCAAACACTACAAAGGAAACAAAGAAGCTATGCAGATGTAGCCATTGTCTCTTACCTACGGTTTTATTGGGCACCATTGAGACCACAGTAAAAGTAACAATTCTGTGACCATGCAACCACAGAGGAAATCTCATCTTTCCATGAACAAGGCGGACCTATTTCAGTCACAAACAAGCTCAAATAAGCACTTTTTCAACGAAATGTTCAGAAAGATACCCAACTTAAATCCAAGACGTTGCCCAGTAAGTTGATACATGCGGAGAACTGATTGAGCCCTACGCCCCTTTACAAATGCAGTCCTATTTGTAACCGAAGCATCCTTTTTTAAGGTATCCAAGTAATGGGGGGCTTAAGAATTTTAACCATTATTTAATCATAGGTGTCTATATTCAAAATGAAAATTGGCATACAACCTGGCTCAATATAGCAGCCTCAGCGCTCTCAGCGTTAAGCTCGATAACTTCCCAGTCATCCTCCGTAAGAGGCTCAATTGTGACGAGACTAGCTTTAGGCACATTAGAGAGAGCTCGAACCTCCACAATTGTACGATCAGGTAGACCAATACACTCTGCAAATGCTTGCGCTATCTGCAATTAAAATTACAATAATAGGAAATAATCAACAAAATTTAACATAATCGTAAGAAACTTGCAGAAGAGAGAAATAACACTTAGTAGTAAAGCCGCAACTTTTTCAAGTTCAAACACCTCAAATTCAATTCTTTTAAAAGAAATTCAAAGTTAAGCTGAATTTGATCAAAAAATAAAATAAAGTTTGCACTATCTGTAATTAAAATTAAAATGATTTCAAACAATCAACGAAATTTAACAAAGGCCTGAGAAAATTGCCGAAGAGAGTATAACAAATACCTGTAAACTTTGCAATTTCTTCAAGTTCAAATAACTCAAAATCAATGTTTTTTTAAATTCAAAATTGAGCTGAACTCAGCACAAGAGTAAACCAAATTCTACTCGATGAACAGAAATTTCATTTCGAATAGCTAAAAATCCATTTGAGTTTTTAACTTGGACTCAAAATTGAATATCATGACCTTTCAAAATCGACAAAATCTGATAAATTTGACTCAAACCATAACACAGATACAAAGACAAACAGAATTCATCAAACACATCTGTTAATTTCATTCTTGAAGGCTGGAATTCAATACAAATCGCGATGACATAGCAGAGAGGGAGAGGGAACCTCGATGGCGGGAGAAGAGGAGGCGGAGCCAGACCAGGCGACATGCCAGAGAGAGGAGGAGGAGGAGAGAGAGCGAAGCTCAAGAGGGAGAAAGTGAGGGAGATGGTGGCCGGGGTGAGTTGACTCGAGGATTTGGAGGAGAGAGAGTGGGAGTGAAACGTAGCAGTTCTCTACTCCCGCCACCGCCCTCACCTCTACCTCCATTGTTTTTCTCACTTCTTCTCAGTCTTCTTGAATCTTGACTCACTGGAGACTCTCTCTCTCTCCCTATCAAATCCTTCGCTTCACCATTGGACGGGCCGAGGAGGTTCGGCTGAACTGCCGCCGGATTGTACTGTCCCATCTCCCAATATTGTGGGAACCTTTTCGTCATTTTTTTCTTTTTTTTTTTGGCTGTTCCAAATATAAATGGATATATTTACCGAGTATTTTTAGACTTTGCAAAAATGAGACTCATCATAAAAATTGGTATGTTGACACAAATGAGAAGAGTCGAATTTGGGTTGTAATATATTTAAGGTCTCAATTTTAATAAATAAGTTAGATATTATGAACATAAATTGTTAGTAATACGAGAATCGTTACACATGGCATGAAAGTTTGTAAGTGCAGTAAGTGAAAATATATAAGAGTATACGTATTCATGATTTAAAATTTTGGATTATATGTGGTGGCATATACCTTTCACATCATCTCATAATCTAATTTTTTGTAACTCAATCCATTAACCGTACATTCCTTGAATCAAGTAACTTGGATCATTAAATAAAATATTATTCCTATTTAGTTTAGCTTTCTTCTTCAAATATAGAAACGCTGACAAAAATAAAATAAAAAACACAAAAAATGATGCAAGATGAAAATGCAAGCGGAATAAATTTGCGAACGATCATGTAGACAGATCGACCTCCGATTAAATGAAACGTGTATTTGCGGTAAGATAGATTGGGTCACAAGATTATGCGGTGCATTTGTTAAAGTGATTAAAAAGCTCGCAATTTTAACGGATTGAGAGTTGAAAGTCCTTAGTGTAGTGTGATTTGAAAGTTGAAAGCTTGCAATTATAATGACTTCGGAGTTCGTGCCGGCAATGACATCTCAAAGGGCTTACGACGTCAAGGCTCGCTCAATTAAGCTTCCCTTGAATAAACTATAACACCCCATATGAATAACACACCAGCTGACCCATATGATCATTTAAAGGGCTCACTCGTGCGGCATACCGAAGCCCAGCCCCCACCTCGATGGGACTTTGGGACATTGGTTTGATTGCTTGGGAGAGGGGGCTTTTTCTTTGTAAAATTAACGTCTCCATTTAAGGGCAGATTCCAACCATCATAACTGAAATGGTCATTCATAATGTAAATAATTTGACAACATATAATCCGCACAAAAAGTAGGGACACCGAGAACTCGGGCTCAAACACATAAAAAACCATTCCATTGAATTCGTTGAACTCAAAGATCGATTCAAGTTGAGGTTAGCCAAGGCTATGAAGAAACAACAAAAATCAAAATGACAGGCAATTTTGTAGCTACAAGCATATGAAAGTATCACATTTGACCTGCTTATTCACCAATGATGGATAAAGCAACAAGCAGAAAGCATCAGTCAAGTTACAGAGAATAACACAGCTTTATAGCTTTGATCTACGCAACTCAACTTGAAGACTTTTCTTGTTTCCGGGCTTCCTCTCGCATTGTTGCTCTGACATAGATTTCATAGCAACAGCCTGCGATGGAAAGACAATATTAACATCATGTGGTAACACACTTGGAAGCCATGATAATACTGATACAAGGCTGAAGACACAAAGACCATGAGTATTCCTAACACACCATTGGGATCCCTGGAATTTGGTCAAAGTAAAACCATAAGGAGTCCTAAAAAAACAGCAAAAATATTCCTTAACGAGCACCTAGTGCCTACGATTACGGTACTCAAAACAGCCCACAAAGCCAGACATTCAAATGTCATCGACTATCAGGATTCACTCAAGTGTATACCACCTGCAACCTCGGCTTATTTCTCAGACTAACCCCCCCCAAAAAAAAAAAAAAAGGGGGACAAACAAATACAGGGTGTAAGGGCTATCTTCAGGGATAATCCTGAATCAAATTTCTTCTTTCTGTCAAGGTGCCCTTTTTGCCAGAAGAAAGGATGAAAATGTAACAATGCATTCTGCACAGCAATCACCACTATGTGTGGATCCTGCCAAAGTAAGGCTAAAGACTTCTAGCTACAGCAGCCTTTTCCCAAAAGACCCATATCTTCTGAAGAAATGCTACAAACATATTATGCATTATGTGGTTCTCTATTTTCTAATTCTACAACATGGCTCAAACTGACCAATATAACCAGGTAATGTACCACTAGTAAGATAAAAATGCAACCACACACTGCAACACGAGAAAACTATGAGAACGGGTATGTTATCCACACAGCGAAGAAACAAGCAACTAGTACGCTACTGGATGCATTACTGCATGCAGCATGAATCCCATAATATATCCAAAGCTGTGGACAGAGATCATCTCACCGAACAATTCAAGAGTAAAAATCAAGGCAAATTTATGAATTGTACTGTAAATAAACCACCACTTACTCTCTCTATCGGCGAACAACTCCCAGTGCCAGCCCCACCCAAAAAAAGAGAGAGAAAAGAGAGACCAAAAGCGCACACATGCAACCACCCATCCGGACATGCACATGTGCACCAGGAATTAATGAGCACTTGGGCTCCATGCTTGTCTGTACAGACATACAAAGAATCTCAGGAATTAAAGAAAAGGTACCATACCGGCCACAACAACAATTGTGAGAACATCGCCAATTCTTTTAACTCGCTTGACACCTTTCTTGTATGACTTGAAGCGACTCAATGCTGGGTCCTCTGCCAACAGCTGCAAGGAAATCAGATGAACTTATCAAAGATAGACCAGAAGACCAGATCCTCGGGAGTTCTTGTAGTGAATTATGTCACTAATAATCTTATATAGACTTAATACCAGCAGCTATACATCTTCTATAACAGTGTATAATTCAATGTAATAAAATCAATGGAAATGACTTCAAGATGGACACTGATTTCCAATATTAACAGGAGCACTGCATTTACTATACCAACAGCTTTAAGAGAGCAACCTTGAAGATGATTTACATGGGGAAAGAGGGGGGACAAAATCTGCAGACGACTGCCCAAAGTTTGCAAAAATTTACTGAAAGCCGTTTCTTTTTCTTTCGGTGAAGCTAGGAAAATTAAGCTACGAGTTTTAGAACAAAAGGACAGGAACCAATCGTCCATTTAATGATCACGATTTTGATCACAGCCACATAGGTAATCAAGCATGTACATGGAAAACTCAAACAAAGTGAATTGGACTTAAAACAGAGAGAAAGTATATGACCAAAATTGAGTCCATCCACAGAAAAACCAGAACGATTGAGCTATAAGATAATAAAGCACTAAGATCCGATGAATGCACTACTGTTAAATCGTACCTGTTTAAGTTATATAATGGCCCTAATCAAACGGTAGCAGGCAGATGAATGCACAATAAGAAGATTTACAGCCAAAAAAGGCCAAGGCACGACTATAACAAAAATGTAGACACAAAAGTTACTCGCACCACATTGCCGTAAGACAAACGGAAACATTAGCTGCAAATAAAAAAGAACGTTCTTTTTCCAACGATTTCATTCATAATTGCATTTGCACCATAGAGGAATTCAAATATGAAGCATTATCAGAAGCAATACATTCAGAAGCCCTTTGCCTTACCGAAATAAAAAGAGAAAAGGAAGAGGAATAAACAAAATGAAGGGGACGCTGCATACATACTACCAAAAATGTCCCACCAAGTCATTGGAGCGATCAAGTCCACCAGAGGCAATCAACATTAGCAATAAATCTCAAAATACCTACATCACTAGACCACATACATTACATAACCATATACCAAATTCAGATAGAGAGACTAAAGAGGCACCACTGCCCCGAGAACAATATTAAATATGTCAAAACACTATTACATTACTAGCCCTTATCGTTTCTTTCACTCACATAACATAGAGTGGCACCAATAGGGCACTTCAGAAAATTCTATTCTTCAGCAAGTTTAAGCAAAAACCACAAATAAATCTCTTGAGCAGCAAACATAGTTTCATATTTGGCAATTGTTTTAGCCCGAGAGTCAACTACAGAATAATTCATCTGCAAAGCTCGACCGCAGCATTTCAATTGAAACCTCCTAACACCTCAAAGAGTTGAACCAACTCAAACCCACTAATGAAATCCATAATTAAATCCCGGAATATTCTTTTGGTTTTTTTTCTTGGGGGGCTCAATCTACGCAAATTCAACTCTTTCACGAAGAGAGAGAGAAAGAGAGGGAACTCACAGCTTTCTCGCGTTCTCCAAGATCGATGTGGTATCCACGGCTTGGCTGGGCAAACAAACTCTGCGGCCTCTGTCGTCGACATAGGTAAGGGAAGTTACTTGCAAAGCGAATGAGAAGAAGAGAAGAAGCAGGAGGGCGAGTAGTATTCATCTGAGAGATAAAATCAACAAGGAAAAGGGGATCGATTTCTGCGTACCTGGGGATTAGATCGCAGCTGTGAGAATAACGAGGTTTTGCTAAGATACGATGCCATTGATGAGTTTCCTCGGAGCTTCCAGATAGAGTTTCAGAGAGAGAGAGACAGAGATGGAGATGGAGATGGAGTGTGGGAAGCACAATTGCAGGAGCCTTTCTCGATCAAAGCTGGGAAGACGAAGGAAAAGGGCAATGACAATGAGGGTGGAATTTGGTGGAAGTGTGCACCAAAATGCATTTCCTTCTATACCCCTAGCCCAAAAAATGATTTTTTTAATTAAAAAAAAAAGTAAGGCTAATGAATGATTAACTAATATTCCCTTCGTTTTACAATATTTCAGAAAATATCAATAATATAAAATTTACGTTAAAAACACCAAATTATCTTAAAGTATTATTAAAAATAAAAAAATTAATGAAAAAAATTAATTAGTAAAAATAAAATTAGTAAATTAATTATTAATATGACATTAAAATTATAAAATTGTACATATTATGAAATGTAAAAAATTTAGTTACAGATATGTATCGTGAAAGGGAAGGAGTCGTAACTTTCTTTCATGGTAGTTTAGGCCCTTCAACTACTTGGGCTTGGGCCCTTAAATCGGCAAATTTTAAGCCCATGAAGGGTACCATTGGGCCAATGGTTTTACATGGACCCAATTTCGCCACGTTACGCAATGATAGGCAAGAGAAAAACAGAGCATCAGAGAGTCTGTTGATGAAAAACCAACTGAAACTCACGTCACACAACGAATCTCTGTCCTCCTCAAACCAGAAAAATGGCGCTGAGAAGTGCAATTTCCGTAGGAAGAAGATCAAACCCTTCTTTCCTCTCAGCAAGTTCAGCCTTTTGCAGTCCCAAATTTCTCACTCGTCATTTCCCTCGTTCATCTCCACACCATGTCTCCAAACCCGGTATGCATTTCTCCCTCGCTCTCTCCATTGCTCGAATTTTGCTTATAAAATTGATGGGTTGAATGTGATTTTTCGATGAATTTCCAGGATTTCAGAATTCAATCCGTGCCCTTCAAGGGGCAAGTATGGTTGAACCAGTAGCACCCAAGAGAGATGAGGAAAAGCAAAGGGACTCTTATCAGAATTGGAAGATTAAAATGCTTTATGATGGGGATTGCCCTCTTTGTATGAGGGAGGTAATGCTTTAATTTAGGTTTCGAAGTTGCAATCTTTTAATGATTAAGAATCGAGTCTCATCCCCATGGTCCACCCCAATATCATTCCTGATTCCATTTCCATTCCGCTTCTGGTGAACCAAATGGGTTTGATTTTATTATATGGGCAGGTGAACATGTTGAGAGAGAGGAATAAAGAGTATGGAACCATCAAGTTTGTTGACATAGGCTCAGAGGATTACTCTCCTGAGGAGAATCAAGGCCTTGACTACGAAACAGTAACTTTTTCTGTCACTTAGCCTACTACTTTCCCTTTATTTATTGTGACCGGTTTTTTCATTAAAGGTATTTGCAAAATATGCTACAAAGACTTTTCATTTATCTCAAGTAACCATGAGGAAATTTGAAACTTTCACATGGATATGGATGCTTGCCCCTCCTATTTTGATTAACACAAATTTCCTCAAATTGTTGTGTTCAAACCCTTACACCTGTGTCAAAAGATCAAACCCACAATATGGGTCATCCAAACTCCACTCGGACCTCTCTTGGAGGATTATCCCATGCGAGTATGACTATCCCATACTAAAACTTTCATCACAAGGTCGTTGTTATGTTACTCAGACTCTTCATTCAAGCTTAAATACCCGTATATCACGCTTGACAGTATGACAATGGTATGAACGCTTGACAAGTAATTCTAAATGAAAGGCTTGGAGTATTTTTCAGCTGATGGGGCCGAGTTCTCCATACTTGGTTCTCTAACATGGGTATATAGCCCAATGTCCAGTGCTGTGAAACCGGCCATTTGAAGTCATCATGTGTTCCAGAAAACCATCAGCTGAGTGCACAGAAACTTAAGTACTGTTTCATAATCTTTATGTATTGGGTGCAGTGCTTGGAATCCCACTGCCTGTTTAAACCCCCCAAAAAAAATATATATATAATGTGCCCTCTGAACCACAAGAATAGTAATTGATGGTTACTCGTTGATTTTGAGAGTGAATAGAGAAAAAAAAAAAAAGAAAAGGGAAAGGAGTATAACGTGCACTGATTAATCTGTCTGTCACTAGTCCATCATTATAAATCCTCGAGAAGTCATGCAGTTATCGCCGGAAGGTTGCTCCACTTTGAGCTTGACTTTGTTTTCCCTGTATCTGTCATAGGTCATGGGAAGAATTCATGCAATCCTCGCTGATGGAACTGTGGTAACAGATGTTGAGGTACTTTCCGCATTGAAATTTGTCTTGTTTTTCGTAGATCGATTCTCTGCTTTGTCCTGCATTCTCATACTTTAGTGGAAGAGACTTGTTCCTTCCCTATAGTTCCACCTTCTGCCCTACTAACATGTCTAGTTTTCAAGCAGAAAGAGTCGCAAAATTTCAGCTTTGGGGTTGATTAGAATAAGCCATACTATAATTCACTATATTTTCCTGTACTTAGCTTGTTTGGTGTGCTAGTAGGTATTCCACATAATATAGTTCTTGGGTCCAACAATCTCTACAATGGAGTTTAGGGATGGTCCGAACCCTTCGATCTTCCCTCACCCCAAGGCCCAAACACGCTGCTGTGATATTCCCCTTTATTGGTTTGATTTGGTGCGGATTGGTATCGTTTGTCTACTAACATCATGAACATGGCTTATCTCATTAAAACATGTAATTCCGCCAATGTTATCGACTGTAGGCTTTTAGGAAACTGTACGAAGCTGTTGATCTTGGATGGGTTTATGCCATCACGAAATATGAGCCTGTAAGTCCTCTGGGTCACTTTTCTTAATTCTCTATTGCATTTTATGTTACTTTGGCTAATAGCAAGGTACTTTGTGCTCAGGTTGCAACTATAGCTGATGCAGTCTATGGTGTGTGGGCAAAATATCGTCTGCAGATCACAGGTACCGTATTGATTTTGCTAGCATTTTCTTTCCTGCTGATGTATTGAACACCCCCCCAAAATGCCCCAAGGTAATGACATATTTTAATGGTTTCATTTTCAGGCAGGCCGCCCATAGAAGAGATTCTTGAGTCAAGAAGAAAAAGGTGGGTGGAGAATTGTTTCATAATCAACATATTTCCTATTTCAACTTACTCTCCTAGTTAAGATTGTAGTTGTCTTAGCCTCTGTCTTCAGCTAATATCTGATAACCGTCCTGTTCTTTCTGCACAGGCTGAATTGTGCGACGACAACAGCTCGTGCAAAATGTGAAGTTTCAGAGACTTGCAGGATTCAGAGCAGAGCTTCAGCACAGAACCATTTTAGTTGGTTACATCACCATAGCATGATTTATAGATAGAAATATACAATCCTAGGTCCTTGTTCTTATACTGATGTAACATCGAAGAGAAATATAAAATATAACCATTTTTGTTCCATGTGAGCTTCTCAAATGGACCTTCAATCCTTGCATTAATTTTTCTGCAATTTCTGAATGAACCTCTCAATATTCATCTCTGAGGTCCCACCTCTACTAACTGCGCTCACAGCCAACTCTCTCCACCTACATGAATTCTTCTCTATCTCGTCACGTTTCATGCCACTCATGACTTCACTTACACTCCTCTCTATCTCCTCCCTGCTCACAATCCCTTCATCATTCTTCTTAGCTCTCACTCCCACTTTCCAGGCATCCTCTACCATCTTTGCATTCATTGGCTGGTCACTCCACTGTGGAACTGCGACCATCGGAACCCCAAGGCTCAACCCTTCCAAGGTTGAGTTCCAACCACAATGGGTCACAAAGCATCCGGTGGCTCGGTGTGCTAGCACCTCGAGCTGGTTACACCAAGTCACAATGAGCCCTGTTCCATCAGTGGTCACATTGAGGAACTCGGCGGGTAGCTTGTCCCTTTGGGACTCCTTCATGACCCAAACAAAAGGGCGGTTAGCTGTTTTCAAACCCCAGGCTAATTCTCCAACCTGTTTTTCTGAAATTTCTGCCATGCTCCCAAAGGAGATGTAGATCACCGAGTTGGAGGGTTTTGTGTCTAGCCATCTTATGCAGCTTTCTGTGTTTTGCCTCCAGAGGTTGCCTCCATAGTCTCTGTCGTCCATTTGCTGGTTTAAATAAGCTGACGGCAAAAGGGGCCCAACCATTACAAGTGGCCATTGCCCTGACATAACTCGGTCTATCTGTAAAATTGGAATCCAGGACAATCAAACCAGAGGAATAGACTGAAGATTAACTGATACAAAATCACAAAGATTAATCCAACCTTCGTCGGCAATTTTCAACTTCAGATCATTAATGAAATGAATCAGAGGTTTACTGAAGCATCCTCTACAAACATGTTATCAGTTGGGATTGATGTTTTTATCAAGGATTTTTACGAAATGACCTCTTTACGATGCTTATATAAGGCAACATATAGCCAGCTTAAAACCACTGCTAAGTGCTAAGTACCTTTTGAGATGATCCAGGACAAAAAAATTTAATGCTTGAAACATGATATTACTTCTGACAGTTGGCTCAGAAGACCAATTATATAAAACATAACCAGTTACAGGCTCACCTCCGTTTCAAGTTGTACAAATGAATTGATGAAAACCCAATCATTTTGGTCCATAGTGGAGAACTGCTCCATGATCATCCCAAAATACGCGGTAAACTGCGAAGGGTATGCAATGAAGCTTGGCAAATCTGAAAACTGAAGCTCAGGAAGACCAGGCAAAACCAGAGGCAAACTCTCTGGCTTCAAAGGCAGAGATAAAACTCCCTTATGAAGTGGCCAATAGATGGAGCAAACAGAGGCAGAATTGGTCATAAATGCCGCTTTACGAATGCCCATTTCCTTAGCCACATCAAGTGCCCAAGGTAGCAGAGAATCATACACTAAACAGTCGATAGGATGAGCAGAGTTTCTGAACTTCAGAATCAGTTCGGTTAGAGACTTCGAACCCACGGTTTTGAAGATCTCTAAGTAAGCCTCTAGGCTTGGAGCTAGCTCGAACCCACCTTCATCGAACCCATCTGAAATGGGCTCAACCCTGATGGCTGTGGGTCGGACGGCGGGTACTGTATAATGGGTGGTTGCTAAGGTGGCCTTGACCCCTTTAGAGGCCAAAAGCTTGGTGAATTGTAGGAGAGGGTTTATGTGACCTTGGGCAGGGTATGTTAGCACCACTACATGACTTGGTCTTTGTTTCTCCATAATTTTCTTGTCCTCTTTTGGTGTTTTTACAATGAGAAGAGAATATTTATAGGGTCGTTTAAGGGAACTGTGATGTTAGTGGCAGTTGGAAATTTGGAAAATGACTTGAGAGGAGAGAGACGAGGAAGGTTTGCGGACCCAACATTGCTTGTTTGTTTCTTTCTCCCTAGATAGCTTAATTAGTCTCTGATTCTGGTTGCGCACTTCAATTTTGACTTTGCATTTTCTTAGTCTTCGATTTCTACTTCTGATTGGAATGTGTGCTTTGGTACACTCACGTTCTTATTGTAAATATCATTTATTAATCCTTTCATTTTAAAATATAAGTAATTTTAATTATTTTTTTCACAATATTTATATCTTTACAAGCCAAACGATGTATTAATGATTAGTTTACTAATTTCGTCCTTATTAATTATTTTATTTCTTTTCTTTTTTTCATTAATTTTCTTCATTTTCAATGAAATTTTGGGACAACTTGATCTTTTAACATAAAATTTGTCGGAAATTTAGTGTTTTTTAATACTCCTCATAACCTTAAAACAACAAATATTTTAAAATGGATAGAGTAATTTAATGTGTTTAGGAATTTAGGTTTAAAATTTATCTCTATCTTTATTACTTCCTTTCAATTAAAAAAGATAAAAAATAAAAAAAACATACATGTAGTCTAAGATCGAATATGATCTGATCATTTGGACATCCATCCTTCAACTTCACAATCGAGTTTCTCGTATAATCCCATATTATTTTTCAAGTCGACCTTAGATTTTAATTTTCAACCAATTTTTGCACTAAACTCGCATAAGAATTAGAAGAAAAAATTTACATACATAATATCTTTTGTTTTTAATGTCAATGTAGGTGCTATTCAAACCCAAATCTTTACTAACAACAATTAAAAATTTTATCGGTTAAACAAACCGACATCCATAAAACATAATATTTTTTAAATTTACCATATCCATCCAAACTAAATAACATGTTTGTCGACTTCAAACAAGTACCTGACACATTTGTTTTTAAGTTTACCATATTCATCCAAACTAAATAACATGTTTGTCGACTTCAAACAAGTACCAGAAACATTTATGAGTCCATCGGTATGACAGTGACTTGTTCGTCCATCATATCAGAAAGCCACCAGCCTGGGGGACTTTCTTACCATCGAAAAGCCAGCATATTCTGGCTTACATTTTATTCAAGCTCAACATTCAATTATTGATAGATTTATTCAAGCTCAAGATTCAATAATTGATACATGAAAAGCCCCTTATCTTATCCTATCTACTCAATGAAGCAAGGCACCACATTTACAAAAACCCATAGCAAACACCCCACCCCAGGTAGCTCTAAGTTCCCAAACTACATGCTATACAGTACAGGTCATATATACAACCAACAGAAGATTCTGGTCTCTGCTTACACGGGAAAGCTCCCTACATTTGGGTCTCCAAAGTGAGACCCATAGCAAGAGAAGTTGTAGAACTTTTTGCACCTCTCCCACCTTATAGGGCCAATACGAAGCCCTGATTGAAAAGGCATCGTTTTCTACCTCTAATATTTGCTACTGCAATGTCCTCAGCGACCTAGTTACTGTATCTTTGTATCACCCGACGGTCTCTTTTCTTATCTTCAACGCCAACCTCCCTGTTGAAGATCATCTTAAAAATACTAAATAGAATCCTCCATCGTCTGTGAGCTGGTCTCCGGACAGCATGAACTGAAGAGCAAGAGTGCAAGATGCAGTGCAGATCAGCTTGAGATTCCAAGCTAGGATTTGATGAATGAAGGGAGTAATCAAAGTCCAAAACCCGAGTTGCTCTTCATCATGGAAAGCTGGGGTCATGCAGTTGGGGTTGCAGAGCAGAGAATCAGTTATTTGGACTGGAATGTCCAGGGGCTGGCTGTACAAGGAATCTACACCTTGCAAGGAGAAACTGTCTGGACTGCTCATACATCCCATCGAGTAAAGAGAGGACAGGATGTCGGGAGAGGAGACATTTGGTTGTGCATAATCCAGTCGATTCGTCTTCTGTGATGCCAAAAGCTTAGAATCTGGAGTCCCAGTCTTTGAAGAGCCCACCGTGTTTGAAGACACACCAATGAGGGAGTTCAAATCATCAACTGAGATCACTCCATTCCAATGCTGAAAAGCTTCCATGACCAATGTTTGTGCACCGAGCTGGAAAAGGAGTCGATGACAATTACGTTAGAGATGGCATTCAAACAATAATCCATGTTACTCAGACTCAACCCCAAGCAACCGATATGGATATTTGTCCAAGTTTTGGAATGCCATTTTTGAACAATTACAGGTTGTCAGTCTAAATGAAGTGTCCAAGTATCCAAACCAATGTCACAGTTTTGGTTTTTAAACAGGGACACTCGAGATAAAAGAAAGAGTCCAAGTAACACGGATTATACAAGCATTGCAAGGAAAAGATGGATAAATATTTCAAGGTTATAAGGAAGTATGCCTTCTCGTTTTCAGACAGCTTATCGATAGGAACATACTGGCTTTCCGAGTAAAGTCCCATTGCTTGTCCCACCGCATTGAAAACGACACCATTCGTGTGCTGGGAAGTAGGAGAGTAATACATGTACACTTGTTCATCAAGGACACACGTCCGAGCATGTTCTATGGTAACTTCCCACATCTTTGCTGACATACCAGAGCCTAGAATCTGGAACAAAGCCAAAAACAATGCATAATGAGAGATAAGTCATGCTATCTCAGTAATGAACAAGAGGTATACATCTTCAATCATGAGAAACCCCAGTTGTACTTAGAAAGAGCAAAGGAACAAGGCTCCAAGCCTCATAGTTTCGTTCAGGGAACTGCAGGCAATCATAAATCTCAGTTTTTAGTCTGCCTAAAGAATGAATGGCATATAAGTCAACATGTCAATCTATCACTGTCACTGTAGATCCAAGATACACTCTTCCTAGTTCAAACACACCTCTTATGTCACAAGATCAGTGATTGTGAACTTGAGCAATAACAAATAGCTTCTGCCACATCATAGGTAACTCCCAAACTAGTCACTCATTGCATAACTGCAACTCTCCAAGAGCAAGGCTCAACAGAGAGGTCAACCCTATGAAACATTCATGAGCAGGAACCAGATACCTTCCCTAGGGAAACATTCCACCCCCCAACCAGGGCCCCTGGTTGGGACTAGGAAAGTAACAAAAATAACAAAGAGAGCAAGACATAAAGGATTGGAGCACATTGGCAAAACCCAGATCTCAATCCATTGTATGAGTGCAAGATACAGATCAAGTTAAGCATTTACATCTTATATGCACACCACATAATGATATGGGAACAGAAGATTTTTTTCTTTGGAGGGGGAGGTTGGTGCAGATCAGTAAGTGTGGTGTGTAATTCTTTTGATACTTACATTCCTGAGCCGTGCAGGATCAAGATTGAGCAAAATCAAGAAGTCTTTCACTGTGTTCACCCTTTCATGGCTCAAGCGCTTGTGAAATGCTCCATCCTTTCCAATCTTTTCTAATCGCCAAACTTCATCGGAAAGAGATGGTGGATGATGTTTCTTGTACACTGCAAAAAGGTTCACAAGCTTCCTCAACAAAAAAGTTTGTCTAAGTTGCATCAGCATCAATGATTTACATATTATTATTCCTTTATTCTGATTTTGTCAGCAACCCCAATTGCTAGTGAACAGATGAGTCAGGAATCGCGTAGTGAAAATAATCGAATAGTGTAATTGTCAGACAAAACTGAAGTCATCGAACTTAATAATATAATGTAATAGATGTCAAGCAATTTCAATGATGCACTAATAATATCAGAGTTTTTTCCTTCATTTGTTAGATTTGAACAGAGTGTTAAGGGAAGGAGCAAAAACAGAATAAATGCAAACCAAAAAATTACAAAAACATGACACAAATTTTGCTTATTATTTTAAAACAAATCAACCAGTTATTCACAACATCATAGACTACAGAAAGCATATCCAAGAATTGGTTATAAGTTTGAACTCTTTGTTTCATGAAATTGTCATTTCATTAGACTCCCTCCTTTACTCCCCAAATCCCATCAAAACATGCCAAAATTTCCTTTAGTAGATAACTGTAAACCGCAGCGAAATTTTCTGAGTAATACTTTTAATTTTTGTGTCAAAAGCAGAGAGGAAATATTGCATTATATTATGAACTGTCCGATTTAGAGACTTTTAGTTTTTCTCGTACTAATATAAAATTCAGTAGAAGATAGGCTACTCACACTCGCCACGATGATCCCTGACAATGAAGGATTCTGACTTTGCTTCTTTAATCCTAGCTCCATCAGAGTTCCCAACAACTCTTGCCCCTAGTCTGAATCTGCGACTCCTTGTCCAGCTTGAATTATCTGTAAAAGAAATCTCACCAACTGAACCAATGCCTTCTTTAAGATATAAAAATACGTCTCCAGTGAGGAGCGGTTTCTTCCCCTCCCTTTCTCTGACAATGTTGTTCTTGAATTCCTCCAAAGCCCAGTTGTCTCCCTCATCACCATCAAAGTCTCCTTCAAGAACTACTATTTCCACCTTTGCAGAGGATTCAGGACTGTACTGGACAACTTCATCAGTAAAAGAATCCATTAAAGCCACTTTAATTGCTGCACCATCTTCTCCTTCAATTCGAGTTCCAGTGAACACAGGCAGCGAAAGTTTACTCAGAAACTTGAGTTGCAAGTTTCTTGATTCTAAAGGAAATTCAACTTCCTCACAGTTCCTATGGGGCAATATGAAAAGAATACATTAAGATAGCCATCTCTGGAAGTTAGGAATCAACTAGTTCCATATCAATTTTAGCATAACTTCATCACAGATTTGAGTTTCTCACCGTTTAAAACTAATAACATGCTTCCTTATTGCTGATTCTACCTCTTCCTTGACCTGAAAGAGTTGAGAAAGCCTGTAAGTTCCTAAGATTTTTCAACATTACACAAAATAAGATCAACGGTTCGACGAAAACAAATCTCCTATAACTGACTAGCATATCAGCACCAAGTCTCACATGAACACAACGTTTCTGTTTAGCATATCAGCACCAAAATCTACAGGATCAACCATCAAGGCAGCTGGAGCCACTAAGATGTCTAAAATGACTAATTTAGAGTACTACTCAATGATCAAATGGTTGAATTCCCAAAAGACATACATCACACGTAGTCCTGAATAATGTTAGAAGAAGTACATCATGCTTAGCATCTCATAATTTCCTCTTCACACCTTCTTCAAAGGTTCTACAAAATAGTTGTTACACATAATGCAACTGAGTCATTGTCTAATTGTGTATTCATGAAGTAATATCTGGCTCCTTACATCTTCTACAGTCAAAAGCAAACCAAACTGTGGGGCCATGGATCTAAAAGACCAAAACCAATGGATTGGTATTGATATGAATTTTAGGGATGCATGACAAGCATAGAAAATGAGCTAAATGAATATGAAGGCATAGTAACACAGCAATTATTTTCAGGCATAGTCAAAGTGACATCATGGAACTTCAAAAGAAGCCAAAAACAATTATTCAAAAGAATCTATCATGGCGTAAAAGACTCAAGTATAAATGACTTGTGGCCTATAATGCACACAAAAGGCAAGGAGATGCCTTGAGATATGCCAGACATATAGAACAACATGCATAAGTGAACATGTATAGCAGCCAGGGTTTCACTTCAAAATGCCCCTTTCCCCATCCCATGCCCATGTCATGTCCATGGCCAAGAAATTGTGAAAAAACCAGGAGTAAAGGAAAATAGTTAGGGTAAGCTGACACACAATAGAGCCGTCCAGTATGAGTGCATCACCCAGGTTCCCTTATCCCCTCCACTGATCAAGCAAAATTGATGAAAAACGATTTTGGTAACTGCAACAATGCTTGTGTTGTTTGTCCTACCTTTATATTGAGGGTCATCAAAGGAACCAAATCCAAGTCTGCTCCTCCTTTTTGTTTTTCTTTTTTTTTTAAGGGCGGCTAAAACCGAATCCTCTAACACCGCCCCCAAAACAAAAAAGCCTAATGTCTGTACATTGAAAACCCATGACCGTCAAATATGCCTAGACTATCTCACGGTACTAAGAAAAGAGCTGCATCGGGGATGCTTCCCGAACGCCAAAAGGTTTGAGACCAAAATAATACCGGCATTAGTCATAATATTAAAACCTTTTGCCCCTAAGCAATTACCTCTATAAGCTGTTTCAAAACCTAAGGGTGTTCAAAAATGCTGTGCTCAAGTTGTTTTTCTTTGTACTTAGCTCCATTTTATTAACACCGTCTCAGCCTCTAAGCCCCTCGAGTGAGTCAATTGCCCTTATACCACAGAAAAGTTAGCGTACTGATAAATTAGGTTGTCTAATATAATTGAATCAACATCCACATAACACCCGTTCATTCCTTCCACCATCCCTAACATACAATACAACTTGCTTCGGCGATTAATACTACTCCTAAGGAAAAATAATACCATAGTATTGGAAATGATGTATATATAATCAAGCCTCTATGCAGGCTAGCATGCAAATTAGAACATTTGTGCTCCAATGCAAATCCATGGCAAAAGGAAAGAAAGGCTAGAGGTCTTCCATAAATCCACAAACGCACTAAGCCGCAGAGATATACATAATAATTCCAGTGCACTTACAACTTTACGAAGCATAGGCTCCAGTACACGCTGAAAGCAACCTTGGCTCATCAACTCTTGAACCACACTAAAATGTCAAAGAAAAGGTAAGTATGTCAGAAAATTATTTACTTGCAAAAACTTACTTTCAAATTCTAGGAAGATTGAAGCAGCTGTTCCTGATAGGAATCAAATACATCATTCAAGCAAACTCACCATTCAACCAATACGCTTGTAAGAAACAAAAATCTATGATCAACCAATTAAATTATAGTCTATTACAAAACAGTCCACAATGAGAAATCTGTAACAAATTATCAGGAAACATAAATGAAGGCATGTCTCCTAAGGAACTGGCTGCTGTGGAAACAAAAGTAGAGATTTTATATCCACAGGAAAAAAAAATCCACTCCATAATCGATGCAGAATTCATTCTCTCATTTAAGTGGAGCATAGAAGTAACATCTTAAGGCATATAAAAGTCATTTTTCATTTTTCGTGAACCAAATACATTTCCAAAGGTGAACTATATCCATACACAACCCTCCCCCAGCCCCCGGGACCACTCAAGCAAGTGAAGCATTAACTTCAGTAATCACCATTAAGCATTTACATAGACAAAAAAGGTCACCAGTCCAAAAAAAAAAAAAAACAAGAAAGCATCTCATTATAAAGAAAATGTCCAAAAGATAATTGCTTTGTGTGACTTCCATGATGACCTCCCACCACTCCCAGCTCTATTAAAACCAGGCAAATAGTGCTTTTTCATGTTAGAAGACTACTAATAAATCGTATAATCTCCCACTTCGATGCTTTTGAACTTTGTTATTTATTCTCTCATTAATCATTATCATCCATTCATCTAATTTCCCCACCGCATCCCCAGGTTTGCAAACCTAAGTGATGAATGCAATAGGTTTTACCATGTGCCAAGCCCCAACTCCTCCCGCTAAAATTAAAAGTAGCAACTTGAAGAGTCAACCGATAGCACCCGAGTATTAAACGGGTATCCAATTCTCAAAGGGGCATTGGTTAATCACTGCAATCAAGCTATGCCCACTGTTCAATCCACCCAAATAGAGAAGCAAAAGAATGGCTTATCAAGTTCCCAAAATGGGTATGAATTGAATTGCCAAAATGAAACCATGATAGCCACCTAATTCCCTTCAGAAATGCACAAGCAAGAATAAATAAAAGCATCAGACAGGAGATTCAAGGAAGAGGAAAAATGGGTCAGGCAAATGGGAATCAATGGTTTCCATAACCAAAGTCATACCCACTACCTCATTCCATCCAAAAACAAAAAAGAAAACATATTTTAAGGAAAACACACCTTTGGAAAGAAGGAAGACTCCTTCTCCGTTTATCATCCGGGCAATGGTTGCCCTCCGAATTCCTCTTATTACCACTATCATCCGGGATTCTCTTCTGCGCCATTTTATCGAACATGTAGAGTGCAAAAACGCAAAACAGCCCCCAAACTCAAACCCAAAACCAAAAGCTAAACCCGAATTTCTTTTAGGCGAGAAACAATCACCTATTGCGAGCTCAACCTCATACCCAACAAAGAAAACCAACATGCGATGACGAGGAAAGAGTCGCAAATGTTATCCCAGGACGAAGAAGTGAGTGACAATAAATGGGCAAGGAAGAAGAACAAGGGTCCAAAAAACGGACATTCTGACAGTTACTTCTGATACAGAACGTCCAACCCATGACCCATCCATCCATATCCTCTCACCCCCAGATTCTTTCTTGGCTCAACCTTCTGCTTCAAGATTTTGCCGTTCGGTTAGATTTTCAGAAGGGTAAAAATTCAAAATCTTTTTAGGCGTAAAAAAGGGAAAGAACAGTTCCAGAGTTGATTGAGAGAGATTGGAGGACTGTTGAAGGCTTCTGGGCAGAGAGAGAGAGGAGAGAGAGGGGTCCAGAGAAAGCGCGTAAGCGTAGGTTTAGGAAGGGAGAAGAGATGATCGAAACGCGGTGTTTTTGTCGTGAGATCGACGTGTCAACAGTGGGTGATTAGATTGTCCACATCAGCTTACGTTTAAGGAGCCGTTGAGGATTTCTTTATTGGGGTTTAGGTTTAGCTACTCACACTTTCTTCAAAACCAAATCAAAAAGAAATTCTACTCATTTTTTAAATACTACATTTTTCCTTTTTGTGATAAAATGAATACTACATTTTTAAAAGTTAACATTATCTTATAAACTTTCATTAAAAAAAAATTATCTTATAAATACTATTATATAAAATAGAGGAGGGTAATGGATTGATTTAGGTCCGATTACGGTTGACCCATTAATAAAGTAGGTCGTATATATAAGATGTCAATTGCTTAATTGACGAAATGGGTTGGGTTGTAGTTATTCATGAGAATATGTGGGCTATTTTGGGACAATTTAGAGTCGATCTAATTTCGACCCGTTCATTTTAAAATGAATCAAATTTACATTAAAACAAATTTCAATTATCACATATAAATTATTCATAATAAATTTGACCAAGTGTAGCATGTACATTAGAATGACAAATACATTAAAAAAAATTGTATCGTTAAACGGATGGTTAATGTGTCCTGCCACCTCGATTCGTTTTTAAAATGGTATGATCATATATCAACTCAATCCAATATCAACTCCTCCCGTTATTTATACTACTTTAACTAAACCGATAAATAAAAGTAAAATGAAGTAGTGAGACAATGAATATATAAGAAAAATATGATTATAAATGTGATAAAAGGAGAAGACACTCCTTTGATTATGTATTTAAAATCATCCCCAATTGAATTCTTGTTGTGTGTTTTATGTCCACAAGTATAATTTTTGAATTCTAACTTGAATTTATTATCTTTTCTTTGATAATATCGTAGGTTCCTATTGATTGGTAAGTTGACTTCTATAAAATTTTAAATACGTAGATAAATATCATATTCATTAGCAGTTGAAATAATATATATAACTATATTACTATTCTTTCATTATCATGACCAAAAACTATAATATAAAAAAATGCTCTATTATTTGCACACCACACAATACACAAGTCAACACTAGTGGGATTTATGTACACAAACTCTATTCAAATGTGGTATTTATTTTACATAAAACATGCCATTCAAAAATAAGTAATGATATGCATAATATTATATTCTCTCCAAAATAGACTACACAATATTGAACAAATGAAAATGTTGAAAATGCAGTGGGACCTCAAGATCATCACATTATGAAAGCAAGGAATAATAATGTCCCATGTAGAATAAATGGATAAGAGAAATTAAATCGAATATTTAGACTCCTTGGACCTTGCATTGACTACTTGTATACGGTATCCTCAATTAATTAGTATAGGTACAATACGGTATCAATTAATCAGATTATTACGGATCTACATTTTCGGAGTATATGACTCAAAACATGTGATATCAAAACATTTATCATTATATTTTTAGCCGAGATCATTTAAAAGTTAAAAAAGAGTTTAAATAAAATTATGATACATTAATGTAGCTTTATTATAGATATAGATGTGATTATCAAGTAATATGTATTCATTATTCATGCATTTTGGAAACATTAAATTAATAAGAAACGTATGTAGAATAAGTAAATTTGAGTGCAAGTACAATATTTCAACATATGTAGGTTTAATGTGACATCAATATTGCAACATATAGAAGCAAAGAATGATTACGAGTCGGATTATAGGCACATAGGATGCTCAAACTACAATATTTATAGCTATTAAAATGTCAAATCACAATGACTTTCATGTGTTAAACTCTATAATTATGTACAAGTGCAACAAATTAAGTAGAAAAATCATATATATATATATATATATATATATATATATAATGGATAATAGGAAAATTCTTGTTAACGGTTTATTTTTAGACCGAGTAATATATGTAACCTCCAAAATTATTGTGAGGTGATAGATAGATTTGTATACTTCCGAAAATTCGTGGAGAATATTTGGGGAGGAGGTCATGGATTGCTTCTTCATTTTCCCTATCCAAACCTTACTTTAGTCAGAAAAGCATTGTCTATTTTTTTTTCTTTATTTCATAAGTATCGTAGATCTCGGGTTTGATTCGTCTTTCTTTCAATATATTGTACTATTTTTATTTTTTTTACTCTTCTGAATCAAAAAAAATTACAATTGATGAATGTGGTATATTTTAAATGAGAATATCAATTTTTATAGACATTTGATTTAGACAATTTTATGAACTTTTTATTGATAGTTACCTAAAATTTATTTTTAAAATTGAACCCAAATTAGATTCAATGAAACTTGACCTAAATTGACATGATGTTGGACTTGGACCTTGTTAAAGAAAAAAATATTGCACTCAAAATTAAAATCATCACCAATTAGGGCATGATTTGATAATGAAATTATCCTAAATTTGGCAATAGTGTGAAAAAAATTCATGTACTATTGAACAAATTATTAAAGAAGATTGGAACAAGAAGTAGTACTTGAAAGCGAGGTGTTAGAATGATTGACATGTGATCACGAAGCCAAATTCAATTATTCCAAGTACTGATGGGGACTTCCAAATCAAACAGAAAGGGAAGGTCCCTTTTGATTTAGGGAAGCTTCCTTACTTTGTCATAGTAGGAATTTATCTCCGGGGACTAACTCTTTTAAATTTATCGATCTATTATCTTTTGAGTCACATGTTAATGTATGGTTGAATGAAAGGAGAAAATAGGGAAGAGTTTAACGGATGAAAAGAAAAGAAAAGTTATACTATTGTAGGGGCGGAACCGCTTAATAATTTTCCCGAGCATTGATATATTGTTGAATTGGAGTTGGGTTACGTACTATGCCTAGCGTAAGTTTTTTCAATTCACACTTTACTTGGTTTACGTAAATAGATAAGGAATCACTTGAACAAATTTGTGTTGATAGAGTGTTCTTTAATATTACATAATATTCTATTTATTACCAATGAAGTCATCGGTATAAACCCCCATTGTATTGTATCGATCTTTTTATTCGATATAAAAAAAGAACATTTTTATTTATTTTTTGAATTTTATCTAAGATATAGGCAATATAAAAAGCTGCCGAAAAAATGAGAGAAAAAATTATACACATAAATTCTCAACAAAATGAAAAAAGTTGGCATCAATGGAATAACTTTTGAAATTATCTCATTACAGAGTGAAGTAATGGTTGATATATTCGATTTTTATCAAATATATTATTAAGCTGTTAAAAATTATTTTTTAAAATTTTATTAAGAAAGTAAACAAAATAATTATATAATAATAAAAATAATGATAAAAACAATGAAAAAGGATAAAGCATTCACGAAAATTCATTTGAAAAAAGCTAGTTTATAATATTTAAGAAAATATAGTGCAAAAATTAGTAAGAGCACATAAGAATATTAAAATGTAGTAAGTGAAGTAAAACATAATTGAAAAAACTCAATGATTAACAAGGAATTGGGATGGATGAAATGAGATGGTCAACATAACAAGTCACACGAGTAGCCAACTATTTTTAAAAATAAAAATTAAAAAATAAAAAACTAGTGGAATTGTGACTCAAACACATAACCACTTAGAGGAGGTAAAAATTACTTCTATTCTAGTGCTTCATACCACCAGGCTACTGTAACTTAAGTGAGCGTTTCACAGTTCAGTAGTATATTGACAGAATATCATGAAGGGGACCATGACCCCCTTTATCCCCCATAGTTTGGCCCTGTATGTTGTATATTTGACCCGAACAGTATATAAATAACATATAATATAATTTTGAAATACAACAATACTTATTAACGAGTCATTACAGTACATATGTTTCCTGGACCCGTCATTACATGCAAACCTAATGGTAGTTTTGATCACCCAATTGTTGAAAATGGACCATGAGAAAAGATAAGTTGGTATGTATGTTTTTGTTGTATATATTGGACAAAGTTGGTCTATTTGTCTACAAGGTTGTGTATGTTTTGGAGGGACCCCATAAGCATATTTCTATGTTGTCTTCATCATTGGCATGCAAAAATACAAGATCTTGTGTTGATTTTCACGTAAGTGGGAAGAAGCTTCATGCATTCTATGGTGTCCATACAAATTTAGGACACAAGAATAAAAAGATTCTCTCTCTTTGGGGTTTTGGCTATGCATGCAATTTTGCATGCATGCACGTTGGTAATTATGAGCTACTTCCTTGGACAATAATTGCACTTGCAAAACTAGTAGTAATGAGTACTACTTGATTATATACCATTCATATATTAAAAAAGGACAAATTGACATTTACAAAAACATGACATAAATTCGAGTACATTGTTATTTAAAAATGTGCAAAAATAACTGAAAAGATTAACTTAATTTCAAGTTATATGTAAATATTTATACATACACTCTTGAATCAAGATGACATTGAATCTTAAAATATATATTAAGTCTAAAACATACCAAAAAATATAACTTATTCAATTTTATAGTTATGATTTTGAACCATTAATAATTTCTTCAAACTTGTGTTTGAAGCTCCTAATAGGTGGCCCATGCCCTCAATCAACGACATTGACAATCATTTATTAAATATATGATATCCCGTTTTGATATTGATGAGGGTTATAGATGTTATTTTGACCTCATATTAGTATTTTTAGGATTACTCACAATAAAAAGATATTTTAATTTCAACCTGTATTTTTATATCCACATACCATATTGCTATCTCTAATCCTATGTTCCACTACATTTGTTTGCCCGAGATAAGGAAGGGTTTGAATTTCAACGCGCATTCTTCACATCCATGTACTTAGTATCTTTAACGTATATCTTTTTATCGGTTATCCTTTTGTAGGCCAAGTTTGGGATATACTTATTCAAAATGGATAGATTAGTCAACATCCCTTCTCTAGTCCACCTATTTATGATTAGAGAGTCACTACACAACATTTTTGTTGGTAGAAGGGCTAATATTTTCAAAATTATTGTATTTTTGTTGCGCATTATGAAGTTTCATAATGACGTTGTTTTTCAGAATGATGTACCTAATCCCTTAGGTTCACTTATTCGAGCAAAATGTAATTGGGAGAAGTAATAGTAACGTACTTATTCTTATCATCACATATCATCATCCTCATTATTTCACTCGATTTCCATATTCATGCCCACCTATTTAATAAGGTGGACTTTCCCCTAAGATGACTTCATCAAAATCAATTTCAACGTCACATTTTCTTTATTAGGTGTAGCAACAGGTTATGTTATACGTGATTGAAAATGGGGATCTCATCTAAGCAAGTATCCAATTTATTCACAAGACACGTATATTTGTATCTAAAACTATGGCCATGCGAGATAGTAGTAAAGTAGTATTACAGGCAGACTTCACACACAAACAATTTGAGAGAGACAATAAACTAGCTATTCGGGTATGTTAGGGTACTATCCACATCTCGTGGACAATCTAGTCATTGGTTCGTGATATACGAATTATATTTTCATTTTTCTCTTCTTTTATCTAGAGTTACCTTTATATCATCTCCCGCATAAAAGTTTTTATGTATAGTTATTGATGATAATATTTGTAAAAAGCCTTGAAAAGAACGACTATTTGATGATCTTTATACTTTATTTTCCAAAAAAAATCCAAATAAATGAATTTGCCAATGTAAAGCACCCTAACAAGGGAAGCTTTGTAGAAACTTAATATTTAATCCAACACGTAATACATGCTTTATTAAACAGAAAAGATTCATCCGCTACAGTAGATGCTTGCCATCAATTAACAAATTAATTCCATGCAAATAGAACGACATGAAAATATTATAGCAGAAGCCCTCCAAGAGTGAAAGATAATAAATATTTATCAGAAAAAATATCGAGAGACTTTTACAAATAGAGAGAAAACAACAAAACTTTTATTCGTAGAAAAAAATAATACTAGGCAAATAATGTGAATAAAAAAAATTGGAGTTTACTATTAGCAAAAAATTGGAGTTAATTTAATTTGAATTAGAAATTCAATTCTAAATATGATGTTTAATAAACCCCATTAAATAGAACTTTTCTTTATCAAACCTTTAAACAAAACTTTTAACTAAAAAGATTCAATATATCATTAAACTATAAATTATACCATGAATCCAAATATAAGATCCAAATTACTATTTATGATAATTTATTTTAATTTTTTAAAATTTATCTTTTATTTTTATAATCCCTCTTTTTTGAAAAAAAAATTCTTTCTCCAAATTACGTCATATCACCAGATTTATAAATACGAGTGCATAGTATACACTTATTCAACCGACTCCCATGTTAATTGTCGTTGATGTGACCTATGTATTTACCACAGTAAATCACTATTTGAAATTATATTCCAAGAACTATGTGAATATATATAGCCTTTTACGCATACAACTGTCACTGAAATCTTTGGAACCACAAAATTACTCCATATTGTGGCAATTATTAGAAAAAACAAAAAAACATAGAGCGTTCACCTTTTCATCTTCTCCAAGACAAATGCGTGTGTTAAATCAATAAATTTTCTGGACTGCACATTTAATTTCTGATGATTATTAGTAAATAATTTAAACCCTATTATGTCAATAGTTTCTTAAAACTTGTGTTTGAAGCTCTTTACTATTGGACCGCCTATCCCCTCAATCAACGACATTGTACGATGGATATGACATTCTCGCCTCATAATTATAAGGGTTATTAGATGTCACAGTGATCCCCACATTAGTTCCTTTGATATAAAGTTAGGATACACCGAAATTATCATAACTTCAGTGTACATGTGTATTTCATATCCACATACTATCCCTAATGTTTCCGAAACGTTCCACTAGGTTTGTATACCCGAGATAAAAGAGGGATTTAAATTACCCATTCCGTGATCTAGAACATCAGACTCTCTTTTCTATTTTGATTAATGATAGCTTCCATAGAACTCTTGTGTACCCTTTTTATAAAAAATGGTAGAATACAATTTCACTTAAACTTATTGTAAATAAAGTTTAATAATTGTTCAGTCCATTATTAAGATTTGTTAAGCCAAATTATAAAAGTTTTGGGCACAAGCCCACATCCAAGCCCACAATAAGAGTTTCGAGGAATTCCGAGGCCCATTTAACTTCAAATTTCAAAGTCACACCATTTTTTTCTAAATTTTTATAAAATTTTTAAATCCTTTGCAGTTCTCATCATGGGCATTGTGGGTGGAATTCAGTTTTCATGAGTATTGTAGATTTTGGACATGCATAACATGTAATTTTCACCCATCATGTAACTTTTTATCCCGAACTCAGACAATTAAGTTTTCTTAGTAGTCTAGGAAGTATAGAAGATCGAGGATCGATCCGAGTTCAGTTCGGCTCGGCTCATCTGTATCGTTTGATTAATGAGTTCACTGAAATCTCAAGAACAATCGAATCTAAACACACGCATAGAGATTATATGTTTATGATGACAAAAAGAAGCAATCTGATAGCATACAACACCTTGAAACTTTATCTACGCTAAGAGAGAGTTACAACCATGCCAATTTCAAACAACAGTAACAGAACAGAGGGCACTCTTGGTTCAAGGGTGGGTCATCAAGGGCACTTGGTCTTGTTCCTATGGGTCGTCATGTCGGTGTAGCATCTCCCACACTTCTCCCGGTTGCCGTAGGTGCCAGGGGGCACACACCGGCACCTCGTGCAGCACGTACCGCATGCCCTTTGGCACAGGTTCGGCCTCGAATGTAGGCTGCACCTCCTCGAACACTCCGCTCCGCAGTCTAAATCATCCATCCATAACAATTTCAATAGCAATCACATCATATATAAAATCAAAACCTCGATGACTCACCCGGAAATATATGCTTTCAAAATATATAACAACAAATGATTGAATGAAAGAAAAAATAAGAGAGACATAATAACGTGTCATCTGAGAGTATCTGTTTCTAGATGAATATATGAATTTTTGCAATTTAAAATACTTCTCGACAAAACTAATCACAGCCAATTTCCTCTACTATATCAGCTAAATGAAAATCATTATCTACAATAACTAAGAAGTAATTTGACCTCATCCTGGCACCAGTGGTCTAGTGGTAGAATAGTACTCTGCCACGGTACAGACCCGGGTTCGATTCCCGGCTGGTGCATTTTTGTGTTAATATTTTTTTCCTTTCGCAATTTGGGTTTATTTTAGCACTGGTTCGAGTTGGACATCGAATTCACAATTTTCAACAGTGATAGATCTAATCTATTCTTCAAACATTTGCACTCTGGAAAAATAGAAGAGCCTAAACCAAGCCAAACCCAATCGACATAAATATGTCCACCAAAGTTGTTTTTCTTTTCCGAGCTTATTGGACCAAACATCAAGAGACGCTAGAGTCAACCTGAACCGAGAAGACCGAAAAATAATATACCAAACTAAATCTTATTCACCTTAACATGACTCGAAACTGAATCGGATGGCCCATTTACCTAATTACAACCGAATTCTTGACATCTATCATAGATCGAATTGAGTAGAAAGCCACAAAAACACCATCATCTTGTGTAAGTGATGCAGTAGCAAGATTTGGAGGATCGACTTTGGGAAGATCTAGAGATAGGCACTCATATAAGGAAGCTAAACAAGTAGAAAGAAATTTTAAGGCAAGGATACTTACATGCATCTAAACCCAGCATGAGCCTCCTATTTCCTCCTTTCACCTCCTCCTGATTCATCCAACAAAATCCCCAAAATTAAAAATAAAAAAGGTTAATTTTTTTTAAATTTTATTTAAAACATAAATACTCAAACAAATTTCAAATTTTAAGCAAATAAAAGTTGAGAAGGGGGAAAAAACCTGGGCAACATAGGGTAGCTCGTCATCCAATTCTACATCAAAATCTGATAAAACCTGCAGCAAGCAAAATATTCGAAGGAAAAAAGTTTTTTTTTTAATTTCAGAAATTAGAACCCAAATGCATGCAACTAATAATTTCTGAAAAATGGAAAAAATATATTTCTGCAAAATTTAATTTTTTTAATAAGGAGCACCTTACCTGAACAAAGCAGAAAAGCACCACTGCAGTCACGAGGAAGGCACGTGCCACCATGCTTGCTTGCTGTTTTGCCAATGCTGTGGGCGAGAGAAAGAGTAGAGAGAACTTGGAATTGCAGATAGAAGAAGTACAACTACAAGCTTTAAAGGTGCCCGAAGTAAGGCCTTTGGTGTCCTGTTTATAGAGAGAGAAAGGGTGAGCACCCTTGCTCTCGGTGGGCCCAACTCTAATTATGACGGAGAGACCTGATATACGTACAAGGTTGTTATATCTGACTCATTTTGAATCGACCTTGTGAAGTACAATATAGATTTGAGGTTACATCTGATAGCGAGTTATTCAATTTAAATTTAGTTTCAGATACTTTATTTGAAGTTTTAAATTTATCACCAAGCGGTAAAATATGTTTGTTTGTTTGTTAATGAAACGAGGCCCAGCGTGAAGTAATTGAAATCAAATAATCGAATACGAGTCAGTTTTATTAGCTCGGGGTCAATGGAGGTAGAATTAACAAGGAGGGGAGTTATGGCATTGAAAGCGTCCAGATGATGCAGTACAAAAAGGCAGAGGACTGGGGCTGGCTCGGGTGCACTTAATTGCACAGTACTCGTCCTTGGGCGTCTTCTTTGATGCGCATGAGACCTTTTTTTCTTTGGTTTTTTATTTTTTTGTTTCTTTTGGGGTTCCCTTTCTATTTTATTTTATGTATTCTTCCCCAAGTAGTCCAGTGAATGAGAGGGAAAAAGTTTGTTTTCCAAAGTTGCGCTTACCAAAGAGCCTGTTGGTGATTAACATGAGACCACTACATTGAAGTCTCCACTATTAATATAGTACCATCAAATTGTGGATTAAATTTAAATCCCCGTCGCGGAACTCACAGATTTTTCGATTCAATTATAAGAAAAATATAATTGAATTTTTTAATAATTAGTAAGATCAAACGAACTCATAAAAAATAATGCAGTAGCATGATGTTAAAGATTAATTTCCTATAAATAAAGAAAATACCGAGAAAAAATACTAAAATTACTAACACCCGGAAGATATAATTGGGTAGAGCCCATTATATAAAATATCCCTTTTTTTAGTTTAACTTTTGTTTCTTCATTTTAAATTTTACTTCTGTAAATGATATTATTATCTATAAATTTTTACTCTCAAGATAAATATGATATCTCAAATTTGAATCTTTTACTTAAAAAAGCGCGACGTCTCGTATTTGAACCTAAGGGTATCCTAATAGTCACCGAGGCATGCAAACGCCCAAAATCCACCGAATAAAATGTGGTTCATGAATCATGAATAAATGATAGTACATTTGGCCGTGTATGGCCACCGCTTGGTTTTATACGTTGATGGTCATCTATGCTTTGTTTCCTTCTGCCCACTGTCATATATTTTCATCCTTTTCATTTTTAGTACATTTATTTATGTGGGAATTTTGGGATAGAAATGTGTACACATTCAGAATATATAACTTTCATTTTTAATTAATTCTGATGAGATCCAGACCAAAAGATGAAAAGATTTGTCAAAGAAAAAAATTCTTAGTAGATGCATTTTTTTTTCAAAACTGAAACAACCAAAAAGAATGAACAAAAGATACAAGAGTTTCAGCTTCCATGTTGAAGCACCTAAAGCTAAAATTCTGCCACAAATGGATGAATTTTCACTATCTGGCTAAAGAAACAACACTGTTTTAGCATGGTTTCTATCTCTATACTCTCTCTAAAATTCCTCTACTTGAATGAACCACTGTGAAGTGTATACCTTGTTCCTTGTCTGTGTATCTGTTTTGAGTAGCTTATACAGTCATGCAAACGACCAGAGCCCACAGTAGCCAGCCATGCTACATGTTCTCCACCTACAAGTTGTTGCATCGACCCCACAATCTTCATCGGTCCAACACCGGTGATCATCCCGAGCATCTAGGACATGACATGCGCTCTCAAGCTTCTGATTTTCTTGTTTACTCGTGCTTGATGTCATTGCAGGACAAATCTGCTGTGCCATTGCACTAGCAGGTCGGACCTGATTTGCTCTCTGCAGAATACAAAGCTTGGTTCTCAATTGCATACAACGAGAAGACACTTTAGTGAAGCATTTAGCCCATTAGAGCAAATAGAGGAAAATAAAGCCAAGCAAAGCTCTTCATTGACCATTAGTCTAATAATAGCTTCACATTCCACAGACTGTGTTCTATGTAGAACCACCGTTCTCTAGTATGCATTTTGTTGCTGATATGTCACCATGTCAATCTTCTTTTCCCCTCTTCCCGGGCCCTGGGGTGGCTTTATTTCTTGTGAGTAAGTGAATGGGGAGTCTTTGATGTAGAAGGTGTTGATTAAATTACTAGAAAACGCCTACGGGGAAGATTTGAGTGCACTATGGGGAAAATGTTGCCAACTGAGGCAAAAGTGCATCAACATGCAAAGTCTAGAGAAGTGGCAAAACAATATACCTGTACAAGAGTCAAATTAGCCAAAATATAGGTTTCCGGAAGCCTATCATGCCAAGCGCCAAGCACTGGAAGAGGGTGACCTTCAGTTGTAAAGATGTAATTCCGGCCAACTAGAAATGAGTCATCAAAAAGAAGATAAAGGTATTTGCATCTGCACAGAAGATGAAGTGTAATTAGGGTTTTCATGTTCCCAACATAAAACAAAAGAAGGGAAAACCTTTTTCTATGTTGCATGAATATAGTATAATCATACGTCTCAGCGAGGAAGAAACTGTGCTGATGGTCTTCCAATTCCATGGTTGTCACATCTCGAACACTTGCAAAACCGCCTTTGACTTTGGTGTACAAATTCAGGGACTCCATTATTGATTTACCCACTTCTAGGTACCACGGATCTGTATGCACAAAACATGCTTGAAATAGGAAGAATTGATCGTTGTAACATGACATGATTAGGTTGAATGGTTTGCAATCTTGTTCCAGAAACCTCAAAAGTCAGATAAAATCACAGGTACCTCAAACTCACCAATGCAAAGCGGACTCAAGTGTATATATTTGCATAGTATGGAGTTCACATTAAAACCAGAAGTTGTTGAATATTAATCACTGCAAAACTGCATCACATTAAGCTTCAAGAAGGGGAAAATTGATGAAAGTGCGTAATTTCTTAGGCGCAAAGGGTAGGTTGGAAGTCATAACCAATTGATGAAAGCACTAGTAGATCTGCAGGAGACAGTAGTTCTGAAATTCTAAGCAGGCTATTTGCACCAGAATATGAGAGGTACTAATCCTTGAAAAGAGGAATTATTAGAATCCACATTCTGAGATTTTCATCACGATTATCAAGTTAAAAAAGTACACTTAATTTGGGTGGATGGGGTGGAATTCTGAAAGCGCCAATTCAATTTGAACCTCTAAGAAAAACAGACAAAAGGTACATGCAATGTGGCTTACGTCAATCTAAGGACATATTGCAGGTGTGACCAGTAACCCACCTTTGGTTGCCTGATATAGGTAGAATGTAGATTCCACCAATTCTGGACGCAAAGGATAATATTTTTCCGTAGGATGGACCATTAGACGATCAAGCAAATACCTGAAACAATTCAAGTTACTCAGTTCTCACTTCCCAGAGAACAATAAGGTATTGTCCTAAGCTCAAATGGGGAAACAAAGGAGAAGAAGAAGAAGGCTACTCCTTAAATGATACCTCTCTGGAAGAACTCCAAATGTTTGCCAAACCTTAAAAACTCACGGTGGGATGAATTCGCAGCTGCAATATCGCCGACGAGAACCTGTGTACCATAACAAAAGTAAATATATCAAATAAGCCACAGGTCTAGCCAGACATTAAAATTTGTAATTTACTTGTAACCCTGGCCAAAAAGCTTGGAGGCTGGTCAGTTGCCAGTAAGTTGCTTGCCCTGTCCTCATATCAGCTTCATGATACCTATACAAGAATTAAAAAAATTCACATAACCCTGTTTCGAAGGTTCTTAGTCATTTTAGATTAACCCAAAAGGGAAACTTTCCAATCAATAACCTGTTTTCTTCAATTTAACTTATCTATACTCCTATTTTATCGAGAATTCACACATTTCCATATCTCATATCCAGATTTACACAGAATCCAGAAAGTGAAGTAACTCAACTCATCCAGATTTATTTAGATTTTAATATTATTTTCCCACATTTCAACGGAAACAAAACGGTAGCTCCCAACCAAGAGAACGTGCCACCATTGCCCAAACCCTAGTGTCAACCCCCAAAGTAGGATTTGAAGGTTTTAAATTGTATGCAACCTAATCCTGACAAACAGAGAATTTGTTTCCACGAAAAAACAAACAAAAAAGGTTGAAAATGCTTTCAAGAGTTGATGGATATGGAGTTTTTTATTTAAATAAAACAGAAGCTAAAAGGGAAGGAGCAAGAGATAAATAAGTACGTAAATAGATTTAAATTAAGAGATCTAATGGTAAACAACGCATAAGCAATAATGTTATGAAAATAGTGCCAAGAGATACAAACAAAACAGCTTCAAAAAATAAAAGCTAAGATATGGGAAGCCAAGTCAAGGAAATAAACAGAGTGAACAAGTGTTGACAAACAACAATAACAAGCTGTAAAGGCACACTAGTGAATATGCAAGCCATTCAAGCATTACAGGACTAGGTGCAAGATGCTCAGGAGAGATAAACCACAGAGCAAGACATAACCGGTCAAAAGGGGCCCTTATACAAAGTCCACCAGGGCCTAAATTAATGGAAGGCAATATAATACCATGGACCATGTCTGAAGTATTTCTGGACAGCAACATAAGCAGCGTGAAACATTCTCCAGTATTCCTCATTTCCAAAAAGAACATAAGCTTTGACTAGATACTCATAGAATGAATCGACCCCTATATGGAAGTTGGCAACAAAGCATTTGAGTGACACGAAAACTTATCCATAGAACCTTTAATACGAGTATAGAAGTAATCGTTGAGACAAGGAATTGACCACTTACCAGCACCAATTCCAGAAGAAAATTCTATCCATTGCCCAGTCACAACATCCAGGGTGGTTCCTAGTAGATTCAGAGAACTTCTCATGCTCCATAACTTTCGTAGAGCACGCAAAGCTGCAGCTTCATACTGGCGATTACCAGTCAATCTTGATAATGCTCCCATCTCAAGAATTAAGGATCCTGGGAAGAAAATACGATCATAAGGTGCATTTGTTCACAAATCCTTCAAACTTCTCGATGACTATAATGGATGAAAAATCTCACCGCAACCAGACGTGCTCGTTTCCGTTGTCTCATTCTCCATGATCCCATACTGTTCACAGAATTTTGCATTGATCCTGAGTCATAAGTCCCTCTTCTAACAAAAACAATGGACCATCTTACTCGACAAGCTGCAGCAAACATGACTACAACCTATTTGTTGAAAAAAAGCTAACAACATGCAATGTTTGAACTCTCGGACAAGTCAATCAAATGCAAATTATAGGAGTGGGTCCATACAAGAAAAATAAGAGATCCACAGGCGTTGAGTACGTACAATGGTTCTAAGGCACTTAAAGAAGATACATGATGGAAGAACTAAATTGATCTGATATCATATGCTACAAGGTAGAAGGCACTAGCAATTACCTTTAGATTGATCCATGCATATGGTAATCCAGTTGGTGTATCAAATGCACGTAAGAAGCGTTGTCCCAAGTCTTCAGCCAGAAGAAGCAACTGGTTCTTGTAAGTTCCTTGAGTGAACCTGGTTCTAGAATCAGTTGCAAGCATATGAGCAGAAACAAGTCCCCCAAGAACTCTTATGTTGCACTACATAATATGGTCAAGAGAAGAAGAACAATTAAAAACCATTATAAGCACATGACTCTGAAATAATGTAAGGCCTTATTAAGATGAATTGGGCTGAATTTTATAAGATAAACTATATAATGGCAAATGTAGCGTAGCAAATTCAGAGAACTACTAGATCACTGTCTTTTCACAGGGCAGCAAAGAATGCATCTCTCTAAACAAAACTTCAATAGCTAGAACAAGATACCTCAAACAGATTAACTCTTGCATCTACGTCAAATGTTAGGTTGTCAGAAAGCCATAGAACTCCCCTTTCAAACTCTGTATTGTTGCCCAGTATGAGAAGGCTGAAATAAAACATGATTTCCAGAGTGAAAAACAATGCCAAGACTCCGCGTCGGGGATTACATACCAATTAAAAATTTCTCAATAACTGTGAAATACCTGGATAGTGACTCAATAAGTGTGAGTGCAGAACCATTATAATCCTGTGGTAAGTGTTCTAACTGAAAACAAAACAATAGTCACCGACTTAAGGAGGAATCAACAATATGTTACTCCAATTCTTCACAAAAAGATAAAGAACCTCACATTCAGATTTCCCAGCTCACTGAGTGAGTCAGTGAAATTTTTCGTAAGAGGTTTCAGCTCATCATGCTGCATAAAATACAACTCACAGTTACTATTGTCAATTGTGGTAGTTTTTTTTTCTTTTTTTTTGGGGGGGTTTAAAGACCACTGTTCTTGTGATGAATACAAACCGGGAATGCATATTTGATGTAGTTGTCATATGCATGATAGAACCTGAAAGGAAGAAATAATAAAACCATAAGCTTCAAAAGGAGCCCTAATAATAAAATGTTAAGAGGATCAAATTCAATTCATGATTCCTGTACATATTTGCTCAATACCATTTTGATCCAAATTAGAGGCACAATAGGCGGGCACTAAGCTGAGTCTATGATCATAAACAAAATCTAAAATGGGAACAAGAAACCAACAACCTCAGTAATGCAGCTAAACAGTAATGTATGGAACACAATTCACCAGTACACAACGACAGCTAAAAAAAACTTGACAGAATTAGTATTGCGCTATTTTCTGAACATTCATGTGATTTGCAAAGACCACAGCAAGCACAAATTGCACTCCAAAAGGCACTAAAACAGAAAAATCAATAGAATAAGGATCCACCATTTGCAATTCATAAGTGAAATTGTGAAGAAGCTAAAGAAGTAACATTTATTCACAAGATGTGTGCATAAACTGAAATACCCATTAAGCAGAAAAAAACAAGCATGATGAAAATCCCGCAAATTAACCAGCAATTGACCCCAAAAGGGCGAGGATAAAAGAAGGGGACTTACATTCGGCGAACTTTCTCTCTCATGGCCATCTTCTTATGGGCAAGGTAGAAATCTGGGTCAGACAATGAGGAGTTGACAAGGGCAGCAGATATCACCAAAATCGTCAAAGCCCATGTTCTCAAATCCCGGGAAAGCATGTCTTTTTAGGTCAATCTTCAATAACACAGGGGGCAGAGAGATCGTATGAACCCAATTCGGGAGAAAACTGGGTAGCTGGTGTACTATACAGGGATTGAATCAATGCCAAGATCCTTTAAAAAATCAAGCTAAAAGCTAGATTTTGGTACAGTTTCAAGCGATAATCTCATGAATTTCAAATTTGCGATTCATAAATTAGTACTGGGTACTTCTCTCACTTGTTCTAGTTCTTATTGGACCTGATACGTGCACTTCCAATCAGATAATGACACGTGGATGAACAAAAGTATTTACCTTTCAGAATAGTGCCTTGGGTAAACTCAACCCTGCAAGGCTGCAACTCTCTCCCCTCCACAGCCCCCAAATGTCATCGTCAACCTCCGTCCCCTACCATCGAGTCGCCGGAGAGTATCTCCGGAGAGAAGTAGAGAGAGAAACTTCCGACATTCTCCCAGAGAGAAACTTCCGACATTCTCCCGTCGGAACTCTGGACTGAAATCCTCGTCCGACTCCCGGTACAATCTATGCTTTCACTCAAATCTGTTTCCAAAACCTTTCTCTCTCTCATCAAAAACCCTAATTTCCCATCCCTCCATTTCTCTCTCTTCCACAGCTGCTGTTCCGAATCAAAGGGTTCTGATGTATTACTCTCAGGACGCGAATTTGCCCCCTATCACATCAGTTGAGACCATTGAATATAAATTTCGTGTGCGTTGGGATGATGATTGTGAGGTAGTGGGTAATGTTCATGGGCTGTTGTTATTCCGTAGATTTACACCTTCATCTAAAGAAGTGATTTTGTGCAATCCCTTGATTAGGAAATGGCTGATGATTCCCCTTCCTCTTCCTCTCACCTTGGCTGGTCCAAATTTGGGTTTGGATATGGGTATGATCCCCTGAACAATGATCACAAAGTTGTGCCAATCATACGTGTAAAAGATTATTCCTTTGACCTTGAAATCGATGATCGAGTTGAAGTTGAAGATGAAGCTTCATCTTCCCGTTGCACCTTAGTAGAGGTTTACAATCTTAGGGCGGCATCACGGAGGACAATCGGGTTCGATGCTATTTCTGATTGGTGGTTTTTGGAAAGCTGTGTTTATGTGAATGGGACTTTACACTGGCTAGCATGTCCAGATGAGTGTTATGTTGAATCAGATGATTATTATCTCTCTCATGTTGTTTCATTCGATCTGAGGAGCGAGTTATTTAGCTACACGGATTGCCTGATTCAATCATGAATGATGATCCTGTGAACATGCTTGAGTTATTCAATGGATCACCTGCATTGTTCTGTTTAGCTGCATGGTTCATTTCTGCTTGGGTGATGAGGGAGAATAAGTGGATTAACGAATGTAGGATAGAGTCGGTGCCTGTGTTGTACAACCATTTAGTCGATGAAACATATGGCACTTGGAGTGCAACCTTCTCCCAGGAGAGTACTGAAATCCTGGCTGGTGGAAACTCTGGTACGGTATGATACAACATCAAGACACGGCAATTTAAGACTTGTGATTACAGGTTGAAATATTTAGGTAAGTTTGCATATAGCTTGCTTTGGAGAGAATCGTTGTCCCAGTTGGGCTCCCATATGGGGAGCCAAGAATAGATAATCCATGGAGCCTTAGAATTGGCAGAAGTTCATGTTGAATATTGGGCTATGTGAGATCTTTTGTGGTCATTAAAAAGTTAGTTCATTGTTGCTTTCTAGCTTTCTTGTAAGTTTTAAAGTTTCTGTGTTTGTGAGGATTGGATGCTTTCCTAGCATAAAAGTTCCTATGTGATCCTATTTATGTTTGATTCTGGAGATGTTTTATACAACTCAGGTGATCATCTTCATTTGAAAACTCGGTCCTTGAGGACCTTCGCCGAGGAGCTTCCGTTCTTGTGGGCATTATTCAACTAGCTATCATTGGTTTTATGCAAACTCTGTTACAAATTGTAGGTGGGAAAAGCTCAACCTGGAGGTGAAATGGCATTAGATAGAAATCTAAGTTTGTCTTCACTGGTCAGTGGCCACGAGCCCCTCCAATACTAATAGCTGGGTAAGACCTGGTGCTAGGACATTGCTGGAAGGGGATGATGAGAGAGAAATTTTCAGAAATCTTGCCACTAGAGTTGTTAATTCAGTACTCATACTACCCAATTTGATTCTTCAAATTCCAACCCCCAAAACGCCCAATTTGCTAGAGAAGTGTCGGACATTCTCCTATCAGAACCCTTGACTGAAATCCTCATCTGACTCCTGGGACAATCTCTGCTCACTCTCAAATTTGTTTCCAACACCTTTCTCTCTCTCATCCAAAAACCCGCATCCCTCCATTTCTCCCGCTTTCACAGCTGCTATTCCAAATGAAAGGGCTCTAATCTGTTACACCACATGATCCAATCTGATATCTCCTTCCCCCTTGGCGAAAATTGGGATTTTTGCATTGTGCATCATAGCTTTACACCAAGTGAAAGTATTGAATTTAGACTTCATATACATTGGGGTGATCATTGTGAATTGGAGTGTAGTGTAAATGGATTGTTGTTGTTGCATAGGTATGCATCTTCGTGGGAAGATATGATTTTGTACAATCCCTTAATTGGGAAACGCCTAATGATTCCCCCATCCCCTCCTCTCGCCTTGGCCGGACCAAGTTAGGGTTTGGGTATAATCCTGGGACCGATGATTATAAGGTTGTGTCAATTGTATATGTTAAAGATGAACCCTTAAACCCTGAGTCCCAAAATCAAGTTGGAGGTTCGCCTCGTACCTCTGTGGAGGTTTATAGCCTTAAGGCTGCATCATGAAGGACAGTTGGGGTTGATGTTGTATCTGGATGGTTTTTGGAAAGTTATGTTCGTGTGAATGGGTGCTTACACTGGATAGCTTGTTTGGATAAAGATTATTATGGACATTACATGTATTGCCTCTCTGTCTCATTCGTTCTGCATACCGATATGTTTGGCTTCAGAGAATTGCCTAATCTTGATATTGATGACGATCGGGTTTTTGACGTGAAACTGCTTCTGGTATTATTCCGTGGATCACCTGTAGTGTTGTGTCTACTGGCCCGTTAGCTTTCTGTTTCGGTGGTGAGGGAGAGTGATTGGACTGAAGAATGTTGTCTAGTGTCAGTGCCTGAGATCGCTTGTTATTTGCTTGATGAAACTTCTCGCATTTGTAGTGCAATCTTCTCAGAAGAGAGTAATGAACTAATGGCTGCTGGATATTGTTGTATGGTATCGTACAACATTGAAACCCAGCAAGTTAAGCATTGTGATCCAGTGTGACTTACATAGGTAAGTATGTGGAAAGCTTGATTTGGAGAGAATTGATTCCCCCATTGGACCCCACGCAGGGGAGCCGAGACTAGACAGTCAATGGAATCTCAGAAAAGGGTTGCAGAACTTCTAGGCAGCTGTGTATTAATATCTTTTGTGGTCACTCTAGAGTTGGTTTTCTTGATGCTTTCAAACTATGTGGTCATGTGTATCATGTGTCTTTGAGAATCAAAAACTTGTCCTGTATCAGTATGTATGTTGCTGAAACTTTCTGTGAATGAATAACATGCTATGTGGCCCTATCTTATGCTCAATTTCGGAGTTTGTTACCAACCGATGTATGCTCCATGGCTGTGCAACTTCATTTAACATGGGCCTTCAACAAGCATTGTATGAAGCCTGTCACTCTGTTAAACATTGCAAGTTGGAGAAACACAGTGCAAAAGGCATCAGACACAACAAGAAACCCATTTGCCTTTCACGAGCTCCTCCAACCCAAGTAGTAGGAGAAAAAGTGGGGCTAGGAGGTTGTTCGAAGGGGATGAGATGGAAGAAACTTTCACATGTTTTGCTTTACTAGAGTTGTTTACTTAAACACTATTACTACTCTATAAGATTCTATTTGTTCTTCATCCTTCTTTTTGTGATGACTTTTTTGTGATGACTTTCTTTCTCGTCATTGCTACCTCTTACATTATTATTCCGTGTTCCGCTTGCTTTAGTGATTGACATTATTCTGTTTCTGTCAAGTATATTTACTTGTTTGATTGTCATTGAAATGTCTATTTGCTCAAGTTGGTTTTGGTAATCCATGGATCTCCTGTGGTGTTCTGCGTCCGGTTTTTGCCTTTTGGGGGGCGCTCTTTGGAGAGAGGACAGTGAAATGTCTGACAGTCTCCCATTGGAACTCTGGACTGAGATTCACGTTCGACTCCCGACTTGCTCTGGTGTCTCTCAAATCTGTTTCCAAAACCTTTCTCTGTCTCTCATCCAAAACAAAAAACCTCATTTTGCTCGTCTCCCCTTGTCTCTCTATAACAGCCTTTATTATGAGCCAAAGGGTTCTAATCTCTTGGTCTTAAAACGCCCCAATGACCCCTTCAACGAAGATTGGAAATTTGTGTTGGGTTTTATTGATGGGTGGTTGTTGCAAAAGAAAAATCATCACAGAGAGATGAAATTGTGCAATCCCTCAATTGGGAAATGCCTAGGGACTCCTCCATCCCCTTCCTCTGTGACCAATTGATGTCCAATTTAAAAGTGATATTATTGATGGTCGGTAATTTTAAAGATGAATTTATTGACATCCAACACCCTTACAGTGAGATTATTAGCATTTTTAAATCTTAATGGCCATCACAACATAAACATAAGCCCTAATACATAATTAGGATTGAGTGAAAATTATACAATGGTCTCTCAATCATCAAACTTGATGATTAAGTAAATGTCACATGCATGAAGATTCTTTCAAAATAATTTTCTTGTGAGAGTTTACGGTTATATTTTTTTAAAAATAACATATTTCAAACATAATACATGACATTTTTGGGGTGTTTGTCAAATATTTTTTGCCCTCAAAAAGCTCTTTTTAAGCTGTTTAAGCTGGGTCAAAAAGCTAATTAGATTGTTTGGTAAACAACTTTTTGAAATAATTTTTGACCCAAAAAGTTCTTTGGAATAACTTTTTGGAAACGCTTATTGTAATTAATACTTGAAGTTATTACATTATCCTTCACATTTTGGTGAAATTATGCTAATTGTCATTGAAATTATGCTATATAATAAGATTTTTTTAATTCTTATTTTTTCACTTTTGGAACAATAGTAGAGGATCATTATAAATATTTAAGTTAATATTTTTTATTTTAATATTTTCTATATTAACAAGTAATTCAGTCTATCATAATAAATAAATAATTTTATCATATAAATGTAATATATTATTAAAATAAAATTCAAAAGATAAACATAATTAAAATTATGTAGAAGGTATAAACATAATTTTATATATCATATATATTTTTATTAATATTAAAAAAATATACATATGAAATAAAAATAACTATAATATATAAAATATTTAATAAAATTAAGTTATGAGAATGAATATAATTTTACCAAACAGTTTTATTAGAAACAGGGTCTTTAACTACCAATGTATAAAAATTCTTTTAAGTATTAACGCATGTCCACCTTCGATTTTATTTTTTATTTTTTAAATTCTCCTTTGTGGATAAGTTTTTCATTAATCTTCTGTTCTTCTCAACGCACCATTGGCCCAAAAATGTCATCGTCACTCTCTCTCTCTCCATCCCTCGCTTCGCCAACAATTCGCCGACTGACTCTCACCGTTGAATCGCCGGAGAAGGAGGAGAGAGGGATGTCCGAAATTCTTCCGCCGGAGCTCTGGACAGAAATACTCGTTCGACTTCCGGCACGATCTTTACTCAGTCTGAAATGTGTTTCCAGATCCTTTCTCTCTCTAATCCAAGACCCTAATTTCACCTATCTGCACTTCTCTCGCTTTAACAACGCGAATTCTGAGTCGAACGATTTCGATCTCTTACTCTTAGAACGCTCCGGTTCATTAACTGTTTGCCGTGGCGATTCATCAACGAAAACGTTGGAATTTACCCTTTCAATCGACAATGGCGATGATGTTGCGGGTTATGTAAATGGGTTGCTTTGTTATCATAGGTTCGATTCTGCAATCAAGTATATGTTGTTGTGCAATCCATCGATTAGGAAGAGTATGATGATTCCCCCATCCCCTGCTTCTCACCTCGGCCAAACTGATGTGGGTTTCGGGTATGATCCTCTTACTGATGATTATAAAGCTGTGGTGATTATTCATGTCGGATCTGATGAATTCACTTCCCGATTCCTATGTCGGACACTAGTTGAAGTTTATAGTCTCAAGATGGGGTCTTGGAAGAGCATTGGGGTTGATCTTGTTTCTGGGGAATGGTTCTTGGGAAATAGTGTTTATTCTAATGGGGCTGTGCACTGGATGTCTTCTCGTTTTCTAGTCGATTTTCTTTCTAATTCGAAGATACGTGATTTTTCGCATGTCATTTCATTTGATCTTCGTACCGAGGTTTTCAGCTATAGAGAGTTGCCAAAGACCAATGTGGATGGTGATTGTGAATCACCGGGGATTCTGAAATTGCCTTTGTCGCTTTGTGGATCGTTGGCGGTCTTGTACCTTTCTTGCAGATACATCTGTGTTTGGGTGATGGAAGAGAATGGTTGGACTCAGGAATACATGGTAGAATCACCATCTGGATTATACAACTATTTGTGCACTTTTGATTACACTGTAGATGATCTTATTAACAATGCAATCTTCTGTGAGAAGAGCGGTGAGTTGCTTATTGCTGCAGATAAGAAGGGTGTAGTGTTGTGCAATGTCAAAGCAAAAGAGTGTAAGACTTGCCATTACGGTGTGACTTATGTAGGTAAATATGTGGAGAACTTGCTTTGGAATGAATTGTTGCCCTATCCGCACCCCATTCCAGGGAGCCAAGCATAAACAATCTATGGAGTTCATGGGAAATTTTTAGGGGAAGAAGGGGCGGGGGAGGGGGTGGGCACTTCATAATGTGATCTTTTTGTCCCTGCACCACAATTAGCCTTCTTTTGGTTTGTACAAATTCTTGTTGTTTAAATATGACTTCCTAGTTGAGTAGCTTGTGCTAAAATTTGTGGCTATCTCTTATGGCATCATGTTCTCTTGTATGTAAGAATCAAGTATTTTAACCTACATTTGTTGCTGTGTCGTTATAAAATGTTGTAAGGTTGTAGCATATGTTGAATGTTGGGGATATTTAGCTTTACTTACGTGCCACTATGCTTGTTGGCCTTTTTCTATTGCCATAAGTTGTATGTGAAGCTCACTCATTGTATAAAACATCACATAAAGGGGTGACTTGCGTTGGCATGTATATCAAGAACTTGCAATGGAGAAAGTTGCTACCATCCACGGCATAGCATCGCTCTTGAAGGAGCCATGGATAGACAAGGTATGGACTTTAAGGGCAGCCAGCAATGTTGTCATGTATGCAATCTTTTTGTCTTCACTTCAAGGTGAGACTTTCTTTCTTTTTTTTTTTTTGTACAAATTATGACTGCCTTATATGACTTGGTACTATGGTTTTCAGCCAATCTTCATATGTATTTATGATTCTAATACTTTTTCTATGTTGCAATGCTTGTCATGGTTCTATAAAATGCCATGTAGTCATAGTTTATGTCAGATGTTGACGATGTTTCTCCTGCATAGTTTGGCCTTGCTAATTTAGATGGGAAATGTGTTACAGTTACAAATTTTGAGAGTCTAGACAAATTTTGTATAGTTATAAATTTGATTACTTCATATTCATGTAGTTAGAGAGACATGAACCATGAACTGATATGACTCGATTTCTTTTCATAACCGACATATTTTGCCCGTTGAGCATGAAAAAATCCGAATCTAGTGCCCTTGACCTGAACTGTTCACAACACAGTTATTGATTAGGCCGATCCAATTACCGATTCTACGTGTATGTATAGGCAAATTGGAAGGGACAAGATACGTGCACACTTGGAGTTGGAGCCGTGGAAGTAAAGAAGGTAAAGCTGATGAGTATCGATATTCATTATCATCAATTTTGATCATTCAACAGTCTAGTATGCCTTTTTCACCTTTGGACAAAGATTAACAAAAGAAAGGTTGTTGCTTTTCCCCTTTTGCCGGCTGAACTTTTCAAGTCTGATGTTTCTTTTGCAGCTCTAGTTGGTGGTCTTGATTAGCCCCCTGGTCGCAAATATATTAGTGGATAAGACACCCTCTCCAAAAGAAACCTTACTAGCCAAGAAAATAAGCTTTCGGAAAAGGTCAGAAAGAATTTTCAGATAAGCTAAGGTGCACTTTGATGTTTGTTTTCCACTGGTATACTCCGAAATGATTGATCAGAAAGCTACTAGTGGGATTCTCATTGCGTATCTCATTCTCATCCTCCGATACTCTGTTTATGAGAATGACCTTTGTAGGTGAACTGTGTCTTAAAGACTCCTTTATGAGCCGTATAACCGTGTACGATGTGGCTACAATTTTGGTTAAAGGGTTTTTATATGAGATACTCTCTCTATTTTAAAATACGCGTTACTTTAATTAATTTTTTTTTCGTTTTACGATATATGTTACTTTATAATTTCAATTATGTATTAATAACTAATTTATTTATTAATTGCTTTTTTCTTTCCTTTTTTATTAATTTTTTCATTTCTAATGAAATTTTAGAATAATTTGGTCTTTTAGTATAAATTTGGTCAATTTTTTTGATATTTTCTCATAACTTTAAAGCAGTTGTAGTCATGTTTGAAATCATAAAGAAGTTCTTAAATGACCATAAATTCAATGTAACAAAAAAGATTTGGTGGATATTCTTTAGGGCATAGTTTAAGGCTTCTCATTGCAAAATTAATGCATAACTGAATATCTCATTGAATTTTTTCACTTTGGGTAAAAGGGGTAGAACCCAATTTCTTAGCCTTTCTAAATCAGTGATAGTATTCATAGAGGAGCGTGAAAATATCTCAAAATAGAGGATAAGACCCACAGGGTCTAGGGTAGCAGGCATTACCCATATAGGGGCCATGACCCATGACCACGCCAATAATACAGTAAAACCAACAACTATCTTTTATAGGTAAAGGAAACCATCAATGAATTATGAATAAATAGTGTCATAATAACCTTCTCAATTCATTAATATCAGTCACCAATACATGACTTCCTTTTTCTTTTCTTTTTTTACGTTCGACGTGGGGTTAATGTTCTTAAGTCTAGTGGGGTTAATGTTCTTAAGTCTAGAGTGACGTGTGAGGAAAACTTAGTCTAATTTGAGATTTGGGAAAAGGCAAATGCCACTCGAGGGATGTTCCTAGCAGGCAGTGACATTCAAATGGTTATAAAAATAATGCGATTGAAATAATTATCTATCGGTTATGATCATAATTCTTTTTACTTTTCTTACTTTTCCTACATGGGTATGTGTTATAATGTCCGTAGCTTTTAGTTCAAAAAAACCAAACCAAAAGCCTTGATTCAATGATAAAGGATTTCAGAATTTTCTCCTTCAAGATATGCCTCAATACTCATCACACTACCCAAAATATTAATCTTGACAATGAAGGATCAATTCAAGGGTGATTAAAGGGTAATTGGTGGCAATTAGTATTGGTGCAACCCACCAAGCACTAGTTTCCTAGTTCAAGGAGAAAATGCAAGTTTCTCTAGATTAATGGGGTCCAAAAATATATATTATTACATGCACAAAAGGCAGGTATCATTTGCACCACCAAATGCCAAATCCACTATACTTAGGTGGTCCAAGATAGGTTATCTAAATTAATGGACTAATTGATAGGAGAATGCCTTGCCATATTACTTTGTGTAATTTAATAGCTATTATTCAAATGGGTTTAACAACTACTACATCTTCCAAGTTGAAAAAACATCTATATCTACAATGGGACAAGTACAAAGAGGGATATTCCTATAACACTGAGTCCGAATCAAAAAAGAAGAGGATACAATACATGGATCTTCTTTCAAGTTCTACTGTATAATTATAATTCGTCACGTATTTGTATAAATTATCGTATGTTGGATATATTATTTAAATTTTTAATATTAGAAGTCACACTTCTTATTTTTTTGCGACCACTAATTTAATCTCTATTTTTATACTTGATCATGTTTACACAAAACACTATAAATAACAATATAATTTATACGAATTGTTAACGTATTACAAAAGATTTAAATTAAAAAGTTTTTCGTATTTTACTTTCATTATTATCTATATAATTAGAAAATAAACAACCTTAATTTTTACTAGAATTACTTTCCAAGTCAACATTGAGTAGTGTTAAAACTTACATACCATAAGACAACCATACTTCTTTTTTTCTTTTTTGCCATCCTAAACATAAACATACAAAACGCACATAAATATAAACATAAACGAATAGTATAAAAGAACATAAACAAATATAAACATAAATAGATTCCGTTTTTATATAACTTCGAACAAACAAGGAGTGATGAATGCTTGGGTACTTTGTCCATAAAAAGGTTTACTCCTTTTATTACTGAATTTTTTTATTATATATATTTTGTTTGTTTGTTCTAGAAAGTAGCTAACAATTTAACTAATGAGAATAGAAGCCTTAAGATGGAAGTCATCTGACAATTATATTCACTCATCTTCATATCTTTGCATTCAACATCATAATCATTCCACATGCTCATTTCCCAAAATGCCTAATTAATTAAAAAGATAATTAGCAATTAAATTATAATAAAAACAATTAACAAAATAACAAAAACATTCCATTCCATTCCCATTTCTATTTCTATTTTCATTGATAAGACAAAATCATAATGCCCTGCCCAATTTGTTTTTGTTTTTATTATTTTTTCTTAAACTGTTTACAGATCATCTAAATCTATCCTTAATTATTTACACATCCACCATTGCTACCTAATTTTTTAAAAAATAAATAAATTAAAAAAGTCCATATTAAATTAATTTCACTTTTCAAAAAGCATATTTCATCACCAACTTCCATCAATAATTACACCCTGTACCAGGAGGAGGGAGGAGAAAAATCAAAATTAAAAAATAATTTTTAAAAAAAAAAAGAAAATGAGCCAAAAGAAAAGTCAAAGAGTCAAAACTCGGTCGATTTCCCAACGCCACCTGGGGCGCCGCCTCCGCCGCCGTTACGGTGGCGAGTACGACTCAGTCCGTCGGACTCAAGTATCGCCTCCCAATCGACCTCCTCGACGGCAGCGCAGCCTTCCGCCTCCGGCTGCCGCCCCTTCAACATCACCAGTATTCGCTTCGCCTTCTCTTTTGCCCTCTCGCTTCCATTCTCCTCCACCTCCTTGAGCACGTCCACTGCACGCGCATCCTTGGCCAGCGCCTTGAACCTCATACTCCCGTGACTGAGCGCGTAAAGCGCCGCCACGCAGTTCTCCCGAGTCGCCTCGGACTCAAACTCGGCCCTCTTCAGCATCGCCACCAGGTGCTCCACCGCGTTGCCGTCCAGCATCGCCGTCTTCCCCTCCGCGCTCGCCGCCAGCTGTGACAGAACCAGGAGAACCCTACCGGAAATCACCTCTCTCTCCGATCGCAGCGCCGCCAGCAACGGCGGCACCGCGTTGAGCTTCACGAGCTTGATTCGGTTGCTGTGGACCAGAGAGAGATGGTACAGCGCCAAAGCTGAGTCGCTCCGGGTCCGCTCCGACTCGGACCGAATCAAGCAGTGCATCAGTGGCGGTAAAGCTCCAAGGACTCCAATGGCGGTTTTGTTGTCGTCCTCCAAGGAGAGAGAAAATACCGCGCCGGCGGCGTGCTCCTGAGCTTCCAGAGACCTCCCCTTCAAAAGATCGATCACATTTGGAACGATTCCTGACCGCATGATCTTCATCTTGTTAGGCTTCTCGAGCGAGAGGTTTACCAGAGCAGCTATGGCGTTCGTCTGAACTTTCTCGTAGCTCGAGATTAGCAACGATCGGAGAGCCAATAGCAGCCTCGAAGTACAGAGAGAGATTCGAGCGTTCTCGTCGGTTCTGGTGGCTTTTCTGAGAGCAATCGCGCCCAATTCTTGCTCAAACGGATCGCAACTCTTGAATTTCGAAATGAATTCCTCTTCCTCTGAGCAATTAGGGTTAGGGTTTAGGATTTCATCGGAAACAAGGGTTTCCGACGAGGAAGAAGGGTAAGAAGACCAACAAGCCGGTTTCGTCGTGAACGGCAGAGGAGTGAACGGAGAAGCGGCGGCGATGACGGACTCCTCGGAGCTCGTCGAGGAGTTGAAGTCGAAACGGTTAACCCGATGAGTCAACTCGGTGACGGCGTGGGACACGTCCGGGTCGGGCTTCTCTTTCACCGCTTCAATCAAGAACCTCTCGGAGGGACGAATCAAGTCGCTTTTCACTTCGTCTTCTCTCTCCTCCCCAATGAGGCCGCGGACGATCTTCTCGACGGCGGCGTAGTCCTTGGCCGCCGGCGGAGCGACGCCGTTCTGTGAGCACCACTTGGGGATGGCGGACTGGAGTGCCAAGTTGGGTATTAGGGTGGAGAAATCGGGTCGGGTACCGTCGGAGAGGGTGGGGGTGAAGCGGAGATCACGGCAGACTTGGGCGCAGAGGCGGTCGAAGGTGTGTCCGGATCCGACTACGACGGGGTCGGATATGAGGGATCCACAGATGGGGCAGACATACTCCGGCGGCGGGGGTTGGGACTTGGAAGGAGAAGAGCGGTAGAAGGAGACCTTCCATTTGAGGAACTTTCCATTTCCGCCCATGGCTGAAGCTTCAGAACAGACGCCTATCCAGCTGCTCACCAGGTATAAACTACGAACCCATTTGCATCGGAGGAGAGAGAGAGAGAGATAGAGATGGGTTTGTTGAGATTGGGGCGACTGAGACTGAGACTGAGTCTACGGAAATGGAAGAAGAATCGGAACAGAATTTTCTGATAAGCGTGGCTGCCTGGGGATGGCGGGGTCAGAGAGAGAGAGAGAGAGAGAGAAGGAGATAACGTTGAGTCTGGTTTGCTACGAACAAGGCCTCGTGCTTTGGGTTTATTAGCTTATTTATTTACTGGCAAGTCTATTTCGATTTTATACTATTCTTTTTTGTCTGGGGTTTATATTGTTGTCGTTGGGCTGGCTTGGACCTACAGTCAAAAATAAATAAAAAATTCGAAATTTAATGTATTCACACTTTTAATTTTAGTTATTAGGGTAAGATTTTATCCGTAGATTATATTAAATTTAAAAGGATCAGTTTATAGACTAGTCTTTTTTTGTTTCTTGAATGAGACATATCGGTTTAATTTTAATTCGAATTTAAAAAAGTATAGCAAATTAGATTAAATTATTTAAAATTTTACAAATTGATTCACTTTGATTTATGAAATTGATGTCAAGAGAAAACGCTTTTAAAGGACGTAAAATTGAGACTACGGATTTCAAAAGAAAGTTGTTAATTACCCTATATCCATCTTTTTTGACATTGGTCGAGAGGTGAGTGGCCATATTTCTATCCTCTCTCCCGGGTTCGATAATAGGGGGACAAATTCCTCTTGTGTAAGGAATTCGTGTGATGGTAAATAATGGCCTTCCTCCTGCTCAGTTAGTCTTTTAGACTTCTCCTAAAATAGGAGGTCTAAAAGAATGAGTTTGCTTACCGATAAAAGAAAAATTTAACATTAAATTTGTATTTACGTAAATATGATCTTGATTTTTTTAGAGTCAAGCTCAACCCAATATTTATTTAGAGAATCATTGTCGGATTATCTTAGGAATCATTTTGGTTGAATATGAAGGTGATCCATACATCAGGAAAACAAAAAAAAAGGACATAATTTTTATATACTATTTACAATATTTGAAGGGTCAAACATCGAATGGCATTCCCTATAACAGATTGTGTAGCAATAAAGAATAATGTCCATAACTTCTAGCAGTATTAGTAGACTTCTAGGTTGTATTTTTCTGCTGAGCCACTATTTGGTCAAAGTCATTATCTAGTGATTCACTATTTAAAATATGAATTAAAATATTAATGATTTGTACGTAGTTAAAAACTCGTGATACGCTATATATATTCCGTCGTGTCCTCTCAGGCTAATGCCCTTAATACTTTAAGAACCGAATCCGAAGCATTTCGCTCGGGATGAATGTAGTAATACCGTTTACGAGAATCATCTTAATAAAAAAATTAAGATGGCTAATGGAATTCCTTATCCAGATGTTCCAGTCTAGTTTTGAAGTCTAGAGCTGATAAAAAATGGCCCAATAGGCTTCATCAGGCCTACTAAGCCAGTATGTCCATCATGCCACATGGGCTGATTAATGCCTAAAATACTTTTATATTGTCACTTTTATATGGTGCCAAAAATAATTGAAGGTTTTTTTTGGTTTCTGAAAGAGAATTATCAAAGTTTGTTAAGGCTAATAAATATTGGTTTTTGTTTTTTAAATAGAAATTGATATTGTTTTTTGCTAGAATAGAACGAGTGTTAGCCTTGTAGGAGTATTAGATTTGTACATCGTTAATGAATTTGGCCTGTTTGTTAGAGCATGTTTGTTTTAACCGATAAAAACTAACTATTAGATATTATAAGCTGTTATTGATAACCGTTACAATTAGTTATTATCTGTTACGAATTGTTATGAATGGTTATAATAAGGTAAAACTAGCTATTAGTGGTAATTTGACATGTGGCACAATTAAGTAATGTTCAAGTCCATCTATTGGAGCTCTCATTTCATCCCTTAATGTTTCATATTGCATTGAGCAATTAATTTGAGACGCTCTCTCTGTCAACAAGTATTTTGTTATTATTAGGAAAGTTGTTAGCAAGTGGTATCTTATTATTATTAGGAAAGTTAGTTTGAGGAAAATCAAATTAAGATCAAGAGTTAGGCCATGGTCGGCAAAATGAGTTATTTGAGTAGCGGATAAATGTTTGTATAGGCGATAACCTGTTTAGGTAGTCGATAACTATTAGATTTTAATTGTTAGCGGATAGCCGTTCAATTGAGCGGTTGAATAAATGTGTTCGGTAAATGTAGCGGTTGAGTTAGTCGATTATTGTAAATTGACGTAAAGGGATATAAATAATTTATCAAATATAAACGAATGAAAAGTTTTTTTGTCAAAAAATATGAAACGTTACTTTCAAATGTGAAAAGCTAATATTCTTAGCTTTTCGAAACACTACTTAAAACGCTAAAAGCTACCGCAAATGCTAGTTAAAACACTACCTTACCGAACGCTAATATTTGGTTGATTAATATTTTGACTTGGTCAAAACGCTAAAAACTACTTCTAACGCTATTGCCGAATAGGGCCTTAGTATAAATTCTAACAAAGGTGATACAACAAAATACGAGAAAATAAAAAGGAACAAAAAGTTCTTTCCTTCAAAACTATATTTTTATGGTATTAGGAAAGATAATTTGAGTCCGAGCATAAACTTCAAACACTCAACGAGTTTTAAGCTAAGCTTCAGCTGAGCTAAACTATAACCGAGCCGAGCTAAACTATGAGTCTGCTATTTTTTGTTGTTTGACATCAATCCACTATTTTTTTTTTTTTTTTAGTACAAAAGAGCCAAAAAGGGTAGTACAATACAATAGGGAAAGGGGAATCGAACCTAAAACTTAATGTACTCGGGACCTCGGTCTTAACTATTAACCCATGACTTCATTGATATATCAATCCACTACCTAAATACCTAAGTTTACCGGACATTAAATAACTTGAATAATTAATTATTAAACACTATTATTTAACAGTTAATAACTAATAAATTAGCTAAAAACTTATAAAACAACTAATCTCTGCTAAAACAATTTTTTTACCGAACACACCCATTTGTTTTCCCTCTTGAACACTCAGTTTTTGCCTTGTAGATCAATCTGGGACTTTTGGTGCTTGGTATAATATATTTTCTTCGAGGCAAAAATAATCCACTATAGTACGAGGGTGATTCTAATATAACAATATGTGGTTATATTTTTTTGGACAAAGAATATAATCGTCTTTGAGCCTAAGTGTTTAAGGTAAAAATTTTATCAATAAATATATTTTTAGACATTTAAATTTATATTTACTATTTTATTGAAATAAGCTCGCTACCATATTAACCGATATCTACCACACATACGGATAATTTTATCATGTGAGTGAGTCGGTCCACACCTTCACTTCATAGATATTTTCTTTTTCTTCTTTTAGTTGGTCGAAATAAACACACATTATCTTGATACCTTGTAGAACTCGAGACCTTATCTTTCCTTGCTGGATATTTGGCGAAAAACCAATCTCACTCCATCTTTTCCCTTCCAAGTTCCCCACAATTTTAGTCGCCGTCCGCCATTAGCGATGGCCTCTTCCTCAGCATTCACCATTCAAATGGCAACACCTCGACCTTCTTCTCTCCATGTCCAGAGCAGCTTACCCCTTCCTCTTTCCAGCATCAATCCCACCTCCAAAATCCAAACTTTCACAAGCTCCTCAACAACCAAATTAACATCAAGCTTTTTGAAAACTTCACTTTTCGTTCAGAAACTCTCCAAGGCATCATCCTCAAATGTATCTGGCCACAAACCTCTCAGCATCAACTCCTTAGCCAGTGACACCCTAGAGCTCCAAGCAAAAGTCACCAAAAATGCTTCTTTGATGTAGATATTGGTGGGGAGCAAGTGGGTAGGATTGTGTTTGGCTTGTTTGGAGAAGTTGCACCCAAAACTGTTGAGAACTTCCGTGCCCTTTGCACTGGTGAGAAGGGATATGGCTATAAAGGGTGCTCCTTCCACCGCATTATCAAGGATTTCATGATTCAAGGAGGGGATTTCACTGAAGGAGATGGAACTGGAGGGGTCAGCATTTACGGTTCGAAGTTCGAAGATGAAAGCTTTGATTTGAAACACGTTGGCCCGGGTGTTTTGAGCATGGCGAATGCCGGTCCTGATACCAATGGAAGCCAATTCTTCATATGCACCGTGGAGACCCCATGGCTCGATGGCCGCCATGTCGTGTTTGGACATGTTGTTGAAGGGATGGATGTTGTTAGGAAGCTTGAAGATGTAGAGACTAGCAGAACCAATTATCCCCGCAAGCCCTGTAGAATTATCAATTGTGGAGAGTTGCCTTTGGATGCTTGATTGCTTTTATCTTTTGCTCCTATTGCCTACTTTGTTATGAGGATGAAACTCTTTGAGTTGGAGGAGCTATATTTATTGTAGCTCCTGAGATATCGTCAAATGTTTTTTGCTATCTAGCTTAGTTTTTGTTGATAGAGCAATAATGTATTGTTCATTCATGCCATTTTATGAAAAGTTTTAGTTTCTGTACCTGGTTCTTGAGTTCTTAATTGTCTGATATATATTCAGGCTCTTGCCTTATTACATAGCAGAAGAAAACTGGCCTAACTTCTTGCTCTATTTTGGGAAAACAGTATCAGAATATGCATTGTTTGTGTTACAATAATGTGTGGCAGCAAAAAAAAAAAAAATGTGTGGCAGCATTACACGGACTTGGTCGTACACATATTGGTAAGTGAAGTACTAGGCTCAATAATATTTTGAGATATTTAGTCTTGAGTCTAGAATGAAGGATTAAATCTCCATGTGTACCTTATATTAGTGTGTTCAATTCTCGACATTGTGAAATGAAGAGCAGGACTGGTAGTTGTTCACCATTGTATAGGCTGGAATGTTGCCCTTTATATTGTACAACGTCATATGAACAAGGCTTATTTATTTTTAGAGCATCTGTGTAACTGGGGGTGTCAAATGAGCGAAATCTCTGAGACAGGGCTGAGGACAGCCGAAGGCATTGTTTCCCTCATTTTCTTGGCATGCTTCAATATCTTATTTTACCACCTCCTTTTCCTTAAATGCTTTTAACTGTAGTCTGTTGGTCTGAATTCCTTCTGAAAATGTACATGTTTCGAACTATATGGCTGTGAAGAATTTTGAAAAAATCTCAGGGTTCAGAGTCTCTTGATACGGCAATTGTGCAAGCTACTATAAAATGAGGCTTTCAGGTAAATATAAAATGGTTTCCTTTATCATATCAATTTTTGATCACGTCTCTAATCACCTCATATCGTCTTCTGAGAATGCCTTGTTAATTGTTCAGTTCAGCAGCTGTGTATCTTTGTCTTTCTGCAAAAATTGCTTGCTAACTAGATTGTTCGGTCATTACATGCTATGGGTTTGAATTGCTTTCTAGGCACGAGCTCTACACTGGGGAGACTTGTCAGAAGATCCATACTTGATTACCTGCACCAAATAATATTGGATTGAGTGGGGCAATTCAATGTAAACAATATTCTGAAATGACCAACAGAAAACGATCTTGTCCAAGATTTTCCTAATTCCATCAATTTTTGATAAACGACCAACTCTGATCAGCCCCAACAGGCTCAATTCCAAAGCCATCTTTACATCCATCTCTTTTCTAAGCTGTACCAATTACAACAGATATATAGCAATTGCTATGAAAGTGGAGACTGAAATCTGAGACGGATTATTAACATCCGTACTCCTCGTACTATGCTCGCAATCATTTTTCTACCCATGTCGTATTGAAAATTATTTTCAACCCCTGACTTTAGTAGCATATTACAATTGTAGTCAAACTTAGGGTGTAAAGTTGACCGAAATAGTTAAAAGATGAAAATACCCTTGTGTTAATAATCCAATCTGAGACCATACCCCTGCTGCTCTTGGTTTGCTTACCTTCTGTGACCATACCCCTGCTGCTCTTGGTTTGCTTACCTTCTTCAACCTACTTTTAGGTTATTAGCAGGGCCAGTACTGACAATACTGTGGTTCAAAGAAGTCAGCCCTATAAGTCCTTGACTGAGTGGTAGGTGTTCACCATTGCATAGGCTGGAATGTCACTCTTCTATATCATCTAACACAAACGAGCAGGTGTTCACCATTGCAAATGGTGATCGCTGACCTTCTTCTTCCCATTTCCAGAGCAATTTTTCCCTTCCTATTTCAGGCATTAATTCCAGCTTCAAAAACAAAGCTAGCAGAAGCTGCTCAGCAACGTGGTTCACATCAAGCTTTCTGAACACCTCCCTCTTGTTCGCAAACTCTCCATGACATCACCCTCAAATGTGCCTCGCCATGGACCTCTCAGATCAAATCCTTAGCTAGTGACACCCAAGAGCTTCAAGCAAACGTCACCCAAAAATGTTATTTGACGTAGAAATTGGTAGGAGAGAGTGGATAGGATTGTGTTTGACTTGTTTGGAGACGTTTCGAAAACTGTTGAGAACTTTTCCAAAATGGGTCAATTTTTGATAAACGGTAACCAACCAATTCTGATCTTGAGCCCAACAGACAAAATTCCAAATCCACCTTTAATTTGAAGCCATCTCTGTTCTAAAACATGTCAATTACTGTAGGTATATAGCAACTGTTTGTTATGATCACAATGGTGTCACTGAAATCTGAGACCATACCCCTTGACTCTTCGTTTAGTTCCCTTCTTCACTACTTCTCACTTGTTGACAATACTGTCGTTCAAACTTCAAAGAAGACATCCAATATCTGACATTCTGCCTAAAACTGAACTATAAAAAGTCTTTACCTCATTATATTAGCAAAATCTAAACGTATATAGTGTTACTTAGATTAGCACGGCCTGAAATTTCTGCAAATCTAAGGAAATGGGATAAGATTCAGATTCCTCATTAATGTAAGACATCCCAATGAAAACACTAGCTTCAAGACATCTGAGCTTACTTCAGATCAACAAACTCTGATACTCACCCACAATGCTTAAATCCTAGCATTGCCCCCATGCTAGACTTGGAATATTCTTATATAAGGGTTCTTTTTGTAATGTTGTTTTTTCAGTTGTTAATGATGTTTTTTCCATTAAGGCATGGTTGATTTTTATTTTATTTATTTATTTGTAATTTTCTTATATAAGGAGTTCAAGTTAGAATATATCATTTCCTTGGAGAGTGAGTAAGCATCAACAACTTTAGTTTTCTTAACAACGACTCCATGTACTTATTGTACTAGTATAAATTAAATTCTGCATGCCATTTACCAGCCAGTCACAAAACACTTTCTTTCTGTTGAATTAATCTCACGTAAATTTGGTTATTATTGCGTTAGATTGAAAACATGGGGGACATGGTTTTGGAGCTGGTGAAGGGGTCAGCTCAGTCCCTTCTGGAGGCTGTTGTTGCCCAAATTCACGGCGAGATCGTCCTGGTGTGGGGATTCAACGACGACTTCAAGGCCTTCCAAAAGAAGCTGAGTGGGCTAAACGGCCTCTTATCCGGGCGGGATCCAAATTAGGATCCGGGTCATCCAAATCGGAGAATGAGCTCCTGAAAGACTGGTTCACTACAAAAAACTCGTGATTAGCGTCGAATTTAGAGACCACAACAAAATCTTATATGATAAATTTGCTAATATAATGTTTTCTCTTGTCTTCTGGCCCCAAATAGCAATCAATGACTTCCTTTTCTTTTTTTTTTTTTTGGGTCCAATAAAATCATTTATATAATAATATTTATTCATGTAATCAACTTGTAAGCTGTATTACAAATAAATTTGTAACTGCGTTGCTAATATCTTATTTGGTTGTGTTAGAGTATTACCATCCAAAAACAACCTTGTGACTGTACCTATCATAAATAATGTAATTATAACGATATTGTAAGATCGAGTGCGTTATGCTGCCATTACATTACAGGCAATCAATATTGCAGAATAGGTGTAGCTGTCATTTGTAGGGATTTACTTCACTCCACCCCGGAAATAGGTGAAAATTCAAGTACTAGACAGGTGGATGATGGATCAGGTCGAAATTGAGATTCTCCAACTGATCAGTCAATTCCATCCTCGCGTGACAAACAGATTGTACGCTAGTTTCATAGGTATCGGGTAGATTAGGTGGATTCTAATGGAGGTGCACGAATCAAAATACATAATGTTTTGAAAACAGACATTATAACTCTATCAAATTGCAACAGAAACTACGACTTAAGATAAGAAAATATTTGAGTACAAGTTATGAGAAAGACCCATATACTTAAATCCCAAACAGGTTAAAGCATAAAGCTAAAGAAACATAAGTTTGGCTCACATGCATGTGGAAACTTTTGATCAAGTACTAAGTTCCTTTGCAATTACCGCAAGGAAAGCAAAAAACACAAGAGGGTTATGGGGATATTGAATTATATTAGGGGTTAGATTTGACAAATGATAGATGGTCACATGATGGTGGGGTTAATTTAGGTTCCAAGCAGATAGAAATTGATTCTATTTTATTTTTATTTTTTGTGTTTTTGGGAGATATGATATGATGAGTGAATTTGAAGGAAGATTGGGTTTATGAGTAGAATGGAAATGTAGGAATTTTGTTGCATTGTTTGATTATGAACCAGCATTTTGCAGAGGTTAGACAACCACAAACACTTGCTTATTAACACCCATGTGCTATTATTGGTCTTCCAAATGTTGTTGGTTATGCTTGCTGGGGCCTTTGCAACTTACTTTGAAATGGGACAACATTATTTCCTCACTTCCCCCTTTTTTTTCGTGATATGGGTTCGATCCTAATTGTCGAAAAATACGAGTAAACAAATTCCTATATTTGATATGACTTAAATCCCTAATCTTTCGTGTGATAGTTTACTTAGAGGTCCGTATCTAAAGAGTAGCACAAGTGCACGAAAGATGCGGGAAAAAGGAAGGACAGATACGGTACCTCTACGGAAAGTGAGAGTTATTACAAACAAACATTTGTGATAATTGTGCCGAGTACCACGTATTCTTTGCTTGATAATTTGTGCCTTTTGATATTGACGCTGTTAATTTGGAAAATTTTGGCATTGGTTGTTGATAAATTACACAATTAAATGAGAAATTTGTGCCTATGTAGATGATTCCTCATATCGAAGCTGATGTTGATAACACCGGTCAATTAGGCGACAGCTTTATGTGGTAGAAATACTAGTTATGCATTAGTTCTTCCTTTTTAGCTTGCTGCGCTGTGAAATGCGGCCTTGAAGCGAGCATCATGTAACAGTCAACTGCTGAGGCTTCCTCATGCACTAGTTTCGGTTTCTAACCTTGATTTGAGGCTATGCTTTCTGCCGTAGCATACTGTTATTTGAAGGATTATGAGCCTTGTGGGATGATGATTCTATGTGCATGAGCGTCGAGGTCTTCTGCGTCAGAATTTTATCCGACTCTAATCCGACGCTAAATACGTTTAGCGTCGGATTTTCTGGATTTGGCGTCCGATTTAGTCCGACGCTAATTTACTGTTTTACTGTAGTGGTTGGAGCAGGTAGGGGAAGTGGCATACCGAGCTGAGGACGTGGTGGATGAGTATGCCTATGAACTCCTCAAGCGCAAGCTTGCCTTTAGAGACATGGAGGGTATGAAGCCAATGCTCCGGTTGAAGACCAAGGCTCGGTTCTTCTGCTTCTCTCGCTCCTCTAATCCTCTTCTGCTTCGCTTCAGAATGGCTCATAAGGTGAAGTCCTTGGGGGAATCCATTGCAGAGGTCTATGGTGAAGCTCAACGTCTCGGCATAAGACTTATCGATGTAGCTGCTGGTGTTGGTGCTGGTTCTTCTAGTACTCTGGCTGGCGCAGAGAAGGATCTCCGACTTGAGTTGCAAAGAGAGCAGGCAGATTGTTAGGATCTGGTAGGAAGGGACCATGACAAAGCCCAAATCATGGAATGGCTGCTTCAGGCAAGTAAGAGCGACAAACTTCTTAATGTCATTGGAATCCATGGCATGGCAGGTATGTACCTAATTTTCATTTTTATAAATCCCCTTGGCCATTACACTTTATAATGGAGGAAGGAGTAATTGAACATAAGACGTAATATACTAGAACCTCAATCTTTACTATTGCGCCAATACTTCATTGATACTCGTGCATCTTTTTCTATTAATATTATTGAATATGAATATGTTACATCATGCTATACTATTAGGCTTTGTTTCACCAAGTCAAAAGTGTTGAATTTTAATATTGAATACGAACATGATATTTTGTAAATTACTTCCATAATTTAGACAAATAAAACCTTCGGTGCATGGAGGATCGATATGAAATCTTACTTAGCTCCCTTTTTTTCTTTTTTTCTAATTGCATGGCAATTATACGTGAGGATAATTATACTAATTTTAAAAGCATTAATGTCGCCTAAATATAAATTAGGTCCAAGATAAAATGTATGAATTTAAGGGCTAATAATTTGAACGTTTGGGGTGTTACGCAGTATATCATACATGTAAGTGTCTAACAAGGAAATTGTTGCCTTCAATATTTCTTCTATTGTACACACTACAATAATAATGCTGGATGAAATAAGCTTTAGGTATTGTTTGTTGTTGAAATCTTTTGAGCAACTAATATTTCCTGTAGGGGTGCGTGGTTGTTAAACTTTCTTTTATATAGGTCAAAAGTTACCACAACTTATTCATAATCCTTGAGCACATTAAGTTACACTGTTGTAATTAACCATAAATATAATAGTTTCCCTGAAAATGGACTTTGATTACAATATAACTTGTATAATTGATTCAGGTCTAGGAAAGACAACATTATGTCGAAGAATATATGAGACCGAAGAAGTAACAGAGTGGTTCAAAGAACAAATCTGGATCTCGTGTCTCTCATGATTTCGATTTCCAACGATTGTTAAAAGGCATGATTGAGCAATCAGGCGAACAATCCACCATGTCAGATATTGAAGCTATTAAAAAGAAAGTTCGAGATAAGTTGCAAGGGAAGAAGTATTTGCTTGTTCTGGATGATATTTGGACGACATTTGAAACATCATGGGAGCCTCTAAGAGCTTGTTTATTGTATTTTGGTGGATCCAAGGGTAGTGCAATTTTGGTAACCTCGTGTAATGTGAAAGTATTGGAAAAATTGGAGACATATGATGCGGATCCTAAGAAACCCATGGATTATCCTCGCATTTACCCACTACGCAGGATATCGGAACCAGATAGTTGGTCTTTGCTCAAGCAAAGGGTTCGTGATGATTTGTCAAGACTTTATAAAGGAGTCTTTAGCAAGGAAAATGTTAGGATAATGTAATGGAGTGCCTTTAGCAATCAATACAATTGCAAGCTTGTTGCGATCTCGAAAAGAGACATATCAATGGAAGGAGATTGAAGAAAGTGGCATATGGAATGAAGTAGATGATATCACCTTGCCCTCGATCGGGTTAAGCTTCAAGTATCTTCCATCCGTTGCACTCGAAAAGATGCTTCGTGTACTCGTGGGATCTTTCAAGAAGACGAGAAAATTCAAAAGGATAAGTTGATCCAACTTTGGATGGCTCAGGGATTTCTTCTACATCTCCATCACGATATGGAGCAAGTTGGCAAAGAATATTTTCATATTTTGATAAATAATTCCCTTTTTCAAGATTTATAGTTTGATAAGTTGGGCGACGTGTTGAGCTGTAAGATGCACGACGCTGTCCATGCTTTAGCCCGAGACCTTTCAAGAAATGACAATGCCTACCACATGCGGCACCTATCTCTATTAGATTCTCAAAAACAAAGTGCAGAAAAGTTAGAGCACGACAACAATTTGCGGACATTGTTCTTATCTTTCCATCCAATTAAGTTGGACAACTTCAAGATGGAGATGGTCAAGTGTTTGCGTGCCTTATGCTTGGTTCGTGTTGGTCTAAAAGAGTTGCCAGATTCAATAGGTGAGCTAAAGCATTTGAGGTACTTAGATATAAGTGCTAATGAAATCTCAAGTCTTCCCGATGGCTTTACCAAACTTTACAATTTGTATACCTTGAGAGTTTATCCTCTATACAATTTCCCTATGTTCCCAAAAGGATTCGATAAATTAGTCAATCTACGGCATATCACAAGTGATTTTGTTGCGATGGGTATACCAGTTGGTTTGGGGATGCTAACTTGTCTCCAAACACTACCATTTATAGATGCAAGTAAAAATTGGGGCGGAAGGCTGAGTGAGCTGCAGACTTTAACTAACCTTAAGGGAAAATTAAAGATCTCTAATCTCCAAAGTGTGGAAATTCGAGAAGCCGAGGTGGCTACAGTAGGGATGAAGAAAAGCATAAAGAGCTTGATTCTTGAGTTTGGTTTTGATAGTGATAATCGACTAGAAAATCGGAAGATGGTGCTAGAAGCTTTACAACCTCCTCCCGATTTGGGCGTCCTTCCGATTTCTGATTACTATGCTAAGACATTGCCAGAATGGATGTTGGAGATGCGAGGGTATGGAGGCTCACCTCTTAAACACCTTGTGTATCTTAAAATTAAAAAATACAAGAGACTCGAGCATTGCACTATGTCACCGAGGAACTTGATTGCTCTAAAGGAACTCGCGGATTGAATCTTGCGATAATATGATATTCTTCCCAAAATATCCGGAGTGTGTCACATCCCTCCAGGAACTGCACTTTGTTAATTGTGAGAAGGTGCAAAACCTTGTTGCCGATCTAACTCCTTTGGTCAACCTTCGAGAGTTAGAGATTAGGTTTTGTGTAAACATGACTAGTTTACCAATTGGGCTATTAAGTCTCCCAAAGCTTGAGAGTGCAAAGCTTGGTCCATTTAACCCAGAGCTAGATTCATTCCCTTTTCCACATGCCAATTATGAGTACCGTAATGTACTTGTTGAATAGTTAATCAAAGTTGGTGAATTTGACTAGTGTCCCACATGGATAGATTACTAAAGCTTCTAGCTTTTGAAGGAAATAAATAGGTAGTTCTTAATTTATGTCCCACATGGAGAGAATATAATATTCTCTGGCTCTTTATTAATTGAAGAGTAATGTGAGCTTATAAATAAATAAGCTATAGAGTGGGGTAATATGTGCTTGCATTAAGGTTCAATGCGGAGCATTGAACCGCACACTGCGCGCGACGTGGGCTGTAGGGCGCTAGAGGCGCTTATTACAATTTCCTATTTATTTTAATTTTATATCCAAATACAGTTGGGACGAGTTAGGATAGAATTTAACTGTCAAAATTCTATCCTACATAACTGCTATTGCTCTATCCAATCTAAGCCTAGGGATTGATTATAAATTAGAATCAATCCAGGAGTTTTGTTGTATCCCGGAGACACGATTTGCATAAGGGCGCGAATCTTGTCTTAAAGAAAGTGATCCTATTCACGCCTCAAAACTATAATCAATCCCATATTTTCCTAACAAGTACTACCTGGTGGTTTGAATGAGAATAGGAGCAGCCAATTCCCAAGGATAACAGACCTCTAAAGAAAGAACAATGATGAGGAGTATATTGAAATCTCTTGTGAAGCTATATGTAAATGGGGATGGAATGGATAAAGTAAAGAGCCTCCCGATCCAATCCAAGTATCTCCATCAACTTAGATCCCTCAAGCATATGTCTCTTTGATGGTTTGGAATCGCTGCCAGAATGGCTAGGAAACTTAACATCTTTGCGTGAGTTGGACCTTTGGCTTTTGCCAAGTCTCAAGTGTTTGCTGTCACATGCCGCCATGGGACATCTCAAGCAATTAGTGAGGGTAGAAATCATCGGATGCAACTTGTTAAATGACGCATTTCTTGATAAGGAAAGAGGAACATAGAGGTCTAAAATTGAACACATTCCTGTCGTCATTATTTAGTGGGTCGAGTGAGTAATGTAACTAATTTTTCTCTTTTATTTTTGGAAATTAGTGAATAAAAGATTGTTCTTTATTTTTTTTTTTTTGTCCTTTTTAAGACTTTAAAGTCGATCAATAAAGTTTACAAATATTTATGTTAATCAATCTAATAAAAGGATATCGTCTGTTATGACATTTGACGATCTCACATTAACATTAGAGACTAGTGAGATATTTATTAGAGGAGAATTAAATTATCAAACTTGTATTTGAAAAGGAGAAAAATGGTGTAGATAATAATCTTATGTGTTGTTTTCATTTCACAGTGAAGGTGAATATAAAGAAAGCAGACTGCACATAAGTAAAGGAAATCTGAATACTCGACTTTCCGGCTACATTTAATAGAAGGTAATTTTCATGCTATCATATTAGACTAGTTTCGACAGCTTGTTACTTGTTTTCCTAAGTTTTTACTGCTTCTTAAGAATTACCTCTGACCTTTTGCAAAATATTTTTAGAAAATTCAGGTAATACTGCTCAAGTTTTTGATAGGCCCCGAGGTACTACTGTCATCAAGGAACATGTTAAGATGAATTCCATCATAAACTCCCCTGCTATTTTTTTCAATTTTCGAAAGGGAACTCTCTAAATTTCAATTAATAATGGGCTTCAGTAGCATTGTACGAGCAAGTTATCAAGTTAATTTCAATAGCGAAAACTAAGGATGTAGTGAACCAATTTGACTTGATCAGAACAGAAAAACTGAAAAGAACCAAGACCTAAAATGATCTAAAAGAAATTGACCTACCTGAACTTAGCCTTAAACAAAGAGTTTCCAAAATCTGCTCTTTATCACAAATCTCCATGTCATAGGTGTAATTCTTCTATATTGCTTTTAGATGACTTCATCTCAATATGTATGATGATCTGACTTTAATCCAAAATCAACCTCGCCCAAACCTCAACTTGGATAATTTGTCTGCAGAGATTTACGCACCCTGTCATAATCTAATCACTACTTGCGTTATTGTCTCTCTTTCTCTCTATCATCATATATGGTTTAGATGTTGTTTTGCTATCATCCAAGATCTTGAGAGGAGCAAGAGGGTAACAAAAGGTGAGAAATATTGCATCTTTCTTGAGCATCAAATACTCGAACAAATCAGATATTTGGCAATATATTTACAGAACGTCTTATTCGTACCTGGGAATATTCGTTCCCCGCCATATATCAACAGATGGTTGACCAACAGAAAAATATGGGGGAATCTTATGAGCCTAATATTTCTCTATCTCTCATGAGAGTATATGCTCGTAGGAGCACTTAAAATTTTTTATATGTTTATCAATTTACTTCACTTGATTAGAAGTTTGAGTTATATCCTTGAGTGATGATTTGAGTAGAAAGAACTGATTTTGAGGAATTACAAATTGTGCTACAGTGTACAATTTATCTTTATTAAGATGGAAATTGGAAGAACCATTCTTGTTATATGTCATCTTTCTATTTGGAGTTTCCCATTAGTTATCAGCTCTGGTATCTTGAACTTTCAACGAGTGTAGGTTTTGGCAGAGTCTGCCAGCCAGTTTGGTGAATTGGTTGCCGATCCCAACACCAACGAGGTTTTGCATTACACTGAGAAGCCTTAAACTTTTGTATGTGCACCATCCTGTCTTTGAGTTTAGCATTTTCTTTAATGATTAGAGCATTAGATACTTTAAACAACAATTCATTGGAACTTCGAATGTTATTTGTTTCTTCGTGCTTCAATTTGTTCTGATATGGATGTACTCTGCAGGTCAGTGATAAAATAAATTGTGGGGTGTATGTGTTCACACCAGACATATTTAATGCCATCCAAGATGTATCAACCCATCGGAAAGACACTGGTGAGTTAACTAGAATTCTCATCCTCTTTGATTTCTTGATCCTGCAATTGTGTTTGGCATTCAAAATTCTGTCGGTGGCATCTTCAGCAGGGAGGGGGCGGGATGAGATATTGCACTCTGTTTTCAGTAGTCTCCAAGTGTAGGATTAAGAGAATTAATATTAAATTTGAATGGAATCGATGGATATGTGGAACTCATTGACCCTCTGGTATGACTTTAGAAGGCTGGAAACCCATTGTTCTGACATCTTCTATGAGGAGATCACTAAAGTCTTTATCCTTCTTTTCACTGGTTGGTAGATTGCTTTGAAAATTGCATATCCTTGATTAAACCCTCACATTGCTCAAAGATTACACCTTACCAGCAGGAATTCTATGGGGTCAGCTATCGTAGGTTCAATCTATCACAGATACAGGATATTGCAGTAGACTTGCAAACTCCTTCATCTGTTGTCCTATGATATATACTAAACAAATATATCTTTTTTCATGCACTGAAAATTTTAACTCTTCTTTTAACGTACTAGATCTTCCCTTCGCTAAAGCTCTTACTCTTAATTGCATTACTGGAAACCAACTATTCTGCAAGTGAAAAAGCTCATCGCTGGATGTCAGAGCTGATATGGATGTATCTCTAATAATGATTTGTTAATGAGAAATTTTTTTTAATTTTTTTAAGCTGGTGTTTTCTGAACCCATGTCTGATCACCAGATTAGGACACAATGTTGAACAACATAGACTGCATGTGTGATTGGGTTGAAGCATTGAACTATAATCTTCATTGTCTTTCCTAACGCAGATGGCATTACTACTGGAAGCACATATAGTATTGCCAGATGCCAACGGATATATTAGATATTTTCGATTTGATTATATATGAATGATGAGGATGATGGAAACATATATTTTGGTGACTAATGTTTTTATTGGAAATACTATATTTACGTTCTATATTCCCTGCAGCCAATTTGAGACATGTAACCAGCTTTGAAGCTCTCCAATCTGCAACAAAGTATTATTCTTCTCTTGGCATTTTGTTTTTTGTTTCAATTTACATATTATAGCTCATAGTTTTTCGTGAATTTTGGTGGTTTAGTGTATTGCAATTGCTATCTTTGTGGGTCTAATATAATTATTGGACCTTTAATCTTTAACTGTTATGGAATTTACCCTGCAATTTCAGGTTGCAAGAGGGTTTCATGCGGTTTAAAAAACTACTTGTCCTAGTAGGATATTGATGTAGGACGCTTTGAAAGCAATTCTTACAAAGGATAAATGTAGGACTCTTTAAGAGCAATTCCTAAGGGAAGAGATGACTCACACAGGACAAATCAATTTCACATAGAGAAATTCAAAACTCAATAGCAATTCTTATTAATAGCATGAATTCTCCAATTACATAAAGGGGTTTATATAGTTAAAAGATTAATTAATATTAGGAAACCTAAACATAAGATATAGAATATAAAAAGATAGAATATATAACCTAATATTATCCTAATGGATTAGGAAACTAAATCTTGATAAAATACTACTAAATATCTTTATTTTGTCTATATTAAAAAATGTCTAAAAATAAACCTACGAAAATAATAAAAATAACAAAATATATTTCACATATACTAATATAGAGATATATTCAGATCTCTCCTTTATTCTTATCTTGCATCATTCTCCCCGGTTGCACCATGTCTTATAGTTTGTCTTTTGGTTGATGTTCTATGCCCATTTGCCTACACCGACATCCTGATGACTTTCAATTTGACATTTTTTCAGGTGCCTTGATGACTGCTGGAGTTTTGACGGCAGGACTACTAAGTTTTAGGCAAGGCAATTCACAGTTGGGTCAGAAATTGATGAGAGCCCGTGTTGTCGTCCAAGGTGCCACAGTTGCACTTATGGTTGGAACAGCTTCCTACTATGGAGATAGCTTCCCCAAGTTCCCCAAATTCCCCGGCTTTTGAAGTTAACACACATTTTATCCTCTGTTTGGGAGTTCCATTTACATAGATCTGAAGAAAGTGTAATGTAATAAACTATGACGATCATTCTCGCTACTACCTGGGCCAATTTCAGGGTCTTGCTGGAAGTTTTTGCAGAGGAGATTCTGCTGAATGAGTTTAGTCATTGCTCGCGAGAATATTTGAGCTAGCTCGGTGCCATATTCGAAGCAATAATCAGCTTTGGAAGAGCTCAAGTTTGCTCAAAAGTGAGATCAATTTTACGATTTATGGAGGTTGATTTACAATATATTTTTACAATTTTAATACAGTGATTATATATATGAGCTGATGTTAGAGACAGAAATTTGAGTGCATTAAACTTATCAACCAATTTCTTAAGTCTGATTTTATCAATTCATGCTTTGACGTCCCAAATAGGCTGATGATGAAAGGCTGATGCTGAGGAATGATTGATGACAAATGAGTATTTCAGGATAGCAAGTTTTTCACAAGTAATTTTTTTTTTTTAAAAAAACCCATTATTTGATATTATATTATATCAATGCTAGATATCGTGAAGGTTTTTCCTTGTTTTTTGGTGCTATTTTTTAAAAAAATCATTAGTGGATTGAAAACATAAGAATATAATAAAATGTATTACTTATTTATTATCTAACAATTTTCTTTATAACTTCTTCCTATTCTTTCTTCCTTAGTTGAGAAGAACAAGCTCTTAATGTGATGTTTGATTAGATATGACATAATCAACTTTTTAATATAATCATGATTACGTACTTTTTTTGAAGGACATGATTACGTACTTTGTAATAATATTAATCGTGTCAATATAAAATTTTCATACAACAAAACAAGGTAATGAAAATACGGTTATAAATATATTTTTGTTGCAAAAATTAATTACATGAAATAAGTGCTTAATGCCCTGTTCTTTTAGCTATAAGGGGTTACACGGGTTTTGTAATAGTTTGTAAACAAGCTGTAACAAGTTTGAAAATCTGTAAAACAATTGTAATTATAATTGTATACGATGTCGGTGTAATAAGCGAGTTGTAAGAATCTGTGAAAGATATAAAAAGTTACAACATTATAAATTAAAATTGAAGAAAACATGACCTAATAGAAAATAATAGTGCAAAAGAATGAGAAAAACAATATGAAGAGGATGCAGCCACTCAAGGACAATCAATCAATAAGCTACTGTGTAAAGTTATTTTTTTAACAAAAATTATATTTACAAATTTTTTTTTTTTTGCACATTTATGAACATAAACTGTAATTTTTTCATAACAAAAAATCAAATTTTGCTGTTTCTGATTTTGTAGGTGTGTTCTTACAGATCTTATTTGTTGTGTGATATTTTTTCCCCTTTGTTTTACACAAGAATATAATTTACTATGGTATCCTCTTACAACTTCGCAATAATATAAATATTACTTCATATGTCATGAAAATTGGACCGCCTAAAAATACATATTTTTTCGAAATTTTTGAAGGTATAACCAAACAAAATCAGATCATACCATAAACTTTTTCCCTGAGCTCCCAACACTGTTTATTTTCTATATTTAAATGTTGATTATTGTGTGAAAAACTAGGACTAAAATAACTTAGTTTTCATCCCCTATGTTGATTACTGTAGATATCGAAGGAGGTTGGGAAAAATGTTATCATATAGCAGATCCCCATGATGTTTAGGTTAGTGGCTAACCAGGTTCCTACTAGAAGAACCTCTTAACAATAAACCTTACCTCCCGAAAGAAAAACAAAAGACCATAGGGTTCAATGTGTATTGGGGTATTTTTAGATGAAAAAGAAAAGGATAACAAAGTAAAGTAGCATTTTTTAAATATTTGAGAAGGTTAAGTGGTATTTTTGAACAAAACTACGTAGATGATTGATAAATTAGTAGAAGTTAAGTTATCCGATTTATCTTATATGACACAACACACATTATTATATTCTCTTATACATAATTCTTAATCATAAGTTACACGGTAAGAATACTGTTTTTTTTTTTTTTTTCGTCGATTCTTTTTGTAATATTCTTATATAAGGAGTTGAAGTTAGAATATATCCTTGGTAATTTCCTTGGAGAGTGAGTAAGCATCATCAACTTTAGTTTTCTTAACAACGACTTCATGTACTTATTGTACTAGTATAAATTGAATTCTGTATGCCATTTACCAGCCAGTCACAATACACTATCTTTCTGTTGAATTAATTAATCTCACGTAACTTTGGTTATCATTGCGTTACATTCAAAACATGGGGGACATGGTTTCGGAGCTCGTGAAGGGGTCAGCTCAGTCCCTTCTGGAGGCTGCTGTTGCCCAAATTCACGGCGAGATTGTCCTGGTGTGGGGATTCAAGGATGATTTCAAGGCCTTCCAAAAGAAGCTGAGAGGGCTAAACGGCCTCTTATCCGGGGCGGGATCCAAATTAGGATCCGGGTCATCCGAATCGGAGAATGAGCTCCTGAAAGACTGGTTGGAGCAGGTAGGGGAAGTGGCATACCGAGCTGAGGACGTGGTGGATGAGTATGCCTATGAACTCCTCAAGCGCAAGCTTGCCTTGAGAGACATGAAGGGTATGAAGCCAATGCTCCGGTTGAAGACCAAGATTCGGTTCTTCTGCTTCTCTCGCTCCTCTAATCCTCTTCTGCTTCGCTTCAGAATGGCTCATAAGGTGAAGTCCTTAGGGGAATCCATTGCTGAGGTCTATGGTGAAGCTCAACGTCTCGGCATAAGACTTATCGATGTAGCTGCTGGTGTTGGTGCTGGTTCTTCTAGTACTCTGGCTGGCGCAGAGAAGGATCTCCGACTTGAGTTGCAAAGAGAGCAGGCAGATTGTTGGGATCTGGTAGGAAGGGACCATGACAAAGCCCAAATCATGGAATGGCTGCTTCAGGCCAGTAAGAGCGACAAACTTCTTAATGTCATTGGAATCCATGGCATGGCAGGTATGTACCTAATTTTCATTTTGATAAATCCCCTTGGCCATTACCATTTATATATTGGAGAAAGGAGTAATCGAACATGAGACATAATATATTAGAACCTTAATCTTTACTATTACGCCAATACTTCATCTTCATTGATACTCATGCATCTTTTTCTATAAAGACATTAGGAATTTACTTTTGTTGACGTACTCGAAAAGAGTTTAATATTATTGAATATGAATATGGTACATCATGCTATACTATTAGGCTTTGTTTCACCAAGTCAAAAGTGCTGAATTTTAATATTGAATACGAATATGATATTTTGATAATTATACTAATTTTAAAAGCATTAATGTCGTCTAAATATAAATTAGGTCCAAGATAAAATGTCATAAATTTAAGGGCTAATAATTTGAACGTTTGGGGTGTTATGCAATATATCATACATGTAGGTGTCTAACAAGGACATTGTTGCCTTCAATATTTCTTCTATTGTACACACTACAATAATAATGCTGGATGAAAATTATTTGTTGTTGAAATCTTTTGAGCAACTAATACTTCCTGTAGGGGTGCATGGTTGTTAAACTTTCATTTATATATAGGTCAAAAGTTACCACAACTGATTCATAATCCTTGAGCACATTAAGTTATACTGTTGTAATTAACCATAAACATGATAGTTTCCCTGAAAATGGACTTGGATTACAATATAACTTGCATAATTGATTCAGGTCTAGGAAAGACAACATTATGTCGAAGAATATATCAGACCGAAGAAGTAAATGAGTGGTTCAAAGAACGAATCTGGATCTCGTGTCTCTCATGATTTTGATTTCCAACGATTGTTAAAAGGCATGATTGAGCAATCCGGCGAACAATCCACCATGTCGGATATTGAAGCTATTAAAAAGAAAGTTCGAGATAAGTTGCAAGGGAAGAAGTATTTGCTTGTTCTGGATGATATTTGGACGACATTTGAAACAGCATGGGAGCCTCTAAGAGATTGTTTATTGTATTTTGGTGGATCCAAGGGTAGTGCAATTTTGGTAACCTCGCGTAATGTGAAAGTATTGGAAAAATTGGAGACATTTGATGCGGATCCTAAGAAACCCATGGATTATCCTCGCATTTACCCACTACGCGGGTTATCGGAACCGGATAGTTGGTCTTTGCTCAAGCAAAGGGTTGGTGATGATTTGTCAGATTCTATTAAGGAGTCTTTAGCAAGGAAAATGTTAGGAAAATGTAAGGGAGTGCCTTTAGCGATCAAAACAATTGCAAGCTTGCTGCGATCTCGGAAAGAGACATATCAATGGAAGGAGATTGAAGAAAGTGGCATATGGAATGAAGTAGATGATATCACCTTGCCCTCGATCAGGTTAAGCTTCAAGTATCTTCCATCTCGTTGCACTCGAAAAGATGCTTCGTGTACTTGTGGGATCTTTCAAGAAGACGAGAAAATTCAAAAGGATAAGTTGATCCAACTTTGGATGGCTCAGGGATTTCTTCTACATCCTCATCACGATATGGAGCAAGTTGGCGAAGAATATTTTCATATTTTGATAAATAATTCCCTTTTTCAAGATTTAGAGTTTGATAAGTGGGGCGACTTGTTGAGCTGTAAGATGCACGACGCTGTCCATGCTTTAGCCCGAGACCTTTCAAGAAACGACATTGCCTACCACGTGCGGCACCTATCTCTATTAGATTCTCAACAACAAAGTGCAGAAAAGTTGGAGCACAACAACAATTTGCGGACATTGTTCTTATCATTCCATCCAAGTAAGTTGGACAACTTCAAGATGGAGATGGTCAAGTGTTTGCGTGCCTTAAGCTTGGTTCGTGTTGGTCCGAAAGAGTTGCCAGATTCAATAGGTGAGCTAAAGCATTTGAAGTACTTAGATATAAGTGCTAATGAAATCTCAAGTCTTCCTGATGGGTTTACCAAACTTTACAATTTGTATACCTTGAGAGTTCGTCCGACGGGCATGTTCCCCAAGTTCCCAAAAGGATTCGATAAATTAGTCAATCTACGACATATCACATCAAGTGTTTTTGATGAGATGGATATACCAGTTGGTTTGGGGATGCTAACTTGTCTCCAAACACTACCACCAATATATGCAAGTAAAAATTGGGGCGGACGGCTGAGTGAGCTGCAGACTTTAACTAACCTTAAGGGAAAATTAATGATCTCTAATCTCCGAAGTGTGGAAATTCGAGAAGCCGAGGTGGCAACAGTAGGGATGAAGAAAAGCATAAAGAGCTTGAGTCTTGGGTTTGGTTTTGATAGTGATAATCGACTAGAAAATCGGAAGATGGTGCTAGAAGCTTTACAACCTCCAGCTAGTTTGGCTTACCTTACAATTTATGATTATTATGCTAAGGCATTGCGAGAATGGATGTTGGAGATGCAAGGGTATGGAGGCTTACCTCTTAAACACCTTGTGTATCTTTTCATTGACGGCTTCAAGAGAGTCGAGCATTGCACTATGTCACTCGAAGAACTTAATTGCTCTAAAGGAACTGCGGATTGATTCTTGCGATAATATGATATTATTCCCAAAACATATAGAGTGTGTCACATCCCTCCAGGAAGCTGTACTTGGTTAATTGTGAGAAGGTGCAAAACCTTGTTGCCGATCCGACTCCTTTGGTCAATCTTCGAGAGGTAGTGATTAGAGATTGCAGAAACATGACTAGTTTACCAATTGGGCTATTAAGTCTCCCAAGGCTTGAGAGTGCAGAGCTTGGTCCATTTAACCCAGAGCTGGATTTATTCCCTTTTCCACATGCCAATTATGAGTACTGTAATGTACTACCTGGTGGTTTGAATGAGAATAGGAGCAGCCAATTCCCAAGGATAACAGACCTCTAAAGAAAGAACAATGATGAGGAGTATGAAATCCCTTGTGAAGCTAAAATTAAATGGGCTTGGAATGGATAAAGTAAAGAGCCTTCCCGACCCAATCCAAGTATCTCCATCAACTTAGATCCCTCACCATATGTGGCTTTGATGGTTTGGAATCTCTGCCAGAATGGCTAGGAAACTTAACATCTTTGCGTGAGTTGGTGCTTTGGTATTTGCAAAATATCAAGTGTTTGCCGTCACATGCCACCATGGGACATCTCAAGCAATTAGTGAGGGTAGAAATCTACCGATGCAACTTGTTAAAGGACGCATTTCTTGATAAGGAAAGAGGAACGAGTGGTCTAAAATTGAACACATTTACGTCGTCATTATTTAGTGGGTCGAGTGAGTAATGTAACTAATTTTTCTCTTTTATTTTTCGGAAATTAGCAAATAAAAGATTGTTCTTTGCCTTTTTTTTTTTTTTTGTCCGTTTTCCTTTTCCTTTTTCTTTTAAGACTTTAAAGTCGATCAATAAAGTTTACAAATATTTATGTTAATCAATCTAATAAAAAGATATCGTCTGTTACGATATTTGACCATCTCACGTTAACATTAGAGACTAGTGAGATATTTATTAAAGGAGAATTAAATTATCAAACTTGTATTTGAAAAGGAGAAAAATGGTGTAGATAATAATCTTATGTGTTGTTTTCATTTCACAGTGAAGGTGAACATAAAGAAAGAAGACTGCACATAAGTAAAGGAAAGCGGAATACTGAACTTTCCAAGTACATTTGATAAAAGGTAATTTTCATGCTAGCATATTAGACTAGTTTCGACACTTTATTACTTGTTTTTCTAAGTTTTTACTGCTTCTTAAGAATTACCCCTGAACTTTTGCAAAATATTTTCAGGAAATTCAGATAATACTGCTCAAGTTTTTGATGGGCCCCGAGACACTACTGTCATCAAGGAACAAGTTAAGATGAATTCCATCATAAACTCCCTTGCTGTTTTTTTCAGTTTTCGAAAGGGAACTCTCTAATTAATAATGTGCTTTAGTAGCATTGTACACAGCAAGTTATCCAGTTAATTTCAATAGCGAAAACTAAGGGTGTAGTGAACCAATTTGACTTGATCGAACAGAAAAGCTGAAAAGAACTAAGACCTAAAAGAAATTGACCTTCCTGATCTTAGCCTTAAACAAAATCTCCTCTTTATCACAAGCATAATTCTATAAATCATCTCCTTGTCATAGGTGTAATTCTTCTATATTGCTTTTAGATGACTTCGTCTCAATATGTATGATGATGTGACCCGTATATTCCATCGGTAATGATCAAACTTAATCCAAAATCAACCTCGCCCAAACCTCGGCTTGGATAATTTGTCTGCAGAGATTTACGCACTCTGTCATAATCTAATCACTACTTGCGTTATTGTCTCTCTTTCTCTCTATCATCAGATATAGTTTAGATGTTGTTTTGCTATCATCAAAGATCTTGAGAGGAGCAAGAGGGTAACAAAAGGTCGAAATATCGCATCTTTCTTGAGCATCAAAAACTCGAACAAATCAAATATTTGGCAATATATTTACAGAACGTCTTATACGTACTTGGAAATATCCGTTCCTCACCATATGTCAACAGATAGTTGACTAACGGAAAAATATGGGGAAATTTTAGGAGCCTAATATTTCTTTCTCTCTCGTAAGAGTATATGCTCGTAGGAGCATTTAAAAATTTGTAATATATTTATCAACTTACTTAACTTGATTAGAAGTTTGAGTTATACCTTGAGTGATGGTTTGAGCAGAAAGAATTGATTTTGAGGAATTACAAATTATGCTACAATGTACAATTCACCTTTATTAGGATGGAACTTGGAAGAACCATTCTTGTTATATGTTATCTGTTATAAGATTTATTTGTAACCTATTCTTAATTCTATTATTGATTATAAGGACAATAATATTAGGATGGACAAGGAGAGCATAAAAAGGTTGCTTCACCAAAGAAAGGTGATCACATAACGATCTGAGCAATTACCGACAATAACATAATGTTACAATTCATAAAATTTGCTTTTTATTTATGAAATTGACACCTCCTAAAGTTCTAATTTATTATTGAATAAAGTTTGTATATTTACATGTGTATCAATTAATTTAAGTGACTAATTCTCTAATTAAAAACTGACTTGAGTATAAATTCGGTTGTTATCAAACTCGGACTAAGGCCCCGTTTGGTATGCAAAAATGGAATGGAATGAAATTAAGGAATGATACACGAGAGGTTAGATATGAAACTTGAATATTTTCTTGAAGTGTTTTGGTAAATAACGGGAATGGAATCAAGTTCCAGTTCTTGTTGTTTGGTTATTAATTATGGGATAAAATTAAAATTATTTTATTTTTTAAATTATTTTATATCATTGTAAATTATTATTATTATTAAATATTATTATTATTATTATTATTATTATTATTATTATTTTTATTATTATTATTATTATTATTTTTTTATCATTTGATTCAATAAAAGTTGAAGCTCGTTAGCATATTCGCGATATTGAGTCTTATATTTATTTAATTTTTTAATTAACTAGCTTGTGATTTTTTCAATAATTAACAAATTTTATTTATAATTTTTAGTAAACCTATTTTCAAACCGTAATGTTCTATCAAACAATATGAAAAAATATATATATAATTAAATAAATAAATAATAAAAACAATAAAAAAAATACCCCAACCTAATAACAAAAATAACAACAATAATAATAATAATAATAATAATAATAATAATAATAATAATAATAATAATAATAATAATAATAATATAACAAATAGACTAACTTTTCTTTTTTTTAATAATTATAAACTAATCCCGAGGGATTGAGAATTGATTCTCCTCCTATTTTGGGAATTCAAATTCCCTTGTTTTGAGGAAACTTAAAACCTGTAAATTTCAAATTCCACCTTTAAAATAACCAATCAAACAATTAAAAAGAAACTTAAAATTAGAGGAATCAAATTCTATTCCAATTTTACCCAACCAAACGAGGCCTAATAGTAATATAGGTCCTTAAATTCAAACTCAACTAAACTCCCTAACATTGGGCTCATGTACCCGCCTAAGAGAGAGAGGCTTTGATTTGGATTTGGGATGATGGATTGGTAAACAACACAAGTTGACGAAGAAGTCTCCTGTTTCTCGATAAATACTTTTTCCTCAAACTCACTCTAACGTTTCCGAGACCCATTCAGTTTCTCCTTTTCCGAGACCATACTATGAAAGTGGAGACTGAAATCCGAGACGGATTATTAACATCCGTACCCTCGTACTTATCGTTGCAATCATTTTTCTACCCATGTCGTATTGAAAATTACTTTCAACCCCGACTTTAGTAGCATATTACAATTGTAGTCAAACTTAGGGTGTAAAGTTGACCGAAATAGTTAAAAGATGAAAATACCCTTGTGTTAATAATCCAATCTGAGACCATACCCCTGCTGCTCTTGGTTTGCTTACCTTCTTCAACCTACTTTTAGGTTATTAGCAGGGCCAGTACTGACAATACTGTGGTTCAAAGAAGTCAGCCCTATAAGTCCTTGACTATGAGTGGTAGGTGTTCACCATTGCATAGGCTGGAATGTCACTCTTCTATATCATCTAACACAAACGAGCAGGTGTTCACCATTGCAAATGGTGATCGCCGACCTTCTTCTTCCCATTTCCAGAGCAATTTTTCCCTTCCTATTTCAGGCATTAATTCCAGCTTCAAAAACAAAGCTAGCATAAGCTGCTCAGCAACCTGGTTCACATCAAGCTTTCTGAACACCTCCCTCTTGTTCGCAAACTCTCCATGACATCACCCTCAAATGTGCCTCGCCATGGACCTCTCAGTATCAAATCCTTAGCTAGTGACACCCAAGAGCTTCAAGCAAACGTCACCCAAAAATGTTATTTGACGTAGAAATTGGTAGGAGAGAGTGGATAGGATTGTGTTTGACTTGTTTGGAGACGTTTCGAAAACTGTTGAGAACTTTTCCAAAATGGGTCAATTTTTTATAAACGGTAACCAACCAATTCTGATCTTGAGCCCAACAGACAAAATTCCAAATCCACCTTTAATTTGAAGCCATCTCTGTTCTAAAACATGTCAATTACTGTAGGTATATAGCAACTGTTTGTTATGATCACAATGGTGTCACTGAAATCTGAGACCATACCCCTTGACCCTTCGTTTAGTTCCCTTCTTCACTACTTCTCACTTGTTGACAATACTGTCGTTCAAACTTCAAAGAAGACATCCAATATCTGACATTCTGCCTAAAACTGAACTATAAAAAGTCTTTACCTCATTATATTAGCAAAATCTAAACGTATATAGTGTTACTTAGATTAGCACGGCCTGAAATTTCTGCAAATCTAAGGAAATGGGATAAGATTCAGATTCCTCATTAATGTAAGACATCCCAATGAAAACACTAGCTTCAAGACATCTGAGCTTACTTCAGATCAACAAACTCTGATACTCACCCACAATGCTTAAATCCTAGCATTGCCCCCATGCTAGACTTGGAATATTCTTATATAAGGGTTCTTTTTGTAATGTTGTTTTTTCAGTTGTTAATGATGTTTTTTCCATTAAGGCGTGGTTGATTTTTTATTTTTTTGTAATTTTCTTATATAAGGAGTTCAAATTAGAATATATCATTTCCTTGGAGAGTGAGTAAGCATCATCAACTTTAGTTTTCTTAACAACGACTTCATGTACTTATTGTACTAGTATAAATTAAATTCTGTATGCCATTTACCAGCCAGTCACAATACACTATCTTTCTGTTGAATTAATTAATCTCACGTAACTTTGGTTATCATTGCGTTACATTCAAAACATGGGGGACATGGTTTTGGAGCTCGTGAAGGGGTCAGCTCAGTCCCTTCTGGAGGCTGCTGTTGCCCAAATTCACGGCGAGATTGTCCTGGTGTGGGGATTCAAGGATGATTTCAAGGCCTTCCAAAAGAAGCTGAGAGGGCTAAACGGCCTCTTATCCGGGGCGGGATCCAAATTAGGATCCGGGTCATCCGAATCGGAGAATGAGCTCCTGAAAGACTGGTTGGAGCAGGTAGGGGAAGTGGCATACCGAGCTGAGGACGTGGTGGATGAGTATGCCTATGAACTCCTCAAGCGCAAGCTTGCCTTGAGAGACATGAAGGGTATGAAGCCAATGCTCCGGTTGAAGACCAAGATTCGGTTCTTCTGCTTCTCTCGCTCCTCTAATCCTCTTCTGCTTCGCTTCAGAATGGCTCATAAGGTGAAGTCCTTGGGGGAATTCATTGCTGAGGTCTATGGTGAAGCTCAACGTCTCGGCATAAGACTTATCGATGTAGCTGCTGGTGTTGGTGCTGGTTCTTCTAGTACTCTGGCTGGCGCAGAGAAGGATCTCCGACTTGAGTTGCAAAGAGAGCAGGCAGATTGTTGGGATCTGGTAGGAAGGGACCATGACAAAGCCCAAATCATGGAATGGCTGCTTCAGGCAAGTAAGAGCGACAAACTTCTTAATGTCATTGGAATCCATGGCATGGCAGGTATGTACCTAATTTTCATTTTGATAAATCCCTTGGCCATTACCATTTATATAATGGAGAAAGGAGTAATCGAACATGAGGCATAATATACTAGAACCTTAATCTTTATTATTACGCCAATACTTCATCTTCATTGATACTCATGCATCTTTTTCTATAAAGACATTAGAAATTTACTTTAGTTGACGTACTCGAAAAGAGTAATATTATTAAATATGAATATGGTACATCATGCTATACTATTAGGCTTGGTTTCACCAAGTCAAAAGTGTTGAATTTTAATATTGAATACGAACATGATATTTTGATAATTATACTAATTTTAAAAGCATTAATGTCGCCTAAATATAAATTAGGTCCAAGATAAAATGTCATAAATTTAAGGGCTAATAATTTGAACGTTTGGGGTGTTATGCAATATATCATACATGTAAGTGTCTAACGAGGAAATTGTTGCCTTCAATATTTCTTCTATTGTACACACTACAATAATAATGCTGGATGAAATAAGCTTTAGGTATTGTTTGTTGTTGAAATCTTTTGAGCAACTAATACTTCCTGTAGGGGGTGTGTGGTTGTTAAACTTTCATTTATATATAGGTCAAAAGTTACCACATCTGATTCATAATCCTTGAGCACATTAAGTTACACTGTTGTAATTAACCATAAACATGATAGTTTCCCCGAAAATGGACTTGGATTACAATATAACTTGCATAATTGATTCAGGTCTAGGAAAGACAACATTATGTCGAAGAATATATGAGACCGAAGAAGTAAATGAGTGGTTCAAAGAACGAATATGGATCTGTGTCTCTTATGATTTCGATTTCCAACGATTGTTAAAAGGCATGATAGAGCAATCCGGCGAACAATCCACCATGTCGAGATATTGAAGCTATTAAAAAGAAAGTTCAAGATAAGTTGCAAGGGAAGAAGTATTTGCTTGTTCTGGATGATATTTGGACGACATTTGAAACAGCATGGGAGCCTCTAAGAGATTGTTTATTGTATTTTGGTGGATCCAAGGGTAGTGCAATTTTGGTAACCTCGCGTAATGAGAAAGTATTGGAAAAATTGGAGACATATGATGCGGATCCTAAGAAACCCATGGGTTATCCTCGCATTTACCCACTACGCGGGTTATCGGAACCAGATAGTTGGTCTTTGCTCAAGCAAAGGGTTGGTGATGATTTGTCGAGATTCTATTAAGGAGTCTTTAGCAAGGAAAATGTTAGGCAAATGTAAGGGAGTGCCTTTAGCGATCAAAACAATTGCAAGCTTGCTGCGATCTCGGAAAGAGACATATCAATGGAAGGAGATCGAAGGAAGTGGCATATGGAATGAAGTAGATGATATCACCTTGCCCTCGATCAGGTTAAGCTTCAAGTATCTTCCATCTGTTGCACTGAAAAGATGCTTCGTGTACTCGTGGGATCTTTCAAGAAGACGAGGAAATTGAAAAGGATAAGTTGATCCAACTTTGGATGGCTCAGGGATTTCTTCTACATCCCCATCACGAAATGGAGCAAGTTGGCGAAGAATATTTTCATATTTTGATAAATAATTCCCTTTTTCAAGATTTAGAGTTTGATCATTTGGGTGACGTGTTGAGCTGTAAGATGCACGACGCTGTCCATGCTTTAGCCCGAGACCTTTCAAGAAACGACAATGCCTATCACTTGCGGCACCTATCGCTATTAAATTCTCAACAACAAAGTGCAGAAAATTTGGAGCACGACAACAATTTGCGGACATTGTTCTTATCTTTCCAACCAATTAAGTTGGACAACTTCAAGATGGAGATGGTCAAGTGTTTGCGTGCCTTAAGCTTGGTTGGTGTTGGTCTAAAAGAGTTGCCAGATTCAATAGGTGAGCTAAAGCATTTGAGGTACTTAGATATAAGTTATAATGAAATCTCAAGTCTTCCTGATGGCTTTACCAAACTTTACAATTTGTATACCTTGAGAGTTTATCCTCTATACAATTTCCCTATGTTCCCAAAAGGATTCGATAAATTAGTCAATCTACGGCATATCACAAGTGATGTTGTTGCGATGGGTATACCAGTTGGTTTGGGGATGCTAACTTGTCTCCAAACACTACCATCAATAGATGCAAGTGAAAATTGGGGCGGAAGGCTGAGTGAGCTGCGAGACTTTAACTAACCTTAAGGGAACATTAACGATCCGGAATCTCCAAAGTGTGGAAATTCGAGAAGCCGAGGTGGCGACATTAGGGATGAAGAAAAGCATAAACAGCTTAATTCTTTCGTTTGAGGGTGATAGTGATGATCGACTAGAAAATCGGAAGATGGTGCTAGAAGCTTTACAACCTCCTCCTGATTTGGCTTCCCTTAGAATTTTTGTTACTTTGCTAAGGCATTGCCACAATGGATGTTGGAGATGCGAGGTATGGAGGCTCACCTCTTAAACACCTTGTGTATCTTAAGATTTACAGCTTCACGAGAGTCGAGCATTGCACTATGTCACTGAAGAACTTAATTGCTCTAAAGGAACTACGGATTGAATCTTGCGATAATATGATATTTTTCCCAAAACATATAGAGTGTGTCACATCCCTCCAGGAAGCTGTACTTGGTTGATTGTAAGAAAATGCAAAACCTTGTTGCCGATCCGACTCCTTTGGTCAACCTTCGAGAGTTAGAGATTAGGTTTTGTGTAAACATGACTAGTTTACCAATTGGGCTATTAAGTCTCCCAAGGCTTGAGAGTGCAGAGCTTGGTCCATTTAACCTAGAGCTGGATTCATTCCCTTTTCCACATGCCAATTATGAGTACTTGTAATGTACTACCTGGTGGTTTGAATGAGAATAGGAGAAACCAATTCCCAAGGATAACGACCTCTAAAGAAAGAACAATGATGAGGAGTATGAAATCCCTTGTGAAGCTACAATTAAATGGGTATGGAATGGATAAAGTAAAGAGCCTCCCCAACCCAATCCAGTATCTCCATCAACTTAAATCCCTCGTCATATGGTCCTTTTATGGTTTGGAATCGCTGCCAGAATGGCTAGGAAACTTGACATCTTTGCGTGAGTTGGAGCTTCGGTTTTGCAAAATCTCAAGTGTTTGCCGTCACATGCCACCATGGGACATCTCAAGCAATTAGTGAGGGTAGAAATCCAGAGATGCAACTTGTTAAAGGACGCAATTCTTGATAAGGAAAGAGGAACAGAGTGGTCTAAAATCGAACACATTCCTGACGTCATTATTAGGTGAGCCGGATTCGGGTGAGTAATGTAACTAATTTTTCTCTTTTTTTTTGAGAAATTAGCGAATAAAAGATTGTTCTTTGCTTATTTTTTTCCTTTTTTCTTTTCCTTGTAAGACTTTAAAGTCGATCAATAAAGTTTACAAATATTTATGTTAATCAATCTAATAAAAAGATATCGTCTGTTACGACATTTGACCATCTCACATTAACATTAGAGACTAGTGAGATATTTATTAGAGGAGAATTAAATTATCAAACTTGTATTTGAAAAGGAGAAAAATGGTGTAGATAATAATCTTATGTGTTGTTTTCAATTCACAGTGAAGGTGAACATAAAGAAAGCAGACTGCACATAAGTAAAGGAAAGCGGAATACTGAACTTTCCAACTACATTTGATAAAAGGTAATTTTCATGCTAGCATATTAGACTAGTTTCGACACTTTATTACTTGTTTTTCTAAGTTTTTACTGCTTCTTAAGAATTACCCCTGAACTTTTGCAAAATATTTTCAGGAAATTCAGATAATACTGCTCAAGTTTTTGATGGGCCCCGAGACACTACTGTCATCAAGGAACAAGTTAAGATGAATTCCATCATAAACTCCCTTGCTGTTTTTTCAGTTTTCGAAAGGGAACTCTCTAACTTTCAATTAATAATGTGCTTTAGTAGCATTGTACGCAGCAAGTTATCCAGTTAATTTCAATAGCGAAAACTAAGGGTGTAGTGAACCAATTTGACTTGATCAGAACAGAAAAACTGAAAAGAACCAAGACCTAAAATGATCTAAAAGAAATTGACCTACCTGAACTTAGCCTTAAACAAAGAGTTTCCAAAATCTGCTCTTTATCACAAATCTCCATGTCATAGGTGTAATTCTTCTATATTGCTTTTAGATGACTTCATCTCAATATGTATGATGATCTGACTTTAATCCAAAATCAACCTCGCCCAAACCTCAACTTGGATAATTTGTCTGCAGAGATTTACGCACCCTGTCATAATCTAATCACTACTTGCGTTATTGTCTCTCTTTCTCTCTATCATCATATATGGTTTAGATGTTGTTTTGCTATCATCCAAGATCTTGAGAGGAGCAAGAGGGTAACAAAAGGTGAGAAATATTGCATCTTTCTTGAGCATCAAATACTCGAACAAATCAGATATTTGGCAATATATTTACAGAACGTCTTATTCGTACCTGGGAATATTCGTTCCCCGCCATATATCAACAGATGGTTGACCAACAGAAAAATATGGGGAATCTTATGAGCCTAATATTTCTCTATCTCTCGTGAGAGTATATGCTCGTAGGAGCACTTAAAATTTTTTATATGTTTATCAATTTACTTCACTTGATTAGAAGTTTGAGTTATATCCTTGAGTGATGATTTGAGTAGAAAGAACTGATTTTGAGGAATTACAAATTGTGCTACAGTGTACAATTTATCTTTATTAAGATGGAAATTGGAAGAACCATTCTTGTTATATGTCATCTTTCTATTTGGAGTTTCCCATTAGTTATCAGCTCTGGTATCTTGAACTTTCAACGAGTGTAGGTTTTGGCAGAGTCTGCCAGCCAGTTTGGTGAATTGGTTGCCGATCCCAACACCAACGAGGTTTTGCATTACACTGAGAAGCCTGAAACTTTTGTATGTGCACCATCCTGTCTTTGAGTTTAGCATTTTCTTTAATGATTTTAGAGCATTAGATACTTTAAACAACAATTCATTGGAACTTCGAATGTTATTTGTTTCTTCGTGCTTCAATTTGTTCTGATATGGATGTACTCTGCAGGTCAGTGATAAAATAAATTGTGGGGTGTATGTGTTCACACCAGACATATTTAATGCCATCCAAGATGTATCAACCCATCGGAAAGACACTGGTGAGTTAACTAGAATTCTCATCCTCTTTGATTTCTTGATCCTGCAATTGTGTTTGGCATTCAAAATTCTGTCGGTGGCATCTTCAGCAGGGAGGGGGCGGGATGAGATATTGCACTCTGTTTTCAGTAGTCTCCAAGTGTAGGATTAAGAGAATTAATATTAAATTTGAATGGAATCGATGGATATGTGGAACTCATTGACCCTCTGGTATGACTTTAGAAGGCTGGAAACCCATTGTTCTGACATCTTCTATGAGGAGATCACTAAAGTCTTTATCCTTCTTTTCACTGGTTGGTAGATTGCTTTGAAAATTGCATATCCTTGATTAAACCCTCACATTGCTCAAAGATTACACCTTACCAGCAGGAATTCTATGGGGTCAGCTATCGTAGGTTCAATCTATCACAGATACAGGATATTGCAGTAGACTTGCAAACTCCTTCATCTGTTGTCCTATGATATATACTAAACAAATATATCTTTTTTCATGCACTGAAAATTTTAACTCTTCTTTTAACGTACTAGATCTTCCCTTCGCTAAAGCTCTTACTCTTAATTGCATTACTGGAAACCAACTATTCTGCAAGTGAAAAAGCTCATCGCTGGATGTCAGAGCTGATATGGATGTATCTCTAATAATGATTTGTTAATGAGAAATTTTTTTTTAATTTTTTTTAAGCTGGTGTTTTCTGAACCCATGTCTGATCACCAGATTAGGACACAATGTTGAACAACATAGACTGCATGTGTGATTGGGTTGAAGCATTGAACTATAATCTTCATTGTCTTTCCTAACGCAGATGGCATTACTACTGGAAGCACATATAGTATTGCCAGATGCCAACGGATATATTAGATATTTTCGATTTGATTATATATGAATGATGAGGATGATGGAAACATATATTTTGGTGACTAATGTTTTTATTGGAAATACTATATTTACGTTCTATATTCCCTGCAGCCAATTTGAGACATGTAACCAGCTTTGAAGCTCTCCAATCTGCAACAAAGTATTATTCTTCTCTTGGCATTTTGTTTTTTGTTTCAATTTACATATTATAGCTCATAGTTTTTCGTGAATTTTGGTGGTTTAGTGTATTGCAATTGCTATCTTTGTGGGTCTAATATAATTATTGGACCTTTAATCTTTAACTGTTATGGAATTTACCCTGCAATTTCAGGTTGCAAGAGGGTTTCATGCGGTTTAAAAAACTACTTGTCCTAGTAGGATATTGATGTAGGACGCTTTGAAAGCAATTCTTACAAAGGATAAATGTAGGACTCTTTAAGAGCAATTCCTAAGGGAAGAGATGACTCACACAGGACAAATCAATTTCACATAGAGAAATTCAAAACTCAATATCAATTCTTATTAATAGCATGAATTCTCCAATTACATAAAGGGGTTTATATAGTTAAAAGATTAATTAATATTAGGAAACCTAAACATAAGATATAGAATATAAAAAGATAGAATATATAACCTAATATTATCCTAATGGATTAGGAAACTAAATCTTGATAAAATACTACTAAATATCTTTATTTTGTCTATATTAAAAAATGTCTAAAAATAAACCTACGAAAATAATAAAAATAACAAAATATATTTCACATATACTAATATAGAGATATATTCAGATCTCTCCTTTATTCTTATCTTGCATCATTCTCCCCGGTTGCACCATGTCTTATAGTTTGTCTTTTGGTTGATGTTCTATGCCCATTTGCCTACACCGACATCCTGATGACTTTCAATTTGACATTTTTTCAGGTGCCTTGATGACTGCTGGAGTTTTGACGGCAGGACTACTAAGTTTTAGGCAAGGCAATTCACAGTTGGGTCAGAAATTGATGAGAGCCCGTGTTGTCGTCCAAGGTGCCACAGTTGCACTTATGGTTGGAACAGCTTCCTACTATGGAGATAGCTTCCCCAAGTTCCCCAAATTCCCCGGCTTTTGAAGTTAACACACATTTTATCCTCTGTTTGGGAGTTCCATTTACATAGATCTGAAGAAAGTGTAATGTAATAAACTATGACGATCATTCTCGCTACTACCTGGGCCAATTTCAGGGTCTTGCTGGAAGTTTTTGCAGAGGAGATTCTGCTGAATGAGTTTAGTCATTGCTCGCGAGAATATTTGAGCTAGCTCGGTGCCATATTCGAAGCAATAATCAGCTTTGGAAGAGCTCAAGTTTGCTCAAAAGTGAGATCAATTTTACGATTTATGGAGGTTGATTTACAATATATTTTTACAATTTTAATACAGTGATTATATATATGAGCTGATGTTAGAGACAGAAATTTGAGTGCATTAAACTTATCAACCAATTTCTTAAGTCTGATTTTATCAATTCATGCTTTGACGTCCCAAATAGGCTGATGATGAAAGGCTGATGCTGAGGAATGATTGATGACAAATGAGTATTTCAGGATAGCAAGTTTTTCACAAGTAATTTTTTTTTTTTAAAAAAACCCATTATTTGATATTATATTATATCAATGCTAGATATCGTGAAGGTTTTTCCTTGTTTTTTGGTGCTATTTTTTAAAAAAATCATTAGTGGATTGAAAACATAAGAATATAATAAAATGTATTACTTATTTATTATCTAACAATTTTCTTTATAACTTCTTCCTATTCTTTCTTCCTTAGTTGAGAAGAACAAGCTCTTAATGTGATGTTTGATTAGATATGACATAATCAACTTTTTAATATAATCATGATTACGTACTTTTTTTGAAGGACATGATTACGTACTTTGTAATAATATTAATCGTGTCAATATAAAATTTTCATACAACAAAACAAGGTAATGAAAATACGGTTATAAATATATTTTTGTTGCAAAAATTAATTACATGAAATAAGTGCTTAATGCCCTGTTCTTTTAGCTATAAGGGGTTACACGGGTTTTGTAATAGTTTGTAAACAAGCTGTAACAAGTTTGAAAATCTGTAAAACAATTGTAATTATAATTGTATACGATGTCGAGTGTAATAAGCGAGTTGTAAGAATCTGTGAAAGATATAAAAAGTTACAACATTATAAATTAAAATTGAAGAAAACATGACCTAATAGAAAATAATAGTGCAAAAGAATGAGAAAAACAATATGAAGAGGATGCAGCCACTCAAGGACAATCAATCAATAAGCTACTGTGTAAAGTTATTTTTTTTAACAAAAATTATATTTACAAATTTTTTTTTTTTTGCACATTTATGAACATAAACTGTAATTTTTTCATAACAAAAAATCAAATTTTGCTGTTTCTGATTTTGTAGGTGTGTTCTTACAGATCTTATTTGTTGTGTGATATTTTTTCCCCTTTGTTTTACACAAGAATATAATTTACTATGGTATCCTCTTACAACTTCGCAATAATATAAATATTACTTCATATGTCATGAAAATTGGACCGCCTAAAAATACATATTTTTTCGAAATTTTTGAAGGTATAACCAAACAAAATCAGATCATACCATAAACTTTTTCCCTGAGCTCCCAACACTGTTTATTTTCTATATTTAAATGTTGATTATTGTGTGAAAAACTAGGACTAAAATAACTTAGTTTTCATCCCCTATGTTGATTACTGTAGATATCGAAGGAGGTTGGGAAAAATGTTATCATATAGCAGATCCCCATGATGTTTAGGTTAGTGGCTAACCAGGTTCCTACTAGAAGAACCTCTTAACAATAAACCTTACCTCCCGAAAGAAAAACAAAAGACCATAGGGTTCAATGTGTATTGGGGTATTTTTAGATGAAAAAGAAAAGGATAACAAAGTAAAGTAGCATTTTTAAATATTTGAGAAGGTTAAGTGGTATTTTTGAACAAAACTACGTAGATGATTGATAAATTAGTAGAAGTTAAGTTATCCGATTTATCTTATATGACACAACACACATTATTATATTCTCTTATACATAATTCTTAATCATAAGTTACACGGTAAGAATACTGTTTTTTTTTTTTTTTTTTTCGTCGATTCTTTTTGTAATATTCTTATATAAGGAGTTGAAGTTAGAATATATCCTTGGTAATTTCCTTGGAGAGTGAGTAAGCATCATCAACTTTAGTTTTCTTAACAACGACTTCATGTACTTATTGTACTAGTATAAATTGAATTCTGTATGCCATTTACCAGCCAGTCACAATACACTATCTTTCTGTTGAATTAATTAATCTCACGTAACTTTGGTTATCATTGCGTTACATTCAAAACATGGGGGACATGGTTTCGGAGCTCGTGAAGGGGTCAGCTCAGTCCCTTCTGGAGGCTGCTGTTGCCCAAATTCACGGCGAGATTGTCCTGGTGTGGGGATTCAAGGATGATTTCAAGGCCTTCCAAAAGAAGCTGAGAGGGCTAAACGGCCTCTTATCCGGGGCGGGATCCAAATTAGGATCCGGGTCATCCGAATCGGAGAATGAGCTCCTGAAAGACTGGTTGGAGCAGGTAGGGGAAGTGGCATACCGAGCTGAGGACGTGGTGGATGAGTATGCCTATGAACTCCTCAAGCGCAAGCTTGCCTTGAGAGACATGAAGGGTATGAAGCCAATGCTCCGGTTGAAGACCAAGATTCGGTTCTTCTGCTTCTCTCGCTCCTCTAATCCTCTTCTGCTTCGCTTCAGAATGGCTCATAAGGTGAAGTCCTTAGGGGAATCCATTGCTGAGGTCTATGGTGAAGCTCAACGTCTCGGCATAAGACTTATCGATGTAGCTGCTGGTGTTGGTGCTGGTTCTTCTAGTACTCTGGCTGGCGCAGAGAAGGATCTCCGACTTGAGTTGCAAAGAGAGCAGGCAGATTGTTGGGATCTGGTAGGAAGGGACCATGACAAAGCCCAAATCATGGAATGGCTGCTTCAGGCCAGTAAGAGCGACAAACTTCTTAATGTCATTGGAATCCATGGCATGGCAGGTATGTACCTAATTTTCATTTTGATAAATCCCTTGGCCATTACCATTTATATATTGGAGAAAGGAGTAATCGAACATGAGACATAATATATTAGAACCTTAATCTTTACTATTACGCCAATACTTCATCTTCATTGATACTCATGCATCTTTTTCTATAAAGACATTAGGAATTTACTTTTGTTGACGTACTCGAAAAGAGTTTAATATTATTGAATATGAATATGGTACATCATGCTATACTATTAGGCTTTGTTTCACCAAGTCAAAAGTGCTGAATTTTAATATTGAATACGAATATGATATTTTGATAATTATACTAATTTTAAAAGCATTAATGTCGTCTAAATATAAATTAGGTCCAAGATAAAATGTCATAAATTTAAGGGCTAATAATTTGAACGTTTGGGGTGTTATGCAATATATCATACATGTAGGTGTCTAACAAGGACATTGTTGCCTTCAATATTTCTTCTATTGTACACACTACAATAATAATGCTGGATGAAAATTATTTGTTGTTGAAATCTTTTGAGCAACTAATACTTCCTGTAGGGGTGCATGGTTGTTAAACTTTCATTTATATATAGGTCAAAAGTTACCACAACTGATTCATAATCCTTGAGCACATTAAGTTATACTTGTTGTAATTAACCATAAACATGATAGTTTCCCTGAAAATGGACTTGGATTACAATATAACTTGCATAATTGATTCAGGTCTAGGAAAGACAACATTATGTCGAAGAATATATCAGACCGAAGAAGTAAATGAGTGGTTCAAAGAACGAATCTGGATCTCGTGTCTCTCATGATTTTGATTTCCAACGATTGTTAAAAGGCATGATTGAGCAATCCGGCGAACAATCCACCATGTCGGATATTGAAGCTATTAAAAAGAAAGTTCGAGATAAGTTGCAAGGGAAGAAGTATTTGCTTGTTCCGGATGATATTTGGACGACATTTGAAACAGCATGGGAGCCTCTAAGAGATTGTTTATTGTATTTTGGTGGATCCAAGGGTAGTGCAATTTTGGTAACCTCGCGTAATGTGAAAGTATTGGAAAAATTGGAGACATTTGATGCGGATCCTAAGAAACCCATGGATTATCCTCGCATTTACCCACTACGCGGGTTATCGGAACCGAGATAGTTGGTCTTTGCTCAAGCAAAGGGTTGGTGATGATTTGTCAGATTCTATTAAGGAGTCTTTAGCAAGGAAAATGTTAGGAAAATGTAAGGGAGTGCCTTTAGCGATCAAAACAATTGCAAGCTTGCTGCGATCTCGGAAAGAGACATATCAATGGAAGGAGATTGAAGAAAGTGGCATATGGAATGAAGTAGATGATATCACCTTGCCCTCGATCAGGTTAAGCTTCAAGTATCTTCCATCTGTTGCACTTGAAAAGATGCTTCGTGTACTTGTGGGATCTTTCAAGAAGACGAGAAAATTCAAAAGGATAAGTTGATCCAACTTTGGATGGCTCGGGGATTTCTTCTACATCCTCATCACGATATGGAGCAAGTTGGCGAAGAATATTTTCATATTTTGATAAATAATTCCCTTTTTCAAGATTTAGAGTTTGATAAGTGGGGCGACTTGTTGAGCTGTAAGATGCACGACGCTGTCCATGCTTTAGCCCGAGACCTTTCAAGAAACGACATTGCCTACCACGTGCGGCACCTATCTCTATTAGATTCTCAACAACAAAGTGCAGAAAAGTTGGAGCACAACAACAATTTGCGGACATTGTTCTTATCATTCCATCCAAGTAAGTTGGACAACTTCAAGATGGAGATGGTCAAGTGTTTGCGTGCCTTAAGCTTGGTTCGTGTTGGTCCGAAAGAGTTGCCAGATTCAATAGGTGAGCTAAAGCATTTGAAGTACTTAGATATAAGTGCTAATGAAATCTCAAGTCTTCCTGATGGGTTTACCAAACTTTACAATTTGTATACCTTGAGAGTTCGTCCGACAGGCATGTTCCCCAAGTTCCCAAAAGGATTCGATAAATTAGTCAATCTACGACATATCACATCAAGTGTTTTTGATGAGATGGATATACCAGTTGGTTTGGGGATGCTAACTTGTCTCCAAACACTACCACCAATATATGCAAGTAAAAATTGGGGCGGACGGCTGAGTGAGCTGCAGACTTTAACTAACCTTAAGGGAAAATTAATGATCTCTAGTCTGCGAAGTGTGGAAATTCGAGAAGCCGAGGTGGTAACATTAGGGATGAAGAAAAGCATAAACAGCTTGATTCTTAAGTTTGGTGGTGGTAGTGGTGATCGACTAGAAAATCGGAAGATGGTGCTAGAAGCTTTACAACCTCCTGCTAGTTTGGCTTACCTTGGAATTTGTGATTATTATGCTAAGGCATTGCCAGAATGGATGTTGGAGATGCAAGGGTATGGAGGCTTACCTCTTAAACACCTTGTGTATCTTAAAATTGACAACTTCAAGAGACTCGAGCATTGCACTATGTCATCGAAGAACTTAATTGCTCTAAAGAAATTGCGGATTGAATGTTGCGATAATATGATATTCTTCCCAAAATATTTGGAGTGTGTCACATCCCTCCGAGGAACGGCGCTTGAGACTTTGTAAGAAAATGCAAAACCTTGTTGCCGATCCGACTCCTTTGGTCAATCTTCGAAAGGTAGAGATTAGTTATTGCGAAACATGACTAGTTTACCAATTGGGCTATTAAGTCTCCCAAGGCTTGAGAGTGCAACGCTTGGTACATTTAACCCAGAGCTGGATTCATTCCCTTTTCCACATGCCAATTATGAGTACTTGTAATGTACTACCTGGTGGTTTGAATGAGAATAGGAGCAGCCAATTCCAAAGGATAACAGACCTCTAAAGAAAGAACAACGATGAGGAGTATGAAATCCCTTGTGGAGCTACATTTGTATGGGAGAGGAATGGATAAAATAAAGAGTCTCCCGACCCAATCCGAGTATCTCCATCAACTTAGATCCCTCGGAATATGGTCCTTTTATGGTTTGGAATCGCTGCCAGAATGGCTAGGAAACTTGACATCTTTGCGTGAGTTGGAGCTTCGGTTTTGCAAAATCTCAAGTGTTTGCCGTCACATGCCACCATGGGACATCTCAAGCAATTAGTGAGGGTAGAAATCAACAGATGCAACTTGTTAAAGGACGCATTTCTTGATAAGGAAAGAGGAACGAGTGGTCTAAAATTGAACACATTTCGACGTCATTATTCAATGGGTCGGGTGAGTAATGTAACTAATTTTTCTCTTTTATTTTTCGGAAATTAGCAAATAAAAGATTGTTCTTTGCCTTTTTTTTTTTTTTTTTTGTCCGTTTTCCTTTTCCTTTTCCTTTTAAGACTTTAAAGTCGATCAATAAAGTTTACAAATATTTATGTTAATCAATCTAATAAAAAGATATCGTCTGCATTACGATATTTGACCATCTCACGTTAACATTAGAGACTAGTGAGATATTTATTAAAGGAGAATTAAATTATCAAACTTGTATTTGAAAAGGAGAAAAATGGTGTAGATAATAATCTTATGTGTTGTTTTCATTTCACAGTGAAGGTGAACATAAAGAAAGAAGACTGCACATAAGTAAAGGAAAGCGGAATACTGAACTTTCCAAGTACATTTGATAAAAGGTAATTTTCATGCTAGCATATTAGACTAGTTTCGACACTTTATTACTTGTTTTTCTAAGTTTTTACTGCTTCTTAAGAATTACCCCTGAACTTTTGCAAAATATTTTCAGGAAATTCAGATAATACTGCTCAAGTTTTTGATGGGCCCCGAGACACTACTGTCATCAAGGAACAAGTTAAGATGAATTCCATCATAAACTCCCTTGCTGTTTTTTCAGTTTTCGAAAGGGAACTCTCTAATTAATAATGTGCTTTAGTAGCATTGTACACAGCAAGTTATCCAGTTAATTTCAATAGCGAAAACTAAGGGTGTAGTGAACCAATTTGACTTGATCGGAACAGAAAAGCTGAAAAGAACTAAGACCTAAAAGAAATTGACCTTCCTGATCTTAGCCTTAAACAAAATCTCCTCTTTATCACAAGCATAATTCTATAAATCATCTCCTTGTCATAGGTGTAATTCTTCTATATTACTTTTAGATGACTTCGTCTCAATATGTATGATGATGTGACCCGTATATTCCATCGGTAATGATCAAACTTAATCCAAAATCAACCTCGCCCAAACCTCGGCTTGGATAATTTGTCTGCAGAGATTTACGCACTCTGTCATAATCTAATCACTACTTGCGTTATTGTCTCTCTTTCTCTCTATCATCGGATATAGTTTAGATGTTGTTTTGCTATCATCAAAGATCTTGAGAGGAGCAAGAGGGTAACAAAAGGTCGAAATATCGCATCTTTCTTGAGCATCAAAAACTCGAACAAATCAAATATTTGGCAATATATTTACAGAACGTCTTATACGTACTTGGAAATATCCGTTCCCCACCATATGTCAACAGATAGTTGACTAACGGAAAAATATGGGGAAATTTTAGGAGCCTAATATTTCTTTCTCTCTCGTAAGAGTATATGCTCGTAGGAGCATTTAAAAATTTGTAATATATTTATCAACTTACTTAACTTGATTAGAAGTTTGAGTTATACCTTGAGTGATGGTTTGAGCAGAAAGAATTGATTTTGAGGAATTACAAATTATGCTACAATGTACAATTCACCTTTATTAGGATGGAACTTGGAAGAACCATTCTTGTTATATGTTATCTGTTATAAGATTTATTTGTAACCTATTCTTAATTCTATTATTGATTATAAGGACAATAATATTAGGATGGACAAGGAGAGCATAAAAAGGTTGCTTCACCAAAGAAAGGTGATCACATAACGATCTGAGCAATTACCGACAATAACATAATGTTACAATTCATAAAATTTGCTTTTTTATTTATGAAATTGACACCTCCTAAAGTTCTAATTTATTATTGAATAAAGTTTGTATATTTACATGTGTATCAATTAATTTAAGTGACTAATTCTCTAATTAAAAACTGACTTGAGTATAAATTCGGTTGTTATCAAACTCGGACTAAGGCCCCGTTTGGTATGCAAAAATGGAATGGAATGAAATTAAGGAATGATACACGAGAGGTTAGATATGAAACTTGAATATTTTCTTGAAGTGTTTTGGTAAATAACAGGAATGGAATCAAGTTCCAGTTCTTGTTGTTTGGTTATTAATTATGGGATAAAATTAAAATTATTTTATTTTTTAAATTATTTTATATCATTGTAAATTATTATTATTATTAAATATTATTATTATTATTATTATTTTTTTTTTTTTATTATTATTATTATTTTTTTTTTTTATCATTTGATTCAATAAAAGTTGAAGCTCGTTAGCATATTCGCGATATTGAGTCTTATATTTATTTAATTTTTTTAATTAACTAGCTTGTGATTTTTTCAATAATTAACAAATTTTATTTATAATTTTTAGTAAACCTATTTTCAAACTGTAATGTTCTATCAAACAATATGAAAAAATATATATATAATTAAATAAATAAATAATAAAAACAATAAAAAAAATACCCCAACCTAATAACAAAAATAACAACAATAATAATAATAATAATAATAATAATAATAATAATAATAATAATAATAATAATAATAATATAACAAATAGACTAACTTTTCTTTTTTTAATAATTATAAACTAATCCCGAGGGATTGAGAATTGATTCTCCTCCTATTTTGGGAATTCAAATTCCTTGTTTTGAGGAACTTGAAACCTCGTAAATTTCAAATTCCACCTTTAAAATAACCAATCAAACAATTAAAAAGAAACTTAAAATTAGAGGAATCAAATTCTATTCCAATTTTACCCAACCAAATGGGCCTAATAGTAATATAGGTCCTTAAATTCAAACTCAACTAAACTCCCTAACATTGGGCTCATGTACCCGCCTAAGAGAGAGAGGCTTTGATTTGGATTTGGGATGATGGATTGGTAAACAACACAAGTTGACGAAGAAGTCTCCTGTTTCTCGATAAATACTTTTTCCTCAAACTCACTCTAACGTTTCCGAGACCCATTCAGTTTCTCCTTTTTCTTTTAAAATTTAACAATTCTTTTACGAATTTATTATCAAGATCACGCTCATCTGTGCTAAGATCACTAGATCTCCAGTCTCACTCTTACACTACATCCAGCTCTCTTACCTTCTCTCTCTTTACTTCATTTCCACTCTTAGCTTTTTTTGGGCAGTTCTTTGATTGAATCACCCATTTCGAAATTGGTTTCCCTCTTCTGCCTAAGAAATTTTGAGGGCTTATTGTGGGTGAGTAGTTTGATTAACAATGGGGAGCGCAGATGAGAGAGTCGTTGCTGTGATTATGGTCGGTGGACCCACTAAAGGTATGCACTTTCTCTTCCAAATCCTGGGTTTGGTTCTATTCTATGCAATTTTAATGTGACATTAGGTTACCCAGTAGGAGATTCTGATTCAATATGCTGAATTTTGCATATGGGTGGTCTTGTTTACGCATTTTGGTTAAAAATTGAATTGAAAAACTTGTGCCCAGTTGAAGAATTTGGTTGAATTTGATGTGTTGATGATAGGTACTCGATTCAGACCACTTTCTCTGAATATACCAAAGCCGCTTTTTCCTTTAGCTGGACAGCCTATGGTTCATCATCCCATTTCAGCTTGTAAAAGGGTATATTCTTGGACTAGTTTAGCAATAGTTAATTAATTAATTTACCATGTGTTTGGGTATGTGCTTTTAGGTTTAATGATATGATTCGTTGCTCAAACTTACTTTCTCTTTCTTAATGATAGATTCCAAACCTAGCACAGATCTACTTGATTGGGTTCTATGAGGAGCGTGAATTTGCATTATATGTGTCTTCCATATCTAATGAGCTTAGAGTCCCCGTCAGGTGAATTCTTCTTTGTTTATTATGTTATTTTGATGTTATAATTATCAAAACTTTTTGAGATTTATTATTGAGCTTTTGGGTCTTTTCTTTGTGGTGGTTTAGATACTTGAGGGAAGACAAGCCTCATGGTTCTGCTGGTGGCCTGTACAACTTCAGGGATATAATCATGGAAGATAGCCCGGTTTGAAATCTCTTCCCTTTTACTCGTAACCTCTTCGTCCTTCATTATCAAGGGAAAAATTGGTAATATGATCACTATTTCTGTCTTGCAGTCACAAATATTCCTATTGAATTGTGATGTTTGCTGTAGTTTTCCATTGCCAGAAATGCTAGGTAATCTACTAATACACGGTGCACTTGACAATATTTTGTTACCTTATGATTGAATCGCATGCCTTCAGCTTCATTTCCCCTGTCTGTTTGCAGAAGCTCACCAAAGATACAAAGGGATGGGAACTATACTAGTAAGCAAGGTTCGTCAGATGCATGCTTATGTTGTCTCCGTGAACCTTATTGATGAATCATCTTTCTATTTGGAGTTTCCCATTAGTTATCAGCTCTGGTATCTTGAACTTTCAACAAGTGTATATGCAGGTTTTGGCAGAGTCTGCCAGCCAGTTTGGCGAATTGGTTGCCGATCCCAACACCAACGAGGTTTTGCATTACACTGAGAAGCCTGAAACTTTTGTATGTGCACCATCCTGTCTTTGAGTTTAGCATTTTCTTTAATGATTTTAGAGCATTAGATACTTTAAACAATAATTCATTGGAACTTCGAATGTTATTTGTTTCTTCATGCTTCAATTTGTTCTGATATGGATGTACTCTGCAGGTCAGTGATAAAATAAATTGTGGGGTGTATGTGTTCACACCAGACATATTTAATGCCATCCAAGATGTATCAACCCATCGGAAAGACACTGGTGAGTTAACTAGAATTCTCATCCTCTTTGATTTCTTGATCCTGCAATTGTGTTTGGCATTCAAAATTCTGTCGGTGGCATCTTCAGCAGGGAGGGGGCGGGATGAGATATTGCATTCTGTTTTCAGTAGTCTCCAAGTGTAGGATTAAGAGAATTAATATTAAATTTGAATGGAATCGATGGATATGTGGAACTCATTGACCCTCTGGTATGACTTTAGAAGGCTGGAAACCCATTGTTCTGACATCTTCTATGAGGAGATCACTAAAGTCTTTATCCTTCTTTTCACTGGTTGGTAGATTGCTTTGAAAATTGCATATCCTTGATTAAACCCTCACATTGCTCAAATATTACACCTTACTAGCAGGAATTCTGTGGGGTCAGCTATCGTAGGTTCAATCTATCACAGATACAGGATATTGCAGTAGACTTGCAACCTCCTTCATCTGTTGTCCTATGATATATACTAAACAAATATATCTTTTTTCATGCACTGAAAATTTTAACTCTTCTTTTAACGTACTAGATCTTCCCTTCGCTAAAGCTCTTACTCTTAATTGCATTACTGGAAACCAACTATTCTGCAAGTGAAAAAGCTCATCGCTGGATGTCAGAGCTGATATGGATGTATCTCTAATAATGATTTGTTAATGAGACCGCAATTTTTTTTTAAATTTTTTTAAGCTGGTGTTTTCTGAACCCATGTCTGATCACCATATTAGGACACAATGTTGAATAACATAGACTGCATGTGTGATTGGGTTGAAGCATTGAACTATAATCTTCATTGTCTTTCCTAACGCAGATGGCATTACTGGAAGCACATATAGTATTGCCAGATGCCAACGGATATATAAGATATTTTTGATTTGATTATATATGAATGATGAGGATGATGGAAACATATATTTTGGTGACTAATGTTTTTATTGGAAATACTATATTTACGTTCTATATTCCCTGCAGCCAATTTGAGACGTGTAACCAGCTTTGAAGCTCTCCAATCTGCGACAAAGTATTATTCTTCTCTTGGCATTTTGTTTTTTTGTCTCAATTTACATACTTTAGCTCATAGTTTTTCGTGAATTTTGGTGGTGTAGTGTTTTGCAATTGCTATCTTTGTGGGTATAATATAATTATTGGACCTTTAATCTTTTACTGTTATGGAATTTACCCTGCAATTTCAGGTTGCGTGTTATATTCATCGTAAAAGATTTCAAGAGGGTTTCATGCGGTTCAAAAACTACTTGTCCTAGTGGGATACTGATGTAGGATGCTCTTAGAGCAATTCCTACAAAGGGATAAATGTAGGACGCTCTAAGAGCAATTCCTACGGGAAAGGGTGGCTCACACAGAACCAATCAATCTCACACAGAGAAATTCAAAACTCAATATCAATTCTTATTCATATCATGAATTCTCCAATTACACAAAGGGGATTATATAGTTAAAAGATTAACTAATATTAGGAAACCTAAACATAAGATAGAATATATAACCTAATATTATCCTAATGGACTAGGAAACTAAATCTTGATAAATACTACTAAATATCTTTATTTAACCGATCTTAAAATATGTCAATAATAAACCTACGAAAATAATAAAAATAACAAAATATATTTCACATCTACTAATACAGAGATATATCCAGATCTCTCCTTTATTCTTATCTTGCATCAGATACCTTTTCTGACTTTGTTGCTGATTTAACCTTCAACCTTTTTGGGTTTCACTCTTATCAACAGTAGACCAGTAACTTACCTGGTTATACTGCTGGTTGTGCTTCAATGGCCGTTAGCATGGTGAGTGCAGATTTGGTCATTGATAAGGGAAAAACTGAATATGACAAGAATAAATTAAGATACGGTTCGCTGTAGGACCACCAAGATATGGTCCACAGTATGCCATTTGTTAGGCTTGTGGGACCGACATTGAGGGTTGTTGTTGTTGTTGCTGCTGTTGTTGTATTATCACCTTCTGACACTATCCTAAGACCTGTTGTTTACCCAATCTATATAAGTATTGCAATCCCGGGTCATTTCTGCAAGTTTATGCACTATCTTGAACTTAGGCCCTAAAGTGAGCCAGTTTTTGACGTACTCTATTGGAGCTATGTCTTGCCATTTGGTTAGTTGGAGCTTGTTTTCTTATTTGGGCTAGTTTATGGGGCTTATTGATGTCGTTAGCTGCCTTTGATCATGATATTCTAACGTTTCCTGTTTGATAGGAGTCTGCCTTCCGATTTCGTGAGATTAGACCAAGATATTCTAACACCTCTTGCTGGGAAGAAGCAATTATATGTTTATGAGACCATGGAGTTCTGGGAGCAGATCAAGACTCCTGGAGTACGTCAGTTCTAACTAATCTATGCCTGATTGCTATGTATCTTGTTGCTGTCATCTCTAAATTTATATATTGCAGAATGTCTCTGAAATGTTCTGGTCTCTATCTCAACCAATTTGGTGTAACTTCACCTCATCTTTTGGCAAGTGGTGATGGCACAAAAAGTCCAACTATAATTGGCGATGTCTATATCCATCCATCAGCTAAAATACATCCCACAGCCAAGGTATAGACTACATACTTCTTATGAATAGTACTTTTTCTTAACCTTTTTTAGATTCTCTTTTATTTTATGCGTGTACAGATATTTCAGAAAAGACCATGCAGCATCTAACATGGAATAAAATTGGATCGAAGATGAAAGCAGAATAACAACAAAAATAAATAATCTCCTAAAAGTACTTAATTGCTGTAAACCTCAGGGGCTGATCTATAATCATGAAACAAGAGTTTCCTTTTTGGATGGCTCATGACTAAAATTTGCTTTTTGTGGGTGACAACAGATTGGTCCAAATGTGTCTATTTCTGCGAATGCTCGTGTTGGGCCTGGTGCAAGGCTTATCAATTGTATTATTCTAGATGATGTTGAAATCAAGGTGATTTAAACCAACTGAAGTTATAAACTGAGGATACAATGATGTACAGTTTCTGACCCATGATGTTGCATTTTACAGGAAAATGCAGTTGTTATCCATTCAATAGTGGGGTGGAAGTCGTCAGTTGGGAAATGGTCCCGTGTCCAGGTGAGTCCAGAAGTTTGAGTTCAGTCCTTAGTGAATGACAAATTGGCATTGAGCCATAATTATGCTTACTTCAGCGCCTTCTAGGTTATGTGCTTGAAGATATGTAATAGTTTTCTTTATTCCGTCCTCTCGAGAATTGTCTGATCTGAAATCTTCTATATGTTCATAACAAGATGGAGAGATCTTAAGCACATTCCAGAAAACTCATTGTTTGTGATTTCAAGAGTTTCTGATCTGTAATTTGATGTTTTCTTACAGGCTGAAGGAGATTACAATGCTAAACTTGGAATAACAATTCTTGGTAACTGCGCTCTTTCCTTTATGCCGTCATCAATCACCATCCTAGCCTGCCTTCCTCATTATTTATTGTTGGGTGTTTTAATTTGTACAGGGGAATCTGTAACTGTAGAAGATGAAGTGGTGGTGATCAAGAGCATTGTGCTTCCAAACAAGACCCTTAATCTGAGCGTACGAGAGGAGATAATATTGTAGTCAAATCAAGATTGATTCTTCCCAACACACTTTCTTTTTATCCCCACCTCCCCCTTTCACTTGATATTTGTAGCTCTTTGCTGTTTTACAGTTGCTTCATGCCTTCAAGAGTGCATTTGTATAATTGTATATGACAATATTTTGCTGAGAAAAATAAATCAAAGCAGTTCCTTTTGTGTACTTCTTGGCCGCAAGCCTTGCCAAATAATATCAGGAACTTCTCGTGCATTTCCTCTAGCTGCTTAAAAGATCATCAGTTTCCTTTCACTGACTCCAAATTGATGTGAAATCTCAGCTGCAAGAGCGAAATTTCACCTAAATTCCAAGGGATGAATTTATTTTACCATAACCTCTTGACCTTCTTCCCCCGCCCCCACCCCCACCCCCTCGTCCCAGGTGTGAGCCCAGTCGTGGTGGCCACCCTATTGTCCAATTCCCTGCCAACATTCATCTCCTTCCCCAGTGTCTTTTGGCACTGTGTGGACCTCAGCTTTACAAGGAAACACATTTCAAAGATCAGGTTTGATCTGAGTGTCTGTGTATCACCCCGTTCAAGGACATTGCAAAGATCAAATTTTGATAATGAACTTCTCTTGTTTTAGCAAACAGCCTTTTTGCTTGCCTTGTGCAAAGATCAAATTCTCAAGGCTTTTACAATGCCGTGTTTCTTGCAACAAGAGAACGTAGCTGTGATCACGTGAACTGGAGGCAATGCCTCCTTGATGGCTTTCTTGAGAAGAAATTAGTATTGCAATTTGCAACTAGCAGTGAGAAATTCATATATGATGAAGTTTGTTCAAAGCAAGAACAACTTCACCTGAGGAAACTCCCGATAGGGAGAGGTTAGGGGGTGGTAAGACATATTAGAGCAATGTCCCTTTGTTAGCCTAGCAAGAGTGAATTCTTTTATGAATATCATATATAATTTCTCTAACATTATCCAAATCCAAAGATTCATTTCATTAATTTCTAACAACTTATAAGAATCTCAAATTACTTAACTCCATTAGAGATATTGCAGATTCTTAATCACATGCGAGGTTTACAATTATCATCTTTCATGCCCCTTTTTTTTCTTTTTGCCCATTGATCAAATTAAAAGTTTAATTTGCTGAACAAAAATATATAAACTTCTTCTCTGAATTGCCACATAATCTGTTGTAGTACAAGTCACAGATAGCTGCTAATCTGTTAGCAATTTTTCTCTACATCAAGCCTTGGGCCAAGGTCATAACTATCATTTTTCGAGGCAAAACTCCAAATATGCCCAAGTTAGCCTAAGACAAGAGCGATCTAAGAAACCTTACGATCAACAGCCTGAATTTCACCACGAGACCCATCATCTACAGAGTGTTTCTCCCACAACTCATCTGACTTTCCCCTGCATATCGTTGAGCATCCCAGTTGGGGGAAAAGAACTGTGTGAGCAAGCCTTTCATGGCAACTGTGTGACGGCCTAGATCGAGGTGGTGTTTGTTGCATTGAGAAAATGCATTTTATCTGTTAGGCGGTCTCTTTGAAAATGGAAAGATGTGAGGGAGAAGACACGCATGCTCAAGTAGTTTGGAACAAATCTCAGGAAACTTGCTGCAATGGTGGCTTCCCAGCTATCTCACTATACCAAGATTTCCATGCTTCCACATAATGGTCAAAGAGGTCTCTCAAAGCTGCAAAAACACAATTACACAAACAATTGGTTAGGGAAGTATTACTTAATTAATGGACTGGATGCATTCTCAACAGGACTCAGGGTTCTCATCTCAAGGCTCATATTTTGTTAGAATTGTAAACGCATTTCCTCGGTCCACAAAGAAACAACAAACAGGCAACCTAAGAGCACTACTGAGTAAGAATGTAAGATTCACTAAAAGGTACTTGCAGTTATAGCTTACTATTGTGTCTAACATGAATGGGAGATTCCTAAAAAGGAAAAATATGAGGTATCACTGAGTCCTGATGAATTAGTAAAGGAATTTGGAGATGTAACTACTCTTAGGGTTTCAAAAACGTAGCTTTCCATAGTTGCAGTTATGTAACAGTAGTGGGTGAAAACTGTAGTGAGTGTGAAGCACACATATTTTCAGTGAGGGGAAATGAATATGGAATGATACTTGCAAACTGAACTAGAGGAATCTCAACAATGCATCATGTTGATGGAAAAAAATCATGGAATACACACATGACTCATTAGAGGTATTTCAAGGTGTACAGCTGATTTTAAGAGTGATTGAATTCCATTGATTCTACAGTGTGCAACTTTTTGGCATCATCCATACCAATCCTTCCCCTAACTCATAAGTTGGAATGGGAAGTTGGGTTGAGGTTTGTATCATCTCAGGACTTTTGACTAATTATAATTAAATTTTAATAGCGCACTTCCTCCCAATAACTCAGTCCTCAACCCATCCACCAAAACAAAGACAGCATAACATCAGAAGTGTTGTTTGAAAAGGAAGAATGAGATTCCATTTGACATAGTTCTGGTAAGTTTTCATGCTCAAGCTAGTTTTATGCATGCCCACAATAATTGAAGCATGATGAAACTCACGTCATACCTTGATTGTGATACTGAGGGCGATAAGTGGAGGCAAGGCTTTCCAGGTCATGGACTGGCTTCGTGTTCTTCTGTTCAGCAACACCCACTTTCGCCACAGTCACAGGAGCAAAAGGCCCATACTGGTAGTTTCTTGAGACTGGCCTTTTATCTTGCTCCAAATGGTTGCAGTCACTGTCCACATTCTCAATTTTCACCTGCTGCTTGATCAGCTTTGCATCTTCTCCACCGACAGAATCCACCTTATTCTTTTTGAAACTAATGTTTGTAATCTCAGTTCCAAATGTTCTTTTCTTGGTTTCGGTGGAGATAGGTGGACATGCCATAGTATCCTCTGTCCTTTCTCTCAGGCCCAACCAACGGAAGGCTGGTTTTCTGGTCTCCACTTGATGAGTCTGGACATTATCCAACAAAAATTCAAAATGTTTAGAACAATCTTTTCAGAAAGATTTCATTTAATCATGAAAGACCCCTCCCCTATGACCCTTTATTAAGTGAAACTGCAATACAACATTACAAATTGGGGGGGATTTAGTTGCTCCATTCAGTTCAATTCTTTCACCCAAGATTCTTTTTGTGGGTGTTATCTGTCACATTACAGGAGGTCATACACACCTTCACCTCCCTAGATACCTCCTTGTCAGAAGATATGATGGTGGTTGTATTTAGTATATTGTCATACACACTAGCAACCCTTTCCGTGCTCATAATCACAACCAATCACATTATTGGACAAACATCGGCAACAATTCTAGTGAGGCTGTTCAAAGATCCAAGTGAAGTGAAAGCTATGAAAGATTTAATCGCTGAGTAAGTTTTTACCTTTTCAATAAGTCGCATAGAGGACAACACATTGGCAATGTCATATAACCTTCTTACTTTAGCTGCATTATCTTATAAAGATAGAGTTAGTTGCTGGGCCTGCACTCAGCTAAATAACAAGGAAAACTAAAGAGTGTGCAGTATAGAAGTCCTTACTTCTCATTACTAATGTGTTGTGCCCATCACCAAGTAGGACTTTTGCAGCTTCATCCAGAGAGATCAAATCAACCTGAAATTTGAGTATAAGACTTAGCACAAGGAAAACAAAAACAACAGCAAAAAGTGCAAGAATAATAGGCTTTTACTTACACTAGAGCAAATGAACAGCTTGACAAAGTTCTGTGTAAGGAGCCCCAAAGACTTTTCCCTTCTATTGTCTGCAAGAACACCATGGAAGCAATTTAGAATCTCATTTCTCGCGAACTTTCAAGTAGAAGATTAACTTTCAAACAACAAAGTTGATATCATTGGCCTGAATAGGCCTGCTAGGAAGCTGCTTAGCAGCAGAATAGCTTTATGCTGAACAAAACACAGAACTCAGAATGAACAAATTACCTGACTTAGAAGATGCTGATGATTTAATAACACTAGGGTTCGATGGCTCCGACTGGCTTCCAATATCAGGATTAGAACATGTATCCTCATCATAGTCCAAAACCTTGACCTGTAAAAGACAAAGATTCTTAGTACACCGGGGACACGTTCAAATACACTCGATTGAGATCAATCCCTACGAAACTCACCTTTTCTTTACTGCCTCCTTCAGACGAACCAAATTTCTCCCTCAAGCCCTCATCCTAAGGATATCATGAAACCAAAAAAAGCACGATAAGCATATATTAATCTTCATTTGGGGATTAATCCATTCTCAACAGGATTAAAGGCATAGTTTTTCTTACCCTTAGCGCTGCAAGGGCCTGGGGAATTGCTTTAAACCCCTTCCATGTGTACTGATTCTTCGCTCTTCTCGAGAGCACCTGAAATCAATGAACCTCCATCTCTAAATCTACGAACACAAGTAGAATCATATTGCTTATGCAATCTACCATAAAAAAACTTTTTTTCAAGACTGACTCTAAGCAACTATAGTCATTACGAGAATTCTTCGTGGGGAGGGGAGTGAGAGAGAGAGAGAGAGAGAGAGAGAAAACTGTGAATTAAGATCTTACCCCTACACTTTCCAGGACATTGACAATATCATAGATCCGCCGTCTCTCAACTCCTGCAAAAATCCCCCAGAAAATTCACAATCAAAGCACAATAACGAAAAAAGAAATTCTCTCTATCACAAAATGCATTCCACAAAATAAAAAAATAAAGAATAAACCAGATCCAATACCTAATTTATTGGCAGCATCATCAAGCCCAATAGATTCAACCCCATCTCGATTGTACAAGCTCAGGAAACTACCCATCAAAAGAAACACCATTAATTACAAAGAAAAACCACAGAATCTCAAGAAAGTGAGGAGAACCCAAAAGAGAGATAAAGTACTTGGAGCACAGAAGACCCAAAGACTTCTGCTTTCTGCTGTAAGTATGGTGCCTAGATCCGGTCTCTGACGCTGGAGGTGGAGACGCCGCCATTAATGGGTTCAATTGTCTTCGCCACCCAGAAAGAGAAGCAGAATACGAGAGAGAGAGAGAGAGAGAGAGAGAGAGAGAGAGAGAATGAGGGTTTAAAGACCGTTAAGAATAGGGATTGGCGGGGGTGGCGATTTCAAAGGAGGTGAATCCAGATTTGGGAGGGTTTAGTTAATTTTTGGGGGATTTTGAAAATTCAAGAGGAGCGGGAATTTGAATTGCCATGGAGGGGTTTCGGTAAAAATGACTCTCTCTGCCCCTGCCAACGTTCGAAGTTTTGCACGTATTTTGGTCATTTTAGTTGGTTGGGCAGTGCACGTGGCTGTTAGGTAGGGCGCCAGGGGCTGGGCCCACCCTCTCCCGCCTTCTCTTTTAAAATTACGAATGCTTTAGAGGGACGGATTAGCGTTCGAATCAGCACTAAATTAAGATTATTAGCAATCTAATTCTACATTATTTTAATTTTTGCCATGTGGGGTTAATAATGCTTTCACTTGGAATTATTATAGGCTCATCTAGATTTACCGCTAGCTAGCAAAATTTTGTCTAATGTAATTACCCGAATTTATCTTATAATTAGTGCTATAGAAATTCTCTCTAAAATATGTATGATATTGTGATTACAGAGCTAAAATTTACGCATCTATAAATGACAACATTAGTTATTCATAAATTAGAATTGACATCATAGAAAATCATAAGATTTGGATTCGATTGTATATTATACATACTCCATATCTTCGAAAACAAATACATACCTTGTATTTTTTATTTGCAAAATTTAAATGCTTAAAACTTAAAATAATATCACAATGATATTATCACTTGTTATGAGATACGAAGTTTCTTTTATTCGCTTCCTATGACTTGTTTAGGTGAAGACGTTATTCAAGACAAAAGTTTAGATTGTACACTCATCAATATGCTACATGTTTTGATGTCATAGTGATTATAAGATACACTATTGTACTATACTACTAGCAGCATAATATGAAACACAATTGTAAGATGTAAATTACCAGATTACATGTCACGGTAAAAGACGATTGATCATACAAAAGTGTTATTTAAGAGACTATCTCATACAAAATTCAAAACAACGCCCCAAACCCAAGCCAAGCCAAGTCGAACCTGTTCAGCCAAATGAGCAACTCCTCGTTCAATAGATCATGAACTTGACGACAATCTCTCCAGTTCTGAGAATCCACAATCATGGCTGTAGCTGAGCACCATTTTCAGCCAAGATCACATCAGTTCAGCCTCAACAATACTTAACCTCCTATTAGCTAGTCCCTTCTTATACAATACAACCACCCCACTTGACCAACGAACATTTCATGCATTTGCCAGCATCGAAATAACATTGTCATTCATTGCCTGTTCAGCTCAAGTGTCAGGTGCTTGAATCTAGGACAAGTCCTCTCCACCTCCAGAGTTTAAGTGTTAACTGTCAAGTGCTAATATTTAAGACAAGCCCTCTCTATCGGCGGAGTTTCATAAGTTCAAGGGGCAGTTAGTCTAATGCACTGACTTGATGAGGGGCGTTTACAATGTCATGCCAATTGCCAAACAACAAATCCAATCAATACGACATTATTAAGGTGTCTCTTGTGTGAAAAAACATTGGCGGCTATCAAAGCTAATAGGTGCCAAAGGATGAAGTATAAAATTCTTCAACAAATTCCATAACCAGCTTGAACTTACCCTTTGCACTTTCTAAAGTAAAGTTCTTTATCAAATACACCATCGACCAGCATTGCATCACATTGCAAGTGAGGAAGCATATATCTGTGGTGTCTGACACTTGACACGAACTATTGGACGACAGATCTCTTGCTCAAATTCGTCATGCTTTCTCAGTAGGAAGCATTGCATCAAATTGGCAGAGCTTTGGCCAATATATGCACCAATAACTTCCTAAGAAGCCACCGGCTCTGTACACCTGACAGTAGATTACATTAACAACCTAAGCTTGATTCAAGGTCATTCTGCTCCATACAGCTCCCACTATTGTGCACCCAGGGAAAACTTTTCATTCACTATGCTTTCATAATCTAAAGTTCTGAGGAAGGAACTCACATCCACTTAGTAACCTTAGAATCTCTCTTGCAAAAGGTTGGTTGCCGGTTACCAAAATCCCATTCAGAACACAGTTAAAAGTGAACTTTGTTAGAAGAAATCCTCTATCTACCATCTCAACCAACAACCTACCAGCAACCACCAAGTCCTCCGATTTTTGCCTCACAAACATCGAATTTATTAAGATATTATATGTATCCAAATTGGGCAAGCACCCCCAGACCCCATATTATTGAATACACCTAAAGCCTTCTCAATCTCTCCTGCATCACAATAGTACCGAATCAAGATATTATAAGTCTGAACATTCGGCTCACACCTGTCATTCCTCATTAACCCCAGATACTCACTTGCCTGATCCATCTCCCCTACATGAAATAACCCTCTAATCAATGAATTATACGTCATTGTATTAGGCACATACCCCTTTCCAAGCATCTCCTTAAACACAACTATGACACTCTGCACACTTTCCTTCTTACACAAAACTTGGATCAAAGCATTATAAGTCGCGACATTAGGAGGCAACCCTTCCCGAACCATCTCATCGAACAATCTCCTCACCGTAGCAACATCCCCTGCAACCCCAAACCCATGAATCAAAGTAGTATAAGTAACCACCTCAATCTCACACTTCCTCCTCTTCATCTCCAAAAAGAACCACCACGCTACCCCAGTTTGCCCAGCTCGAGAATACCCTTTCAACATAACATTATAACTACTTAAAGTAGGACTCAACCCCCTCTCCACTATCTCCTTCAACACCTCCAATGCCTTGGGAGTCCTCTTAATCAAGCACCACTCATTTGCAATTATATTATAACTAACAACATCAGCCCTAAATTTCCCCCTTAAAATCTTCAACAAATTATGGGCCTTGTTGACCCTCTTCGATTTGCAAAGTATATCAAGAAGGGTATTTAAGGAATTCAAATCTTGTGGGCAGCCATGTTTATGCATATACAAAAAATCTTAACAGCTCTATCGGGTTTTCCAGCAACAACGTACCTTTCGATGATGATGGCGAAGGTCTTGGGGGTAGGGCCCAGGCGGCTAGATTGGAGGCGATCGACGAAGAACCAGAGGCCGTTGAAGTCGCGGAGGTGGGTGGCGAGATCGATGGCGAGGTCGAAGGAGGAGAGAGAGTGGGAGTAATGGCAGTGATGGTCGAGGATGTTGAAGAACTCGAGGGCTTTGGGGGCGTGGTTCCAGAGGCGCTTAAGAGTGGAGTTGACGAGGAGTTCTGACCGGTGGTATTCAAGAAGGGTTTCGGAGAGGATTCGGGGGTCGGAGGTAGTGAGGATGAGGTTGGCTATAGCGGAGGCGGCAGGAGGAGATCCCGGTGGCGGAGGCGGTGGCTGAAAAGGTAGAGAAGGGTTTGAGCAGTGCCGAGGAGAGGGAAAGGGCTTTGCCATTTCGGGCGGTTGTGCGATTGAGCATCTGTCTTGGCCCAAACTTGAGGAGCTCTTCGAAGCCCAAAGAGAACGCCGATGACTATTAACGACCTCAGTATTTTCTCTCCTTTTTTATTATTTGGGCAATCGAATTCTACATCAAATATGTTGAATAATCCATTGATAGTGAACACAACACGTTATTCGACAAGAAAATTGGAAGGAGAAAAAATCAATCACAAACATTAAACTATATGAGGAGGGACACGGGGAAGGGGTGAAGGGCGGGGGGCGGGGAAGGGGGAACCTTGAAAGGCAATTGGGCTCACCTTGCCCTGACTCAATTTAAGAAAACTTCTTGTGCCCAGATTCTGATTCGAGCCAAAAAAGGTGCAGAATTGAGAGAAAATAGCAACGACGCGGGTGATGCTGGCGGTGAGAGAGATAAAGGCGGGGCTTTTCTGGGGTTTTGCCGGGGCGTCTATGGTGAAGGAATCAGAGCATGATATGATTTCAAGAGAAGATGGAGCGCAGTGTTAATGGTTAATCATAGAAAGAGGGGGAGGAAAAACCCAGATGTGGGCCGACTCTGAGTATCGTAAAGCAATCTTTTGGCTTTGAGCCTTCACTTAAACAAAAAATTAAAATAAAAATCATATGCAAATAAAATTTCAAAAGGGTTGGAATTGTCGGTTAAAGAGATCCTGTCTCTAATCAGAAGACAGTTTTTAACTAATTGTTGTGATGTTTTAAGTAGGTAACATTTTGTTTTGAAAAGAAAATAGATAATAACAAGTGAGCAAATTTGCATTTATGTGATTCAACATGCCCGAGACAGAAAGTAACAACATAACTCGGAATGTGGCTGAAGACTTGGGCAATGATCGAGGGATTGAGGACCGAGTGTTAGAAACTCCTCCCAACTCACAACAAAGCCATGGTGAGACCCAACTTGCGTCCTTAGGGGTTCCACTAACATTATTGATCCAGACTATTAGAAAAACCTGGTAATAGAGTTAATAAAAAGGATCCCCCTACGCCTATTGAATCCACTTCTAAACCGACAAGTTAGGCGATAGAGTGGTTCGACGCAATCCTAAGACTTACGAGTGGAAAGATCGATCCAGTGGAGTTAGAAGAATGGATTATAGCGATGGAAAAGATATTTGCGATCGTTGAGGTTCCTGAAGAAAAAAGGGTAAATATAGGGACTTACTACCTAACCGGTAAAGCATATATTTGGTGGAACACAATGAAGAACAAATTTCAAGGTTCCGAGTTCACTTGGGAGAAATTTCTAGAAGAGCTTAGAGCAAAGTTCTACCCAACCTCGATCCGACGTCGAAAAGAAAAGGAGTTCCTGGAATTAAAAATGAATAATAATATGACAGTGATGCAGATCCGCTAGCCAATTCATGAAGATATCCAAATTTGCCCCAGATTTTGTGGCTACTCGAAAGGATGAAGATGATAAGATTTGAGGAAGGTTTGGCCCATTATATTCAACATCAACTTGTCTGGTCAACCTATCAAAGACTATCAAGAATTGTATGAAAGAGCTGCCGAAGTTGAACGAGTTAAGGGTGAATTGAGGGCCTTAAACCCTGGAAACTTAAAAAGGAAATGGAACAATACAAGTGAGAGTGTAGCTCAAAAGAAACCCGCTACTTGGTTTTAGCAAGAGTCGCACTTTAGTCGCTCCCGAACCTTGTGGCAAGTGTGGTCGGACCAATCATACCACATCGGATTGTCGAGTCGGTAGTAATAAATGTTTTTGGTGTGGTAGCCCCGAACATCTAGTAAACGCTTGCCTAAGAAGGCGAAAGCTATAGAAAAGGGAGCTGTGAAGCCCCGATACCGCTACGTCGGGGACTGCGCCACCCCCAAAACCTCGTGACCTTAGGGCGAGCATACATGATGCACGGGAAGGAAGCGGCAGCCTCGAAACAGATTGTCACTGGTACACTCTTTCTAAACTGAAAACCTTTTTATGTTTTATTTGATTCGGGTGCTATCCATTCATTTATATTTACCCAGGCTACCTCCCAACTGCAATTAGAAAATCATAAGACTCCAACTGAGTGCCAAATTGGGTTGCCAAATGGAAGAGTGGCAGAATGTCCAATTCTCTACCAACATGTGCCCCTAGTTATAAGCGGAGTTGTTTCCTATAGATTTAATCCAATTTGATCTTTCGGAATTTGATGTGATTTTAGGAATGGATTGGTTGGCAACTCATGAAGCGAAAATAGATTGTAAAGGTGGTAAGGTTATTTTAAAGGGGCAGAGAGGGAAGGAAGTATGTTTTCATGGTGAAAAAGATACGAAGAAGTATTCTATAATTTCAGTTATGAAGGTTAACAAGCTACTAAGACATGGTTGCAATGGGTATTTATGTCATGTTACCGAAGATAGAAAAGACAAGACAAACATAGAAAACATACCTATAGTATGTGAATTCCCGGATGTATTACCCGAGGATCTACTCGGCCTACCTCCTCAAAGGGAGATTGATTTTGAAATGAACTAATCCCCAGTACACAACCTATTTCTAAAGTGCCATATAGAATGGCCTCAGCAGAACTTAAAGAGTTGAAGGCCGAGTGTATCACCTTGGGGAGCTCCAGTCCTATTTGTGAAAAATAAGGATGGAACTTTGAGACTATGTGTGGATTATAGGGAGTTAACTAAGATAACTGTCAAGAACAAATATCCCGTACCTAGAATTGACGATTTGTTTGACCAACTACAAGGGGCTGGAGTGTTTTCGAAGATAGATCTGAAATCCGGGTATCACCAACTTAGAATTAAACAAGAAGATATTCCCAAAACTGCCTTTAGAACCAGGTATGGGTATTATGAATATACGGTGATGCCCTTCGGACTTACCAATGCCCCTGCTACATTCATGGATCTCATGAACAGAATTTTCAGGCCTTATTTAGATAAATTTGTGGTGGTATTTATTGATGATATTCTCATATACTCTAAGGATAAGGGAGAACATGCCGAGCATCTAAGGATAGCCTTACAAACTTTGAGAGAGCACCAATTGTACTCCAAATTGCAAAAATGTGAATTTTGGTTGGAAGAGGTGGCATTTTTAGGGCACGTTGTGTCTAAAGAAGGGATTAAGGTCGATCCTCACAAAGTAAAGGCAGTAATCGAATGGCCTAGGCCAACCAATGTTATAGAAGTGAGGAGTTTCCTTGGGTTGGCAGGATATTACAGGAGGTTTGTACAAGATTTTTCAAAAATAGCTTCACCATTGACCAATTTATTGAAGAAAACAACAAAATTTTTGTGGTCGGATAAATGTGAAGAGGCCTTTTAGGAGTTAAAGAAAAGGTTAACCACAACCCCTATTCTTACCTTACCAGTCGAAGGTAAAGAGTATACTGTCTATAGTGATGCCTCTAAAAACAGGTCAGGATGCGTGTTAATGCAGGATGACAAAGTCATAACTTATGCATCCCGACAACTCAAACCATATGAAAAGAATTATCCCACCCATGATTTGGAATTGGCTGCTGTTGTATTTACTCTTAAAATTTGGAGGCATTACTTATATGGAGCGACCTGCAAGATTTATACGGACCATCAAAGTTTGAAATACATTTTCACCCAAAAAGAAATCAACTTAAGGAAACGGCGCTGGTTAGAGTTACTTAAGGATTATGATTTACAAATACAATATCACCCGGGAAAGCGAATGTTGTGGTTTGATGCATTAAGTAGGAAGACACGGCATAGTTTGAACGTAATGAAAATAACCCAACCCACTGTATTACAGGACCTTCAGAATATGGGTGTTGAGTTAGTATCGGATGGACACATAGATGGATTTCTAGCGGCAATAGAGGTACAACCTACTATAATGAAAGAGATCCAAGTAGGCCAAAATGATGATGTTCGAGTTGGAAAGGATTAAGCAAACTATTAAAAAGGGAAAATCTCCTGGTTTTGAAATACATGAAGATGGAACCTTAAGGTTTCGAACCGATTATGTGTACCGAATAAAGAAGAATTGAAAAGATTGAGGAAGCTCACAATACGCGATACTCGAGTACACCGGGAGGAACAAAAATGTACAAGGACATGAAGCAATATTTTTGGTGGAATAATATGAAAAGGGATATTGCATAATATGTGGATAAGTGCTTAACTTGCCAAATGGTTAAGGCGAGCATCAACGTCCTGTGGGCGAGTTGAGACCTTTGGAGATACCTACTTGGAAATGGGACTCAATTTCAATGGACTTTATCATAGGATTACCCCTTATTGCTTTGAAGAAAAATGCTATTTGGGTTATTGTTGACCGACTTACTAAATCTGCGCATTTCATACCAATACATGACACATGGAATGTAGAGAGATTGGCGCAGATTATATGTCAAGGAAATTGTGAGGTTACATGGAATACCTAAGGATATCATATCGGATAGGGACACGAGGTTCCAAGCATGTTTTTGGCAAGCTTTACAGCGAGCTTTTGGAACTAAACTAAGTTTCGGTAGTTCGTACTACCCAAAACAGATGGACAGACCGAAAGGTGAATCAAATCTTGGAAGATATATTGAGAGCATGTGTTCTTGATTTTCAGGGAAGATGGAAAGATGATTTACCATTGGTGGAATTCTCTTATAATAACAGTTATTAGGCCACCATTAAAATGGCTCCATTTGAAGAGTTGTATGGAAGGAAATGTAGAACCCCATTATGTTGGAATGAGTTGGATGAAGCATTGATTTTACGTCCCGAGTTGATCCAAGAAACAACCGAAAAAGTTAGGAAGATTCAGGAACACATCAAGGCAGCCCAAAGCCGACAAAAGAGTTATGCGAGACAAAAGAAGGAGACCATTGGAATTTGAGGTTGGAGATAAAGTATTTTTGAAAGTATCCCCAGTAAAAGGGGTCGGATTTTTCAACGTTAAGGGAAAATTAAGTCCTAGATATATTAGACCGTATGAAATCACAGAGAAGTTAAATCCAAGTGGCTTATAAGCTCACTTTACCGTCGAAACTCTAGCATGTGCATGATGTCTTTCATGTTTCACAGCTTAGAAAGTATGTGCCCGACCCAAGCCATAATATCATGATAGAACCTCTTGAAATTGCCGAAAATTTAATATATGAGGAGCAACCAAGTGCAAATATTGGATTATAGGGTCAAGAAACTCCGTGATAAAAGCATTCCTCTGGTGAAAGTATTGTGGACTAACCATACATCCTCGGAAGCCACATGGGAAACCGAGGAAGATATGAGAAATAAATATCTTCACTTATTTTAAGGTAAGTCTGCAAACCTCATTGTCGAATGCTCAAGTTTCGAGGACAAAACTTATTTTAAGGGGGATATTTTATTTTATTAATTACAAGATTTATATAATTGAGCGCGTGCATTTCAATTAATATTTTATTGAAATGTGGTTTAAGGTGAACGAGATTGAGGATATTTTATTATAGAATTGAGTAAGTTGATGGATTTGTTATATTTTGGAAATGGTTATATTGAGTAAACGAAGTGGAATGTGTATGTAGAAGTTGAAATTAGATAATTTGTAAGTGTAGAAATGTGAGAAAAATTTGAGCTTTAAGTATACCTAATTGTGGTTGTGAATGTGAATTTTGTTGAGGGAATAATGTTCATCACCTTAAAATGGTGTATGTATGAATTTTGAGCAATTCGGTAAATTGTGAAACCTTCCTATGGAAAGGCATATGGTGGATTAATTAATTACTTAACTAGGGGTTTTGAATGAAATGAAGGGAGAAGTAAGGAATAAATTAGGAATAAGTGTTTGAATATATATATATATATATATATATATATGTGTGTGTGTGTGTGTGTGTGTGTGTGTGTGTGTGTGTATGTGTGTGTGTGTGTGTGTGTGTGTGTACCATTTTCAATCCAAGTCTTACATCAAAATCATTGATTATCTAATTAGCCTAGTCAACTTCTTTAATTAGTATGCGTTGTATTCAATATTTGAAACAGAATTAACGTAGTAAAGTTGAGTAACACAAATGCTAGTTTAAGCGATTTTCGTATAAATATAGGAAATGAAATAAATTGTCAATGCTTATACAAATTCAATTATTGGAACTCAAAAGAAACATTATTAACAATAAAAATCTATTTGAAACAGAAGCGACGCCATTTCGGTTGCCAATTAGTCGGTAACTTAAATTTTTATAAAAGGGAAGAAACAAATATTCTCGGTTTAGGTACGTTTATTGCACTGTACCTTTCGAAAATTCACATGTTTCAACAAATCTCAATATTCTTATATATATAACTAATAATGAATCATTTGCAAATCAAGTTTTGTCACCTAATCAAGTGTTCCCGATCAATTATCAATTGTCGGGGCTTACGCCTTTCAATTCCACCCGCGCGACTTCAACTCGGGTTCTCGGTCGGCCGGGAGGTGTGCACCTTATTCAAAGATCGTATCAATTATACAAGGGGTTCCACTTTCGGATAATAATCGGCAATCAAGTTTTACTCATATTCTCCGCCTCCCGATTTCAAACTAAAATGAATTGAAATGCGCGCGCTCAATCAAGATGTTTTGAAAATTATTTGATCGTGCGAGGATGTTCGTATCGAGTTTCGACTCATTTTTTCGAATTATTTTAATGTTTTTGTTTTTAGGAAAAACATATGTGAACAATCCCTTGCCTAAGAAGCCTGATGGGAGCAAGACCTAGTTGGATATATCGTTATCATTGTGCTATGATGAGATTAGATGCTCACGAGTGATTGTCCTCCTCGTTAAATTTTGGGTTTGACTTTGGAATGAATTAAATATTGCGTATTTCTTATCGTAAACCTGTTGTATTGGTTTGTTTAATATACAAAGATGTAGCAGGACTACGCTTTGGGATTGGTTTATTTACGTTGTCGGGCTTGGCTCCGCGCAACATAACATTTAGTGCTTTCAAAGACTTACTCAAGTATAACCGATACACACGAGTTGTTATGATATTTGATTTTAGCCTAGTCCTATTATTAGGGCGGCGATAACGCCTTCGATCGTTAACTTCAGCTGCGACCATACCTAATATTCTCGAATTAGAGAATTATTAAGTAATGGTGATTGGGGCGTTACGATTGACTATAACAACCCGACCCTAAACCACATTGTTTATTTTATTAATTACAAGATTTATATAATTGAGCGCGTGCACTTCAATTCGATATTTTATATTTAAATTATTTTTATATATATGTTATGCAACTAAGGCGACAAAGTGGCCCTAATAAAAATCTCATAATAATGATTATAATTTACGTATATGTTTAAAAGAGAAAATTTAAAAATTTACATAAGATGGTATATAATTATAAGGTCGCTAACATTATATTTCAAGCAAACCGTTACAATTATAATTTGTAAACATTATTATTAAAATAAAAATAAAAAATAATAATAATAATAGTAATGAAAGGAAAAAAATAAAAAAATAAAAAATAAAAATAAATTAATCAGATTTTTTAAAGAAAAAATCCAGAAATGGATTTGTCTGAAATTTTTACAAAAAAAAAAAAAATTTAGAGAAGAGAAGTCGGGCAATTTCAGTTTCCAATTCGCTCAACTCTGTTCCCCTCTTCGCTGGCTCTGCTCGCCTGCTTCTCCCCTCCCCCTCGCTGCTGTTGCCTCCTCCGGCCACCAGCACGACCGACGCCGGCTGGAAGACCGGCGCCGGCCATCCAACGTCTCTCCCTATCGCTCGCTCTCCCTCTGTGGCGCTCTCGCTCTCTCTCCTCTCTCTCTCGCGGTGCGCTGCCTGTCCCCTGCCGCGGCCCACCTATCGACCACCCACCAGCCGCAGCGGCCGCCGGATCTAGTCGCCATCCCCTGCCCAGTGGTCGCCGGTGCAGCCGCCACGCACCACCACTCCACCTTCCTCTTGGCTTCCACCCCTTGATTTTGAAGGTAAAACCCTAAAACTCAGATTTGCATACTTTAATATTTACTTAGTCATGGCAATTGTAAATTGAATTATCTGATTTAGAAATATGGTTGTTGGGTGAATTTAAAGATTGATTGGAAAATTCGAATTGGTGTGGATGATTGAGGATTGGTATTTTGATGGATTGATTGTTAATGAATGTAAATAAATGTAATTTTTTTGGGAAATTATGAATTAGTGAACGAGATTGGGGATATTTTATTATAGAATTGAGTAAGTTGATGGATTTGTTATATTTTGGAAATGGTTATATTGAGTAAACGAAGTGGAATGTGTATGTAGAAGTTGAAATTAGATAATTTGTAAGTGTAGAAATGTGAGAAAAATTTGAGCTTTTAAGTATACCTAATTATGGTTGTGAATGTGAATTTTGTCGAGGGAATAATGTTCATCACATTAAAATGGTGTATGCATGAATTTTGAGTAATTCGGTAAATTGTGAAACCTTCCTATGAAAAGACATATGGTGGATTAATTAATTACTTAATTAGGGGTTTTGAATGCAATGAAGGGAGAAGTAAGGAATAAACTAGGAATAAGTGTTTGAACATGTATATATATATATATACCATTTTCAATCCAAGTCTTACATCAAAATCATTGATTATCTAATTAGCCTAGTCAACTTCTTTAATTAGTATGTGTTGTATTCAATATTTGAAATGGAATTAACACAAGTAAAGTTGAGAGTAACACAAACGCTAGTTTAACCGATTTTCGTATAAATATAGGAAATGAAATAAATTGTCAATGCTTATACAAATTCAATTATTGGAACTCAAAAGAAACATTATTAACAACAAAAATCTATTTGAAACAGAGCCGACGCCATTTCGGTTGCCGATAACTTAAATTTTTATAAAAGGGGAGAAACAAATATTCACAGTTCGAGTACGTTCATTGCCCGAACCTTTCGAAAATTCACATGTTTCAGCAAATCTCAATATTCTTATATATTTAACTAATAATGAATCATTTGCAAATCAAGTTTTGTCACCTAATCAAGTGGTCCCCGATCAATTATCAATTATCGGGGCTTACGCCTTTCAATTCCACCCGCGCGGCTTCAACTCGGGTTCTCGGTCGGCTCGGGAGGTGTGCACCTTATTTAAAGATCGTATCAATTATACAAGAGGGTTCTAGTTTTAGATAATAACCAGGCAATCAAGTTTTACTCATATTCTCTACTCCCCGATTTCAAACTAAAATGAATTGAAATGCGCGCTTAATCAAGATGTTTTGAAAATTATTTGACTCGTGCGAGGATGTTCGTACTGAGTTTCAACTCATTTTTTCGAATTATTTTAATGTTTTTATTTTTAGGAAAAGCATATGTAAACAGTTCCTTGCCTAAGAAGCCCGATGGGAGCAAGACCTAACTGGATATGTGTTATCATTGTGCTATGATGGGATTAGATGCTCACAGTGATTCTCCTCCTTGTTAAATTTTGGGTTTGACTTTAAAATGTAATTAAATATTGCGTATTTCTCATCGTAGACTGTTGTATTGGTTTGTTTAATATACAAAGATGTAGCAGGACTCTCTTTGGGCTTTGAAGAGCTCCTCAAGTTTGGGCCAAGACAGATGCTCAGTCGCACAGCCGCCCGAAATGGCAAAGCCCTTTGCCTCTCCATGGCATTGCTTAGACCCTTCTCCACCTTTTCAGCCACCGCCTCCGCCACCACTGCGCCGCCGGGATCTCCTCCCGCTACCTCCGCTATAGCCAACCTCATCCTCACTACCTCCGACCCCCGAACCCTCTCCGAAACCCTTCTTGAATACCACTGGTCAGAACCCCTCGTCAACTCCACCCTTAAGCGCCTCTGGAACCACGCCCCCAAAGCCCTCGAGTTCTTCAACATCCTCGACCATCACCGCCATTACTCCCACTCTCTCTCCTCCTTCGACCTTGCCATCGATCTCGCCGCCCGCCTTCGCGACTTCAACTGCCTCTGGTTCTTCGTCGACCGCCTCCAATCTCGCCGCCTAGGCCCCACCCCCAAGACCTTCGCCATCATCATTGAAAGGTACGTTGCTGCTGGAAAACCCGATAGAGCTGTTAAGATTTTTTTGTCTATGCATAAACATGGCTGCCCACAAGATTTGAATTCCTTCAATACCCTTCTTGATATACTTTGCAAATCGAAGAGGGTCGACAAGGCCTATAATTTGTTGAAGATTTTTAGGGGAAATTTAGGACTGATGTTGTTAGTTATAATATAATTGCAAATGGGTGGTGCTTGATTAAAAGGACTCCTAAGGCATTGGAGGTGTTGAAGGAGATGGTGGAGAGGGGGTTGAGTCCTACTTTAAGTAGTTATAATGTTATGTTGAAAGGGTATTTCCGAGCTGGGCAAACGGGTGCAGCGTGGCGGTTCTTTTTGGAGATGAAGAGGAGGAAGTGTGAGATTGATGTGGTTACCTATACTACTTTGATTCATGGGTTTGGGGTTGCAGGGGATGTTGCTAAGGCGAGGAGATTGTTCGATGAGATGGTTCAAGAAGGGGTGCTTCCTAATGTCGCGACTTATAATGCTTTGATCCAAGTTTTGTGTAAGAAGGAAATTGTGCAGAGTGCCATAGTTGTGTTTAAGGAGATGCTTGGGAAGGGGTATGTGCCTAATGCAATGACGTATAATTCATTGATTAGAGGGTTATGTCATGTAGGGGAGATGGATCAGGCAAGTGAGTATCTGGGGTTAATGAGGAATGACAGGTGTGAGCCAAATGTTCAGACTTATAATATCTTGATTCGGTACTATTGTGATGCAGGAGAGATTGAGAAGGCTTTAGGTGTATTCAATAATATGGGGTCTGGGGGTGCTTGCCCAATTTGGATACATATAATATCTTAATAAATTCGATGTTTGTGAGGCAAAAATCGGAGGACTTGGTGGTTGCTGGTAGGTTGTTGGTTGAGATGGTAGATAGAGGATTTCTTCCAACAAAGTTCACTTTCAACCGTGTTCTGAATGGGCTTTTGGTAACCGGCAACCAACCTTTTGCAAGAGAGATTCTAAGGTTACTGAGTGGATGTGGGTTCCTTCCTCAGAACTTTAGATTATGAAAGTACAGTGAATGAAAAGTTTTCCCTGGGTGCACAATAGTGGCAGCTCTATGGAGCAGAATGGCCTTGAATCAGGCTGAGGTTGTTAATGTAATCTGCTGTGAGGTGTACAGAGCCGGTGGCTTCTTAGGAAGTTATTGGTGCATATATTGGCCAAAGCTCTGCCAATTACCATTATGATGGCCCACCACGATGCATTTGTCCTACTGAGAAAGCATGACAAGAGATTTGTCGTCCAATAGTTCGTGTCAAGTGGCAAGGAATTGAGTACCTAGTTTGTCTTTTAATATATTCTATTATTTGAATCCACCGGCTAAGGGAACAAAATAAAAATGTAGCTCTGGAGTGTGGAATTTTTTTTTTTATAAATTTTTGGCCAATAATTTTGGACTGAGCAATGAGTTTGATTTGAAGGGCAATTTGAATTGATGACTTAAAATTCCCACCATAATTTTTATATGATTAGATTCCATAATTGAGGGCTACTGAAGTGTGAACTTTGCATTGGCAAGAGAATAATTACGTGTAGAATAAATTTTATATTCTAATTTTGATCGTTTGTTTAAAATTTTAATTGAGATGGTTGTTAACTTTTGGAAGAATACTTCAAAAAAAAAAAGAAATACAAATAAAAATGCTCCACAAAATGAGAAAAACCAACTTTTCATATATGATGATGATCATAAACCAATAGACAAAGCAACATTATTGTATTTAATATGAAGGAGAAAACCTACTGAAAAAAAAGCCCTAATTAAACTAGACTTGTCTTTTGACTATGATGGTTATAACCACCCCTACAGAATCAATGTACATAATTCCTGAACTATGTAACACTGTAAAAACCAACCATCTACTTGCTGGCTGTCTCATGGTTTTCCTCTCAATCTGTTCTTGGAAGCTTGAAAACTCCCTTGACTTTGTGCTTTGTTTACCAGATCAAATGCTGTGAAGGATTGTGGCTGCAGCTCGACCTCAATGTCTTCCCCATTCACCTTAGCTTCGATGGAACTCGTTTGTGGTACCACCTAATAATACATAGAATGTGCACAATACAAACCATTAGGAAACAAAATCATGCAGTGAATAGAAGGCAACGATATTGATATTTACCTTGTTAGGATTGTCAAATGTGTTATCGTATTGCAGATCATCAGCGGTGAGAATGGTTTGCTTTGTAGGTTGTATTGACTTTAGATTAACTCCTTTGAAAGACATATTCAGCTTTACAGTCGTGTTCTGGTAGTTCACTACCTGAGTTTGACAAGAATCATCTTTGTTAATACTGTAAGTGTCCGGAAGACTAATCTAAAATGAGTTGATAAAAGAGTAAGAAAGGAATAGAAGTGGTGGCTATAGTGGTTACCTTAATTGTTATGTAATTCTTTTTCTCCTTCTGGTCCATCCAACTTATAGCAGAGGCATAAACGCGAGCATTTGAAGGCGTTTGGAGTTGAGATTTCAACAGCAAAGCACCACCTGATTCTTTGAAGAAGGTCTGGACCCAATAGCTTGCAATTCCATACACTTGGTGTGAATTGAAAACGATTGCGTCTGGACTCCATTTTCTATCATTAGCGTTCACAAAAAGTGGGGCGTAGCTAACCATTTCAACTACATCACTGCATTCATATTCATGAAAAAAGTTATCCGTTAATCATAAATATAGATGAACTCTATCAGGCAAAATTAACTCAAAACAGATTATAAATAAATCCTAGTATCTGGTATTTGAATAGAACATGCCTGTTCTTCTCCAATGACAGCAAGAAAGCAGCTTCAGCCAATGCACCCCGAAAGTCCCATTGCCAACTTTGTCTCTGGGATCCGTCACAGCATATTCGCTGACAAAAGCCTACAGGATTGTTTACAGTCGTTATAAATCCAAGATTCTGGTATTAGAACCCCGACGAGTTTATCAGATGAAAATAGCTGATAGTCTGACACTGACATGATCAATCAGAAAAAGCTTATGTAAAATACGATTAGGCTAGCCTAGCATAGTCGATGATTTAGCATGATGTATACCTTTGGCGCTTTAGGATTGTCCCGGGATGCCTTCTCAAACAGTTGAGTGTTATCAAGCATGCCCTGAGCACTTGTGTAGTTCTGAGTATTCAACGCGAATGCACTTTTAGTTTCTGTTTCCAAATGTTTATATATATATATATATATATATATAATGCTGAAAAATTCTTAGCATAATATAACAATGGCTGAAGAAATTATAATTACATGATAATCATATAAATCAGCAGGGTGATCCAAGGGCTGTTTTGATCCATCACAATTGGAGATGGCTTTGATATCTGGATAGGCCTTCTTTAGTGCCTTGTAAAATTTGAGATAATTTCCTGTGCAACAACAAAAATAACGGAAAATAAATATTAGAATTGTTTTCTCCTTTGAAGTATGTTGAATAAGTTTGGTATGAAGTGTGAGTGCATATACCTCTATAGGTCCTAAACCCGCAATTCTCATTTCCGATGGCAATATACTTGAGTTTAAAAGGTTCTGGATGTCCCAATTTTGCTCGGAGTGAACCCCATGTTGAATTGTGGCTACCTCTAGCAAACTCAATGCTATCGAGCATTTCCTGGTTTCATCAGGTCAATATTTAGTTAGAAAGAGTGGTGAGGTTGTCATTTGAAGTATTTGTCAAGAAAATCTGATGAATACTGGTAAATAGCAGAGCCAATTTGGTTGTGTCAAAACCTCTGCTAATTAAGTACATGTTTGAATACATCAAGGTACATTGTATGACACACTGAATGAAATGGCACATACTTGCACAAAAGGCCCGATCAGAGGGGTATCAACTTGCTCGGCGAGACTTTCTCCTGCAATAATATAACAGGACACATAAAAATCATAGTGTCATGTTGAGAGGATTAAAACAATGAAAATTATCGAAAACGTTCATGTTTACTAACCGCTGTTAATGACCCACACCGGCTCTGCTCCAAGGTCCTCTGCTAGCTGCAATTCACAGTAAATGAAAACAGAATCAATCATACATATATACTTTTCCTAAAAGTTTTCATTTGTATATTTATGTATGTACTTATGACATATACTTATCTCATGATGATACATACTTGAAGATATTCAAGGTAACCAAGCCCATCATCGGACCAATAATTCCAGACATCACCTCGATGTCCTGGCCTCTCTTCCCAAGGGCCAACACTTTCCTTCCACCGAAATGCATTGCTTAGCCAGTTCCCCTCAACATAGCACCCTCCTGCAATGTAAGTATTTACATATGATTGGTCACTATATATGTAGACTTACTCATACGAGCTGTCAGAGAGACTGTTTCCGAAACTAATGCTAGTCTTTAAAAAAAACAGTATAATGTCATCTCTATGTACCGGGAAATCTAAGGAATCGAGGTTTCAAATTGAGAAGCATCTCCATCAGATCAGTCCGGAATCCATGACCCTGCATGAAACCAATATCAGAGATTCAAAATTATTAAGATTATGGAAATAAAACTTCAAATGTAATTACTTATTTAATTGATCAATTGGAAAATGGGGGAAATTTTATTTGGATTGTTCACCTTGTAGGTATCCGTAGGCATAGCTGAAACTTGATCGAGCCATATGGTTCCGGTTTGGCTTGTGGTGAACTGAAGCCTTGAGTTTGGATTTGAGGCTGTGGCTTGTAATCTAACCTCCATTCTTGTCCAGTTCTGAACACTTTCTGCTTGAGCACTGCAATTACAATAATTAACACCCCGAAAATGAACCATGATCTTGTGTTACCATAACTAAGAAAAAGAAAAAAATAACGAAAAGCAACGACAAACTTACGTTATGTGACTGAAAGCTAGCACATCTGTACCATCTGCAGTGACAAATGACAGAATAGCATCAAGTGGTCCGGAGGATCGAATGTGGAACACAATTCTGTAGGTCTTCCCTTCTTCAATATTCTGCAAATTATCAAAGACTTAAGCATTTTGTATACTTAAAGAGTTTTTAAAAAATGGATTGATAGTTTGGCTTGTTAATTGTTTTGTTGATTACCATGCCCCAATAGCCAGGGTTGTAGATTCCAACTCCTCCGGGAGGGCAAGTAGTTGTGCCGCAATGTATGTCCATTCGAAGGGCAACCGGATTGGTTTTGAAGCACGATGACATGTCAGTTGTTATGGAAATCACAGATTCATCTCCGATCATTCCCCAAGGAGTAATCATTGAGGGTTTATGGTAGCCTCCGGCTTCAAACCCTGTATTGCTTACAAGCTCGGCCCATAAACCACCGGCACCTGCGTGGTTAATCTCCTACAGTAACATAGAATGTACATTATGTTACTGTGTATATACAAACTGTGTATAAAATGAAAGTATATACTTTCAAGTATATGATATGTCAATTTTAAACAACATAACCGACAAACATATTACACACAACGCACATGTGCACACATAAAAAGATCAGTACATAAGACGTTACCTCGAAAAAAATGCCAAAGAAGTTCTTAGGGATGGGACGGCCAGAAGAAGCATCCACATAGAGAGTGGTCTTGCCCGCGTCATGGTCTGTGAGATTTTGATGGTCATCAGCAGTGCAAACTTGAGACAAAATTACTGCCCCCAGTAAAAACCAAAGCACAATATCATGGTAATCAGGATTTCTCCAACCCATTGTGCCTTTTCACCAAAGCTGCTTTCTCAACCTACACTCACAGGAAGAGAAATTTTAGTTAATTACATAATTAATTACACGTCTAATGAGAAATAAAATGAAGGAAAAAAGGGTAAAAAAAAATAAAATGAAGGTAAATGTGGGGTGGCTTGCGTATGAATTTATAGGAGGTAGCTAGATATTTGGGGGGCTCTAAAATGTTAGGTGCCTTGTGAATATTAGGTGGCTTTCAGATTCTGATGTACTGGTGTGATGGTACTCGTACCTGATCGATATAATCAGAAGAAAAAACGAAAAAGAAAGGGGAAAGAGAATATAAATGAGAGTTAAAAGTGCAGGATTTTGTGTTCTATATGCGGATTTTGTGGCGGAAACAAGCAGTAGACAATCGATCATGAAAGTAAATAATGCTGGATCTAAGAAATGAAGCTGGACCCCAAAAACATATCGACAAATGATTAATTGAATAAGAACAAAAGATATGAGTTCAAGAAAAGTAAGGTGACCACTGCTGTGATGACTCCCATAATAATAAAGAGAGTGTCCTATCTAAGAATAAGATCGGGAAAGTCACTCTCACTATTGATAACAGCTCGTAAAGACTAATTGAGTATAAATTAGTTTTACGATGACCGATGGGTATTATATAATCAATCTTGATGCAAATTCGAGCTAACAAAATGCATCGAAAATGTCATTGAGTGAGGAAGGTTTCATGTGTTTACCTGCGAAAGAAGTGAATGAGGTTGAATACAAAGAGAAGAGAATTGTGTATGTTTTGCAAATAGTTGTGGGTTGATATGGCATCCCCGGGGGTATTTATAACAATTTTAATCATCTCTTCTTTTTTTTTATCGTATTTGTAAATATATTTTTTTATAAATATTTGTAAATATTATTTTTGGATAAAAGATATGAAATATTTAGTGGATAATATATTTAGTTTATATTTTGTTGATAATGATGTTATTATGAAAATTATTAGTGCTATCAATATTATATAAGAAATTTGTTATCATGTGCGTGACATTCTACTTGACCACACTGTATAATTTTCGATATAATTGGGATAATGACATCAACACATGGTAAGCACGTAATAGGAGTTTATCATTTTTTTATCAAGAAATTAATAGGATTTAGTTATTAATAGAATAAAAAAATACTAAACAAGTAACAGACTTAATTTTCGTATCATCCATTTTATGATTAGGTTAACAAGAAAATACAAAAGTGGAAAAAAAAATTAGGAACTTTTGAATTCGTCATTTTTAGAAGGATAAATAATTAGGGATGCAAAATCACTCATTAGCTGTTATTTTTCCTTTTCCACTCAACCCTATCCTATCCATGTCAATTTATGTTTTCAAAAAAATTCCATAAATGTATGCATATAATTCATCTATATACATTAACTTTTTTAAAAAAATATCAAATCTATATCCATAAAATTTTTAACTCCTGTTCGGAAAATTAAGTTGCTTGAGTAATGGATAGCTATTTGTGTAATCGATAGTCGTTTATGTAGCTAATAGCAGTTAGATTTTACCTTAACGGATAGCTGTTCAACTAAACGGTTGAATAAATTATCGATTGAGTTAGTTGATTATTATAAATTGACGTAAAATAATATAGATAACTTGCCAAATATAAATTAATAAAGGGATGTCTACTTTTAAATATGAAAAGTTAATATTCTTAAATTTTCAAAAACACTACTTAAAACGCTATAAGGTATTGTAAAACCTAATTAAAACACTCACTTCATCGAACGTCATTGTCGAATAGGGCCTTAGTGGTTCCATCATAATGAAGTCCCGAGTACACTAAACTTTTATCCACTTATCCTTATCATCTTGTTAGTTATACGTAACGGATATTTTCCATAGATATATAATATAAAATTTATTCTTAGATAACAAATATTAATAAATTTTTTAATTAAAATATTAATGAAATTTTAATTTCGAGATAAGAAAATAAGGTCTTTAACTTTTGAAGTTTCATATTTGACGGATCCCATACTCATATCATAATTGCATTATATATAGTTTGGTACCTCATTTGAACTACACGAAAATATAATCGAGCAGTAGATGAAATTATGGGTCATCTTCATGAGTTGGTCCTACAAAGGAAAAAGTCAAAAGAAAGAAACAAAAAAATTATTCTCGTTAGGTATGGAAATAAAACCATTACTATTGTAGTACATCAATTGCTACATTTTGTCGGGGGATAAAAAAAGTTCAAAATAACTTTTGGTATATTATACACATACATATATGCATGTATGTATATAATTACATCCATAATTATTATAATTATGATTATTTTAATGAAAATTTAATATATAGAAGAGATCAATCTTTACGTCGTAGTATCAAATTTATAATGTGATACGATATAATCGTTATATTAAGATACTGTAGTTGCCAATGATTACAACATATTACTTTCGCATGTAGCAACACTGTCTTTAAATTATAGAGGTATATATTACATATCATCAACTAAGTACTACTATTTAAAAGAAATAAGAACTTTTTTGATCCAATGACACATGTCTGAAATGTATGTCATCACTTATAAAGAAGCTAGATATGTTGATTTTTACTGGTAACTTGATCACTCTGCTAAAGTACGGACATAAAATTAACAATTAAAGATAAGTTATCATTTAAAATAAACTTGAAATAGACCGATATTCGTTTAATTTTAGACCGATTCAAAGTAATTATCGAACAACATTTCGTAACAAAATAAGTAATAAAGGCAACTAATTCAATACATTTGTTTAATTTCAGTAAAAATTAATAATTTACATAGATCGATATTCGTGAAAATGTTTAACAAAGTTAAATAATCCCATTTTTTTAATAAAAAGAGGCTCCATATTTTGTGGTTTACTTGCATGAATTGCATGCAAATCACTATCAAAGTTGAATCGTAGCTTATGCTGCGAAGTTTCGTCAAATGTAAAGGAAATTGGCCACATACAGCTGCCATTAAGGACCAATGCCATTGCCATTGCCATTGCCATTTGCCACCGACGAATAACTATCAATAGTGTTTTCTATCATGACAGCTAATATCAGCAAAATATATTGTACTCTTCACATCCACACATCGGTTTTCATGCAGATATAAATGTTCACAGACATAAGATTATCTATATTTGAATTTTTTAAAACCTTACAGAAACGGAATTCACAATAAAAATTATTGTTATTGTCGATATACGTTCGTGTGTTTGGTTCTTCTTAGTATTTATCATTTTAAAGTTTTTTCCCTCATATATTTATGTGAAATATGAAAGTATGCAACCCTCCTCGAATAACAAGGGGCCAATCAGTCTTTTCAATGTTACATATGAAATTAAAAGAAAAATATAATTGTACTATGCTATAATGCGTAAGTTATGTTGTATATGTATGTTTTGTGAATAAAACGGCTAGATGTACAACATTTAATTATTAAACACAATAATTTCACATGATTAATAAATAATATGAAATTATTTTCCCTTTTTGGGAACACAAGATAATCGTCCATAACAAAAGTTGCATTTCGTACCTCGATCTACATGTGATATAGCATGAATAAATAATTGTGATCTTGTCTCAAATCTCAATCGGGGTCCCAGCTCCCAAGAAGGAACCTAAATTATGTGATTGTCCTATCTATAATATACATAAAATAATAGTTAAACTAATTACTAAATTATAATCCTTAGAGTACAATGCATTGTATTATCAGATTATATCCCGTGGTTGGCTAAGAAATTGATTTTGATGAGTCAATTGGATGAGTTGGGGTATCTAATGAAATTTGGCAATGGTGATTGGAAGATTGTAAAAAGGGTATTTGTGATGGTTAAGGGTATAAAATCCGACTCTTTATACTATACCGGGGTGGTAATGACTTAGCTTTGGATGTTGGGTTTAACAATTCCAATAGGAATCTTTGGGATAAAGAACTTGGTTGAGGTTCTGCTGTAATGGGAATCAATGAGGATGACGGTGTGTTTGTTGGGTCTACAAACGGGTCATTGGGTGTTCCACATGAAGAATTGCAAGAACCCGACCGGGATAATGAAGAAAACGGCATGGTCAATGGAAGGTAAAACACAGAGGTACAAATTATTTATTCATTATGTTTTATTAACTAACGCCAGGTGAGCCGGCTTCCATGGTGAAAGTGCGCAAGAGGTTGATCATTACAAGTGGGAGTTGAAGTCGGGTGATAGTAATAACGGCATGAATTCGGTAAAGGAGCTAGTTCAAGGAAAAGGTAACGAAACGGTGAGGCGTTGCATGGCCTCGATGGGTCTCTCTCGCTGAAGGGGCCGAGTTTTCGGTGGGCTAGATGGATGCAACAAGGAGGTAAGCCATTAGTCTCCAAGTGGGAGATTGTTGGGATTATGGAGCCTAATGAGTAATTTGGGCTCAGAAAAATTGTGTTACGGGACAAAAACGACGAACACGGGCATTAGGCATCGAGCACAAGGCGTTTTGAGTTGGAAAACAAAGTGTGACTTTGGCAGCAGCCAACACGGGCTGGCCGTGTTGGCTGGCACGACCAGTGCCAGCTGCCCAAATCCTCGGGTGCTTTGTTTTGGCCGTTTTTCTTCAGTTTCTTGTGGGTGGTTAATGCGTGTTTAAGGCCTCTTAATGCTCGGTTAAAGGCTTGTAAATGTTGTAAGGTCCTTTTATGGCTATAAAATGAGTGTATCCTCCATTGTTGATATATAGAATAGCAAGAGAGAAAGGTGTAAGCTAGGGAGTGGTTGAGTGAAAAATCCTTTTAAAGTTATTCGGTATTCTAGTGCATCGTTCGTGGTTTTTTTCAATTTTGAGTTTTTCTACGTTAAAAGATCTTGTCTCCCAATTCTTATTTATTTTCTTTTGTCCAAAGTTACATTGTTTGTGAGCTCTGATTCTAATAATATTTAGTGCACTTATTTATTTTGATTGATTTACACGTCATGCATATCTTTATCAGTGTACTTTTTATAATGTCGTGGGATTTCTAAGGACTTTTTAACCAATGAATCCAATCATTATTGAACCTAGTGTCACATCAATATATTTTTTAAACGGATAATAAGATTGATTAGTTAGATAGTTGGACACTTATTTTCTTTAAAATAATATCTTATGTTCAAGTTTTAGCTTGTGAACGGAGAACATTCATAATGGGAGAATTGTACCTTTTTATAAACATACAATATAACGCTGACTCTGATAAATGGAGTTAAAAAGACAAAAAAAGAAAAGGGCATATTTTATAGTCCTTATACAAATTGATGTAGTAGAAAGGGCAAATTTTTAACCTGAATTATTATTAGAGTTTTCTGTATAGAACAAAAGCTCTGATAGGTCCAAATAATGCTCCTATTAGTTTGCTTACATAATTATACTTAACATGACCACTAGTTTTTTATGGGTCTTCTCTATTCACACGTTAACTCAATCAAAAATTTAAATTAATAATTAAAAAACTCAAAAGTTTCGACTTATTGAGAAGTCTCGTAGCAGAAGGCAGGTGCTCCAAATGCGACAATTGTCCTGCTTTAAACCATTATTTTCAGTCACAGAGTTCTTTTTTTTTTTTTCTCATACAATATATTTTCAAAATTTTGTAATCCTGTTATTTTGGTGGGAAGTCTATGTTGCCAGATTTTCAGGTGTTGTATATATACAGATGAACAGGCATATGCATAATACAGAATATCAATTTCTCATACAATTTCTGTTTCCCACAAATTTTTCTCTCTTTGTTTTCCTTCTCAAAGTATATATACTTATTTTATAGGTAATTTATCTCATGGATTTGGTGCTTAATTAAGAATACTGACTTATTGTCAATACAAATGCTGTGAAGGAGTATGGCTGCAGCTCCACATCGATGTATTTACCAAATATCGCAGCTTGAATTGGACTACTTTGTGGCTCCACCTGATTACATAGAACGTACACATAAGAAGTATTAGCAAAAATCGCATTTAATAATAATAAGTATTTTAACTGATGGTTGAAGGCTTAGCAAAGTTTGTAGTTGTTGCAATGCCCTGTTTGATATGTGGGGGATGGATGAGGCTCAAACTTAAAACCTCTCACTCGAAACGACTGTGATCTTATACTTAAGAATCATCTCAAGTACTAAAAGTTTATATTCATGGCTAAATAAGAAATATAAGACAGTTTTTCTGTGGCCAAAGATTTTTACAGAAGTATGACTTACTATATCTAGATCACCGCGGACCCTGTACAAGCGGGATCATTAATGAGAGTTGTTGTCCCGCATATCATATTAGAGTCGAGCTACTATTTGTCCATAAGGGGATAGAGTCCTCCCATCACAAATTTTCTCCATTTACAAAACTCAAACATGAGGTCGAAATCCATAAAGAGCTTTATAATCCAACAGTTTTTGTTAATTATTGTGAAATGAAATTGAAATTTACCTGATTAGGGTTACTAAATGAGTTTTGGGCATCCAAGTCGTTGGAGGTCATGGTGAATTGATCACCAAGATGTACAAATTTTGGATCAACTCCTTCCACAGCAATCGTGAATTTTACCGTTGCAAATTGGAAGTTGACCACCTATGCGGCAGTCATTTTTCATATCAGTTGAAAGCAACTGACTAAAAGAGCAACCAGTCCATTAAAGTAGCAAGCCAAAAGATGCATGATTATCACAATAATGTTGCGGAAAGCGGTGTGTTCCAGTAAGGCTAAGGTCAAGTTGTGGCAAAACGATAGATCAATCTATTATAGAGAATTTTTTCTTCGAATCCTAATTCATAGATCGATCTATATAGAGAATGTTTTCTTTGAATCCTAATGAATAATGAATCGAAAAAAGGTGAGTAAGAGTTTACTGAGTGTGTGTTAGCTTACATACATACCTTAACTGTGATGTAATTCTTTTTGTCCCTGTGGTCTGGAACACTGATTGCAGTGGCATAGACACTTTGTGTATGGGAGTGGAGACGAGAATTCAACAACAAAGCACCACTGGATTGTTTGAAGAAGGTTTGAACCCAATAGCTTGGAGTTCCATACAATTGGTTTGAGTTGAAAAATATTGCATCTGGGTTCCATCTTCTGTCATTCACATTCGCATATAGCGGGGCATAGCTAACCATTCCCACTACATCACTGCATTCATGTTCATCAGAAACATACCCGTTAAACTAAATCTGTCCAAAATACATACGTACTGATGCATTTTTATGTAATCGGTCTCTTTCCTTGCAGGGGAAATATTGTCTATGTTCGAATTATATCCCAAACCCTACTCAGAGAGGGTCCATATTGGATATTGGATTAGTGGAAGAATTAACATGCCTGTTTCTCTCCAATGAAAGCAAGAAAGCAGCTTCAGCCAATGCAGCCCCAAAAGTTCCATTGGCAACTTCCCATCTAGGTCGGGTCACGGCATATTCGCTCACAAATGCCACAGCAGCCTGTAACAGTGTTCGAATTCATAGTGATATAATGAATCCTAGTTCCCAAAGGTGATAGGAAAAAATGTAAAACCTAGGTGCTAGTTTATACCTTTGGCTCGCCGGGATTACTCCGGGGCGCATTATCAAAACGGTGAGCGAGATCAAGCATCCCATGAATGTTTGTGTAGTTCTGAAAATTCAACAAAAATGCACCTTATACTAACTAATTTTCCACCTTAAAGTGCGTATTTATATAAATATATGTGCAAAGTACTAAAAAATATCTAAGAAAAACCAATAAAAATGTAGAAGACATAATTACATGATAATCATATAAATCAGCAGGGTGATCTAAGGGCACTTTTGACCCGTCACAGTTGGAAATGGCTTGCATATCTGGGTAGGCTTGTTTTAGGGCTTTGTAGAACTTGAGATAATTTCCTGTCAGATGACAACAATAATGGAAAATAAATAAGTGAATACAGTAAATATTTATTTTCTTCTAATGTCTTGGTGGTAAATGTGGATGCATACCTATGTAGGTTAATCGCCCACAATTCTCATTTCCAATGGCAACATAGTTGAGATTGAAAGGTGCCGGATGTCCCAATTTTGCGCGGAGAGAACCCCAATGAGAATGGGTGCTGCCTCGGGCAAACTCAATGCTATCGAGCATTTCCTGCTTACAGCAATGGTTTGATGTTTAATCCGTAAGTTCATTATGTATCTTGATATGACAAATGAGTAAGTTGTTAAGACGGACAGTTAAAGAAAGATTTCATGGATGCTAGCTTCATATTTTATCGTCGAGTATGAATCTGTTCTCATGTCTTTGCTGTATGATAATTAGGTACATGCTAGTTTTATCGACATGTCATAGGACATACTGATTGCATATACACGTACTTGCACAAAAGGATCAATTAGAGATGTATCGACTTCATCTCTGAGACCTTGTCCTGCAATTATAAACACACATTAATAATTATAAACACACATTAATTAAAATGAAAAAGAAAACAGATGAATTCATGAAGAGTATAATGTTAAGGGGATTAAAAAGAAAAAATTTATAGCTGATGATTTACAAACCACTATTAACAACCCACACTGGCTCCGCTCCAAGGTCCTCTGCCAGCTGCAATTCACAGTGAATGCGAAAATAGTTTAATCAACTTCTGTATACTGCTCAAATTTTGATTTTGTTTTTTAATGTATATGTAATCATATTCATGTATATAGCATATATTTTCATGTCCATATAGCATATATTTTCAAATGACATGAAGATGAAATTAAGAATACTTGAAGATATTCAAGGTAACCAAGTCCATCGTCGCTCCAGTAACCCCAGACATCACCAAGATGGCCTGGCCTCTCCTCCCAAGGCCCTATTGTTTCCTTCCATCGAAACGCATTACTTAACCAGTCCCCCTCAACATAGCACCCCCTGCAATACCAACAGTGTAATTAAGCATCCATCGTAAATTTCTATTCACACTGTAAATTTTGGTTTATTCATCTTGACAAACGATATCTACCCAAAAAAATGTGGGTCTCTCGAAATCCACTTCTCTACTTGCAAGGGTGGTAATGCTGCCTACATCTAAATGGTGATCCCGGAAAGGTGGGACCCGAATATATGCTATACGTTGTTGTTGACTCGGGTTTAGGATGACTATGATGTTTGCAGTCTCGTGCATTTCATAAGAATTGTCCAAGAGTCTGTTTTAGTAAATAATACATACGAGGGTGTTGTAATTTTATGTCTACTAGTAAATCATACCGGGAAATCTTAGAAATCGAGGATTCAACTTGAAAAGCATCTCCATCAAATCTGTTCGGAAGCCATGGCCCTGCAGGAAATTAAGGCTGATATGTAAGATTATGTGAATCCAAAGCTCACTAATACAAATGCTAATTAATCTAAAAAATAGAGGCATAAAGGAAAATATGCTACTGTGTTTTGTCCACCTTGTAAGTGTCAGTAGGCATAGCTGAGACTTGATCGAGCCATATGGTTCCGTTTTGAGTTGTGGTGAACTGAAGCCTACAATTTGCGTTTGATCCTGTAGCTTGCAACGTAACCTCCATTTTTGTCCAATTCATTACTTGTTCTGCTTCTGCTCTGCCAATTATGATGGCCGAAACATCCAAACAAAATAACTATAAAACATGATTTTGTCGTCATAATAATTCATAATATACGTATGAGAGTATATATTCTTGAAAGTATGATACACTTACACGACATTAGTAAAAGCTAGCACATTTAAACCATTTTCATGGACGACAAAGGACACCACAGCATCAAGTGCTCCAGAGGATCGAACATAGAAAACAACTTTATACGACTTCCCTTCTTCAATATTCTGCAATAATATCAAAAGCTTTTGAGGAATTGGGCGAGGGAAGAGGCTAAGAGAACCCTTCTAGTTAAATGGTCGGATTTGAACCCTTTAAACATTGGCAGATGATCGATACTTTACCACTTGTTCAAAGGCATTTCCTCGAAGACATTATCAGTACGTATTGAAAAATGTGGGTTAATTTTGGTGCTAATAATTTTGGTAATTACCATGCCCCAATATCCAGGGTTGTAGATTCCAACTCCTCCAGGAGGGCAAGTTGTTGTATGACATTTTATGTCCATTCTAAGGGCGACCGGATTGTTTTTGAAGCAAGATGACAGCTCTGTTGTTATGAAAATTTCATCTTCGTTCCCGATCATACCCCATGGATTAATCATTGAGGGTTCATGGCGACCTCCAGCTTCAAATCCTGCAATTTGTTTATTTTTTCCAAGTCGTGCAAAGAAGACATAAATTTCAACGCACAAGAGATTTGACCCTGAGTACGTATTTAATATAGTAACTTTTAAAGACTTTACTAGTTAAATTAACTCGATTATACCTACTTAAAAGCTAATGTACACGTCTTTCATGTGATTTTATAATTAAAAATATTTGTTTCAGTCACACTTCATTCTGTCAAATTCAATGTTTTTAATAAATAGTTAATGTTTTGATTGGAATTTTGAATACTTAATTTGACAATGCAGTTTGAGAGATAAATCAAAAGTTAATAAGACAGACCTCTATTGCTTACAAGCTCTGCCCACAAACCACCAGCTCCTGCATGATTAATTTCCTGCAATGACAAAATAAGAAAATAGAAATATGAGTTACATCTTCAATTCAGACCCAACCAAAAAAAAAACACAGGTGCTAAACATAAATACGAATTCGGATAATTGGATCCTCTACAATTGAAACGGAATTATAGTTAGTCCTCCCTCGGGAATTTTCAACTGTTGGATAAGGGAAGTACGAGAGCTACAAAAACACCGTCTCACTCCTAACTATAGAGAATCCAAATCCCGGACATATGTAAGTACACAAACTGAGGTCATATAATACATTACCTCAAAGAAAATGCCAAAGAAATTTTTGGGAATGTGATGGCCATGAGAAGAAACATTCACATGAAGAGTTGCTTTCTCATCATTCTTTGCTTCTTGAAATTCTGTGAGATGAACATGACGAGGATGATGATGATGACTACGACGACGATGATGATCAGCAATGCAAGACTGGGAGAGAATTAGTGCCCACAATAAGAACCAAAGAACAAAATCATCATAAGTAGGCTTCCTCCAAATCATTATGGTCCTTTTGGGGACCTTTAATCTTTCACCAAATGAGTTCCTCTCAACCTACACCCACAAAAAGGGAACTTTTATTAGTCATCATTTAGGGCCAAATTGATTGAATATTTCACATTTTTTATACAAAAATTAGTAAAATTTAAAGGGTATCCTCTAAAATCGTTATCTCTTATAAGTATTATGTACATATTTTACTCCAGATTCGACAAATCAATTAACTATATGTGCATAAATACCAACAAAGCAAATTAGTAAAAGTTAAGAAAAGCAAGAATGATCATTATAACACTCATGAAAATCGATATTGTCTAAAGAGAAGACGAGAAGAGTCAAATATATGGAATTTTACAACCCCATTATAAATTCGTAACATAATATGAGTTTGCTTACTTACTATTGTGCATAATCATAAGGTAAATTCAAGCTAACAAAAATGCATTCCAAATCTTGTCTAGTGATGAGGATCATTTATGTGAGTGTGTATGTATGTATAACTTAATACTACTACTAAAATAAACATAAAGTAAATTCAAGAAAACAAATAAAACCCCAAAAAATTCAAGAAAATATGTTTACCCTTGAAGAAATTGAATAAAAATGTGGATGAATATGAAGAAAAGAAGGGTTGAAGATGCGAATGAGAGCCTGAATGTGTGGTGAAGGGAAATGTGTATGTGTTGCAATTTGTAATAGTTAGTCAATTAATGGTTACTACACAGAAAAGGAGGGTATTTATGACAAATTTAGTCACAATTTTTTTTTCTCTACATTGAATTTTTTTAATTTATTTTAAATGTTGGATTAATTTGTTGATAATATCATTATGCAAATTATGTATTCATGGCAGAAATATAACCAGGGAGGAATTCCAACCCATGTCAATTTATGCACTAATTAAAAATGTTTCCATATTTGTATGCTTTTATATTCATCCATCTATTTTCAAGCCTACAAAAGGAAGACCTGAAAAAATAGACTTTTAAAATTATATCTATGAATGTAATAGTTTTTTTTCCCTTAAGTTTAGATTTAACCTTCTCACCAAAACCAGACTTAACCTTCTCACCAAAACCAGTATACAGAGTAATAGTTTTTTTTTTTTTGGGTCAGGTAATGTAACATTGGTCGCCATCAATATTATTATTTTTGAACGATTATCACATTATTAGATTTTTTTTTTGGTCTGAAAGAATATTAATGACAATACAATATAATGAGAGAGGAGAGAATCGAGTCTCGGATCAAATGTATCCATAATCTCAATCTTAAATCACGTTATTAGATACATATGCATAAACATAATGAATAGTATACAAGACAACTCTATATTATATTTCGAGGATTTCTTTATCATTTTTTGCCTTAAGTAAGGATAACTCATCTCACATATGTTAACTTAATCATGAAATTATTTATTCCTACTCTACCCAAAAATAAATAAAAAAATCAACCATTATCCCCTAGAAATAGTCACCATAATATTATATAGGGGATAGATTTCATATATTATTTTTGGATGTTTCCTCCACATGTCAAACTTCCAACCATGAGCCAAACTCTTTGAAAATATATACTTCTCATATTCAAAACTTAAAGCATTTCACTCATCAAAGTTATTAGCATTTTCAAAATGCCAATCATGTCCATAAATATGATCACATCTTATTCATTATCACCCAATAAATAAGAAAATATATTTTTTGATAACTTGATATAAGCCTCAATTATAAATGGATTCTTAAATTTTAAAGGAACTACACAAATTTTAAAAATTTATCGCGCAAAATTAATATTACTGTTGAAATAACACGCATACAAGCACTGTAAGATACCAACACTAATGATAATTAGTATGACATTCGTGTCAAAAATGTGATACATGAAAAAAGTTTTTGATTCCTTTTAATTGAACGATCAACATGGAATATTTTATTTACAAAGGATGAAGTTTTTTAAAAAAAATTTAAAATATGTTCTTCACAAAAAATTGTAGAAATAAAGTTATATATTTTCTTAAATAAGTCTGCCTCACAAATATGTATCGTGACATGAAAATGTTACCCAAACCTACAAGTTACAACTCATCCTGACAAAGTCCCATTTTGCCAACAAAACGCATCATGTTGTGCATATACATGAAGGAAATTAATTCAATGATTGATGGAATTTTAAAAGTTGAATTTCACAATTTAGGTATTCAAGAACTGTTCAAGAACACATTGAAATAATATCAACTTGTAATTCGTTAAACTGTCTCAAACAATCTTTGATCATTCTCTCAAAATAAAGTCAGCTGGGAAATGTTCAGATCCCAACTTACCAATTGACAGGGGAAAAACCAGTTGTACACTCGTATCTTGAGCAGTAAATTAACTTGTTAAGTTGTGATGACAAATTGCAAATAGTAATGAAACTATGGAGGCTCTTTATGGTATTTGATCATTGAGAGTTGAGCGTAATTAGCTACGATTTGGGTCGGTGAAAAAGCTGTTGATAGACGGCATGATCTCTGGGGTCTTGTTGCGAACGTATCTCCTCATGAAATGCTCTGCGTACTTCTCTCCCTCAGCAAAGTTTTCCAAAACTCCAGCTGCCCTGTTCTCCTTGCTAACCCTGGACAATGTGACCAACAGCATATCAGCACTATAGCAAACCAACGCACAGCACAGGCACAATAATTGGGTTTCCAATTGAATCACATTACAGTGCAACAAAGCGGAGAGAAATACAATTTAGGCCAACTTGCGAGGTAAAAAAGAGCTTACAGCACCGTGTTATGAGAATAAAGGAATTTGGCAGGTGGGGTGGGGGGATAAGGGGTGTGCTCTCATCCATATAAAAATATTGATGCCTAGAACAATGTTCTGTTGATGCCTAGAAAAATGTTCTATACAAGCATTGAGTCAGTATCACTACTTGCAAGCATAACAACTAGGCAACTAGTTCAAGGTTATTTGCACAGATTAAATGCATCTTTCAATTTTCAAAAGGGAAACCATTTTGTATTACAACAGCCCAAAGATAAAGGAGGTAGCATAGTAGCAATTGCCCCTCCTCATTCAACAAGGGGTTCAAATCCCAACAGTGGCCGACAGGGGCAATTTCCCCCTTAGCCCCTCTCTCCTCAATCCTTCACTCATTACGATGTCCCCATGAGTCACAAGGGAGCCAGATAGGCTATCTTCTTTTCTTTTCCTTTCTTTTTTTGGAGGGGGTGGTTGGGGCACCAACAAACTGAAGCACCATAGAACATGAAAAGATGTGAATGATATTGTTTGACAACATGGTGCAAATGAGGCAAATTAACTCAAGTGTACATAATGAAGCAAACCAAAAACTTGCTATGTTCAATGGAAGGGAATGTTAGGACAGTGATGCTGCAGCAAACTATTAAAAATTCCTAGGAATTCTACCAGATGATATCATATTTACACCAAGCGTAAATTAGATTCATTGCACTATATTTGAACAAGATAAGAAGGCCTGCCAAATGCTTCTTAGCCTTAGGAAAACACTCCCTATTTAGTTTGCTCTTTGATTCCTCTCTCTTTTTATTGGACGAGTAAAGTAAATATTTACACCAAGTGTAAATGTATGAAGTTTATATTATTCAAGTAGTTTTCCTCTGTTTTTCTATTGTGAATATGAAAAACTGAGAAAATCTAACAATAAAGTAATTCAAAACTTTATACAAATACCCTTGATGTTAGTATTACCTTACCCCTCAAAAGAAAAAAAGTATCAACCTTACACCACCAACTCAAACTTTAGATGCCGCAAGCTAGCCATAAACAGACTGTTTGCTGAAGTATTTAGTAGACCTTCTCATCCTATTCAGAAAATCTCATCTAGTGCAAAGAATTCTTTACATGGAAATGTTCGGTTGAATGTAATCAACCATAAGATGCAAACAATTTTTGTAATTGTGTTTCCATTAATTTGTTCGATTGTATGAGAGTATCACAATCAAACATCTATCATGCAATTATGATTATTACAAACTATACAATCATGATACCTTTATAAGGTTGATTGCATTACATTACATCTAACCAAATGTCTAACGCCACATAAGTGCAAATGTAATACTCTCCAAACAACTTCAGATATAGTCTAGCAAAGCCAACAAATAAAAACCAAAAGGCAAATTCACACATTAATGGAAAAGTAAGAGATGAACACAATTTCACATTTCTACAGTTTTCTACAACCAAAGTTCCTCAACAAAGCACGTCCTGTTCTCAAGTTTAACACAGACATACAAGTTTGAATCTTTCTCATCATCTACTGATAAGTATTAATTCAGGAACGCATATGTCCACTAGTAAGAAACTCGAGTATCATGGAAAGGAAAAAGTGTACCAAGTTTTGCGTATCTTTTAGACCTTCTCTCCCTTCCCACCTTTTTCACTCTCTCTCATCTATTATCCATTGTGCAATAGCTAGTAGATTAGCAAAATGCCTATTTCCCAACAATCATCATAAACACTAACCAAGGGTTAGTTCTCCCCGATTTCCTCCCTTCCCCCAGCCTCTTGTACCTATATCAGCAGCACCATGCCCATGTGGAACAATAACCAGTTCCATAACTAACAGGGCCATGCTAGAAAGCCAAAATGCTATTAGCTTTTGACACTAGAGTCAGGGCTATAATGCTTGAATCAAATCTCTTTCCTCCTGGTGTGTTGCCCTAAGGGAATGTCTGTCCAACTTACAGAAGCTATAGCAAATAGCAGAACATACATCATCTGAGTTGCACAAGCATATCCCATTATGTACATTTCCCACATTCTACTCCAAATGGAAATGGACCAGAAAGAAAAGGGCATAAAACTCCTAACCTAGTGAAATTAGAAAACTTTGAGGTTGTTTAGACAAATAAATCCACGACTGAATAATCAAGTAAGATAGGCGCAGAATAAAAACCACAGATTGATTAGTGAAATCCAATTAATTAAGAGAGAGAGAGAGAGAGAGAGAGAGAGAGAGAGTATAAACCTGACTTCAGGGTTGATACAGATGTTACGAGCAAGCTGCAACCCGCAGATTCCGACGGCGACTCCAACGGCGGCGAACAGAGGATAGACCTAACGGTGATACAATTCGAACAACATCATTATCACATTTGAAATTTCAAAAAAGAACCTTCATTCATTGCCGGGGGGAGAGAGAGAGAGAGAGAGAGAGAGAGAGAGAGAGAGAGAGAGAGAGAGAAAGAGAGAGTACCTCAGGCCTCAACCATCTATTGACCGAAGCCATTTCCGCGGACGCCGGAGATGGCCGCCTATCGACTCGTGGGAGATTTTGGAGGAGAGAGAATGAGAGAGGGAAGCAGTTGGATGCAAACTGCTGAGTAGGGAAGCAAAGTTGAAGAGAGAAGCAAAGTTGAAGAGAGATGACTGCCAAAATTCCTACTCCCGAGGAGGAAGATTCGTCCAATCAACGAAAAACACGTGGAATACAAGCTGTGAGCGGACACGGCCCATAGATTAATGGGCGGCGGCCCAGCAAAGTGGCAAAATAAGCCATCCAATATTATTTTTTAATATTTATATCCCCTTGTATTATTGCAAATCTAGGTTTAAAAACATGTTTTTTAAAAGCAAATGGCTAATTGAAAACATTTTTTCTGGTAATTCTGGTAAAAAATGACAAGTAAAAGTTTATGTTGATGAAATTTAAAATATTTTTAAATTTTATTGATTGAATTGACTGACATAAACATAATTTTATTTAATTTAATTTTAGTATCAACTCATTTTAAAATATATGTTTGTCTCTATTCATTTGGAAGGAACATATATAATCAAACTGTATTATCATTCACTACTCTTTTGGACGGAAGGGACAAGATTCTTCTATCTTGTAATCTAAGAACACGAAAATTGAAAGGTAAATTAGAACATCACAAAATTTCTACACTTTCAATGTCAACCAATTTCGTCACTCATCGTTAGTCAAATTAATAAGAGATAAAAACACATAAAAATATGTTATTTATCGGATCAACAAAAGACCATGACAGTAAGATCTCAACGTCAACATCCAAATCCGGTAATGTTGGGGTATTTTGTTTTAGCAATGGTTCAACTTGCATTATTTTATGAGAAGAAATCTGTTATTAGATCAGCCATGATTTCCAACTTAGATTAACACATAAAACTATTAAAGTAGCTCAAAGTATTGGTTAATAGAATAGCATTTTAGCCTTTCTGGACAAAAATATGCACCGAAAAACAAGTGGGAAGATCGCACTTAGGAAAATCACACAAAATCAGATTTTCGAATCTCAGCTTTTGGCCTTTTTGCTACCCACAAAAACATTACACAATAAATATCATCCTCTGTCTTCCTCCCCTTCTCTCTCTCTCTGTTTGTGTGTGTACAGGAAACCCCATCAGAACAGGCGAAAAACCCAGCTCATTTCCTCGGGAATTCCCACAATTGAGACAAAAATCGTGACTTTTGAGTGAGATTTTGTGTTTATAATCTGAACCATTTTCAGAACACAATGGCAAGAGCCAGTGGGGGAGTTCACCGGAGGAGCAAATCGGAGAAGATTGAGATTTCCGATAGGTTGTGTTTGGATATGCAAGAGTTTCATGTGTTGGCAGTTGATGACAGCTTTGTTGACAGGAAGGTCATCGAGAGGCTCCTAAAGATTTCTTCTTGTAAAGGTGGGTGTAACCCAAACAAGTCAGGTTTCCTCTGCCTTTGTCTTTGTGCTCTTTTTGATTCCAGAAGAAAGAGTAAAGCCAGCAATTGATCATCGTTTCCCTCTTTTTCATGGAATATAACTTGGGTTTCGTTTACAGTGACACTGGTGGAAAGTGGGAAAAGGGCATTGCAGTTCTTGGGATTAGATGAAGAGAAAAGCTCTGTTCACTCCAATGTATGCCAAAATTTAGCATCTCTCTCTCTCTCTTTCTCTCTCTTATCATGAGATTATCATTTGGGAACTTTATGGTGTGATATATATCAGGGGTTGAAGGTGCATTTGATAATCACAGACTATTCCATGCCTGGAATGACAGGATATGAGCTGCTCAAAAGAATCAAAGTTAGTTTTGCTTCTTTAAATCTTTGATCTCAGAAAATGATCTGAATGCTTCAGATTAATATCACTGTTTAAACACAGACAAAAAAATTTAGCACATTGTATTTGTAATTTGTGTTTTGATCATTTTACCATATCACATTCGCCTTAAAATGTTCCCCATTTGGCAAATGTCACGGGAAAGTTTCTTATGTTGGATCGATAGATAGGAAACATGGAACGAGACATACTTTGTCATTGACATTATTGATTTGGATTTGAAGCAGGAATCATCCATGTTCAGGGAGGTACCGGTGGTGATCATGTCCTTGGAGAACATCCTTACTCGAATTGCTAGGTATGGTTATGGCTTAACCTGGTTTTTTACTTGTATTACTGTCGTACTATGTCCATTAAGGTGCATCAGTCAAGTAGTTTACATTTAAAACTTGATGATTTTGGATCTTAAAGGTATTGATTTATTATTAGGTTTGCTGAGTTGCAAATAAAATTATTACAAGGAGATAGCCTTGTGAACCATTCTCTATATCTTCTCCTATGTTTGGCTTGCTTGCACAAAATGAAACCAACTGTACCCTAGAATCCCTTGGGAAGCCGGATATATGCAGTCTTACCTCTAAAATTGAACTATAAGAGACATTTTTTGTTGGAACCTAGATTTGAAAGCTAAGTTGCCTAATATTTAGTACTACAAGAAGCCAGGAACAGTTTATTAAGATATCTCGCTTTAGTGCAACATAAACCTGACTTTCCTATGAACTTACACAAGCAAACATTGTAAAATCACACCCTTATATGATTGTGAAATCTTCTTGATAATAATGTATTTTAAGCAGTCTTAAGCATCTGATTATTATACTTGGTTTTCTTCTTCTACTGGATCTCATGTCATCGTTCTGTGTTTTAACAATTTGCTGAAATCTGATGACAGTTTCCACAGAATTTAAGTATTATCAGTAGAATGGGATATTCATTGAGTCTAAAGGATAATCGTTTATTTATAAGAACTTAGTCTGTGGCAATCAAATCGCCATCTACCTATTATTATAAAGAGCAGCCTAGATCTATCTCCAGGGGTGAAGCATTTTCCCATCATGCTAGACCTTAAAAAAATAAATAAAAAAAACAGTTGACATACACTTACCAGAAGAGATTCTGATTGCACAATACCTTCTAACATCTCTTGTTATTTATGCTTACACAAGCCCAAGAATAAATACATAATCTAGTTACAAGTTATAATATGCTTAAGCAGGCTAATTGTTTTTTACACTTGGATAAGATAATGTCTTCATCAGCCTGTCCTTAAGACAGTGATAATATTCGTCCTGTGGAAGACTTCATCAACCTTAGGTTTATGACCGCAATAGTTTTCATGCAGTGGATTGTATGCAAGTTTTGAGGTTGTCTTATGTGTGTTTGTCATCTATTATATGCCATTGAAAGTTTCAACTCTCATAATTGGCGTTAGACATGGCAAACATATCTGAACCAGATACCTTACCTAAAAAGCCAAAGCCTACCAAATTGTTAACCCATATCAAAAATAACATACTCATTGTTGTTCTACTGATAACTAGCTATACCAACATAGCCAATCTTGTAACCATCCCAATGTCAGTTTACCCATAACATCCGACATAGGCTACTTTATGACCAGCAATGGTGATAGTCGTCTGAATAAAAGTCAGTAACCTCACCAGACAACATTGATTTGATGACCAATTTGATTTTCACTCTATCCATCTGAAAGCATTGTGGACTAGAAAGTTACGTGAATCCAAAATGGCACCCCCAAAGAAACGCACACCGAACATGTCATAAATCATTCATCTTGATCTAACCAAGCCAACTTACATTGATAAGATAGAATACAACCTAAACAACCTGTTTGCCTTGTCTAATTGCATATTTGCCATTTCTCTATCTCCTCCTTGTCTAATTCTAGTTTGAGGCCTCTAGTCATATACTGAGTGGGTAATATATCATAAAAGTTGCTATTTCCTTATATATGATGTAAAACAGGTGCATCGAGAATGGAGCAAAGGAATACATAGTAAAGCCAGTGAAACTATCAGATGTGAAGCGCCTGACAGAGTTCATTATGACAAGCCACCCAAATGTAGTTCAAGGGAAAGAAAGCCTTAAACTGAGCATACCAGAAATTCAGAGTACATTACTTGTGGGGTATCCATGCTCCTCTCCAGAGTGCACCTGCATATTGAAGCATCCCAAATTTCACACGAGAAGCTCCAAGTACCATCATCAATTGACTTTACAATGACCCTTTGTGAGTTGCTTACCATGCACTGCAAATGCAGAAAACAGAGATTTTCATGTGAATATGGTGGTGTAAATTGAAGAAAAACAAAGGGAGAAAAGGAGGAACCTTAGACAGAGAAAGAAAAGCTGCACTAAAAGCTAGAAGTTCAAACAATGATGTCTTTTTTTCTGAGTTATGTGAAACAAAGAAATTTGCTGTAAATGTAAACCACAAGAGACATATCTCCCCACTTCTGAAATTGGGTTCAACTCCTATCGGTTTTTGTCATAGTACTTGTACCTAAGCTCCTGAGGTTGAATTTTTAGCGTATGTCGACAAATGAAAGTTGACATGAAGCAGAGATCAAAAGGGATGGCTGAAAACAGTAGAAAATTTTATTCCTTTCAAGAATACCGCATTATTTATTTATAGTTTATAAGAGGTCAAAGTAAAAAATTGACAATAATCCTGCAACAGAGGAACTGGGATTATCTGTGCATCAGCCTCGAAATCTTAGTTTTAAGTTAAAGCATTGTCGAGAAGCTAAAACAATAGGTGTCTGAGCCTCAGCTTTTACGTTGCTTTTACCAACACGTTCTGAAAATTCACTTAACTACCTGTCCAGAAGAAAAGCCTGGAGCTTGGATATGTGGAAGTTTTTGTCTCCTGTTAATCTTCATGCTTCAGCATACAAACGTACCATATGTTAAAAAGCAGCCAACAGTTTCATCATGTGGAAAAACATCTTGACCCCTCAAATCCACTTTACATCAACTGTTGGTCATGGCTCTATTGCCGGGCAACACCACCTTACCGCCACCACTACCACCAACAAGTGGGAATGCCGTCCAAATAGAGTTTGGAGAGTTCTCGATGTAGGCAACATTACTTTTACAACTAGAGACGACAATTTTCAAGAAACCGAGTAAGCCACCACACATTATATGGTCCTATGACAGAATCATATCAACCATTTTGGATATGCACATAAATTACAACCATAGTCAACATCATTGATCACCTACGTAATGGCTCAAAAATTTAAATTACTCTAATTTGAACTTCCAAAATACTTAATCCCTTAAATCATTTTCTGACAAAAGACATTGTGATACCAACAACTCTCGGGGTATGATGACGACACTCTAACCGCTGAGTCAAGAAGGTCAAGTTGAACCAAATCAGAGAACACACGGTCAATCAAAATAGATCAAAACCATCACCTCACCCTGTTTTTTCCTTTTTCTCTTTTTTTTTCTTTCTCGTTGGGAGGGGGACAGAAAGGGAAGAAAAAAAGAAAACAAAGTTCCATGAAGTCATGTCGTGCTTTAAAAAAAGTAAATAAGAAATTATATGAGAATAATTAATTCAAAATTGGGCTGGACCGGGCCTGCTAAAGTCTCAGCTCTAAGTCCAAGTCCTATTCCAAGTCAAGTTCTTGTTGACAAATGTTCTTCATGGGGCCCACTTGGGCCCAGACCTACAAAAGTTTCATACGTAAGTGGGATGTGAATCATGACACGGAATTTTCGTAGAAAATTTAGAACTGTCGTCAGATATTTTCATGACCATAAAAGCAACCAAGTCGTCCAACCTTTCAGGTCAATGCTACTTAAATGACATAAATGCCCTTGCAGATGATCCCACATCAACCAGTTGTGAAAGGACGATCCAGTAAATTAATGCATCACTGTTCAGAAACCTAACAACCAGCAGGGAGAGGAAAGTCTTGTGGCTGATGCATTCTTCACTGATAGAACCTGTGAAGAAATAGAAAATGGCAGGAGGAGAGAGAATGAGAGTGAGAGAAGAACTGACAAGAAGAGCTTGCTCCGTGGCCATGAAAGCACACTGGTCTTCTTCTGGGAAGCCTTATGTCTGTGAAAAAACTCCATCGGAGGTGATCTTTGCATTCTCAGGATCCTGGGATTCTGGAGACTGGTTTGCCCACAAGCCTTTCGGGGAGGCCAAAATTAACCTCAGTCTTTTTCCTTCACTCAAAACCATTGGCAGTGATCAACCTGCAAGAGTAAATGAAGCATTTCTTCGGAGATTCGAAGCAGTTTTGGCCAATTCTTCACTCAAAAATGAGGTATAAAGTCTGTATTTGATTCTGTTGTGGAAGACTTACCTAACATAGCACTAATTCTCAGGTGGAAAAGGCTGCAACAGAGAAGCAGATAGTATTTACAGGGCATTCCTCGGCAGCTCCAATAGCCATCTTTGCAGCTCTTTGGTTATTGGAAATCAGGAACAGAATACGTGCATATGATGATATTCCACCTCATTGTATAACCTTTGGATCGCCCCTAGTCGGTGACAGGATTTTCACCCATGCCCTGAAACGAGAGTGCTGGTCCCAATTTTTCACACACTTTGTCACAAGATATGATATTGTCCCCAGAATTTTCCTCGCTCCTCTTTCCACTATGGAGCGAGAACTGCAGCCGATTCTTCACTACTTCAACCCAAAATCCCCGTTATTCACAAGCGACTCCATTGGGAAAACAACTGAAGCCTCCATATTCTTTTTAAATGTAATGAGGAATGCCTCCGCAGTTGCCAGCCATGCTGCCTGCAAGTTCATGGGGTGCACAAACTTGTTACTCGAAACTGTGACCAAATTTGTTGAGCTCAGCCCTTATAGACCTTCTGGGACATATGTCCTCTGCACCAGCCGTGGCAAACTAGTGATTGTAGAAAACCCACATGCTGTTTTTCAACTTCTGTTTTACTGTCTCCAGTTGGCCTCTGAATCAGAATGGGCAGAGTTACCTCAGAGAAGCTTCAAGGACCATCTGATTTATGAAAGTGAACTGCTTCAGAGTATGGGGTCTAAAAATGTAGCTTACTTGGACAATCTGGAAGATCTGCCTTTATCAACAGAAGACATTGGTTATGATCAGAATTTAGCGATCACTGCAGCGTTGAATGATCTTGGGCTGGTGAGTCACAATCCCCTCCCCCACGCCCACTCGGCAGGTGCCCCCAACAAGAAGGGTAAAAAATAGCAACAATAACCCCCACCTAGATTGGATCATTATACCTTAGACCCGATGATGTCTACCAACTTCTACTGATTGAAATTGCAGAGTACAAGAGCTAGGCTGACTCTTCGAGCTGCAGGAGAGCTTGAGAAACAGAGAGCTAGAAACCAATCCAAGATTAACAGTAATAGGAACAAAATTGAAGATCTGCTTCATATGCTGGAAAGATATCGAGACAATTGTGAGGCTCAAAAAGTAGGATACTATGATGCCTTCAAGATTCAAAAGCACACTGAAGACTTCAACAACAATATAAGGAGGTTGGAGCTAGCAGGCATATGGGATGAGATAATGGAAATGTTGAAAAGAAATGAGCTGCCTGATGAGTTTGAGAAGCAGAAAGAGTGGATAGAGCTTGGAACCAGGTACAGGCGCCTTGTTGAACCTCTGGATATCGCCAACTACTACAGACACTTGAAGAATGAGGATACAGGACCATACATGGACAAAGGCAGACCAACACGCTACAAATTTACACAGAAATGGCGAGAGCATGCAGATAAAATGGAGGCTGAACCTGTGCCAGAATCCTGCTTCTGGGCTGAGGTTGAGGATCTTTACATTAGTACCTGTAACAAAGAGGAGAATTTCGATGCTGTCAAGGACAGGGTCCACAAGCTGGAAAGAAATTTATCAAGATGGGCACAAACTGGACTACTGGGCAAAGATGTGTTCCTGAATGAATCCACCTTTGTCCAGTGGTGGAAGAGGCTCCCCATCCAGCACAGGTCAATCTTTTGCATCAAAGATCTCTTGCATTCTTAAGCTTAAAGAGTCACGCCTACAACAGCATGAACATCATGATATTGACATTACTGTAAACATTGATTCAATAACATCTAGAAGTTCTTTTATGCTAGGGAAAAAAAGGAAGGCTGTTGTCTTGCTCAAACTTTATTGGAACCACCACAAATTTTTGACCAAACAGATCCATTGTACTCTACGCCACAACTGGAGAAGTGCGATTATCTGACAAAAATACTGAGATATAGCAGATGACAACAACTCTGCTTTAACTGAACAAAAGCATTCTATCATGTGCTAATAGTCCCTCAAATATGCGAGAGATTACCTCAGAAGAATGTATATTCACTGACAGATGCTTAATGGAAAAGCAATTCCCTAGATAACACACGCTGTCTCTAAGTGGTTAGAGCTCTGTATTATTGAGCTTGAGGTTGTAAGGTTGAGTCCTGTATTTTGCTGTTTGAGCTAAATCCCCTCCCCTCCTCCCCCTCCCCCAAAAAAGGCAAAGAAAACCAAATAAATTAATAAAACAAGCCCAACACAGATCAAGTGTATTCTCTCATCTGGTTGGAATGACGTGTGGTGCCTTTTTTATTTAAGCATTGGATTTGGGAGGGGGTGTTGTACTAATTGTTGGAGGTTGAGTTTAGGAGTAGAAAAAAGAGGAAAGAGAATTTGTAAGTGATGGGGTTTTTGGATGGGGAGAAATGGGTTTTAGATGTTTAAAATTTAAGGTGGTAATTGTGACAAAATGTATTGATCCTTATTTTAGAATTAATAATTTTGGGACTAATCATCAAATTAGCTATTTAGTGAATAAATCACCTATATATTAAATATTTTTACTTAAGTTTTTTATTAATTTGGATGTCACAGAGAGAGAGAGAGATGGAACATCCAATTCTAACTCTCTGAGTTCCAATATATCGTTCAATATCATCCTATTTATCGGGAGTGAGCAAGAAAAATCTGCAGAAAGTGTCTGGCACCAAATACATCAAAAGTTTTAATACAATAACTGCTCTCAATGTCGGTCCTGTGCATGGCCACAGTGAACATGAAAGGGTATTCAGTATCAGTTTAAGGAGTCATATTCGCTAACAGTTTCTGGGGGTCTGCCTGGGAGCCCTCAGGACCTAATAATGTGAAGCTCACAGAGCAGACCTTCCATCAATCGATGTAAAGCTCACAGAGCAGTCAAGATGATAAATTGATATATTTCAGGATATATCATTCAAAAAGCATCCAGATTACAATGTTGCCCAGCATGCCATAATCACATACTAAATTACATTCAATCTGATCAAGATAAATGAATGAAACGGTTAATACTATAGTACATAACAAAAAAACATAGAACAAGTAACATAAACCTTGATTCAGCATCTTGACCTGAACACATGCACACACATGCATACGATCGCAATTGCCAAAAAGTAACAGCCTGTAAACGTAGTAGCACCCTGTCTAGCTGCAGAGAAGACTAATGTAGCTGAGGAAATACATAGCAAACTCATTGTCAGACATTCTAACGGGTGCTTTAGAACCTACTTTTCCTGAACAAAACCTCATCTATGACACAGCTGATATATGAATAACAGAAGTGAAAATCTTCATCCGTAGATATTCACTTTCAATTCCACTGAATCAAAGTAATTTTCCATGAATGATAAATCTGATCGACAGATTAAGAAAAACCTGCTCATACAGTCCTACAGACATTGGGGGAGGGGCTTGCAAAACAAGGTATGTTATCCTGTTTTGCACTGGCAATTCAGTCTATAGTCGACGGAACAGGCTTAATCAAGAGCAGAAATTAACCCAACTGCTCCCAAACTTTCACCGAATACATTGCTCACACTAATTTCCCAACTACTGGAGCAGTATATAATATCACAAATTGTCCAACAGCAACAGCATACGCACCTTGTTTCTTTTTTAATGACCAACAGCACAGGGGAAAGGGCATTTTTTCCCCTTTTATGAGCAACAGCAGAAGTGGGAAAGGCTTCTTGCATTTCCACAAAATGTCCTTTCCCTCAAGCCAAAAAAGCATCTTGTAAGCTCTGCTAATAGCTTCCCAAAAAACAGAAACTCAAAGTAACAGCTTAAAAGTAAGAAGTACTGAAATTAGAAAGCTATAATTAATGAGAAATATAGTTCATTTGAAGTTCAGTGATATGCACATGTCAAATAAAAAAGTATGATTGTGCCAGGTAATCAGCACCGTCGCAAAAATCAGAGTTGCTCTAAGAGCTGTATTAAATTACATACAAGATTGAACCACAATTTTATAGTAAAAACTCCTACAAGAAAACGAAGTATGAATATTGAGCAAAGCTTTCAAGACAAGGCCATGAAGTTGGAAATATGCCCCCTCCAAATAGGGCAATATGATTCCAAACGTATTCTTCCACATCCCAAGTAAGGAGACCTATCCTGAAGCACTGAAATATGAATGTCGATTTAGATATATGTCTCTCCATGTCCTAACTCCTCAGCAAAGCAACGTGTCTAAAAGAACAAAATAATGGTAATTGGCATTTGTTTGAGAACCAACATCAGATAGCTTCTTCCACAATGTATTTAAACTTTGCAGAAGACCTGAGTGATCGTGAGATAGGAACTTAAGGTACGTACACATGAAATACAGGTACGTACACATGAAAGACATGTATGTAGATTAAAACCAAACTAGTTCCCCGAAAACTTTCTAAAATTCAGGTTTGCTTAGTGTTAACATGTGAAACGGAAAATTCATTTATGTAGGAGAATGTATCTTCCATCTCAATGAACAAAACATTAATCCAAGCATAGAACGCGGATACCTGGTATGAGTTCCATGCTAAACGACAGTTCCTGAGATTGAAGCACAAACACAGTAGAGCAATTTTGAGCAATAGACAAAATTGTAAGGAACTTCAATGTATTCAATTTCTGTACCACTTATCTATTCACATGCCAGCAAGAATTCCTCTACAATCAGCAAACGTGCCACACAATTTAGAACCAAACTCATATTGAACCCAGCTCAGTAACATGGTGCTGAGAATCACAGACTTATACCACATCTAACAACTAGAATCAGACTAGATAAACGAAACACTGATAGACATGCAACGGAAAACAACGGTAGTTCCACCATACATAAGCTGAGTCAAAAAGAGACTTCTTCTAGACCCTCGAAAACAGGCTGCAAGAGCGTGCCAACCGAATAGTTAGACTACCTCCAGCCACACTAGTCTCCTTCTCAACAGGGTCCGCAGCATAAGGCTTCCTGCATCCAGGACAACGACCATCCTCTTCAAGAATCCGCTTGTGACAGAAAAGGCACAGCCGAAATCCACACGAACAAGGAAGAAAACTCGTATCTGTTAAGTCCAAATCTTCACAGCATATGGGGCATGACGAAGGCACACTACTACGAACCCATGGATTCATCCCACAGCAAGATTTCCTCTCGGAATTTGCAGGAAAACTATGTTGTTTAGACAAGTTGGGCAAACTCTGAGGTCTAAAAGCATCATCTGGCCTCCATGCCTTGCCGTTCACCACACCTCTGCCCAGAATCCCCACACCCTCAAACTTTGGATTAGTCTCTAGGGCATCCACATTCCTAAGCCCATTCACCTGACTGGTAGAATCTGACCCATAAGTAGTTTCCTTTTTGGGGACAGATTCAGCACCTGGGTTGTGATCCTGCTTGTGATCGGCATCCTCAGCTGCCAACGCATCGGCCATAGCCTCCCAATCATCCAAACAACCATCATCACCACCATCACCACCTTCCTCTTCCTCACTTATGCTTCCCGAGCAGCATCCCACACTGCTAAAGCTAGAGCTACTGATGCTACTGCTACTCCCAGTGTAATTATTCCCTGAATCATTCCCACCTGATGTGCTACTAGTTGGACTATTCCCAGGGGACAAATCCGAGTCACTGTCATGGTGGATCTCCTCCACGCTCCTCACTTCTAACTCCTTATACCGGGGAGTCTTATTCCGCGTTTCAATCATCGGCCCGTTGAATTCACACCCACCACCAACTCCATCCACTTCCTCCTTGCAACCCTTGTTCTTAACTGTCAAAAATTACATAAATTTTCAATCAACCCAAGTCCCAAAATTACCACACCATTTCCTACTCTAACAACCAAAGCACAATCATCTATCAATCAATCGAGAAAGAAGATAACTGAAGAGATCAATGCAGTACCTTGACCTTGAGAAAGCCACTGCTCTCGACGAGTATGGAGCTTGTGCTGCTTCAATTTTGCCGACCGGTTCGCCTATCAACACAAACCTCGCGTCAATCGACAGAACCAATTCACGCAAGTTTCATGCAAGCAGAGGAGAGAGAAATAGATGAAACCGGAAATGGACAGAAATAGAAATAAGTACGAAAAACCTACCCTCTTCTTCTTCCCGAAATCCTTCGAGGCATTGGGAATCGAGGCATTGATGATTGAATCAGACACCATGGTATTTAAAGATAAACCTCGGATTCGGAATCGCTCGATTGAAATCAAAACCCTAATCGTAATTTTTCTGATGAGAAGGAAAACGACCACAATACGAAAATCTGGCCCTCCAAAAAAAAAATATTTTGGTGAAGAGAGAGAATGGATAACGGAAACTCCTCTGCTCCTCTCGCTTGCTTCGACGCCTTTTCACAGTCCCAAATGAGCCCTTTGATATATATAATTGCTTTATTCCCAAAATACCCCTCCATTTTTGTCCAAATTTCTTCCCTTCCCACTGTGGCTGATTAGGGGTCTCTTCGTGGGGGTTTAATTTTTCCGCTAATTATCGTACTCCACAACAATACGGCGCCGTTTGGATCGTTAACTTAAAATTGTTTATTAGAGTTTGATCTACACTGAGTACAGTACAGTGCACTCTAACTACTGATTGAGCGCGAAGGGTATTTCGGGTATTTCCCAATTTTAGGCAATTTGTGGAAATTTTTATTTTATTAAAAAAAAGAATTGAGACACAATGAGGATTAATTATTAAATTGTCTTTAGGTCTATTTGGATTTGAATTCTCCTGTGTATTTATTGAGAATTTATGAAAAGCCCAGTAAACGCATCCTCTTCCACAAAATGTACTTGAGTCATGGAATTGGAAGCAATGCAAGTTACACAAGGAATGTTTGAAATGTGATAAAGTTAGGTTTTGCATATTTTGGCACAAGACAAATTTTTTCTAAACATTTAAAGTGTTGAAACTTATTTGTGTGATAGAATATATTTTATTAGTTCGTGTATTATTTACTAATATCTATACACTATATAATGCCAATCTTTTCAAATTTTGAAATGTTGCAACCAGAGTGAATTAAGGAGTTTCGTCCAATAAAAAAATAAATAATTTATCATTTAAAAAAAAAGTTTTCACCCATCTATGGACTCTAATAATAATAATAATAATAATAATAATAATAATAATAATAATAATAATAATAATAATAATAATAATAATAATAATCTATACTATATATAATATCAATCTTTTCAAAAAGATAACATGGCGGTCTCGTGAGTGAATTTAGGAGTTTCGTCCAATAAGAAAATAATAATTTATCATTGAAAAAAATAGGTTTCCACTCATATATGGATTCTTTTTTACTCTATATTAATAATAATAATAATAATAATAATAATAATAATAATAATAATAATAATATAATATAATATAATTTTTCAAAAAAATAAAAAAATTAAATAAAATAAAATAAAAACATAATCTTAAACAAAAAGTTAAACAAATAATAAAATGAACTAAATAAATAAATAAATTAAGAATTAAATTACCAAAATATTAAACTATTTTCTGGACCTAACAGCCTAAAATCTAAAATAAAAATAAAAAAACTAAATTTATAAATTTATTAAATTAAAAACAAGCTTAAACCTAAATTAGTAAATAAGTTTGAAATATTATCAAATTATTTATATATTATAAAATTATCTAATCATAATATAAAAATTAAATAATAATTAATCATCCTAATTAATTCATAAAATATAAAACAGAAAATAAAAAAACTAAGTAGAAAATTAATAATTAACAAATATACAAAATTATATAACAAATTAAATCAAAAATCTGAAAAAATATAAAAATAACCTAAAATCCAAAAATATTTTTTTATAGTTTTTCAGAAAAATTAAATAGAATTAAAAATAATAAAATAAAAATATAATCTTAAACATAAAGTAAAACAAATAATAAACTGCACTAAGTAAATGAGAAAATAAATAATTAAATTACCAAAATATTAAAATTATTTTTTGGACCTGAATATATCCTAAACACCTAAAATCAAAATGAAAAAACTAAATTTAATACTAATAGATTAAAAAGACTCCAATTAAACCCTATAATAATATAAAAATAAAATTAACCAAAGAAGAATAATTTTATTCTAACTTCTAACAAACTCGACTAAAAAATAACAAAAACGAAGAGAAAATTAATTTGAAAATTAAAATATATTAAAACATAAAATAAAATTAATATATATATTTATGTATTTATTTATTTATTTATTTAAGGTTTGGTTTGTATATTAGCTCTTATTTATTTTTATGTATATTGATATGCAATATTATTTTGGGCCTGAAATATAATAATTTTGTCTAATATTATTAATTTTTTATTGTTGATGATGTTTTTTGACTTGGTGCCATAAAGTTGTATTAGTTCAAAATATATTTATTATAAGATTTTTTAAAATTAAAATCAATAGGAGCACATTATAAAAATAATATTTAAATATTTAATTATCTGAGGAATAATTTGGTTATTACATTCATCCTATGTAAGAATGATTTATTTATATATTATAAAATTATCTAATCATAATTTAAAAATTAAATAATAATTAATCATCCTAATTAATTCATAAAAATATAAAACAGAAAATAAAAAAACTAAGTAGAAAATTAATAAATAACAAATATACAAAATTATATAACAAATTAAATCAAAAATCTGAAAAAATATAAAAGTAACCTAAAATCCAAAAATATTTTTTTATAGTTTTCCAGAAAAATTAAACAGAATTAGAAATAATAAAATAAAAATATAATCTTAAACATAAAGTAAAACAAATAAGAAACTGCACTAAGTAAATGAGAAAATAAATAATTAAATTACCAAAATATTAAAATTATTTTTTGGACTTGAATATATCCTAAACACCTAAAATCAAAATGAAAAAAACTAAATTTAATAATAATAGATTAAAAAGATTCCAACTAAACCCTATAATAATATAAAAATAAAATTAACCAAAGAAGAATAATTTTATTCTAACTTCTAACAAACTCGACTAAAAAATAACAAAAGCGAAGAGAAAATTGATTTGAAAATTAAAATATATTAAAACATAAAATAAAATTAATATATATATTTATGTATTTATTTATTTAAGGTTTGGTTTGTATATTAGCTCTTATTTATTTTTATGTATATTGATATGCAATATTATTTTGGGCCTGAAATATAATAATTTTGTCTAATATTATTAATTTTTCATTGTTGATGATGTTTTTTGACTTGGTGCCATAAAATTGTATTAGTTCAAAATATATTTATTATAAGATTTTTTGAAATTAAAATCAATAGGAGCACATTATAAAAATAATATTTAAATATTTAATTATCTCGAGGAAGTAATTTGGTTATTACATTCATCCTATGTAAGAATGATTTAATAAACCTTAAGAAATCATAAATTAGTATAATAAAAAATGTAACAACTATATATATACTTGATATTAATAATTAAAAATGCCTACAAGATAGAAAGTTATGATTCAAATATGTTGTGGAATATAACGTAATGAATAAAAAGTTAGGAATTATATTGATTCAAATCGTAATCAGTATACTTTAAGTTTTTAATTTGTGTTATGTTTAAAAGATTGCAAACTTAATATGCCAACTTCTATTAAGCCCATATGACTTCGAATAAATTCATTTGTCTCAAAATTTTTACACAACATACACATCATTTTTTTTTTGTTACAAGTACAATTTATTTTAGTTTCTTCCTAACATGTCTATCTCGTGACTTATTATTGATAAACATATTTAAATCATATCTTTTACTATTGTAAGTTTTCTAAATTATTAAAAGAAGAGTATTTGCCATCAAACCTCCCCGCCATATTGAAATACAACTTCATGTTACTCTTAGTGTGTTAATTAATTGAAAGGAAGAGTTGTGTCTCGAGGGAAGCAATTGGTTGTTAATTGAGTAAAACATGTATTTATAAAACATCAATTGTATCAATATTTTTGCCCCATTGATTCACTACTAAAATCGTGATTAATTTCAATATAAGTACAAAACATAGATGATTTTATTAACCTACACCGCGAATTGACCTATCATGCCCTTTACTATGATACAAATTACCTATTATTATTAAATATATTTGGATCACTTCTATTATATAATATTTTTCACTATTAATCTCAGTATAAGTAGTCATTATATGTTTAACTATCTTTGTGTTCACAAGTAGGTAAGAATGGATAAATCATTATATTCACCTTATAATTTTTAAAAAATTAGATCTCATTATGGGTATATATATACTTTTTAAAAGTTCGTGTAATATTTAAGTCAATGATGTTTTAGTAGGTTGGTTGCATATAAATATTTATCTAGGCGTCTATTAAGTTAAATTAGTATTAACTTTGTAGAGAGTTATAAGTTATAATAGTTTGATGTTCTTTTATTGATTTGATGTACTTTGTGTTGTAATATTAATTCGTGACATAATGATATTTATTGTCATCTATAGGTTATATAACTCAATATCTACCAATCATATATTATTCCTTTTCCTACTAATATTTACCTTTTGATACCCAAACATATTGTCACACTATTTCTATAACTTTATAAGTTAGGATTATTTAAATTGTTTAATTCTTAAAGGGGTTTGACTTCTTAATATTCCAAATCACGAGTATCATCTTAAAACCTTGATGATATTTTTTAATTTATTATTTTAGATTATTTATTTATTCTTTTAAAATTTAGAATGATTGTAAGATGAATGTGTGTAGGGCTCTAATGACTTTTATGTGTTGGGTTCCGATAACTTTGATGAGTCACAAAAGCGTTTTTGTTACGAGGGATAATATGTACAAGAATGTTGTTGAGAGTGAAATCATTCAATAAAATCAAATGATCGAGAAAAAGAAACTCATAAGTACAATATTGCTCCTTCTTAAGTTATGCATTATATAACATTGTTCCGTGCATAGCACGAGTCCGCACTTAGTTGTTGATAATATTATTGTGAAACACTAATGCGATCTTAGCCTAATAATCAACTCGAAATTTTGGGTACATTAGGTCTCGAGTTCGATTTTCCTCTCTCCTGCCTTTAGGGTGAGCAAGGGTCGGGTTTGTTCGGTTCGGGGGCTTTGGCTCGGTTAATGGAATGAAAAATATGAACCGGAATCATAACTAAATAAAACGGTTAATCGAATATCCGTTAAATGGATTTTTCGGTTCAGTTCACTTGTTAACGAAAACCGTAAGATAAAAAATTACAATTTTTTTTAATTTTTAATAACTAGGAGGAAGAATCCCTTTTTTCTTTTCTTTTCTTTTATTTTTTATAGTTGGGTTGATATTAAATTTAATAATTTGGGCTTCTTTCCAGCCACTAGTAGTAGTAGTAATTTAGTATTATTGTGCATTGCCATTGTATTTACATTTTTCAATGTGAGCTCGAGAGATTAAAAGCACCTTAGGGGTCAATTCAATTAATCGCTAATTTTAAATTTATAAAGCGAAAACGAAACCGAATAAACTAGTTAACCGAATCTCAATTATCTGAATTTATAAATTGGTTCAATTAATCAAAAAATTGGTTCAATTTTTCGATTTGATATATCAGTTCCAATTTTTTTCTTAACCTAATTGTCTTTCGTCATTCATTTAAACAGAAAAAAAAAAAGTGATTTGAATAAAACCGATAAAAATTCAAATTATCACAGCATAGACAATGGAAGCGAGAGAGACCCTAAAAAGGCTAAAAATAGACACTTTTATTCACTAATTATTCCGCTAATATCTCTTCTCCCGCGCTGCCGCTGCTGTACGCTGTTCCAGCGGCTCGACTGGTTTCTGCCGCCGATAACCCACCGGGAAACCGCCGGAAACCACTAACCCTAGCGCCGTGACCACCAACCAGCCCCCTTTTGCAATTGCTATTGCCCAATCGTTTGAGTTTGAGGTATGATTTTTCAATTCTTTTCTTTCTCCCACTCAAATTATACCTACTTCCTTAACTTCATGACATACATAGGCTTGATCGTGTTTGAATTTTATGATTCTGATATACAATTGTGGATTGAATATGAAAATTCGTGGTTTCGGATTGTTTCCTCAGTATTGAAATTTGTTCAAGTAAATTTTTTGATGCAATCATTTCAGATTTTTGGTCCAAATGGAGAGTGAAGCTGGGACGAGCCAGAAGCCAATCGAGGAAAGAGAAGGACATGCCGAGGAAGTAGAAGAAGAAGATGGAGAAGATGGGGATGGAGGAGAGGAAGAAGAGGGGGAGGAAGGAGAGGATGAGATGGAATGTGATTTGAGATTTGAAGGGGAGATGAACCCTTTGGATTTGGTCAAGGATGATACTAGCGGGGTCCAACTCTATCAACAGTTTGAACAGCTCGAGTATGAAGCCTTGGCTGAGAGAAAAAGAAAAGCCCCTGCTGCTGCAAATCCAGGGTATTTTTGTTTATTTATTTCCTTTATGTTTTAGTCTGTGTCTTTCTTAACCAGGTTATCAATTTGACGTGTGATAATTTCTTATAGTTGAAGTTGAATTCTGGTTGTAATAAGAGTTCGATGACTTTTGTAAGTTCTGGTTGTAATAAGAGTTCTATGACTTGGGCATTTTGGCAGGGAAGGGTCAGGTAAGAAGCCTAGGCTTATGCTAGAGGAGAATTACCGAGTAATAGTTGAGCAAATGATGGAGGAAATGAATTGCGGTAGGCGCAGAGGATCTAGAAAGGTATTATTGATTTTAGGACTTCGGATCTTTCTAGAACCTAAACATCACTCATTGAGTCCTTGCCCCCTCCTCGTTTCCTTGTGGTGATGTACTAGGATATGGTTGCTGATATATTTTACTAGATGCAACTGATAGTTCTAATAATAAAACTACTTAGAATTATTGAAGATACAGGAACTTTTCAAGTCTAACATGCTCTCTAGTAGCTATAAGCTACACTCAAACCTTTTCCTTTTGTTTGATTCTCTATTTATTAATTATTGAATTCCACATCTTAATTTATGTGGCCTTTTTCAGGCTAAGAAGAGAGGGAGGCGTAAGGGATCAAAGAATAAACTTAGTCCTGAAATCACCAGGAAGCTTGGTGATGCTAGTCTTCACTATGCATATGGTCGTTATGAAGAGGTATGTTTTAATTCCAATGAAGACTTTATTTAACTTGATAAAGACTTAAGCATGGGCTATTTAGCTAAGATTTTGACTTTTTTTCCTTCCACTCATTTGCTTTAAATTCTGGTTACACGACCCCTTTTTACAAGAAAAAGAAATCTTATTGCTGAAAGGAGCATAAATATGACCCAATGACAAAATGTTCCTGATCAATGGTTTTATCTCTCTTAATATGTTTTGTGATTTTTATTACTGCAATAATGGGTGATTCTAAATGCTTGTGTTCTCTTAGTGCTTATGGCCATATGTCAATAGATTTTAGCCTCAGTTTCCTGGATTACTGCCTTTGTTTTTCTGTACTTAATTAGTGTCCTTAACAACAATCATCTGTTGTAGGCTATCAGTGTGTTGACTGAAGTCGTTCGGCTGGCACCAAATCTACCTGATCCATATCATACGCTCGGACTTGTATATAATTATATGGGTGAAAAGAAGAAAGCTACAGATTTTTATATGATTGCTGCATTTTTGGGTCCCAAAGAATCATCTCTTTGGAAAGATCTTGTGGCTTGGTCCATGTGAGTATGTTTTTATGTTTTGATTTGATGCACTGGCACAAATGGGGTTGGAGCCTTATTTCCTTTAAAAATATTTCTTTTTTTTTTTTTCCTCAAGAGTAACTGGTGGTCATTAAGAACAGAAGGTGGAATCTGAGATTGAGAAGATTAGTGGTTATCTTCCTCTATTCTTGAACTATATTGACTATTAAGTATTAACAGTTTCAGAATTTTTGAGTTCCACGTTGAATGCTTTATGATCTATAAGTTATCTCCTTTAGAAATATTAATATTAAATGATGTTGAGTGTAGACTGTGGAGTTACTTTTCTTTATGGCCAGGTTTCCTTTTAGGATTCCACATGAATGTGAGGCTTCTACAAGTTGCACATAGTGATAACAAATCCTAGTTTACTTCTTATTGGTAATAATTTGAGGACAGAAAACAGAGTGTGACTCTCTCTGATTTGTATGCAGAGAACAGGGAAATACTGGGCAAGCCTGGTATTGTCTTAAAAAGGCAATTACTGCTGATCCGGGTGATATTACTCTTAGATACCACCACGCTTCACTATATATGGAGATAGGTGAATACAGGAAAGCTGCTGACTCATATCATCAGATAGTTCAAATATGTCCAGATGATGTTGAAGCACTTCAGACTGCGACAACGGTTTCTTGTTGACCCTTTATTTGAATGTTTATTCGTATAATCTGCTTGCACTATGATATGGGGTGTAACAAGATTTTATGCTTACTATATTTTGTTACATCTCATTGTTTCTCCACCTTTCCTTCTGGGCTATTCTAACACTTGGTAGCTGCTATGTTTTGGGAGGGAATCTTTGAGAAAAGTGTGATGGGGAAAATCAAAGCCGAGAGTAACAGAAAACATGTTTGGTTTCTAACTATGGCTACAACCTTTATTGTCTGCTATGGTTCATGAGTTGATGTTGCCAAATCCTAGATGGGATAAAAAATTCTAACTATGAGGTTTCTAGGAGAGTTTGAGTGCATGATGATTTTTGTGATTGCCACCTTTTGTACACGGATGACTTTTCCTTGCTGGCGTTTTATGTAATTTTTGATTACTTATCAAACGAACTACTAGGGGCCTGTTCGAACTTACATACAAAACATACATAATCATAAACATAAACAGAAACAAACATAAACGGAGATAAAAGAGCAGAAACGAATATAAATAAACATAAACGAACAGAAATGAGTTTTTAAAATAAGAAACGAACGAACATAAAGAACATAAAAGAACATAAAGAACATAAAAGAACATAAACAAACATAAAAGAATATAAACGGACATAAAACATAAATGGATTATGTTTTTCATGTAAAGTTGAACAAGCCCTAGGTCTACATGGAATGGTTGTCCTTGGCAATCTTTGGTCATTTGTTGGTCGCTTATCACTTATGTGTTTCATTCATGGTTTGCATTTGTGTATGTGCTCTTGTAAATATAATTACTGGGAACACTTTTGATTTAAGTGAAATTGTTTCATTTTGTGATCGGAGTCCATTTTTTGGGATCTGAGAAATTGTGTGTTATATATTATAAATCTTTTATTTATTTATTTATCTATTTTTGCAGCTGTACAAGAAATGTGGCCAGTTTGAACGCGCTATTAGCATATTGGAGGACTACGTCAAAGATAATTTGCCTAAGGATGATCTGTCTGTGGTTGAGATGTTGGCTTCAGCATACATGGAGAGGAATGAACATAGTAAAGCTCTTGGGCACATTGAGCTTGCGAAGAAGGTCTACAGTTGTGGAGAAGAATCCCCATTGAGTCTTACAATAAGAGAAGGCATTTGCCATGCACATCTTGGGGCTTTGGAGAAAGCAGAGGTTTGTTGTTTGAATATGTCCAAAAAAGCCTCATTTATTGCGTTCTACCTGTGTTAGCTTCTGTCAACTTGATCTATCGATTTTGAGGACCCCTACTTTGAGCTCTCTTGCATGCTGTTCAATTCTCAACTGTATCTCTGAATTTTCTTGTGGCCTTTCTTCCTCCTCTCTTCTTCAATATGGTTTTCTTCAGCAGAAAAGTGGGAGTAAGGTAGGGCCTGGATGCCATCAAGCCAAGGCCCTTTCTTATTTCATATGCTATGTCATTTTTTTAACACTTTTTCTTAATTTTGTTTTATCTTTCCTTTTCTAGATGCATTTCACTATGTTTTCCTTTGATTAACTGGCCACTGATTCAAGATATGAATCTTAGATCTTTCCCTTTTTGGTCCTCGCTGCAAATGCTTGTTCTCCATTATGTATTTACAAATTCCTTATATGCGTTGATTCATGAATGCAATATTTTATATATGATTGATGACTTTTTATCAAGTCCAATTCGGAGCAGTTAATCAATGCCTAGGGAAGGTTACCTGACTTGTTTTGCATGCATTGCTTTATAGAAGTGATTGTAAATCGCTGTCACTCACAACTTTATGGAATCTGTGTATTTTTGAGTTTCTGACATGCCACTGTATCTTCAGCAGTTTGGAAAGTCGGTTGTTTTGGTATAGACTTTGTTTGGATTGGTCCAACTCACTGGTGGGAAAATGTTTTAGTGGCATAGAAAAGGATGAAGAGAAGTTGGATCATGAGAGTGTGGATGTTAATTCTATGACAGTGTGGTGAATCATATGGAACTAGAGGAAAAAAAGTAGATTTAGAAAAGCTTTGTGGTGCCCATATTCTAATCTTTCTTTTTGCTGTTAGCGTATGTCAGAAGCTAAGTAATTCACATCAAGACATTTTGTCTCTTGATTTCCTTTTATAAGTGCATGATTAATAGGCTAAGTGAAGCTATGGTGATTTTTATATTTACCCTTTTTTATACATGAGCGGCATTTGCTGAGTTTTATACTGAAATCCTTGTTTTATATCAGAAAAGAAAAAAAAAGGGCAGAAAACTTCATTACTGTAGAGCTAGACCATCCAGAATAGGAGAACCAACAACCGCCCATACTAAGAAACTTGATAGAAATAACGGTGTGGTAATCATTCTGTCGTAAACACAGAGTCTTGCTAATGGATTAGTGGTGCAAGATCAAATATACACTAGCAAAATGGTAATCCTAAGAAGTGGCACTATTTTTTATTTTTTATTTTTTTGATAGAAGAAGGAGAGGGGTGTTTATATTAGATTGGAATTAATATATTCGAACATATCGTCTGATGCCCTAGTAATAATGCTACTTGGGACATCATCCTTCCATATCCTAACATCAAAAGACATAGGTTGCCGATGAGCTAATTCATGTACAACTTTATTCCGACCCCTCTTAACAAACGACCAAGCACAACAACTAAAAGACTCAACTAAGTAAAGGATGTCTTGGAGATACAAACCCCCAACCAAGTCTTGGATTTTTTTGGCTTTAAGCATCTGAATGAGTGGCAAGCAATCCCCTTCCGCCACTATCTCTCTCACCCCAGCATCCAGCAGGAAGTGCCACTATTAGGCGTCTTATTTGCAAGGTTTTTTTTTAAAAAAATTGCCTTGGACCTGTTTAATAGTTTTGCAGTTCTAATATTGTATTGCTGTTATCATTGTTTTTTTTAAATTTTCACATCAAGAAGCAGTCTTGTATTTTGTTTGAGTTTGGTTGGTACCCCACCATACCCCCCCAAAAAAAAGGAAAAAAGAAAAAGCAAGAAAGATTGAATACGGAAGGTAGAGTTTGATATCCATGTAGTTGATGGGGATAGGCTTGATTTGTATCGTCTCAGTTTGCTGTAGGTTAGATATACTGTATAGACAGGTCACGGGACTTTGCTGTTTCCACAACTAGTCCTTTCTCAGATCTATAACTTTGGCCAAATTTTCAACCTGAGGAAGTTGGATAATTTAAGACCCTGTAATTTTATCCCCTTATAACATTTACTTTCTTCTCTGCATTCTTAACTTGTTTTGCTGTCTGTTAATGTCCTATGACCAACTTGTCAAGCAAAATGGTTGATTGTAGCCTTCCTGAGCATTGGAGCAATCACATCCATGATCATATGAACGAAATTAGTGTAAAACATTGTTTACATTATATTTGTTGTAGATAAGTAATATCAAACTGCCTGAAAAAGTATTGGACTATTGACTTTGGCCTTTATGGTAAGAAATTGTTTGGCATATGGAATAATCCCTTCTATTCCACTACAATAGAAATGATAATTCTCAAAGCAACTCTAGCCTTCTGTTGTAGAGTGGGTCTTGTCCTCTTAGAGCCGGTTCGTTAGAGCAATTTTAGGGAGCATTGTAAGCTGGTTAGACCATTTAGTCTATATGCATAAATGTTAATCTATGCTTAAATGTTGTAAGGTGGGGGTCATAATAGTTAACCATGCTTTTGTTTCCCTGGAATTTTTCTGGAGTTATCAAGAAACATTGGTACTAAATATAATGTGTTTCCATAGCCATTCATTACGATGGTAGGAGTATGTTCAACATATTATTTTACTTTCATTAAAGCCTCTCAATTGTGTACAGATTTGTTTCAGTGGTTTGCAAAAGGAAAATGCGAAACTTCGGATGGGCCTTGTAATGGCTGTGGCAAACTCATACATGAGTGTTCAACACTATGAGTCAGCATTGAAGTATTATCTGATGTTGGAAGGCTGTGCCACAAAGAATGTATGTATTGCTGCTCAAAGTTTTGACTTCTTGACTTATAAAATGTTGGTCTAAAGTTCAGTCTTCCATCTTGTGCTTGGTACTGACCGTTGTGCTGGGTCCTGACCAGTGTGGTTTTGAATCAGACTGTACTGATTAATGCTGTAGTCATGATGTCATTTGAACCCTTGAGTGTGGCTTCCGGTGACTGAGATATTTGATATCTTTCTGTCCTTTTTTTTCAGTTGGTAGATATTTTATACTACATAATTATGGCAAATGTCATAAGTGTTTTACATGGTATCTTTTGTGCTTGGGAGTACTGAAATATGTTCATGTTTCTGGTCCACTGGATTAAAGATTTGTAGCAGTCGAATGATTTCCCTGAGCATGCAAATTATTGGATAATTTCTAGTGAGTCAATAACCTCAATTATGTTACATGGACTGACAAGAAAGAAGATACAGATATATGTGTGTGCACACGCATGTGTAGGCATTGATGCAGGCACACTGGTGCATGTGCGTGGATGTGGGTGTGGGCGTGGGCGTGAAGGCGTAATAGGTAAGGAGTGACCCTTATGGCGAGAGATGAGAATTTAGATCTGGGCCCTTAGATTCTCTTCCAAAGACGCATATACTGCCACCAATCAGTGCTAACCTTTAGGCTCACCTCCCAACTACCACCCAAGCAGCAAAAAATGGTTGTGCCGGAACCCTAACTGAACAAAGCCCAACAGCAGGCACCCGAGCCCTGTGCTGCCACCATAGGGCTCTCCAGTGGATGGTGATTGCCAATCGTCGTCCATTCGGGAGCCTCATGGTGGCGCACATAACACACTGAAGCCTTGAATTGAACCAATTCGAATGGCTTTCAAAAGAAGAAACCCTAAAAGGGAGATTAAGAAAAGAGAGGCATGCATCGACCCTCTTTGGGAAAGCCTGAGATTATCCACCTATGTGGTGGAACCGGTGGAGTTGAGAGAAAAGGTGGAGGTGGAAATGTGTCAAAATAACCAACAGGCCTCCACACCCCAAGGACGGCGAAACCCATTGGGGTGCACTTTTGATAAGGTATCACCTGAAGGCAACTATATTGACTTCACCGTGTCAAATTTTGCATTTAACATATACTATGACCAAAGAGATGGGTTGGCTGTGTTAAACATGTGGACGTAGTTAAGAAGCAAAGAAAATGGAGTCGGTCAAGGATTAGGATTTATGGGTGGCATGATGATAGGGCTATACATTAACTAATCAAGAGTCAAGGTAGTGTAAAACATATGTCCTTACTCCTCATAAAACGAGAAAACTAATGATTGCGGAATGTTTGACATAGTTGTTCAGCCTCATGGATAATTTAAGAGAGGGAGTTACTTCTTGTGAAACCTCAGAGCTGCATGAGATTCTGGCTTTTCATTTGACTGGCTGCTTTTCAGTTTTCTATTTGCATTTTCTGAAATTATTATTTTCATGTTGGATTTCTATTCTTTTCAGGACCTAATAAGTGTGAAAATTGCTCGCTGCTATTCTGCTTTAGAAAAATCAGCTTCAGCAATTGAATTCTACTATAAAGGTTGGTTATTTTCTGGAATGCCATCTTCCTGAATCTTTCTTTATAGCAAGAGGCTTTAAATAGTGACCACAGAGCCAGACCTTGAGCTATTGCACCATCATACTTTTCTGTGAAAGAATACTAATTTTCGAATCCTCTTAGGTTTTTTGTAAAGGGATTCATGATTTTGGAATGTAGTGCGGAGTGTCAAATAAAACTTTAGAGCATGGTTGGTGTAAGGGAGCTGTGCAGTGGGGCTGTTTAGTAATGTACTCCTGGAAGCCCAGTACATCTTTCCTGTGGTTACTCATGGATGAAATATGAATTCATCTTAGGGGGAGGAGGGGGGTTACCATTTGCAGAATATTACTGGATGCTTTCCAATTGTCTATCTATGCATGACGTCTCTATCTTTGTGTTTAGAGTAAAGGGAGAGTGGTTCTCTCGTGTGTGTCTTTCATTTTCCTACAAGTCCTCATAGGCAAGAATTGGGTGCAGTCATTTCTTTTTTCGGCTATTGCAATTCTTTCTCGTATCTCCTACTTCTGAACCATTGATATTGTACATTGTCATTTGTAATCTTCCACGGGTGATTGTCATCCCTTGGCATAGCGAGCTGATCTCATAATAAGTCCTAATATCTATACTAGTCTCATAGAAGTTGAAGTTCATATGTTTTAGCAAAGTTTATATGGCGAGCTGTTTCTTTATTCTTCATATTATTGTTGGTTCCTTCATCTCACTTGATTACAATGAAATTCATATATTTAATGCATAAAAAAGCATACATTAGATAATTTGAATGCTCCCCTGCCTAGAATGTCAATTGAACACGAGACCAGCCACCCTTAAAAGTATTATTAGCATGTCTACATTTTACTGACAGCGAGAAAGATTGCCATATCTCCTATGGTTAGAAAAGGGAAATAATTATTGAGAGGACTATCCTGGCAGGAGATGGTCCAACAACTTTAAGTGGTAAACGTTGTCGGTTTTTTTTTTTTTTTTTTTAGTGAACATGCAGTAGAAAATAATTTGACTCAAGAGTTGGATGACTCTTGGATGAGTGCATTCCTATCATTCACTCTTATATATTATCTGTCTTTCCTTATCTTTGTTCAATTGTCCTTTTAGTATGTTGCTGAGATCAGTTTTGGTGGTTTTCCTATCAAGTCAAACTTTCTATGCCATAAAATATTCCATGGCAAGGAAACACTCTGGTAGCTGGGTGGGGCAATAAGAGAAGAGATACTTTTCACATTTGCAAGCATATGGAAGTATATCTAACATTGTATGAATTCTTTCTTCGCATGAATACGAAGTAGATTTAGCTTAGGGGTAAAGTTCATTTGTGTAAGAAAGCTTGCTTGCTGGATATGGTTTTTCACAGGCTTTTCCCTTGTTCTTCCAGTTTATTTTGCCCTCATGCTGCTCAATTCTTTCACATGTAGTATGATGTAAAAGTTTCTAGGGCGTTGTAGTCCTCACCATAATAGACTTCTTTGTTAGTTGCGATGTTTCTGCTAGTTTTGTTTATTCCCCTTTTTAGAGTTTGTAGCTTCTTCTTGGCCATGCTCACACTCTTCTTTTGTTACTTTTCTTGTGGAAAATACATATCACATCATTTCAATAATGAGTGTCTGAGACACAATTATAACTATGAAAAAGTTGTGGTCTGTTGATAGTAAATTGCTATTGAAACCGCAGGATAGTTGCTGGTACTTAGACAGAGGTTTTGTCTTGTTTATCAGTTATACACATACCAAACTAGAATGATTTTACTAAGTACGCTATGTCCAGTAGAGAGTGCTGCATATCTGGAAGAATGTTTAATGCAGGCTAGAACTTTATAAGTGGGATTTGGCCAAACTAAATCCACGTTACTCATCCAATGGTGTATGTTGTTTGAACTCTTTATTTTTGTTTCTCCAACTTGACATTTTTACCCTACCGTGCCGATGTTGGACCCTCGACAATCGGACAAGTGTATGACACTTGACACTTCAAATTGCAATGAAAATCTGTAAATTTTCTTGAAAATAGCCGAGTCTGACACTTGAGACATATCACATCGGACCCCTGTGCCCGAGTTCGAGTAACATAATTCTTTATCGCTAACTTCTTACTCACATTCCCAGCATTACAAGCACGTGAAAATGATGTTGACTCTCGTTTAACTCTAGCTTCCCTTCTCATGGAGGAAAATAGAGAAGATGAAGCCTTAGCACTGCTTTCACCTCCACCTAATTCAGGTAGAGCTGCGTTTATATGTTGCTTCTGTCCCCCCCCACCCACACACACACAAAAAAAAATTGTTATGGATTATTTCCTTCTGTGCAGCATTGTCAAATGAGAACAATGTGGATAGATCTCAACCTTGGTGGCTTAATGTGAAAGTGAAGCTGAAGTTAGCCCATATTTACAAAACCAAAGGGATGCTTGAGGCGTATGTTGAAGTAATGTACCCTATAGTTCATGAGTCACTGACCATTGATTCCGTGCATCAAAAGGTACTCTTTTTGGCAAGTCTATGCCCAGAATTCTCTCTGTCTCCTATCTTATTCTGTGTGTGTGCACGCTTGCCTATGGTTGTACGTACTACTTACATAGGAGTTCCATTCTTGCAGCCAGTGTGCATGTTTCGTGATTTTTTTTTTTTTGGACAAGGAAAAGGAGGAAATGTATATTTATAATCTCAAAAGATTGGATGCAAAGCTAGCATCCTGCAAAAGTTATACACATCGGAAACAGATGCTATCCACTAAATCTGCTAGATCAAAAGAATAACAGAAGTTCCAATTATAACAATAGAGAATCTTGATAAAATTATCTTTAAAGTGCTGAAGAAGCATCTCCACACCTCCAAAGACTCTTCTATTTCTTTCACACCAAATGCTCTAAAAAATTGCATGTTGGAAAAAAATTTATACCGTGAGTTATTTGCATCTGAAAATATTAATTTTTCGGAGAAATGTAAGTGATCCACAGTACACTGTTTACTGGCTGTAAAATGAATTATCTAAAACAAGTGGCTGAAAAATCAATTAATACTATTGAGTTATTTGCATCTTAAAACTTTTCATTACTGGTAAAACATAGGAGATTCACATTGCACAGTTTAAGTGGCTACAAAATGAAGCATTGGGAACATTCTAAAAACTGAAATTTCATTAGAAATGCTATAGAAGATGGCTTCTTTTCCCTCTAATTTAGTGTCAGTTGCCATGGATGATGCTTTGGCTTACTAGCAAATGCTTTGTTGTGGTAGGCTACCCTGTCACCTATAAAATGTTCCTTCCCCCTCCCCCAAATCTCCCGATGTAGGACCAGCATTACAACTTCAGTTGGCTGATGCACAATCGGCAGAATGAAGTGTGAACTTGTTAAGAGCTTGTGATCTGTCATGTATTAGTTTCGGGATAGTTATATACCTTCTATCTGCAATTGGATTTGTCAGTTATAATAGTTATACTCGCTATGTCATCTATCAAGATTTTATGCAATCTAGACACACATAGCACTCCTTTTTCTGGTAAATTGTAATATCCTTTCTCTCTCTCTCTCTCTGTCTATGCTTTTCAGGTGAAACAGAGGAAAAGGTTACATGAGAGAGAACTGTTGGAGAGAGTTAAATTTCTAGGTGACCAACAAACTGATTCGGTATTTGTCAATTTGAGACGACCTGCTTCCAAGAATGACTTGTATGTGAATCCTTTTCTTGGAATTCCCATGAATGCTTTTCTTTTTTTCTTTTGTTTTTTATGATGACATCATGGAGTAGACGGATTCACTTTTTAGCAACAATGTTTGTACAAAGTACATATTTGCTGCTTTTACCACCAAATGAAGTGGTGTAGTGTACTTGGCCAGCATCCCCATCAAGGGAGGTGTGGGGCTCTAACCCCAGTAGCAACAATTGGTAAGGGAGTTCCCCCAGCCTCTCCCCCTGCCTCCCAAGCCTTCCCCAATAGGGTGTCCCCATGACTGTAGACAGGTATTGATCCCCACCCACCCCCCCAAAAAAACCCCCAAAAAGAAGGAAACTCCCACTTTTAACCAAAATATGGGGCTGTCTACTTGTATTTGACCATCTTCCCATCAAGGAGCTGTAAGGTCCAAATCCCAGCAGGGGCAATTGGAAGGGTGAGGTTCTCCTCTCTCTTCCCTCCTAAACCCTGCCTTACTAGGGTATTCCCATGCATGATGCGGGCCTTAAAGCCTATCTTAGCAACCACCAGCCCAGCCGCGCCCCCCAAAAAAAAAAAAAAAGAAGGAAAAATTGTTGCTGGCTTTTGCTTTTTATCAATACAAGTTGTTAAGGATTTGCCAGCAAATTAATTATACTTGTAGTGTCCAACTACAGTTGTCTAATGTCTCTCTCTGAAGTTTAGCTCAGGTTGTAAGATCACTTTCTAGATTGAATTGCTTTCAAGCAACTGTCAGTGTCCTTTGTCAATTACTTATTTGTGTCAGTCTTCCTGACAGCTCATTAATGAGTCCCCTGTGCTAGGTCATTATTGTTCTGCTGCTTTGGCAGTTTCAATGCAGTAAACTGCTGTGTTGAATTTTTCTCTGCTGATTCTTTCTGCAGCAACAAGATTAACTAGCTTTTCTTCTATCCTTTGTTATAGGTTGAAAGCCAACCGAGCTAAAAAGTCTCTTCAAAAGATGGCAACGTCTAAAGAAGAGATGAAATCTGCTGCACTGGCTGCTGGACTGGATTTGGTTTGTGATGATTCTAGCGATGAAGTTCCGGTAAGTGTTGACAGTGTCTGCATAGAAACTTTGATCACTTCTGTAAGAGATTCTGATATGTGTACTCCTTAGGCGAAGTTTACATTTTTATGATGTATTTCAGCAACAATCACTGAAGGAGCCTCCATTACCTGATCTTTTCAAGGATGAGGAACACTATAACCTGATATCAGATGTCAGTATTCAGTCTTCACACTTGATTTTTATTTTAACTTGCTCGATCATGCTTTAGAATAATGAAGTGATATCTTTTTTAGATTGGAAAAAATTATGTTAATCTGACAACAATTACAACCCCAGAGGACAAGGTGTCCATGGAAGTGAGTGACATGGAAAATGACACATTTTCATCTTATGCGTAATCTTTTGGGTGGAAACATTTTGGGTCAGGACCGTGGAGTACCCTATCCCTGCCCCTGCCCCTACCCCTGTTGCCCATACCCCATTCCCGTCCCCAGTTTGGGGGAAGGAAATTCTCCTCGTCCCTGCCCCTGAGGGATCCCCCAAAACCTAAGGGAGTCCAAATCAATATCAAATTCAAAATCAAAAACTCAAAGAAAACCAGAATCTCCAAAAAACAGTGCTTTCGCATTCAATTTGTAAACGTTTTTAATCAGTACAATAAATTGACCAAAAAAATGAAGATTTGATGGAGGAGATAAACCTTTAAGTTCTTGCGCATGATGCATTGAGCCTCGGCACAACAAATTCTAGGTGGTGAGGAAGGAGTTTGGGCAGAGGAGAGAAAAGAAGAGGGAGTGGCCCTGTCGCCTGTCGTCCAATTTCTGACTAGGAAGTGCAAAAACGAAGGAAAGCACAGGGAAGATCAAGAGGCTACCCAAGGAGGTGGGGGACCAAGAGCTGTGCTGTTGTTGTATTATGCTTTTATATCTAGGGTTTGAGAAACCCAAAATGCCTCTGCAAACACTGTTCTATTTTTTAAAAGAAAACAAGGGAAATGCGGATAAAATTGGCCCAGTCCCGGCAGCATTCTTGAGAGAAATTATGGCATCATGTAGAAGAACTTTTATATGCTAATTATGGGTAAACTTAAAAAGATCGGGTCTGAAAGTGGTACTCCCTTTTCTGTTCGGCAAAGTTGAGCTAATTATAATTCTAGTCTTGAGATCCAGAAAAAGAAATGATGGATTACTGCAGTTTTTTAACCTAAAAGGATCTCCATTTTAAGTCTCCACCATTATAAATAAGCAGTCCATGTAATATCTTTGTCTCTGCCATTGCTTTCCTTCTGTGAATTTTCAAATATTTATAATTTGTATTAAATAAATTCCTGCTGTTTATCTTTGTGTTTCTGTGTTAGTTATGCACAGCGTTGACTTCTTTACAAAGGTATGACGAAGCTCTGGAGATTATTAAACTCACTTTAAAGATAACTTGCAAGACATTGCCTGCTGAGAAGAAAGAAAAATTCCGGTCCCTTGGTGCTCGTAAGTGCTTAATGTGGAATTCTTTCCCTCTTTTTCGGGTTCTACTGCCGTTAGCATTAGATGGGTCTTTGGCCAACATGTGTTTGGTTGATTATTTAACATTTCGTGTTGTTTTCAGATTAAAAATTGTCTAACAGATTTCTCATATATTTCTGCAAAACAGCACTGTTTCCCTTTTTCCCCTAAACATTCTATGTATTTTTCTTTGCAGAAATAGCACTGAATATCACCGATCCCTCTGATGGCTTTGAGTTTGTACGTCACATTGTTCAGCAGCAGCCAGAGAGTATTACTGCATGGAACTGCTATTACAGTTTAGTTTTGAGGTAATAGAAACCATGCGTTGCACATCTTTCCTCGAAGTTCTGATTCTTTTTCATAGTTTCTTGACATAACATGGTGCCTAAACACAACTTGATCATCTTGCTGTGAATTGCAAAATTGCTACTACTATATACAATCATCTTATTTTCATTCTTTATTGCTGTAGATTAGAAAATCAGCATCCGAAAGATAATAAGTTTCGGAATAATACACGGCATGGACACAAGGATTTAGTACCACCCATAATTATCGCTGGAAACCAATTTACGATGATCAGGCAGCACCAATCAGCTGCTAGAGAGTACTTGGAAGCTTATAAACAGATGCCAGATAACCCATTGGTCAATCTTTGTGTGGGTATGAGTTATTTAATTATGTCTGAACTTGGAATCTCTTTTCTTATTTTTTATTTTTTATTTTTTATCTTCTGAAGATTACCTTATAAGTTCTATGTGCTAAAAATGAATTTATCTGGTGGATCTTCCTATATAGGTACTGCACTGGTGAATATAGCCCTGGGACTTCGTCTCCAAAACAAGCACCAATGTGTTGCACAAGGATTAGCATTCCTCTACAACAATCTACGTCTTTGTGAAAATAGCCAGGTGAGCTGCTGAATATTGATTATGCTCTCAACTCTCAAGGCATAGCCAAGTAAGACATAGGATGAGCAGATTTGTGTGAAACAATTGGCCTCCATATTTGTCGTAGTATATAGCCTTTTTCTATTAAAATAAAATTTGTAATTCAAGAACTCAAGATGCATTGCGTCATTCAATACTTACATAGGTAAGGTGATCCATTGATGTGACCGTCCACACTGGTTACCTTATAAGCTCTATGTGCTTATAAAATGTCGAAAACCGCTTTCTCTTTTATCTAGTCTCTTTGAAAGCATTGTACGTGAATAAATTTCTACACATTTACAGATTTATCTAGTCTCTTTGAAAACATTGCACGTGTTGCTTCTTTTCCTCCCTATTAGAACAGATTTAGTTTGATCAGTTAGTGACTAAATTTCTACACATTTACAGGAGGCTCTGTATAATATAGCCCGTGCATGCCACCATGTAGGCCTTGTCTCACTAGCAGCCTCATACTATGAGAAAGTCCTAGCAATTTGCCAAGAGGATTGCCCCCTTCCCAAGCTCGTGAAAACGGATAAAGATCCTTCAAAACTACCAGAACCCGGCTACTGTGACCTTCGCAGAGAAGCAGCTTATAATCTCCACTTGATCTACAAGAGAAGTGGAGCTGTCGATTTAGCGAGACAAATTCTGAGGGATTATTGCACCTTGTAAGATACAGACTGGTAGAATGTACTTTGTAAGATACATAGACTGATAGACTGTATTTTGTTCTGTACATAAAAGGCTAAAACTAGGTCAACAGGATATTTGCCTTGTCATTTTAATTTATTGTTTTGTGCTTGTTTGAATTGTAATGTTGTTTTTTCTTTTAATTTAGGGTCTAACAAAAATAGGGTTTGTGTAAGCAATTGAAGGCTAATGCTGCATACTTCAGGCCTTGTCTATCCTTGGATCATTCGCAAACTTCGCAATTGCAATTTATAACCAGTTAACCACATTGGTTTGGGCCGTGTGTTATGGTCTGTCTGCCTTTATCCATGATTATGCCCTTGTTTAAACTCTTATAAGGAGAACTATGTAGTTCTGTGTTTTTAATTATTTATAGAGGAGAAAAATATTCAAATCTACTCAAATTTGAAGCATGAATTTGATTTCATTATACCCTAAATGAGATGAAGTATGAGTAACTAATTTACTATACAAAGAAAATGGGTCCATATGGATAAAAACTAATCAAACATGCTTTTCGCTCGAGAATAAAGATGACGTACAATTTCTTTAAAAAAATCATAGCTAGAATACTGTTATAAAAACTTAACTAATTTAATGCTCAACGAGAAAAACATTCTAGTATTCTGCAAAAGCGGAAAACTCATAGCTAGAATACTCGTTATAAAAACTTAACTAATTTAATGCTCAACGAGAAAAACATTCTAGTATTCTGCAAAAGCGGGATCCACATAGCGAACCGTATCATATATGGAACCTTGAAAGACATTCTAAAAAACATTGTATGATGATTATGAACCCTTATGTTTATGTATTAGAATGATAAAGATAGTAGAGTAGTGGGCACAAAAGATAGTTTAGCAAAACTGGAATGAGTCACTACTCAAATACTCAATAGACCCTTTTCTTTTATTTCAAGTCAGAGAAAGAAAATGTTTATCACAAGGAAGCCAAGGAGATAACATTATTAATTAACTTCAACTATTGGTAAGTTAAGTTTGCACATCAAGTGTGAGGTCAATTTGATTTTGATTAAAAAGGATTCTTAACCTAGACTAGATTTAAAAACCCCATTTGGATATTATTATAAAGGCAATACTTCAAGTTCAAAACTTAAAAAGCCATAGTGATGCCATCATTGAGGTGTAATATGCTATCTAAGAAGACAACATAGTAGAGATGATTTTATATCAAGCCATGGGAAAAGCTTTGCTTAAGAGAAAAACAAACTACTTTCATGGCTTATAAGACTCTTTTTTCGACTTCTATACATTTTCTCTCGTATAAGACGTTTTTGCGTATATTGAGTTCCAACAGAAAACAAACGTCAACCCTGTTATATAGAAGGACTCAAACATATAAATTTAACTATATATAAGTCCAAACACTGTTACAAACTTAGTTAAATTCGTACGATTGCATTCTGTATTATTTGTAATGTTGTACACAGTGTATAATTTATATGTGCAATAGAATAGAATGTCAAAATTAGCTATCTATGACTATGCATTGAAAAGCTTATAAGAATATCAGCAAATTTCCCTTTCTTCACCGACGATATTGTACCTCTTTAGGTCGAGGGTCTCTATCTTTAGATGAGAAGCCCCCACCTAAGTCAACTAATGACTATGATTTATTATTTGAGTTTCATGTTCAATGGACTACGGTATAACTTATAAGGTTAAATTTTTTAATTTTTTAAAAAAGGTTGTATTTTATATCCATCATATATATTTACGGATGTTTTTTTTAATTTTTATGAATTAGGGATGTTATTTTTAATCGAACAGTAGTTATAAATTTCAGTTAGTATGTATGTATGAAGTTTCTACTTTTATCAGTTCAGGCATTTTTATTTTTAACCGAACTCAAGTTTGCATGTAATTGTTACTTTCTTAATTAATAATTTCTTAAAATCTACTATATTATTCCGTACGTAGTAGGAGCCTAGTTTATGTTAATATAAAAAGATTGTATCGTACATCTATCATATATTTTTAAGGATGCTATTTTTTATTCAATAGTCGCAAGTTATAAAAGACAAAAAATAAATTTTTCTTTACTTTTTTTATATATGTCAAATGTTACTGTCCCGTACTTATTATTACTTGACATACAATCCGGGTCTATAAATATACGACCACTATATAAGTACTTTAATCACATTACTTGCAGGCCTGCCTCCATCCCTTGTTAAAATCAAAAGTTGTAAAGTTGATAACTAATGATTTAATTTCACTCACGCCTCCAAGCATTGTGGATAAAATTCATGGGCCCCCTTTTATGCTTCATTTTCACATTTCACATTTTCCTAATGCTCTCTTTCAGAATTATTGGCAGTTGTTGTATCTTTGAGATGATTACATATACTAGGATGTGGAGTCTCAGGTTGTATTTTCCTCCCTTTGTGGTGTGATTATTGTATTACGTCATTCTGACTTCTCTATATTTTAAAAATAGGTAACTAAATTGTTGTTATAACTAAGGATCAGTTCTTTTCAATGTCAGCACTTATCAGTATTGATCAACACTAATGAATGCCCCGACAATTTCAATTCTAATCACCTCCCATTGCGATTCTAACTAAAATATCAATTCTAATGACATTGGTAACACATAAATTAGGTCATACACTCATACATGTTAAGTATCGGTATTGGGGTCGGGGTTAACGTTTATTTGTTCTTTAAAGGTTTTCTCTGAAAATTTAAAAAAAAATATTTAGGGGTTGAAGAGAGGAAAGAAGATGGGGGAAAAGTAGGAGAATTGAGCACCAATTCTGGCACTGAAAGATGCATCAGAAGCTCAGAAATTTACGCGTCATGAGCAATCAAATTGGGTGCATCTTCGATTGTCAATCAAACCAACCAAACTTACCCTACAAAATTCACTCTTTAATCAATCACAACCCATCATAATTGCCCTAATTGCTACCAACTATTGATATTTAGATAACCCTAATTGCATAGTATGAAGTTATTTACTTTAGCTTTTCATTTTATCCTATACTCGCGCACTCTGTATCGAATTCTCGACACTAAGATAAGGATATCAATACAGGATAATATTAGAAATAAATAGATAAATATTACTAGAGATAAATATGTATGTCTTTCTTGTCTTTATTCTTTCTTAGATATAATATTTGATAATTCAATTATAACCAAAATTTATAATTTTTTTTTTTTTTGAAAATAGTCAAGCAAGACATTTGGACACCTATATATTCATATCAGACACGATGTATGCATGATCTTGTATATATGCATATTGACTATAATGACTTTTTATTTATCTTTTATATAATATATAATCATTGTCTCTCGTAAAGAAAAGATGAAACTCTTATTGTAAATGTTACGATAATGATATCATAAATTCATTAACAGTAATTTAGAATTGACATTCTCTACAATAAAATACAAATTAATCTGCCACCTATGGTCACCCTTCAATCAACCTATCAAATTGCTTGCTGGAAGTCGTTGTTTGAATAATGACCCAAAGATGTATTATGTCGTAAAACTACAAATACTATTTGTCAAAGAATGGACAATGGAGGGAGGGTAGTGTGTCCTATCCTCAATATAGTTTGCCCTATTATACAAGGAGATGCCCTCTTTTCCCCTCAAATTTTGAGGGACCATCATATCATATTGATCTTTAGGTGTCCTATGCAAGGCATTTAATTCCTTTCCATTCCCTGAATTCATCTTCCTGGCCACAACAAGCTGCTCTTTATGGGGTGGTTGACATTGACATCCAACTTGTGACCATTTTTGTAAAAAGTTGTAAATTGTGGCATATTGTGGTCTTTAGGGCTAAAGCTAGTAAATACCAACCTAAACCAAGCACTATCCCTTCTTGCTTTGCCATAGCAATTCATGTGATCATGTAGTTGTAACTTCCTCCTTTTCCCCATAGATTTGAGGTAGCAATTAATGAGCATTGTGCTATTTTTGTAATGAGAGTGATTAGACATGGGAAATCAAATCCAAGTTCTGTTTGAATCGCATAGGAAAATAAGTTTAATAACGTGTTGAAATAGCAAAATTATTAACTTATTTCATAAAACGAAACTAATTTATTATAATAATCAAATACCTTTTCTTAAAACTTTTTATCCCTTTGATTATAACTAGTAATTTTCTATATCTTATATTTGTAAATCATACACGAAAATAATTTTATATCTTATATTTCATTCATTCTTTTTTTCTTTTTTCTAAATTGGTTATCGGACCATGTAGTGGACCCCCGGGCCCTATGCATGGCTAGAGCACTGTGATGTTTGTTTTTAAATGATTTTTTTCTTTTCTTCTAATTCTTTTAGTATTATAGTTATACAAAATGAAAATAGTAAAAATTCAACTGGTCACCTTTTCACACTTAGGAAAGAACACAATCAAAGAGCACAAACGTTAAAATGTTAACATATGATTAAGTACATTCGTATATTTATTATAAGTTGGGTTTAAGTGGTTTGACACTTACTCCCTTTAAATATCGTATTCGAGTTGTATCTTATATTTATGAATCATATATAAAAACAATTTTATATCTTCTTTCTTCTCTAAATTGATTATCAGTCCATTTAGTGGAGCCCCGGGCCCTAATGCATGGCTAGAGCACCATGATATTTATTTTTAGATTCTTTTCTTATAATTTTTTTACTATTATAATTGTATAAAATGAAAAGAATGAAAATTTAACGGGTTACTTTTTTAAAGAGGAAAAAACACTATATTTATAGTCTTAAGAGCACAATAAAAGAGTACAAACGGTAAAATGTTAACAAATAATTAAGTATATTCATATATTTTATATAAGTTGGTTCAAGTGGTTTGACACTTAGTCTCTTTAAATATTGTATTCTAGTCGTACGAATCAAGAAAATATGAATGTGAGAAAGATTTACCCAGCAATCAAGGCCAAAAGGTAAAAATAGACATTTTTTACTGATTGTTTCAACAGTGAAAATTTTGCCATAAGCAGCTAATTGCACAAAGACATTAGTATAAAGCGTGAAGTTATAGTGTGAGGGACACGACCCAGACTGACAAATTAAAGGGACATTCCCTTTACAGTTACTTTAAAAAGCCCCCTGCAACTGCTACCTTTACACCTATCAAGAAAAACCCACCGCCAGTACAAGTATAACTCAACCACCGCCAATGCCACCGCCATTCTCGGCAGCGACGCCTCCTCCGCCACCCTCTCCTCCACCGACACTTCTCTAACTCTCTCTCTCTCTCTCTATCTCCTCAATTCTCCCTACATTACGTCACGATAACATCCGCAATGGCGCCGAAACAGTCCTCCTCACGTGACCTCCGCCACCGGGTGCTCACGTGCGTCACCAAGCTATCCGACCGAGACACCCACCGGCAAGCCGTCTCCGAGTTGGAATCCATTATTCCGACCCTCGCTGCCGACACTTTCTCTCTCTTCATCAACTCTCTCTCCTCCACCTCCACCGCCGACCGTTCTGCCGTGCGCTCAGCCGCGCTCCGTCTCCTCGCCTCTCTATCCTCCGCACATGGCCGACACCTCTCCCCTCACCTCCCCAAGCTCATCGCTGCAGTAATACGCCGCCTCCGCGACCCCGACTCCGCCGTCCGATCTACCGCAGCCGCCGCCGCCGCCTCATATGCCGCCAATATCACCAATTCTCCATTTTCCTCTATCCTCCGGCCGTTGGCGGACTCTCTCGCAACGGAGCAGGACATCTCCGCTCAATCCGCCGCCGCGCTCTGCCTCTCCGCCGCCGTCGACTCCTCTCCGGCGCCAGACATTTATCAGATCGTGAAGCTATTGCCGAAGTGGATGAAGCTGCTTAAATGCGACAGTTTCAGGGCAAAATCGGCGCTCCTAGTGCTAATTCGGAGCTCCATTAGGGTTTGCGAGGTCGGAAATTGTAATCTGTTGAGGGATTTGGTGATCTGCATGGCGGAATTCGTGAAGAGTGAGGATTGGGCCGCGAGGAAGGCGGCCGCGGAGGCATTGAAGGAGATTGCAGTGGTGGAGAGAGACTCATTGTCCGAGTTGAAGGCTTCTTGCTTGAAAACCTTTGAATCAAGAAAGTTCGATAAGGTTTATCTTTTCCCTCATTTTTATGATTTCTATTTTTATTTTCATTTTAAGTTCATCTTCCTCTCTCTGGAATTTTTTTAATAGTAGAACTGTCTGGAAAATTAATTGATTGAATGTTTGATAGTGAGAGAATGGTGTGGCAGGTGAAAGCAGTTAGGGAAGCAATGAGTCTAATGGTGGAGGCCTGGAAGGAGATACCTGATGTTTTTGATGATGGATCACCACCTCCCCAATCACAAGCTTCCTCCAAAGGTAAAATCTTTTTCTTTTTTTTTTTTTGGTTGTTCTTTTTCTTACTGCCAAGGTTTTTGTTTTCTTCTTGATGCAAGTTTAATGAGAATGAACTCATTTCTACTTTTGTAATTCATTGCATTAAGAAAGTTTGCATGAAATTTCAGAAACTTGTGTAAATGCTTAAAATTAAGTAATAGATTTCGTGTTGGTATGCCCTCATGACCATTGATCCTAATGGTAGACTAAGCACGGTGAAAAATTAAGTGCATGTTTGTACTCAATTGATCAATTGAGGAGAAAACTGTAAGTACAAGCTATGTTATCTGTATTTACCGAGTTGCTTTCCTTTCGGCATTTCCTATTGTTTTTGTGTTTCCTGTTCAATTTCCCCAATTTAGAGCCTCTTCTTGTAGTTCTTGTTTCTGTGTATCTTTGTCTCTTCTAATGCCAGCTGCTTATGTGGGTGACAGAAAATGTGGGTGATGGATGCTGCCCTGGTAGATCTAAAATTTCTAGGGCAGTTGATCCCAATACGCCGAAGATGAGGAGGAAACATGTTTCACATGGGAGATCATCCCCGTCTGATAGTGCTTTGAAAACCACTGCTGGAAACAGAGGTGCTCATGTCAAAGACAAGAGGTCAAGTCCCCCAATTTTCTGCAAACTGGATTCCAAGAAGCCTTCTGGTGGAAATGTTGAGGCTTTTGATCTTCATGGTTCATCTGTTACTCCGGCATTTGTGGATAAAACAGCAGGAAATGACAAAGGTGTTCTGCAAAGGGAATATGTCGGACCATCAAAGCCAGAACCAAAGCGGAGTCTTTTTGGCAAGAATCATGGGTCACGTGTGGCACCATATCCCAAGGATGGATGTGAAGGTACCGTGGTTGGAAGCAATGCTTCTGTTGATGTTTGCAGACACCACCATGACTGTGAGGATCTTTCTTCGATTCGTAAGCAGCTCGTTCAGATTGAAAATCAGCAGTCCAGCCTGATGGATCTGCTTCAGGTAATTCCTCATAAGCTTTCATTCATTGCCTATGTATTCAACCAAAATAATGTCCGGATGTTTTTCTGGTGACAGTAAGTCCGGTTTCTCATGTTTCACTCTGGTTCTTGTGATTAGAAATTTATAGGAAGCTCACAGGATGGCATGCGTTATCTTGAGACACGTGTTCATGGTTTAGAGATGGCTTTGGATGGTATATCCTATGACTTGGCTGTTTCAACTGCAAGGATGTCCAGTGCTGAGCCCACTAGGACTTCGTGTTGGTCACTACCTGGTTCAGACTTTTTAAGCTGCAAGTTTTGGAGGAGACCAGCAGGTCGTACAGGAAGCACAGCTTCCGTTTCTGCCATGCACAACATAGCTTATAAGAACCCTGTTGGTAATACATACAAGCTCAAGAACAGGAGGCTTAATGTGCAAGGTACTGGTGGGGTTATTGTAAATCCTTTGGCCGAGATTCACAGTGATTCAAGAGGAATTTCAGAGGCTTCATCGAGTAGAGTGTCAAAAGCACATAATGTTGCATGAAACAGTAGCTGCTTATCAGTAATCCATCTGGTTGAAAAAGGTAATCAGCTTTTTTCTTTGTTTTTTGTGTTCATGTCAGCAGTATTGTTTTCAGGTAAACTATCACTGCTGTTTGTGACGAGCACTTTTAGAACAAGCATAAAGAAACATTAGTCAGCTCCTTGTCTCTTGTATGTAGTCTTTATTGTGTTATGAAAATAGCAGTTAGTATAAGCATGTCAACTTAAGAGAAAAAGGATGCAGGAGATTACTTCTGAAATCCTGTATTTGGACAAAGTGCAGCATGGTTTCTGAAAATAATGTAAAGGTGAGTAGTACAAGATGTTCGAAGAACTCGTTATCCACAATGCATACCAGGTGTAACCTAAATTTGGTGAATCGGAAAGTTACTTGATCGCAAAACAGCTTGATCTGAACCAATCTCACTCCAACATCACACTAACCCAATATTTATTCCATTAGGCCATTTGTCAATCTCTTGGCAGTTAATAATATGCATTCTAGGTTTTGCATGGATTGACTACTTTACTGTGCCCACAAGGCTTGATTAGAGCGACTAGTGATTGCTGTTCTCAATTTAGGCTCTTTGTTTTGTTGTCTTGTTGGTTTCTAGTTTAGCAACTGTTAAATTGTCTTGCAATGTATTTTCACTAATCCTTTCTTTTTCATCAGATGAGCCACATATGATGATCTGGCGTCTCTAGTATGCAACATCTAGGACCAAAGTATTTGCTGCAGTCAGAGGAGCAGCTGATTTAATCAAAGTTGATCGATTTTTCGTTTACAGTAATCCATAATCACCACCTCCTATTTTCTTTCTGATCTGCTAGTCGAAGAGTATGAGCGGAAGCCACATACGAAGAGACTATCAAGAACACAGAATGTGTTGATTGGTATGTGTATAGTGGAGATTCCTTAGCTCTAGGTGTTCCTGGGTCAATTTATACCCACAGTGTTAATGCAATTAGTCGATATCTTTTGTCATAGAAGATATACGATGGATGCAGATAAATTATGTGATGCAGTTTGAAGGTGAAACCACTGGCTGTGTTTTTCTTTTTCGTCATAGTATCACACAGCTACAACTTAGAAAAAAATGAGTTTCGAGTCCTGTATCAGTTGTGTTCGTTCTTGCTTCAAGGTAGGGCAACTTGAGCAATTGAAATGTCGAGATAGCAGGCGAAGACCAAACTCTGTGCGTGTGACATGCTTACTGGTTTTAAAGGTGATATAGCTACGAAGCATAAGCTTCGCCACGAGCTCCTCAAGTGTGTATGCTTATGGGAAAGGAAGAGGTTTTAGTAGTTTGATTCAGAGCATTATGAAATGGTTGTATAGATAAGTAGTTTTGGCTGATTGGTAAATTATTTGCTTTGTCCATTTAATTTTACTGAAAACTTTAATGAAATTCTGAAGTTTAGTCGAATATCGACTCGGTTATTTTTTTCAGTTTATTTTGTTGGATAGATTGAACAAAGCCATTGAACAATTGGACCTAGGAAAGTTGTACATCTCTTCTTGGACCACTCTCATCGACTACCGCTAAATGGTCGATACAGCAGTGGTCATACCCTTTGCCCTGACAACTCCAGTGTAGGGCTCCAATTCCCCCAATTCCAACCATTGCCCACTGTAGATTTGTAGGCTTCTCCCTCCTAAAATATCTCCATCTTCCTTCCTCCTCTTTCCCTCCTTATTCAAAGGGCTGCACATGCAGGCAGCATGGTACAGCCCGGTATTGCAGTGGCAGACTTTGGTTCTCTAGACGATGTCCTCGGTTGGATATCCCGTAAAAATTGATATATGCCATTGTAAACCTCAAATATATCTGTGACAAGTGATGATGGTTTAACTCTTTAGGGTTTATTCGAAGTACATAAAAAACACACAAAACCGAAATAGAAATAAAAACAAACAGAAAGAAAAGAAGAAATGAACAAAATCAAACGTAAACAAGTAACCAAAAAGATAAGAAATGAATAGAAACGAATAGTAAAGTTAATAAAAATAAACATAAACAAATAGAAAACAAAAATAGACGATGGTATTTATATAATTCGAATAGACCATTAAACCACTAACCACTATTTAAACCACTACTATCGTACATACTCTGAGATGTTATTGCACAAAACCGATTATTGCCTGGTAGGACAGACTAGGGGTGCAAGTTAATTAATGACTAGTCTAGTGTAAGTTTTCCTAACCCAACAAACTACTAGACCAACTCGAGCCCACCAGATATGCTTGGCTTAGTTAAACCCACAAAGAATTAAGCTAGGCCTAGCCTAATCTAGACTGGTCCACTACTAAGCACCACCGACCGATATAATCTTTTCTTTCTCTTTTTTTTTTTTTTTAATCTGAAGGAGATAAAAGTCTAGTTATTTTTACAATCTCTCTAACAAAAACTCTATTCTTATTAGTAAAAAGTAAACTAAAAATATATCGATTTATTATGATGGATGAATTTTAATTTTTAATTAAAACTTTTTATTTATGATACTATTTTTAATCTAATTGTGTCACGTTATGCAAGTAAAAATTATGTATTCATTTAATTAATATATTCAGGAATGATTGATGACTCCAATGGTATATTTATTCATGATTTGATTGTGAATGGAATTAGCCAGGGAGCCGAAATTGAGGGGCAAAGTCAAAAAAGAAGGCCAAAAATTGGAGTCACGCTCATGCTGGACTCATTGACACAGAGACCGTTGCCTGAAATGGTGATGTGACTCTCTCTCTCTCTCTCTCTCTCTCTCTCTCTCACTCATTGGCCACTGATCTTATTCTCATTGGACCTCCAATTCCAATCCCATTCCCAATTCCCCACATTTAGCTACCAGCTTCATCACTCAATTCAGTGGAGAGGAACTGATAGTGAGGAGAAACAGAGAGAGAATGTGGGCAATGGGGGAGTGAGTGTGTGGAGGATTTTGGTGTGGTTGCTGGTGGCCGGAGTTGTCGGAGCTCAGTCAGTAAGAGAGAAGACGGCGTGCAAATTTCCGGCGATGTACAACTTCGGAGACTCGAATTCCGACACCGGCGGCATCTCAGCCGCTTTTCAGCCCATTCCATGGCCTTATGGCCAGACCTTCTTCAAGAAACCCTCCCGCCGCGACTCCGATGGCCGTCTTCTCGTCGACTTCATTGGTATGCTTTCTTCAAATTCTTCTTTGATCAGATTGTGAAATTAATTCATTTCCAGTGGATTTAAGTTTGAATTTGAAACGGAACGAACTTGGTTGTTTATGAATGAATTGATCAAGATGTGGAAAATCAATTTTGCAGCGGAGCAGGTGGGATTGCCGTACTTGAGCGCGTATCTTGACTCCCTCGGCTCAAATTTCAGCCATGGCGCGAATTTCGCCACCGGAGGATCAACAATCCGGCGCCAAAATGAGACGATATTTCAGTATGGGATAAGCCCTTTCTCTCTTGATGTCCAGATTTGGCATTATGATCAGTTCAAGTCCAGAACTCATGATATGTACAGTCAAGGTAGCTAATACCATTTTCTTTTGCTCCCAAAACACATTATTTAAGGGTTTTCTCTCTGTTCAATTTGGCTGTACTTTGTGAACTGGCCTGGACCTCGATGGTCAACCCCGATTACTTAAATAAATTAATCAAATGTGTGGTGCTAATATCATCTAGATAGAGAGAGGTCAATGACCTGATTTAAATTGGACTTTATTTGTTTTTGACTATGTTTGATGTCATCAATGACCCAGCCAATGATCCACCCCACCCTACATAGTCATCAATGACTATGTATGTAAATGAATCCCGAGCACAATTCTTAATTCATTAGTATGACATGAGAATTTCTTCACATTCGGTTATTCCTATGTAGCATTTACCAACTTAGCCAATAACCCATCTGACTTGTAATATTATAAACCTGAAATAACCCATCTTGGATAAGGCATGAGCTGTTTGACCTAACTTGAATTGACCTTGACCTTTGTCTTGTTCAAATGACCTTTTGCGATGCGTAAAAGGTATAATGTATATAAATCACTCCGAATTGTTATTCATGAACCCTTAGCGATAGGAAGTATAGTTCATAATCGGATTGTGCTACATGAAAGGTGGAAACCACCCAAAATTCTGCTATACTTATGTAACACTTACCAAATTGTGCATCAAAATTCAGTGAAGAGTACCTTCGAGAAAAGTGTTCTTCCAAAGCCTGAAGACTTCTCCAAAGCTCTTTACACGTTCGACATTGGCCAAAATGACCTCTCTGTCGGCTTCCGCACAATGAATGATGAACAACTCCGTTCTGCAATAATTAACATTGTTTCCCAGTTCTCCTCAGCAGTGCAAGTAAGTTCAGTAGGCCTAGAATTCACCACCAATACTCTGGTCTATTTGTCCATGTTTTTTCTCTTAATAAGATGTGCAAATTCCTGAATATTTTTGGCAGCATTTATATGAGCAAGGAGCAAGGTCATTTTGGGTGCATAATACTGGCCCTATCGGTTGCTTGCCGGTGGCGGTAATGTACATAACACAGCCACAGCCAGGATATCTTGATCAGTATGGATGCATCAAAGGCCAGAACAATATGGCAATCGAGTTCAATGAGCAGCTCAAGGATGCTGTTCAGAAGCTCAGGACAAAGCTTCCTGAGGCTGCTATCACCTATGTGGATCTCTATGCTGCAAAGTATGGACTGATCAGCAAAGCAAAGAGCCAAGGTAATCAAGTTATTGTCTTCGGTCTTTCTACATACTCATGGATGATGAGGAAATGTCTTGTGTCTCCTTTCAAGATCTTGGCAAAACTGACCAGTACTCAATAACAGACTCTAACAACCTGAAAAAGAAAGTCCCTACTTAGGGCCTAAATAAGTCATCCCAAATTAACCTGATTCTGAGCTAAACGAACCCCATTTTTCTAGTTTAGATTTTATTGACAAGCTTACTGGGAAACCATCAGTAGATCTGAATATGACCAACACTTGAAATGACATATTAGAACCAAGCTGACTCAAATATTTCATATATATTTGCCCAGTTTATCTATATTAACCTAATCACCTGGTTTGCTTGTCGATAGCATGCCAAAAGTTGTAGACTGTCTGACTAAAAGAAACAACTTTGCTATTGTCTGAAACAGGGTGGGCAGAGCCAACGAAGATCTGCTGTGGGTATCATGAGAAAGATGGGCATGTATGGTGCGGCCAGAAGGGGTTGACTAACAATGGAACAACAGTGTTTGGTGCTGCATGCTCACACCCGGAACTTTACGTAAGTTGGGATGGTGTTCATCACACTGAGGCTGCGAATCATTGGTTTGCTAATCAAATATTCAACGGTGTGCTCTCAGATCCACCAATTCCCATCACCCATGCTTGTTATAGGAGTTAGGTTTTTACGACCTTCTGAAGCAATGTAAAGATGGCTTAGTAGATCAAGCAATACCCCAAAAATGGCATTAGACTGTTAGAGTTGGAGAATTATTCTACAAAAAGGGCATTAGAGTCGATGATAAAAAATAAAATAAAAAAAGTCATCTGTATTTGTGCCCATACATTATTGATGTTGGGTTTCATTTGCAATGTCATCCTCAGCTGAATATGATCAAGTTTCAAATCATAGAGTAGTTATCTGCCTCTTACTGGTTTCTACGTTGATTTTTCACTGGGATCAGATGTGTCATGAGGATATACCGAATATAAGTCATATTGTTTGATGTGTAACCATGCATATATGACATCGATATATAATAATCACAAATAGCCACCTTAAATTTCTTTTGTTTGTCATCCTGCCCACTGAAATAATAATAAGTTTCACTCCTATCATCATTCACCGTCCACATTCAATCACTCTTTCTTACTCATTCTCTTTATCATATATCACATTTTAAATACCCAAAAGAAAAAGTCCTTAATAATAGTTACTGAAGAAAATTTTAAAATGAAATCCGAAGATGAGAGTAAAATAGGTTGTGAATTCTATAATTGATTTACGGCAAATAGGTGATGATATATCATATATGTCTTTAAGATACTTCTTTCCTTAAATGTTATATGCTTTAAAATTACCAAAATTTTTAACTGTTATAATTAACTATCAATTGTGAATTTGTATTATGCATCAGCTACGTTAATGAGTATAAATAACTAACGCATCAATCGGATCAAGCATATTGGCCTATTTGCGAAATGTATTATGCGCGTGATTGCATCTCCTTTTAAATGCGCCGTGAGACCTCCTCAGTGGAAACTCAGGGACCTTGACCTTTGTCAATGGAAAAAAAGGCACGAGATAATCATGTCTTAATTCATTGGTGTTGTTGGGGTGACTTCGACATCAGATTTGAAGAGATTTAGAATATATGGAAAGTTTCCTAATAAGCAAAAGTTATGTAGAAAGTCTCCATAAGTATCTTAAATGAGAACATTCATAACATGTACTGTATGTTGCTATTCAGATAGCCCCCTCCAAACAGAAATGATTACAGAAAAAGAAATGGCACAAGAGACTTAGAATACCTTCCTACACTTTCTCGAATTGACAGTAAAGTTCATCTAGTATGTCGATGGATTTAAATACTGGAATCAGGTCGCAAGTTGAAGAAAGATGATATGTTGGTAATCTTCATTGATGATAATACAAGATCAAGAACCATTTCTACATATGAAAGCAGCTGGCTTAAACTTGCCCTTCATCCAGCTTCCCATCATCTCCAAGTCTTTTTAGAGGTTTTGAAACGCTACCAGATTGCAGCAGAGTTAGGAGAGCCTGAACAGATACGATTAGATGATGCAATGCAACCAGACTCAAAATTATATTGACAGAGACACAAATCTAAAAAGGCATAACGCAAATTTGACTAGAAGTTGACACGATTTGACTATTCAATATAAAACGATTCATTACTACTTTTGGATAAATCTAAATTGCTTCCAGTTCCACGACATGCACCGAATTGACATGATTATTAAATGAGTTAGACTCGAACCAACCTGTTCGCCAATTCTAGATTGCAATCATGGGCAACTTGTGGCTCTAAACTTCGCCCAAATCTTAAATACAGCCCTCCAACTGTTGGCCCGAGTACAGCAGAGTTGAGGTTACTATAAAGACATCGGCGCAAGAACTTGTGTCCTGTAAAATATGAAATATTGGGGTCCCGGAGGGGGAGGGGAGAGGAAGAGATTGAGGAGTTCTAGCTTTTGACAAAACCAAAAGATCATCAAGAGGCAGTAAAATGGAATAGCAGTCTAAGCTACAAGATCCAAAGCTCAATTCCAAGGAAACTCTAAGAACTGACATAAACAAGAGTGTTGGCCGAGTTTTCCTGCAATACAGAGTACATACTGCATATATTCTTTATCCTCTATGATAAGCTGACCTAAACCACCTGAGCAGTTACCATTCATTATATGTCGGAAAGGGAGCTACAAAAACATGTCCTTTGGTTCAAGAATCTACTTCCTTCCCCTATTAAGCCTCTGATGCTTCCCCAAGGGTTTTTCTTTTTACCCCCTACAAAATACAACTTTAACGTGGTCAGGCTTCAGCAGTAAGAAGGAAATAATGAGCAACATTTAAAGCAGCATAAGAGCTTAAGCAGAAACAATGAATATTATGAAATCTACAAGGCATTGTAGAAGAAGATGACCTGAGCATTCATACAAGTGCTGAGGAGTTCCTTTTGACAAGCACATGTTTCATCATTGTTCTGGCAAAGAGCTAAACAATTCAGAAATGTTATCATTTCCTTCGTGCAGGGCTTGTGCAGAGACCCCAATGACTTCGGATTCATATACAACCCACCAGCCTTCCTCCCCATCCTAATTCTCTAGACTCTACTGTCAGTATCCTATCAACATATAGAAGCACATGTCATAATAGAAAGCATCCAATAAAAAACTGATCAAAGGTAGTATCACATAGAGAAATTTGGAGAAACCCAAGTTTTTCAAAATAACAGATAAATCTCCCGTCAGCACTGAATCAGCTCAGCAAAATGAGAAACACCACCACATTGTTAATGGATAACAAAATAGAGCTATGAACAAGAGGATGCACTGTGAAGACTCGATGCAGCCACATAGGCAGCTAGAGAGACACAGACCCCGGAAGGTTGCATATCAGGAGCTAGAACTTCACAAGTAAGCAAAGTCAAATTCAAAGATGAAGCCTACTATTCTTACACTACCTAGCATGAACCAAACAGCCCCCCTCCTTTTCACCAAATTGAGAATCAACCTATGCTGTTTCGGCATCAATAGATGAGGAGCATTACCAAACTTAATAGTTCACATGATATAATAGCATTAGTTAAAGAATACTGAAGCCTGCAACCATAAGATATCAGCATTACCTCCTTCTCATACAAGTTGCTGGTGTTGTGTGCATCTACATCAACTATGACTGTGACAGACAGAGACAGGAATTCCGCAGAACAAATGGCAAATGTCTAGTGTTGGGGAAAGCGCCATCAAAGGTGCCTTTTGACTCTCCACGGTCTTCTCTTTTGTTGTGCAATCTGATGTTGGCTATCTTGGAGTATCCTTTATCATGTCATATTCCCACGAAAACTTAAAGAGTATCCTGATGATCTTGCAGATTGTAGCCTCATACACTACCACATCTGGAGAAACTAAGACAAGCCTTCTTTTGACTTCAGGATGGTGGGTTTCCTATTTCTCTTTTGTCCTTCATTGGATTCTATAGATAGATTGGTAGTTTCCTTTTGCAAATATGACCAGAAATCCTTGTGTTCTTTGTAAGCAAGCTTCATTTTTTTAATTAGTTCTTTTTATAGATAGGAATTGCTTGCATCTCATGTATTTTCTTTAATTCCCAGGTGGGGTTTGGCTCGACACTTCCATTATGTCCCGGAAATATTAGCTGCTTTTTTCTGGACAGTCCCTACTCTTTTCAATCATGTAAGGAGACCATCTTCTTTTTTTCTTTTGTGCTATATTACGTACCTTAGAAATCCGAGGAGTTCTAATTTGTTTCAAAATGCCATCAATTTGACTGACTGATATGCTTTTCCTTGATCAGTTTCTTCCTTACCATCCTCCTGTTTGACGGAACTAAAAGGGATGACAATAGATGCCGATCCAAGTAAGTTTTCTGTGCCATCATCTACGCAATTGCTTTGCTTTTAACTCAGAGAGGCCACTTTAGTGAAGAACCTTAGGTGTCTACTGACCTTTGCGAATATAACTAATATCTTGAATTTTCTACCATGGCATATCATATCGCCGGCCACCGCTGCTCCGGTGTGGATGGGTTGAAGGTGAGAGAAGGTGGAGGGGGCCGGCGGCACTGAATTTTTCTTTCTTTTCCAAAATTGAAAATTCTACCCAATAATAATATCCCCCTCGGCTTTCCCTTTGGAGACTCCCCCCAAAAAAAAAAAAAGAAAAATTAGGTCGATTAAATATCAATCATCACATTTTTTGTAGATTAATTAGATCGATTAAATATTTTTTTTATGAAAATAGATTAAAATATAGGAAAAGAATACCAGACATAAAAAAATAATTAGAGAAAGTATGCTAAATAAATAGAAATTAACTCATAATAATTATGTATATATTTTAATTACATGTACAAAGTACAATATAATGTAACAACATATTATTACACAATAATAAAATTATAAAATTTATATTTTTGTGCCTTGCAGGGACATTATAGTAAAAGCGAAAGTGTATTTTTTGTTTTTATCATTTTCATTTGCTCCTTGTTTATGTGCTTTCGCTAATTTTTTTTCCTTTTTGTTGGCTCCATATTTATCAAATTTTACATTTCATTTCTTCAGTAAGGATAATTTTATTTTCCTGGACATTACCCACCCATTAAAATTCTCAATTTTGACATTTTAACCTGAAATTTCATTTATTCAAATACTTAATTTATTTTCTATAAAAAAAAACTTAGATTAATTCTAAAACAAACCGGCTAGAACCCGAGGCCTCGAACCAAAGGGTTGCCTACCATTTCTAGCTTCAGGCCTTGAGCTACCCCAACGAGAAGAACCAACAGAGCCACTTTCAACCATTTCTAGCTTAGCTCTGACTTTGTTCTCTCTCCTCCTTATTTGCAAGTTCCGATTCATCTGTGGTATGTCTCTCTCTCCGTTCATCCTCTTCTCTCTAAAGTTTCGAACTTTGGCTGGATTTTGTATTGATTTTTCCTTAATGTTTACTCTATGACTTCGTTCTTTGGATTTAGAGCTGCCCATTATTGAATTATCAAATACTCTACTTTGATTTATATATGTGGTGCCTAAAACCCTAATTTATTGGTCAAATTTTGTAGTTTGTGGTGTAGGGTTTAGGGAGAAATGGCGAATCAGGGTGCCAAGAAGCGGAAGGAAGAGAACGCTCGGCATATGTCAAATCTTCTCCGTGTTATTATTGGGTGCAATGTAAATTCCCACTTGATCTTTTCTTTGAATTTTACGGTTCTTGCTTCCATTGATCTTTGTAAACCTCCTGTCTTGACTTGATTAGAAGAAGCAAGCAAGCATCAAGGATGTATCATAACTGTTTTATGCTTAATTTTTTTTTTTTTGGAAGTCGGAGATTTTTACTGTAAGAACAATGAGGGTGTACTTGGGAAATCATACAGAGGTAAGGTATGAAGTGAGCCATCTGTAGGTGATCTGACCTTTCAAGGGATTGATTGTTGAAAATTTTAGTGTATTCCTCAAATTTAGGGTGTGCGAGAAGGGAATCTAAAGTATGGTATGAAATTCTTATATAAAATATGTTTAGAAACGATAAGATGGCATGAACACGGGGATCATCGCTTCTGTTTTGACCTAGAATGCCAATAAGCACATCTATATCCATAATTAGAATTTCTGAAAAACTCAAGTTTCGAGTATTTTTCAGCTTGGATTATAATAGACTAAAGCAAAATGTCTTTCTAAACTTCCTTTCTATGAAGTAGTAGATAGTCAACGGCTTTGAATCTAGGGTCTAATAGAGCTAGTCTCTTTATTAATCTCCGATTCATCTAATTGACTTTAATTCATGTCATGATTTTAGGCCATTCATCTTATAAATGTCTGTTTCTGAAGTTGCTTATGAGCTATGATTTAGTATCATTGTGATTGAGTTAGCTAGGGAAATTTTTTCATGCCTTGCAAAAACATTTGTTCTTGTATGGTCTAGGTCCTTGAACACTTTGGAGTGATGCTTGATGTCAAAAATGACAACAAAAAATGTTTTAGCATCCAGCAGTTCAATATCTCATTTTGACTTCTAGAACTTCCCATTTTGTCCTTATACTGACACTATTGAACATTATATCCAATTCGAAATTCATCAGTAACTATGTAACACATACTTCTTTAACTTTTATATTCTTGTCCAATTCAACGAGGTTTTGTAATATTTCGTGATGAAAAACTTTTCTGTTCGCTGCAATATTGCTGATGATTCTAGTTCTCTTGGTCCAGATTGTCTACATCTTGATCAGGATGATTGTATTGCATTCTTCTATCTCATGGAAGCACTGGGTTGGTCTTGTCATGACATCGTTGGCCTATGCCATTCCTTATCAACAACTTGCCAATATGGCAAAACCAACTTATTCAGATGATGGTGAACTTATAGATGGTGGGTTTGATATGAGCACTGGAGGAGTTTGTGGGTATGGTTATAGCTTCTTTGCCCTCATTGTTCAACCTTTTCTTCTTTCCTTTTTGTTTTCCTTCAGAGGACACAATTGGTTGTTTATTTGTCTCATGCTGATATATTGGTCGATGACAAATGATTTGTGTCAATGGCACTCACAGTTTGCTGGACTAAATTTGAACCTGATTAATTTTGATGATCTCTCGTTTATTTGAGTCTGTGAAGTGTGAACACGTCTTGTTAATGTGTCTTGCAATGACCCCCATCCCCCAATTTTGCTCTTATGTTTGTAGGTAAGAGTAAACAATTCGTAGTAAGGATCTTTCTCTGAAGTTGACTATAATGTGTTGCAGGTACTTGCATGACATAATCTACATTACATGTTTTGTACAAATTGCCTCCATCATCTCGGATAAATTTTGGTACACATACTTGGTGGTATGTTCTATTGCTTTCGTTTTGCTTTTGTAATACCAGTTTCTGCTGCTTATAATTTTAGTAGTTCATTCCTGTTACTCCTTTGTCCTGAAAATGCTTCCGGGTAATCCCACATCCTAAGATAATTGCCCTTGTTTTTCGGTCATGAAAGTCAGTGAGTTTGGTACTTATTTGAGAGGATAGGTCCTGACTAGGTAGTGGAAAGTCTGACTTCTGGGATTTTCTTGAGTTTATATAGTGTATATGCAGGACAGACAGAGTTACAGTAAGGGAAGTTGACTTTGAGAAATTCTTGTCATGGAAAGTTTTGTAACTTGTTTCTTGAGATAGTCATAATATTATCTTTTCTAGGTATCTGCCTATTAGGGTTCAGTAGCGAGGAACATGAAATTATCACATCCAAGGTGTTATTACTAGAGATTACGAGGTGAGACTTTGGGATTGAGGAATTACTTATTGGAAAAGTTTTTTGCCACCTAATACTGGAGAAACTACCTTTGGTGTTTGAATCTCTCCTAAAGAATGTGACAACCTTATTGCAAGACTGGATCCTCCCTAGGCAATATTAGCTTTTCTAAGGCATAGGCCATACTGATGAGGCCTGATTTTAGTTATATTGCCATTTTTTTTCTCGTGCTGTAATGGAATAAGCTTATCAGGGAAGCCACATAATATAGATTGATATTATATGTTCCAACCAGATACCCTACTAGGAGTTAGCCTTCACATCTCCTTGCCTATGTAAATGATTCAGGGTAGCTTCTCTATGAGGTGGGAAATCGTCATATGAGGTCATAAAATGGTCCGAGTAAGCCACATGATATCTTGCAAAGCTATGGCGGGATTTCTCTGGCTCAATATGAGACTCTTGGACTGGTTTGTTAGCAAGCTTATCTTTTGCCTTAGAGTCAAGATTATGATGCGATCATTCACACATTTCACAGGTTATACTACACAAATGTAGTAGGATGGAACTAGATAGTGTCTGCTTGGGAGGGGAGTAAGAAATGACGCTAAGAGTTAATGACGGTAAGAAAGGGTGAAAGTAAAATAGAGTACAGAGCATAGTTACACTGCACAAGATTGAAAGTTCAATAATAGTATGAGTAAATTAGAGTAAGAAAGGGTGAAAGTAAATTAGACTGTAAGAATAATAAGGGTTAATAAGGGGTAGGAAGGAGTAAGCGTGACTCTCTCACACTACTCTTCCTTGTAATGAAAACTACCGAGACGAACAAATGTAAAGGGAGTTACTACTCTTATTAACTCCCCTTGGCTTGTTCCTAACTCTCCTCCCAGGTAAGCCCTTAGAGTTCTAGACAACATGCTTTCAAGGCTCGTTCTGTACTCTCCTCCCAGATAAGCCCTTAGAGTTTTAGACAACATGCTTTCAAGGCTGCAAAGATGAGGGAGAGATGACTGATCTGTTGGATTGGATCATATGTGAAATTTGATAGACAGAGTACTTAGTTTGGGAGATTTCAGTTGCTGATGAAAGAGTAGGACTATCTTGTTGAGTCGGAACCTTGGGCTTAAAGAAATTTAGCTGCTAGTTCAACATCGAAAAAGTAAGGTATTCTTGGCCATTTCTGAACTTTTTCACAAGGGTTAAACCATTGCGCATGGGATGTTTCGGTTCTTTAGAGAGATTGAACTTGAATATGTAATTTCTGAACCATGTTCAATTTGCCAGATACCTGCATTTGCTGTCTACAAGGCTTCTGGCTTCATCAAAGGCTTCCTGTCACATGGTTCTGAGGTAGCCTCCACTCTCTTATAGCTTTCCTGTCAGTAAAGGAATGCAATTGTCTAGTGAAAGAGTAGTTTATCTCTATCTCCCTCTCTCCCCTTATAATTCCCCTTGACATTTTGTAGGAGGAGGAGGACGAGAAAACCCGTAAGAAGAGGGAGAAGATGGAAAGGAAGGCATCAAGACCCAAATTTGCTAAAACAAGGACAAGATAGGTCTATATCTATGTAACCCCGAGGTGTACATGCTTGAGAACCAAAAAAATTTGACTGATAATGTCCTGATTTCTTCGTGGTTAAATTTGAGATCTTGAGCATATTAGAAGTCTTGTTTTAGTTCAGATTTTAATTCCTCCTTCCTCTTTGTAATGTATTGTTCATCTTGTGGCTCATCTAAATTTGTTTTAAAAAACATTGTAAACACAAATGGTCTATGAATCAATCTTATATACTGTACAGATGAGGAAGAATGGAGGGACAATTAGTTTATGATCAATTATAATTGCTAAAATTTTTCTAGTTGCGAGTTGTGCTGGTTCATGGAGGATTAAGAGAATCTTACTATGTGATTTTTTTTTTTTCATAATAACAAGATTTTACTACTAAAGCATATTATACTTTGTCTAAAATTTTACTACTAAAGCATATTACTCTCAAATGTAATTATGTATGAGCACTTTACGAGACTCATTCAGAATCGTGGATACAATAGTATGATCAAAGAATCATATTACGATCCTACCATAGATATTTGGAACTAAATTAGAATTGTAAGATTATAATGGCAGTTAGATCGATCAAGGGTTTTGGATTGTTGGATCGTAGAATCATAATATCCGAATCCGGAGTTTAATAACCATGAATGTACTAAATTATGCTGAAATTTACTAAAATGTGCTGAATCTGATTGAATTGCTAGGAAATGTCCTGAATTCTTATGATAAGTTGTTTTGATAAATCGAAAAGAGCATGTCTTTATATTTGATTCCCTTTATTTTACGGTATAGCGTGTGTGATACACCCGTGATGGTGCGCGTGAATGATCCCATAATCATGATAATTAAGAAATTAATATAAATTTTGCAGCGGTCCATCATGAATTATCTTGGTATCTCTTGGGCCTTGGCCATGGGGATTTTTTTTAACTTGGCTTCATTTTAACAAAAACAAGTGGATATTATTTAAATTTTATATTAAAGAAAAGGAATAAAATCACGAGGAGATATTCTCGCCATTTGCTTACTAATTAATTAATCTCACCTAAAAATTGAATAATAATTTACGGTCAATCCAATTATTATTTTCTTTTTCAAAAATACTACTCCATTAATTAATTAAATAAAATAAAATAAATGTGATGCTCACTTGAATTAATGCAACCTGGAGAATAATTAATCATACGTACGTGACTTTATTTTTATAAAGTTAGATTGGAAAGCCATGTTGAGGGGCCCAGCCCCAAACCCTAACCCTAAGAGAGAAACTACTTTTACAACTTGCGTGCAATAACAAATATTCCCCTTTCTAAAGTTACGACCACCTCAACCCCTCATTATATTATGTATGTGGACCGTCACTTTCATAAGTACTATCCAGATAAATAATACGAGTTATCTATCAGTGTACTTGAATTTAAGTGAATTGATATTTATTTAAAATTATGAATTAATTAATTAGTGGTAACATATTAATATTAACTGGATTAAAAAGTTAATTAAGTAATATTACTCCTAGTCAGCACTAATTCTAATAATAATTCTTGGAGGATTAAATTAAAGTGCAGTAAATTGGGATGACATGACTGCAGTGCACTCTCCCTTTGACCCTACTCATGATATGTTTATATTGATTAGGGTTTCCTGCACCCAAAAAGAAAAAGGCATTAGGGTTTATGATGACCACCTAATGCTTCACCTTTTTGCAATTAAATAATAAATAATGCATGTGGAAGACAAGATAATATTCAATCCTTCAGCCCCATAACAGTTGCTTCCTGTCCAAACCCAACAAACTTAACCTTATGTGTTTTGATGGATTAATGATATATCCTTAAGGGCTTAACAAAAACTACTTTGCAATTTATTACATTCATTAATTATCTAACCTTCTTTTGTGGTCCCCACCATCTTTCATAGGATCCGATCTCGAAAAATATATATGTTTATTATGTGATATTCGACTTTTTAGTATCTCTAAACGTCATATATAATTTTAATTTAGTATACATATATGCATCTTTTATGCGAATATTTTTAGTTGTAAATTTTAAAATTGGTACGATTTTCGAAATTATAAATGGTCAAAAATTAAATTATTTGACCAACAAAACACCAATTAAAATATTATTTTCGTCCTTTAAAACCATAAAGGTTACTATAGTTAAAATTTAAACTCAACTATTATTTATAATATAAGTTAACTAATGTCTATAAAAATTTTATTATAAGCTATATATTGTACTCGAGCGTATACTAGGATCGAAAAGTTAATCTTCAAATACATAAAATATTTATAAATGTTAATTATTTCTTAATATAAGGGGAAGATACTATTATACATACATTTATAGACGTAAAAATTGATATAATTAAAATTCGAAGTATTTTCTTTGATATTAATTTTTTGAAAAAAACAAATGTATACACGTCCCCCACATACTTACTCTCGATAGGGTTGAATGTGAAGGATCGTGTATATATATATATATATATATATAGACTGCAATGGGCCACTGGTTTCATTCAATCCATTTGCCATTTAAGGAAAGGAAATCGGTGGGTGATCCATTTGCCCACATGGATCCATCAATGGATATATCTAATTAGCTAACAAATACTTATGTTATAGATCTGAGTTTACGAACTCGATAACATAATATAATTTGAAAGAAAATATTTAGTTTTTTTTTAAAAAACAAATGGTTATAAAAATAGGAGTTAGATTTAAAAAATTAAAATAGGATAATATAAACTTAAATTTATTATTATATTTTTTATTTTCTTAAATTTGATTGGAGAATCAAATCAAATAGATAAAGTGGGATTAAAATACATGATACACCCAAATCATTTCTCCCCTTGTCTAATTTAAAAAGGCTAACTACTCAATCATATGTGCTTCCATTTGTCAAAAAAAATAAAATAAAATTGAGGACTATTATAATGGGTGTTCAATAATATTGATGAGGGTGTTCTCTTTGATGTTTTGATTTTAAAACAAGCTCGTAAAGATAATATTTTCAATGTTATTTTTATTAATCAATTTATATCCATGATAACCAAGAATCCAATATGTTATATTTACTTGCATGCGAACATATTATTTTTGAATCCTAAATTTCTCGTAATAAGCTTATAATAAAATTTCATATCATATATTATTCATAGGTAACTAAATAGCTAGCGTTAATGGAATACGTGTTTAGGTTCAATCCAAAATACATAAATAAAGAATGCGAGTTTATGTAAAAGGTATTTTATAAGAAAGTTCCTTCTTTAAAAAGAAAAGTTCAAAGATGGAAAGAAAAAGTAAAATACCTTTGGGCAACCTGAATTAAAGTTCCATGACCTATAAAAAATTATCAATGCTCCCAAAGAGAGGAAGTTATGAATTTTAATTATATATATATATATATATATATATGAAGATATTATTTAAAAATTATTTTTCTGTCCGTACATAATTTGCGAAGCATTAATCCACGCATGAGAAAGTTTTGGAGATGAGACACTGAAAGATATGAAAGAAAAAGCAACGACAAAGGGATCAAAAGACGATTTGTGGCTGTCAAAGCAGTGAAAAGCCATGTTTTTCCACAAAAGATCACAAAGTAAAGAAAGAAAGAAAGCAAAAAGAGTGAATATATAGGCATATAGCTGTGAAACAACAATCCCCTCCCATACCCGTCAATTAACATCCACCATTTACAAAAATAATTTTTAAGAAAATAGATACAACATCCAAAACCGACCTAAATTAAATGAAACGAATTAATAATACATCCTGTCCTGTATAACCCAAAACACTCAAACCACTTTAATTTGGACTGTAATTTGATTTGAAACAATCCAAACTAAACACAACCCGAACTTTTTCGCAAACGTTTTTCCTTGTAAAATGAGATTATTGAACTAATAGGTATTACTGAACAGAAATGATTTGAAGCTCGAATGATAATCAAAATATTCATTCGTAGTAGTATCAATTTTCCTCTTAATTACATTCTGATTAGTGAGCCATCAAGTCATTAATTATGTTGGGTCAAGCATTTTAACACTACAAATGCGAGTGAGGTTATTGACGATTAGGGCAGAGACGTGGATGGCAGATTTTAGATTAGAATAGAAGAAAAGAGAAGGTAGAAAACGATGGTGGGTCCTACCAAAACACAAACACCTTATCTTCCGCTATCTCTCTTCCACTCCATTTAGGGTGTGTTCGGTAAAATTACCTGTTTTAGTGGTGATTAATTATTTTAGTAGATATTATCTGTTTTATTAGTGATTAATGCTATTCTTGACTAGTGGTTAGATGTTTAAGTAGTAATTTAAAATAAGCGTGTTTGATAATAATAGTCGTTTAAGTAGCAGATTTGTATAAAATGATTTAAAAGGACATAATTGATAAAAGCTTTTAGAAAATAAAAAGGAGAATTTCGGAAATTATGTGCAAACACTAGGTAGTGTTTTTGAAAACATTACTTTAAATAACTTTTCGAAAATACTACCTAAAACTCTAATCACTATGTCAAACATTACGTTGCTAAACACTTATATTTTTTAGATAAGTAGTGTTTTACCTCATCTAAAACACTAACCACTACCTCAAAAATACTCGTTGAACACACCCTTATACCATAATTTCAGGTTTATAGTTTCGTTGAAATGATATAATTTAGGGGAGGGGGAGGGAAACCATTTTTCTTAAAAAAAGTGATTATAAAAAAATAATACAAAATATCAAATATGATAATTTCGATATATAGATCTGATTCTATGATATAATTAGTAGTCTCTCGCATCTTTATCAACTTATCTTGTTCTACAGCCAGGCTAGATGCAACCTCCACTACTGAGACCCCTTTTACATAATTAATTAGGATTAGATTAGATTAGATTAAAAATGGTACGGAATTTGGATTATTAATGTACTTATTTAATAATCCCACCCTTAAGATAAACCAATTATGCACCAAAATTAAGAAAAAAAGGAGAAAAAATCTCCCCACTTTGAGACAAAAAACGAATATGCTATTTCAACGGTCCATATGGCTTCCTCCTTTCACCATCAATCACTGTTTATCTTGACAATTTTTTTATATGCTTTTTTCTTATTTGTTTTCCTTGTTTTTTAAAAAAGTCAAAAGTTAGCTGGAGATTTTCTTATTAATTCTATGATCTTTAGTTTTTTTGCATTACTTGTGGTGGTTGATGGATGATGAGAGATAATAACGACTTGATTGATTAAACACCTTGAATTATTATGTATTCTGATCACCGATGAATAGATTGCAAATCAACGATAAGGTCATAATTTAGTGATCAAGACTAAAATTATGAGTACATTAGATTTCATGCTCAAATTCTCCATTCCCTATTATATTAGTATTGTCTTTTGTGATATCTCTACGTCCAAAAATAAAGATCACAATCAAATCTCGAGTAATTTTAAGATCGGTTTTAAAACAATACTTATACGTTAAATTCAAGTCAATATAATTAATAACATGATACAATTTTGGGAAGATGATATAATTTTTTTTAGAAAAGCGGACTATGAAAATAAAACTTAAATTTTAAAATAAAATATCATATATGATAACTTGGATCTATACACTCGAATCAATAATACTATTTGTAGTGTTTTAAATACACACAAATTTTAATAGAAGTTATATATCTCACATCTAAGTTGAATCTTTAGTTTAATTTTTGAGAAATTTTTACTTTTTTTTTAATTAGGAATTTTTAATTTTTCTGGTTCAAAGACAAGTATTGCTATTATAAATTCATTTCTAAATTGCAGCATTTTACTACTCTCTCTCTTTTTTTTTTTTTTTTTAAATGAATTCTAACACTCTATTTCTATAAAATGTTCCTTATTCTAAAAAAAAATAAATGAAAAAAACCTTTGTTTCAAACACAATTAAAGTAAAAATAATTCTATTAAAATTAAAAGAAAAGTAATTCATCCGTTTCAAATTACTTATCGTTTAAAAAAATAAAAATAAATTAAAAAAACGTTAGTATACCCTTTTTATTTTGAGTAAATTATAATTCTTTTTTTCTCCCTCTTTCTTATTATATTCTCTCTTTGTCTAATCTGACATTAATCTCTCTCTCTCTCTCTCTTTCCTTTTCTTAATCTGTCTCTCTCTATCCTCCTGATTTCATAATTTCCTGGCATCACTCTCTCTTTTTCCCTAGTTTTTTCTATCTCATCACTTTATCCTCTCTTTCTCTCTCTCTCTTTTTTCTATCTCATCGTATTATCACTAGTAAAATAATTTAAAAAATATATATGTTAAAATATTATATATTAGAAACGATAAAGTTTTAAAAATAAAAGAATAATTAAACAGGGTAAAATTAAAAAATAGTAATTAATATATCATTAGAGGTATAAAATGATAAGTATTATATATATAAAAAAACTAAAGTGACATGTGGTCACTGACTATTGGAGTACTATTTATTTTGGAATATAATTAATTCAGAAAAATTTTATGAAAATGGATTAAGGAATTAACTTTTTCCCCACCCAGCTGGAAATAATGATAAGGATTCACTATTTATACAAATTGTCTTAAAAAGGAAGCACAAGCTGTGCAATTCCCAAATTGACCACAACAGCACCATGGATATTTGTCTCCACAACTATGGTCAGGAATGCCTTATGACAATTTAAGCCCCAATCAACTCCAATTATGTTCTAATTGTTACTAATTATATTATAATTTCAGGTCTATAGTCATTCCAAAATTATGATATCGTGCTCAACTCTTCTTATCTGTAATGTTAAATCGCTCCAAAATCCTTCTCTTGTTTATCGGGTGTTTATATTGAAATCTATACTATAAAATTTATGTACTATTTTACATATCTGTTTCTATATCAACCATATATTTAACCGAATTTTCCGAGAGCATACCCAGAAATATATTATAATTATTTTTATAAGTTAGATTAGTGAAAGTTTCTGAAAAAAATATATATTTAACTAGCTAAAACACATATATTTTTTTATAATATATGTGGATATTCCCCTGAAAGTTAGGGTAAGAGGATAGGACAAAACGTTTTCGATTTATAAATTGGCAATATTAATAAATAATAATTTTAAAACCCTTTTTTTCGAAGAGGGAAATTTAAAAACAAAAATCCTTTGTTCAAAGTTGTTGAAATAAAGCTTCCATCATTGAGAAAATCATCTATATTATAAATTTTATATATTAATTTATAATTTAGAACATCATTCAGGGAAATTTATAATTTAAAATTTTTATTATAAACTTTTGACATGTTAATTTTAAAATTATTGTAAATTCTATATTAATTTACTTGCCTCTCCCTTTTAACTCATTACATTTTTTTAAACCCATATTGTTATGTGTGAATACTAGTAAAAAGATTAAGGATTGATTTAAAAACTAACGCATAAAAAAGAAAATGAAAATTTTCAATGAAAAAATAGTCCAAATAAATAAAGATGTTATTATCATTTTGATAAAAAATAATGTTATTATCATATATTACAACGTGCAAAATTAGATCTGATAATTCTGATAATGATATGATATAGATTCTTTATAATATTATACAAATATTTTTATTATATTTTAAAAATAACTCTCGAATGTTCCAATATAAAATAATATCTCATCTTTTCTTTTATTATCTAGAATATTTTATAAAACTTTAACGTTCTTACAGATAAAAAAATTATCATCTTTACACATTGTATTTGCAAAAGAAGACTATAAACTAACTATGATCATGAGTCTTTCTCTCTTATTATGACAAATATGAACATTTTATAAGATTATCTTAAATGAAAAAATATATAATTCAAATTCCAGATGAATAAAATTATAAATGGGTGTTATTATATATTCCTATGAATACATTTTTCTTTTTTTTTAAAAAAAGAAGGGGGAGAAATGATGTGTGAAAAAATCTGATTCCAAATGAGCAACCAATGTTGATGAAGGGAGGGAACATGAGGCACCTCATCCCCATTAATTGTGACATGATTTTGACCCTTCAACAATTTATTTATTTATTTAATTATTTTTTGTCATCTAACCCATTTTCTCTCTCCTCAATCCAGGCCTTTTATTGTGACATGATTTTGACTCTATTAAAGAGCCCTCCACTTCACATACATAACCCAAAAAAACAAAAGAAAAAGTAAATGAAGGAAAAAAGATCGGATAGACCGACAGTTTGAGGCCACGTGTTGTACCCAAGTAAGGTCGACAAACTGATTGGCTATCCCCTGCCACACTGTACCCCACCCCATTCATTTCACTTATTAAACAAGTACAGAATTATATCCGTCGTTATTTTCCCTTATCTCACAGCCTGTTATCTTATCATATCCCTTCCGTTTCTCCTTCCCCAAGTAATTATATTTCCCTTTTCTTTTATTTTATCTATAAAGATAAAATAATTCCCCTCCTCGTACGGCAGCCTATCGATTCCTTCAAAACCTGGAGCCCTCATTCATCTCTCTCCCTCCCTTCATTTCATTCACCCTTTTGCCAGTTCACTCTCTCTCCTCTCTCTCTCTCTCTGAGTCTGAGTTTTTTCCGGCGTAGATTGATCGGAAATGTCGACGGAACAGGAAATCGCCGGCGGTACTGGCGCCGGAGAGTTTATGTTGTTCGGAGTACGCGTCGTGGTTGACTCCATGAGGAAGAGTGTCTCTCTCAACAACCTCTCTCAGTACGAGCACCGTCTCGATTCTTCCTCCTCAAATAACAACAATGACAAGGACGTCGCCGCCGGGTACGCCTCCGCCGACGAGGGCGTTCCTAACTCATCTTCTACCGCCCTCGCAGCCTCCACCGGTAGCCGTGAGCGCAAGCGAGGTAGGAGAGAGAATATTGGATCTGATCAATCGATATGTTTTGTTTGTTTGTTACGTTTTCTTACTTGATTTTTCTGTTTTGTTATAGGAATTCCTTGGACGGAGGAAGAGCACAAACTGTTCTTGATCGGATTGCAGAAGGTAGGAAAGGGTGATTGGCGAGGGATTGCCAGAAACTTCGTCAAAACGCGAACGCCAACTCAAGTTGCTAGCCACGCTCAGAAGTACTTCCTCCGCCGGAGTAATCTCAATCGCCGCCGTCGCCGATCTAGCCTCTTCGACATGACAACTGATACGGTAAATCTCGAAGCATCTAGTCCTCCGATTATTCCGTCTCAGATCGGTCAAATCACAAGGAAATTGGAACTTACTCCTATTTTCCGTCAAAAAATGTGTTATTAGGTAGCTGCAGATCCAACGAACGAGCAGCAGATCTTCAAGGACAACAATGGCGTCATCTCTCAATCTCCATCGTCATTGGCAGCTTCAATGCAAACGAGCTCAGAGATCTCCAACATCAGTTTCTCAGTCCCGGAAATGACGAGATTTTCGACGACGCCGATCCATCCAATGACGATAAACAGTCCAGTAGCAAACAATGAGCTGAATCTCGTTCAACCTTCTCCGCATCTCTATGCCAATTCGCCGAAATCAATGGCGGATTTTGACCTGAATGAGAACTCATTGAACGACTCATCGCCTTTGTCTCTCAACCTTTCTCTCTCCGTATCGCCCTCGGATCTGGCAAACTCATCCTCTTCTACATCAACGAGGCATTCAGGTTTCCAGGTTATGCAAGGGTTCATAAACGGGGATAGCATGATCAGTGTGGCTTGAAGTATTAGTCAAATCATAATTAATGATAATTAATGATATTAAGTAATAGTAATAATAATAACCAATTATATATATCTAAGATCAGCTGAGATGAATCGTTGCGGATGAGAAAATTTCTAGGTTTTGAATTAATAAGAAAACAGTAATTATTATGCTAATTAGTAGTCTAATATAAATAGGACTGTTTTTTGTTTCTTTCATTTTTTGTGTGGTGGTTTATGTACAGACTGTAAAATGTCATGTTTTCTTTGATTCCTTGATAATCATCTCTGCCTCTCTTTATTTGGTTTCGCGTGTCCACTTCTTATGTGATGTATTAATGGAGGGATGCAATGCACGTAACCTTCAAAGATCAAATTTAGAAATGCATTATTGTTACTGATTAGAAGCAAAATGGGTAAATTTTGTGGATGTTGGATATGGATTTAATTTACTTGTGAATAATTAGCCTTGATTTTTTTTACAAACTGTGAAGCCCAATATTGGTACGTCTGATTGTAAAATTGTCCAAATGTCCCTAATTAGTGTGTTAGACTGTTAGTTAGAGGACCATATGTCTCCATGCCATATATATGTCATTTGATGCATTAATTGGATGAACATGGTCAATTGTCCTCAACATTTTATGCATTCAATGGACTGGTCATCTGTTATAAAATATACGGTGCAATATTGATGAACTTTATTGATCCAAAAATATAAAGGAGAAATAATCACCGGACCAATTGTCTTAACATTTTGTACATTCCATGAGTTGTCACCGGTGAATCTCAATGTCCCTACCAAAGAGCAAGCATTTGTTTTCTATCACTGGGGGAATAATCTATGGGACTATGCACTACAAAAAATTTGAAATACCAACGGGTTTTTTGACGGGATTTTCACAATTTCGACAGGAACTTCGACGGAAAAGTCCATTTGAATTCCGCTCGTCGGTGCAGAATTCTTAAAAAAAAACTGTTGGGATCCTGTCGGACACCAATCGGAATTCCCGTCGGAAAATGTCCGTTGCTATTTTTGTAAAACTAACATGATTATGAGATATTGGATAAGTAAAATAACTTAGAAGTTTATAGCTTAATCTACTTTATAGACTATAATCACTTAATCTATTTATTTTGCTTGTATGGTAAAATGAACATTTTTACTTAATTTAGACAAACAAGATTTCTGTAAAATTAATGATGTTACTTATACTTTTTATACATGTTGCCTGATCTCCATAAAACTGGCTGCACTTTTAGCTCAATATTGCAAATTATGTTGCATTATCTACTTCTCATGGTTATTATGATGCTAATAATTGATCTAAATGACTAACTTTGGTTCTGTTCTATTTAGTTTTACCTTATACCTTTACAACACTTTACAACTATTTTACAATTTCTTACAATTATTTACAATTACTTACAACTCCTTACAATCTTACAGATAAATGGAATAGTGCCTTTGTCACTTTACGTTGGTATGGGGAGCCATACATGATACAACTTTTCGTTTCCTAATTTATTTATTTATTTATTTTTGGGCCTTTGTTTTACCAAGGTCAAGCTATTATATTGGCCAAAAAAGGAGTACCCATCACATATATTTTTTTTCTCATTTATGAAACTCAAATTCGAGACCTTCAAAGCATTTAAACCAACATGTAATGGTTTGTTTGTTGATAGTTAATCCATTCTTATTTAATCATGGGCCTTCGTGAATCTCGGCTTCTTAACAGCTAGGTAGTTGGGCTTGCCTAACTAGGCCCAAGTGTTGGGCCTCTTAGCTTTCAATTGTCGCTAGCCAGTACTGGTAGTTGTGTTGTGCTTCTTTTTTCTTTTTTTTTTTTGATAGAAGTGTTGTGCTTTTGGTAATTGAAGTTGCTCCTCACAAATGAAATAATATTAGGAAGAATGTAAGAAAGACTCAAACACAAGGTCAAGGATATTCATTAGAAAAAGACTCTGAAAAATGGATCCTATAATGGTTTAAAAGGAACCAATATAAATAGCATTAGAAACTACATTTTTCAAAAAAAAAAAAAAATGAAAGTAGAGAAGCACAAAACATGGAATTGTGTGTCTTACATATTAATTTTATTCAAAGTTGATGCTTATACGTTTCCTCTCATTTCATAAAATGCTGCATATGTTTTTCTTCTAAGACATTATCATTTTCTTTCTTTTTTTTTGTTAAAAAATTATAGTTCATCTCAGTTTATCAAAAAGCTTTGATTTTTCTCATAATTTTCTCAGTCCGAATTTATCGAAGTTTGAAACCCTAACCCTATTGAATTCTTCTTGTATTGATATCCCTCATACAACTTCTGTATGTCAAATCCCTCCTTCCTACTCTGATTGTTGCATTTTTTTTTCTTTTGTTTCCGCGTCATCTTGTTTGTTTTTGGGTGGGATTAATGGATTTCTTCGATAACATATGAAGCGGACTTTGCTAGAATCACCCACGCCCAAATGGCATTGCATGTTCTTCTTGGGCCATCCTAATTTGGTTACTTACGTGATTGATATATAGAATAATATTGCCCTGTCAGTTAGGGCTAGATTCATACAGAAGAAAAATACACGATGACCTCGCCTGCTAAATTATTGGCTTTCTGTTCTTGAATGGCATAATTTCACGTCACAGCTAGCTGACTAACTTCCATGCCCTTGATTTGAAGGGATAACACTCGTAGGGATGAGCTTAGGAGGAAGAGACAAGAGGAGCGTGCGCTGGCACATCGTGAAGCTATAAATTTGGCTTTGAAACATTTTAGCGAGTCCAGTAATGAAATGGTTTTCTTTCCTTTTCTGTTTCGTTTCTGTTCCTCTGCTGCTTCTTTCTTCTTAGTACATTTCACTTCAAATTGACTCTTTGCTCTCTAACATTAAGCCTCTGCTGCTTCTGCTAATTTAATTAGGGTATTGAGAATGAATTTGTGAGGCGACGGAGCTGTTCATTATGGTTTTGATTGGTTTAAGCATATTAATTTCTTGGCAAAGCCGAAAGGTGCTCCTGATAATGAAATTAAAACTCTTCTTTTCTGAGATAAAAATAAGCATCGGGACACCTCCCCTTGTCATCTCGTGCGGTATTCTGGGGCCTGAGGGTGTTGGTATAGTATGTACATTACAAACTGTTAATAAACTCTTGATGTATTCTACAGCTTTTTTCAGTTAAGTCACGACCAGCATGGTCAGGAGTGTATGGTACTCGAATCACAATAGAAGTGAAATGAAGCATGTATTTGAAATCATTGTGGATGGCGTATTTCATTTTTTGGAAACCAGCCAATATTTTTGTACCTGCTGTTCTACAGTTACTGGTGCGAGAGGCTGCAGAGCCTGTGACTATGAAATTGCATGCTCCATTTCATGCGACATGAAATAACCTTGCTTAAAATTTCGGATGCTTATATAATTTAAAATTAAACTAATCAATATATGCAAATTCTGAAATACTGCCTGAAGTATATACTCCCATGAGAGAGAAAAAGATTAGGTCCACAAAATCCTCTTATTTTTCGGTTTGTTCAATCATCTCGTGACATATGGTGAGGAGCGAGATACTCCCGGATGCGTATAAGATGTTATGATCAATATATTTTACCGCGACGTAATTATTGATGACACGAGATGCTAGTGAAATCTAATTGAAACCTAATAGACAAATATTTAATGGATTTTTAACATCCGTACCCCTCGTACTATACTCGCAATCATTTTTTTGCTCACGTCGTATTGAAAATTATTTTCAACTCTCTTGACCGGTGGTGTTAATAATTAATCTGTCCTTTTCCGATATTTGTGCTAATATAATGGTGGTTGGTGAACATTAAATGACAACTTTGTCCAAATAAAAATAATCAGATTATTTTATTTAACCCTAAAAAAATTTATCTCTTTCTTCACCACCATATCTGAGTTCATCTCCTTCACTCTCTCGCTCCGTCGCTCTCTCTCCTGCTCTTGCTATCCCCCTCTCCCCCTCTCTCTCTTCCTCTCTCTCTGTCTATCTCTCTCTGTCTCACCCATTACTCATAGTTGATTTGCAATTCAGAAGCCCAGGTTACTAAATCCAAGTCCTTCACCCATCTAATTGTTCTTCTATGGATATGAATTTCACAATTCCTTAATTGTGAATGTTTTATTTAGGGTAAAAATGAATGATATTATGACAAAATCATTCCTAAGCTACGTCGATCTGATGAAGGCGACAGGAAAATATGTGGAACATGATCTGAAGATAGGGATGGCAGGAGAAAAGTGACCCGAAAATGGAGGCTTTTCACTTTTCTGGAAGAAGGAGAGAAGGTGAAGACAGAGATGACCTCCATTTGACATCTTGACTACCCTTGAAACTGCAAATGAGGAAAGCAAATCCCTTCACAAACCCGACGCTCTGAAAGCCCTTTGGGCCCGAATCAATTCAGACATTGTCACCGTACTCAAGAGGGCTAAAGCCATCAAAGCTCCCCTCGAGTTTATGGACTCTGCCACCGTTGCTCTGTTTAGAAAGAGATTTTGGTAGCGTTTCTGCGCTTGATAGTGTTTCTACGCCTTAGGTTTTCATGACAAGGGTTTTCTAAAAATTAACAAATTAAGTATGTCTGCGGTTGACATTGGGTCTTCAATTTCTGGGTTTTTGGGATTATAGGGGTTTTCATTTTCTGGGTTTGTAAGATTACGTTACAGGGTTTTCTAACCGAGCATTAATCATAATTTTTTATTTTTTCAATACTAAAACATAAATAAAAATTGAAAAGAATTTAATACTGTTATAAATTGAAAAGAAGAGGATAGAGAACTTGCAGATGAGATTGAATTTGAGAGGAGAGAGGAAGGGTGTCGTGCAGCCATGGAAGAGGGAGAAGTTGAAGGAATAAAGAACTTGAAGAAGAGAGGGAACGTGGAGAGGAGAGAGAGAGGACCCATGACCATAGAGCTTTGAGGTTTTTTTTTTTTTTTTCTAAAATCTCTTCAATTCAAATTAAAATATGACTGTGGTGGGGTTAATTTAAGGAAGGGCATTTTAGTCTTTTAACATCTCTGGTCAACTTAAAATCCCAAGTTCACCTACAATTCTAATATGTCGAGTAAGGTCGGGGGTTGAAAATAATTTTCAATAGGACATGGGTAGAAAAATGATTGTAGCATAGTACGAGGGTACAATTATTAATAATCCAATATTTAAGTGAATCTGAAAATGAAAAAATTTAATTCTATCACTACTACAAGAATCGTCTTTTATTATAGTTCAAAATAATATTTTATTACGGTTGGAAGACTAGTTTATGTGAGCGTACTAATAGGTAAGTATATATTTTACTACAGTTCGGAACCATAGTAAAAGAAGACCCATTATTATAACTACGATTCTTTGGACAAACTGTTGTGTAAGGCTTGGTCAAACAAGCCTTTTACTATGGTCCATCCAAAGAACCGTAATAATAGGCTTGGTCAAACAAGCCTTTTACTATGGTCCATCCAAAGAACCGTAATAATAGGCTTGGTCAAACAAGCCTTTCACTACGGTTCGTTCAAAGAACCATAGTAAAAAACATCCCACTAAACAGAAGTTTCTCCTCAAACAACAGAAACCGTCACTAAAATTTCAAAATAGAACAATTTCCTTCAAACATTCATAATAGAGAATTTACTTATCCATAATTCACCAAAAATTACAAGAAATTTTCGTAATTCATATAAATTTGCATTAATTTTGAACCATTTATGAAGTCACGAAAATTTAAAAAGTGAGAAAAAATATAAAAAATCAATATATAATTATGTTTCAATATTTTGTTTCCTTCTAACTCAACTCAAGATAAATTCACCACAATCCCAAAACATGCAGCTCAAGATTTAAGAAAATAAAAATCAAAATGCTACATAGGATGATCAACTGGACAAACCACCTTGCAATCCCCTAGGAGATAATGAAACAAGCAACAAAAAAATTCAAAAAATAGAAGACAGAGACATGCAATGAGCAGCAATGAAGGCAAGCCATAAGTGGAGAACCAAGATCTTAAAATTCTTGAATTTCTTCGCAATCAACTCAAGCCACCCATTCCTCTTCTCCTTTAATCACGAACTCGATGTTGATACCGATAACAAGACAGACTGAAAACAAAAGGTTGAATTTTACAGATTCAAAAAATATAAGTGTGAATATCATCAACAAAGAATCAAAACCCTAGAAAAAGAGGAAATCTATGAAACAAAATCACCGGAGATTTGAGAATAAGAACGTAAACAAAATGAAAAGATTTCCCTAAAAAATCGTCATTGCCAAAGCAATAATGAACGATGAAGAACACTGATGACTCTTCCTCTCTCTCGGAGTCGGTATTTAAAGCCAGATCTTGGAGAAAGGCTAGTAAGGATGGGGAGGGTGAAGACGGATATGATGAGTTAGATGGATGAGGATACTAGTGGAGATGATCAGGAGTGAGAGACTGTAATGCCCCGACCCCGGGTAGAGACGTCACATCGCCAGGACCCTCTTCGAGAATCCTTAAGGCTAATCTAGGGAACAACTTGGCAAACATAACCTGTTTGCTAAACTATTGGGAGTTGAGTTAGAAACCTCCCTTTTTTTCGATAGACAAATTGTGATGAGTCTTGAGCCCACACGGCTTCAGGTTAAACTTTTCGGTTCACACAACCTTACACCATAAAACAAAGTACAATAATAACGGAGTTTTGGTGGGGGTCACCGAGGCCGAATCAGAGCGTATACAAATGCCAACAAACCTCTAGCTACAGACATGCCTGATTACCAAATAAATCTTACACATCATACTCAAAGGCACACACAATTAAACATAAGTAATCAATGCATTAAAGTTTCTTGTAGCTAAGAGAGCATCAAAACGACCTCCAAAATGACAAAGCTTTCCAGGAACCTTACTGTTGCTTCGGATTTGAAAATATGAAAAAGTAGGGGGATGAGCAACTAAAGCTCAATGGGAGTCCTTCACCTCCCAAAACCAAAATAACTTTGCATGCATACATATATATAGTATAATAGCAATCAATACTTAAGGATCGTAGTATTAGTAATCAAGTCGTATCATAAAGATAATCCTACCTTACTCCACCCTTAATCGAATGGGAAAACCATAATGCATTAGAATTCAAGTGAACCACATTTACTTCATAAATGTGACCAATCAATTCCCAATATGGAACTTAGCTTAATTTTTATCATCTTCAATTTCTTTGGGCAAAAACTGGTACCCTGTTACTCAAATGACACCTGTGAGCCGACCTAACGTACCACGGTACTGGGATTCGGAACCACTCACGTGTGTGTACAAGTTTCCTATCCGGGAGGACTTGTAATCTAGGAGTGAAAGCCGCTGCCCTCAGGCCGGAATATGTCACCTTCCTAGATTTTGTATTTCGACGCCTATGAGCCGACCTAACGTACCACGGTACAGGGATTCGGAACCACTCACGCGTGTACCCAAGTTTACTATCCAGAAGGACTCGTAATCTAGGAGTGAAAGCTGCTACCTGTGGGTCGGAATGTGTCACCTTCCTAGACTTGGTATTTCGACGCCTGTGAGCCGACCCAATGTACGACAGTACAGGGATTCGGAAACACTCACGCGTATACTCAAGTTTACTACCCGGAAGGACTCATAATGTAGGAGTGAAAGCCGCTACCCGTGGGTCGGAATGTGTCACCTTCCTAGACTTGGTATTTCGACGCTTGTGAGCCGATCCAATGTACGACGGTACAGGGATTCGGAAACACTCACGTGTATACTCAAGTTTCCTATCCGAGAAGACTCGTAACCTAGGAGTGAAAACCGCTGCCCTCAGGCCGGAATAAGTCACCTTCCTAGATTTCGTATTTTGATGCCTGTGAGCCGACCCAACGTACCACGGTACTGGGACTCGGAACCACTCACGCGTATACCCAAGTTTACTATCCGGAAGGACTCATGATGTAGGAGTAAAAGCCGCTACCCGTGGGTCAGAATGTATCACCTTCCTAGACTTGGTATTTCGACGCCTGTGAGCCGACCCAATGTACGACGGTACAAGGATTCGGAAACACTCACGCTTATACTCAAGTTTCCTATCCAGGAAGACTCGTAATCTAGGAGTGAAAGCCGCTGCCCTCAGGCCGGAATAAGTCACCTTCCTAGATTTCGTATTTTGATGCATGTGAGCCGACCCAACGTACCATGGTAATGGGACTCGGAACCACTCACGCGTATACCTAAGTTTACTACCCGGAAGGACCCATGATCTAGGAGTGAAAGCCGCTACCCGTGAGTTGGAATGTGTCACCTTCCTAGACTTGGTATTTCGACGCCTGTGAGCCGACCCAATGTACGACGGTACAGGGATTCGGAAACACTCACGCGTATACTTAAGTTTTCTATCCGAGAGAACTCGTAATCCAAGAGTGAAAGCCGCTACCCGTAGGCCGGAATATCATCTCATGTCACCTTCCTAGATTTCGTACCGTTAAAGTGTTCAAACCCAAGGAATCAACTTCCCATTTAACGTTATGGTTGATATCTCTATCATTTCTTCACATATATATTTAGTAAATTGATTCATGAGTCCCAAAGCCATACTTCAAGTCTTAGACTCGTTTCTCGACATAACATACAAGGTTTACAAGCATCACGGAGCAAATTCCACAGGTTGTGGGGTCCAAAATTACTTTGGAGGTCTTCACAGACCTTTCCACTGCCCGTGGAGGTTAATGATTGGCTCTAGAGGTCATCAAGGGCCTTCCCACAGTTAGTGATGACTTCTGGTGGCCACCACGGGCTACCCCACGGCCTGTGGGAGCACCCGCGGTGGGTATTGAGTTATATAATTCGCTACTAGCCACCACGGCCTGCCCCACAACTTGTGAGGGCACCCGTGGTGGGTATTTTGGGTCAATTAAATCCTGCTGCCCACCACGGCATGCCCCACAGCCTGTGGAGGCACCCATGGTGGGTGGCAGTGGCTCCCAAACTCTATTTTCTTATCTTCTACCTATCTTGTCCTTATAGGATGTCTATGAAAGGTTCATTTTAGCATTCTAAGTAATGTATTAGCTCAATAAAACCCATTAAAATACACATGCAAGATACATACTTTTCATACCAAGTTTGGGCAAACACACATTTCCGATCATCGATCCCCAAGAGCATTACGACAAATATATTCTCTAACAAATGTCAAACCCAATCTCAATAAAACCACAATTTCACAAGGATTTAAATATGATTGATACACTTCCATCTTGCATGAAATTATAGCAACAAAAGAGAAGCATAATCAAGTACATGATGATCATGTTTCTACTCCTTTTCCCTCTCTAACACCCTCCTAGCATATTTATATCATCGAGCCACTCCAAAACACATGCATGCAACAATTTCTTGAAATTTTGAGCATTCAAGGTTGGTCTACAAGCACCCTTATGAAATTCATTTTGGTTGGAAAGTAATATACATTAGGGAGAAGAAGGAAACTTACCTTAATTATGATTGGTGTTAAGTCCTTGATGGTTGTATTCTTAACCCTTCCTTCAATTTTTCTACCTTTATTCTTACCTGTATCTTCAGTGGAAGTGATTAAAGATGAAGGAGTTGAAGCTTGGACCAAGGGAGGTTGAAGCAGAATGTCTCCTTTGATTTCCCTTCCTTTCTCTCTCTCTTCTCTCCTCCCTCTATTTGGAGTTGCTGGATTTCCTTTTCCAGAGAAAATGAGCCAACCCCTTTGGTTTGTGCCTCACCTTTGATCTATGCACCATATTTGGAGTTGGTACCATGATGGTGAAGTATGGGGGACTAGGAGCTAGTAGGCTAGGGATGATGGTTGCAGTAATAGGCCAAGAAAAGGGTACAAGCTATCAGATTTTGTTTTTCTTTTGCCTACATGCTCAGATTTTGGGAAGATATGAGCATGTTTTGCATGTTTAAAACTTAGTACTATTCCATCTAAGCAATAGAAAGCCAAATAAATATTTTCTAAACTTACTCCTAATATTATTTCCAACTAAGTTAACCGTTAACTAACAAATTTGTAAATAAACACATATATATAAGCTAACTAGCACATTATGAATTTTATTATAACCAACTATTAAGTTAAGTCGCTTAGAGAATAAATCGTATATATTAATCAAATATTTTTTCTTAATATTTTTTTGGGGCGTTATAGAGACGAAATGTAAATATTTTAAATAGAGAAAGAGGGAAGAGAGAAAGAGAAAGACGTGGAAAACGGGGTAGCTAAAACCTATTACTGCGGTTCTTTAGAACCATAGTAATAGGTTATTTTTTCCAAAATTTTACGAAAATGTTAGGTAAACCCCTAACTAATCCATGAAATGCAAACTTCTTGATGGTATGCATGCTGATATGACCTAGTCTACGATGCCACGTCTATGAATCATCATTCAAAGTTGCTTTTAAACATGATAAATTTTGACTAGAATCTAATAGACGAATGGTATAGGTGTTACCCGACCTCATACCTGAGAGCTTTGTCTCTTTGGTGACTACATTAGAAGTGAAGTAGTTGGTCTAAGTGAATCTTACCTCTTGACCTTTGTCACATAACTGACAGGTGCTCATCTTTGTCACCTCTTTGGCCCCGTGGCCGATAGGTTTTCCCATGATAATTTCTTCAAGTATTCTGTCCTTTTTGAGGCCTTTGAGGATGTTAGGTTTTGGCCTCAACACTCTACTCAACAACTAGTCCGAATCGTGCTTTCTCTTCTCTTGAGTACGATTCTTTTCTCTGATTAGGATGCTAAAGTTCATATTCATTATTTGGTGAACTTAGCGGATCTTGACAAAATAAAGGAGCTCAACCGGGGTGCTCCTACATATACTTGCCTCATTAGGGGCCTCCATGCCAGTGTGTGGCACATAAAATCGGAGCTAGATTCAACTAATTATTTACCATTAAATGGCTTGTGGAAGATTATTGAGGTATGCTCAAATTCTCTTTTTCTCCAAAACATTTTTCATCTCGTGTGGATAAAAAGTGTACTTGATTTGTAAAATACAGCCATGGTTGTATGAATATTTCCTGCATATTTCACCTAGTTCAACAAATGGTCCTGTATTTCCGGCCTCCGTATCGTGGGTTAAGGTCTATCTTCAACGTCGTAATATTCATGGGATAGACTTCTTGAGATCAACCCTCAACCGTGTGACCTCAGTATGCCTCTTTAATCTCAAAATTTGCCTCAAAATATACTTTAGAGACATTTTATCACTTTGTTTAGCTTTCTCCCTTGCCCACGGCCTGTGGCACTACCCGTGGGCCTGCCTGTGGTGGACTCCAGCCTTGATTATGCACTGTTTTTCATCTGTTTTCTTGCTGCTTTCATTCTTACTAGCTTATTTCTTGACAATATTTGAATGTAGGGTAACTTTCATCTTTGGGCCCAACTCCAACCCCCTCCAAGTGCCATTGTTGAACAGGAATTGAGTGAAAGGAGGATCTTATTTGAAGGTACTTTTGGATTTTGGTGGTACCTTGGGGAAAGGGTCACACCTCAAATTCGGGTCAACACATGGCCTCCGTTTGTTCTGGTTGATCCGCCTCCGACCATGTTCTACTTTTTCTCCCTTCATCCAAATGAGCAAGCGGCTGCTATTGTAGGTATCCTTTGACCTCATTTCTAAATTTGAACACATAATATACCCACCACGCGGCACTAATCATGACCCAACTGGTAAACTCTATCCTTATCATTGTTGAATTTCTTGCGTGGAAATTAACTTCATCTTTTGGCAGCTCACACCGACAGACATCCAAATCCCAAGCCTTGATATGGATGTTACTCTTCCCGGAGAATCCCCTCATTACGTAAGAATTCCCAAAATTCTGAAAGAAGAATGTGTTGGGCATCCTTTCCCTAGGAATTGGTGAGGGGAAAGAATTTCATCCTCTTCACTTCTAGTCGTATGCTAAAATTATATTCAATTAACACCAAAGTATCGGTTTTCATAGTATGACCGAGAAGAATCCCGAACTATGTCCATCAATCTTCAGTCTACTTTACAGGGAATCCAAAACTTCCTTACTGGGCGATCCTTCCCTACCTTCCGAGGAATGAGAGTCAAGGCTCTCTATTTACAGGAAGAGACCTAGGTCACAAATGACCTATAGTTTGCATGCAGTCTGTCATCCAAAACAGCATAAATATAACCGGGCCAATAAATCAAGAGATTGAACCGGATAGAAAGGATAAAACCAGATAGAACCCGGCTTGCGGGCGCCGGCCACCCAGGCACTCTTAAGGTTTCGTGCCTTACCATGTTTCCAAAGGATTCTCCAAGCTTAAATGCAGTGTTTCACTTAAAACTTCGGGGTTACAGGCGCCGGCCACGATGTCGTTTTGATGGGGAAAGCTCCTAGTAGCTTAAATACAACACTTTCATGCTCGTGATCATGAAATGCAAAGCTTTAATGACGTCTTCAGATCTTTAGCTCCTTGTCTGATTAGACAAAAGAAAAATATAGTATCCTGAGCTTGGAATTTCCCGACACACAGCACTGGACTCTGTTGTCTCTGAAGGCTTGGCGCGGTTCTTGGATCGCCCAAAAGAAAGGGGGATTTTAGACCGACCCAAGGCAAAAGGTTGTTTATTTGATGTTGGGGGTTCTTTGTGGTTTACTGGCTTATGTCGCATCATTCTAACAGAGTCTAAGATCAAAATCCTCAAACAGAACTCGAGATTTTCATCATCGTGCAAGACCAAGTGATGAGACCAACCGGTGAGACCAGAGAGAGAACCAAAAGCGAGGCAGCGTGAAGGAGCAGAGAGAGACCCTGAGCGAGAAATTGAGACATAAGGCAAAGCAAGAGGGAGCCAGAACTGGGCAAAGGGAGACCAAGACTCAGAGGAGGAAGGCAAGGAAGTCCAAATCAGATTCCAAACCCTTAAATTTGAGGTGGGTGGTCTTATACTCTAAAATTAATAGTAGTTTCGAAACTCAATTGAATTTTGTGTGAATATTGAATGTTTGTGCTATAGAATGAATTTGGAAAGTAGTTAGAGCTGAATTAGGACATGAGAAAATCTAATTGAGTTTGTTAAGGCTGATTTGGGAACTTGGAAATTCTGATGGAGTTAGATTGCTACGTCTAAGGAGTTATATGGACGCTTCAAAGTTGTGATTTGGATGCAAATTATGAGTTAACTGAGCCTTAGGGACTTCCTGAATTCTCTGCATTAGAAGGTAGTTATTAATATTGGGAAACAATGATTTGGAGTATAAAGGGGAGTGTGAGTTCATCTTGATTAGTGCACAATTGAAGTAGGAAAGTGGAAAGCAGGTGATTGTTAGGTTAAACTGAGTTTAAAATATATCTAATTCTTGAGATTGAATTAAACTTGAAAATAAGCGGAACTAAAGGAATTTGAGTAGTGAAGTAAGATTAAGAGCTATGTGGCTGAGTATGGGCAAGGAAGAGTTTATTAGTAATATGGAGATGTAATATGAGAATTTGAAGTAAGATGGAAATTTGTGAGGAGTTGGGACTTTTGGGTAGGTGGTAATTACTTGTGATTATTGTGACTCAGAGGAGCTTTAGTTCCTAAGTTCGTTGTGCTTGAAAATGAATTGAGTAGGATAGGGATGAATATGAGTAGTTGCTAAATACTTGGGTAAAACTTTGAGTTAAGTTCCTAGCTTAAAATGTTAAATCTTAATATGGGGATGTTTGGTGTGGGAAGTGACTTGATTATAAATGACGCTCAAAAGTTAGTTTTGAAAGACGTTTTGCTTACGCAAATGATTCTTAGGTATGATTTCTTGTTATCTGCTTTTCAAATGTGAAAACATATTTCTAAGAACTGAAATTGATTTGAGAAACTGAATTTAGAAGGGTGGTACATGGTGTTGTTCCTTCCATTGTCTTAAACTGATTTGAGAATGTCGTTTGAAACAAGTTTGATGAGTGAATATGTTCAAACTGTTTTGAATTGACTTCGCTAGGATCGTTTAGTACAAGGAAGGGCTCTAGCTAGGGTCCCCTAACTAGGGGTCCTGGTGTATCAGGATGCCCGATCAGAAACTTCCTATATAGGTCCAGGGAGCCTAAGTTAGATGTCACGCCCTGAGAAACTATGAGGTGCTAGTTCAAGCTCACAACCTAGGAAGTGATTCAGTTCCAAAAGAGTTGCTAATGATTGTGAAACTATGTCTTTAAATGATTGAAGTGTTATGATCTTTCTATTACAAAGAATTTCAGGAGATTTCATTAGAAAATATCTAGATTTGTATTACATTATTCTACCTTTACCAATTTCATTATTATCATTAGTATGTGTAAAGAATTTTTGTTTTAAGAGTGTAAGACTCTCCACTGAGAGGATTGGTTTTCACCCCCACATATCCCCCTCCTCAGCTTTGCAGGTACTCTCTCAGGTGATGTGTCTCGTACTTAGCATATACTGGACTCCTGTGGGCTAATTACTGTTTGCTGAGTGACTCAAGTTGTTGGTGTGCATTCCATGTATTCCTAAGTGATGTAGCTTGTAACTAAATTTATATAGTTTGTATTAGTTGTATCATGAACCATTTTTACCATTTTAAGTTTAATGCATATCGGTTGGACTCCGCTGTGTGGCCGTTGAGTTGTGTACTCCGAGCATGTGACTCATTGAATTATATTATGGTTTTTATGCAGGGTTTTAGGGCTTTAAGCCCAGGGGATAGACTATATTACAAACGGAACTCTACCAAAATTTTTAAACACATCTTCAACTAAAAGAGACAATCACCTTTAATATCCTTAAGTTGAAATTAGGAAACGAAGTCGACACCTTAAGTAGCATTGGGAGTTCTTTTTAGGAACTATGGCGATGTAATACTCCTAGGGTGGGTTTCAGGGTGTTACACCGGAATCCTAACATAACATGGGGACTCTCCAGGTTATGATATATCGACATGAGGCTCGGAATATAGATGATCACCGGAAGAAGCTGTAGAGATAAAGTTAATTTCTAAGTCAGAAATTTAATCACACAAAAGGGTAGAGGAAGACTTACCAATCGCATCATGATTCACCCCAAATATTGAACATCAGACGAATCCATATCCAATAACTGAGTATAGAAATACGCAGTGGTTATCTCTTCTTGCTCCTCTTGAGTTATGGAGCGGAAATAGAACATCGTCCGCGGTGGATCTTAGGGAACAAAAGGAGGCCACATATTATACCAGATTTGTGGCGTAACCTGCTCACCAAGGTACCAACAGAAGTCGAACAGACCCTCAAGCAAAATCTGTCGTTCACTCAACTCTCGCGCTACGCCAAGGCTTGGAAGAAGCTGACTTTGGGTTCAAGGGTGGAAATTAGCCTGCATACATAGTACCTATGAGAAGACAAGCAAGAACCAGCAAAACTGGGCAGCCAAGGTTGACCGTTTGGCCAGCACCGGTCACATAACGGCCGTGCCCACAAGCCCACCACAGGCTGTGGGCTGGGGCAGAAAATTTGGGTTGAAAGCAAGAAAATTTTTGGGCCATTCTAGCGCAAAATTCAAAGCATAAAAGTGACATACCTTGGCTACGTTGTTGAGGGCAGAACTTAAAGAGGAAATATCATGCCCTTTTAGTTGTTGGAGTGGACTTTAGCCCATGCTATCGAAGCCGGAAAAGAAGGATGGTTTCTTGAACCAGGTGAAAGTTGAGGGAAATACTCATACAACCACGGCTGCAAGTTTGCAAAGTGAATAAGATCCTTATCCATGTAAGATAATATGTTTTAGAGATTAAAAGAAGGACGAGCATATCTCGATAAACTTTCACAAGCCACACAAGGGCATGTAATTCTGTAGGTCCTTTTCAACCGTTGTTTGCCTAGCCCCGAAGCGCAAATCTCTTATGAGACAAGTATAGGCAGGCACACTCCAATTGAGGTGTTTAATTTTATCTAAGTATACTAAGTTCACCAAATAGTGGACATACACTTTGGAAGCTTGGTCTGAGAAGATGGATGTGCTTAGCATAAGGGCCATCACTATCCGAACCTGTTGTTGTGGAGTCTGTTGAGCCCGCAACTCCACATTTTCGAAGGCCTTGAAAAGAAGGGTGTATTTAAAGAAGTTGGCCCGAGGAAACCGGCTAGCAATGGGGCCGAGGAGGTGACACAAATAGTCACCATTTTTGTATAAATCTCGGTCGTAAAATAGAGGTTCCCCGAGAAGCCCAAGCTCGAAAGAACAGCAAAATCAAGAGGTGTGATAGTCATTTCCCCAAATAGGAGATGAAAGTGTTTAAGGTGTCCCAAAATCACTCACTAATGACTCGGGTAGGATCACGCTCTTTCCGGTCACACAAATGATTCAAAGATATAGATATATATATATTGTGAATATGAATTAGTTGTGAAACAAGTTAGGCTATTGGTGGTATGTTGTGTAAATGGTTATGATTACAAAATGCACGTATATATTATGGTTGTATAATTGTACATGGGGTACGAAAAATAAAAATATATATATAATAAAAATTCAGAGCTATTACTACGGTTATGGAAAAACCGTAGTAAAAAATATTCATCTACTACTACCCTCGCATACACTATACCTTATAATCGTAATAAAAAGTTTTTTTGAACTGTAGTAAAAAATGGTGAGTAAACAATCCATGTATAATGCTATTTATAAAACCTTCTCATATGTGGCACCAGGGGGCACAGAAATATTTTTCATACCTGTTGTGAAATGTTAACTAAACAACCCTTACCAGGTTTTTAGCATCCACATCAGCTCAACAACTAGCACCAATGTCTCCATGAGTCTACCACCTAAGCAATTTTGTTCAAGAACCATATTAACCAAACACTTAAGTTAATCGTCAAGGCTCAAGATACGTTATAACAAGTCAATTCTACATAAAATCAGCAACCAGTAAACCTTTGAATTAGGGAAAACAAATCGATTACCAATAAATGGCGCAGGATCTCCCTAAATTGCAAAAGTATCTTCTTTTACCTCAAAAAAGATGCAAAATACCTTCAGTCTATAATGACACCAAATAGGGTCAATTTGCAACAATGCATACTCACGAACATGCGAGTATTAAGAGAATGGATGTCTTCCATGGATGTAAACAAGGCCCTTCAATGCTTTGTTTTTTTCATTTGATCAAAAAATTTCTTCAGATTAAATACATCGCCCACTACATCTCAGGGATCTATAAAACTTCCACTGATAAATTTCCAATCGAACAACATGAAGATAGCCAACATACGACAACCACAAGTAAACTCAATGTAATTTCAGAAAAATCCATACCTTGACAGAATAGATATACTTCTTATTTTTATATTTAGCATATGACAAGTAAAAAATTGAAATCACTTATACATCGAATTGGTCACAGAGATTTTAAGCTAGAATTACACTTTTAAGAATCTTTCTTCTCCACTTCCGGTTCCGGTGCAGGTGCAGGTGCTGGAGCTGGCGCTGTTGTAACTCCGCCCCCAATCTTCTTCTCCTTGGGCTTCCCTTTCTGGGGTTTCATGAAGCAGAAACATGAGCAACAAGGGCACTGAAACAAGAACTTCATTGTGTACCTTCCCAACAAATGAACAAATTTATGACAGCTATCTCCAAATTGAGTCTTATTATTAGCAGAGTTTGATCTTTTTATTCTTCTTTCTAATGTCTTCTAGTCTACACATACACTGAGCTTTCAACCCTTTAATCAATTTGCTTGAACCCTTGGATCCCATTCCCATCACAATCAACCCCACAAAACAGTCACCTAGTAATAATTCCAGCACCAAAGTGGGGTAGAGTTGTGGGGCTAGAACAAACAAGAGGGTCCAAAATCATAAAAGGTTGGATTTAGGTTTAACCAATAAAATCAAAGTGAGCGGGAAAGGGGTCACACTTTTAATTTCTTATAGCCCCAGGAAAAGTGCCTGAGCTGGCAACCAACATCAACTGACTTTTCAATAATAGAGTATTAGTGTACTACACAACATTAGAGAATAATCAACCAAGTTCACGATGTCTACATTGGCTTCTCAAAATTTAGTAGATTGGGCACAATCCCACCCCACCCCCTTTTCCCAATCTGTATTTCAATTCCAGGTTGATCCATGAACTCTGGTCTGGATTCGGAAACCAAAGTCACTCTAAATTAGTGCAACTTGTGAATCATGGTCCTACAGAATGCAACCCAGGTAATCCGTGTTCTTTGTGACTATAAGTAGAAACCATAGAATACACAGAATAACATGTTCTAAGGTAATTTGGCTACAAGGAAGAAGGTTAGCCTTAGTGACACAATGTGAAAGGCACTAAACATATTTATATAGCCAAAAATGCTGTTACATCACGCAATTGCTTTTTCTTGTTGGTAGTCATACAAGATTAGACATTCTGGTACATGTGCATGTGTTGAGAATAAACATACAACTATAGTACAACAGCCGTTAGGCAGTAAAGAGGGTTTCAAGGTCTACATGTTTAACTTGGCAGGTTCTATTGTGGGAAATCACAGAAGGTTCCATTCAGCAGCAGTCCCTTGGAAGACGAACAGAGAGTTCTTGATCCTACTCGACTTGACATGAATATACCTCAATCTCTTAGCCAATTTGTTTTCTGTCTCCAAATTCATCATAGCAGAAAAACAGGGGAGTATACTCAAGTGCACATTGTCAGCAAACCCATGTTGTCACAAATAAAGTTTATAGATAATCAGCCTTCAATTGGGCGGTTGCATCTCAAAAAACAGAAAAATAATCAAGCTTTGAACTTACAAATTTGGGCATCAATTTCCAGGATAATGCCTATGAAAGCCCCCTTTTGCACTAAAATTAAAAAAGGGTTCTAGAGTATGCATGTATATATATAGTTGGTAATGAGATGACTGAATTTATGTGCTTACGTTCTGTACCCATTCATAGTGGATTTTGTTCGTGCTCGTCGCCGCCTGTGGTTTTCTCCCTCATTGAGTTTCCATGTAAATGCGGGTGTTAATGATTTATTGTGTTTTTGCTTTATTTTTTTATTATCATTGTTTGTATCCTTTGTCGCTTATGCTACAATCGCTCTAAATTCTGACATAGTTTATCAAGACTTAAATCAAATAAAACATACATAATACATTACATAATATATTACATTATCTAGTGCATAATATATTATAAATATATTGTAACACCTCGAATCCCGCGTTATTACATTTGCATCAGACATTATCCAAAAACAAAAGGAAATAGGAAGGTAACAATAAAATGCAATAGTTCTCAATTTGCAGTTCTATATCCTCATGAAGGTACCGATATCCGATATCCGTATATGTTGTATTGAGCTTGCATGCATTGGATGACTAAGGTAGGGATACAGAATTCTATTTCCAAACATTTTAAAAACAAAAATTATTCCAAAGAAATTATTTAAAAAACAATATGTAACATGAGTTATATGGAGTTCCTTGGTCTCGGTTAACCAGGACTAGGAATTAAGTTCTCTTTTGCACTAAAATAAAAAAAAAGGCTCAAGAGTATGCATGTGTATATATGTAGTTGGTAATGAGATGACCGAATTTATATGCTTACGTTCTGTACCCATTTACAATAGATTTTGTTTATGCTCGTCGCTCCCTATGGTTTTCTTCCTCATTGAGTTTTCAAGTAAATTCGGGTGTTGTTGATTTATTATGTTTTTCCTTTATTTTTCTAATTATCATCGTTAGTATCCATGTCGCTTATGCTACCATCGCTCTAAATTTCTAATATAATTTATCAAAACTTAAATCAAATGAAACAAATACATAATATATTACATAATATATTCAATTTTCTAGTGCATAGTATATTATAAATATATTGTAACATCTCGAATCATGGTGTTATTACGTTTGATGTTTTCAAGTTCAATGAAGCAAAAAGGAAATTAAAGAAGATTAATTTTCTTTTCTAAATTCATTATTTTATTTCCGTAGATAATTTTGGAAGAGTTTTGTACAAAATTTGGTCCTTATACAACTCTATAGTCGTTCATTATACAACTCTATACCTTAATGACGAGTGATTCCAAGTTCACCTCTAAAATCCTCAATCTCTACTAGTCTCATCACCATACCTAGTATGGTACTCGTAGAAGATCTCGTTATCAAATCCTTTACTAGTGATCATCACAACATGAACAACATTGATCCTTTACATAACCAATTCTCGCAATGAAAACGGAAATCTCTTCTCTCCTAACAGGATAATGAAAGGGGATGGAAATGGGAGTTATATAGTTGGTAATGAATGTGCTTACGTTCTGTACGCTGGTCGACCGTAGGTGGAAGAGGGGAAGAAAAACCCTCCTGCCAAATTCGCCGTGATGGCCGAACGTTGTCTTCACGAGCAGGCCACCAAGTGTAGCGTGCTGTCAAGTGTGGTCGACGCCATGTAAAGAATTGATGAGCCATATCTGTTGACATTATATGATGGCAAAACCAACAAATAATGTTCAGTATCATAAACAATCTCAGAATTTTTTTTTTTTTTTGTAATTACTAACAAATTAATATTTAAACAAGCCAAGGTTAGAAGAAAAATAGGCATTTGCGATTGATATAAAAACCTCAAAGCACAAATTCCTACAAAAATACTTGATCCTCAAATAATCACATGGACATAGAAAAACTAAACAGCATAAGGATATGTAATTACGCGACTCAGATAAAAATAGCAACACAAAACTCATTTCATTAAAGAGAGTTGAAGGAAAACGATTGTTGGTGGAAATGGATTCTAAACATCCAGAACCCAGTAGAACAGAGAGAGAGAACAGAGAGAAAGAGAAAGAGAAAGAGAGAGAGACAGGTAAAACACACTTGGTGGGATAGATTAAATGCCGGCTTGAAATTGGGTTTTACTACACCAAAACGAGTGGATTAAAAACGATGATGCTTTTGAACATGGATCACCAAAACGAGGAGTGGGTTTTAGAGAGAGAGAGAGAAAGAGAAAGAGAACAGTCTGCTACGTTGTGCAATGTGGACACCTCCATTGCAATGAAATGGGGAGCAACTCTGCACTTGTACCTTGCATTACGTAATACGTTACTTTTTTATCTTCCATGAATTTCCAGCAGGGAATATACATTCCTTTTCTTTTGTTCCAACCTCTTCTTTGTATGTAATTATGAGATGTTTATCTTAATCATCCTATAATTTAATCTTATAAAATTTTCAAATCTTATTCGTTCTTGAATCATTAATTATTCTTAAATGTGTAAAATAAATAACTATTTTTTATAATTAATCTTCCTTGTCATTGTGGGTATCACTTAGTTTGATAAGTAAAGGTTTTAAGAAATTTAAGTAGAGACTTGAATCTTACATGTATCAATCTTTTACTACATTTGTACGGTAAAAACCTTAGTTGTAATTAATCATTTTTTTCTTTTGATATTCTTAATGTTATATAGTTTGATATAATGTTTATTTTACCATTTTGAAAAAGATATATTTAGTTGTAATAGACCTTTTAATGACATTGCATTTAAATGTCAAAAAAAGTATAGATATTGTGGGAATAAAAAATGATTAATGAATTCAAGCCATGCCATTTCCTTTGAGTTTTAAAATTCTATATTATTAGATGGATGAAAATTGCTACATTGAATAATGTAAGGCAGCAAGTACTCATTCCTCACGTCCCTCAATTCCTGATATAGTTTATCAAAACTTAAATGAAATAAAACATACATAATACATTACATAATATATTACATTATCTAGTGCATAATATATTATAAATATATTGTAACGCCTCGAATCCCCGCGTTATTACATTTGCATCAAACATTATCCAAAAACAAAAGGAAATAGGAAGGTAACAATAAAATGCAATAGTTCTCAATTTGCAGTTCTATATCCTCATGAAGGTACCGATATCCGATATCCGTATATGTTGTATTGAGCTTGCATGCATTGGATGACTAAGGTAGGGATACAGAATTCTATTTCCAAACATTTTAAAAACAAAAATTATTCCAAAGAAATTATTCAAAAAACAATATGTAACATGAGTTATATGGAGTTCCTTGGTCTCGGTTAACCAGGACTAGGAATTAAGTTCTCTTTTACAGTAAAATAAAAACAAAGGCTCAAGAGTATGCATGTGTATATATGTAGTTGGTAATGAGATGACCGAATTTATGTGCTTACGTTCTGTACCCATTTACAATGAATTTTGTTCATGCTCGTCGCTCCCTATGGTTTTTTCCCTCATTGAGTTTTCAAGTAAATTCGGGTGTTGTTGATTTATTATGTTTTTCCTTTATTTTTCTAATTATCATCGTTAGTATCCTTGTCACTTATGCTACCATCGCTCTAAATTTCTAATATAGTTTATCAAAACTTAAATCAAATGAAACAAATACATAATATATTACATAATATATTACATTTTCTAGTGCATAGTATATTATAAATATATTGTAACATCTCGAATCACGGCGTTATTATTACGTTTGATGTTTTCAAGTTCAATGAAGCAAAAAGGAAATTAAAGAAGATTAATTTTCTTTTCTAAATTCATTATTTTATTTCCGTAGATAATTTTGGAAGAGTTTTGTACAAAATTTGGTCCTTATACAACTCTATAGTCGTTCATTATACAACTCTATACCTTAATGACGAGTGATTCCAAGTTCACCTCTAAAATCCTCAATCTCCACTAGTCTCATCACCATACCTAGTATGGTACTCGTAGAAGATCTCATTATCAAATCCTTTACTAGTGATCATCACAACATGAACAACATTGATCCTTTACATAACCACTTCTCGTAATGAAAACAGAAATCTCTCTCCCTCCTAACAGGATAATGAAAGGGATGCAAATGGGAGTTATATAGTTGGTAATGAATGTGCTTACATTCTGTACGCTGGTCGACCGTAGGTGGAAGAGGGGAAGAAAAACCCTCCTGCCAAATTCGCCGTGATGGCCAAACGTTGTCTTCACGTGCAGGCCACCAAGTGTAGCGTGCTATCAAGTGTGGTCGACGCCATGTAAAGAATTGATGAGCCATATCTGTTGACATTATATGATGGCAAAACCAACAAATAATGTTCAGTATCATAAACAATCTCAATTTTTTTTTGTAATTACTAACAAATTAATATTTAAACAAGCCAAGGTTAGAAGGAAAATAGGCATTTGCGATTGATATAAAAACCTCAAAGCACAAATTCCTACAAAAATACTTGATCCTCGAATAATCACATGGACATAGAAAAACTAAACAGCATAAGGATATGTAATTACGAGACTCGGATAAAAATAGCAACCCAAAACTCATTTCATTAAAAAGAGTTGAAGGAAAACGATTGTTGGTGGAAATGGATTCTAAACATCCAGAACCCAAGTAGAACAGAAAGAGAGAACAGAGAGAAAGAGAAGAGAGAGAGACAGGTAAAACACACTTGGTGGGATAGATTAAATGCCGGCTTGAAATTGGGTTTTACTACACCAAAACGAGTGGATTAAAAACAGACGATGCTTTTGAACATGGATCACCAAAACGAGGAGTGGGTTTTAGAGAGAGAGAGAAAGAGAAAGAGAGAGAGAGAAGGAGAACAGTCTGCTACGTTGTGTAATGTGGACACCTCCATTGCAATGAAATGGGGGAGCAACTCTGCACTTGTACCTTGTATTACGTAATACGTTACTTTTTTATCTTCCATGAATTTCCAGCGGGAATACACATTCCTTTTCTTTTGTTCCAACCTCTTCTTTGTATGTAATTATGAGATGTTTATCTTAATCATCCTATAATTTAATCTTATAAAATTTTCAAATCTTATTCGTTCTTGAATCATTAATTATTCTTAAATGTGTAAAATAAATAACTATTTTTTATAATTAATCTTCCTTGTCATTGCGGGTATCACTTTGTTTGATAAGTAAAGGTTTTAAGAAATTTAAGTAGAGACTTGAATCTTGCATGTATCAATCTTTTACTACATTTCTACGGTAAAAACCTTAGTTGTAATTAATCATTTTTTTCTTTTGATATTCTTAATGTTATATAGTTTGATATAATGTTTATTTTACCATTTTGAAAAAGATATATTTAGTTGTAATAGACCTTTTAATGACATTGCATTTAAATGTCAAAAAAAGTATAGATATTGTGGGAATAAAAAATGATTAATGAATTCAAGCCATGCCATTTCCTTTGAGTTTTAAAATTCTATATTATTAGATGGATGAAAATTGCTACATTGAATAATGTAAGGCAGCAAGTACTCATTCCTCAGGTCCCTCAATTATAAATTACACGAGGGCTTGTTTATTTTGGTATTTATAATATTTAACAACTTTTAATAACTAAACGTTAATCATACTACTCATAACAGTTAGTTTTAGCAAATAGTAACCACTAATAACAACACGTAACCAGCTAGTAACAACTTATAACAGCTAACTATTAATCGTAACAACTAACCGTTAATCGTAACATCTTATAACAACTTGCAACAATTTATAATAGGTAACAACTAGTTTTTAACAGTTAGAATTATTCTCTTGGCTACAAGATTGATTTATAACCATGCCTTTTGTGTTTGTTCATATAGTCAATGAAATTTTTAACTCAAAAGTTAAATAATTAAATAACACTACTACTATCATGATTATAAACTAGTATTTCACTTCACACAATGCTCTATTAACACTAAAAAATATCTTATACTTGAGAGTAATAATATTACTAATTAATTTGGAATTGAACTCAACCTTAACTTAAGATAATAACTACTCAATATTCTATACATAAATAAATAAAAAAACCAAAAAACAACACAATTTGACCTTGAGTTGACGAAAGCATTAATACTAATTACTAAAGCATTTTTGTTCAGCAGTTGCTTTCTTTCTTTATTTGTTATTTTTACGTCCCGTTTTTCCCTTTAACATTCTCCTTATCCTGTCATATACAAATATTTTCTTCGAATATTTTTGAACAAAAATTATCATCATTTTCCATGTATTTTTGTCCTTATTTTCTCTAAAAGTTGTTTCCCTAAAAGAGCATGTCTATTCTACATTTTCTTCTTTTACATGACAAACAAAAAAAAATTAATTTAAATTTAAACTTTGGTGTCAAAAATACCACCAAAAAATGTTCTAAAAATTCTTCAAAAAAATGTTCTAAAATGTGAATGAATGAGTGTGAATTTGATAAGCATAAACTATCTTAACTAGTAAAGCCTTTCATATGATAGTAGGAGAAGAGCCAAAGACCTCTTGATACAACACCATCGGCGAGGATTCAAATCTTAACGGCCTGCAATTTTCTTATTTAGGAGTTAGGGAAGTGGCTAACGAGTCTTTGGGCTTGGACTTCAACACCCCCGGGGTCTAGGTAGTCTCATGAGGCAAACCACTGATCGATAAGGGCCTAATGTGGGTGGCTTGATTTATCCTTGTAAAAATAAAATGATGGTAGGAGAAGAGAATTGAAATGAAATCCTCCAAAAGTAGCCATTTTTTGTTTCTCATCTATAGATAGTTAAATTCACTCTTTAGGGTTCCTTTTTGCACTAGTATTAACTTTCGTTACTGGTCCTCCGTGTACTTTATTGGCTCACCTCACCTAAACATTTGGGCAGTCCATTGGGTTTACACCATTTCTCACTCCTATAGTCCTATAGCCAACGAAAAATACGAAACAACCAACACGAGTTGACGCTTGGTACACCCAAATATTGCCAATATTGAATGGAATTTGAAAGGTACTAAGGCTTGTTTGAAGCATATAATCAACCTAGAACCTGATGATGTGATACGTAATCATAACAATGATTAATAATGTACGAAGTGGTCGTATAAGAAAGAAATAAACCTTCACATAATCACAAAAGCCTGTAACAAAAACAATTTACTCCCCCAAAAGAATTACATTGAGCTGTGACTCAGACCAACCTGAGATTTCCAATGGCAAGTAATAGATACAACATATCCTTCATTTCCCTCTTCTAAAGCCACACCTCTTGGAAAAAATCTCGGTTATATTACAAAAATCAATGAAAAATGGCAATAAATACACAATCGAGCAAATAAAGCCGCTCTACATGGAAGGACCTCAACCAAAACAGTCCCTCAATCTGTGTTCTATATCAGCATATGCTGTGCACCCGATTCATTTTTCCTCTATGAAGCGTGGGCAAGACTCAATGAATAATATTCAACTGAAGGGGTTTCAAAGCATCCTGAACGATCTCTTGGACTGTCCGATTACGCCTGCAAACATCTGAGAGTTCTTCAATAGGCACCATAATGTTGTTAATGTTCACCCCGGATGCTGCTTCTGATAATGCTTGCAGGAATCTAGAGCTCTCAACCTCAGTCACTGCCGTTTTTGGTAACAATGAAACACTCTCCTTGGCCCAGTCCAAAGCTTGGACGCCATATGCTCGAACTAGAGCTATAAGTGCATACGTTACCTGCAGAACAGATAGTTGACAATTTAGCAGATAGTTCTTTGGTGGAAACAATGCTACAATTTAGCCTAGTCGAGGGGTGTACTGTTTCAAATCGAGAACTCGGGAGAGCTCCAGTCAAGGATGCAATCAAAATTCTGGTGATGGTTGCCCCTCTTGGAATGATGACACTGTCCCTAATAGACTGATACTGAACACCTTCACGGGAATTTGTCAGATCAAAGACATCAGATAAGAAAGACAATATGGAATTTGAGGCCTCCCTGCAAGAGTAATGAGGAACAGAAAAATTTTCTCAGTAATATTCAAGAGCAAAGGCATGTTACAAAGTAATATGTTAGTAAGTAACTAACCGATCACTGAGGAAGAGGCATTCTGTGTTTTAGAATGGACATAAAAGTTCGTAGCACAACTTTTGTCAAAACAAGTCTGTAGGCAACATCACATTCGGTCCCATAGATTGCCTTATGTGTACAGCTTGTTTTTATGGTTCAAAAGTCGTAAGCTCTCTGTTTCAAGCAACGGGATTTTATCGTCATTTTCTAGGTGTTCTTTTTCTTTTGGCTTGGGTTGGGGGTGGGGAAGTCTTTGTCTCTTTTTCAAGAAGAGAGGATTGTGAGCTGGCGAAACTGGCAGTTTATACATATTGTCCTTTTTCCTTTATTTCTTTATTCCCCCTATGGGGCAAGGACAAGAAGCCCATCTGGGCAGGTGACAAGTAGGGAAACCATTGCAAGTGAGAGAGGAGATCAATGATCCATAAAGAAGATGAATATTGCACACTTTGTCCAAGGAACACCATTTCCCTTTGTCACGGAGGTGGCGGGGGACAATCCTCCAAACTCCTTAACATAACATTCCTTACTTCCCCCATGCCAGCAACGGGGTTTGGGGGCAATAGTCACTTTTGATTTCCCTTAAACATTTGCCATGCTTGCAAATCATTTCCACCAGCATCATGAGAGGCAACACCTAACTATGGTTAGCAGGTTTTCCATGCATATCCTGTCTTTTTTTTTTTTATTTTTTATCAAATATGACACTTACACTTACGGATGTTTCAGTAATAAAGCAATTCATGATTAAATCAGGTCTCTCAAGAGATTGGTGAGAATATGATGCTAAATTTAGAGGTCATGCAGAGAAAGAATCTCATCCTTGCACAAATGACACAAGCTTAACCTATTACCTATATCAGGTCCTAGAACATGGACTGGACCCTCCCCCTCTCCATCTCTTTTTAGGTTGGAGAATGTGTATATATTGACTGATCTCTCCCTCACCTACCCAACCCCCCAAAAAAAAAAAAAAAGAAAATAAAAACTACCTTCTTTCTCTGCTCGTGCATGTGTCTGCATTGTAATTGGTCTCTATGTCAACTGCTCATACACGGATAGCAAAAACTTGACCTAAAGGGAAAACCTATGAGTTGGGAGAGCTAACACTCCCTACTCCAAGCTACTTCATCATCCAATGGACCAAGGAATAGATGCTGGTCAAGGGAATGTGAGAATAGAGTATAAGAGGTAGCTTATACCTGTGTTGTACTGTAACCCCAACCATAGCACAGTCTATAAGTGCGGGAAATGCTGTTGATGGAATAAATATCTGAGGGCAATATCGGATACACCTTGACGCCAATAAAAAACAATCATCCGCAATGTCCGGTCGGGTGGTGAAGTCCTAGTACATATTGCAAATATGATCAGCTACAAATACCATTATCCTAAAATTTAACAGCTTACAGAACCTGAAAACATACTTGAATTGTAGCCAGAAGGCATGTTGTCCGTCCAAAGAGAGCTTCAACTAAATTTCGCAGATAGTCTGAACAAGATGGGTCAGACCCAAATATCTGCAACAAAGGACCACACATTACTTATTTGATGGAAAAAGGAAAATACCCTGACATTAAATAATGATAAATATACCTTTATAACTTCACTAGAGAGATACAGAAAGCATGGTTGGTGGTGCTGTTGATAGAGTCCTTGAATCTCCTCCAGCATCACACCAATTGTGACGCCCATATACCTACCTGAAGTTCTCACCTAACAAAGCACAGAAGTAATCATGTCAAACTAAAGAGATTTCAAAGAAAATCCAAAAATAAGAAAACACACAGTACAAAACTTCTAACCTGCGAAATCACCATAAGAACACAATAATTGTACAACCCATGGAATGATACGACAGGACAATGATAGGCATGAAATAATTTATGGACATCACAATTTGGAGGAGAGAATTCACAAAAACACAGGGCACTGGATTAGGATGAGCTAAGTGTGGTGTCTTGTCTGAACTTCTGGAAAGAAGAATGTCAATGCCAGTTTAAAGTAGTCCCTAAAAGATATCCTGTTCCTTTATTACAAAATGGGACAAACTTTCTAATGCTAAAAGCTGATTTTGTCACAGTGTTCCTTAAAAACTTCAGAAGAAGTCCTATAGCCAGGATTTTGCTCCTCCAAATCACTTCCACCTGAATGTGCTTTAGCATCATGCCAATGAAGGCCACACAGTGCTACAGCAGTGTTCGTCTGCTGCTTATCAGAATCAGAATAAATTAGTTTCATAAAAGCAAGGACATAGATCCAGTCTCATTATTACATGTTTCTGGTCTCCAAGTCCCGACCAAGTTTCAAGTTCATGTCCTTTTTGTGTATCCAGCGCCCCCCACCCCAACAAAAAAATCATTCCAGAAACATGAGCTTCAAATGTACAATATTTGATCCAAATCCAGGATCCTAAGCATACACATATCTTATTGTTTAGTTCTCATACCAGAAAAAGATGAGAAATCTAACAGTAACTACAGCTAAATGGACTTACAGCATATTTGCATGCCTTGCAGAGGGATTCCATTGTCCTCATATCCCATGCACGGCTGCAGTCAAAGAAAATAAGGCAAGTTGGAGTACACTATCATAACTTTTAGCAGGATAAGCGTTTATTTATCATACTTACACATCAAATATGGCTTTGAAGATCGGCCAAAGCCTCTGAATTGCATCAGCCACAGCTTCAGGGTGATTGACATACCTTAAATGATCACAATTGCAGAATAAAAACCACAAGTGTTGGGACTCAGCGGCATTCAACATATAAACTAGAGACATATCCTTTATACCTAAAAATATATGCCAATCGGTCTATATGAACGGTAAGCTCACGAGCAGTTTTTGTCCAAGACTTGCTGGACCTTGATTGATTATTTCCTGATTAGTCATCCCATAAGAATCGGTGACATACTCTAAAACATGGAACAGGTCCGCCAAAAAAAAAAAAAGACAACTTTTTTTTCGGGCGGGGATGGGGGGAGGGTGGGGGGTTAAGCTAACCTGTAGAGGGGTAACAACAGGCAAGCATAGTGCCTCCAGGGCCTTCTTCGCATGATCTGGAGGAAGTTCTGTAATCACCATGCTGCAAGAATAGGTACTGTAAGATTATATCATGCAGGCAAACACTTCTGTGGCAATTGGGAAACAAGAAGAGCACCTAATTGCTTCGACCAAGTGCAGAGAATCTTCAGCAGATACTCTGAAATTTCCCCCTTCTGCATAGACTGCCCTATGATATATATGGAAGAGGCCATCCAAAGATCCGCACAGCTTCTTTCGACAATCTACATCCACGATTGTTTATCATCAAACTAATGCTTCAACATGGAAGCACAATAAGCAACACTTAAGATAAACACAGTTGATCATGAAGGCTTCATGACAAAAAATCAGAGTCAAGGGGAGAGGAGAACTTTTACTATCAGAAAGCTGACTTCATTTTCAACAAGCATCAAAACAAGTAAGAGGATTATGATCCAAATACCACCCAAAAGCTTGGGGGAGGGGTGTGTGTTTATGCCGTTCCATAGCGACCACCAAAGAACAGGCCAGTCTTACTTCCAACGTAATGGGGAAAGAAAAGTGACCATCAGGGTATGCTCCACCTACTTCTTGTTTTAGCTATCAGTTGATGGGCCAGGTTCCCTCCCTAGCCTGGGCCTACTCAAGAGGTTTGGAGCCATAAGGTGGTACTTCCTCCCCCCAAAAAAAAAAAAAAAAACTGCATTCACACACAAAAAAATCCAAATTCCAGTAAATTTTATGTCAAAGAAGAGCTTGGAGAAGTTGTATTGCTGCAGTTATATATTTATTGTTTCCAAATGCATAGACACAGACAATAAAATTATACTCAGGTTATCTTTCAATGTGAGAACATTTCAATCCAATTCATGTAGCAATCACAGGAATCTTGGGATTGTTACAAGAATAAGACAAAGAAATCAATAAGTAACAAGCTTAAATAACACCATCAAGCCAATATGGCACAATGCAACCATTTGTCAACAATAATGAAAAAAGATCCCTGATAATTTGACCCGCTCCCCGTCCTACCTAGTTTGGATTCCAAGGAAATGGTTTGGACTCGTTTTAAGTGCCAGCTGAAGTAGAAAGGTATTCAAAATTTCACAAGTATAAAACAGCGTATCCAAAGAATCAGATAGTTGAGCCAGTAAAGATTTGCTAGCTGTTCCACTTCCCTTCTCCCCTACACCGGATGATCTGACTCACCAGAAATCTGAGTCCCTAACACAACCAAACATCTACATGGAAAAAAAAAAGCATAAAATAAGGGACAAAGCATTATTTACTCCAAAGAGATGTTACTTACCATCACAAATGTGTCTAAATGCCAATGCAGCAGAAGCTGCAGTATCTTCGGACATGCTCATTCCATTCATGAGAATGTCCACCAACGAAGGCAGAGTTGAAAGTCCATTTGGTGATGCATCAAGCCATTTTGAATATGCTCCAATTGTCAGGCACACTGAAAGCATGTCATGCACAGTGATTATTGACATATAAAGCCTACATCATTTACATATACAGCAGAAATAGGTAAAGGTTAGGTATAAAAAAAGACAAGAAGAAAACAGGTTAAATCTCAAAAACATGTCCCACTCTTCTATAGTTATTTCCAGCAACTCCAACCACATCACAGCTAAGCAGACACATTGTTTCAGGGAAACTATTTTTTAGGACCATGTAAAATCAAGCCCAGGATGTAATTTACAATTCAAAACCTGCTCATACATTCAACCTTGATCCCATGTAGCCAGCTCCCCCCCAAACAAAAAAAAATGATTTGATAATGATAAGGGTAACCATAATATAAATAATTACAAAGTTTCTGGTCTGTGGGCCACAATCACAGGGATATCTCAGATAATCTGAAAAGAGAAGCTCGATAAAGACCAGTATGGTCTTAAAAGGATTGGGTGAAAAAGGAAAACAACCAATGCATATGCTTTAATTTTCACACTTCTGCCTCAGATGATCATTTGCAAACCAGATGTTTGCATCAAGATATTCAACAGTCAACACACATACATACCAAGTTTTCATAAAGTTTGGAAGAAATAATATGACCAGTAAAATAAATGCTATGAAAATTCATAGCGGAACCTAATTACGTGAATTCAGACAAAAGAAAACATCTTATAAGCAAACCATAAATAGCAAAGATGTGCATAATTTTGTGCATTTATCACTAGTCAAAACATAAGCACAATGAGACATATTTGAACATCAGTACAAGTAGCAGAACACAGCGTCCCCAGCTTAATTGGTACATCATAAGTATCAGTCCCATGCCTAAGACATAATATTTTGCAGCATTTTGGTCACAAGTTTCATCATAAGATCTACAAAAATTCACATATAAAAACATCACCAACATGTGTTTTCTGCTACTGCTCTCTTTTGATAATAATTACCATAGTATTACAAATGACTACACATCCTAGAATCTCTCTATTATTATAAACTTGATTGTACACCAGCATTTGGCAGTAAGGCTAAGAACACTCTCCAACCATAACACTCAGGAAAAATAAACTCAGGATGTCAATTAAGATGAGTGCATTTACACAACATTGTCCAGATTAATTACTGCCAAAGCTTCCCCAAAAGATCTCCCTGCATCTTAGATACCCTTAACCTTCAAATAATTAAGAGGTACTTCAAATGAAAAGGAACCCAAAAAACAAAATCATTAAATAAAATACATTCCTCCATTTCAAAATGATAATTCTGGTTAAGGTTTCATGAACAATGATAAGAGTAAATAAGAACCAAGAGTAACAAATTTCATTATGGCAATCCACTGTATGTTCTTAGAGATAACTGGGTATTTTTATGACAATCAAATTGAAATTACACAGAATAATTTGCAGGAAAATCAATACGATCCAAATTAAAATTAAATCAATACCCTCGACTCCTGCCTAGGCAAGTGACTACGAGAACACATGCACCCATCTTATCCTCGAATTGTAAAGAAATTACGTTATCGGACTCTAGACACTAAACCAAATTGACTAGCAAATTATGACAAAAGGCACACGAGTAATGCAAAATGTTTTACCTGTCTGAAGTAGTTGTGGCTGATGAGGAAGTTTTGGAACGAAAGACATAACCTGCAGATACATGTGTATTTTTGTGAGCAGAATCCACGAGTCTTTCTTGGATTTCATTCCTATATAAACAGTAATTCAACCCTCCATTTATTTCCAAATTGCCAATGTTCTCAGTCCAAATTTGTCTTTGCATCAGGAGTCAGACGGACTTATACCTATAAACATCCTTGAAAAGATCTCGTTGATATGGGTATTAGTACCCTTGATCATGAGTAATTAACTTCTACTGTTTTAATGCGATCCAGAGGCTACTTTGAACAAGAGTAGATTAAATAATGAGTCAGAGACTTGTAGAAAAGTCTGTTTTCCTTCAAATAGGAAGGGACACAATCATAACGTAGTTTTTTTTTTAAATTAAGGTACTCCTTTAAACCCCCCTCTCTCCACCCCAACACACACAAACACAGATGAAACAAAAACAAAAACACAACAGAAAAAAACAATGAAATGAGGGAAGAATAACACTAAACAAATAGCACCACCACTCAACATTGATCCACCTCTAGCACGGCCTAGGGAATCGACACATATGCAACATTACCTCTAACAAATGGAGATTCCCACCACCCTGGTTAAAAAACAGTTGAGATTCATTCGCTATCAATTATATTTTGATTTCCATCTATTCATTTATTCATCTCTTTTTTACAAGACATCATTCCTCCAGAGATATTAGGTATTTTAGAGAATCTGCAAGTAAATGAGCACCTGAAAGGTGAAATGGGTATAGAAGGCAAGGAAGAAGGGCCTGCAATTATTTCAGCCTCTCAAGGCTAAAACAACAGCAATAAAACCACCAACGATAACAAAAGCCACAAAATAAAAGGGAAAAGAAACCTCAGTTAAGATTTGATAATGCAACCCCAAGATGTCATTTCATCTTTAACTTCAACTTTCCAGCAGTCAGTAGCAAACTACAGCTCCACTGGCCTGGGTTTTTCACTTATCCCGAGCACATTTAGGCACTCCAAATAAGAAACTATACATTTATATCAACGGCATCATGACTTTGAAATGAAAAAACTAATGTCACACACATAAACGAGCTTTATCCAACATTCAAGCAAATAAAGTAAAGACAGAGGTACAGTTAACAATTAGCAACAGATTTGAATCTCTGAATGTAATGTTCAAAATAAAAATTCTCTGGAAAGTTTTGAACCTGTGGCATCACTTCCGCTTCCACACTTGGAACATAGTCAGCAATCGCCCTAATACAGTATAAGGCAGCCTCAGCTGGACGCCATTCACTACTTTGATCATTTCCACAGCTCGACATGGCCTGCAACACAATTGCATAAGACAGACTAGTCAAATAATGTATAGTCATGCATATAGAAATTCACACAGTGGTGAAGATCCAGAATGCATCATCAAATCCAGTGTATCACCAATTATAGTGATCCAAACAACTGCAACAATAACCATCACTCATTTCCTTACTAAAGAGTTCTGTCTAAATAAGGTGGAGCATAAGGGGGCAGGTAAAGAAAGCTATGCAGAGCAGAAGGAATTTCCAGTGACCTAGTCAGACTCCAGACCAACAGCCTTAGTGCTCGCTTTGACTGGTACAAGAGATAAGACCCTCATGAGCAAACCAGATGTTTCTTTCAAATTGACATTGTGACAGAGCCCGCCAATTTCTGAAAAGTGAAATCTCCACTAACAATACTACTCTATAAGTTTCCTACTTTCTTGTCTGACATATTATAAGCAAGATCATTTACGATTTCTTTTTCTTTCAGTCACTTGTTCCATCTCCATGAAGAATCCAGCTATCTAGGTTTAAGTGCAAGAATATCACCATTCCACAGGGAAAAATGAAACCACCATGCTACCAGCTTAACCATGCTACAGAATTCCATATACCTAAACCCTCTTTTGGATTTCACTTTGGTCTTCAACTTCAGATGCTTCTCATCAAGACAACATTATTTTTCCCCCTTCCCATATGGAAAAAATTGATTAATGATACCAAATGGACAAGGAGATTACGATACCATCATTAAGCAAAATCCAAATGAATGCAGTTTTCATATTCTTCAATAGAATTAAAAAAACAAAAAACAAAAAACAAAGCAAGGAGAATGATTACATACCTGAACGAGTTTCATGTAAAGAATTTTCAACACAGTATCACCACCTAGGACAATTGCTGCATCAACTAGAACATCCGCAACAGCTAGCAACATGAAGATTAGAAGTCAATAAACAAGTAGTGAGTCGGAAGGGGTGCTTGAACAAGTCGTGTCCCTTTTGGACTAAAAGTAGGAAATAGAGTAATAATAAACAACTCTCTTTTTTAGGGGGTTTCCATTTTCAAAAAAGAACGCTCATATCAAAGCAAGTGACACAAGAAGACCAACAAACATAGCCCATATGTCATAAACAAATTAGACGCAAAGAGAAAATAACAAGTGTTGCCATCAATTAGTGACCGTAGTCAGCACCAGTGTGCCAATGAAAATAGAGAATTACCATATCTTGTTTGTTTGAAATCCTTGAGGTCCTCCTTTGAAAGTTCCAAATAATCAGCAGGGTATTGAACCCGAGAGCTAACCTGCGATGGAAACACTAAACAATGAAGATCATGGATACAAAAGTTAGCGAATATGACAGTTTAGCACTTCCTTTGCCAGCAATGATCTAACAGATGGTCATTCTGAATTTAAATAACACACTCAAAATTGCTGAAAGGAGTGACTTTTGGGTACCCACAAAGCGTTTTACTACAGCATGACAAGCTAGATCAAAGACAGAAGTTATATAACATGTTCCTTAAACACATTTAGAGAGAGGCAGTACATTAAGTAGCAAACTTACTCAGCTCAGCAGAGAAAGCTACAGAGAAAGATACATCACTTTAACTTGAGAAGCTATCAGAAAGAACAAATGTTATGGGATTCTGAGGTACAGAAATTCCATAAATCAATCTAACACAATCATGTAACATGCACAACTGCTTGCTCTATTCACACCTACAACTGAACTCACCAAGGATACTAGAGATTCATATGCAGGACGAAAAATTAGCAATCTACGGTTTCTCTCTGCTTCCATGGCCGCCTCACTGCCATAAGACAGATATAGATCCCTGGAAACACAACAATTTCAAAGGAAAGCTCCACTTAGAATACACAACAAAAGCACTGTACTTGATACAAGAAATCTACCTTTCAACCAAGTAAACTTGAAGATTATGCCAGAAGTTAAACGTCATTGAAGCAATATCAAACTCTGGATGTGAAGCAACTTCTAGCAATGCATGCACTATCATCATTGACTCATCAGAACCTGAACAAAGTATATTCAGAGATAAATAAGAGACTTGCAAAAAAGTAAAGAAGACACAAATTTTAGTTTGGCATAAAGACTTCCAAAAACTAAGCTTTATTGGGGACATCCAAACGACTGGGAACAAAACAACAGAAGCAGGATATTATTAGTGAGTGATAATACTGTGTAACTCCCACTTAGCTATGGACAAATCATTAAATCCAAAAGGCTGGTTACAGGCAAGCAGAGTTTGTCCTTCTAACTCTCCTCAAAAAGTCCCATGTTCCGCATGATTGAGAGAAATGAATTCTTACACATTCACAGAGTCAAGCACACCCCTTTCATCATACTACACTCTACAGTGATGATGACAACGAGTAGATGATATAGTGATAATAACAGGAGCACACATTAGCTTGATTGAAGGGTAAGTACATAGGGCTATGAGCCTTGAGCATCAATTCTGATTCCTCAACCAATCCAAACTTTTTGGTAAAGACAGGCATTATAGATCGAGCAGGATAAAATAATTATATTATAGAACATAAAGGAAGCCAACATTGGTGGGAGAGGCCAATTGAGGAGGCATTCCTACCAGTAGCAATCAATTTAACATATGAATCACCCATGTCAGCAAATAAACGACCAATAGCTTTCACATCTTCCTCATCCTGTAAAAGAAAAAAAAATAGTAAACCCATTAATTGTACAAACATCAAATGAAACCTACCCACAAACATAAACAACAATAAGTACTCACAAAAATGGACTTAACTTTTGGTTAGTTCGGCTTTCCTGGTTTGTGACTAAATCTGCTAAACAATACAACTACATAGATGGCTTAGGAGGGTTAGAAAAGCTAAACGAAAGGGCCCATTACATTACACCCAATGCTAATTTTAGATCATTTTGAAGGGGAAAACAGAAAGGTATTTGATGGCACAGAAACACCTCTTGAGCATGCAAAGCATAAAAGTGGCTCAAGACTTTGTATTTTTGGATTAACGAGGACCTTTGCTCTTCCTTCAATTCAGATGATGTTGACCGTCTTTATATGGGATATAGGTAGCTTCTTTGTAGGATGCAAGCTAATCAACCATTTTGGTCTCCTTCGCAAAATACCATTTCTTTTGGTCTCCCTTGTAGAATAACAACCCTTTGTGCATCGGTGCGCCTTGCGCTTTTTAAAAACTAAGTTCTCACTTGGGAAAATTTTGACATTTTGATGGCTAATTTATTAAATCTCTCTCTCCTACAACCCAAACTGCTCTAAGCCACACAAAATGCCATACCTTCTCCTTGCATCTAATGTGCTCGAAATTACAAAAGTGAAGCATTCAAACTTGTATGGCGTGATCATAGTTGTGATGGCAATTGCAATGACAGTCACAAATCTTGGCCAGGATCGTCAGTGCTCCACAAATTAATCACTTCAAAACAACTACTAAACATAAGATGGCTTACTGTCTCTTGTAAGACTCTCTTAATACTTTCCTACTCCCTCCATCTCATATGTATTGTCAACAAAATCAATTTTACTAGTCCCATGATATTGTCAAAATTCAATTTCTAGTAACTTTTATAACCTTCTTATTGATTTGAAATAATTTTCAACCATAAATAATTAATCAATAGCATTAAGTGCTTACCTTTATACATTCCCGATATTTGACAATACATATGGGACAGGAGTATTATTTTATGAGAGAATTTAAGTGTTCCAAACAGCTCTAAGAGCCTAAATCCAAAACAGTTCTCCTACATGTCATAGAATAAAGTATGACTATGGTTGTAGGTGACAACTTCACGTCACAAGCATGGCATCTTGGGGGCGTAGCAACATCTAGATTTGTAATTGTTGTGGTATAAACTACATAGTCTTTGGGGTCAAAAATCAACCTAAATATGTTATGTAAGCTATACATGGAAGTACACATTTGACTTCAACGTATGGAAAAAACAAGTCTGATGTCTTAAAGATTTTCAAAGGGAAAATATTGACAAGCATTTTCCTACGCATGAAATGCAGTAACTCTATGCGCAAGACTTTTAATATCAGATTGCAACAAGCAACGCAGTAACATGACTGCCTGAAGAAGATGTCATCGCACGATTTCAAAAACTGCTCTTCGTAATCACTTGCTGTGTACTGTGTAATGGTGCATTAGGAGACTGGAACCCCTTTAGATACTGAGCGCTCATGTGCAAACACCCTTTTGTTCCATTGCAAATCTTATATAAAAAGTAAAAACATTTAATGGTGTAATGGCTTGCACTGCTAAGGATTTCAAATCCAAAATGTGGTTTTGGTCACGCCTGGATTTCAATCGCGGAATACCAAAATGCTCTAATGTGGCACCGCCTAATTTTGGGATTTGATGTCAAAAGACACATTATCTAAACCAACATGCAACAGCTGCTGAGATCTCCACTGCATAACAGCCTATGTATGGTTTCATTCTCTAGGAATGGAGAAAGAACTACTAGTTTTGATCACTGCGTTAGCAGAATAATGTGAGCATCAGATAATGAAAAATAATTACAAAGCTAGAAATGTCAGAAATCAAAATCAATGAAAAGAAAACAACGTATAGAAGAAGCAATGCTAAGAGTACCTTTGAGGGATCATTAAGATGCGGTCTAAGACTCATAACTCTGGGTACGATCGCTTGGATTAAAGGCATCTGGACAGAAACATCAGAAGAGTTTCCCACTGCCGAGCAATGTATCAACTCTGAAATGACTGGAACAAAAGGTAGAAATAAAAGAAAGTTCAATAGTCATTCTAAGATAAAAATATTCTTCAAATACAGACAAAAGGAAAGTGTGTTTCAGATATACCACAGCCAAGACTGTGAATGTCTATGGACAAAAAGCATTGACAAAGGCTCAGACGAAGAGGACACCTCAATCAAGATCATAATTATATAGGTCATACTTACATGTCTCTCTGAAACTATATTATTCACAACAATTAATACTAGGAAACCCTCTGTAGACCTAATATGGGATATCGGGATGTATGCCATCCAAACACTAAATCCAGACAAATCTTCAAAACTTGGTACTATACCAAATTCCAACATGTGCCCAGTGGCTAGAACCACCCCTACCTCCCCAAAACCATAAACCCCACCCCCCAATAAAAAAAAAAAAGAAAAAGGAAGAAGAAAAACACACATGAGGAAGCACCTAAAAGACCATCAAAGAAAAGGCAAGCAATTAAAAATACATAAAACATTTAACAGTAAAGGCAGCAGAATCAGCTCTTTGGTGGAAGGTTATACAGATACCAGATGATACCAGATTGGTTATAGGCACAGAAGTGAAACACAGAACCGAACATGGTAAGTCATTCAAACTACAGGCGCTTTGAGGAAACAGGTATATAGTTCACAGGAAGCCAAAAGGACAGAGAATATATTCCATGTAAAGTGAAATTGGAACTTATGAAGGCTCTAAGAACTGCGGAAAAATTGGGGAAAATGAGAACAAGAAAGGAGTCGTCAATTAGAGATCAGAAGTTGTCTAGTTCGCCAATCTTCTTTGTTTACTCCTTGTTATGAACTATAAATATTCTTACCATCAACTAAAGATGCATAAGTAGAACACATGCCACTGCCAAGAAATATATTGAATTAGAGGCACACAAAAGGAGCTCGTCAGATTAGAAAGATTCATATTGGTTCACGACAGGATTATGAAAGCCATCAATCAAAATCCCCACCAGGGATCAAAAGCATGAACACCACAGAAACACACACAAAGAAATAATCTTATCCTATCAAGACAAACACAAAATAATATTGCCTTATAGATTAATTTTTATATATTAAAAAAAAGGTCTTGAATGCATTCCGTGTAGTACCATTAACAGCAGCCTCTGAGAGTATCTCAGAACTCAGGCCAGAAAGAGCCGTAAGAACCAAAGGGTGAGAAGCAAGCATAGATGGAGAAATCCTGAAAGGAAGATTAACAAATCTCTTAGATAACAGCTTCCAGAGACAGAAGCAATCATATTATAGATCTTAATACAAAACATATTCAACTTATACAGATCAGAAACACCCACCCACGTCTCAAGCGAAGCCATGATGCAAATGCCTCAAGAACCTGCAATTACATTGGTCCCATCAGCCAAAGTCATTCATCAAATGAGTGCATATGATAGCCCAGATCTGAAATGATCAACAAGATATCTTCCACGGATATCAATAAGACATATTTGAAATAGTATCCAATCATTCTTTTTTGTTTTTTATGAGTAATATTATCAAGTCATTCTTCTAGTAGATCAACCCCTCAGCCCTGTTCTGCAAATCAACATAAAATGAGCTAGGGTTTGCAAACCCGACCAGTGCTTCAATGGATGGAATGCAACCACAAACCAGTCAAAATCCTATGCATAAACCAAAGCCAAAGATGCTCGTAGATAAACTGGAACAATGAACAATCTAAATGCAAGATCGAGTGTTCCACCTGCTCCTTGAGTTCACTGGCATTCAAACAAGCAGTTAATAAACTAAGTGCAACCTCCACGGCAGAAGCCAGCTCCTTTTCAAATTGACGCCGTCTTTCAGGTCGGGCAGATATCCTGTAATTAAATACCTCCTGTTTGCATGCACCCAAGAAAACTATATCAAATTCAGTAGTAAATGTTTTCACAGTTAAGCTCTAAGATAAATTAACATTCTTACTACTGTTTAATCACACACATTAAATTGAAGACATTCACTTCGCAAATTGACAACATGGATTGTTTTGCCTCAAATCCCTCCAAAAATTTATGTTATTACTTCCAATATGGATGAAATCTGTATTAGTTAGAAATCAGGAGACGAAAGAAATCTTATTTGCAGTCTACAGCATATCTTTCAGCTTGCTTGCTTATATCATTTGAGTTTTTACAACCTGAATTTTCTACAATTATGCTAACAGTTAAATAGATGCAAAAATAAGAAAAAAGGAAAAAGAAAACCTAAAATAATATCGAGAAGGAAGACACAATCAGGACAAGTATACCTCGGGAAGGACTTTTAGAAGCTCCAAAAACTTGGTATGCATTCTGGACGAGAGTTCATCTCTTCCTTGAGCCAATTAACAACACCTCCATCACCCCAGTCTTCTATAGACACATGAACGGCTAATGCCGCAACTGCAAGGCCAATCTGAAATTCCACAAGATTCATGTAATGAAACTATAATGCAGAAGTAAATTTAGTACATATGTTTCAGAATTCATTCATTTCAGATCCCAGAATCACATCCAAAAGATACCTGGGTTCTAACTTTTGGGGGCCTTGATGAAACTTCTTTAACAAGCTCTGCAGTGGAAAAATAAAAAACATGATAGCATCTAAAAGACAAAAGCAATATTGTGCTACATCTACAGGCAGCACATAGAACACTCATCCAACAAAAATCAAAGTCATGCATTAATTGACATTGAAGGCTTTACAACTATCTAGAAGGAGCTTCGGGTCATGCTATTGCATGAGATTGCCATTAGACTATAAATCAATAATGCAAACACAAGTAGACTTCTGTAAACAGAAGGTATGCAAATCTTCTACAAACTCAATTATGAAAGTTCAGACAGACTGGTTAGGCCAAAAACTAATCATCTTTCCAGTTTAGCGAGGAGCAAAATCATCAATGAGCTGAAGGGGAAATTTTAAAACCCAGGCGATTTGGCCATTAGATTTAGGAAGCAATGTTTTTTAGCAGAAACCATTCGAATTACTTCTAAGATTATGCAGCAAGAAGTCAACACCTAACTAGCAAATATTTAACAGAATTTTGGTTTAGGAAAGGTACATTCTATGCCATCTTCCCCAAATGACCATGGTAACTCTTTGATCATTCAAGAAAAGGTTACTAACTGCCTCCCACACTGCCGAAAATATCCAGGACAAGGTCTTGTATCACATCATTACATCAGTATTCCAATCCAACTATAGAAATTTGTAACTCTTAGATAAAGAGAAGAATATCCATATCAGTAACTAACATCTCTCTTCTCATTTCCAAAATCCATCTTCTTGGCTTATCATTTTCCCACCTCTTCTGACTAATTAGTATGTCTAAGTCTTCACCTTCCGTCGTGTCACATTATTGAATCATAGTCGTACAACCTTATACAGCAAGATCCAAAATGCCAAGGTGGCTTGATTGAAGCAATTGGCAACTTCAAAATGAAGCATATTTGAGGATTGGCTAGAAATTGAAAGTTGGACGTCCCAAATACACACCAGATGACCAGATCAATATTGTCAGCCTGATTGCACGATAACAATTCCTCCATTAGCCCTGTGGCACCTAATTTCTAGCAAGAACCCTTTAGAAAATGATTAGAGAGCACAATACATCTTTTTTGTAGGCTATGAAATTTTAGTTTACATCAAACTGCAGATCTGCTGTCCAAAGCAGCAGTCCATAATATGAGTACATAAGGATCAGATAGTTCACTATAGTAACCAGAGACCAAAAGGTTCAGGATTGGTAGGATTTTTATATGTATTACATCTTCTCCCCTGCCAGAAGTGGAAGAGGCATTCTGTGACAAATTGCCAGCCATTGTGCAATAACTTTTGCTGTTACAAACAACAAAACCCTCAACAAGAAACCCAGCTTTCCAGGCCAGCATCATGCCAACCATCAAAGCCCACAACCACAAAAATGTGTAAGAAAAAAGGTTCATAGAACTACTAAATTTGTAAACGTTACACAGCGTGCTACGATATATCACCTTGTGCAATAAAGTGACAGAAATCAAGGCTCCATCTAAAACAACATTAGAGTAGGAAACAAGAAAGAGGTATGTGAGCTCGCTTACATTTAAAGAATCACGTAACGGACGAAAAGCTTCAGAAGGTAGCTCTTCAAAATCTCGTTGCACCTAAGTTTAAAATAAAAAAGGATAATAACAGAAAAATAGGTCAGTCGCCTGACATAAGTGAAGAATGCATATGTAATCGAGAATGCAGAAGAAATGTCAGACAAGATAAATCTACCTTGCTTCTCAATGTTTGGGAGCAAAAGATTAAAGTTTCCAGATTGCTGCTTGGATCATGAAGCAGGTTGTCAGAAACCTAAAAGAATCATAAAATGTCATTGCCTCAGGAGCAAGAGATTCAGAATATTAAAAAGGTTAAACCGAACAACATACCAAAAGGCTAAAATGAAAGACTCGGATATGGTAAAGGAAGATATGTCATCATTAGGATAACATAACATCTTAAAAATACATGTACAACAGAGTAGCCTTTCATGTTGAGAACAAAAGACCATTTACCAATATGGTTTGGATTTTCTACGAGAAACCAGCTTTTAAATGAGACACCTTTCAAAAAACACATTTTATTTTATTTTACCAAGCAACCTTTCCAAAAAAGGTCTGCCAGAGCATGGTTGACCTTTGATTGACAGGAAAATGGTGAAAACCAGCTGCAGGTGATCTTGCGAGCCAGTTTAGTCACCTTTTTTCTGAAAGAAGGTTCCAGTACAGAAGAAAATTTGTAAGGAACATTCAACCGTGTCTGCGTTTGTTCTTGTGAAAGCTGGTTCTAGCTTGTAAAAGAAAATACAGAGAGGTGGCTTGTGACATATGTTTCTTATGCCTCATTAAATACGCATACAGAGTGGTACAAATGAAAGGGTAAAAGATCAAAAACAGCAAGGTAAACCAAACAGCCCTCTGCTGCTTATCAAACACTAACTCCAAATATTGAAACACACTTGCTTCCCCTTTCAATACATTTTCCTTTTAAAAGGGGACACAAAACAAATGACTTATTCGGACATCTTATCTTGTCTGACAAGAAGCAAGCCAGTTTTAAATATCCCGATTGAAAAGGGTCGAGCTTAGGGCTCATGGATTTTTACATTTTCATTATCCACATCGAGTTTTAAATCTGTTTCGGCTTTGTCTTCCCAAAATAATTGATCTTTTAACAACAAATTCTCTCAAAAATTAGATTTGAACTAGATACAGCTAACCCAAATGTATCAAAAGCCATTTTCACCTCAGTGAAAGCCAGTATCAATAGTCTCACCACCAACTGTGAGGGCATAAAGGATAGCAACACAAATGATATATAGGTCAGCCATGGAAACAACTGAGCATTGGTCTAACGACAGTTACAACTCTCTGACAAGAAGGCTGGAACTTCCATTTCATGGCTGATACTTGGAGATTGTTACATCAGAACAGTCAACAAATTAGACCAAACGCTTACATTTGCCCACAAACCTAAGTTTCACAAACCTAGTTCAAAATTCATAGTAGCCGATAATGCGAATTAGAGCTATCTAATCACTAAGTAGACACCGCCACGAGCAAAAGCAGATGGCAAATTAATCTAATCGACGCTAATCAAGATGAAATCCCATTGGCATTTCAATTCCAACTACTAAAATTTGAACCAAAGTCTGAATCTTTAATTAGAAACAAAACAAACAGATCGATTATCAAATTATATAGAGATTGAGTGAAAAACCTGCCAAGCATCGATCGTGCGCTGGAATTCCTGGAGCCATCGATCAGCTTGCATACGAACGGCATCGTCGGGGTGATGATACAGCGCATTTAGGGCTTCTTTCACAGTGTTCTGGAGCTCCAACCCCGCCATTTCTCTCTATCTGGGCGTATTTGAATGAGATAGCACAGTAACGAAAGAAGGAAAGGGTTTTGCTTTGGTTAATGTATGAATGTAAAATCTGCGATTTGGAGTTTGATTTGATTTGCTAAAGGGAAGAGAGGATTGAGGGTTTGTTTTTTAATGCGAAGAGGGGTTTTGGCGCCCCAAGCTCAAGTTGTGGGGGTGTTCTGAACAATAATCATTGGGCGAATTCTGGAGTGAGATGGCAAAAGTGCCCCAGCTAGTCTTCTCATCCTTTCTTATGGTGTGTATGTGTGTGTTTTTTATGAGGGTTCTTTTGAGTGTTTTTGAGATGGATTGGTTGACACAATGTCAATTTCAGTCTAACATGTTTACCCATTTTTTTTATCCATTTATTTATATATTTTTTAAGATTTGACATTATACTTGTGATTTAAATTAAAATTTATTTTACTATTAAAAAATAATACATGTGTGTTTTCATTTAATTAAAAAGGATGTCTTCCATTAAAAAAATGGATAAATTTACTCAAATTTAAAACAATACAAAATATAAATATCTTTAAATGTGTCATAGAGTTGGAGATTGGAACTAGTATGAGCAATTTTATTCCCTCTTTTATAACAAATGTAAATATATAAAAATCAAAAGACATGCAAATACAAATCGTATAATATAGGAAATAAAAAATATTTTACAATACAAAAAATATGTTCTTTTTCTTTTTCTTATGTTACGCTTTCAATATTTTTTGAATGTGTGTTCTATTTTCAATTTAGGGTCTATTCAAATTGAATATATATACCTATTTTTGTTTATTTATATCCATTTTTATTCATTTCTACTCATTTTTGTTTATTTATATTTATTTTATCTTATCATTTCTGTTTATTTCTCTTCATTACTATATTTATTATTTATATTTATTTTATCTACCATCAAGGGTGGATCCCTGAACAGGGCAAGGATGTCCATGGCAAAAAAAAAAAACTTAAACAATAGATATATTTGAATTATAAAAACTGAAATAATAGGTAAATAGGTACCCTTAAATTTGGCCCAAAAATAATTGGACACCCTTAGTGGACCGGTCCATTTTCATTCTCCCTCTTGTGAGACCCTGAGCGCTCTCTAGCGCAGCACACGGGTTCCTCTCTCCTCGTGGTTCCTCTCTCGCTCTCTGTAATATTTTGCTCTCGCTCTCTGTGCTCCCATGGTTCCTCTCTCGTCGGTCTCTCTCTACTCTGCCTCTTTGCCTCGCTTCGCTCTCTGCTCTGTCCCATGGTACTCCATCGCTCTATGATCTGTCCACGCTCGCTCTGTGCCCTCCCTCATTGCTCTCAACCACACGGTGACGGTTCGCTGCTCTTCCTCGGCGTTCTCTCTGCCTTGCTCGGTGCTCCTTCTCAATCTCTGGCCGGCAAGAAGCCCATCCACACAGCGCCGACACTCACCTCACCTCAGCCTCAATTTAAACCCTAAGTTTTCAGAATTCAGGTATACCTCGCAATTTTAGACTTTAAATTAACAAATTTTCTTACAAAATCAGTACATTGTTGTTTTAATTTTTGATTGTTGCTTTGCTCATGAACATCATTGTTGTCTGGCATTGAAAAATCGAAAAAATTGCTCATAAACTGTAAACATCATTGTCGGATCAATTAATAAGTTCAATTATTAGGTTTGCTATTTGGTTAATTAGATGTTTTGTTTGATTGTATTTTGTGTGGTCATGTGTAATTGTGATTGGTGTGATTATGTTTCTGGGGTTTGTGTTGAATTTTTTCTGTTTTTTTGTTTCTTTGTCCAGTTTAATATATGGGGCGACACAATTATATTTTACGATACTTAAAAGGAAAGAATCTGAAAAAGGGTGGACATTAATGCAAGTAGTATTGGAACTGACAATGAACCTAATTGAGGAACTAAGGGTGGACACCCTTGTTTCAAATTGCTGGCTCCGCCACTGTCTACCATATTAAATAATCATTAATTTGAATTTGTAGTACTCGCTTATGTTGCCCTAATGTTACCTTGCAACATTTTTTTCTTTTTCTTCCAACATTTGAATTTGGGGCTTGGGGGACCCGGGGGAGGGGGTTGTGCTTGGAGGCCTTTCTGGGGTTTTTGGTGGGTTTTACACAAAACAGGCATAGAAACTCTTGAGCCTTCAAAGTAGCAGATATGTCAAAATCAGGGCTCTGAATTCTGAAGCATACCATACCTCCTACTATTCCTTCCTTCCTGAGTTCAACCTCTCTCTCTCCATCGGATGATGCTAGGTCTAGGATCGTCCAGTTCACCCCATCCCCATCGCGAATTGAATTCTCTGGGCTGATAGGTACTTCTTTCTAGCGCTTAGTAGTTTGGATGAAACTGTTAGTTCCAGAGTTCAGATATCAGTATTTCATGCTCTGTCCTTCAATTTCTCCAATCATCCCTTCAACTCTAAGATTCGTCCACCTTCCCACCATCTCCTATCAATCTCTCTAATTTTTCAAATGATAATACCTCCAATGCAATTGCTATACAAATCAAAGTTTTACCATTTTTACACTCTAATGCCCATAAAGGCTCGAGCTTTTTGCAGTTGAAAGAGATGGCAGCTTCGGAATCCCCAAACGTACATATTCCTGAAGAATGGTTGGAGGCTGTTGAATCAATAGCCCGTGACTCCACCACCTCGCATCCTCCAATTGCCTTCATTTGCGGCCCAAAGAACAGCGGCAAAACCACTTTCTCTCGTTATCTCCTCAACAATTTACTCCTCAGGTTCTTTTTCTTCTTTAATTTCTTATCTCCTCAACTGGGTATTTATTCTCTCTTGAATTTATCTGGACAGTTCTTTCCGGTACTTATGTTTGCAAATTTCGCCGTTTTTCGTTTCTTCAAGCCTTTTTATGTGCTTGATTGCATTGTTCGCAAGGTTAAGTGGTCAGGGCTTAGGATGGTTAAAATATTCAATGCTCAGTAATTTGAATTTGGATTGGTCAATATCTTTGCTGATTATGCTTGTTAATAAAAAAGGTTATTGAGTTTGAGTTTGTTCTCAAATTGTGAACATTTTCTCTTTGTATGTGGTTCTTGGCAGCTTATTTTGCATAACTCGTATGAATACTTTCTTGTGTGCTAATTAATTAAATTTTAGCATCTGATCCTCTGGCTGAATGACAAGCCATTAACATCCTTGGAGCCAGCTACTTAAAGCTAAACTAAATAATATGATTTATTGAGTTGAGACTTGTAACCGATCACAATGTTCATTAAAGAACTTTGTGATTTCCATTTGTTTGTCTGAAATCTGAAATTTGTGAGTTCCATGTTTTCATGTGCTTCTAAATCTTGTCAAAGGAAGAGTTCTGATTGTGATGCGACTTGTTGATATAAATTATTTTGATGATAGGTTCAAGAGAGTAGCTTACTTGGATTCAGATGTTGGGCAGCCAGAGTTCACTCCCCCTGGTTGTCTATCACTCACTATAATTAATGAAGCGACTCCAGGTACTGAGTATCAAATGTCGCCTTTTTCTTAGATGCTGTTTCATAGACTTAACACCCCCCGGCAGTTAATTGAAGTCCTGGTTCTTATTTGTTTTATTTGTTTCTCCCCAGACTTGATGATCCCTTGCCTGAAAACACCCGAAAGGTATAAGTGTCATTGTCTTATTGAAATGGTTATGGTTCCAATGTCCTATATGAATTGTGACTCTATCTTTGAATGATCATCTTGATCTTAGCTTTTCATTGTTGAGGCTTTTAGATATATGATAGGGAATGGTTGTGCAGTCTATATCAATGCTAGATTAGATATTTTGCGTGTGAATGTTGATATGCATGCCATATCATTAATTGCAGACCCGTTGGTGACATCACTTGATTATAGGAATTATGATATCTTCTCTCCGTTGAACATTTTATTCTAAACCTCGTGGAGGGAAATGATCGGACGAACTATACTATTTACTGTCTTTTCTCTCTATCCAGATGCCGAATGATCGACTTATTTACAGTCTTTAGATATCTAAAATTGTCTCTTTTTGTGTTAGGTTTTCTATGCACTTCAGTCGTTGCTGCTTCCTATTGCTACCCTTTTCTAAAGGCTTGTTAAAAATGTGCTGTCTGGAAGGCTGTCTAATCTAATTCTTTGTTTTTCAGAAGTCTGACAACTAGTTTTAGATTGAGGATTATCATAACAAAATGCTAGTATTAGGATGCAATTGCCTGGGGATTGCAAGCTTTTCTTTCATCACTAATTTGACAACGGAATTACAAGCTTTGGGCATGCTTGCCTGTCGAACTTGTACAACAATGTGAAAAGGAAGACCAGTTGGAAGTCCAGGATATTGGACAATGAGGACTGTTATAGACAGAACCTAAATGTTTTGATTCTTTACACTTAGAGGTAGTGTTTTGTGGGTACTTCCCTGTGATGTTGCCTCTTGATCAATCATGCAGAAATTGGTATGGACTTAGGTGAGCCTGGACCTCTAAGTTCTATAGTTACTTTTGTGCTCCTTTCAACCGGCCCTTTTTTCCTTTTGGGCTGGGGGTCGGGGTGGGTGTTTTTGGGTGGGCAAGGACCACCAAATAATCTGATCAACAAGGCCAATTCAATGTGACACTATGGTGTTTACACTATCTAGTTACTTTGACAATATAATAAACTCATGAACAATCATATATATTGGAGGAAGTCATGGGCATTTTTGCAAAATGCTGCATTCTTACCTTGTTGCTGAAAACATTATCCTTGCCTTCTACTGCTGCCTGCTGTTCCTCTTTGTACATTTATTTACCGCAATCTCCTGTTATTGTCTGTTATTGAAGATTGCATTAATAATTATTTCCTGGTTCTCACTTTTTGAGATCTATACAGTTATTCTAAGAATTAGGTTATGATATTTGATCTCTCTCTGTTTTTTTTTTGGGTGTGTGGATACCTTCAGATGCTATTTCTTTGGTGATGTTTCTTCAAAAGGGATCCTGAAACATACTTGAATTGTGTAACTGCATTATGTGATTACTACAAAAAGGTTCTATGTTTTTCAAGTAAGAATGGAAGTCCAGGCAGATCAGAGCTGCCGCTTATTATAAATACACCTGGTTGGGTGAAAGGTATACTTTTTTTTACAATCCTTTTAAGTGGACCATCAAAGTTTCACCGTTACGTCAGCAAAATACTATATCTTATTATATCTCCAATTCTTTCGGGTGTATAACTGATGTGCTTGTGAACTTTCCGTGCTGTTGTGCAAACAGGTATTGGTTATGATTTGTTGGTGGATATGTTGAAATGCATTGGTCCAACACACGTGGTTAAGATAAACATATCTTCTAGGAGTAAAAATCTACCTGCTGGGGCATTCTGGTCGGAAGCTGATGATGATATTTCTGTCAACTTGATTGAAATCAGTTCTGCTCGCAAGGATTCGTACAACAGATCGTAAGTTCGTATGATATAGTATATAATTACCTGAAACAGTTAAATGTTTCTTCCCTCTGAAAAGTCAGACATATAATGTATTGCACAAACCTTCAAATTTCATGGAAAGATATTGTGCTGAAGACAAAGGGGTGGCAAATTTATTCTTCAAGGATGAGACTAATATCGTGTGAGTTGGGAGACGATAGTGGTATCAGAAAACAATTTGGTTGACTGTAGGCAAGTTCTGTCACACAAATTTTGTCTGCATGTTAAGACCTTACTAGGGTCAAGTTTGTAGCATGTGTACTGTAACAGTCTCAATACGCATAGTAATCTGATCTTTCTTCTTATTCTAATTCTCCATTAGACCCTATCAGTGTTGAACAAAGTAAATGTGGTTTTTATGCTGATCAGGATGAGAGAAGATTAAAGTCAACTTACCTTATCAAGCAGAAGTTGGCCTCGAATTTATTTTTCACTACCTCTAAAACATCATAGAGTCTCTTGCTGATCAGGATGGAGAAAGCAGTAGGCAGCTTAACTTAAATTGCCCTTCACGTTGTTTTCCTCCCAACAGCATTTACCTATAGGCTCTTGCTGATGAGCTGTTGGGTTTCTAGTAAAACGCATACTTTTGTTTTCCTTTGATGATACTTCTTTTTCTCCTGATATTTCTTCTTCAGCTTCTAATTGTGCCAGATATTTTTCTCCTGAGGAAACTTGGTACTTTAAGTGTTTTCCCCGCGTTCAGTTCATATAATTGTTCTACTTCCCTGAAAATTCGCTTGTTTGCTTCCACAAACTTGTGGAAAATAGCGTTATTTGACTTAGGCCGTTTTTATGCTGCAATGTTCACTGTGTAATGATATTGGCCTTAATTTGGGCTTATAATCTGCTGTTTTTAAAGTCCAAAATGAAGGGTCAGCTGATGTAGGGGTGTCAACTGTGTGAAGAGTCCAACTAACATGGGTAAAATATTGATCTGTTTATGATATATTGATTACTCTGGCTTCCAGGCTGTTGGTGCAAAAGGAAGCTCGTCGTATTCGAGAATTACGGCTGATAGCTTACTTTAGGCAGTGCTTCCCAAGTGAGATGAATGTCACCACAATTAAGGAACTTGCTCATGCATTAGCCTGTCATCCTCCTTATCAAGTCCCTATGCCAAGAATCAAAATTAGGCATCTCCATTCCCAGGTTTGTTAATCTAATTGAATAACTTTTCCTATAGCTGCTTTATCCTGTGGACCTGTGTGTTTAGAGTTATTTTGAATGTTGCTATGGGAGCATCTGGGAAAATGATGTAGTTCTTCGTATTCTGTTGTCGTTGATATTGCCTTGTCTAAGGCTAAGTTTTCATGCAAAATACTCTATGACAGGTTCCAAATACTGAGGTTCTCTACAGTTTGAATGCAACCATTGTTGGCTTGGCTGTTAGTCCTGAAGATTCAAAATCTCTGCCTGTCTGTGTTGGCCTTGGTATGTTTTATTTGAACCTTAAAGGTCTCATTTTTGAGAGAAACATCTTTAAGGATTTCTCACAGATGCTGCTTTGGGTTCTGATTGTCAATTTTCCCAATTAACTCATTATTTGCATATATTTGTCTTCCTTCCAAGTTCAGAATTTATTCTACATTGCTACTTCTCTGATTGTGCAGAGGTTCTTAGGCACTATTTCACTGGTATTTGTAACATGAGTGATGTATTTTGGTTCATAGTGGTAAGAGCCTGTTAGGAGGAAACATCACTATTCACTAGTACCAGTTCACTCACTGCGCTAAATTCTATGTGCTTTGACCATCCATATTGGTATCTCCATGCCTTCAATGTACTCTTTCATTCTCATATTTATCCGCATATGTTGGGAACATTCTTTGGCACGTAACCATTATTGTTTGTTGCGTTAAATTTCAAATGTTCATCCTTGTTTGTCACATGTCTTCACCTAACATAAATAGTTATTGCCAGGGTCTGTCTCTTCTGTGTCGTATTTAGTATTGATAGAAAGTTATCTATTTTTCTTCCTATATGCATCAGGCATTGTTAGAGGCATTGATGTGTCAAGGAACTTGCTATATGTGATCACACCTGTTCCACAAAGTATCCTAGCAAGTGTGGATCTCCTCCTACAGGGATTTATTCAGATTCCTAATGGTTTATTACAGGTACAGTGTTTTTTTTTTTTGGTTTTTTTTTCTTTTATTAAGGTAATAGGTGATTAGATTATCTAGTGGAACTCGTTTTCGCATACCACTCTGGGATACCTAGAGCAGATTTTGGGTGTGCTTCAGAGTTTGCCATTTACATAAAAAATTGATATTGTTTAATCTGCCATAACTGTCTTCTTCTGTACACTGATATTTCTCCTGGATATAAGAGGGAAAAAGTCATATATTTCTTTGCTCTGGCGCTTTGCAGCAATTGATGAGTTACAGAGCACCGGAAGAGAACTCGTTTTAACATATAGACTCCTCATACTTCCCCCATAAACCACACTCAAGTTGGTGCATAGCGCCAAAGTTTTCCAGTCCCTCATTTTAAACTTATCCTTCAAGGCCAAACTTGCTATGTTAAATTCGATTATGTATCCTGAATCTTTTACTACTTAATTTCAAATACCATTTCAACATGATCCCCGAAGCTATCTGGCACACTGTATAGTGTACACCTTACTAGTTTCATATGCCCATCTTGGAAACCATATTGTTTTGGTAACCTTTTTTCACCTTATATCTGAATGTGTCTGGCCAAATTTAGTCTCATGGGGGTATCTGTAAACGGCCTGGAATTGGAGTTTTAACCCTGCAGGGAAGGGTATCTGTAACAGCTCTTGTATATCTTTCAAAATTTTCTGTGGCATTTGATTCATCAAAATAAGTAAATCTATAAACGGCCTGGAATTGGAGAATGTTCTGATATTCTTACTATGCTGTTGTTTCATTTTCCAGGTACAAGGATGCATGTCGCCTTATATGTCTGCAAATGTCATCCCTTCAAATTAGGAGATATCAGCAGTCACAGAGGCAGTTGTGTAAGACTAGTTAGGGAAACCCCATAATTCATACCGTAGGGATTGTTTGAAATTAACATCCAGGATGCTCTGTGGATTTGGAAGAATCATAACCCCATAACTATTAAGAGGGCAAACACCTATCCATGAAAAATTTACATATATATGGCGATGAACTTCCAGCAAGCTGATTCTGTATACATACATCTGACACGATATGTGTCTGTTGTATTTCTGATGAACTACTGAATTTGGCTGCAGGAAAAGCATATGTTACTGATTCGGCCATTCATTTGGATTGTAGAATATAGATAAACTACTGGGATTGTGGCTTATCTTAGCGTAGTCCATAACTTGGCAAATTGGCGTTGCTGGGTGAATGGGACTAGTTCGGGCCATGAATCTGCACATTTGGACAAGTAAAACTTGCAATTTCCCCTCCTTTGTCTTTCTTCACTAACTACAATTAATGCTACGATACATAATTACAACTAAGCATATGAATAATTGTAGCACTGCTAATTCAGTACAAGCATTTGTAATTTTGTATAATGGGAGGAAGAGGACATTGTATAATCAATTAGGCATTCTAGCTAGAGTTGATCGCCCATTTCTACATCCTGGATAAGCAGTGCAACTGTGACATTGACATCGCACATCGGAATGATCGAGAGAAAAGTTCTAAGCCGAAACCATAGGAGCCAAAGAAGCGAGCTCATTGACTGAGACCAAAGGGAGAGACACAAGGTGATAGGGAAAGCGTACCAAAATAGTAAAGGAGATTGGGTGGTGTGGATTAGTATTAAAAGAGCAAGGGGGAGAGAGAAATCACCACAATGTAAGCGAATAACATAGGGGGCATTGGTACTCGAATAGGTGAGAGGCACTTTAAGTGATGTGAAGAGAAATCCCACACAGAGAATGACAATGAGCATAAGTCTTATTGCCTCATACCCAATCACCATCTCTCGAGCTGAACTTGACCTTTCTTCCCAGTTCCAGTTAGCAATAATGCTCATGTGGAGATTAAGCAACTTCACGAGAAGCACAATAACAAATCTCAAGTCAAAGTGATGCATGTTTAGGAATGTATTTGAGAGTCTTCCTTTAAAAATCGAGTCTTGATTTAGTGGAATGTGGAGAAACTTAAATATGGTAGTTTTATTTTTACAAGTAGAGATATCGATTGAACGGTGGCTAACTATGAGTTTGTGATTTTGTTTGGAGTATAAAAGAAAGGGATTTTATTAGAGAACAGATGAGACAAGGGCAATGAGCAGAAGCGATTATATAGCAATGAAGAAGGGCGTTTGGCATTGTTAATTATATTTGTGGACTTGGCGAGTTAAGGGACGGCCGCAATCCTGTAATTGTCTGTCGATGACTTTGTAATTGTCTAGTCAAAATGTCACCTTTAGTTCGCCGAATTTGATGACTTTTTAACACTGTATTATATGATAGATTAATAGGTATAAACTTCTCACTCCTTTCCATAGATGAAAATATGATTTAGAATTTTGCCGTAATCTATAAATTATCTAGTAAGATAATTCTATGAATTATAATTTGTGTTTTCCTTTTCTTTTATTCTTTAAATCATCCTTTATTTTTCTTTTTTGTCCGTCCATCTATTCACAAATGACATAAAAGTACAATGAATTATATTTAGGAGGATTACAATCTAAACGATTGGGATGTTATGTACATAACTTCATTGTCTAGACTCTAGATGGTTTAACTATTACTATTTTTTTATTAAAAAATAGGGGTATATATTTTACTCCAATTTTGACAAAAACATAGTAGTCCTCAACTGCCAAATTCACAATAAAATTTGAACTATATTCATGTCAAACTCGAGTAATTGAGTTATAGGGTTGAAAATAAACTAAAGAATAAGTTACCTTATTCCCCTCCCTTTAACAAAAGATAAAGCATAGTAATTGAAAGACGGATAAAATTTTAAAAATATGATGAGTGATTATACCAATATCATAAGCTAATGGAATCCGCTTAGTTTGGATATAAGAGTCATACAGTCCCCTTTCAAGCTCCACACACTTCACTTCCCTCCTAATCACCTTAGCTAGAGTGAACCTTCAAACTTGAGCTTCCTCCATCTTTGGACCTAGAAAACCCACACCTTGGCCCCACACAAGAGAGGACAATGTCCCTATGACACACACCATCTCTCTCAACTACGACCCCAATCGCCAAACTTTGCACCATCAAAATGAACCTTGTACACCCTGCGCTTGGTGACCTCGATATCCTTGTCAACTTTAGATGACCTAATTACCATTTTTTTATTAACTTAATTGTCATAAAAAAAATGTGTTTTGTTGATGTACTTCTCATTTTAAGAGTATAGATAAAAATTAAGCTGAATTAAAAAAGAAGTTAGTTAAGTGGTAAAATGTCTAATATACACCTTTTATCTTCAATTTGTTTTATTTTCAGTAAAATTGCACCTTTCTTTCTTTTTCTCTCTCCTTTCAGTTTCGTGATCTCTTTTCCCTTTCCATGAATAAAAAAAGTAAAAAAAATTAAGTATGTTAAGATATTATTAAAAATTATAAAGTTTTAAAAATAAAAAAAAATTAAAAAGGGTAAAATTGAAAAATTAGTGATTTATATACCATTGAAATTGTAAAGTGATAAATATTATGAAAATAAAAAAAATTATTAAAATAACATATACTTTAAAATGGAGGGAATAAAAAACAATTAGGAAGATATTTCTCTTATTCACATTTTTTGTGCGAAGCAATATCTTCAAATCCTAACATATTTACATAAAACATTCAAGTTTCAGGTCTTTTTCTTTTCGTTTCTTTTCTGTTATGTTTTTGAATTTCTACATTTCCAGATTACATAGCAATATTTTTTTACGGGAAGATTATTACACAGTCAACTTTACTTAAAACGTGATTAAAAAAATTTACTTAAAACAAATATCTATAACTATAGAATCTTAGAATAACAGATTTTTGAATTACTTAATTATACATCTGTTATAATGTGTATATAAATTTTTATCAAAAAGTCAACATAAGATGTCACGTTAGTTAGCGTTTAGTTTTCTCTCCGCCAGGAACCTAACCCTAGACGTGAGAGCTTTTGCCCTCAATTGCGTAGGGCTTGTGATTGCTTCGTTGTAGCCTCTCTGTAGGCTTTGTGGTGGGATTTGTTCTTCTGTTATGGTGATAATATTACTCCTGGGTTGGACTTAATTATCATGTGATCTTGTTTAGGGTTTTGCCAATAACTGCCTGCAAAACAAGTTCTAATCTGACCCATGGCATGGACTCGAGGAAACTTGGAAGAATTTGAATTTAACGGAGGTTGAGGATGAGATACTGGAAATTGATGAGCCCAAATCTGGTGAGAAGACTATGCAAATTGAACTAAGTTTGTATGGAAAACTCCACAGAGATAAGGGGTTTAATGCACGCACGATGAAACCGGAGAAGAGGGTTGTAATTTGAGACCTAGACAACGATCTTTTTGTGTTTCAATTCTTTTTAGTTGCACATAAACAGTTTGTTCTTAACGAAGGACTGTGATCCTTTGATGGCAAGATTCTGTTATTGAAAGGGGAAATAAGATTTAAGTCGGCTCGTTTTTGGGTCAAAGCCTATGACCTCCTTGCCTAGAAACAAACTACTGCTTGTGCTCAACTAATTGGATCAAAGATTGGGAATTATGTCGACTGCGAGGAGGCTACCATGTTTGGAATTGATAAGTCTTTGTGCTTCCGTGTTGATGTTGATATCACAAAGCCACTACGAAGGGGCGTCGGACTCCTTGTGGCAAAGCAACCCCTATGGATACGAGTCGGTTACGTTAACTACAAGACTTCTGTTATGGATGTGGGATGTTAGACCATATCTACAATGGGTGTAATCTTTTTGATCCAAAAAGACGAATTGGAACTTCAATATGGAGAGTGGTTACGTGCGTCCCCATTAAATTCTCGAAGAAAATTTGCTTGGAACCGAAATGAAGGAAGAGCGAAAATTATTCTTGGCATTTCAAAACAGCAAGTTTGGAATTATGGCAAAGACTAAACTTGACTTTGATAATTTCGAACTAATTACTTCCCCTCGGACAGATCAAAATACTACTGGCACCTCTAACTCTCCCTCAAATATGGTTATTAATGAGGATTCTGTGGTGGTAGGAGGGAGTGAAATAGGCAAAAGGAAGATAGGGGAGGTGTGTGTTAGAAAAGATAGTGGAGTCAAGGTGAGAATTGTTGATGTGATTATAACCAGCGAATCTGATCATGTGTCGGCGGAGGTTGCGGAGCAACCCCGCCAAGGACAATGAGCATCCTATGTTGTAACTCCCGGGGATTGGGCGATACCCAGGCAGTGAGAAACCTTCGTGCTCTTCTACGAAGGTTATCGCCTAAGGTGGTCTTCTGTCGGAGACTAAACATAGTAAATTGGAAATGGAGATTATGGTTAGAGAATTTAGGGACTACTTTGGTGTTGACGTTGATGCTCGTGGAAGGGCGGGAGGTTTAGCTCTCCTCCGGGAGAAGAAAGTGGTACTAAATGTATTATCCTACTCCTCCTATCATATTGATTCAACTCGTCCAGTGGAAGATTGAAGGGGATACATGGCGATTTACAGGTATTTATGGTTGGCCTTAAACCCATATTAAATGGAGAACAGGAAGTATGATTAGTGATCCGAGGCATGATTAAGACCTCCCTTGGGTGGTGGGAGGGACTTGAACGAAGTCTTTTACAACATTGAGAAAAAGGTGGTCCCCCTAAACCTCGGCGGGTAAGTGATGACTTTAGAGAAGCATTCATTGAGAATGGATTGTTTGACATGGGTTTTATAGGGCATGATTTTACATGGAGTAGATTCTGTGGTGATTCGATAGTAGTTGAAGAATGATTGGACAAATATTGTGCCGATACTAGAATGGTCCCTTCTCTTCCCGGAAGCTACTTGTGGAGCATATAGATTCGAGATATGTCCGATCACCTCCCTATTCTCGCTACGACCCAAGCCTAGACATACTTCCAATGTCTCTCGTAAACATCGCTTTTGTTTGAGAACATGTGGGTCTCTAATCCGAGGTATGGCGAGGTGATTTCGCAGGCACGGTCTTTGCCATCAAAAGTTGACGTGGTTGATAACCTTTTTGCAAAAATTGACTCTTGTTCTACCGAGCTTGAAACCGGAATTGTAATGAGTTTGGCGATGTGGGTACAGAAATTCTAAATCTAGAGAAGCGGCTAAAAGGGGAGTGTGATGTCTGTAAAACGAAGGGACCTACTAGCAGAGATACGGGAATGGAGGAGAAAGGAGGAAATGTGTTGGTGGCAACGAGCGAGGTCGGATTACCTCACTCATGGAGACTCGAATACCCATTGGTTCCATTCTAGAGCAAGCATGAGGCGAGCAAGGAATTATATTGAGTTTCTCATCGATGATGAAGGAGTAAGACAAGCGAGAACCAGAAAGTATTGCTCGAGGTTGTCACCGATTATTTTTCCAAGTTATTTTGTGCCGAGAGCTCGCTAAATTTGGAACTCGTACTTGAATCGTGTGGAAACCCGTGTGACGGATAACATGAATAATATGCTATCTAGCCCTATTCCAGAGATGAGATTGACAAAGCTCTTAGGTAGATGCATCCTCACAAAAGTCCGGGCCCGGATGGCATGAACCCATTTTTTTATCACAAGTTCTGGGATATAATAGGTGATGATGTCTCGACGGCGAGTGCTGGCTATTTTAAATGGTCATGCTATACCTCCCAAATTAAATCACCATTTGTTACTCCGATCCCGAAGAAGCCCAAACCAAGATCGATCATTGAATTTCGCCCAATTAGCTTGTGTAATGTGGTGTACAAACTCATTTCAAAGGTGATTGCTAATAGATTTAAAGGTAATCCTCCCAGAGATTATTTCGGATACCCAAGGAGCCTTCGTCCAAGGACGGTTAATTATTGACAATATCCTCACTTGCTTTTGAAATATTTCACTCGATGTGATGTGATAATAGTAGGTTTGGGGCTATGGCAATCAAACTTGACATGACAAAGGCCTACGATAGAGTGGAGTGACCTTTTCTATCCAATGTTATGCTACGTATGGGCTTTAGAAAAGAGTGGGTGGAGCTTGTTATGAGATGCGTGAAGTTGACATCATTTTCATTTCTCGTCAACGAGCCCCGTATGGCCATATTATCCCTAGCAGAGGAATTCGATAAGGGGATCCTATCTCCCCATACCTTTTCCTCTTCTCGCTCCGAGGGACTCTCCGGACTCATACAAGTTGCCATTGAATCAACTTGTTTGCGAGGCTACCGAGTTTGTACTTGAGGCACCTGCCATCTCTCATCTACTCTTCGCTGATGATACTGTTATCTTTTTCAAAGCTGAATTGGAACAAGCAAGAGTGGTGAAGGATATCCTCCTCAAATACAAACAAGCATCCGGGCAACAAGTCAACTTTCCCAAAATGGATGTCATGTTTAGCAAAGGCGTTGGGGAAGCTAGAAGAAATGGTATCACTCTTTGTCCGGATATTAGGGAGGTCCTCTCGTATGATAAGTATTTGGGACTCCCAATTGAAGTAGGTAGATCGAAGAAGAAGCTTTTCCTCTTTATTATTGATCGCATTAAAAATCGATTATCCGGGTGGATGGAAAAATTGGTGTCCTGGGCGGGTTGGAAAGTGCTAATCAAAGCGATCGCTGAAGCTATCCTAACCTATTCAATGAGTGTGTTTCAATTTACAAAGGACCTTTGTCAATCAATCTAAGCCAGCATAAATCAATTTTGGTAGGGGCATAAGCAAGAGGAGAGGAAGATGCATTGGCTTAGTAGTTCCAAGTTATGTAGGAATAAGGTGGACAAAGGTCTCGGTTTTAGAGACATAGAGGCTTTTAATGAAGCCTTGCTTGCCAAGCAATTTTGGAGACTTGTCCACAACGAATCTCTAGTGGCTCACCTTCTATGAGCCAAGTACTTCCCGACGGAAACATCTTCTTGGCAGTATTGGGACCAAGACCAAACTACATATGGCGTAACATTCTGGGCGTCGGGGATGTTGTGATTCGAGGTTCTCGGTGGCTGGTTGGCTCACGTTTTTCCCTCAATATTTGGGAGGATAGGTGGATCCCTCGACCCACCTCTTTTAAGGTAATTACACCCAAAACTATAGCTTTTGCTCACCTTTCGAGTCCATGATTTAATTGATGTCAATTCTCTGTACTTGGCGTTTGGATTTAGTCCATGAGTTATTCCTTCCCTGTGATGTAGAGATCATACTAAATATGCCTCTGTGTAGTTCGTGGCCTAATGATAAGCTTGTATGCCACTAAAATGCTAATGGGACCTTCTTGGTTTGATCGGCATAATATATGCTAACATATGACAAATGGTCCAGTAATGGATGCACTTTTAACCCTCAAAGGGATATTTAGAAATCTGTTTGGGGCCTTCATATCCCACCTCGAATCAAACTATTTGCTTGGCGTATGTGTCGAGGTATTATTCCGACTTGTGCTAACGTGAATAAACGCCTTGGTTCTGTTAGTATGGCTTGTTCTATCTATGGGCATGTTGAGGAATCTGCCGTTCATGCCTTGTTGGAATGTCCATTAACGGTTCGAATATGGGAGAGTAGTGACTTTGAGCCTGAGTTATGGGCAGGTCGATTTAGATCCTTGAATGACTGTTTCACTATGGAGCAGGATAAGATATAGGTGGGGGCTTGCTTGGAGAATTCGTCGCTGTGTGCTGGGAAATTTGAAATGCTTGTAATCACTTCGTGTTCAAAAATCCAAGCCATGACGTATCCGTACTTAGCGGATGGGCGGTAGCATTTGTACGATGTTATCGTGAAACCCATGCGAAGACTTTGGTGGTAAATGAATCGCGTGCAACACAATGGAAGCCCCCAATGCCAGATTTCTTGAGGCTGAATTTTGATGGTGGTAAAATAGGGGAATCAGGTTGGGGTTGGGGATTTATGCTGAGAAATCATGATGGGGATATTGTCCTTTCCGGAGTCACCGAAGGAGATGAATTTTTGGGCCCAACGGAAGAGGAAGCTCGAGTGTGTCTATTTGGACTGTCTTACGTTCATGAAGCGGAGTTCAAGGATATTATTATCGAAGGGGATTGTTTGCCTCTCATCCAATTACTCAAGCAAAATAAAGTTTTGGATAATTTCTTAGGTTTTTTCGTTAAAGACATTCTTAATTTGGCTCAATTATTTAATTTTATAGCTTGGTCTTTTGTTAAAAGGGGGTAATAGAGTCACTCATAATATGGCTCATTTACAACCTCTTAATTTTGATAAACGGGTGTGGGTGAATGAGGCCTTGAGAAATGCTACAACCCGAGCCTCCGATAATATGTATGAGTTTCTCAATTCAACATTACTCGTAACACCCCTTTATTATTAAAAACACATATCAAAAAGACAATACGTATATAAAAAAATTATCAAGTGTATTTTTGTAAGACAATGGCTCAAAGAGAAAGAAAAAAAGTAGTGGATCGTGAATTCGTCAAAATAAACTCAAATTTTAATTACTTGAATATTGCTCCATTTGCCCAATGGGGGAAAAAAACGTTCATTAGTATTAGAGTGCTAGAAGTATTACTTGAATTATCTTACTACCTAACCAATCTTCCTACAACAACAATAAAAAAAACAACCATTTTAAACTTCTTATTTTCAACTTATCATAAGTACTTTTTCTTATTCTTTCAAAAAAATATTTTTTCTTGTTGAAATGGTAAGTACAAACAACATATTATTTACTATTGATTAGCACCAGTTACTACTGATCAACACCATCAACATTTTTCAGCAATTCAACACTGTTTAACACTCATTAGCACTGGTCAGCAGTCACCAACACCAAATGAGCAATAAGAATTTATTATAATTTTAAAAAACAAGCCTTTCGATATAATCTTCTTTCATACTAGAAAGCATTACTTATATAAGAAAGGTAGGGATACTTTTTACTTGAATATTTTATAATCATATAACACTATAACATCGTATTTTGTTTTTGATGCACAAAAATTTACATAACCAATATCTCTAGTTAGATTTAACCTTAAATATCTAGTAATAAGAATAAGGCGGTTGAATTAATGGAGGATCACACAAGCACACACCCACTGATAAACCTCGTTTTTGCCGGTTTTTAAGACATTATTTAATCCAATTCCATGATGATTTCAATGATATTTATTTAGTTTTGGGTTAGATTTTGCTCATTTTCTCTATATCGTCACCTAAGCTCGTAAATCTCCTTATTTCAGGTTTTTGGGCTTAAATTCGAGAGATTCGAGACAAATTTGATGAAAAGCGACGAAGAGGAGAGTTCGGGCCCAAGAGGAGGCAAGGAAGAAGCCTAAAGCACATCAAAAGACCTTGCACGACCCCTGTGCGACTTTCGCACAGCCGTGCGAATCGTTCGAAAGCTGCTTGCATTTCGCACGGTACCTCAGTGCACATTTCGCACGGTACCACTGTGCACATTTCGCACAACCGTGCGAAGCGACCAGAGAGTAAAGCAATTTCGCAGGGTACCCCGTGCGACTTTCGCACGGCCGTGCGACTCACTGTTTCGGCGATTATTTAAGTTTCCTAATTGTATTTGTTGGAGGATTCTATGCCATAATGTAGAGATTTAGCTAGGGTTTCGTGGGCAGCTCCGAGAGGAGACTCAAGAACACTCTTTATTGTTCATCTACTTCAAGTTTTTATGATTGAATCGCATCAAACTTTTTATTCGGTAATCGTAATTTCTTCTCTTTATCTTTTCTTCATAATTTCTCTTTGTTTCTCTATGGCTATTTTCTCCAATCTTTGTCAATTGTTTAGTATCATGTTTAGGGGCTAATTTCTTTACTTAGGTTGGGATTGATCCCTATTATGCCTTGATAATCGTGAATTGAGTACCAATTGGGTTGTTCTATGCTTTTTAGGTTAGAATTCACTTCGTTCATCGCTCTTTCATTGATTGCCTCGAGAGAGGACTCATATGCTTTTATTAGGGTTTTGTGGAACATCGAAAGATGAAAACTTACCTAGAATGACGTTGTGAACGATTAGAACTTTGATATGAAAATAATTAAGGTTTTAATTGGGGGTTGTGAGATGCATTCATTGTAATTTTGCCCTTTATTAATCCCATGAAAATAGGTGATTGGATTGTGCAAGATTAGTCTTTGACCTTCGAAAGTAGGCGAAGATAGGCTTAATTGGTGTCTCCCTCTTCTAAACTACTAGCATAGGCAAATCTCAAGCGGTATTCGATTCTGGTTTCAGGCATATTAGTGTGGATTAATCCCAATCTAAGGCTTTTTATTCATCGGTTTCTCTTAGTTATTTTGTTATTAGTTGATCCAAAAACCAAATCATTGTCGAACTGAGTTTTTACCTAGATTAGAAAGTTTAGGTTAGCTTTGATATTTGAAACACAACTCTCTGTGGACACGACCCGTGCTTGCCGGCTAGCTACAACTACGCCGTGCACTTGCGGTATTATATTTCTTTCAACAAGTTTTTGGCGCCGTTGCCGGGAGTTGTTTCGTTTCAGTATTGGAGCTTACTTGAGCATTCTAGTTTAGGCATTTAATTGAAAATTCCAAAAAAAAATAAAATTGAAAGCATGTCTACTTATCATTATCCGCAAGTATGAGCATGAATTATTTTATCGGTATTTTGATCGACTTAATGCTTTTCTTGCTCTTTCCGGTAACTCGTTTGCAGAAATGGGGAGTATTGAATGTTGTCTGTGAGGGTGTGAATAGTGAAACCCGTGCTCTTTTAGAGTATTGGGATTTTTGTGCTAAAAGTGCTGATGCTGCTTGGGATTTACTTGAATGGATTGCTTGGGATACTTGTGAATTTGAAAAGGCATGTACTAATTCTGGATTTTCATGTCCCGACCCTTGTGCTTGTCATACTAGATCTTACATCCAATCCCCTTGTATTCCTGATCCTACCCCTCTTTGGTGTGAAAAGTGTAACTCTTCGATCATGATACTAGTTCTTGTCCTTATTATGATACTTTATCTCCTGAATGCTATGATAATTGTTATAAAATGATAAGGGCTATGAATGACCAAATTGAGCAACTTGCATGTCTTAATAAGATGAGGGAGCCTGACCTATCACATGAAACCGATCTTAGTCTTGGTTCTGCTAAAATTGAGGCATTTTTCTATGATGATGACGATGATGCGTCCTCCTTTTCTTTAGAATCCAGACTAGAGAAAGAGATTAACCCTCCTTTTACTACATTACCTACAGTTGCTCCATCCTTACCTAGTACACATAGGGATAATACTTGAGTCTGCCTTTGGTGTTGATGCTAGTTCGGATGATGAGGGTGATTTATATTGTGAATCGGAAGATGCTTTAGTTGAGGTGTTTGATCGGGAGACTCCTTTAGAGGAGTCATGTGAGGTGGTTGTGGTCGAGGCATCGCCTACTGGTCTTGATGCTGATGATCATGTGTCCCCCAACCCACTTACTTTGATCCCTGTTTCCCTATTTCTTCACTACCCTTCCCTCCCCGAGTATCATTTCTCCGAGCCCACTACCTTTGTGCTTTGTGATTCTGATTTAGATGTGGTCAATGAGAATTACTCGTCTAGCATACTTGATGGGGATGTGGTTGACAACATTGTGTCCCTAGGAACCTTTGGAGGTTACATTCTTTCCTTTGACCCTTTTCATGTTTACCTAGAGGACATGCCTAGAAAAATCATGTGGACTAGCTTCTTTGATCACTCGTTTGATTTTTCTAAGGCTTTTGATAAATTTAAGAGATCACTGAATATCACCGACATATTTGCTTGTTGTGTTCTCTTATTTACATTCATCTGATTTTTGTGCTCACAAATTTGATAAGCTCCTTAGAGCTCGACAGCATCCGAGTTGGAGCTTGATCTTGAGATGAGGAGGAGTGGCTGATGCTCCTCGAGCCTTCTTAGTACTATTTTAGGAGGCATTAGTTTAGGTGCACCCGAGTACCTAACCTGGTATACCCTTCCCCTCTTTTTCTCGCATACTTCTTTCATTGGGGACAATGAATGACTCAAGCATGGGGGGTTCTTCATTTGCATTCATTGGCATTTGATTTGATTGTCTGCATGAGTTGAGAGAAATTTGGTGATTGTTGGATGATTCGAGGGTAGTTTAGATGCATATAGTTAGCAATGCATTCATGTAGTCGCATTAGTTTTTGTTTTCCTTATTTCCTTCCTGTTTCTTGCATATAGGACTAAGCATGAGCATATTAGTTAGGATTTTGCATTGTATATTATTTTTTTTCTTTTGATGTACTCACAAAAAGCGATACGAGGCGATGGGCATCCGTAAGCAATTGAGGTAACCACGTTCCACCCTTTCTTCGTTTCCTTTTACGTGAGTTTCTTTTAGTTAGTTTTCCTTGCTTTAAAAAAAAAACAAAAAGAGATAGTTTTGAAAACCCCTCTCGTGATGATGATGTGAATTGTGATAGTTGATCTTTGGGCGTGATTGTGTATGATTTGATTGCCCATTCTTAGTAGAGACTTTGTGTGGAAATGAACTTGCGAATGAATTTGATTGTGATGTCTTGAGTTATTTGCCGGTGTCTTTGAGAATTAGTTTACATGATTGGTCAAACTTGAGCATGTGGTAAATCTTTGAGCTAGTTATTGACTTGTGGTGGACAAGCCCGTAAGACTTTGAGCCTTATAGACTAATTCATCAATTTTAGTCTCATGTTTCATTCTTTGTGTGACTTTTCCTTGATGCATACCTCTAGAACTTGCTCTGTTTCTCTTTGAGACCACACTTGGCATGTGCATTGTGTAATATGATAGAGGCATTCATTTGTTTTCAAGCTACATGAGCCAAAAAGTTGTCCCATTTATTTATACCCTTTTGCTACCCCTTTGAGCCTTAACCTATTTCTTGGTACACCCGCATCTGCTTTACCCATGGCCTATATACATTTCCTATACCTAAGCCGGGTCTAGTGGAGCAATACTTTTTGGGTGGTTTTGGATTAAATGATGGAGTGTTTCATTCAGTTTGTAGTTTTGATGCGGGGATCCATGTTGAAAAAAAAAATGATAAGTTCCCCTTTTAGACTCTTTTGGAATTGAGTAGTGTTTATGATTCCCATGCCAATTATATCTATTCTTGAAAGTTTTGAATTGTTGAAAAAAAAATGAAAAAAAAAATGAAAAAGAAAAGAAAAAAAAAGGGTGAAGAAATAAGTGGTTGGCATGTGGAAAGTTCAAAAAGTTATATGCTCATTTCAAAAGTTGTTTTAAAGCATGTTGTGTTTAAAGAGGTGAATTGGGAGAAAGTTTTTAGTCATGTTTGGAAGTGTTTTTTGCTCCTTAGCTGTTAGGCCTCGGCTATCTAGCTCCACATATCCCAAATTGGTTCCCCTTTCTACCAATGAACCTTGGCCACGTTACAAGTTTTGAAAGACCTCTTAATTGCACTTGCATTTTTGCCTCTATTGTGGTGGAGAATGAGAATATGACCAAGCTTATGGTAGGTTGTGTTTTGGAAAGAGATATTGAGAGAAACCTCAAAAAGAAATTTCAAATGAGATGGAGTGATCCACATTTCCCAAAGTGAGGTTCCACCAGTCAAGCTAGTTCGCCATTTGTTTGAGGGCGTCATGAATGTTATTATAGTTCAATATGAGACAATTGTGCATTGCAACCAAGCATTGCAGTCATTGAAATTTTCAAGCAAGTTTTCATGGAAGTATGACACTTTGAATAGGTTGTCTTCGTGCATGGTCATCCCTATTGATTGAACTGTTAACTCGTCACCGAAGAGGGTGAGTGCGAGGTTTTAACTCCGGGATCGTTAATTGATAGTCTTGCTTGGGGACAAGCAAGAGCTAAGCATTATGGAACTCTAATTTCTATATCTAACACCTTAATTTATAAATTATAAGATCCTAAACTTCAAACATACGTATGTAAAATACAAGTCGATTATAGTTTAGATTTTAGATCATTGACGACGACCGGGAGAATAGTTATGTGAGGTGGCGCAAATGGATGGAAAGATTGCTAAATCTATGCCATTGGATACATGATTTAGAGTTCATACTGGTGCACTAAAAGAAACTTCAAGGCTTCGAAATTGGTTGATAATCACCAATTGAAACCTCAATTTGAGCACATTCGAAGAAAATGTTTGGATGACTTCACACAGTCAAAAGGCAAAGGAGATTCGTTGGACTATTCCTTTCGATGAAAAGACTTGCAAAGTTTATGATTTCAAATTGGATTTTGGGATGAAAATAATATGGATTATAGGGCTATTAGAAGAAAGTGAACAATTTTTTTTCTTAATCATTAACAGTATAAATTTTAATTTTATTTAATACCAACAAAATATCATCGAATTAAAGAATTTTGACTCGATACGAGGAGAATATAACAAGTGAAGTTGCCAAATAAATAATCCTTCAACCTTACATGTCTTTTAGGTACAAGAATGCATATTATAACCTTAAAAATGTTGCCTCTTCAAATTAACTAAGACAGACACAGTTGTACAATCAGGACACCTACACACTGTGGGAGTCACCCCCCCAGCTAAATAATAGTGGGAGTTTAGCCTTGATAAAAAAAATTATCTTAACTACAGAAATTTAGATCTAGAAGTCAATTACAATTACAGATTTGCAACATGATAGCACGTGAATATTATATCACTCAATAAACTATATAAAAAGGAAACTAACTGACGAGGATCAAGATACTTGTATATCAGGATGGCCGGAGAGAGAGGACCCAGGCTCTGAGGTTTGGTCTTTGAGTAACTAAGTGATACAGAAATCAAGTGAGTCCAATCTGATTTGAACCCTAGTCCATATACCATCTTTGAGGGACGTGGTTGTGAGTGCACTTTTGTGTAATTGAGTTATAGGCTCGAAGCCAAGGGGTAACTAAGCAATGTAAAAAATAAATCCATTAAATTTCATATAACAGAATCGATAATTATTAACACTCAAAAGTCCCAAACCGTCAAACATTGTAAAAATATAAAACTGTATGCTATATGTCCAATAGGGGTGCATATAATGTAATGTAACTAATATTTAAGTAATTCGTGATATTCTATTAATTAAGTTACATTACTTTGCACAGTATCATATATAGCATTAGTGAGTAAGAATGAACAGCACACTGGTGTAACTGAAATAGGAACAGTATGTACCAGAGAAGTTGTATTCTTCATGACAACCCAAAAGCTGCGAGAAGAATAGCAGCAAGCCCAAGCATCGGGACAGGAATCCAGGCTGCGGGCAACTTCAGCACTGGAGCCAGCATGATGAGAAGTAGACCTTCCAAGCAAAGAAGGTTTCCACATCTCTGTAACCACTTGGAAACCACAGGGCGTTTTGCTTTCTGGTACATGCCGAAGATCATCAGAAGTGCTGCCACCCACTGAATGATGGCCGCAGCTACCTGGATCCAATAATAATGCTCCTCAGCTTTGTATAATCCCTGGACACCTATTGCCCCAAAGGAAATTGGGATGAGAATCTTTGATATGTTGGGCAACTCTACAATCTTCTTACCCTGTAATTTTCCAGGAGATGAACAAGGTTTATGGGTGGTGTATAAGCCTAATAATGTCAACTCCTTGACAACTGCTGATTCATCCGGCAGCTGCAAGATCACTATCTTACAACTTTCAGCATCAGCAACACCCAAGGCAGTATGCTTTGGTTTTTGCCCAAGTGCTCCATCATTTAACTGCTGATCATGGTCATGTGGATTAATCTCAGGATTCAGGTTGTAATGTGCACTCTCAAAAGTCTCAGCTGATGCGGGTTCCTCCAAGTCTGTTGACTTGGAGTTTGCTTCCACCATCAGCTGGGTCATTGATGTTTTCTTTATCATTCCAGCCGGCAGCAAACTTTGCGATGCCATTAGCTATCAAGCAGTTCCTAAATATTGGTAGCTATGTCGTATAAATATGGGAAGCCGTTTTCCCCAAACTCATCAGACTCCCGACTTTCACTCACTTTGGCAATGGAATGAAACCAACTGAAAATGCCTCGATGACTTTGACCTTTCTTGTATTCCCGAACTCAATTTGCTGTGCATACCACTCATGCGAGCTGAAGTTTGACCTGCATTTTTGGTTTTTTAACGAGCTCCTGTTGTGCTGCTGTGCGTACCACTCATGCAAGCTAGCGTCTGATCTGTCAACGTTTTTTGGAACTGGAGTTGCTGTGCTTAGCACTTATAATCTAGCCCAGTGGACATCCAATAAAATACGTTCTAGAATATATGGCCAGGTTTTTATTAATAAAGAATAATTGTAATAAAATGATTAAAAAGAAAACTTGTGAATATAGAATCTGGTGGAAATTTCCACGAAACAGAGGATTGAGAAAGATTCAAGACATTTTCAGCAACAAAGGGCCATGGAAACTGGAAGATAGTGCTCCACAACTTTTCATGATATGGAAGAATAGGAAAGATTCCAACGAATTAAACAAAGGGCCTCCTGCTTGCAACACTTGAATGAAAAGCATGGCCCGTTCAGATGTTTCAAGTTCCATCGTTTCAGTTTGTTTCAGGGCTTTGTAATTTGCCTCCTAACGCATTGCACTACAGTAAGATACTACTAATTGACAAGGGATGGCTGAAGAGGCGGTGCTCGGACTATTAGCTTCTCCCTCTCAACAAAATTCCGATTCGTTTTCAGAATCAAAAAACTATCTGGTTCCGTCTATTTTCAGGCGCTCGTTTGGGCCAAGCTTATCATATGTCTTCCGGAAGATTCCACCGGTGCTACCGGTGCTACCGGCACCACCGGCACCGGAGCCGGCATATAAGCCTGGCTGGGAAAGTTCTCCAAATTTCTATGAAGCTGAGCATAGAGATTTCTGCTTGAGGGGAAAGACAACTCAAGGGCTATCATCTTATCGCACTCTACATAGACTCAGCCGGGCCTGGAGTTCGTTAGCAAAATCACTGTGCTTCCGGGACGAACCATTTGAATATGAGGTTAGCTGGGGAAGTTTTTCAATTTTCCGGAAAACTGGGGATAGGAATATCTGCAGAAGCAACGAGAAGGAACGAGGGAAAATAATAATGCTAGTGAGACGGATGAAAGAGGAGGAAAAAGAGCATATTGGACAGGAGACATTAAAAATGAGACATCTGGGGAGTACAAAGAGCCGAAGGGAAGAAAAGTTTTAATACCAAGGAGGCAAATGGAGGATCATGAAGCTGGCATTCCTGCGGGGGCAGCTGCTGCTGATTCTTCTTTCAGCTTCCTCATGTCATTTATTCTAGCTGTTTCAAGCGCAATGCTCTGTCTCTTGCCATTGTTGTCAACTAACAAAAAATTCACAGAGAGTCTCATAACAGTGAGAATGTTGGCAGGCGCCCTCATGGTGGCAGCTATCACTTCCCTGCTTGCTCTGGATACAATACCCAAGAGGCCCATATTTGCTTGGTGCTGTGGATTCCTTGCCATTCTCTCCAGCCTCTTTGCTGTTGCTCTGTTCCTCCCTGCCTTCCTCCTTGGGGCCATGTTCGCTCTCATATGACCTACTGCCTATTGGCCAAACCGTGGCCCCGTGAGATACTTCAGCAAACCTTAATCAGTTTGTCACTATTGTAATTTATGGCTCTACGTATGACCTAAAGCCTACAGGCTGAATAAATTTCATGTGATCTATTTCTTTTTCTTGTTCCTGGCTTGATGTTCTGAGTGTTATATGTATTCTATCCAGTGTTCTGGGTATTGTAATGAACTGCAAAAACAATTCTGTCTTGTTCTTATATTGTGCATGTTATCTTGCAAATTGTTCTTATAGTCATCCACTCTACATCTAGAACTGCATATGGGCTTACTACATACAACCCTTAGGGAGCATTTCTCACAATTCATAGCCAATACTCAACAGTGTTAGAATCAGGAGCCCACTCAAATAATAAAACAAGAAGCAAAAGAAATAACAAAGATGAGACACAAGATTTTAAAATAGAAAAACCCAAATCAGAAAAAAACATGAACCAATGCACTAAATTTCAAATAGTTTACAAATAATTTTACTTAAGCTAATCCTAACTTACACATTGTAATTTCACTACTTTTTTTCTGTAACAATGGAGAATCACACTGCATTATACAGCAACTACCAAGCATAAACCGAGTATTAACAAGCCTTAAACACTCATTAAACTGACAAAAACGAAAGAAAACCACTCAAAACAGTAGCAGCACAAAGGACATACTGCCCATGCTGGCCGGGCTCCCCTTCATATTTTCGTCCGGCATGCCTCGTTCTCAATGTAACTCGCCCGTGCTTGCCATTTCTTATCCTGTGATGCAATTTTCCCTAACTCAAAGTACCCATTAGGCTCCACACACTCAACAATTTTTCACTTGGAGACTAATGACTCACCTCCTTATTGCATCCATCTAGTTCACCGAAACCCGACTCCTTTATTGAGAGAGACCCACCGAGGCCTTGCACCACCTCAATGTTTTGGCACCTTTTTTGGACTAGCTCCTTTTTTGGATTCCCGCTATCCAAGCCTTCAAGTTCATCATCACCCGACGTGAATTCCCAATCGGATTGATCAACCTTTTGCATAAGGTCACCATGTAAAACTAGCTCACCGACGTTAGTTAACAAAACATATGTAAAATTAATTTGTAACTTTGGACTTTACCTCCAGATCGACGACATCACCTTCTTCATTACCCCTGGTTCTTGCACTTTTCTTTGTGGAGCACCTGGTGACTTATTTGAACACCCAAATTTCCCATCATCATTACCAACTTCCACTAAACCAGAACCCAATTCAAGTCTTTCACCCCGATGACCCCCACTGGAATCGTGAACCTTGGCATTTGTAGCTAAGTCACTACACCTTCGGTAGAGTATAAAGAGCCAGATTTTACACCCTTGGGCACAACTAATGCCTCCTTTACGATTTTCCCACTACCATTGTAAAATTTTATTAGATACCCCGACTCATCTAATTGACTTACCTAAATCAAATTCTTAGCCAACTCCAACCATTGTAAAATTTTATTAGATGCCCCGACTCATCCAATTGACTTACCTAAATCAAATTCTTAGCCAACCCCAAGATAAACCTAACTCCTTACAACATCCAAAACCCCTCACTTGAGGTTTTGATCCTTGCATCCCCCTTGACTAGTATATCCAAACTCTTCCTATTTGCAACGAACACTTTGCCAAAGTTTCCGACACAAAGTTATGGAACAAGTTTCTACTAGACCCAGAATGAACCGATGCCCCCGAATCTACTATCCATGACTCAATAAGATTTTCTGCACTCATCACATGTGCTTCACCTACATTTTCCATGGAATTTATAGAATTTCGGTCATCAAACTTTTTAAGAATATTTTTCTTAAAATTTCCCTTATCACCACAACCCCAACAAACAACCTCCCCTGGGTTTTGGGACCGGCCCCCTTCCTTTGGACCTTGACTAACCATTTTTCACATGTTTCTCCCTACCCCTTACATGAAATGCATTTCCCGATAACTCCCTCGAATCTTTCGTGCGAATTCTTTCGCTCAAGATTACATCCCGAACCTTATCATATTTTAAGGCATTGGAACCCCTAACACTACTAACCGCGAGACAGTATGGTATCCCATGACTCGGGTAAGGATGATAACAAGATTAATGTCTTAACTTCATTCTCAAAATTTATTTTCACCGAAGCAAGATTAGAAATGATCATATTAAACTTATTAATATGATCCACTACACTAGTGTTAATCCATTTTTAGATCAAACAAACGACGCATAATATATACCCTATTCATGGCAAAGGGTTTCTCATACAAGTTTGACAACGCCTCCAATAGCCCCTTCATCGTTGTTTGTTCCATCATGTTAAACGCCACATTTCGCCCCAACATCAATCTCATTGTCCCAGTGCTTGCTGATCTAGCACCTCTACCAGGGTTTCTCTTCAAATGCTTGATATAAACCCTTCCGGAACAACAAGTACTCAGCTCGCTTTTTCAAAACACAAATTCTTTGTCATCGAACTTTTCAATTTTCACCTTTTTGCTCTCCATGTTTGTGTGAACTCTCAAACCTCACCTCGCTCCGATACCAATCGTTAGGATTGGGAGCTCACTCAAATAATAAAAGAAGGAATAAAAGAAATAACAAATATGAGATACAAGATTTTAACGTGGAAAAATTCAAACAAAAAAACCACGATCCGATGCACTAGATTTCAATGTGTCGTGCTAATGTTAGCTAGTCAATTGCAACCTACTTCATCCCAAGAGTCATATGCGCTAAATTGAAACTAAACCTGTTTTTTTTTTTCATTATTATTATTAAAAGTCATATGCACTAAATTGAATTAAACTTATTTTTTCGATTATAATTCAATCAATGACTAAAATTAAAGACGACATCACATACGTCCAACTACAAAGATAATACGATTCATCAAAATATGTAAAAATATCATCAAATATGGTATCTTGTAAGATTCAAAACATTAAATAATCACCCATCAATACTAATCAGCTACACCTACAACTGGTAGATGAGAAGTTTAACAATTCTCTGCTTTCATCCAAAAACCAATCAACAATGTATGGGACATACAATTTATGTATAAATCCCCAAATAAGGAAATTAAAGAGGAATTAAAGTATTTATTAAGAGGAAACTACCGCACATTTTCGCAATTTTAAAACGCCAAAGTTTAAACAAGACTTGGATGGAGCAAGATGGGACCGACTTGTGTACATTTTCAAGGTACCCAATATATATGAATGGACAACAGTAAATCTGACAGTTTATATTTTCCGATATCACATTATTGTTAATATATATAAAATTCTTTATAGTTTCCTTTTTGTCCTATATTTTTTTGACACATATGGAATGGAGGAAGATGGGGCCAAAGCAACCAAGTTTCTCATTTATTGACCCTTTTCTTTTCACGATTTATTGAATATAGGGGATGATGGGTATACATTTTCAAAGCAAAAAAACAAAACTACGACGGAGGAAAAGGGAACACAAATTGAAGTTGACAAACAAACTTGTGTACATTTTCGATCAAAACACCAAAGAGGACTTGGGTTGGGTGGTGGAGGATCATGAGACCTTTTAGCTCATAATTTTATTGCCCTTGTAGATTTCATCACTCTTTGAAAATGTTGGACACATGAATGATGTTGACCATGCCAAACAAAGGTCAATAACGTTTCGGGACACAGGAAAGTTTTATTCTTCTTCTTACTATATAATGCCAAATGACATAACTAGACATCATTGATTTTCATCGCTTCCTATGAACATACATTACCATGTTGAATATGGTCTTTTTCGTTTTTTATATATCTCGAAATAGTTTGTTATTAGTTTTTTTAACTAATATTATTGAGTTTCAATATAACTCTGATTTCATATTTATAACATAAATTTATTGAATAAACAAAAGTAAAATCACTATCATGAATTTTAATGACCTTATTTACATTGTGACTATTTTCTATTCGTTATAACTTGACATGTTTCCTGTCCTGGCCATATACGATAGTCTTTACGCCGCCACGTCAATGTCCATGCATCGTAACTAGCTAATCTCCTCTTCTTGAAAATAACACAAGCTTTTTCTTGAATACTAATAGTATAATTTTAACCCCATTTAATGTCAGTAAAAGACCACGAGTTAAGGGGTTTTGACTCGACTGAATGACTTAAGTGGAAGACAGGATAAATATGAATCCCTCAACCTTACATGTCTTTCAGGTACAAGAATGCATATGATCATCTTACATGTCTTCACCTAACGTAAATAGTTATTGCCAGGGTCTGTCTCTTCTGTGTGGTATTTAGTATTGTTAGAAAGTTATCTATTTTTTCTCCTATATGCATCAGGCATTGTTAGAGGCATTGATGTGTCAAGGAACTTGCTATATGTGATCACACCTGTTCCAAAAAGTATCCTAGAAAGTGTGGATCTCCTCCTACAAGGATTTATTCAGATTCCTAATGGTTTATTACAGGTACAGCGTTTTTGTTTGGATTTTTTTCCTTTTATTAAGGTAATAGGTGATTAGATTACCTAGTGGAACTCGTTTTCGCATACTACTCTGGGACACCTAGAGCAGATTGTGGGTGTGCTTCAGAGTTTGCCATTTACATAAAAAAATTGATATTGTTTAATCTGCCATAACTGTCTTCTTCTGTCCACTGATATTTCTCCTGGATATGAGGGGAAAAAGTCATGTTTCTTTGCTCTGGCGCTACGCAGCAATTGTTGAGTTACAGAGCACCAGAAGAGAACTCCTTTTTACATATGGACTCCTCATACATTCCCCCATAAACCACACTCAAACTGGTGCATAGCGCCAAATTTTTCTAGTCCTTCATTTTAAACTTATCCTGCAAGGCTAGACTTGCTATGTTAAATTCGACTATGTATCCTGAATTTTTTACTACGAAACTTCAAAGACCATTTCACCCCGAAACTTCAAAGACCATTTCACCCCGAAACTATCTGGCACAATGACTGTGTAGTGTAACCCTTCCTAGTTGTTTCATATGCAAATCTTGGAAACCATATTGTTTTGGTAACCTTTTTCAGCTTACATCTGAATATGTCTGGCCAAATTTAGTCTCATAAATATGATGCAACTCTGACCCAAGTTATGTTTTCTGAAGTTTAGAGTTTTAGCCCTGCAGGGAAAGGGTATCTGTAACAGCTCTTGTATATCTTTCAAAATTTTCTGTGGCATTTGATTCATCAAAATAAGTAAATCTATAAACGGCCTGGAATTGGAGAATATTCTGATATTCTTTCGATGCTCCTGTTTCATTTTCCAGGTACCGTACAAGGATGCTTATCGCCTTATATGTCTGCAAATGCCATCCCTTCAAATTAGCAGATATCAGCAGTCAAAGAGGCAGTTGTGTGAGACTAGTTAGGGAAAACTGATAATTCATACTGTATGGCTTGTTTGAAATTAACATCAAGGATGTTCTCTGGATTTGGAAGAATCATAACCCCATAACTATCAAGAGCGCACACACCTGTCCATAAAAAGTTTACATATATACGGCGATGAGTTTTCAGCGAGCTGATTCTGTATACATACATCTGACACGATATGTATCTTTTGTATTTCTGATGACCTACTGAATTTGGCTCCAGGAAAAGCATACGTTACTGATTCGGCCATTCATTTGGATTGTAGACGACTGATAAACTACTGGGATTGTGGCTTATCTTAGCGTAGTCCATAACTTGGCAAATTGGCATTGCTGGGTGAATGGGACTAGTTTGGGCCATGAATCTGCACATTTGGACAAGTAAAACTTACAATATCCCCTCCTTTTTCTTTCTTCACTAACTACAACTAATGCTGCGATACATAATTACAACTAAGCATATGAATAATTGTAGCAATGCTAATTCAGTACAAGCATTTGTAATTTTGTATAATGGGAGGAAGAGGACATTGTACAATCAATTAGGCATTCTAGCTGGAGTTGATCACCCATTTCTACATCCTGGATAAGCCGTGCAACTGTGACATTGACATCGCACATGGAATGATCGAGAGAAAAGTTCTAAGCCGAAACCATAGGCGCCAAAGAAGCGAGCTCATCAACTGAGACCAAAGGGAGAGACACAAGGTGATAGGGAAAGCGTACAAAAATAGTAAAGGAGATTGGGTGGTGTGGATTAGTATTAAAAGAGCAAGGGGGAGAGAGAAATCACCACACTGTAAGCTAATAACATAGGGGGCATTGGTACTCGAATAGGTGAGAGGCACTTTAAGCGATGTGAAGAGAAATGCACCAAAGAGAACTACAATGAGAATAAGTTTCATTGCCTCATACCCAATTACTATCTCTCGAGCTGAACCTGATCTGTCTTCCCAGTTCCAATTAGCAATAATGCTCGTGTGGAGATAAAGCAGCTTTAGGAGAAGCACAATAACGAATCTCAAGTCAAAGTGATGCATGTTTAGGAATGTATTTGAGAGTCTTCCTTTGAGAATCGAGTCTTGATTTAGTGGAATGTGGATAAACTTAAATATGGTAGATATCGATTGAACGGTGGCTAAAATATGAGTTTGTGATTTTGTTTGGAGTATAAAAGAAAGGTATCGTATTAGAGAACAGATGAGACACGGACAATGAGCAGAAGCAATTATATAGCAATGAAGAAGGGCGTTTGGCATTGTTAATTATATATGTGGACTTGGCTAGGAAAGGGACAGCCGCAATCCTGTAATTGTCTAGTCAAAATGTCACTTTTAGTTTGCCGAATTAGGAGACTTTTTAACACCGTATTCTAAGATAGATTAGTAAGTATAAACTTCTTATTCCTTTCCACAGATGAAAATATTATTAAAAATTTCACCGTAATCTTTAAATTATTTGATACGATTAGAAGTTAATGGAATCTACTTTCTTAGAACCTGTTTGATTTTACATGAAAAATATAATCTATTTATATTTTATGTTCGTTTATATTCTTGTATGTTCGTTCGTTTCTTATTTTAACTCATTTACTGTTTATTTTTGTTCGTTTATGTTCATTTTTTCTCCTTTATGTTCATTTATATTCGTTTATATTTATTTCTATTTATATGTTTATACTTATGTGCATTTTGAATGTAAGTTTATACAATCCCCTTTTAAACTCTACACACTTCACTTCCCTCCTAATCACCTTAGCTAGAGTGAACCTTCAAGCTCGAGCTTCCTCCGTCTCCGGACCTAGAAAACCCAGACCTTGGGCCACACAAAAGAGGACAACGTCCCCATGACAGTCAAGCACCACCACTCCCCAACCATCACCCCAGTTGCCAAGCTTTACACCGTCAAAATTAACCTTGTACACACCTTGTTCTCGGCGACCTCGACATCCTTGTCAACCCACTACTACAAAAACACTATATAGCGACGGAAACTAGCGACGGAATCGGAGTCCGTCGCTAATTAGCGACGGAAACGACGACGGAATCGACATGTGTCAGATAAAACCGAATTAGCGACGGAACTAGCGACGGAATTTAATTCCGTCGCTATTTTAGTCATTAGCGACGGACCTAACGACGGAAATGGAAAAAATAGCGACGGATTTTCGAAAAAAAAGTTAAAAATTTTTTTTATAATTAGCGACGGAATCGATCCGTCACGATTCCGTCACTATATATATTTTTAAAATTTTTTACCTTAGCGACGGAAAATTCCGTTGCTAATTCCGTCGCTAAATGTAATTTTTAATTTTTTTAATTAGCTACGGAATTTTCCGTCGCTAATTCTGTCGCTAATTCAAAATTTTTAAAATTTTCAATTTGCCGCCTCTGTAATTTGGAAAATATAAAAATTTTGAAATTTGAATTAGCGACGGAATTTTCCGTCGCTAATCCGAATTTTCAAATTTAAATTTGCCGCCAATTTTATTTTTCAAATTTAAAAAATTTTCAAATTTTCGAGTTAGCGACGGACGGTTCCGTCGCTAAGTATAAAATTTGAAAAATTTTACATTGGCGGGCTATTAAATTTTCAAATGCGTTGGAAATTTAAAATTTTTTAATTAGCGACGGAATTTTCCGTCGCTAATTAAATTTTTAGTAGCGACGGATTAAATCCGTCGCTAATCCGTCGCTATTTTCGATATAAAATACGAAGTTCAACGACACTCGGCAAACATAAGAACAAATAGAAGAGGGAGTGTGAGAGAGCGAGGGAGAGGCGAATTGATCGTTCGCCACCACCGCCCACCTCCGCCACCGCCGTTCGCCGCCCGCCGCCGCCACCGCCACCGCCGTACACGTCACCAACTAAGCACCTTTAACCTCTTGTAGGTATGCTTTCTCGATCCTCCCTTATTGTTAGTTGTATTTATAATTTACTTTGTTTACTATATAATTTCACATTTTAGAGAATTTGATATAACTTATTTTGATAGGTATGGTTGGAATGAGGTAGAAGATGAAGATAATGAGAAAGAGGAAGAAGAAGAAGAAAAGGAAAATGAAGAACATAACTTGTGTTTGTATAATTTACTTTGTTTACTCTTGTTTTTATTTTCAATTAGTTTTTATGGATGTTTGAAGTTGGATTATTTATGATTTTTGTTTTTGTACATGATTTTTGTATTTGAATTAAAGTTGAATTTGATGTTGTTATGTGACCGGATTATTTTCGATTTGTATTTAATTGTAGATTTTTGTATTAACCACTCAAAACTATACAAAATTGTAAATTTTTTTAAAAATTCGCTAAAAATCAGCGACGGAATTTTACAATTCCGTCGCTAATTCTGTCGCTAATTTTGAAATTCAGTCGCTAAATAACGTTTTTCCGTCGCTATTTCCGTCGCTATATGACGATTTTCTAGTAGTGACCCCACGCCATGAGTTTGAACAAGATCTTGTCTTTCTCGGTATCCTCTAGCAACATCAATTGCCCTTTCAGCCAATCTAGATGGTTTGACTTAATTACCACTTTTTTGATAGATTGACTTAATTGTCATAAAAAAATTGTTTTGTTGCTGATAAAAAGGTTTTCTTTTTAATAATTATATCCTGAATCTTATTTAACATTTTGTTAACTTCTTAGTAAAATAGGTAAATAAATAATTCAAGTTTCGGTTCTTTTTCTTTTCATTTCTTTTCTATTTTGTTTTTGAATTTCTAAATTTCTATATTTTTTTTGATGCGGAAGAGGGCAGAAAAATTAATTATTAATAGCTCCGGGCCATGCAGCCCCTACGCTGTCTGCAAAAAGCAAGTCCCTAATGTCACTAACTGGAAATTGAAAGAAATGATAGCCTAAGTTCATATTGAAGCCTACATTTGCCGACCTGTCGACTACTCGGTTCGCTTCTCTATAGCAATGAGTGATTTTGACCTCCCACGTCGAGTCTTCAATTAAACCTTTGCATTGCTTTAGTATTGGAGTAAACTGCGTTCCCCATTCCTTGTTTCCTTTGAGCATTCCGACTACTAGGATTGAATCAATTTGGATCCAAACCTGTTTTAGATTCGGACTTCTAGCCAAGCGTAACCCTCTCCAAACAGACTTTCGATTCCGCATGAACCGAAGTACACCACCCAAAATTTTCAGTAAAGCCCCTATCCAATCACCTCTATCACCCCGAATAGCTCCTCCTCCTGCCACCATTCCAGGATTGCCTTTGGATGCGCCATCGGCATTTAGAATAACCCACCCGGGAGGAGGAGGTTCCCATCGAACAAGCTCTTCTCTGCGGTGGTGGGTTTTTCCTGCATTGACATACCAATATTTTTTTCCTACGAGAAGACTATTACGCGAGTCAACTTTACATAAAACATGATTAAAAAAAAAAAAAAAGAGTGTGGGTACAGTGGATACTTGTCAAATGGTAACCACAATAACTCCCGCAATATGAATCGTACATGTGGCACCGATTTAATCTCAACCGTTTAAATTTATAATTATTAATTTTTGTTAAAAATTTCATTTGATTAATTTATAAAATTATAATAAATTGAAACAAATTTAACTTTTTATAAATTTGTAAAGTAGATTTTTAATTTTAAAAAACTAAAAATATTAATGGTAGAAATTAAATAGCGCCACATGTACAGTTATGATTATAAGAGTTATCATGGTTGCCATGGTTACCATTTTACGACAATGGCTGAAAAAAATTATAATATGTATATAAAAAAATTATCAATTGTATTTTTGTAAGACAATGGCTGAAAAAGAAAAAAAAAAAAAGTAGTTGATCATGAATTCATCAAAATAAACTCAATTTTTTATTATTTAGATAGCCTTCTCTCAACTTATCATATTAATTAGTATTGATTAGCACCAATTATTATTGATCAACATCCATCAGCATTTATCAGCAACACAGTTCAACATTCGTTAGCACTGATCAGCAGTCATCAACACCAAATGAGCAATAAGAACTTATGATAATTTGAGAACAAGCCTTTAATATAATCTTCATTCATACTAGAAAGCATTACACACACACACACACACACATATATATATATATATATATATATATATATATATATATATATATATAAGCAAACCACCCTCTCGGGCCCCCTATCTCGGGGTAAAGCCCGAAGGCTTAGATGGCCCGGGGGATGGGGGAGGGGTTCAAATCCCTTCGCAATCCCCTCCCACACAATTTCTTGCGCCCCAGGACCAAACCTAGGGGGTGAGGTAGGAATTGAGGTGAGGCCACTCACGGCTTCGACAATATAAATTATATATTAGGAAATAAACCTAACTAATTTATAGCGGAAATAAATTAAGTAAGATATGAGGATATCAAGAAATTAGAGACAAGAACAATAACGGAACTGAAAAATAGAAAGATAACAGATTTATGTGGAAAATTCAATTGGAAAAAATCACGGACGGTGAAGAGTAAAATAATCCGCTAATATGAAGATGGAGTACAAAGTACGATCTTCGGGACGATGAGTTGTGTGAGATCAAAGTAAAAAGAAAAACCCTCTAAAGATCTCTCAAGTAGGTATATGGAATAGGGGAGAGGATTAGCTCTCATACACTTCAATAATTAGGTTGAAACCACCACCTAATATATAGTAAAATCGTAATACAACTCTCTTATGAGGGTAGAAGTTAATTAGGTAAAAAATAATTTAAATAAAGCAAATCCCACAGCTACAGTACGAGAGAATGAGAAAAATCACCACACTGTAAGCGAAGATCACGAGTGGCATCTTTACTGGGATAAGTGAGAGCATCACAGAGAGAGTGGCTGTAAGCATGAGCTTCATAATAACCATCATCTGTTGGTATAATCAGAGAATTCCGGTTAGAGTTGATCACCCATTTCTACATCTGGAACGACTAGTGCAGTAGTAACACTGATGTCGCACACCGGAATGGTTAAGAGAAGAGCTCTGAGCCAAACCCACAGGCGCCAAAGAAGTGAGCTTAGCGCTTGAGACCACAGAGAGAGAAACAAAGTGACAGGAAAAGCATACCAAAATAAAAATGGAGATGGGATGACTAAGGTTAGCATTAAAAGAGCCAGAGGAGGTGAGAAATCACCGCATTGTAAGCGAATACGGCCTGTGGCGTCGTTAGGTGAACAAGAAAGAGGCACTTTCGCGGATGTGAATGCAAATGCTGCAATGACAAGGGCCATCAGCATAAGCTTCACTGCCTCAAATTCAATCATCTGCTGGGGAGAGTTCGACATGTTAGGATTCCAATCAGGGATGCTTGCGTGAAGATTAAGAATTTTTATGCAAAGCATAACCATGAAGCGCAAGTCAAAGTAGTACATTTTCCCGTTCCTCCCCCACCTATGGGAAGATCACTTGAAGCTTGTTTTACAGAGCTTGAACGTGGAAATGGTGAAGAAAGTGCAATTATTATTATTTTTTAGGAGGGAAATGGGAGAAGTGGGGTTGGGAAGGTTTTGATTGGGGAGGAGGGCGAAGACCTTAAGGGATCTTATGGTGTCCGTCGTTGGGACATGGGAGAAGATGGTGGAATGACCCGTAGATAATATAGCCAAGTGTGGGACCGGTAGTCATTTTAAAAAACCAATAAACACTTGGCGGCCCCTAAACCAGCTAAGTTTATAATTTTATTGGATTTTTAGGAAAAAAGAGGCAATAGTGTAGATTTTTCCATCATCCTGACGTAAAAGATTAATGTCGGATGATGAACAAATTATGCATAGATCGAGTGTATATTTTCAAAACACCAAGGAAGGAAAAGGACGGGTGAAGAAAAGCCAGCCTAGTTTGGAATTTGTTCGATTATTAAGAGCCGACTAGTGTGGTAGCATTCGTGATCGACATACCAAACGAAACGAAGCTTCGATGGAGGAAGTGGGTCACAATCAGCCAAGTTTATTTTCATTGATTTTTCAAAAGTGATTAATATAGATTGTGATGATAAAAGTGATTAATACTGCTTTTTTCAATTATTATAAGTCAATGACTAAAATTAAAGAGGATAGAAGCTCAACTATAAAGATAATGCAGTGCATCAAAATATGTAAAAAGATCATTAAATTTGTATCTTGTAAAATTTAAAAGGTTAAATAACCACCCATTCATACTAATCAACTACATCCTACACCTAGTGGATGAAATGTTTAACAATTCTCTGCTTTCAGCCCGACAAAATTATATGTTTGTGTAACAGATAATTGTTTATTTACTTGATAGTTGTTCTAATTTAGCTATTAGCATATAACCGTTTAATTAACTGTTTGAAAAATATGTGTTCGATTATGTATTAGAGGTTACATTAGTTGATGAACATTAAATGACGAAAAAGGACATGTCTTTTTTAAAAATTATTTTTGTTATTATTCTCAATATTAATAGTAATACCATCACATGTATAAAGTGCTTTTATTAATTGCGGATTTGTCACATGTTGATGCAATCAATGATTAAAATATATGAATTGTTGAAACACATTTTCTTTCTTTATTAACTAGTCCGAACCCGTGTTATGCACGGAGTAATGTTATACAATGTATATCTTAAGAAATTATTGAATCATGGAACGATGTTGCACTTAGTGAGTTTCTTTTTCTCGATCGGTTGATTTTATTGAATGGTTTCATCTTCAATAACATTCTTTTAAATGTTATCCCCTCATAACGAAAACGATTTCATGACTCGTCAAATTTATCGAAATCAACACATAGAAATCATTAGAGCCCAACGAGATATTCATTTTTCAATCATTCTAAATTTCTAAATAATTAATAAAGAATTTAAAATAATAAACAGAAAAGAATGTTAAAAAATATCATCAAGGTTTTATGATTACACTCGTGATTTGAAACATTAAGAAGTCGAGACCCTCTAAGAATCAAACAATTTAAATAAATCTCACTTATACAATTATAGGAATAGTGTGACAATATTTTCGAATATCAAAAGACAAATATTAGTAGGAAAAGGAATGATATATGATTGGTAGATATTGAATTAGATGACCTATAGATGACAATAAATATCGTTATGTCACAAATTAATATTACAATATAAAGTACATCAAATCAATAAAAGAATGTCAAACTTATAACTCTCTACAAATCCAATACTAATTTAACTTAATTGACGTCTAGATAAATATTTACATGCAATCTACTACAACATCATTGACTCAAATATTATACGAACCCTTAAAAGTACACATATACCCATAATGGGATCTCATTTTTTTAAAATTATAGAGTGAAGATGATGATTTATTTATTCTTACCTACCTTTGGACACATAAGCAATCCATTTTCCTCCTACACTCTGCAGTCATCCTCAATAGGTTATAGACAATATAAGTTAATTATAAATAACTTCAGATCGTTACTCCACCTATTAATCATTGATAATTTTATTTTAAGACTTCACCCCTTATTTTCTTACATTTGCATCCTTAAATCAGTTTTATTGTCCAATCGTTTGCCCAACGTCCAACTCAACTTGCAAAATAAATTCACATATTTTAACTTCACCTCTTGCACTTTCGAAACCGAATTTGCAGCTATATCTGCTTTCTAAAAGTTATAACATCCTAGACATCTAAAAGAAAATGAAAAAATTTATTAAAGAAAAAATTTATTGGTTGTAAACATTCACACGCAATGATAACAAGTATGGTGAGAAAAAATCATTTTGCAAGATTACCCAAAAATTCTATAGATATTAAAATCATTTAAAATAAAAATATGGTGAGAAAGAATGACAACTTCACTTTTGCATAAATTAGCAAGTGAAGCATATAAAATTCAATTTAATAATGACCAAATTAAGCTTCATAAATCATACTAATGATCAAATTAGGCTTCATAAATCATACTAATAATCAAGTAGGTCATAAACAAAGAAAATGGTTTCTAAGGAAGAATATATACAAATCGTAAAAATATTTATTAATGGGTAAATATCACGCATTTTCGTATAATTTTAAAATGTCAAAGCCCAAACAAGACTTCGGATGGAGGAAGATGGGACCGACTTGTGTACATTTTCAAAGTAGCAAAACATAATATGGACGGACACAAAGCGACCAAGTTTATAATTGTAAATAAGCAAAATATCAAAACGAGACTTATGAGGTGGAGGAGGAAGATGGGGGCCAAGGCCAAAGCAGCCAAGTTTATCTTTTGTCGATCGTGATTTATTGAATTATTAAATCGGGGAAAGTTTTTATCACTCTTTTAAAATGTTGAACACGTGAAGTTAACCACACCAAAGTTTTGTTCTTTCTTCTTACTGATACGGTGAAATGGTGAAAGGTTTTATTAGTAGACTCAAAGGTCAATATCTTTGCCATCTCAAATGCCTACATGTACGTATTATTAACTAGACAAAATTGACAAAGATTTGTTCTAGAATTTTGACTATATCTTAGTTAGAAAGGGATGCTGTTAATAGCTTAGGACAGAGTTTGTAGGCCAAAAGCCTTAGGGGGACTTTGACTTCGCAAGACCGAAAGCAGTTAACTTAGCCTTTCAGTGCAAATTAGTTTCAAAAATTATTAACGAAACGCATAATTTATGTGCTAGTCAAATGAGAATTAAGTACTTGACACATAAGGAATCTTTTCAGAATCCGCCCAAACCTTCTCGGTCATGAGTTTGGAGAAACCCGATGAAATGCTACTCTACTTTTTGCAAGAGTATTTATTGGCGTATTGGAGATGGGCAAAGTGTGAAATTGTGGACAGATATTTAGTGCACTGAAGTTAGTCTCGCAGAGCTAACTAAAGATAATCCAAATATTTCTCCGCACCCTAACACTCGTGTATGCCAATTTTTATAGTGGGAACAATAATTGGGATCATCACAAGTTCGGATCAATCCTCTTAACAAATATGATAGAAATGATTCCTAGTATTCCAATTCCTAGTCATTCGACACCTGATACTTTTGTTGGGGGATCACTTAAAGTGGTCAATTTTCTACCAATTCTGCTACATGAAGTTAACCATGCCAAATAAAGGTCAATAACGTTATGGCATACATAAAAGTTTTATTCTTTCTTCTTACTAATACCAAACCACGTAAGTAGGACTTCAGTGATTCTGTCTTCTATAAACATACATTACCATGTTGAATATCACTTTCTTAATTTTTTATATCTCGACAATTAATAGTCTGTTATTAGTTTGTTTTTCAACTAATAATTATATTTTTGAGTTTCAACATTACTCGGATTTCTTACTTATACAATAAGTTTATTAAATAGACAAATTTAAATTTATTGTTGTGAATTTTAATAACCTTATTTACATTGTGTCTATTTTCTATTCCTTATAACTTGACATGTTTCCTGTCCTGTTCATAGCCGCTACTCTTTATCCGCGGCATCGATGTCCATGCATCATAACTAGCTAATCTCCTCTTTCTAAAAATAACACAAATTCTTTTCTTAAAAGCATAAAATAAGAATATTTGATGACTAATTAATTGCTTTAATGAGCTAGACAACACTCATGAAAGCGTATTTTTGGTTTGGCCCCATGAGCTGTATGGGATAAACTGAGCTAAACCTGTTCGAAAAAGAAGCTGAGTTTAGCAATGGAGCCCATAGGATAGGGGAGAGACGGGTCGAGGGCAGCATCAAAAGAGCAAGAGAAGAGAAAAATCACCACACTGTAAGCGAAGATCACGAGTGGCATGGCATCGTTACTCGGACAAGTGAGAGGCATCTTGAGTGCTGTGGAGAGAAACGTCACAAAGTGGCCGTGAGCATGATAGCTTCATTGCCTCAAAGCTAACAGTCTCTGTTGGGTATATAGAGATTAAATAACTTCACCACCCCAAGTATGATAACAAATCTCATTGACCAATTGCATAGTAGAGCGTTGCCTCACATTGATGAATTTGTTTTTGGATTCAAACTTTGTTAGAAGTAACTTTTTGAATATTGTTAATATAATTAATAACTTATATTAGAATGATTTTTCACTAAAATATATATTTTTGGGTAAGTATAAGTTATTCACTGGATCCTATCTCAGGGTTACTTCCAGTAGGCCAACTAGCCCACGGGAGGGGAAAGTAATATCCAGGCCCAAAGGCCCCAAGGCTTTTTCCTCTTCATTTGTCAAAAAGTTAGCAAACATAATCCCCACCAAATTCGAATCCGGGCAAAGGAATGGAAAAGCGGACTCATGTCACTTGAGCTATTGCTCTTCGGGCTTCTTACTAAAATACATTGTCTTGAATGTGTATGTAATTAAACTTTGTGTTAGTCCATCCATTGACGAATTACAAAAACTTTCAAAAAAAAATCTTACTTGTTTCCGGAGAAATCTGAGTTGATGAGGTGGATGATGATTCGGAGAGAGGAAGGATTTACTCGCTACGGTTCCGAGGACGTGGCACGAGCGATCCGAGTCGAGTGATGACGGCCTCGAACCCGCAAAAGGCGAAGCCCGGGTGGTGGATCCCGGGAACGCCCTCCGACGCTCAAGTTAGAAATGAACTAAGTTTGAATGGATCGAGGAGATCTTCCTCGATGTGCGTGGGGGATTCCTTGGGAGACGAGGATATTTCCAAAGATGGAAGTTCTCGGGGATGAATGTGTGTCGATGAACGTTGATGAACGTTATGAATGTAGATGAGAGTTGAGAGCTTAGGAGCTTGAGTGATTATCCTCAAATGAGATGTCTTGTCCCACCAACATAACATGCCTTGGGTTTTGGAAGTGATGAGTATTTATAGGAGATTTTGAAGGGGTAAAATGGTACTTTACCACGGTTTAGGGAAACCCTAGCCCCAGGTGGGCTTTAGGGCTTTTACCTGGCCCATTAAGGGTTGTCTTGGGCCGATTCCTCCTTTATCCGACTGATTAGGCCTAGTTGGTCGATAACGTAGCGGGTGAGCTGGTATTGTCCGGGAAATACCCGAATCATTTAGCCCCTCACGTTCGCCCGCATGCCTCCCGAGGTAGGTAGGTGGAATGTGGAGCAAATAGCGATTGAGCACCGCCGACCATCCTTTGCCGCGAAGGCGTTCTACCAGCTCCTCATTGATGATGCTTGGAAGGCTGGAGTTGATAAATGATGGTGAGAAGTATAGTAAGTTGCTTCCAGCCACGATCCGTTTCGAGTGGGACACGCTTAAGGCTTGGGGGAATGTAACCACGATCGCATCATTGGGCTTTAATCGGTGAACCTTAATTCTTCGGTGAACGTTGCGAATGGAGGAGGAACCGCTCCTAGAGTTGGCTCGTCGTCCGACCCTCCCTTGGAGAGTGGAGAGTTAGCGAGATGACCCTTTTACTTCCTCTTAGGGTCGGAGGGACTTGCCCGAGGCAAAGGGGAGTAGCCTCCTTGCGGAGAAGAAGATGCACCTTCCGGCGGAGAAGAGGCGGAACCTTCCGACGGAGAGGAAGAGGAACGATCCGGCGGAGAGGAAGAGGAACCCTCCGAAGGAGAAGTGAGGTGGTAGCCATGGCTCTCCTTACGTCCGAGTAGTGTAACTGTTACGTAATAGTATAGCCATAGCGTCATAGCGTAGCATCTTGAGTTTTAGACGCTTTGCTTCTCTTGTAATGGCGCATCTGCGCGTTCTTGTCTTAATGGATGAATGAGTGAAGGAAGTTTGGTTTGTCAACTTTGCTTTCCTTCGGTTTCTTATCTCGTCATAGACGCTCTGTTGTGAAAAATGATTTTTACGTAGCCCCTTGGGCTCGGAGGGTAAATTTTGAGCAGCTTTTCAGCTCCGGAGGCTTGAAAGTACTTGCTTATGGATATCTCGCTAGAGAACATCCCACGGGGAACGCGACCTCTTAACTTTAAGTTAGGAGTGCGAGTGCCCATGACGGATGGGTCTTTGCGCGACCTTTCGATTCCTGAAGGTTCGAAAGTGCGCGAGTGCCCATGACGGAATGGGTCTTTGCGTGACCTTTCGATTCCCGAAGGTTCGAAAGTGCGTGAGTGCCCATGACAGGATGGGTCTTTGCGCGACCTTTCGATTCTCGGAGGTTCGAAAGTGCGGGAATGCCCATGACGGAATGGGTCTTTGCGCGACCTTTCGATCCCCGAATGTTCGAAAGTACGTGAGTGCTCATGACGGAATGGGTCTTTGCGCGACCTTTCGATTCCTGGAGGTTCGAAGGTGCGGGAGTGCCCGGGCGGAATGGGTCTTTGCGCGACCTTTCGATTCCTGGAGGTTCGAAAGTGCGGGAATGCCCATGACGGAATGGGTCTTTGCGCGACCTTTCGATCCCTAAATGTTCGAAAGTGCGGGAATGCCCATGACGGAATGGGTCTTTGCGCGACCTTTCGATCCCTAAATGTTCGAAAGTGCGTGAGAGATAGCTTCTTGAAGGGTACCACCTTATGGGGCTGAGAGTGCGATTTTCGGCTCCGGAGGCCGAGTTGTCACCGAGTGAAAACCGACTCGGGACCCCAAAGGATAGCCCCTAGTGAAAGTAGAGATGCGACTTGTCAGCCCTGAAGGCTAAGTCGTTGTTTGACGAGCTTTCGAGCCTTGCTCGTTTTGTTTTTGTCATTCTTGCGATTTTTGTGATGATGATTTGATTTGACTTTTTACTTAGCCCCTTGGGGCTAAAAAGGAGTCTTGCGGGGAGGATGAGTTCTCTTGTGATCCTCCCGGGGGCTCTTCCGTGGAGGATGAGTCCTCCCATGGTCCTTCTAGGGCTCTTGCGGGGAGGATGAGTCCTCTCGTGATCCTTCTAGGATCCTCAAGGCGTCCCAGCCCCTACGTGCCTTGGATTCGAAGAAAGTGAGTTTGCCCACGGTAGCGTTGTCATGGGTCTTTTACGCGACCTTTCAGCTCCGGAGGCTTGAAAGTGCATGAACGCAAGTATCTCGCGAGGGCATATCTTACGGAGAGCGCAACCCCTAACCCGAAGTTAGGAGTGCAGGTGCCCATGCGGACATGGGTCTTTGCGCGACCTTCCAGCTCCCGTGGGCTTAGAAGTACATGATCGTCGAGCGCAACCTCCTATCCTTAAGTTAGGAGTGCGAGTGCCCATGCGGACATGGGTCTTTATGCGACCTTCTAGCTCCCGTAGGCTTAGAAGTGCATGATCGTCGAGCGCGACCTCCTATCCTTAAGTTAGGAGTACAGGTGCCCATGCGGACATGGGTCTTTATGCGACCTTCTAGCTCCCGTAGGCTTAGAAGTGCATGATTCTCGGGCGCGACCTCCTAACCTTAAGTTAGGAGTACGAGTGCCCATGCGGACATGGGTCTTTACGCAACCTTCCAGCTCCCGTAGGCTTAGAAGTGCATGATTGTCAAGCGCGACCTCCTAACCTTAAGTTAGGAGTGCGAGTGCCCATGCGGACATGGGTCTTTACGCGACCTTCCAGCTCCCGTAGGCTTAGAAGTGCATGATTCTCGCTAGGGAACATCCCACGGAGAGCGCGACCCCCTAACCTTAAGTTAGGAGTGCGAGTGCCCATGCGGACATGGGTCTTTACGCGACCTTCCAGCTCCGTAGGCTTAGAAGTGCATAATTGTGTGTCCTCCGAGAGGTGTTCCTTTTATGAAGTTAGGCGTACGATTTTTAGCTCCGGAGGCTAAGTTATCGCTACCATAACTTCGAAGGATGTCCCCTTTGTGGAGGTGGAAATATGACTTATTAGCTCCGGAGGCTAAGTCGTTACTTGACGTCGAGAGACTTTCCGGCTCCGAAGTTGTATGTTTCGTTGCGGAAATATTTTGAGAAATTAACGCAAATTTCAATCTTGAAGGGTTTACGACTCCAACCCAAAAGCTTCCGCTACGACTCCAACCCAAAAGCTTACGCTACGACTCCTACCCAAAAGCTTACGCTACGACTCCTACCCAAAAGCTTACGCTACGACTCCTACCCAAAAAGCTTCCGCTACGACTCCAACCCAAAAGCTTACGCTACGACTCCTACCCAAAAGCTTACGCTACGACTCCTACCCAAAAGCTTACGCTACAACTCCTACCCAAAAGCTTACGCTACCTCTCCACATCCCTCGCGGCGACCCCTTACGCACACCCCTCGCAGCGACCCCTCATGCGCACCCCTCGCGTCGACCCTCGCGAACACCCTCGCGAGGCCGACCCTCGACACACACCCCGCGAGGCCGACCCTCGACACACACCCCGCGAGGCCGACCCCTCGGCACCCCTCCGCGAGGCCGACCCCTCAACACACCCCGCGAGGCCAACCCCTCGACACACCCCCGCGAGGCCGACCCCTCGGCACACCCTCTTGCGAGGCCGACCCCTCCCCTCACCCTCTCCCCTGCACTCTCTCAACCTCTCTCGCGCACTCTCTCTCCCTCGCCGCTGCTCTGTCCTCCCTCGCTCGGGCTCGGTCCTCCCGAGACCGACCCCTCACCCTCACCCCTAGATCGACCCCTCCTCTCACTCTCACGCCGTGCGCCCGCACTACTCGGCTCTCCCTCACGCTGACCTCCTCTCTCCCTCACTTTCCCACTTGGACTCGGTCCTCCCGAGACCGACCCCTCACCCCGACCCCTAGCCCCGAGCCCTACCTGAACCCTCGGAATTTAAGTTGTTTATTTTTATTATGCTGGCATATTTTTGGGAAACATTCCCGACCAATTTTATGCGTAAAGATTTTTGAAGGGGACGGAAAAAATACCGACCTTGATTTCGGGGCGAAGAAATTGTAGGCTCCTCCGGACGGAAAATACGAACCCAATTCGCTGCGGAAATACAATGGTCATGCCTCCGTTAGTCGAACATGTTGGGCGTTACGTGATTTGAGAAAAATCGAACCTCCTTCCAGGTGAGCTCGTGTTGACTCCACGTTAAGCTGAATATATCAACTCTTTAGTGTGGGCCTTTGTAGGATGCCTTTGATTGTGCCCAAGTCGTAATTTTACATTGGAGGTCTTCGTTAGCTTCTCGTTTGCCTCCGAGCTTGATGTCGTCAAACGACGTTTAGCGTTGGGCTATAATAACGATCGTACACCTTGAAGGGCCAAAAAACCTTCTTCGTCTTCATTTTGCGAACCATCGCTCCCTTATAGTGTTGGAGCGGTTTCTTGCGAGAACAAAAGTGTTCTTCGAGGGCGTTGATCTCGTGCCTTTTCCGGTGACCTAAGGCTTGAGTGATGTCTCTTAGAGATCCTCTATGATCTTATGTGATCTTCGTTTGTCGAGTCGCGTACGCTCGTAATTTTTTCGTCCAAGAGGCCTTTCTTTTGACGAATGTACGCATCCGAGGACCATAGTCGTTCTCTTCATGCTTGGCATTGACTTGTGCTATGCTTGGACCTTACTCTAAAGATCTCACTTTGGAGTCAAGTTCCTTGGCCGTATCAATCCCTTAGGAAGAAGCGCCAAAGGAGGGGAGATCCACGAGGATGATGGCGTTGGCGAGGATGCCAAAGATGGCTCAGAGGATTGGCCCCCTTTCCATGACTCTTCGTGGGATATGAGTTATTTTTGACGTCCTGCGTGCCATTATGACTTGATACTCTTTCGTTTTGCTTGAACTTTTATCTTCGATCGATCCTTCTCTGTGATGCTTGTTGGATGCTTACTTGCCTCGTTGCTTCTTTTTATTGTTGCCGATTTTTGCTTTCTCGCCGCTTGGGGTACGTGATCATAGTGGGGTCTTCTTTGAGTTTTACAACTTGGCTATCCCGGGGATTGTATTAGCCCCGAGTGTTGCCCCAGAATCGGCACAATGAAAAACGTACAATGAAAGGAACTAGTAGGCCTTAGGGGTCATATCAGCCCCTACTTTTATTCTAACTTTGACAAAGTTAAGAAAATACAACGAAAGGAACCGGGGACTTGGGTGTTCTAGGGGATTGTATTAGCCCCTACTCATGCCCCAAGATCGTCTTTAAGTAAAATATGAGACGTAAAGATGCAAAAAACTTGCTCATTGTATAGATGAAAGATCGAAGTCCGTACGGAAGGGAGGAATGTGTGCCCCAGTTGAGCGCTTTCGGAAAAGTCGCGTCAATCGTGGGTGATTCCTTTACAAAATCTCCGGGACTTAAAGCTGGGTGGGTCTTTAAAGAAAGGCCCCCACGCCGGATAATGAGCTTGATGTCTTTGGGAGGTGCAAGCCGGACCTTGACATGATTTTACGAGGTGGTGAAGCACACCATCATCGTCTCGAAGACTTTGGTTGGGGCTCAGCTTTTAGCTTCTTGCCCTTAGGATCACCGTGAGTCCTCCCCTCCTCTTTCGCTTCTCCATCAAAGGTCGAAGGCTTGTTATATAGCATTCACGTGCAGTCTTTTGGTCTCCGTAGGTCTCACCTACGGATCCGTCGTCAAGCTCATACTTCATGAGGAGAAGGTATGGAGCGACGACCGCTTTGATCTGGTTGAGGGTGGGACGTCCAATGATGACGTTGTAGGCGAGAGGGGGTGTCGATCACTAGGAATTTAACTTCGATGTTTCGGCCTCGACCTTCTCTCCAACCACGGCGGTAGGCGGATCATGCCTATGGGGTGTATCGTCCGCCCTCCGAATCCGACGACGGGATTGATGAGGGAGACTAGATTACGAGGGGCATACTTCACTGTCTAAGGCATTCCATGGTGATGACGTCTACCGAGCTCCCTGTGTCGATAAGAACCTCGCGGACCATGGCGTCAGAAATCTTCGATGTGATGACCAAAGGATCCTCATGTGGGGCGGCCATGCTTTTCAAGTCTTGTTCGCCGAAGGTCACTGTGGGCACCTTCGGAGGTGGAGGTTGGCCGGTGATCGGGACTTGTTGAGCGCTCTCGAGGTGAGCCTTCCAAGAGGAGAGGGTCGTGCCTCCTGCGAATCCCCAGCGATGGTGGCTACAATCTTAGTAGCATCGTCATTATCATAGTGCTCATAACCCTGCCTTGAAGAACCTCCTTGTGCTCCATGAGTATCTTTTCCGAGGAAGCGATCAATTTGCCCATTATCTGCCAACTCCCCAAGCGCCTTCTTTAACGCGCGACACTCTGTAGTGTTGTGTCCGGTTTGTTCATGAAATTCGCAATATTTGTTGGAAGCTCGCGCTTTCGCAAGAGTGGACATGGGAGGTGGTTTTTGAGTATGGGGTGCCCTTTGATCTCTATCGAGAATACTGCGGGGTCGGTGTTGAAGCGGTGGTCAACTTCATTTCGAGGATTAAATTTTCCATCTCCTCCTTTCTTTCGACCTCATCTCCTTCCTCCGCACGAGATCTCCGTGGCTCGAATAAAGTCGGCCGCCTTTCGGAGTGCTTACGCCAAGGTGGACACCTTTTGTTCAGCGAGGAAAATTTGAATCTTCCTCTTACGAGTCCGTTAAGGAAGGCAATGTAGGCGACTCCATCTTGCGGGTCGGAGATAAGGACGGCCTCTCCATGAAACCTTCGGACATAGTCCTTAAGGGTCTCGTTTCTCCCTTGCTTAATCTTAGAGAGGTGGATGCTAGTCTTCTTACGCTTGCAACTCGCGATGAATTGCGCGACGAACTTCTCGCATAGCTCCTCGAAGGAAGAGATGCTCCCTTGGGGAAGATTGTTGAACTATTTCTGCGCGACTCCCTTTAGTGTAGCGAGGAAGAATCGGCGAGTAGGTTGCATCGTCCCCGTCCCGAACGTACATGTGGGACTTGTAGTACGCCAAGTGATCTTCGAGGATCAGCTTGTGCCATTGTATGGATCAATGTTTGGAACCTTTATCTTCTTCATTCGGGGGCATTCATGATCTTCTTTGAAAATGGAGTGTTGAAAGCATTCTGGGTTGGCCTTGAATCGGAGCCGAGAGATAGGGACGGCGCGAGGTTGGTGGCGTGGAACTTCCACTAGGGAAGGACTTTTCCTCCTCTCGGATCGAGGAGGAGTGCGCCTAGTCCTCTCCGACTTCTCGGGACCCTTCGGATTTGACTCGCTCATGACGCCTTTCTCTTGATCGCTCCCGCTCTCGGGCGGGAGACCGCTTTGGTCGCGCCTTGGGGCCTTGCGAGGCTCGATGAGAATGGCGGCTTTGTGTAGCTGATCGTGCGGGGCGGCGGACCTTATGCTCCCGAGGGCCTTCGCTCCGTGTTTGGGGCAAGGGCGTCGCCATGATCGTCGAACCGGGCGAACGCCTGTTATGGGTAGCATAAGGGGTCGAGGCCGTGTGCGAAGTTGCAATGTTCTTGTTGGCTTTATGGAGAGCTTTCTTTGCGTCGATAATTTCTCGTGCGTCGCCTTCTTCATGACGCCTTGTCGGGAGTGCACTTGGCTGCTCGGGAGCAAGTGCGGTTGGTGCCTTAGTTGGTTGTTACGGGGCTGCGTGGGAGGGCATCCCGCCCGAGAAGTAGCCAACAGTCGACCTCCCGGGGGTTGTGTCATACCCGGGAGTTGGGGCGTAGTGGAAGGGCATGATTGGCATGCGTCTGTTCCATAGTGGCTCGTACTTGTTCTTGCACTTGTTGTGCAACGGTTGTTTTAAGGGTCTCTATTAGGTTACGGAGAGCCCCTAGGGTGACGTACCCCTCCGGTTGGGTGTGGCGGTTGCCGGTAGACCGCCGAGATGATTCCGCATCCTCGGGTTGAGGAGCGTCGCGAGATTGGCCCCCGTAGGCATTGAACGATGAGGGTGAGGAACTGGTGGGTTCGTGTCGCGAGTCATCTTAGATCGAGATCGAGTGCCACTGGCGACCATATGCTACCTTCCTCCCCACGAGACGGCGCCAAGCTGTTTCCGGAGAAATCCGAGTTGATGAGGTGGATGATGATTCGGAGAGAGGAAGGATTTACTGCTACGGTTCCGAGGACGTGGCACGAGCGATCCGAGTCGAGTGATGACGGCTCGAACTCGCAAAAGGCGAAGCCCGGGTGGTGGATCCCGGGAACGCCCTCCGACGCTCAAGTTAGAAATGAACTAAGTTTGAATGGATCGAGGAGATCTTCCTCGATGTGCGTGGGGGATTCCTTGGGAGACGAGGATATTTCCAAAGATGGAAGTTCTCGGGGATGAATGTGTGTCGATGAACGTTGATGAACGTTATGAATGTAGATGAGAGTTGAGAGCTTAGGAGCTTGAGTGATTATCCTCAAATGAGATGTCTTGTCCCACCAACATAACATGCCTTGGGTTTTGGAAGTGATGAGTATTTATAGGAGATTTTGAAGGGGTAAAATGGTACTTTACCACGGTTTAGGGAAACCCTAGCCCCAAGTGGGCTTTAGGGCTTTTACCCGACCCATTAAGGGTTGTCTTGGGCCGATTCCTCCTTTATCCGACCGATTAGGCCTAGTTGGTCGATAACGTGGCGGGTGAACTGGTATTGTCCGGAAATACCCGAATCACTTACTTTGGAGAGTTTTTTTTTTTTTTTGGGGGGTGGAGGAGGGGGTTGAACTGCACGATCAACCGTTATTTAAGGTAGATGGCGCGCCTAAACCCTTGATTTGCTCAGGACTAACAAACAAAAAAGTGTGGTCCTTCTATTTTTAGTCACAGAATAATTTCATCACCCACAACAAAAATTTACCCAAAAAAAAAAAAAACTCTCTTGATTGTTTCTTCTCCTTCGACCAAAGAGAGAGAAAACGGTTTGGATTTTGGTCGGTTTCATCCTGATCAAGGTCGTGCTCTAATGTCATTTGCTGACTCTCACCATCATCAATCCACGTCCATTTCATCATTCACATTCATCAAAATCACTCAAACAAAAAGGAATCCACAAACCCAATTTGAAAAAAAAGCTCTGATCTTGATATTTCTCTGCCCAGAAGATGAACTCAGATTCAGGGCATTCATTCAGGATTTTCGTCGAACAAGAGCTAGGCAAGTTCCCCCACTTTATGGTCTATGCCGTCCTCGAATGGACCCTCATAGCCTTGCTCTTTCTTGATGGCTTCCTTGCCCTGGTTTCCACTGAATTTGCGGAGTTCTTCGATCTGAGAGCTCCCTGTGTTCTATGCACGAGGATCGATCATCTTTTAACGCGTAAGAGATTGCGATGCACTTACAATGACGCCATATGTGAAGGGCACAAAATGGAGTTATCATCTCTTGCTTATTGCCATGTTCATGGGAAACTCTCTGATCTGAGAACAATGTGTGAGGGTTGCCTTCTTTCGTTTGCCACCGACAATAGATCGGATCCCGAGGCTTATAAGTCCATGAATGGGGTTCTGAACAAGGACATAGAAGGCATTTTTGATGAGGAAATGGGGGTAGGATTGTGCCACCATCAAATGGGAAGGATGATCATAGTATTATGATTGAAGGTGCTGAAATGCCGAGAAATGGGAATGCAAATGGGATGTTTTGCTCATGTTGTGGGGAGCCTATGAAGGTGAAGTCGGGGCCGGGTTATCAGAAGGGCATTGCTAACATCAGTATTCCTACAATCCCCAGGGCAAGCAGTAGGCTGTCAATACAACAGGGTCCCACTCCTTCCCCTCGGGCTGCTTTTGGATCTTGGAGGACAGAGGAGGCTTGGAACACCTTGGAATTGGCTCAGACTCGATTTGCAGAGCCTAAAATGTCTAGTAATAACACTACTGAGGAGGAGGATACTGGAAGTATGGTGAACCCTGGTAATTATTTTGTCTTGTGTGGTTATATGATCTACCCCCGCCCCCAAGTTCGTGTTTGCCTGCTTTTGTATGTTTAAAGAATTTTTCTCAAAATGCAGCTCTAAGATTATAATTCAGATGAACTGTTTGAATAGTAGTACGATTATTAGGTTGCATCTCCATGAACACAAAAATGTGTTTCAACTTCTGAATTTGTGAGCGATAAATTTTGACATTTTAAATTTATGGATTTGATTGATTATGTTTGTGGTAACTCTAAATCCTCCATACCAAAAAAAAAATAAAAATTGTTCATGAATATGCACGATGAGAAAAATAGGGATGTAAGTATTCATATCCTTCAATGCAGCTCGAAAGAAGCTGTAATTTATGCTGCAGTTGCTATGTATTCACCATTTATCTTTTAACTAAAGGATCATAGACCAAAAGCCATCTCACCTTATTAATGTCAACAATGATATTATGATAGCAGCTAAAGAGGATCCAAAATCTACTCCATTGCCAGTCTCAACAGAACCGGAAGAGGTTATCGATGATGCTGTTAAGACCCCTTCATTTCTCAAGGGGAACAGATTTTTCGGATTATCAGACTCGGCAGTTGCAAGCCCAAGGTGGGCCAGCAGGTTGGCAGATTCAGTGGCTGCAAGCCCAAGGTGGGCCAGCAGGTTGGGTGACTCAGCAGTTGCAAGCCCAAAATGGGCCCATAGGGGATCGAGGAAATCATTGCTGGAGAGAGTAGAACTAGCCCCAGACCCAGTTGATGCAATAGCAGGAAATGAAACAGATCCTGAGGTCATCATAAGCCGGCTGAAGAGGCAGGTCAGACAAGATAGAAAATCCCTCACATCTCTCTACATGGAGTTGGATGAAGAGAGAAGTGCTTCCGCTGTGGCAGCCAACAACGCCATGGCTATGATCACAAGGGTACAGGCTGAAAAAGCAGCTGTCCAGATGGAGTCTTTGCAATATCAGAGGATGATGGAAGAGCAGGCAGAGTATGATCAAGAAGCCCTGGAAATGTTGAGGGAAATGCTTAACAAGAGGGAGGATGAAAACAGGGAGTTAGAGGCCGAGCTTGAAATCTATAGAGAGAGATATGGGATCATCCAAGAGGACATACGTGGGCACCGGCTCCAAAAGTCTCTGTCATTCTCATCTTTCACAGAGAAGTCTGATCATGAGAGTCCACTTTTCAGTATCCATGCTGCTGATACTGAAATGGAACTGCACGAGCATATGTCAGATAAAAGCAGTAGGTTATCACATGAAGAAGGTGACAATATCGCAGGGAAGATGGCTGAGGATCATAACGATGAAGATGGTGATGATTCATTCATGGACATTGAGCGTGAGAGATCTTATCTCTTTGGTCAGCTTAGAATGCTCGAATCTAGAATACTCCATAATTCTACAGATGGTGGTGTTGATGCACCTAGTAATGGTGAAGAAACAGGTATTTCCCCACCCCCACCCCCTTAAAAAAAAGTAAAATAAAAATCTTTATTGAGTTTCCTGTGTTTTACTTGTTGAGTTTTGGGAGCAGAAGAAAAGAACGACAATGTTCTAGCAAAGGAGATATCTGAGCTAGGGGAGAAGCTGAGGACCCTTGAGGAGGACAGTAGATTTTTAAAGCATGCTCTTCTCACGCTGAAAAAGGACAGGAAAGAGGGAAGTAAGATTTTGATGGAGATAGCTCAGAACCTTCAAAAACTACGGCATATGGATGATTTGCCAGCACAACCATCTGTGGCTGTTGCATCCTAACCTTCTGAATGGTAATTTAGCTCTCCACATCTTTGAAAAATGATCAACAAGAGAAAGGAAAGCGCTGTTTCTTACAATCGAAATCTCATAGACGAGTGTTTAATTAATTTTTCCGTCACTTTTATTTACAGCTGCAAGCAGCCCTTCCTATCTTGCTTTCTGACTGTCTGTTCTCCTTTATATGCAGCTGCACAAATTAGTTAAAAATCTGAACCACTGGAGATGTTGATATCTCCAGTTCCTCCTCGCAAACTAGGACGCATATTCATAACTTTGACGATGAGGATAATTCCTGAGTGAAACTCCGAGATGCTATTATTTTATTTCTTCCATCTTGAGGTAACCAATGATTTAAGAAACCAATTTTTCCTTCACATTCTACATATACATTTTACATATGATTCACTTTTGAATAAATGCTCTGAGAACTAGCTGATGTAATTTGCCAAACTTATAACCCTCTTCGTGTGAAAATTTCTGCAAAAGAGTATACAACAATAACGATCTAGTGTGAGTCCCACTTGAGGGTATGATACATTTGGCAGTTTTGGATGTATACATTTTGAGAAACATATAGACTCTTTCTTCAGTGAAAAATCAAAACCTTATGCATGTATGGAAGTCTCCCAAATAAACATCTTATGTTCAGTGCTTCGAATGTGGCGCAGGCAATGCAGTGTGGCAAAAGGTGTTTGAGTTTTCAGAGAGACATTATCTCTGCAGTGACCATTTAAAGCCAGCTGAAGTGTAGTGGAATCAAAGCTGCAGCAATTAGGACAGTAGAGTACGAGGAAAATAGTAGTACCTTAGTGAGAATTGTTTTCTGTTACATTTTTCAAGTGTACCTATGTTTTTCAATTATCTTATTCGGAAGAAATTTTGAGTCTGTGACAAACAAATGGGGTAGAGGTCTCATGAAGAGAAGCTTGTTGACAAATGGGCATCCTGACATCGAGTATGAAATGCTATCTCATTGAAATTAAAGAAGGGGTTAAACTGAATCATAACAAATCATTCAATGTATAAATTTCAATCCTCGTTTTCACCTAATGATTAAGAGCGAAAGGGGGGGACAATTAGATCTTCTTAAGAAGTTGATTAAGGGTTTAGCAGAGAGATAATCAACACCTCATGGTGACAAGGACCCCGAGGCTGCCCCTAATTACCTTGGGCAGCAGCAAAATCTATCAAGCAACTATGAAGGCTCCTGATAGAAGGCAAGCAATAATAAAGATCGAGGGAATATGAACGAATTTGAGGGGCACCTTGATGAAGGGATTTTGTAATATTTTCGTTATTTCTGGGAATCATTAGCTTTTTGCGACATTCACACTTCGAATATAAAGACATTTGTATGAGGATGCTTGTTAAAGTATTAACTTATTTTTGACCTTTAACCATCAGTTTAAACTTTTGATCAATTTGGTTATTAAACATCATATGTAAACTAAAATTCGTAGAGGCCGGACTATTATAAGGGGTATACATTCTGGCTTAACTTGTTTCTGTCATTTGTAGTTAAGGAGGATGCAAAATCTACACCATTTCCAGTCTCAACAGAACCAAAAGAGCTAATCGATCGTGTTGTCAGGGGTGGAGACAAGTGAAGCCTATGGGTGTCCAAGGACACCCATAGCAAAACAAAAAAATTATATTGAAAAATTCTAAAAAGTTTATAAAATTATTAAAGGAACATTCATAAAAAATAATAATATTTATAAAATTTAAGAATATTAAAAAATAGACACCCTTAAATATATTTGCTACTTCCACCATTACGTTTTGTTAAGACGACGAAACATGAACCATCTGACCCAAAGACTGTCATATACTATCCAATAGACACATAAAATTATTTTTTCTTGGGATGAATATTTATACGCGAGATCTACTACGATATATACAGTATGGGTATGAACCTTTTCCTTTTTTTTTCTAAATAAGAACATGAGGTAATTAATTAAATAGCAAGAATATAATAAATATGTAAGTATCAGTGTATCAGGCCCTTAAATTTGGTTAATTATACATACGCAGATCAGCTTATTGAGACAATCACGACTACGATATATTCCACGTTTTAAAGTACACACAGGTGATAGGTTTTCTGTTGTCTTTTCTCGTGTCTTCATTTGGTATATCACAATGTTATGGTCTCCTGAAAAATGGATAAGTAGTGTTAGACCAAGTAGCACCCATAATAATTTAGCTAAAAAAAAAAGTAGCATCCTCGTAAAGAAACTACCCTTAAGCTAATCCGGAGAATTACAAATATAAGATGCTACTACAAAGATAAACAATATCAACAGTGAATTATCACCTTAGGCATATCAGACATTCTTCTCCGTTAATATTTATCCGGTGCGAAATAATTTATCGACCAATTTGTACCTCTTGGCATCACCTAGAGTTATTCTCTCCATTTCAAATACCTAGATAGAGAGAGCCTTTGAGAGTTTTTTTCCCTTTACTTTGATCTCATAGAAATAATTATTACGAAGATCGTACCTTATACGCACTCATCGTGTTATACTAAATTATATTGTTGCCGCCTATAATTTTTTCCAGATTTGAGTTTTCCACACATAATTTTTGTGTCCATCATCTTACCTATTATTTATTAATTTATTAACTTCCCTACATCCCTAATTAAATTATTTTTGCAGTGGAATTGTTTTTTCCGCTTCCGAGGCATATATATATAGACGTTGTAAATTGGTGATTGAAAATAGGAATCATACTGCTAGTCAAGCGCCAACTCAGCACCCAATGAACGGAAAAACTCTATTTTGATAAAAGGAAATTCAATACATTAAAGGGTTGACTATGTTGTAAACCCTTGAAAACCCCTAGCTGTCTACTTCTAGGAATTCCAAACTTTAGGAAGATTTCACTCAACTTTAATTTTTGGTTTGTAGTGACATGTCATTTCTTATCATCTGACAAGATATTTTTAACGTGTACATCAAATTTCAACGAGTTTTCATGTTTGACAAGTGAAAATTTTTAGAAGTCAAAATCTCATTTATATAATTAAATCTTCTACGATACAAATCAAAAAAGGAAAGAAAATTATTATTTGTTACCTGGAACTCTATACGAATACATTATAATAAGAGGTATGATATAGTTTTCAATAATAACCCAACCATAATTATTCTTATGTATGGTATACATCCTTCATACTAGTTTTGAATAATAAATGGAATTATAAGAATTTTTTTAAAAAAACTTTGTACTAAGACGTCACATGAATTGACTCATGCGTCACTTGGAAAACCAATTAAAATTTTTATGACTAAAAGAAGTGCTAATTATTGTTGGATATAACGTGAAAGTAGATTTTGTGATATTATAAAAATAAATTCAGAGATATTATATCTACTTTAAAATTAAAATGAAATTGATTTTAATTATTCATCTTAAAGTTCGGTGATTTCAGTATCCTTTATTTTGAGGAGCAATGTAAAAACTATGTATACGAATGAATAAAAAACTTGCCTGTAAGCATAAGAAGAAGGGCATTCCATTCCATGTATTCACAGCATGAACTCAATAGCTGTAGAGAAGAAGTAGGGCAAGAAGCAGCAATGGAACCGGAATGAAAGGTGAGGGCAACTTCAGGGCTGGAGCCGCCATGAGAAAGAGACCCCTAAGCAAAGGAAATGACCAAACCTTTGAGACCATACAGAAACCCTAGGGTGTTTCTGGCACTGATACAGCCCTAGTATCATCGATATGATTGCGCATGTTTGAGTGACGAGCACTGCCATTCGTATCCATTCATAGCCTCGGAAGAATTCTCGGGTGTCGGTACCAAAGCAGTAGGAGATCAACGAGGCAGACGTCGTTGTCAGCATGTTGGTGATCTTTGCTATGCCATGATGAACTGCGCTCTTCAGTGGGTTGTTATTGACATGATGATGATCAGAGCTTCTGGTTAAATCCCCAAGGGGTTCGTCTCCCGGCTCTATGTCAATTACACTACTCAAATTCGTTGAACCTTCATGGCAGATGGCCTCCTGCTGCTGGTGCTCACCATCATCATCATCATCATCATCATCGGCAACCATTACGATAACGACGTCCTCCGGTGACTGTTGCGTCTCTGAACCCACCACTGCCACAACAACTGCTTCATCAGGTGGATGCTTTTCGGTACGTATCACATTTGCAGAGGAAGGCTTAACAATGGATGACATCTCGCTTCACCTTTAATTCAGCTTCTGTGTTGAGATGAGGGAAAATTAATTAAGAACAAACCATAATTCTCATCTTGGCTTGGCTTGGCTTTGCTCTGGTGGTCGTCAGTACCTTAATAAGTAAGAATGGGAGAAAAGCCGCACAATTTCTTTCTATCTTTTTTTTTGTTTTTGGTAAGTTATGCCCCCATCCCCTAATATATTCTCCTGGCCTTGATTGCGCTTTGGTGGCCTCTATAGAAGATATGTGGCCGTTATTTATTGTTTTCTGTTTTGGTCGACTAGGGTTTTTTTTTTTTTTTTTTTTTTGGAAGTGAAGTGGTTATGACAAAAGTTGCTAATAATTAATTAATAATTTTATATTCTGCCCCGTGCAATGCAAATAGAAAATTTTTTGAGTTTTTGTCATGATAATAATTAATATCTATATAAATTATAATAAATCGTCTAGTAATTAATTTTTTAAAAATATTTAAGCTTGAATATAGTTTTTTTTATAGAAAGAGGGAGGGGTGGTTTATATTAAATTCGAATCCAAAAAATAAATAAATCATCTCAAGTTTGGGATACAACTAAATTCAATTATAATAAATCATTAAGTTGATTCATTTAAACATATTATACTAAATTCAATTTTGATAACAACTATAACATCTTAATTTTGTTGAACAACTTGATAATTATAGTAGTCCATAATTTTTCTAAGTCATTGATAAAAATTTAATAATAAAATTTTTTATGTTTTAGCCCAAAGAAATATTGTGTCATTTGTTCAATTGTGAATAAATAAAATAAAATAAAATTCGTACACTGAGATTCTAAGTGCATTAGGTCTCAAATTCGATTCCCCATTCTCTTATTGTTTTCTACTGTCTTTTGTGGCTCCACTCGTAAAATAAAATTAAAAAAAAATTAGTCATGCATTATGATAAATCACCTTGTTAATTATTTTTAAAAAATCACATATCTAAAATTACACATATAATGATTCTTTTTCGATATATATGGCTGATTATAGTAGGATTTTTTTATATTAGTCGACTTAGCCGATGAATATTGAAAAATTAATAATTTATAAATATTTATAAGTTATGACTAAGATCATGTTAAAGTAGGTCATACAAAACATTTTACAAAATTATCTCAGTACGTATCTACAGAAAAACAATCTCCGCCCTTAAACATGCATTCAATCGTAGTAAAAAGAATATTTATATTTTTAATTCTGTTCAAAGAACACTTTTAGAGTTAGATGGGTGATTCCTTGCGTGAGCCAAGCAAAACAAGCCCTTGTGGGCTACTGATCTCATATTCCTTATCTTCTCCTCAGTAGTTAGATGGGGTGGCTGTTTGTATTTTGGGGTGACAGGACAGCTCCCAGTCAACCGACACCTCTCGCTTTCTCTCTCGTCTTTTATTATCACATCTAATTATATTTTTTAAATCGTCAAATTTTAATAATAAATAAAAATATATTTTCCCAATGATATATGATTAAAGAATACGTTATATATACATATATAGTAGTAGTCCTAGGTTCGCATAGACCCGGGACAGTATAAGATAAAAACTTTTCTTTTATCTTTTACCTCCTTAAACAAATTCTCAATCAACACAAAAATACTATCAAGTTTTTAAAATATATCACAACATTTACAATGCTATAAGACAAAAAAATCCTCCATCGATCCAACTCCCGTTAAAATCTTAAATGTATTAGAATCTTACGATTCTAATTGAGTTCAAAAATTTGTGGTACGATCCTGATACGATTATATGATTCTAAGATCCGATCCACGATTCTAAATAAATAAATTGCTAACAAATCATTTTACTCGAGAATTCATCACAATTGTAGGCTTTTGAAACAAAATATTTGTCAAATTATAACTAAATTGGGTTTCTATAAATTTATATAAATATTTGCTAAGATTTTTATTCTTATAAAAGAAATTTCACTATTACAAACAAATATTAAAATTTTACGAGTCTACGATTCCGATTCTAACCACCTTCGATCGATTCTAAGTAGAATCCGATTCTAACAACCTTAGTGAGCACGACCAACAAACATCGAGAACAGGGCATATAGGACGAAGGAAATAAGGAGCAGCCAGCCAACATCGGGCACGGGCTAGCACTACTACATAAATGACTTTGTATTACGGGCCTCTTACAACGGTTTTTCACATTAAATCTCTCGTCTCGATTCTTTTTATCTTTCTTTGTTCCTGTTTTATTATTTGTGAGTGAAATCCTAATCCTAACAAATTTAGCATATCCAGCGTTAATTGATTTTTAATCAAACTAATCTTTGTTCCTAACCATAAAATTTGGATTATATTTATGTTAAAAAATGCTATTATTAATTGAGTACTTACTTACCTTTCTTTGTCCCAATCTCATTCTCCAACCCAACCACGCAACGATTGAGTTTTTTATACTTACCACCCTTCACGTATTCAACATTAAATTTTTAACCTTTAAACTTTCGACTTAGTTTTTATCACCCTAACCGAAAATTCGGTAATTAAAAAATCAAGTAAAATGATCGGTTTATCGTCATTAAATTGTTTATTTCCTTCTTTTCTTTTCTTTTTTTTTTTTTTTGAAATTAACATTCAATTCTTATTAACCCATAATATTGTCAAATTTTCATTTTCAAAAATCTGTTAATGTTTATACGTGATTAACAGAAAAGTACATGTAGTAGTTTATTAGTGAATATAGGATGGAGAAATATAATTCTGAAATTTATCAATGAATAATATAGGAGGGAGAAATATTAAAAATTATAGTTGTCCATGCGACGGTTAATAGATGGCACTTAAATATTAATAATACAATTCTTCACCGTGACAAATTGAGAAATTTATCATCCCAAAATAATATTTGTTCCAAAAACAAAAATTGAAATAAACACCAAGTGCACCCTTTATAAGGGAACAGTAGTCCTGGACCACATGTCAAGAAATGGTAGGAGAAAACAGAAATAGACAATTTCGGGGGATAAATTTTTTTTTTTTTTTGTCTTTTATTAATCTCGGGTTCATGTGGGGCGAGTTTGTGAAGCTATTGCTTATTATTATGAAACTAAATTTCAAGTGTTGGCCATGATAGTTGTTAGATTCCCTTTATAATTGGTGGGACTCACACATTAAATTAAAAAAAAAAAAAAAAAGATAGCAAGTAAGCTTGTTATTTCAGCGAATATATATATATATACATATAATTGTTGGTTCCCTGCATAATTGGTGGGACTCACGTATTGATTTTTCTTTTTTAAAACAAAGAAGACAACAAGTGAACTTGCTACTGCACTGAAAAGCATAGAATGTAAAAGTCCTCTAGTGCATGCTATGTCTAAGTTTAGGTGAAGAAAATTTACCAAGGATACACCAGAATTTCGACCTCACAATTTATTATGTTGGAGTGCATTGCCTTAGTAAAGATTTGCACAATTTGGTAGAGTAAAGCTCGTCAAATTCTATAAATTCAAGACCAATTCACACAAAAACGAGGCACTTGCTAGTAAATTGGATACTAGTGTACCATTAAAATTGGGTGAGATCAATTTTGTATTTTTTGCCCTGATTGAGTTAGGTATTCGAGTATATAGCCTATAATTTATTTAGAGGAGATAATATTATAATACTACTACTCAAATAGTGAAGATATATTTTTCAAACCAATGGTCTAGTTTTGATTAGACTCGAAAAACCGACCCGAACCGAACGGGTCAACCCGAACGATCCGAAACCCAAACCGAACCGACATCCAAAAGCAGTTGAACCGATTTTGACCCGAAAATCGAAATGAACTGACTCGAACCGAACCGACCCGAAATGACCCGAACCGAAACCGACCTGAATGCAAAATGACCCGAACCGAACCCAAAATGACCCGAATCGAATCGGATCCGAATCGATTTAACCCTAATAAAAGTGACCCAACCCACTTTTTTTTGTTGGGTCTCTCGGGATGGACTTTTGTGCCTATAGTGGTACAATTTTGAATTGATTTTGACCAAAAAAGTGACCCGATTACGACTAGATCGAAATTAACCGAATCAAACCCGAACGAGATTGACCCGAAGTTGAACCGAACCGAAGTTGACCCGAACCGAAACCGAGCGAACCCGAATGAGATCGACCGAATTTTACCCGAACCGAAGTTGACCCGAACCCGAAACCGAACCGGACCCGAACAAGATCGACTCGAAGTTAACTCGAACCGAACTAACCCAAACCGAACCCGAACCGAATGACCCGATTACCGAGAACAGTTTTGATATTTATCGGATGCAAGAAAGAAAATGTCACAATGTTCTTGCAAAAAATGTCACAATTACTAGACACAACGCCAAACAACTGTTAAAGGTCATGTTTCACAATTGTCAGAGCGTTTGCATCCCAATAATTTTTTTTTTTGGATTTTTGGGTGGGAATGATATGAACTTTGAGGGTATCAGCAAAAAACAATACGACTTTTTTCTTGGCGATGAACAAGTACGAACGTTAACATTATTGAACGATTTCGAACACAACCAAGTTTGGGGCCGGAGCTCGTTAGAAAGCCGATGTATTAGGGAGTCAAAATTTTAACCTTATATTTTTTAGGTCTAATGACCAAATAAACAAACTTTTTCTTAATTAATTCCCCAATACACGGAAGTTAGCTTATGCGGCCATTAAACCTCATAAACTTTGTGATAACTCTAATAAACTTTACTCGCTCATTTATTCGGAATCCATCAAAAGTTATTTCATCATTCATTGAATGACTAAGGTTGAAAAATTAACTGCTGAAACTTCTTCAGATTAAGTTTGGTTAAAGTTTTTTTGACATTAATAATACATAACCTAAGAAAATCAAATCATAATCTTTTAAATCAAATCAAATAAAGTAGTCAGAAAATAAGGGAAAAAAATTATTTTACCCAACAAAAAAGAATAATTGAATAAAGGGAAGGGGGAGAATGTTAATTTTAGCGTTGCTTTGACACGAAGCACTGAATAATTAAATCAAAGAACCAAAAAAAAAAAAAAAATTTGGGCAGAATCGAAAAAACGATGTGGTTGCCTCAATTATTCGGATTCCTTCAACTCGAATTTCACAATTTATCTAACATTTTTTTACAATGTAATAAGACTGTTTTAGATTCTTCTTGTCGTTAACAAAAATCTAGTTTATATAACAGAAACGAATAAAAAGGAACAGAAATAAATAGAAAATAAAAATAAATAATTTTTTTTTTAATTTAGAAAAAGGCCTAACTTGATAACATTGACAAGCCATTCATTTGCTTTCCAGTCTCCACTAACTCGAAAAAGAATTATTCGGCCACTAGTGAAACTGCCATGAAATTACGTTGTGTTTCATAAGGTAAAGCCAATATTAGGCACTAGTTAAAGTCTATCTGATTTTATTTTATTGGTATACTCTTTTAATTTACAATACTTATCTTTTTTAGACTTAACGGGAATATCAAGAAAATATAAGATTTATATAAAATTTAAGATAGAAGATTAATTTGTCCTAAGATACGATTGGAAATGAAGAAAGTTAATGAAAAAAAAAGAAAAAATAATTTATATGAGTAAAATTGATAAATTAGTCATTAATATGTCATTGAAATTATAAAATGATAAAATATTGTTAAATGAAAAAAAAAGTTGAAATGATAGATATAGTGAAACAGAGGATGAAAATATAGTAGACTAGAATTAGCTAAATAAATAAAAAGTTTAGCCGTAATACACGGCATAGTTTTGTTATAGTTTCGTTGAAAAATAAATTTTACTAATGTCAGAACTATTTATTTTAGTCTGACTTTTTTTGTATATATAGCCCTAAAGTTTGACTTCTTCTAAATTCATCTAGTTATCAATTTTAAGTTTAGACCCAGGAATAGGTTCGGATATAAGACTTCTCACTCAAAAAGGCTCTTATAGATCTAATATTATCTTCAAGAACTAGGTTAACAAAAGTTGAAGCTGATGGTTGAAGGCTCATGAATAAGTTTATACTCTAACAATTATATTAGTGAAATGATATGTGTCTCGGACGAATACACATCTTAAGGGGGTCTTCTCTTAATTAAAAATTATTATATCATGTGATAAATTTTAAAAAATTATATAGTTAAATAGTATAATTATATTATAATTTACAAATTATTTAAAATCATAGTTTTTTATCCTAACTTTTCATATTTATAAAGTTACACATATGACATATCTTTTGGGTAGGATTGATTCGAACAGAGTGTTATTTGATACTTTTCGATGTGACCAACGATTATCAAAGTTTTACATTCATAATTAATCATAATTATTAAAAAATTGAGATTTAGATCATAAAATATATTAATATAGGTTCGGGTAAGAAATTTAAAAGTGTCTTCATCACGTAAGATACATATTATTTCACGAAAAAACAATTAATACAAACAAAAGACATAGAAAAATTAGTCATTAATATGTCATTGAAATTATAAAGTGACATATAATATAAAACGAAAAAGTTAATTAAAGTGATAAATATTGTGAAACTGATAGAGTACTAGGCAAGTGAGCTACTTTCTCTGTTTAAATCTTGGCGACTAGGAGAGAGGGGTTGTGGTGAGGAATCACAGGGGGCATTGGTTGGTGGAGAACAAGTTCCCGATTTCGTTCACCATTTATCATCATCTCCACTTCTTCACCCAATTCCCATATCCAAGCCCACCTCTTTAGTAAAGTGATCTACTCCTCCGAGCGACTTTATCAAAATCAATTTCGACGGGACCTTTTCTTTTACAAGTGCAATAGCAGGTTACATTTTACGTGATTGAAAATGAGGTCTTATTCGAGTAGGCACTAGATTCATGTATAAGGCATCTATACTTGTGTCCGAAGTTACAGCTATGCGAGATGGTATTAAAGCGGCATTAGATGCGGACTTCACACACATATAAGTTGAGGAGACAACAAGTTAGTTATTCGAGCCGTTCAGGGTACCAGTCACATCCCATGGAAGATCCAGTCGCTAGTTCATGATATACGAAATATGCTTTTGTTATTCTCATGCTACTTAATTAATCATATTTTCATAGAGGGTAATATGACGAGTTGATTGTATCGCCAAATTAGGATGTGTTATAAGGTCTAGAGCTACCTTTACATTATCCCCCTACAAGAGTTTTCATATATTCTTACTAATGATAGCATGGGTAGAACCCTTGAGAGAAGGGTTATCTAACGTTCTTTGTACTTACCTTTCAAAAAAAAATTCTCAGTTTCGCTGGTCCTACATGCTGAAGAGGAAGCTCAAGCTTGCTTGCTTGCTTGCTTGGAGTCTAATGTGTACGAGAGGCTGGAATCGACAACCTCATGATCTAAATGCCCTCGAAGGAACAAATAAGGCCTTCCTCTCATCGAGTCATTTAGTTTTTGTTCTTGGTCACTGATAATAAGGGGGTTATAAGATTGCTATGAACTTGCGCAAAATGAGAAGTTTGTTTAAAAATTACGTCTAAGAAAGCAGGCTCTCTATTACACTTGAGCAAAGCTTTGTTAACGGAGTCCTGCCCCTAAAAACGTACAGTAGAGCAATCAAATTGAGCAATGTCTGTTCGGGTGAAGATAGATTTTAACTCGGACAAAGACTATCAAAATATACATCAATCATGTACTTCTCTTGGAAGAGTTTGTTGTTGTAGTTGACTGCAACTTTGTCCCTTCTAGACTTTAATGGGAAATTTAATAAAATATATATAATTATAATAGTTAAACTACAACTTTTGGTATACTTTTGTGGGTGCCTTGTCCCTTTAAGAGTGCAAATTTTTATGTTTATACTGGAGCATATATTTTCAGGAGCTATATCATTATACTTAGCTCACAAAATTTCACATACTTTTCTTTTCGTCCAATCATTTGTTGACATATGTCCTACAAGTATGTACTCTCAAATATATAATAGATGCTCTATTTTAAGAGAGAAGAAAATGGTGAACTATTTTAACTAGTTGAAAGTTCATCACAAGCTCTCCGATGAGTTAAACCGACCTACTGTATAAATGTATATGCTTTAATATGTGTGTGGTTCGCTATTTGGTATATGGATAACTTCTATAATGTCTTTTGAAATGAAATTTAATTTTTAGAAATATTTTAAAAAAACTACATTGGAATTGCTCTTCATTATTAGTTGATAGATATGAAAAACACAATGACACAACATACATATTTTTGGATTTTAAAAACTACATGGAACTAACATAAGTATATATATATATATACAAAAACCACAAATTGACGCTATTCATGGTCCTCGGGTTCATCACACACGGGGAAAACTTGTAGGGACATGTTCTTTCAAACTTTTTCGTTGTATCGGATTTTTAAGTCAAATTAGTGTTAGCCTTATATAACGTAAAGTATTTTTATAACAAAAAAGTTTATATTTAAAATCTTATTTAGGATGAATTAGTATTGAATCACTTGAATCAATTTATGTTGATTGGTTTAACTTATAGTTTACTGTAAAATGTCATATAATAGTTATTTCAAACTACTTATACGTATTTATACCTTCCTTAGGTACTTACAGCTCTTTTGTTCAGATTTTTCAATCCCTTTATAACTTCTTGTAATTTATAATCGTGTACGACTCATTGTAACTCCTTATAACTCTATACATCTTATAGCTAAAAAGAACTTTCCTTGATTGATGAAGCTCCACTTCACAACAACTCAAGTAGCAAATGGGTTGTCAGCAAAATTCGATCCAATAACAGGTGAAGTGGAAAAAACAAAAGAAAAAGCTATTACACATAATCATAGGCACAAGTGAATACATACAAGAAGTAGGGCATCCATGCATATGATAAGGCACAGGGGGTGTAGAAGGATTACAGACTAACCTTATTTTTCCACACTCATACAACGAGGGACGATATGACAAGGGAAAGGAGAGAGGAGGAAGGCAAGTGCAAGGAGAAGAGAGAGGATGGCAATGAAGCCCCAACAATGCGCAAACCTGGGCTTCCTGGACTTGGTCTCGAGAGCGACAAGGGAAGCAGGAGCTGCCACCATGAGGGCTACTACTGCGGGAATTGTCTTAGTGTCGCTGTGTCTGTTGTTTTTGTAGAGAAACAAAGGCAGCCAACAGAGCATTAGGGTTGAGACAGCTAAGATAGATAAGTGGATGAAGGTGAAATATGATTCACTATTATCAGTTTCCTCCTCCACGGGCTCCTCTGCTCTGAGCTTCCTGTCTCTCTGGTCATGGAAGCCACACAGTGGTTGACAGTCGAACTTCCCCATCAATCAATAATCATCTTCTTCTGTTTCCTTGGATCTCCATTATAAGGGTTCCCGAAGTATTTTTTTATATATATTTTAAATCGCACACTTTGGCGTTTGTTTATAGTACGATTAGAAATCCAGGGGTATCGAGTCTAAGAGAATCTGGTAACTTTACACTAAAACATTGACATATCCTACCATTAAAAAATGAAGCCTTGTAGAAGATAGATTACTCTACAGTGACGAAAGCAAGTCTTCTAGAAGATAATTATCCGTATCCAATGTTAAAGGGATGAATAACGGAGTCAATCATTCAACATGCCATCTCCATTAAAGTCGACACAGAAAGGCTTTTTTATAAGATTTACAATTCGAGGCCTGCCTGCGCACTCATCATCGTGAGAATCTGGGAACTTATAATGCAAGCAAGTCTTCTAGAAGACGATATTAATTACACTACTAGTGCATGAAATTGTACGTATATATGTTGTTTCAATAAACGTTCCAAGGTGGAGCATGGTTAAAGAGAAGCAAACTGAGTTGCGGATTAACTTATCAATTTCAGTGTATAGAAAATGTCTATTTTAAAATGTTTTCACTAGCCGATTTTAGATGGTAGTAAGATTTTATATGAAGAATTTTGGTTATGCTCAACCAATAAATCTAAATGTTGTTGATGTTTGAAATTTTTTAACGGGTTGTTCCTCTCTTTTACATAAAATAAAATAAAATAAAATAAAACAATACATATCTGTATAACAATGTTAGGGTGTAGGATGACCTTGTCAAACATGTCTGGTAGCTCTTTTCTTTTTGGTGTAGAAGAAGGGCTAATTTTATCAATATAGTTAGATAATATGAGGCTAATTAAAATTATTTATTGTCAGTATCATGGTAACGGACTAACAGTAGAATTGGTTTGGATTGCTTTTCTAATATTATCAACACTCTGTTTTTTTACTTCAAAAAAATGGATAATGATATATCTTGTACTCTGACCTCATAAAAGTAAACCTATTTAAACTAAAATGAATCCAACCTGACACTTAAAAGATTAACCTTAGAATGATTTGAAACCAACCTGAACCAAGCTTGAGTTGAAAACGTAGTTTTTGACGAGGTCAAGCCTTCAATTGGCTTGATGTAGAGCTTTGTTCTCTTATGAAATTGAAAATCCGTGGATTTCTAGGCTTGCAACCCAGCGGGTTGTAGTTAATTATGCTATTAGACATGACCAAAGTCTATAGTTAAGAGTAATCACCCATTGTCCGATCGGATGGTCCTGATGGATGCAGCAAAGTGATTTTCAACATATGTAAGGAATTTTTTTCTCTTTAGTCTTTACAAACTTCAATCCCGAGTTCCTCGCCTGTAGTTCCTTTAGTCTAGAATGAACCCTTTTCTTTTAATTGCGGTCGATCAACTATAAACGACTCATTATTCAAATATTGGAACCATCAATAAATAATATAGTCCAAATCAAAAAGTCCAAACTACTCAATCGCACGATATGAACTTGTATAACACTTGTACTTAAAATATATTGTTTACTTTCATACTTTTTTTTAGGTTGATAAGATCCACGGCATAACGAGGGAGGGAGAATCCAATATAAAAATCTTATTATATATTGAAAACCTAGTTTTAAATATTAAATCAAAATCTTAATTTTTTTTTAAAAAAGTAATAAAGTGATCATCTCCATATATATCCTATCCTATCCTATCCTATACTCACTTTCGGCCCAATGACGGGTGCGCACAAGACAACTTAATTCACCGCTAGACTGTCATTCCCTTTCGTAATTCTTTTTTTTTTTTTTTTTTTTGAAAATTTGAGTTATTCTCCATACTTTAATTTCCCTTCACACAATTACAAATCTCCGCTCCTCCCCCAGAAAATTTACTAAATTCTTTTTTATTTATGTTATTAATATTATTTTTTTATTTGTGAGAATCTCTTGTACTTTTTTAACGGATTATTGTTAGATTATAAATCTATTCCCGAATTTTCAACCATCAATTTAAATTTTTAGTTAAGTTAGTTCTTGAAAATTTATAGTATATTTCATTATTAAGTTACTTTTATTACTGTTTTTTCTCTAGTTCTATTTGTGTGTAATTAAATAATTAATTAATTATAAATATTGTTAATATAATTGGCATCAACTCTTCAAATTAGCTATATTATAACAAATAAATCTGTTGAATGGAAATGTTATATAAAATTTGTAAATCTACTGTATGATAGGTCATAGTACGAGGGATTAGGCATGTGAGGTATTGCATTAAAATTAAAAAAATCAAGTTTTAATCTATGCACTAATTAAATTGATGGATTCCCAAAAAAAAAAAAAAATTCGTTAGAATTTCCTTACTATTGTATATATTCATTATTTGGTGTTTTTTAATGTAATATACAAATTAAAACAAAAACCCTCATAAAAATTTATTAATAATCTGGATCAATAACGACAAACCACCACCAGAAAGAACTCCTTAAACAATGACTTGTTTGATTGTTGAAAGCCAATATTCTAATAGTTAGCTCTCTCTATACAACGCATTACCGACCCACAATTCCGATCATCTCTCACCCACTGGTTTGCTGACCCATGACCATCGTACCACCTTTGCAACTGAGCACAGCCGGTTGAGGAACATCCCTTTTTCCGGTGTGGTTCCTTGGAAGTCAAAGTACCTTAGGGTTAAGGATCCATGCAAACCTTGTTTTAGAATTTTGATATGCATCCTCAGTATTACACGGGTTTGTGAATATTGTTTGGACGAACAAGGTGATCTGATAAATGGAAAGAGAGGGGGTTTGGAGCCTTGGAGAAGGGCAGTGGTCTCTGGATGGAGGGCCAATTACCACTGAAAAAGAAAAATGTTCCTAATGTCTGGAAAAATGTAGACAGAAAAAGATCAAAGAAGAATATATGTGGACTTACAGTTGAAGAACATATACTTGCGAATAAATAACTTTGTTCCTTTCGAATTGCGATGAGAAATTTTTTTCTAAAGTGAGTTGATGCCTCTTGAACCAATTCCATAAGACCGACTTTAGATGATATAAGTATATGCACATTTTATCACGCCAATACCTAATATTCCTCGAGATTTGATTCTCTATATATATTTAGTTATAAAAGTCTGCAATGAAGTGAGTTAAACATAAGTTATTAGGTTGCTTGAGATACACCTCGAAGGGTTCCCACCTAGTGTCTCAAATGGGCTGGGGAAATACTCTTAAGTCTCCGAATAAATGATTGCAAATTCTAGCCCTTTGTCCCGAAATGCTCTTTAACTAAGCATGCTTAGATGCTTCACGAGGAATCAGGTTAGTTTTATTAGCATGCCCACTTTTCCGACTATTAAGCCTATCGACTCCGCCCAACTTCGTGTTACCCACTAGCAGCCGTAATTAGGCCCATTTTAGCACGGAGCTGCCCATGGCTCTTATTTCTTGTCCTTCTATTAGTCAATTGCTGTCCTCAGTAGGTAGAACACGACCCTTGCTAATTCCAACCCTAGCAGAATCATGATTAAAGAAACAAGTAGACAAGTAGGGTTTTGTTTTATGTTATTACTAGTTATGACTCCTGCGTTGCCGTTATATTAATTTTTCTAATAATTATATGATAATTTAGAAGTACCATTAAATAAATTATTCATATATTCAATACAATTTTAAAAGTATGATCAATACATATAAGAGTTGATATTGATGTAAATAATGGTAAAGATAAAGTTTAAAATATCATTAAAAATACTACATAAGAGTAATATAAGGTAATACGATGAAAATAATGATGGTTAAACAATAACATAATCTCAATCAAACTCTGCTCCTTTTTTATTTTGGACAAGTCTATTCATCGATGCCAAGTAAAAGTTGTTTATTTTGGGTAAGTCTATTTGTCGATGCCAAGTTACGACAGTTTAGTTTGGGTACGTCTATCTAATCCATGATTATTATTAGAACGCCTATAATGTCCGATCATATATATAAATCACGCAATGTCAATTATACCTTACAAGATACAATCAACAACTTATTTTGATCATTTTACTAATTGTAATTTTTAGAAAGCTAAAAGAATAATGTTCACTCCATAAAATATGAGTAGACTACGGTTACAACCTTACAACCCATTAATGGGCAAAAATATGGAATAAATCAATGCTTGTTATATACTTTCGAATTTAAAGTAACATAGAACATTGAACCCCAAAAAGAAGACTTCTAGAAAAACTATAGAACTCTTGTCACTTTTGCTATAATCAACTCTAATCAGAATGCGTCGCATATCAGTACCCAAATCACCATTGATCATCGCATCAAATGAATGGAAATGATGGGAGTAAGATTATCCCCTGGGCATACCAAACTTCATTGCTATACATGTAACATCTCCACAAGCATTAGTAAGCATGTACAAATTCTAGAAAGTTTTCTAATAAAATACATCCCAGACCATTTTTACCTTAGCACGCTTCAATAAGCAGAAAATATGCTTATTGGGATTAAAAACCTGAATACAGTTCTTCTTGGCAGAATCTATAGATGGTGCTCAAGTTGGTCACCTCTTGAACAATTTGTTGGTCGTTGTTGACCGGTTCTACAAAACCCCACCTCGAAAAAGATTTAGTATTTTGAAAGACTAAAAAATTTACAAATTAAACACAATAATCATTTTGTGAACAATAACAGCATCTAAAGGGCAATGTCCTATGATTGATTAATAGCTCACTATAAAAATAGGCTCATTGTCTCGTGAAACTGAATTCGGTAGCTAATAATATGACCGAAAATAAAACCTACCTATGTGATTACACGAAAGGGCACATTAATCTGCTTACCTACCTAAAGCTAGCTTGCATTTACTTTGTCAGTATTGTAGCTAAGGGTGTCTTTTGAGTTGGAAGGTACTGAACTAAAAGAGAAAGGGATGCACAAAGCCAAACATAGTATAAGGCTAAAGCCAAAACTATTACCTCTGTTGCTGTCTAATTCAGCAAAGACAAACTCTAATTTCTTCATTGAGCACTATGTAATTAAGATGAATAAAATAAAGACTTAAAAAAATAGTGAACTCCTATCAATTAAACCCTCCCCAAAAGGATCCATCTTAGTAAAATATTCTATAAGTAGGTCTCTTACTATTTTCACCGCCCCCTCCCCCAACTCATGAAATCTTTCAACACACCAACTCCACCAACAAAAAAATCTCTTAATTAACAAATCGCCTCCAAAATCTAGTGAAATTCCAAGAACAAAGCAAGAAAACCCGAGAATCAAGAAACCAAAATCAATCAAATAATGACCAAAGGAGCAAGAAGCTTAAAAATTGACTATTCTTGATGAATAGAGATAATAACAGTTAGCAAACAATTAAAGAGTCACAAAGGGAGGAGAGAGAAATTAGAGAAGGTGAGGGCGAGCTGGCAGAAATTGGTGTAGATATAGATCTCGAAAATACACTTGGAGGGAGACAGGTCAAACACACCGGCTGGTAGATCAAACAGGAGCTCTTTGGCTATCGGTGTTGATTCCGAGGGTGCGCCGACAAAAATTGTTGTAAATACGAGATGCCCACAACTAGGGATGGTAATGGGTCGGGTCCGACTGGACCCAAACCCATTTATCTTTTTAAAATTGGACCCGAGACCCGACCCGGACCCGGACTGGCGGATCCACCGGTCCACGGGTCTTAAACGGGTCTAGTATAATTTTTATCATAAATGAGTTTAAAAATTAGTATTTTGTGCCCTATTTTAATATTATTGTAAATTTACAAGCAATTTTGTTACATATAACCTCTTTAGCATTATACTAACCTATCTATCAACCAACCTATTGTACAAACCAAAAACTTAGTTCATACAAACCAATATATTAAACACAAAGTTCATCAAAGTTTGACACTACAAAGTTCAAAGTCAATCAAAGCTTAACCACAAATTGTGGGAAGGGTTTCCAAATTGCACCGAGTCCAAATTTGCATGAATACTGCTTGTTAGAATTTTTTAAAAAATAAAATTAATGTTCGGGTCTTAAACGGGTCTCGGGTTAGGTCCGGGTCTTATTTTTGAGACCCGGACCGGGGACGATTAGACCCGGACTCGACCCGGACCCATCGGTTCCTAATTTTTGGACCTAGACCCGATTAAATGGGTCGGGTCCGGCGGGTCCGGGTCGGGTCCAGGACCCACTGCCATCCCTACCTACAACACTCTTGGGGAGGTCGCTAATAATTATAGAGCTGAATCACCGAAGATTTGGCTATTTCGATCCAATCTTTCCAAACTTCTAATTCCCTGTAGTATTACACTCATCATTGCAGCCAGTGTCCGTTGGAGTTCCTACCAAATTTGGATCCTCAAGTTAACCATCTATCTTGAGGTTGCTTTCACCCTTATAATGATGGCGGCTTTTTATCTCGAATAGAAGTACCCCGAGTGACAGCGTGGATGCACTATATAGGGCACATAATTTGCTCAAAAGGAATCATTGTGCTTGCAGATCTCTGTTTCCATTGGTTACTACGTGCTTGCTATGATCGCATTGGCTGCAATTGTAGTGTTCTTTGTCCCGCTTGTCTTTTGCTCGGAGGGGATTTGGAGGCATTGGAGGAATTCTTCATTACCAACTTGATATAAGATCTTTTGATGAGTTCTTCGATGATGGAGAAGCTTATGTATACTCGGATTAATCAATCAACCATCCTCCAGAATAAAGCTGCATAAACAACAATGCATTAACTGGATGAGGTTCCATTACGAATCTCCTACCCGTATTGTTCCCTCGATATTTTTACGAGTTTTGTTTTAAGGTTTTAATTGATCCACTCCATCACATTTATATCCACATTTCGATATCGTCTTTTATTACCTCTCTTGAGTTATCATTGACTTGTGGTGGAAAGTATGCCTTTTGTTTCGAGGTCGGCCATGCCCGTGGTGATTTTTTTGAATGAACTGTTGGATGGATACATGCATGGTTAACAGGTAGACCGCAACCTTGCAATGTGTAGGGGATCGGATGGAAGTGTCTCTTTTTCAAGGCCGCAGCTTTGCCCCGCTCGCTGAATTTTGATCTTGGTCTCGGATTTTTGATCTCTAACTTTGTTTCAACATGGAAGACTTGGCGGTAAATTTTGCGTGAGGTTGCTTGGAATGCTTTTCTAAATGTCTACTTTCTTGTGGATGAATTGATCTCTTTCTAGGGTTCAATTTTCATAAATTGTCTCTCAAATTTAGAATCAGATGGAAATGATTTAATTTAATGGACAAGTTTGCTATATTTGCTATATTCCATATCCATACATCTCAAGTCTCAATTAGAGCCCAGGAGCCTAGAGGGACTTGGGAGTTTGGTCAACCGAGTGGTAATTTCGAAATCAAACTTGATTAATTTAGGATTGATTTTTGATAAACCTCGTTTTTGTTGGTTTTTAAGGCATTATTTAATCCAATTCCATGATGATTTCAATGATATTTATTTAGTTTTGGGTTAGATTTTGCTCATTTTCTCTTTATCGTCACCTAAGCTCGTAAATCTCCTTATTTCAGGTTTTTGGGCTTAAATTCGAGAGATTCGAGACAAATTTGATGAAAAGCGACGAAGAGGAGAGTTCGGGCCCAAGAGGAGGCAAGGAAGAAGCCTAAAGCACATCAAAAGACCTTGCACGGCCCCCTGTGCGACTTTCGCACAGCCGTGCGAATCGTCCGAAAGCTGCTGCATTTCGCACGGTACCCAGTGCACATTTCGCACAGCCGTGCGAGCGACCAGAGAGTGAAGCAATTTCGCACGGTACCCCGTGCGACTTCCGCACGGCCGTGCGAAACAGGCAGAGAACACAGAACGCGGCAGATTTTTCGCACGGTACCCCGTGCGACTTTCGCACGGCCGTGTGACTACTTGTTTCGGCGATTATTTAAGTTTCCTAATTGTATTTGTTGAAGGATTCTCATGCCATAATGTAGAGATTTAGCTAGGGTTTCGAGAGGGCTCGAGAGGAGACTCAAGAACACTCTTTATTGTTCATCTACTTCAAGTTTTTATGATTGAATCGCATCAAACTTTTTATTCGGTAAATCGTAATTTCTCCTCTTTATCTTTTCTTCATAATTTCTCTTTGTTTCTCTATGGCTATTTTCTCCAATCTTTGTCAATTGTTTAGTATCATGTTTAGGGGCTAATTTCTTTACTTAGGTTGGGATTGATCCTTTTTATGCTTTGATAATCATGAATTGAGTACCAATTGGGTTGTTCTATGCTTTTAGGTTAGAATTCACTTCGTTCATCACTCTTTCATTGATTGCCTCGAGAGAGGACTCATATGCTTTTATTAGGGTTTTGTGGAACATCGAAAGATGAAAACTTACCTAGAATGACGTTGTGAACGATTAGAACTTTGATATGAAAATAATTAAGGTTTTAATTGGGGGTTGTGAGATGCATTCATTGTAATTTTGCCCTTTATTAATCCCATGAAAATAGGTGATTGGATTGTGCAAGATTAGTCTTTGACCTTCGAAAGTAGGCGAAGATAGGCTTAATTGGTGTCTCCCTCTTCTAAACTACTAGCATAGGCAAATCTCAAGCGGTATTCGATTCTAGTTTCAGGCATATTAGTGTGATTAATCCCAATCTAAGGCTTTTTATTCATCGGTTTCTCTTAGTTATTTTGTTATTAGTTGATCCAAAAACCAAATCATTGTCGAACTGAGTTTTTACCTAGATTAGAAAGTTTAGGTTAGCTTTGATATTTGAAACACAACTCTCTGTGGACACGACCCGTGCTTGCCGGCTAGCTACAACTACGCCGTGCACTTGCGGTATATATTATATTTTTCTCAACAATTTTCATATTCAACTTTTTTTTTCCTCTTTGTTTTATTTATATTTGATTGATAATTCAATAGTGTTCTGATTAGGTCAAAACATTAAATTTTACTAAAAAAATATATATTGGGAAACACAAGTTAAAATAATAAAACTTGATATTCTATTAAGATAAGAAAAAGATATCGACTAAGAAAATAAAATTAGCCAATGTTACAAGTACCAACGGAAATAAGGGATTGTTGTATATACTTCCAAAGAATCAAGTCATTGTGTTCTCACTTGTACACCTTTTATCAGTTGGACGTATTATGAAAGAATTGAGCAAATTAAAAGAATATGTGACCGTGAATATTGTAGTACAAAATTAGAAAAATATATACAAACTACACCAAAATAGTAGTACAAAACTAAAAAATTTATACAAGTTACCCAAATTGTCAACCGAAAGCCAAAATACATATTCCTAATCAATCAATCCTAATAAACAGCAGCTTAGCCATCCGCTACCTTACACTGATCATATTTGCTCTATACGTACAAACTTCAAACTAAATCAACAAAAGCAACATGACCTAGTACGACGAAATCTGATGCCCAAAGATACTACAGGGCACTAGTATTCTATACAGCATACATGAGAAAGCAAAGAGGCAAATGTTCAGATTGAAACCGAGATAGATTACGTGATTGGAAAGGAGGTCTCATTCAGGTAGGCACTAGATTCATGTACAAGACATCTATACTTGTGTTTGAAGTTACGAGATATGCGAGATGGTATTAAAGCAGCATTAGATACGGACTTCACGCACATGCAAGTTGAGGAAGATAACAAGTTAGTTATTTAGGCCGTTCAGGGTACCGAGTCACATCCTATGGAAGATCCAATCCCTAGTTCATGATATAGAAAATATGCTTTCGTTATTTTTGTGTTACTTAATTAATCATGTTTTCAGACAGGGTAATATGACAGGTGATTGTATTGCCAAATTAGGATGTAATTATAAGGTCTAGAGCTACGTTACATCATCCCACTTACAAAAATTTTCATGTATTCTTATTGATGATAGTATGGGTAGAACCCTTCGAGAGAAGGGTTTCCTAATGTTCTTTGTACTTACCTTTCAAAAAAAATTCTCGGTTTCGCTGGTCCTACATACCGAAGAGGAAGCTCAAGCTTGCTTGCTTGGAATCTAATGTGTACCAGAGGCTGGAATCGACAACCTCATGATCTACATGCCCATGAAGGAACAAATAAGGCCTTTCTCTCATCGAGTCATTTAGTTTTTGTTCTTGGTCATTGATAATAAGGGGTTATAAGATTGCTATGAACTTGCGCAAAATTAGAAGGTTGTTTAAAAATTACGTCTAAGAAAGCAGGCTACGCAAAATTAGAACTTATAGTTCACAGCAAAATGTCACATAATAGCTATTTCAAATTACTTATATGTGTTTATACCTTCCTTGGCTACTTACAACTCTTTTGTTCAGGTTTTTCAATCCCTTTATAACTCCTTGTAATTTATAATCGTGTACAGACTCATTGTAACTACTTATAACTCTATACATCTTATAGCTAAAAAGAACCTACTGTGATTGATGAAGCTCCACTTCACGACAACTCAAGTAGCAAATGGGTTGTCAGCAAAATTCGATCCAATAACAGGTGAAGTGGAAAAAACAAAAGAAAAAGCTATTACACATAATCATATCGGGACAAGTGAATACATACAAGAAGTAGGGCATCCAATAACGAGGGACGATATGACTAGGGAAAGGAGAGAGGAGGAAAGCAAGTGCAAGGAGAAGAGAGAGGATGGCAATGAAGCCCCAACAATGCGCGAACCTGGGCTTCCTGGACTTGGTCTCGAGAGCGATAAGAGAAGCAGGAGCTGCCACCATGAGGGCTACTACTGCGGGAATTGTCTTAGTGTTGCTGTGTCTGTTGTTTTTGTAGAGAAACAAAGGCAGCCAACAGAGCATTAGGGTTGAGACAGCTAAGATAGATAAGTGGATGAGGGTGAAATATGATTCATTATCATCAGTTTCCTCCTGCACGGGCTCCTCTGTTCTGAGCTTCCTGTCTCTCTGGTCATGGAAGCCACACAGTGGACAAGTTGTCATTGGGCCCTTCTTAATTCACCGCTAGACTGTCATTCCCTTTCGTAAATTTGAGTTATTCTTTTCTTCTTTTTTTTTTTTTGTGAAAATTTGAGTTATTCTCTATACTTTAATTTCCCTTCACACATTTACAAATCTCCTCTCCTCCCTCCAGAAAATTTTAAATAAATTCTTTTTTTATTTATGTTATTCTCAATATTATTTTTTTCATTTGTGAGAATCTCGTGTACTTTTTAAATGGATTATTGTTAGATCATAAATTTATTCTCGAATTTTCAACCATTAGTTTAAATTTTTAGTTAAGTTAGTTCTTGAAGAATTATATTAATCCATTATTAAGTTAATTTTATTATTATTATTTTTCTCTAGTTCTATTTGTGTGTAATTAAATAATTAATTAATTATAAATATCGTTAATATAATTTGCATCAACTCTTCAAATTAGCTATATTATAACAAATAAATCTCTTCAATGGAAATGTTATATAAAATTTGTAAATCTACTGTATGATAGGTCACAGTACAAGGGATTAGGCATGTGAGGTATTGTGCGCATTAAAAGTAAAAAAATAAAATTTTAATCTATGCACTAATTAAATTGATGGATTCCAAAAAAAAAAAAAGAAAATTTGTTTCGTTAAAATTTTCTTACTATTGTATTCATTATTTGGTCTTTTTTTTTTAATGTAATATAAATTAAAACAAAAACCCTCATAAAAATTTATTAATAATCGGGACCAATAACGACCAACCACCACCAAAAAGAACTTCTTAAGCAACGACTTGTTTGATTGCTGAAGGCCAATATTCTAACAGTTAGCACTCTCTTTACAACCCATTACCGACCCATAATTCCGATCATCTTTCACCCACCGATTTACTGACTCATAGCAACCGTCCCACCTTGACAGTTACTGTCGCAACCGAGCACAACCGGTTGAGGAACATCCCTTTTCTCCTCTGTCCGGTGTGGTTCCTTGGAAGTCAAGGTACCTTAGGGTTAAATATCCTGAAACCTTATTTTAGAATTCTGAGATGCATCCATGGGCGGAGCTTTTTGAGCTCTATGAGTGTCCCAGGCATCCATGGCAATTTTTTAAAAAATTTAAATTTAAAAATTCTAAAAAATTTATAAAATTGTCAAAGGGACCTCTTTAAAAAAAATATTTGAAAAATTTAAAAATATTAAAAAAGGGAGATACCCTTAAATATATTTATTAGCTCTGGCATCATGTATTTTAGGCTAACAACTATATTCATGAGTTTATTACACAGGTTTATCAATGCTGTTTGGACGAACATGGTGATATGATACATGGACAGAGAGGAAGGTTTGGAGCCTTGGAGAAGGACAGTGGTCTCTAGATGGAGGGCCAATTACCACTGAAAAAGAAAAATGTTCCTAATGTAGAAAAAAGTAGACCGAAAAGATCAAAGAATAATATATGTGAACATATACTTGCGAAGAAATGACTTGGTTCCTTTCAAATTGCGGTGAGAACATTTTCTTTTAAGGGACTTGATGCCTTTTGAACAAATTCCATGAGATCGACTTTGAATGACAAAAGTATGTGCACATTTTATCACTCCAACACCTAATATTCATCGAGATTTGATTCTCAACATATCTTTAGTTATAAAAGCCCATAATGAAAGTGAGTTAAACATAAGTTATTAGGTTGCTTGACATACACCTGAGAGGCTTCTCACTTAGTGTCTCAAATGGGCTGGGGAAATACTTTGTATTTAAGTCTCCAAATAAATGATTGCAAATTCTAACCCTTTGTCCCGAAATGCTCTTTTATAAAGGATGCTTAGCTGCTTCACGAGGAATCGGGTTAGTTTTATTAGCATGCCCACTTTTCTGACTATTAAGCCTACCAATTCGGTCCAACTTCGTGTTACCCACAAGCAGCCGTAATTAGGCCCATTTTAGCAAGGAGCCGCCCATGGCTCTTATTTCTTGTCCTTCTATCAGTCAATTGCTGTCCTCATTAGGTAGAACACGACCCTTGCTAATTCCAACCCTAGCAGAATCATGATTAAAGAAACAAGTAGATAAGTAGGGTTTTGTTTTATGTTATTATTCCCAGTATCATGGGAGTCATGAGTACAAAGATTGGCACTGAAACATAGGGTTTTTTTTTGGTCAATGGAGGATGAAGGTCCAGGGATCAAGGAACGACATTGTTTTACGGCGGACAATACCACATCCACATAGCATACACAGAAGATCAGAATTTTCATAAACAACTGGTTGCCATGTATTTTCAATCCAAATTCTAGACTCTAAATACTTTTTCAATGCAAAGACGGGCATATCGTTCTGTCCCAACTGTTCCAGTAGCATAATCTACTTTAATCAGTTTACTAATAATCTTTGCTATATCAAATAAAGCGAACTTATTAAAGTACTTGATTGGGAGCTCTGAGAATCTAACCTAGATGATCATAGGAAAGCGGGTCCATTCATGAACAAAGTTCGGTTGCCATCTAGTTAACATCAAGCAGTGTTCAAACAAAAACCAAGGCCCTCCCATGAGTACTTTCACCATATCATGGTCATTGTCAAAGCGGAACAGGAAAATATCTCAATCTAGGTCGATGACATCAAATGTTCCAACAATTTTCCACGTACTGCAAATTTTATTATTCATAGTATCATACCTGATAGAAGTACCTAACATCCTTACCCATGTGTGTTCGGGCCCAAGGAGCACCAAGAAGCTCAAGTTGATCAGGTGAGAACTTGACTTTAAACACTGCATCAGGGCATTCCAATTCAATCTCCGGCTCCATATCTGTCTGTAAGTCAGAAAAAATGGTTTGGGCTGGAGTAACCCAAGTAGACTCACCTTGAAGGATAATCTGTTCTTCGCTTTCAACAGAGGCTCACCGGAGCGAATTGAGTTATTAGCTACACTCGGCAGCAGGGAAGTTAAGCTTGTCAATATCAAAAGAAGGATCAGATGTGGAAGCGAATATAGGGGCAGGCGAAGAAGGCTCCTCACTTTCCATGTTAAATTACGCTTTTTAAATATATAGTGACCAGTGAAGATGGAGACTTTATGCTTTTACCAGACTCGGCAGCTGCAAGCCCAAGGTGGGCTAGCAGGTTGGGTGACTCAGCAGTTGCAAGCCCAAAATGAGCCCATGGGGGATCAAGGAAATCGTTGCTGCACAGAGTAGAACTAGCCCCAGACCCGGTTGATGCAATAGCAGGATATGAAACATATCCTGAGGTCATCATAAACTAGCTAAAGAGGCAGGTCAGGCAGGATAGAAATTGCTCACAATCTCTCCACATGGAGTTGGATGAAGAGAGAAATGCTTCTGCTGTAGCAGCCAACAATGCCATGACTATGATCACGAGGGTACAGGCTAAAAAAGCAGCTGTCCAGATGGAGTACTTGCAATATCAGAGGATGATGGAAAAGCTGGCAGAGTAAGATCAAGAAGCTCTGGAAATGTAGAGGGAAATGCTTAACAAGAAAGAGGATGCAAACAGGGAGTTAGAGGCCGAGCTTGAAATCTATAGAGAGAGATATGGGATCATCCAAGAGGACATACGGGAGCACCGGCTCCAAAGTCTGTCATTTTCATCTTTCACAGAGAAGTCTGATCATGAAAGCCCACTCTTCAGTATCCATGCTGCTGATACTGAAATGGAACTGCAGAATCATATGTCAGATAACAGTACATCACATGAAGAAGGTGAAATATTGCAGGGAAGATGGCTGAGGATCATAACAATGAAGATGGTGATGATTTATTGATGGACATTGAGCGCGAGAGATCTTATCTCGTCAGTCAGCTTAGAATGCTCAAGTCTAAAATACTCCATAATTCTACAGATGGTGGTGTTGATGCACCTAGTAATGGTGAAGAAACATGTACTCCCCCTCCACCTCTCCCCTCCCCCTCAAAAAAAGAAGAATAAAAATCTTAACTTAGTTTCCTGTGCTTCACTTGTTGAGTTTAGGAAGCAGAAGAAAAGAACGACCATGTTCTAGCAAAGGAGGTATCTGAGCTGAGGATCCTTGAGGAGGACAGTTTATTCTTAACGCATGCTCTTCTCACACTGAAAAAGGACATAAAAGAGGGAAGTAAGATTTTGATTGAGATAGCTCAGAACCTTCAAAAACTAGACATATGGATGATTTGCTGGTGCACCCAGATGTGGCTGTTGTATCCTAATAACTTTCTGAATGATAATTTCCTTCCCCACATCTTTGGAGAAATGATCAAGAAGTAAAAGGAAGATATTGTTACTATCTCAAAGAGTTAATTACTTTTTCTGAGTCACACTAATTACAGCTATCAGCCACCCTTTGCTTTTTCCGAGTCACACTAGTAACAGCTACCAACCACCCTTCTTATCTTGCTTTCTAACTATCTGCTCTCCATTATATGCAAGTACATAAATTATTCAAATCTAAACTAATCACAGGATATTGATTTTTCCACTGCAACTTTTGGTGCTCCCTTCTCTTTGATTTGGGTTTTGCCATCTCCACTTCCTTCTATCAAACTAGAATGCATATTCATAATTCTGACAATGGGGATTAATTCCTGAGTTTAATTCCAAAGGAGCTATGATGTTATTTCTTCCCATCTTGAGGTAACACCGGACCAATGACTTGAAATTGAGTTTCTTCATATTCAACATATGGTTCACAATTGATAAATTGTTATCAACTATAGAGAACTATCTGGTGTAATTTGTCAAATTTTAAACAATCTTCGTGTGAGAATTTTCTGCAAAAGAAGTATACAATAACAACTGTCCACTGTGAGTCCCACTGGAGGCTATGGCACTTTAGAAGATTCTGGATATATACAATCTTATCCCTGCGTTTGAGAAACAGACACTATTTCGTGAGTGAAAACCAAGATCTTAGATTTGAAAATAACATTAGTAAACGTCTTATGTTCTGTGCTTACTGTGCAGGCACTGCAGTGCAGCAAGACACGTTCGATTTCTTTAGAGAAACATTAGTGATTAATCAAAGCCAGCTGACATGTAGTGGAATTGAAGGCTGCAGCAATTAGGATAATATTTTCATACCTCAATGATAAATGTTTTCTGTTAAACATTTTTAGATGTACCTAAGTTTTACTAATAGTCTCATTGAATGAAATTTTTAGCCTGTGATCAATGAGATTCCTTCATGTTCAGTATTGAGCTCGAAAAAGTTCATGACTTGTACAAGAAGAAACTGAGCTTGGCAAAATGGGGTTAGACCTCATCAGAACTTTAGAAAGGGGAATTGGGTGTGGCACCTAAAAACTCCCAAACTAAGAAAAGAAGGGACACAAGGATGAGTCAACAAGGGAGGAAGGGTCATAAGTTTGTCAAAATTTCAAAAGAAGAAAAGGCATAGACAAGCTTGGAAAGATGGGAGCTCCACATCAGAACTTCAGTAGAAAGGAGAATTGGGCGCGGGTAACTAAAAATTCCCAACCTTAAAAAGAAGGGGAATAAGGGAAGATTTAATTGAGTCGAAAGAAACATCTTTGCATAGTAAGGGATATGACCTTCGTAAATAGGAAATTCTTGAGTTTACTTAGCCATGCTTGGTAAATGTAGCTTATCATATTTAATGCAATGCAATGCATGCATATTGCTTAAGCTTTTCTCAATCACCATTCCAAAAGTTCCATAGTGTGAAAATAAATTGATACCTTGTTACAATTTTGAATATTGCTTTTGCTTGTATGATGGGATAATAATACTAATTCTCTTTATTAATAGAAATACTTTTAGATGAGATTATTTACATTTAGATTTGTCTAAATTCCATAAAAGGGGGCTAAATTTACGACTTCTTGTATAGGATTTCGACTTTCTTCTAAAAGACAAAAAAAAAAAATTTAAAAGCAATTGAGCCCGAGAGTACCAATCCGGAGCCTTAACTTTTGAGTTGAACGAGCTTTGTTTTATGTTTTCGGGGTAGAGGGGAGGGGGCGCGGTTTGATGAAGCGTCGAAGCCATGAACTTCGCTCTGGCCAATTGGAATCAGCTCCAAACCGAACTGGCAAAGCAATCAGATCTCTCTCTCTCTATCTATTTCAGGACTTCGATCAATTCAGCAAAACCACTTGTGGATTTCAAATTCGACCTCTTACTAGGAAATTTTCATGGGATTAAGTCAAACTAAAAAATTTGGATGTGGGAGTGTATGAAAGCTGAAGCTTTTGATGGATCCTCCATTGATAGGTGCGGGTTTATTTTCGACGACGGACCCTCATTTGCTAAGATTTGGCCCGGGTGGTGGGATTTTGGGGATTAGAACGGGGAGGATAGTGAGTTCGAGTAGTTTGATAGATGGGTTTGTAAATTGTGGTCATGGTGTTGGGGCAATGAACAGAGATGGGTCGATTGAGAAATCAACTGTGGCAGCGCAGAGTGGAAGCCTTAGTGGCTATATGCTCGTTATGGTGGAATGAAGAGGAGAGGGAACGTCTCAGAGGGTGGTTCCTCCAAGCTGCTTTCTACTACTTGCAGTGGCAATGAACACAGGTTAAATGCTCAAAAACATGTCCCACTCTTCTATAGTTATTTCCAGCAACACCAACCACATCACAGCTAAGCAGACACAATGTTTCAGGGAAACTATTTTTTTAGGACCATGTTAAAATCAAGCCCAGGATGGGATTTACAATTCAAAACCTGCTCATTCATTCAACCTTGATCCCATGTAGCCAGCTTCCCCCAAACAAAAAAAAAAGGATTTCATAATGATAAGAGTAACCATAATATAAATAATTACAAAGTTTCTGGTCTGAGGACCACAATCACAGGGATATCTCAGATAATCTGAAAAGAGAAGCTCCATAAAGACAGGTATGGTCTTAAAACGACAGTGGGTGAAACAGGAAAACAACCAATGCATATGCTTTAATTTTCACACTTCTGCCTCAGATGATCATTTGCAAACCAGATATTTGCATCAAGTTTGGAAGAAATAATATGACCAGTAAAATAAATGCTATGAAAATTCATAGCGCAACCTAATTACGTGATCGGACTCTAGACACTAGAGCCTACTGAAATTGAAATCGTTAGAAGGGACTCGTATGCAATTGAAGAAGATTACGATGATGAGCAAGCATTGTCTTTAGGAAAGCTCTCTATCTTTAAAAAAGGATGAAACGCATTTGATATACAAATAGATGCAATATAATAGTTAACCAAATAACATTTTCTTATTCGTAAGAAATCGATAATTTGTTAATTTGTATACTACAATTTGTTCATACCATTCTACTTAATTGTTCATTCAAGTGATACATTTTGTTCATAAAGGTAGATTTATTCGCTCACACAATATATTTGTTCATGGTATTATACTTGATTGTCCACCTAAAATTTTGTTCATTATAAATTAATAATTTCTCATACCAAAAATTTTAGGACCTAAATGAGGGAGAAAGAGAAGTGAAGTCCATTTTATAGAGTGCCCAAAAGTAAGAGGGCCCTGCGGACGATTCAAAACCCATTTAAGGCGCCTTTCCTTTTCTGATGAGAGGCATCTCATTTTGTCTGAACTGCAATAACTGAAGAGGGAGAGGAAAATGGAGGGCAAAGAAGCGAATAACTGGAGCAAGAAAGTGGAAGACCCGGTCGACTACGGTGACACTAACGCTCCTATCTCTCTCCTCGAAACCCTCATCTTCAACCTCCAAACCCTAAATTCAACCAATTGTCAGCCCCCAATTAGCTTATGCACTCCTCGAATTGGCCAAGCTTTACTCCTCCAAAGGCCTCTCTCTCAAATCCGAATATGCTCGATTTCGGGCCTCCGCCATCAACCGTCGTTCTCTCCACTCTCTCTATCTCCTCTATCATCCACGTTAGTCTTCCAATCCATTTTCTTTATTTTCTTTTCATGTTCAGTTCTTAGAAATGGGACTAAACTTTCCTTGTTGTTGTTCTCTGCTTCAGTGAGATGTCCGTTGGACAAGAAGCTAAGGTTTCTAGTACTCATAGCAATGATTTATCTTCGAGTGGTTTGATCAACAACGATTCCAAGATCAATGGTATGATTTTCCTAATTTTTTTTTGTGTTGTTTTCAACTTCAACTGTGTGATCATTGCTATGATATCTTTGAGGATTTTGATGATAAATTCGTGACATGGTTTTTAAACGCAGGGCAGCTGGAAGGATTTGTAAGCTCTTCAAATGGCAATGTAGCTACCATCAAATCCGAATATGCTCGATTTCGAGGCCTCCGCCATCAACCTCTGCTCTCTCCACTTTCTCTCTCCTCTATCATCCACGTTAGTCTTCCAATCCATTTTCTTTATTTTCATTTCATGTTCGGTTCTTGGAAATGGGACTGAACTTTCCTTATTATTGTTCTCTGCTTCAGTGAGATGTCCGTTGGACAAGAAGCTAAGGTTTCTAGTACTCATAGCAATGATTTATCTTTAAGTGGTTTGTGTAAACACAAATTTCGAGCCTAAAATAAATAAAAAAAGGAAATTAGGAAACAAATATAATTTGTATTTATTTTTGTTTAATGGGTACAAGTCTTGAATTTGAATTCTTGACTCGATTTCTAAACGGTTGCGGACTTTGATCCTTAGCGCTTGGTAGTTGGATGCTTGTGTGCAATATGAGCTCTGGATTTTCGGATGCTAAATGTTTGAAAAATGAGGAGATGACCTCTATTTATAGCCTTTTATAGCTAGGGTTTGACTTGAGTTTTGGGCCCGACCCATAATTTAGTAATTATTTCTTAAAAGAAATATTTACTATTTACTATTTACTATGTCAACATCGACACATGGCAACTTCTAATTGGGCGCAATTTAATTTCTTTTGATTTTAATTTTAAAGGCTTTTTCAAAGCCAATTTTACACATGGCGGAAAATAGTTGGCTAACGAATTTTGACCTCTTACAAATGCCCTCTTCGAGAGTCAACTGCATGCACGAGTTTTCTTGAGTGCTTGGAGCGGTTGTATCTCGAACATTTAGAACATTATTGATATAAACAAGTCATAATCACCATTTTGATTTGGAACTTTTTAGTTTGTGGACAATATCGAAATTATCTATGTCGCATGTTTTGGACTTGTTTAGGCATAATTTATGAGAATCCTTATTTTGATTTAATGGGTGAGTTGACAAAATTTTTCTTAAAAGAAAATATAGTGACTGACCATAATTATATAGAAATTTATTTGGGGTACAGACAAAATTTTAGTAATAGGAGATAGTAAATCCTAAAGTTTTACAGTTCATGTGACACACTCAATGATCCTCTCCGGGTGTATTCGTCGAGTAGCGTTTGAGACATTGATTAGTATTTTGAAGGATGTAAAACACTACTTATTTAAAGCTGTAAGTGTTCGGCAAAGTAGTGTTTGACATAGTGACTACGAGTTTTAGGTAGTGTTTTTGAAAAGCTACTCAAAGTAACGTTTTCAAAAACATTATCAAGTGTTTGCACATAATTTCCAAAATTCTCCTTTTTATTTTCTAAAATCTTTTATCAATTATGTCCTTTTAAGTCATTTTTTACAAATGCGCTACGAGGGTGTGTTCGGCAGTAGCGTTTGAGGTAGTGATTAGTGTTTTGGAGGATGTAAAACACTACTTATCCAAAAATGTAAGTGTTCGGCAAAGTAGTGTTTGACATATTAAGTACGATTTTATGTAGTGTTTTTGAAAAGTTACTCAAAGTAACGTTTTCAAAAACAGATCCTAATGTTTGCACATAATTTCCAAAATTCTCCTTTTTATTTTCTAAAATCTTTTATCAATTATGTCCTTTTCGGTCATTTTATACAAATCGCTACTTACACAGACTAATATTACCGAACATACTTGTCTCAAATCATTAGTTGAACATCTAACCACTAACCACTAGTCAAGTAACAACTAATTGCTAATAAAACAACTAACATCTACTAAAACAGTTAACCATTATCGAAACAACTAATTTAACCGAACACGCCCTTAAACGACTACTATTGAACACATTTATCTCAAATCACAAATTAACATCTAACCACTAACCACTAACCACTAGTCAATAACATGCTAATCACTACTAAGCTAACAACTATTAAAACAACTAACCACTACTTGAAACAGGTTAATTTTACCGAACACGCCGTTTATAGGTAATAGCACCTCTTCATTTTACCTCAACCGCTCAAAACCATTTGGCAGTGACTTTAATTATTGAAACTTCCATGGCTTCTTCTCTTTCCAAAATCACCAGCCCCTTCACTGCCCCTCTGTCGCCGCCCAGAACGCCGCTATAGCAGAAGGTTAACACCGGCCTCTCGCGCCTGACGCCACCGCAGTCACCTCCTTCTTCATCGATTTCACGCCGCGGTTCAAGACATCCCTCCATGGGTTCCTCCTGGCTGATTTCAGCTCGCCATCTTGTCTCCCCGTCTCTCGGTGACAGAGCAAGTCGCCGGAAGCAATGAAGGTCCGGCCACCGCTTATCTCTTTTCTTCGGCAGGCGCTATGAGATATAACCTCAACTTTTCTCCTTTACGGTTCTCTTTCCCCTCCAAAGATGAATTTGGTTTAGCAATGTGGATGCGGATTCAACACGATTTTGGTTTTGGGATGAAGAAGGTTCCTCCATTTTTGCCCTCATCAGACCATCTCTTAGCCTGGATTCATCCGCCAACGGCGGCTTTGCATCCGAGGTGATGCTGTTTGCCATCGCCGCTGGCTCGGCATCCTGTACGACGTCGTTGGCTGTTGGCCTTCCGTGTTTAGCATCGGTGCCTCCGCTGTTTAACTTTCCACGGAGTTTCTCCTCTTCAGGGCAATGGTGGTCAAAGGAGAAGCAAAGATTCTACTCGGGATTGTATGTGACACCTATTTTCAAAGCAAGATGCAGAAGTATTCGAATGGCACTCAAACTCTGATTTTTTTTATCTCTTCTATTTATCCAAAAATTATCAAACTTGAAGGGATAAAACTTCAGTGTTTGTAACTGATTGGAAATGTGAAACTTATGGTTGCGCAATGAATATATAAATGAACGTAGATGTTGTTGGTCATTCATGCCATGCCTCTGTTATTCTATTTCCCTGTACTCCTGAATTTTCTTTTGAATTTTATTAGCACGCCCAGTTTTCCAACTATTAAGCCTACCAACTCGGCCCAACTTCGTTATCCACAAGCAGCCGTAATTAAGCCCATTTTAGCACGGCCCCCATGGCTCCAATTTCTTGTCCTTCTACATTAGTCACTACAATCCAATTGTTGTCCTCATTAGGTAGAACATGGCCTTCACTAATTCCAACCCTAGCAGAATCATGATTAAAGAAACAAATAGAGAAGTGGGGTTTTGTTTTATGCTATCGCTCCCAGTATCATGGGAACATATGGTTTTGTCTTTTTGTGAAACTCCACCTTTGTCAATGGAGGATGAAGGTCCAGGGATCAAGGAACGACATTTAGGGCCAACAATACAACATATCATACACAAAAGATCAGAACTTTTCATAAACAACTGGTTGCCATGTATTGCCAATCCAAATTCTAGACTCTATAAAGACTTTTTCAATGCAAACACGGGCATATCACTCTCTCCCTACTGTTCCAGTAGTATAATCTACATTAATCAGTTTACTAACAATCTTTGCTATATCAAATAAAGCTAACTTATTAAAGTACTCTGATTCAGAGCTCTCAGAATCTACCCAGCTGATCATAGAAGAAAACGGGTCCATTCATGAACAAAGTTTGGTTACCATCTCTTTAACATCATGTAGTGTCCAAACGAAAACCGAGGCCCTCCCATGAGTACTTTCACCATATCATGGTCATTGTTAAAGCGGAACAGGAAAACATCTCTACCTAGATCAACGAAATCAATTGTTCCAACAATTTTCCACGTACTGAGAATTTTATTATTCACAATATCATACCTGATAGAAATACCTAACATCCTTACGCATGAGTGTTCGGGCCCAAGGAGCACGAAGAAGCTTAAGGTGACCAGGTGAGAAATTGACTTTAAACGCCGCATCAGGGCATTCCAATTCAATCTCCGGCTCCATCTCTGTCTGTAAGTCAGAAACAATGGTTTGGGATGGAGTAACCCAAGTAGACTTACCTTGAAGGATAATCTGTTCTTTGCTTTTAACAGAGGCTCACTGGAGCGAATTGAGTCATTAGACTCGGCAGCAGGGACGTTAAACGTGTCTAGATCAAAAGAAGGATCAGATGAGGAAGCGGAAATAGGGGCAAACGAAGGAGGTTCCCCACTTTACATAATGAATTACGCTTTTTAAATATATATAGTGACTAGTGAAGATGGAGACTTTATGCTTTTATCAGACTCGGCAGCTGCAAGCCCAAGGTGGGTTAGCACGTTGCCGTTGGGTGACTCAGCAGTTGCAAGCCCAAAATGAGCCCATGGGGGATCAAGGAAATTGTTGCTGGACAGTGTAGAACTAGCCCCAGACCCGGTTGATGCAATAGCAGGATATGAAACATATCCTGAGGTCATCATATACTGGCTAAAGAGGCAGGTCAGGCAGGATAGAAATTGCTCACAATCTCTCCACATGGAGTTGGATGAAGAGAGAAATGCTTCTGCTGTAGCAGCCAACAATGCCATGACTATGATCACGAGGGTACAGGCTGAAAAAGCAGCTGTCCAGATGGAGTACTTGCAATATCAGAGGATGATGGAAAAGCTGGCAGAGTAAGATCAAGAAGCTCTGGAAATGTAGAGGGAAATGCTTAACAAGAAAGAGGATGTAAACAGGGAGTTAGAGGCCGAGCTTGAAATCTATAGAGAGAGATATGGGATCATCCAAGAGGACATATGAGAGCACCGGCTCCAAAAGTCTGTCATTTTCATCTTTCACAGAGAAGTCTGATCATGAAAGCCCACTCTTCAGTATCCATGCAGCTGATACTGAAATGGAACTGCACAATCAAATGTCAGATAACAGTAGGTTATCACATGAAGGTGGTGAAATATTGCAGGGAAGATGGCTGAGGATCATAACAATGAAGATAGTGATGATTTATTGATGGATATTGAGCGTGAGAGATTTTATCTCGTCAGTCAGCTTAGAATGCTCGAGTCTAAAACACTCCATAATTCTACAGATGGTGGTGTTGATGCACCTAGTAATGGTGAAGAAACAGGTATTCCCCCTCCATCTCCCCCTTCAAAAAAAAGAAGAATAAAAATCTTAACTTAGTTTCCTGTGTTTCACTTGTTGAGCTTTGGAAGCAGAAGAAAAGAATGACCATGTTCTAGCAAATGAGGTATCTGAGCTGAGGACCCTTGAGGAGGAAAGTTTATTCTTAAAGCATGCTCTTCTCACACTGAAAAAGGACATGAAAGAGGGAAGTAAGATTTTGATTGAGATAGCTCAGAACCTTCAAAAACTATGACATATGGATGATTTGCTGGTGCACCCAGATGTGGCTGTTGCATCCAAACCTTCTGAATGATAATTTCCTTCCCCACATCTTTGGAGAAATGATCAAGAAGAGAAAGAAAGACATTGCTACTATCTCGAACTGTTTAATTATTTTTTCTGAGTCACCCTAATTACAGCTACCAACCACCCTTTATACTTTTTCCGAGTCACACTAATTACAGCTACCAGCCACCCTTCTTATCTTGCTTTCTAACTATCTGTTCTCCGTTGTATGCAGGTGCATAAATTAGTCAAATCTAAATTAATCTCAGGATATTGATTTTTCTACCGCAAATTTTGGTGTTCCCTTCTCTTTGATTTGGGTTTTGTCATCTCCACTTTCTTCTATCAAACTAGAATGCATATTCATAATTCTGACAATGGGGATTAATTCCTGATTTTAACTCCAAAGGAGCTATGATGTTATTTCTTCTCATCTTGAGGTAACACCGGACAAATGACTTGAAATTGAGTTCCTTCATATTCTACATATACATTCCACATATGGTTCACATTTGATAAATTGTTAATTAACTATAGAGAACTAACTGGTGTAATTTGTCAAATTTAAACCTTCTTCGTGTGAGAATTTTCTGCAAAAGAAGTATACAATAACAACTGTCCACTGTGAGTCCCACTGGAGGCTATGGCACTTTAGAAGATTTTGGATATATACAATCTTATCCCTGCGTTTGAGAAACAGAGCCTATTTCGTCAGTGAAAACCAAGTATCGTAGATTTGAAAGTAACATTAGCAAGACGTTCAATTTCTTTAGGGAGAAAATAGTGATCAATCAAAGCCAGCGGACATGTAGTGGAATGGAAGTAGCAATTAGGATAATATTTTCATACCTCAGTGATAACTGTTTTCTGTTGAACATGTTTTAGATGTACCTATGTTTACCAATAGTCTCATTGAATGAAATTTTTAGTTTGTGATAAATGAGATTCCTTCATGTCCAGTATTGAACTCGAAAAAGTTCATGACAGAAGAAACTAAGCTTGGCAAAATGGGGTTAGACCTCATCAGAACTTTAGAAAGGGAAATTGGGTGTGGCACCTAAAAACTCCCAAACTAAGAAAAGAAGGGACACAAGGATGAGCCAACAAGGGGGAGGGCCATAAGTTTATCAAAATTTCAAAAGAAGAAAAGAAGGGACACAAGGATGAGCCAACAAGGGGGAGGGCCATAAGTTTATCAAAATTTCAAAAGAAGAAAAGAAGGGACACAAGGATGAAGCGTTGAAGCCATGAACTTGGCTCTGGCAAATCGGAATCAGCTCCAAGCCGAACAGGCAAAGCAATCAGATCTCTCTCTCTCTCTCTCTCTCTCTCTCTATTTCAGGACTTCGACCAACTCAGCAAAACCACTTATGGATTTCAAAATCGACCTTTTACTTGGAAATTTTAATGGGATTAAGTCAAACTAAAAAATTGGATGTGGGAGTGGTATGAAAGCTGAATCTTTTGATGGGTCCTCCATTGATAGGTACGGGTTCATTTTCGACGACAGACCCGTCATTTGCTAAGATTTGGCCCGGGTGGTGGGATTTTGGGATTAGAACGGGGAGGATGGTGGGTTCGAGTCATTTGATGGATGGGTTTGTAAATTGTGGTGGTGGTGTTGGGGCAATGAACAGAGATGGGTCAATTGAGAAATCAACTGTGGCAGCGCTGAGTGGAACCTTAATGGCTATGCTGGTTATGGTGGAATGTAGAGGAGAGGGATGTCTCAGAGGGTGGATCCTCCAAGCTGGTTTCTATTACTTGCAGTGTCAATGAATTGGTACCTTCCCTCTCTTGTATTTTGCCTTTTCTTATGTTTGCTTTATTCTAGTTTAATTCAGCAAGCGCTTGATTATGTATGTTCGCTGTTTGTTTAGGAAGTCTTGATAGTTATTTTTGTCAATTTACGCGGTGTTATAGTAGAAGTATTATGATCATATACTTGACAGTTTATAGTATGCTTTTGATGCATATTAGCCATTGTTTACGATGTTATGGTTTACAAACTCTGGTTTGTTTCTAGAATGAGTAATTGGTTTGAGTAATCACTACTGCGTTTGTCCTATATTGATTGTAGTTCCTGTATGTTTCGGGAGGATTGATAAGGGAGGAACACTTGGATGACTACTGACAAATTCTAAACTAGCATTTTATATTACTCTTAAATTAGTCAAATGATAGAGATATATCTTATGGGGACATGGGTAATACTCCAAACTAACAATGTTTTTGTAAAACGGTCTTCAAGCTCTGATGAACATTCATGGAGGTAGGTAGAGAGAGAGTGAACGAGTGGAGAGAGTGTTGAGACAATATATAATAAGGTGGAATTGTATTATTATATTTATAAAAGAAAGATCCAGAAATAATATATATACAACCCATTACTAATAAATTTCCTAACAATCTTATCATTGCTTACAACCTCTTTACTTTTTACAGGAAACCTTACAACTATCTTACAATGTCTTTACAACTATCTTGCAAAATTACAACCTCGAACAAAAATTGGGCCAAGACAATTGCTGTAACCACCTTTACAATGAACATTACATACTCTACACCCGACCCCCTCCCCACACACAAATGTTAGATTGGGCGGTGAAGCCAACAATCCTAACCTTGAAACAAGATCATGTCCGGACTCACCGAGGGGCTTTGTCATTAAATCGGCCAATCGACATTGTGCGGATACATATGAAGTCCAAATGAAACCTTCTTGAGCCTTGTCTCGAATGTAACGGCAGTCTATTTTGAGATGCTTAGTCCTCCGATAGAAAATTGGGCTAGGAGCTATCTCGCATAGCTGCTGCTTTATTACTGATTAACGTTATATGAAATTAGACTAAAACCCAAAGGTCTTGAAGTAGATAACTCGATCTAAGCCAACTCTAAAGTGGTATTTGTTCGGTCCAAATATTACGTCATTTACACCTAATTTACTTAATTTTTGACTCATAAAATAATACATTTTTCGAAATTTATTTATTTTATTTACTTTTATAGGTAATAAATCTCAACCGAACAAGAATCAAAAATTTGGACTAAAAGACAAGAAAAGTATGATCTTGGACATTAAGATTCAACATTTACCATAAAAACAAATAAAGAAAAAAAAAAAAAAGGGTCAAAATCCAGCCGTGGTAAGGCAATCAAGGAATTTTGGTGAAATCATGTGTGCTGACATCATCATGACGTCATCATGACGTCAGCAGCTGGAAATTCATCTAATTTTGGAAATCAGCGGTGTATAAATTGGCCGTGAGTTCGGCGAAGGGGAGAAGCGGCAGCAGTAGCTTAGGTTTAGATTAAGATTAATTTTAGTTTAGTTTTTCCTCTTGTATATTTTATCTCAAATACTAGATTCAATTATTATGTTTAGTTTTAGTTATGAATTCACGTTCTCGCAGTTTTCACTTCGATTCATTCCTAATAACTTCTTCCTTTTGTGCTCTCTTTTGTTTCTAATTTATTTAATTAGTTTAAAGATTTAATTTTTATTATTTTTTGATATTAATAGTAGTTATATTAATTGTTTAATTTTATGTTTAAGTTTAATTTGTTAGTTTATGTCGTTGTTTGAGTCAATTTTTATTAATTTAGTTGTTAGATTAATTACGTTTCATGTTAATTAGTTATTAGTTTGAGTCACTTTGGTCTTGTTAGAGGCTAATTAATTTTGTTTAGGCCTTTACTTACCTAGTTTATACTAGTATTTTGGAATTGTTTGTCATATCCGCCACATAGGTTTGGTCTTTTCATCTTGATTTTTAGGTGGTTGGTCTATCACCTGAAAGGTGGAATCAATTTGCTAGTGTGGGTAAAGAGAATAGTCGGGATCTTGGCATGAAAATAGCCCGAATTCTAGCTAGGTCTGAAGTTATTTTTGTAGTTTAGTCGGGCTAACACTACGAAAGTAAGTGCTTGGAATAACTAAAATAGTTCATGATCCTCGAAAGTGTGGCTTGAGTAGGCTTTGATGGTGCAACTTTATCACTTCTAAATACTTGTATAAACTTGGGTAAGTTTAGGCTTGACTTGATTAATTAGTTTATTAAGTGGTAAAATCACAACCCGAATATTTTATTTTTATTGCTTTCTAGGTTAGTTTAATCACCATGTCCATCTCATCTATGTTGATTCGCCTAGATAGAAAGTTTAAGTTAGCTTTGATATTTGAAACACAACTCTCTGTGTACACGACCGGTGCTTGCCGGCTAGCTACAACTACGCCATGCACTTGTGGTAAGAAATTTTAGAACTTAATTCTTGCTAACAGTATATGACAAGCATCTATTTTCTGCCTCTGTAGATGACTTTGAAACAGGTTTTTAGCTTCTTGGTTTTCCGGGAAATGTGAGAAGAACACAAGAGCACACAGTAGCCAGTCAAAGACCTATATGACATTCGACATGAACCCCAATCTTCATCACAATAAGCTTTTAGTTTCAAATCTGATCTAGCAAAGTAGAAAAGACCTTGGTTGGAGCTGCCTTTGAGGTATCTAAGTACATGAAGTGCAGTCTGCCCCTGCCTATGCTAATTTGTAGGGAGTCTGTAAAAACTGAATTAAATGTTGAAGTGAATGGGAGATATTAGGTCTTGTTAGACTCTGATAATATACTCTGCTAACAAGTCTTCTAGAAGGTTCAGATCCAACAACGGATCCCTTCTATCATAGAATAGCTCAAATCCCCAAGGCGGTGGAAATTTTGCTGGTTAGACTTCTGTGAGCCCTGCATCTTTGAGAATACCTGGAACATATTTCATAGGTGAGTTGAAATCTCCACTCCTAAGAACTAAGAAGTACCTAGCCAAGCCTAGGTCCTTAACAGTAAACTACTCAATACTCATGTAGTTGAAGCTTGAGCTTCTGAATGCTAGCCTCATGGTCTCCTGTAACAAGAAGGTCATCCTCATATTCCAACACACAGGTAAAGATTCCTTGTTGGTTTCTAGTAAAGATGATTATTGATTAGTTATGCTTCGACTGTTGAAAACCCAAGTAAATAGGAACTTTGATAACTCCAAGTTCCATTGCCTAGAAGCTTGCTTCATATCATACGGGGATTTTTCAACTTGCAAACCTGCTGGATAAGCCTTTGTATGACATTCTGGAGGTAGCGTGTACAGCTCTTCATCCAAGTATCCATGTTAAGAAGGCATTATTTATGTCCAATTGATGCAAGGGCCAGACCCCAGCGGTAGATAATGCAATTAAAAACCTGACAGACAGTTGTTAAATTGACGATCTGTGAAAAAGTGTCTGTATAATCCTTCCCTTTGATTTGATTGTAACCTCTCAACATGGCTTTATGCCTCTCAACTGAACCATCAGGGTTGTATTTGGTCTTCAAAACCCATTTAGAAGTGGTTCTTCCCTGCGAAACTGTTGAATCCCATGCTCCAGAACTGATAGCTCCTTTCTCACTGCCTCCATACACTCAGGATATTCCTTGGCTTGAGACAGTAGTAAGGTTCTTGGACTTTCAGTAATAAGAGGCTGCATAGTGTACCAGATCATAATTATCAAAAAGACGGTAGGTAGTATGCTGAGGTTTAGTATGTTGAGGATCTGTGAATGTGTTGACAATGAGAGAGGAATATGAATCTGCATTCCTATCATGTTATTCTGTAGGTGAAGGTGTAGTGTCCAATGATAAATTGTGTGGAACAGTTTTATGCCTAAGGTCCGGTAGACTTTCTCACAGCTGGAATGATTGCAGCGGAGGTTGGATCACAACCCGGTAGAATCATTAAATCAAGTTGTGTAGCAGAACTATCATGGGCCGAGTGAGATCGAAAGGAGTGGTGAGCAATAGGTTGGGTTGAAGGAGAGTATCATTGGCAATGTCATGACTAGAATGATGTATATGAGTTGAAGGTGAAGATTCAGCTGTTATATGAGTAACATCAACTGTAAAAAATTTGGAAAAGTAATGATCAGGAGAAAATGAGAATTTTGGTTTGGTGTGCTGCTCGTCAAGGACTTCCAGTGACTAGTCGTCTTAGTCGTCTTAGTTGCTGGATCCCTTTCATTAACCCCATTTGCATTATTTGTCATCTGCAAGAATAAGATCATTTACATTTACATCTGTTTAGAGATTGTCGTTTTGCTGCAGCTTCTGTTGTTCGCTTTCTTTTTCTAGTGCTCAAACTGCATCGCCATACTATGCATTTTTTGACAATCTTTTGAGTGCAATAGCTTGGTTTTCTTCTTGTTTTGGCTAGGTTATTGGAAAAGCTCTTGTCCTTGATGAGATTTTCAATTGTGCACAATCACTGCAGTGGCAGGTTGAGGTTTGTGATGCAAACTAACCGTTTGGAATTTGGGACTCAGAAGTTTCGGAAGCCTAGCTTTTGGCGAACCTATCTGTAATTGATTTTGGGGATAAGAGCTTTATATTTTATGTTTACTTTGAAGCAGCTCTCCATGTTTGTTTCTGCGTCCTGGTGGAACGTTTTCTGCATATAGAGCTGAAAGGTCTGTTGTTCCTGTGAAGTGATTGGGTCTTGTCTGAGAAATGACGAGATTAATGATGCAGACGCTAATTCAATTGATGAACAGAACAGTTTTGTATGTTTTAATTCAATTGATACAGCACAGGCTAGACACCCAGAAATTAATCACGTTTAGTCTTGCGTTTAAAAGTGAAGGATTAGCCCATCTAAAACTAACATTGAAATTTAGAATATGATGAACCCAGAGAAAACAACAATAGCATTAAGAAACATTCCATGCAACAGGCTTTAGAATTGAACACACACCTTAAAATATAGATACGGATGTGGGGGTATAATTATTCATTCCCACCATCCTAATACAAATATACTTAGGCCACAATGATACATTAAAACAATAGCACTAAGTTATCAGATGCGAGACCCAAGCGGCGAGAGAGACAGAGTGCAGCAGATCAAGTCGGATGGATCAAGCTGCGGAGGAAGGATGCCACCAGCGAAGCAAGGCCCAAGAGGAGGGAGAGTGCAGCAAGGTAGCCACAAAGATGAGCGAGGCTAGGCCTCTTGAGGGTTGTCTCCAGAGAGAGGAGTGAAGCAAGAACAGCTGCAATCAGAGCAGCTACTGTGATTGCCTCATTTTTCTTGGCCACCTTTGGAAAAAATGCAAGCAAACAAAGCAAAACACCTGCGATGGCTAAGATGGATAACTGGATCAAGATGAAGGAAGAATAATGGTTATCGTCACTTTTCTGACCCCCATCTCCTGTTATTCCTTCCATCCCTTGATTCGGATCCTCGTCGTCCTCCGGGTATCGATATCCTCCATCTTTCCGATTTCGAGAAATTGGTAGTGAATAATTCTTCTTGCATTCAGCCAGGTGCTCAATAGGGCCAGAAACTAGTTGCCGAACATACGAGTCAACAGCAATTTTCCCCATCCCATCAGTTCCCACAGTACTAGCTGCAAAAACTTGTTGGCTGAGCTGAACTGGAATCTTACTCGCCTGAGCCGTCTCCATCGGCAAACGAGCAGTTTCGTGGTTGCGATTTATGGGATCGAAACCAGCAACATCATCTCTGGCCCCATGAATCGCCCGTTCATTTGAATAAAATTTTGAAAACAAGTCGTGAAGAACATCTTTATGCTCCAGAAAGAACGACTTACGCAACCGTCCGAGAGCTTCAGACAAGGGACAGCTGTAGTAATTTTCCCAGAATTGATCTTGATGGCGGGGTTGAACAATCATAATGCGCCGGAAGCATCTCTGTCGGCGGCAAATCTCGTCCTCTAAGTGTGGATCCATTTTCGTTTTTCATAGGGGAGCAGGTGTTTTTCTTGGTAAAGTAAAAGGAGATGCACGGTGAATAGCAAAATCCTAGGCGTACAAATCGAATGGAAGAGTGTAGGCCCCCTCCTTTTTTTTTTTTTTTTTTCCAAGATGCGTAGGCAGCTTTTGATAATAGCACTGATGCGGGGAAGAAAATGTGTCGGGCGTGATTTGCGTAGATGTTGCAAATTTTCCACAAACAAATGACCTTTTTTTCTCTTCTGCTTGACAGCTTACTTCTCTTCCTTTCCCATCTACTGCTTAACTTGAACCTCTTTCTCTTGCTGGTGCGGTGAATGAATGACCTTTCACAGCTGAACTTTTGACCCTTTGTCTTCTCCTGAGGCCTTATTTGTTCAATCCTCTTCTGTGTTTCTCTCCTTCCATAATCGGCAGTTAAAAGATGGAATCTAGTATGTCTGCCACGAGCGTAGATCCTGAGCCAAGCGAGATAGCAGAAATAATTGTTGCTGATGAAGATCGCGAACACACACCGGAGAGAGCCGGATCAAGGCTGTCAGCTGCTGGATCTGACCGGCCAGTTGATGGATCAAGCAGTACTGGTTTGAATGCCCGCTGTGCGATGATGATACAATACATGTATGGACTTTTAACCGGAAGCATCCACAACACTCTTGGAAACGTTAGGCAAGAGACAGCTGATAATTCTGAAACCCCCTTGGAGAGGTTGGGAGAGAGAGAGCTGACAACTCTGACTACACTTTGAATCGGCAGTCAGCTACATCAACGTCTACCAATGCGGAAAACATTCAGCGATTTCAGTCCACTCTATCAAAACTTCTATTTGCCGCTAGCATTGCCCTGATCATTGCAGCCGTCTCTATTTCAGCTACTCCCCGGTATCATTGGGCTCCAAAAGTCACTATCTATATTGAGGCTGCCGCACTCTTTATGATGATGGCAGCGTTCTATCTCCGAGAGAAAAACCCTACAGCAGCATCGTGGATGCACCGCATAGGCCACGTGCTTTGTGTCGAGGGTTTAATCGTTTTGGTGGCTCCCCGCCTCGAATTGTCGCCACTCTCCATATCCATATTATTGCCTGCAATTTCGGTAATCCTTATTGTGCTCTTCATATAGGCTTAAGTTATTTTGCTACATACTGGGTTTGTGTAGATTATTATTATTATTATTATTTTTAATCCGAGTCAAGGAGGGATGTCAGGTTTTTTCATCGTAGATTCATTGCGTTACGCTTGTAATTTAGATGGGCCGTGGGAAGTGGCTGACCAAGAGATTAGCCCGCCTCAGTGTTACCATGACATGAGAAATTGGTAGCACTGCCCTTCATTGTATTTACAATATGTTCTTTGCGCCTACCAACAGCTTACTTCACCATCATAATCCATGTTTCACTCTTTTTTTGTTTCATTTTTTTATTATTTTTCCTGTTTTGAGCTTTATATGTTGAATGTTGAACATGCTCCACATCTTCGTGTGTTTGATGTGCATTTGAGCTACTAGGAATTAATTTTGATTAGCACCCAATGCCAATTCTCCTCATCATTCTAGCCCATTTTAGTTGAGTGTGCTTCTTGTACTGACAAACTAATAAGCAGTGGGAAGCTGTTCTTTAGAGATGTAGTATGAGTCTGTCTTGTAAGTTCCTTGTCTATCACCTGTTGTCTTTTATAACCAAATGTTAGATATACTTTGAAAGACCGGCTTGTCTGAGAATAATAGGCTTAGGTGTGATGAAATTGCAATCTTCTCTGTAAATTATTTTTATCACCTCTTCTGCAAAATTCTCATTTTCGACTGAATATCTCCACCACCATTTGAAAATAAGCTTGCAATTTGTATGTATAAGCAAGTCATCAACCCCTAACCCTCCAAGGTGTCTAGGCTTCTGTCCACTTTACTCGGCAACACTCTTTCCCTTCTTTGCTTCTATTCTAAAAGAAATTTCTTTGAATCTGTACGATTTTCAAAACGTCCTATTTTGGAAGATTAAAATAGGATAAGTAATAAATCAATAGGCTGTTGAGTACAGAGTTAATAACGACGAGTCTACCAACTCTTGGAAACGGTATTATCTTTCCGAGAGAAACGGGGATAAAGGATCCCTTGTCTAATTCCTCTTTTCACAGTAAATGGCTTTATAGGACTACCATTGATAATAATAGAGATTGTGGCTTATGCGAAGCATTGTGAAGAGAAATAGGGATAATGCACTCTCTCTCCTTTTCATCCCATGATTGCCACCATGACCACCAGCTTTTGAACACTCTGCTCTGTCATTGTTGATTCCTCAATTGACCCATCTCTGTTAATTGCCCCAAACACCATCACCACTATTAACAAACCCATCAATCAAACCACTCACGAACCCACCAACACTCTCCATTCTAAGCCCGAACATCACCATAAAACAAGCAAATCTCAGTCAGTGAAGGGTCTGCTCGCTGAAAATGAACCCTTAGCTATCAATGGAGCAATCCATCAAAAGAATCAGCTATTATAACGCTTCAGCATCCAAATTTTGTGTTTGAACTGAACCCACAAATATCTGGAACAAGTAAGAGGTGGGTATTGAAGTCGCAGTTCACAGGTGATTCTGAAGAGGGTAATGGCTAATTTACTGAACTGGTCCAAATCCAATTCAATTGCTATTGATTTCTTTGGACTGATGATAACGGCTAATTTGCAGTCTTATGAAAAAACTACTAAAGTAAATTTAGGTCGACTTCATAATCTAAACGTACTTATAGAATAACATATTTTGATTTCATTGTGCCAAAGGTCCCGAACCCATCATTGTTTATGGTAAGTTGTAACGCGTTAACTTAGTGAAAGAGAAAAGTTATCACTGAGTTGCTGCGTACATGTTAGACTTTGGATACTTGTTCAAGGACCAACCCTCCCCCACCCACCAATAGACAGAAAATGGGCTGAACTGGACCCCCAAAGACGGCCAAAGCCAGATTGAATTTGATGGGATGTTGCTTTTAAATGAACCAATCATGGTGTATAAAAGTAGGTTGAATATCATGGCATTTAATTCATCGTCAGAAGTGTCTTTTCCTCTACGATTACTTGCAACCTCAGCCCTCGGCATCGGGGCATACCTTGAGAAGCTTGTCAGTGTCTTTGTCCTTTCCTTAGACCAACAAAGCTCACAAGCTTCACATTATTTTCTTATGTAACCTCACTTTTTGAAAGTAAAAAATACACTCCGTCCTAAATGATTGTTTATTTTAGCCAACTCTAATTGTTAATTTTTACTATATTTTTTATAACAATTATAAAATTATTTCCCAACAAGGGTATTTCACAAGAAATGCCTTCAATAATAGTGATTTTATCTTAATGAATCAATATAGTTTATAGAAAATTACAAAGTTCAAACAGATAACTTTTTTTGGAATGGAATGTCTAAAGTGAATGCTTAACTCTATTTTGATTTCAAGTGGATATGATTTAGAAGAATATCATGGAAGTGACGTATCTTCACTTATGCCTGTGCGTTCCCTATGTGAGTGTAAGGTCACCCCCTCAGCATAGAAAGTGGCATCAGCAACAGCTTTGCAATAGAAATATCAACTCTGTGAAGCCTCCCTTTCTTCTTGTGCATCGGTTTTTTTTCGGTTTTTTGTTTTTTGGGGGGTGGGGGAAGGGGTCGGCCACATTAAAATACTGTTCATTAGAATTATCAGAATGGAATTATAATATCTTTATGACTGTCTATTAGGGGTGAGTAAAAGAATTTGAAATCGAAAAATTAAAAAATTAAATCCCAAAAATCTATTAACCAAATAAATTTTTAAAAGAAAGCGGTTCGGTTAACTAAACTGAAAACAATGGTTCGGAAATTTGGTTAACTGGTCAATTACTTGAAACTAAATTTAATTTTATGAATAAAAATTATAGGTATAAAAACGGTTCGGTTAACTAAACCTGAAAACTGGTTCACCAATTTTTTCGCCTCCGTTACAGTTCAGGTTTTGCTTTAACCGAAACTTTTAATTCGATTTCGCTTTCAATTTTTCTTGAATTGAGAAATCGATTACCAATTTTCAGTTAATAGAAAGTCCTATTAATTGACTTTGAGCACCCCTATTGCTTATATAGACTTGGGCTCAAAAATTATTTATAATCTTATCTAAATCGATCGAGTTTTCTGATGTAACACCTTAGGTATAGATTAAAATCTTTCGAGGATACTCCATACAACTACATAAGTAGCTGAAATTTATTGTCGCCCTATCGGTCAAGTTGTGACCGAATCCTCCTGGCATAGGGCACTGTGCTTTGCATTCAGGTCATTGCTACTACTAGACAGCAAGATAAGCTATAATAAGTAAACTGTTTGGCTAAAAAAAAAAAAGTAAACTGTTTGGCTTACTTATTAAACCTTTCCACCAAAGCAAATTGAGTCCCACTTTTTCAGACATGGAAGGGTAAGCAAAATGTTTTTACATGAAGACTGAATTATCTCCCCAAACACAGCACAAATTTTATGTCCATGATTGCATGATCAACAAACAACAAAAGAACAATCAAACCATCAAGAATCCTGTGAAGTCGGGGTCCGAAAAAGCCGAAAGGACAAGCCCTACTCTCATAGGATTCGTTGGGTTGATTGCTGATAACTTGATGTCAATATTTGTCACAAAGTTGTGCACAAAAGATGGAACAAGTTTACTTGAACAAAGAGAAGACATGGGCAGCTTGTTTCATCAACCAGATTAGAGGGTCCTAATCTCCCCTCCTAAGAGAAAAAGCATGTAAATCAACATCATACATCAACTATAATTAAGTTTCCTTTGTTTTTTTGTAGCAACAAGCATGTACAAGCTCATCCAACCAAAAATTAACAAGGCAAAGTTTGTTGGGCTAAGCTGCCAAAACTACTTCTCCTAGCTATTTACCACAAACAGGGATGTTCTTTTGCATAAATCATCATCAAGCACCTCTAAAGACATCAATTGCTCTATGTACACTTGTTTTAAATAAGAGGACGTACAGCTTTTGATCCAATGAAAAATACAGGAATCCCCCAACTGAGTGAGTCACAAAAGACCCAAAACTGGTCCCTACTATACAATGCCAAGCGGGTCCATAAGCTCCATCAAATTCCTGCAGAAAAACCAACAAAATTCAACAAAAGATCACCAAAAAACCATGTATAATCAAACAAACATCACCCACATCAAAACATGTTATTTCTGAAAGACCCACAAAGAAAAAGGGACATAAACACCCCTTGAGAATGAGCTAATGGAAGAGACCAAAGAAGTAGTTAATTAACCAAATATAAAGGGGTTACCTTTTTGAGGGCCAAAGCAAGGGACTTTGAAGTGAACTTCTCAAGGCTATCTTTAGTCTTTCTAGCAAGACCCACAGCATGAATCTTCATAGAAGGGGTCATATCAGAAGATACCACTTTGGCACAATTTTTTGCCAAGAAATTAGCCAACTCCATTTGGGCATCACAAAATGACCTCTTTTCAATCACCCCACCAACCACTTTCATCATCCCATGATTTCCCCCTCACCTTTCCCAGATTCTCTGTCAATTTTAGCAACGATATTGTCTTTCCTATGCTCAACAACCACCAAGGCCTTCTTGTCACTTTCCAAGACTACTCTTTTCCCCTGTTTCCCAAACATCTGGGCTGAGGGGTCCAAAGTGGCTGGCTTTGCAAGTGCTTTGGCTTGGAAATGGGCATCTATATGTTTTTGGAGAGGTGGGTTTTGGTGTTTGGTGGGTTGTGGGTTGAGATTCAGCCTTGAGATATGGTTCGTGAGGTGGTGGACGGCGGAAGAAGTGGTGGTTGTGCTGGGGAAAGATTTGGGCTTTGAAATTTGTGGGTCTAAGCTTGCTAAGTTGCGCCGGTTGGTGGGATAGTGTGACATCTTCGTGGGTAGAGAGAGAAAGACGAGATAGAGAGGGGGAGGGAGGGAGGGAGGGAGGGAAGGAGATGAAGAGGAAATGGTTAGGGTTTGAGGCTGAGATTTGGTGGGTTTAGTTGGGAGGAATGGCTAGTTTTGTTCTAACATGCGCCGCATGAGGTGGAGGAATGGAAGGAGAGACGAATTTGTTTTGACTAGTTTTTGTGTAGGAGGAGAAATCAAATGCGATGAGAATGGAGAAATGAAAATTTGATTTTATTATTTTTTAAACCAAAAAAAAAACAAAACAAAAGTGGGCCTAGGGTTGGTGTTGGAACATGGCTTTCCATGCCTTTGTTGCAGAAAGGGAGAGGAGTTGGGAATGGCAAGCCATTCAAACATTAGTTTGACCAATTGTCCCCATTAACATTGCCTTCAATCAATGGACTAACGGTATTATTCAACCAATGAAAAAGACATATTAATTCTCCAAAACTAGAGGAATAATATAGAGAATGAACAAGAGAATGAAGGTTGCTGAAAGTGAAATTTAAATTTAGATATTTATGCATATAAATCGTAATTTTTAAATTTTCCTCATATTTCAAACGGATAGTTTATCTTAAAATAAAAGAGTTTGTTTTTGTAAAATAAAAAATATATTATTATTTTTGAACGTAGCAAGTATTAAATAAACAACTTAATTTAATAATTATTTTAATCAAACTCAATTAAAATAGGGCAAAATAGTTGTATCCATGAGAAATTCGATCCAAACCTACCAGATTAGTCTAACCAAGCCGACCCTGATGTTAACTAACATGAGTTTCATGCACTAACTATATGGTGTAGATTGACTGTGGTGTTCTATCTCCAATCATAATCATTAAAGAATATCAGCAAACAAGATTAATGATTGGGAGGGAAAGGAAGGATTGAAGATTGATGTTTCCCACTTTATGTCAAATTGTTCAAAATGATTTACTCAGCACTGAAATAGCTGGCCCTGAAATCAACAGTTATATGGGCAATCAATCATAGTCAGGGCCTGTCAAAATTTAAGCATAAATTGTAGTATAATTCATTATATGGGTTCAAACGGGGAAGAACACATCATTGCTAGAGGGAGGGAGCTGAGTTCAAATTTTAAAATGAATATCTATGGAAAAACTGACATAAAACTTGAATAAAATTCGAAAAAGAGGAACATTTAAAAAGAGGAGAAATTGCTCATAGTAGGCGGCCTAAAGTTCGGATTACATTCTTTCTTATGGTCATGGATTATCACGATATTATGCATATTTTTATATGTACAAAATATCGGTAATCAACTATCTCTTGGGAGACATCTGATACAAAAAGTCTGGTAATCTTCTCATGGCAATCGGCCCTAGAGAGAAAACAAAAATATGTATATAATAGCAAAATCATAGATAAATTTAGAGTAGAAAGAAGCACACGTGATGTTAGATCCAAAATCCGTAACTTTTCAATCCTCGTCCATCCTTTACGCATTACTACTTCCCATAAACACCGACTTTCCACATACATTCAATCTCTTCTTGAGCATAAAGTTGATTGTCCAGCTCAGCTCCAAACTACATTGAAAATGCTGGGACATTCATAGATTCATTCTTCAATGAGTAGATAAAGATAAACAGAAAGCTGTAACCACAGGCAATAGATCCACAAAAACCTTGACCCTATAATGTTCCCAAAATCCATTCTAGGGATTTAAGAACATAGCGATATAGGACATTTCCCCAACTGTATTCCCCTTTTGGGCTCAAAATTACTAACTTCATTTCTAAGTAACATGAATATTTTCACAAGGGGAAAAAGAAAGAAAATAAAATAAGAAACTGAACATATGTAATTCACATATCGTCAAGCTTCTAGAACTAAAAACAAATGTTTTCATGTCTCTAGTTTTGTGTCCAAATTTCTACAACAGCATTTGATGCAGCCTCATATACAAAACAACCAACCCCCCAGAAAAGAAAAAAAAAAAGACAAGAATGAAAAAATTAAGACCAAAATTGCATCTCCCATGGCTAAATAAGACAGAGAATCAACAGGAGGAAGGCCAACAACCGTTTGTCATTGCAGGTATCTCAACTATGGCATCATATATCTGCCGTCGTACAAGCTGACAATATGAACAAAAGGACCAAAACCAATTGCCGTGAGAAGTTACCATAAGAAGCATGAGAGCTGCACCCTGATTGATATGTGCTCTGTTGTCAGAAATCATTATGATGAACATAGGGTTTAGTTCCATGGGCTAGGGTGCCTAGCATCTCTGAAACCTGAAGTGCCACCAGATGCTGCTGGAGAAGGAGAAGATGCAACATAGTTTGTACCGGTCACAGATACTGTTGGCAAATTTGAAGGGTGACCCTGGTTTCCCGAGGGAGCAAAACGTGAAGGACTCCCAGAGACCACCAGAGCTGCTCGAGAAGGGAGGGAACCCTGCAGAGAAACATAACTCAACTGAGTTTATTATATTGTTTAGAAAATTAACTGGAGAAGTTCATTGCAAACTATTGTTAATTCCATCACAACAACCAAATGTCAATGCACAATATAGGATAAAATTGCATCAGCAACCCCCCCAAGAAAAAAAGAAAAGAAAAAGCACTCTGCCTTCTGGCTTGAATTTCAGTTATGGACTTGGATTTTATGGTAAGGTCTTCAGAAGAATTGATGGTTTTAATCCACGTACTATCTTAAGCACAGCATTAAATTAGGCAAAACATGGTTACTCCGGTTCTAGAGCAACAATAAAAAGAGACAGAAAACTCTGCATCAATACTATCATTTTCAAGCATAACACAACCTTCATGGTTGAGGAATATAGATCAAGTTCACAAGCAAGACTAGACCTCTGGCTAGAAATGTCAGCTAAAGGAAATTTCTTAGATTTGGAGGGTGCAGAAAACCAGTTTTCTCGTCTAGGCTTCCTATTGTTGATAAGAGAGAGCTCTCTGCCCCGACTCAATTTGAGATCACACACTTTCGCATCACAGAATAACTATGTTATAGGATTCTTTGACATGAGCAATTTTTATGAATCAAAAAGCAGTAAAAGTCACCGATACCAGACCAAAACCAAACCATCACCTGCCTTCAGAGGGATCAGGGATGTTGGATGATGCAGCCTCACCCCTACTTGTAGGAGAGGCTGCTGACCTTGAATCCTAGTGTTGAAAGGCATCGACTATCAGCTACTTCCAGTTCACAGCAGAAGCAGATGATAGTTTAGGGGATGCGTACTAAACTCCGCTATAACCCAATCTGAAAAAATTTATACAGTAATGACACTTTCAGGCTCAAAGTAGGCAGCACCTAAGTCAATCATTGCTGGCAGAACCAGGAGGTCTAACTTCCAAGATATTTTTCAGCCAGACAGATTATTCTATTCAAAATTACTCTGACTCTTGCTGTTCAACAAAAGCATTTTCTTGGGCTTGCGATGTGTAAGTCAAAAAGATTGGAGCTAACTTGTCCATGCTCATAGACACTATTTCTACTGCCCTTCAAAATTTCTTACATGGATTTATATTTTTGTCTATTTTGCAATGATCACTGAAGTCCCAAAATACAAGGCTAATACACTCTACCGAATTGAATAGATGGCAATTCATCCACAAATCACAAAATAAAAGGAATCAGAAAATTCAATCTCTCAATTACATGAGACCTGACAAACCAAGATGTAAAGCATGGCAAATACATAGAAATGTGCATAACCAATGGACAAAACACAATAGTAGTAAACGAACATGTCAGCTAATCAATGCACACCCTCACATAGCCAAGTTTGTAACCAAAAGGGAATAGCATTCTGATTCCTTCTAGCGAGGCATTAACCACCATACTTAGTTGAGTGTAAAGCATTGTCCTATCACTTTGAACAGTTTAACTCATTGATCAGCGCTCTGAGTATCACAAGTTCTTCCTTTTCCCAGATAGACATCAACAACTTTTCAGTTGCCGTTTACAGAATGCCACTGTTAATGGTTTTTAGCCTTACTGACCAATATTCAACTTCTATTAGCACTGGAGTTTTTGATGTCTTTGATTCTTACTCTGAATACCTGATCTCCAATCATTCCATTATTCCAAATTTAGCCTTCCTGCTTCTTGTAATCTTATCCTTGTTCTACCACAACAATTTGTTCATATATTTCGAAAGGCAAAATCAGGAATCACCATAGACAGGACAGGGGGCTGCCTAAGACCTTCCTTACCTTCCCTTTTTTCCCCCTAAAGGTCTGTCTACAGGTAACCAAAGGCAAGACAAGTTCAAACAGAAGCTTACTATACATATGGAGGAATGAAAGCCATACAATCAACTAATACTTCATTCACACAAAAAGAAAAACCACCTCACTGGTTATGCAAATCCAAATTTGAATACAATCCATCTGAGGCCAAGACATGTTGAATTTTGCCAATGGAGAAGATGACCTGAAAATTTTCGACATCTCAAAAAAAAAAAGGCTTCCCAGATCTGCATCAGCTTTTAATGCCAAATGCTCAAATCTGTATATTTCCCAAGTTATGTTATTCTCACTCAACGCACTCTCTCCACAGTCCTTCCTACCTTTTTCTTTCTTTTTTTTTTTTTTTTGGGAGCTATGGAATGATAAGCCACCAATGCCATTCTCAGTATATATCCAGAACCAAGTTCTTTTAAGAAGTATCCATGAGGACCATGACAACTCCAACGTGAATCAAATCATTCCTAATTGCTTATAAAACTCATGCCTCACAGCAAAAACCACATTATTTGAAGTGGCAATATCTATGTTCTGCTTCAATCATAATTTACATCATAGTGCATACAATTAAACCTCTTATATTCTTTTTAACATAAAGGCATCAATTAATTTCAAAGTCATGACTAAGAAAATGATAAAGTAAGATTTACACACTCAGATACTTCAATATTTGCCTTTAATATCTTCCCTTTCATACCGTAGGCATGATCATGGATCAACACAATATTCTCAGTCAATGACCATCTCATCAATAAATGTTGTAAACAACAAGACCATCCTCTCTAATAAACCATCAAAATACATCAAGAAACTAGACCATATCAGCTTTAACCTTGACTAGATTAAGTAATTCATCATATGTTCCAATTTTTATTCCCCTTTTCATTGTCTATCATATGAGTTTCAATTGGTTAAATTTATTCTCTATCCCTTATAAAGAATGTTCCAAAAACGAGCTACTTATGAAAAGACATCATCCTTCCAACACTCTCAAAATTTATTGTCTATTTCCTATTCTATACTCTTCCTTTCTCTACCTCTCAATACTCCCAAGATTAACCAATCCATTCCCCAGTGACCAAAAGTCTAAGACTACAGCATTCCCAATCTTAGTTATCATGATAAATCATTCTATATTAAAGACTTGGTTTGCAAATGATCAACCCCCCCAAAAAAAAAAAAAAAAATTTAAAAAGTACAGCACCTGGTTGAGATTTTAGTCTGAAGGTGTGACCACACTCTTCTTGAACAGCTTTTACTATAATACTATCACACCTTTGCACTCGAATTCACTAGATCAGCCACGGCCTCACAATAAAGGGAAGCAGTGAATATGAGACTATCAGGCTAAAGCAGTAGTCTTCCAAACACAAATTCCGGAAACATGATAACATCATATGGAAAGTGAAACAAAATGATATATCTTATAGAAGCTTACCACATTATGCTGGAAATAAGGTGGCCTTCTAAGAGCAGATTCTGCAGAAGGCGATGTACTATTCACACGAAGCAATTGCCGACCTTGTGGGTTTGGGTTTAAAGCATCGTCTCCTTCTCCTCCTTCCATATCAACTACAACATTAGCTTCCGAGCCTGCTCTAGGTGTAGCATGCCGTGTCATGGACCCAGAGTCATTTGAAGCATCTGGTTGAAGCGGTAGAGGAGGTCGACCTGCTTGTATATTACTTCGTCTCTTTAGTTCCTCTTCTGCATTCAAGATCTTTCAACAAACAGAAATAAAGGCCAAGTCATGGATCAACGCAAAGATAATGATAGAATTCAGGTCATGAAAGAAGTTAAATCAACAACAGACAACAAGGAAAGCATACATTTTTTCCTGTTTCATACTTAGCAATTTGTGGCTAATTGAATTTCACACATCGAAAACGTATTATGACGAGAGAGCTTAAATGAAATACCTGCTTAAGTGCTTTCACTAAATTATGTTTCTTTTCATTTAAGACTTGCAGCTTTTCTTCAACCTCTCTTTTCCGTTTCTCCTTTTCATCATCTATTGGATCCTGTTTTTTGCCTTCCTGCACATGACATACTAGCGGTTGGTAAGATCAATACTTAGGTACACACCTCGCAATCTATTTACGTATTAAAAAGGAGTTCCAACAACAATCCTAGCCATAAATGCATAATCCGAAGCTAAGTAATTCCATAAACTTATTTTGCAAATGCTAATCCGAAGCTAAGTAATCTGGCAATCAATCTATACACCTAGCATAAAATCTTAGCCAAAAAAAAAGGGAACTTTCACTCTGTCAATCATCGCAAGTTTACAAATATTGAAATGGCATTCAATTCCACACACAAATTCCAAGAAATCAAATAAAACAGGCAAATCAAGTCACAAAAACAGACCTCAGAAGCAGGATTTCCGACAGCTTTAGCCTTCTCATCCTCCTTCTCCGCCACCGGCGCCGTATCACCATCAATCAAGGAAGCCACCTGATCCAACGGCGGCGGTGGATTCGCATCACAAGTAGCCGCATCCTCCACTTTGATCTCGACCGCATTCAAGGCTTCCGGCAACGAATTAGGGTTTTCCGACACCAAAGGCTTCTCTTGCTGTTGCGGTGGCGGAGGTGGTGGAGAAACAGGGAGAAGGTTAACATTTGCGGCAGCGGAGGAGGAAGGGAGGAGAGAGAGAGCCTTGGAGCGGCGGAGGAGGAGGGAGCGAAAGTCCTTGAGAGAGATTTGAGGCTTCGGCATTAGCCATCGCCGGGGAAGGTCGGGAGGTACTCTGTGCATGTTTCCTCTGTAGAGCGAAATCGCCACCATATTTTCTCTCTCCTGTTGGAATTCGACTCTTCTTCTTCTGTTTCTTCTGTTAGTATTTTTCTCTGATTTTCTCTTCTTCGCTCCGACTCCATCCATGCCGTTGGCTTGGCTCGTAAAACAGGAGAAATCTACGGAGTATTTTCCGACGTCGTTTCTCCTGCTGTGTACCAAGCACCAACGGCGTCGTATTTTTGCCCACGTTATCTTATTTGTGTTTATATTATTCTCGTTTTTGGTTATCTGAACTGAGCCGGCTCTCTTTGGGCCATATCTGCCCCAACTGGACTGGACCTCAAAAGGTGATGAGAATTTGTTTAATGGGTCTTCAAAAAACAGTTTGAGCCTTAAATTTTTTAATAAACGAAAAACTTATGATAAATCTAAACCTAGTAATCACCTGTTCGAAATTATATAAAAACACACAGAAATAAAAATAGAAATAAAAATGAACAGAAACAAATAAAAAACAATAAAAATGAACAGAAACGAACAAAACGAACAGAAACAAGTAACGTAAAAGAAAAGAAATGGACTGAAATGAACATAAATAAATAGAAATAAATAAAAACAGAAATAAATAATATTTTTTATGTAACTTGAACAAGCCCTAATTTAAAAAATATATACATCATTTGGCACTTTTCCATTGTTAGAAAATTGGTGTAAGGTGCATATAATTGTAAATCATCATTTTGTCGGAAAAATGATACATTCCATTATGATCACGTTTAATTTTTACGAATGTCGGTTAACTCAATTAGTAAAATATTTGAAAGTTATTACTAGATAACTAGGTTCGAGTGTCACCTATATCAGCAATTTTACACCTCCCTTTCCATGCATACATTAATTATTATTGGGTCATAGACAGATGGGGATGTACCAATCACGAAGTTTATTCATGCATAATTCATATATCTTTTTACATGACTATGAAAAAGATATATTTGTTAAGCAATATAATCACAAGGTTTTTGACAAATGCATCTTCTGCGAGAGCCTTCACAATGTCCATCGGTAAATCCCTCCGTTGTACATATGTTCTTGCAGTTGCTGTCATTTGTGCACATTCCCTTGTACTTAAGGCTTGCAGATTTACAATCCCTTGCTTCTGCTACCCTTGCCCCCACCTCTACTTTCCCCACATACCCAAACTCACCTTCATGTACATGAAAATTTCAAGAAAATTAGTCATACTAAGCTCTCTGTATAGGTAAAACCATTACTGTCGAGACATAACTGTCTGGTTATAAATCAATATGTAAATTTAAGTAGAGGCAAATTGTTTTGGACGAGATTATTATGTCGTCTATAAGACTGCTATCACAAATATGGGATAGTCTACATGATAAAACGTCGTAACCTCATAATTAGTAACTTAAGAGACTGTTTCATTTAAAAGATAAGGGGTGGAGGAAAAGAACTGAAGAGGAACCTGAGGCCAAGACAAGTATCAGCACAAGAAAAATAGCAGCAAAGAGCTTCAATGGCTGCCCCATGACTTTAGCCGCGCTCCTGAAAGTGAATTTGGAGAAGAGCTTGAGGTTTAGGTAACAATATTAGTTAAGTTGTTCAGTAATACAGAAAGAAAAATGCACTGCCGGAGATTATTTATAGGAGAAAAATACCCAAACTAAGATGATATCTACCCATAAAAATTGATCCGATGAGATTTTTTTTGTAAAACCCTCACAAAACCATAATTAGATCATAGATAGTATCTCCTCCTAAATGTCCCATTAATTTGATAATTATCTTAAATTAAAATCCTTGTTGATGCCAATCATAAGGGGGTGGGGAGAAAATAGGGCATGTACCATGACCAACATCAATCCAATTAGCTAGTTTTGTGTCGGTTTCTATAATTATGGTAAGTAAGAGTCTTATCAAACTGACACGCGCGTTAGCCCGACGGAGGAAAGTTGGTTAATGTACTTTGATAATTTCCGTCTCGATTGCCAAAAAAAAAAAGCTAGTTTTGTATTTTTTTATATATAAATTGCCTACTTAATTTTAAAGAAAAAGAAAAAACGTAATAAATCCTATAAATTTCAAAACTTTTAATTATTTTCGCAATAGAGCTTTCTCTTCAAAACTCAGGGAAGAGATTTAATTATTTACCCCTCTTTTTATGTATCACTAATAAATAAATTATGTTCTTTGTTTTTGTGATTTGAAAAAAAAAATGAGAAGTAGCCCAAAATTAGGGTTCCAAAAATCTCATAGCAACCTTTTGGAGTTTGATGGGCCATCCCAATAACGGAACTACTAAGTGGACCTTTGATCGATCCAAATTACAAGCAATCCAGTAATGCTTTTAGTTTCAAACTTTTCACAAAATGATTTGCACGATTTGAGTGTTTGAATGTTGAGGTGATGATAAATGTTTTATTTACAGCCAAAAAAATTAACGTCTTGTATTATATGATTTAATTATCAATTGTGAAATTTTAATATGAATGTAAATGAAATCCTAGTCGAAAAAATCTTGCCAACGAACAATGATTATATATGAAAATTTATAATTTATTGATACAAATGTGTGAATGATAATGTAACATACTTTCAATCCATAATTACGGATGTTTTTTTAATTTAATAATAGGACTCTTAAAAAGTATCTTACATCGAAATATTTATCATTTTTATAAAAGATTTGATCAAATGATATATGGTTGATAGAGCTCGTACGTAAATGAGAAGAAAATTCAAAAAGATATATGGAGGAGGTGGCCAATAATTGAGGAATAAGGAAAGCGCAAGGAAGCACGCAGTAGTCCTTGGGTAATCCTGTCGTCCTCATGCCTTCCCGTCACCATTAAGAATCATTAAAGTCTAAGTCAAGCTTGGGTAATAACAGGAATTATATAAGAAAGGATATCTATAATTCATGCACAGATTCAACGGTAGTCCCAATTGAGAGATGGTCGGTAGAAAATTCATTTCGGACAATAACATTATTATCCATGAAAGCTCTTTCCATGGCTACAGCGCTAGCTATGGCTCTCTCACGAGTTCCTCACAAGGTTTGATCATCTTAATCTCTTGTGCTTTGCTATCATTCTTCGTCCTCACCATGATTGTCTTCGGGTGCGGCGAAGATCCTGAAAAGGAGAAGCGGAAAGGCAAGGATGGGAGTAGAGGCGGAGGAGGGAGTTATCATCCTCATGGTCATGCTCCTCCTGTCCAGGTAGACGCTGGTGGAGGAGGCGGTGGTGACGGAGGTGTTGGCGGAGGACACCACAATCACCACCACAGCGCCGGCCATGGCCACCACCACAGCGCCGGTGGGCACCACCATACTGCTCATGTTGCTCATGTTGCCCATTTTGCCCATGTTCATCATCATGTCCCGCATGTTCCCCATGTTCATCACGGAGGGCACTTTTGACAAAGCTCAGGTTTCTGCCTCCGCCATTCCTCAAGCTATTAGGAAGAGGACTTCTGAGCTATTTACTTCTATTAATTCACGGTATGTATATTATGCAAGTGTGTGTATAATAAGGTTATGGATCACATTTCCGAGGAGCTTAAATATGTTTATCTTTAATAGTTTTGTACTATGCGACATCATACTATATATGTGTGATAAATTTCTCTATGAGGATCATCGCCTACATTTTGAGTATATTTTGATATCTCATACTTTAATAAATTTCCTATACGTACGTAATATCCTCATGTGCCAACTTAAAAAGAATCTCATAATATGTGTGTTTTACATAAAATAAATTATATGCCACTTATGTCCTAATGATATATATTGGGTAACAAATGAAGTTGTTGATGCAATTTTTGTTTCATACTTTGCAATACAAACATAATCCATTTAGCACGATGTATGGTTTGATATTCTTTGATTTTGTGATGTGAAATGCAAAAAGGCTACTTATACAGGATAGATGAGGAGTTTCCAAGGCCAAAACAAATATATGGTACCAACATAACATTGAGAATTATACCTATAAAAAATACTAATAAATAAATACCCTAAATAAATTTTCGAACTTCACATTGAGAATAAAATGTTGCCTAGTGTAAATTTTAAAAATTATATACCATTAAAAAGAAGCTGATAGGTTACTAGAATTGGAACTACTTTTCTTTCAGAACTTCTCCAGTTGTATTTCGAGTGAACTCTCTCTCCCAAACCCGATTCCTACCCACTCATTACTGACATTGGCTCTAAATACATAGTTCCAGCCACCACAAAAAAAAAGAGAAAAAAAAAGTATAAGGCTGATGAAGACGTCAATGAAAATTGGAGCAATAATGATAATTTTGGGGATAATTATATTCTTAATACTTCCAAATTATGTTGTTTATATGGAAGGTGCGTAACAATTTAGTATAGAGGTTCCTCCATGAGCCCAGGAAAGTTCAAGAACATGTCATTTTCTTGGTCAAGCATGGCCTCCAAAAACAAAGAAGCATCTGAAGATGATGCTGATGATGAACAAGTACCCGGGACTTCATACCCATTCATAAGTATTTCTCCATTATTATTCCTATGATTTCCCACAGCCATAGCTGGCAATGGCGTCTCAAACTGTTGTTTCAACGAGAGACCGGAGCAGTTATCTTGCTGTTGTTGTTGCTGCTGCTGATTGGGAGCCGGGTCTTGGAGAAAATCATGCCAACTGAATGACTCAGGGGACTTATCCATTTTCCCTGCATTGTAACTCGAAGAAGAAACTGATGCTGGTGAAGCCGTTGATGAAGAATTTTGCGAAGACATTTGGCTAAGGAGACCATAATTGCAGGCACTTGATCCTTCTGTGACAAGGGTTATGGCATGAAGCTGAGAGAGGAGGTCTAATGAGTGGCCTGGATTAGTGTAGTTGTCAAGACCAGGCGAGGAGAAGGAGGTGTTAGGGTCTGTTTTTGGAGGAGTGAATGAAGTAAAAGTGTGTTTTTGAAGTCCCTTTTGATAGTTCCTGTTATATATTTATTAGAAGCAGTGGTGGTTGCCCTAGAAAGGGCACCAATGTTGCCATAATCTGCGAGGATTTGGGAGAATGGCTTGTGAGTAACCGGGTCTATCCCAATCTCGGTCAGCTTCTTCTTTATCTTGGTGTTCCAATGGTTCTTGATGTCATTGTCTGATCTTCCGGGTAGTTGTTGTGCTATTATGGTCCATCTAGATGGAGGAGAATGGAGAGAGATCCATACAGTGAAAATTTCATATAACTTCTCTAATAGAACATGTCGATCTTATCTTACAGTTAATTACGAGGATAAGAGATTGAGTATATTTTATTCTCGCTCTCTAAATCCTGAAATAGCAAATTATACATACTAAAACACAATTACGATAGATCACAACTGACCTACTACCAATGGCAGCGTGAAGCTTGATGATAAGTTCCTCTTCCTCTTGTGTGAAGCTCTCATTTTTCAAATCCGGCCTCAAATAATTACTCCACCTTAACCTACAACTCTTTCCACATCTTTTCAATCCTGTAGATGATTCTTTTGACGCTCAATCCATCACCAAAAAGAATAGCATTCAAAATCGAAATTGAAATAACATCATATAATAAATCTAAAAACCTAGAAAATATGAAGAAAAGGGCTCCTGAATCTACAATTTAATTAATTAAACAGATTGTTAATGAACTACATACCTGCTTTTCTTGGAGCTGATGAAGTCCAATTCCCAGTTCCATTCTTCGATATATATGCCAAGCTCTTCGCATCTTCCTCTTCTGTCGAAGGACCTTTTTCATATCACAACATGAAGGTTTTACCATTTTTTATGGAAAAAATCCCTAAAATAACAGCAGATTTCTCCTAATTAAGAGATGTATTGAATTACTGTTCAAGAAAAACAAGTAAATTAAAAAAAATCCGAGGGAAATGCAGCAAATTTGAAATGGGTAACACTTTTATTTCTTCTTAGGGGATCATCATGAGTTTAAAGGTTAAATAATGGAGGAAGAAATGAAGAAAGCATGAGATTTCGAGGCATTCGGGGGACAATTAAGCTGGGCAATTAGCATGATATATGCATGAAGATGGAGATGATCAAGTGAAAATGGGGATGAAATGAAAAAAGAAAAAGAAACAGAAAACTTCATCAGTTGTTGTTTCTGTCAATCTGTTTCTCTCTCTAAACTCTGCAGTTTGCATGCATGCATATAGCATTTGGTCTTGGGCTCCAAGGGAGTTCAGGTTCAAATTGGGTGACGAATTCGGTTAAAGTTGTGCACCTATATATACTTTTTATATATCTTTGAATATTTATATGTAATTCTTTAAATTTTTCTGGTTCAGGTTGCGAAAGGAAATGACTTTTATTTGGTTGATAAACTATCATGCAATTCTACAAGGCTGCTTTTAAAGAAAAAAATAAATAAAACAAGTAATTAGGTAATGAATCAAAGATATTGTAAGAAACTAGGTTGAACCTTATTTTGTATTAGTTATGTTGGTTGGTGGTCAATATAACTTTCTTTTCTTGAAATGTTGCTAGCTTAGGCAGTATATATCTACTTACCATACACCTGAGTTCGACTCGAGTAGAAATAATTTCGTTTGTTATTACCCGGAAGCGGAAGCTGCCTGGTTCCCCTCACCCTGCCTATTGTCCACTAAGATAGGGCCCTAGTGGGTGGCACTTACTAAAAAAATGATGCCTAGATGAGAAAAATTATGTACAACATAATTAATATTTTTTACTTATGTTGTACATATATGGGGCGTATATCATACTTTTTACATAATAAAACTTGGATTGTTTTTAAGATGGACAATTGTTTATAAGTGCTTTATTATTGTATAGATCTTATTCGATTAATTCTATAACTTGTTTTTTTTTCCTTTTGAAATCAGACATATTAAAATTAAAATTAATGAATTTTTTTCCTTTATATGAGATGCAATTGGTTTGTACATTAATTAATTTATAAAAGAAGAAAGCTAGGGGGTATCAAAGCAAAAGTTTAAAAGGAATATAATGATACGAAGATGGTGCATAGAATATATAAAATTATGAAAGAGAATGAACCGCAGCAAGAGGAGGGCCTCCTGACCGACCTCAACAATGAACATGGCGAGCAGTCCTTGTAATGTGTATGTCAGTATCTGCAAATTTGGGGTTATTCTGGCTTTGGTGTTGGGGGTGGGGGAGAGAGAGAGACGTTGGCTTTGACATGGTGGCAACTCGGAAAACCAATTCACCAAACAACAATCAGAATGACTTCTACGTTCTTGGGAGTATTCGTCCTCCGTCATATGTCAATTAATGATGTGTCACTCGAAAATATATACTCTCGAGAGTATTTAAGAATTTGCAAACAACAATACATAGAAGTAATATGGTAGGCATTGGTTTCAAAAATTGAAGAAAAATTTATATCTATAATTTCCCGTTAATTAGATATTTATTAACTATTATCTACAAAGATAAAACTTTTCCCCCTCTTTGATATTTTTTTATGTTTCAAAGAGATTAACACGATGAACATTTCATTTAACAGTAGACATATATTAAATTAGAATTATCAAAAGATACATTTAACATTAAATTTATATTATCAATAAGATATTAATTTAATAATTAAGATTTGAGTCATTAAGCACATAAAATTTTTGGGTTGATTTCTCATAGTCTTTTGTATTATAATTATTTATATTACTTTGGTGTAAAGGAAAAAAATCATTTATGTCCACTAGTTTCCTAAGTAGGTCACATGATCTTCTAATCAATATATAGAGCTGAGCTGAGCTCATACTATTAAGCATCGACCAAATACATATATTTTATCTGTGAAGAAAAGTTATTATTATTATTATTATTATTATTATTATTATTATTATTATTATTATTATTTGTTAATAATAAATACCCGTTTTGTTGTTGTGTATGAATATTAATGTATAATTATTGGTTGTATTCGTGTTGTGGTAGTATGTTCCAACTTCCAACTCAGTTGGACTGGTTTTTGTACACCTCAATTTCAGGAGCTTTTCCCTAATTGCCGACCAAAAATTATAATATGTGTATTACAAATTATATCATAGATTCGGGTCTGTAAATTCAAAATAATTGTTTTAATTTTTTAAACTTGCCCATATTTTCATGGTCCCCTTTCTAAAATAAATTATATTTTAACCCTAAAAATTATACTTGCAATGTTAGATCTATAGATTCGGGTCCATTATTAAATCTACATTGTTAGATTGTTCTTATAACAAACGTAATAATAATAATAATAATAATAACAGTATATATTTTAGGGTGATTTTGAGATAATATTTGTTTTGAAAATATAATGAAGGTTTTGTGTTGGTTCCATTTTAAGGTTGTTAATAATAAAAGTAAAGAAGTTTAGAAGAAAGTATGTGGAGCATGTGGGTAACAGCTAAGAATAGAAAGCCTGAAATTTCCAGGGCAAAGACAGGCATTCTTTGGTAATTTCCTTCTCTTATTAGCTACAAATTATCCCATCCACTTAATCATTAGGCCCATCATATATAATTACAATTAATCACCCCCATTCAATTAATCATTAGCCCCATAATCTCACCCCCACTTCATTCCTTTATTTTAATATATCCACCCAAAATAATGTATATTTTGTTGATAAAAAAAATGTATATTATTATTATTATTATTATTATTATTAAACATTGGTAATTAGAGGTTAGAAGCTCCTCCTGGTCCATTGCAGATCACTCAAGGACTTGGAGTGGATTTACTTTTTTCTAATTATTGTTTTCTATGATGGAATAAACTCAAGAGTTTCCTATAATTTTTGTTTACAAAACCTGAAAGTAATATTTTTCGATCTCTAATTTAAACAATTACGTGAAATGTAGTCCAATTTTCTATACCCCAAATGGTTTATTATTCGTCCTTCTTAAATAAAATATTTGGTGTGATTTTTGTGGGTCGTGCTAAATAAGCTCTACCTTATTTAAGTTGATAATTAGCTCAATTTTGATTAATAAAGAACTAATGAGCGAAAAAAATCACTTTATATGTATTATTTTTAAAATTTTTTACAGGTGAATTGAAGGTGAAGGTGGGGCAAGCATGTTGAGAATGTGACAAACTAAAAGAGGGAGTTGAAAATATAAGAGTGGGTCGTGGAATGGTGCAAATGAAAATAGTATGAAATATTAAGATGTGACCTCTTTGAATTGGCGTTAATTATTTATTTATTTATTAATTAATTAGCCTCCTATTATTATTTTCTAATATGAACGAATGAATCTTCCACTCTAACGGTCAATTTTTTTGCCACCATCAATATTCATGGACATGGACCCCTCTACTACGCTCTCCCCTCTCCAACTATCAACTTGTGCCTCCAATCTCTCTCTCTCTCTCTCTCTCTCTCTCCATTCTTAGACCATGCTCATGTTAATTTGACCCCCATTCCCATTTAATCATTTTTTATTTTAAATTTTAAAATTTTGACGCAATAACGAAGTGTAAGTTGACCCCTACTTTTAACAAAATTAAGAGTATGTTCGAATTATTTATTTTTGTTTTCTACTCATTTTATGTTAGAAACAATTATTTCTATTTATTTTATCAATCATTTTGAAAAGACCTTAATTAAAGAATATAAGTTTGCATTCTCACATTATTATATCTTAAAAAATATAACATTTAAATTTATGATAAATAGGATAACAAAAATGACAAAACTTCCATATATATATATATTATGAATTATTTATTTATTGTGTGGAAGATTCATAGTTTAAAAACTATCATTTATATTTTCTTTCTCGTTATAAATAAGGCGTGTATATTATATTTTAATATTAATTAATTTTAAAAAATATAAAAAATATTGAAAGTCTACATTCTTGTGTTTCATGTGTCCCTTTTTTTCATTTTCTATCTAATCTAATTAAATCCATTAATCTTTAGTTGATGAAACCCACCCACTGCATTTAACACTAGGAAAGACTAATTTTGTCACGACACTTCTTACTTGTTATATGATATTTTCTTTTTTAATTAATGCAAGATTTACACTAATAATTATAGAATTTGATGGGATTAGCTTGAAATTAGTGTTTTAAACCAAGCTCATTAAAAAAAAAAAAAAAAAGAAGTAGAACTTAGCAATACTATTTTAAGATTTGGCAAAATCTCCCTGTAAAAATTATAATACAATTATATTGTGAAATCACTTAATTTTACTATAAATTTTCAATCATTTCTCTCATTTGTATATATAAATGTCTAGCTTACAGAGATTGGAATAAATAATATTTATATCCAAATAAATAATAATAATTAAACTGATAATCACAATTCTATTTCTTAAATATTTTTAATTAAATTTCACATACAAAGCATTAAAAATTAAAATTCCTATATTTGATGTGTTTATTATTAATATGTAGCACTCAATTTGAGACTAATATGGGGGCAAATCTCAATTAAATAAAGTTAATCCCAAGACAAATGTCAAGAATCAATTTGAAATTAAAAAGCTAAAATCCCACACTTGCTGCTAAAGCTGCCCACATTCCACCAAGTTCAATGCTTTTTTTGGCTCTTCAATAAATATTTATAAAAAAAACCCAAAAAAATTAAAGAAAAGCCTCAAAAAGGAAAAAAAAAAGGAAAAGAGAAAAAGGCTGCTTTCATGGGTACTTTTCCTTGGGAGGGATGGGCTTGACTTACATCTACCTGAGTTATATGAGCTATCCACATCCACAATTAATTAACTCACCTAGCTACAAATATATTAGAGAAATTTTTTTTATTTTATAAAAAGGCTATATATTAGGAAAAATTTATAGTTATATTTACCGCTAGATTTTTGGCTTACCATAAAAATCTATCTTACTAAATTTTAGATTCTTCGAGTAATTAACTAACTAATTTATTAGACTACTTCTTTGTACTCATTTCAATCAACAAAGTAAGAACTATATTACGTACCTAATTAACCTCCTCCTTTTGTATACAGGAATATAAATAACTGTAATTAGTAATTTTTTATTAAACATTAAATATTTATGAAAATTAGGATATTAGTTGCAAATTGTTTAGATATAAAATCATATCTAACCTTTTTGTCTTAAATTCTATTTTTGAGTATATTAATTGTATTATATAGTCTGATTTTCACATTTCTGCTCAGCCATGAACAACAGAATATGAATTTTCCATTTCAAAAAAGAAAATGATTTTGAAAAAGAAAGAGTAAATCAGATTCTCTTTATATTCCTGAAAGGGAGAGAAGAAGAGGAGAGAGACAGAGAGAGAGAGAGAGAGAGAGAAAAAGAGCTGTTGAGGTTGAGGGTCGGTCGGTCGATCTCTTTCTCTCTTCTTCTCTTCCTCGTCTCCTCCTTCCCCTCTCCTTTCCTTCCTTCTTTCTGACTCTCTCTTTCTCTGTGGAACGCGTCTGTGTTGATGACCTAACTCACTCCTTGCTCTCTCTCTCTATCTCCCTAGAACCAGTCTTCCCTCACCCCAACCCCCTTGTCCTTTTAAATCTTCCCTTTAATTCCACAGCTCGAGAATTAAAGGGGTCTGCCTGGGGAATTTCTGACCAATTTTTTTAATTTTGAAACTTCCTGCCTCTGGAAGTTGCTAATTTGATTCTTTCTGGTTTCATTTTTCTAGGGTTAGGGTTTTTCTGTACTTGGATTTTTAGGAATTAGAAGCAGATGAAGAGAGGAGGGAAGCTAGAAACATTCGTCGGGATGAGCCGGACCCGATCGATCCAAATCCTCGCCTTAATGGGCTTCCTTTACATTCTCTTCATGACCTTTGAGGTTCCCTTTGTGTTCAAGAACGTTTTGAAGGATACCTCCGGCGTTTCGTTTCAGAGCGACGCGTTTGTTCGGCCGCAGCAACTTGACAGCGAGGAAGACCTGGAGGAGAAGACGGCGCCGATCCGACCCTTGAAGGAGCCCTTGAGAATCTCCGTCTCTCCGAAGCCCCAGCGCCAAATGCGGGAGTACAAGACATTATCAGGGTTAATATTCGATTGGAGAGCTCTGGATAGTACCCAGAAAGATGGGTTTTCGGGTCTGCATAAATCTGCAATAACGGCGTTTCAACTGGGGGAGAAGATTTGGGTGGATCTTCTTTCTGGAAAGATCAAAATCGACGTCGAGAAAGCCGCCGAGAATCGGACCGAGTCGTGCCCGAACTCGGTTTCTCTCACCGCGGCTCAGTTCCAGGAGAAGGGGAAAGTGATGGTGCTTCCCTGTGGGTTGACTCTGGGCTCACACATAACCCTTGTTGCAAAGCCGAGGGTAGCTCATGCTGAATATGATCCAAAGATATCGCTTTTAAAAGATGGGGATCAAAGTGTGATGGTGTCCCAGTTTATGATGGAGTTGATCGGGTTGAAGCAAGTGGACGGGGAGGACCCACCAAGGATTTTGCATTACAATCCCAGGTTGAAGGGAGATTGGAGTAAGAAGCCTGTGATTGAGCAGAATACTTGTTATAGGCAGCAATGGGGCGCAGCGGTTCGCTGCGAAGGGTGGAAATCTAAGCCTGATGAGGAGACTGGTGAGTGATCAAGATCCTTGCTTTTGTTTGAGTTTTTTCTTGTTTAGTATTGAAATTTTGTGCTTTGGGCTAGTTGCGCTTGGATTGGTTGGAAGCAGAAATCTCATGAAATGGGTATTTGACTGAGCTAAAAGTGGAGAAATTTTGTGTGGCTAGGGTCAGATGGGCGGGTGCTCAAATGATTTGATAAAAAGTGTGTTTCTGTGGTAGTTGTTGTAGATGTCTGTTGGTAGTGGTGTATGGCTTGATGTGATGCAACTGGACTGAGAAAAACTTGGAGTCAGATTAATACAATAGTTTTTCTGAGTCCCTAGTGCTGAAGGTGCGAGGAAAGAAAGAGAGAGAATTGAATCGATGGGCTATCTTATTCATGTGGGGGTATTGTCCTGCAGAGAATTGATGGCTGATGACTCTTTTCTTACTTTTTTCTAACTTCAATATATGCTGTTGTTTGCAAATGCAATTTGATTGATTTATGTCAAATTTAGTATTTATGTGTTTCTGGTCAATTATTAACTGTTTTATCTTTTTCTGCTTTATCAATTTTGCAGTTGATGGTTTGTTGAAGTGTGAGAAATGGATCCGTGATGATGACACTCACACTGAAGAATCTAAGGCAACCTGGTGGTTGAGTCGACTGTTAAGCAGGCCGAAGAAGGTGACGGTTGATTGGCCTTTTCCCTTCTCTGAGGACAAGCTTTTTGTTTTGACCCTCAGTGCTGGCTTGGAGGGCTATCATGTCAATGTGGATGGAAGGCATGTCACATCCTTCCCTTATCGCACTGTGAGTAGCATCCTGCAAGCTCTTGAAGGCTTTCTGTGATAATGCCTGTGCTAATACTCCTTTACCAATGTTTGTAGGGGTTTTCTCTGGAGGATGCTACTGGGCTGAAAGTGTATGGGGATATTGATGTGCACTCTTTGTTTGCTGCTTCTTTGCCATCATCACATCCTAGTTTTGCCCCACAGAGACATCTTGAGATGTCCAGCAAGTGGCAAGCTCCTCCTCTACCAGATGGTCCAGTGGAGCTCTTCATTGGGATACTTTCTGCTGGGAACCACTTTGCAGAGAGAATGGCTGTGAGGAAGTCCTGGATGCAGCATAAGCTTATCAAATCTTCAAAAGTGGTGGCTCGTTTCTTTGTAGCATTGGTTAGTTGGCCGCAGCAATTGTCACATTTCTCGGTTGTAAAGGTTATTTAGTTCTCTGTTCTGTTCTTAACGTAATGCTTTTGAATTATTTCAGCATGGAAGAAAGGAAGTGAATGCGGAGTTGAAGAAAGAGGCAGACTTTTTGGTGACATTGTCATAGTCCCTTACATGGATAACTATGACCTTGTGGTTGTAAAAACAGTGGCTATTTGTGAATATGGGGTGAGTTCTTAAAAAATCCGAACCAGTCCCTCTTTGCTCTGCCCCCAGTTGAATTGAATTTCTCATGATTCCTCCGCTGGCAGGTTCGCACCGTGGATGCAAAATATATCATGAAGTGTGATGATGATACTTTTGTTCGGGTTGATGCGGTTCTTCAGGAAGCAAACAAAGTTAAGGCAGGTAGGAGTTTGTATGTGGGGAACATCAATTACTACCACAAGCCTTTGCGTACTGGAAAATGGGCTGTTACATATGAGGTATGTTTTGGGCCTTAATTTTCTGTCTCCTCCTCGAGTTCTCCTTAGGTGTGTATGCAAAATTTGCTGTGTGGTTTTGTTATCTTATGTGCTATTGTTAAGATGCATTGAAGTTTTTGTAAACAAAACAAATTGATACCCGCCCCCAACCCCCTCCCCCTCCCCCTCCCCCTCCCCGCTTCAAAGAGCAAGGGATTTCATAAATTTCAGGAAGACCTTAGTTCTTGTGAAGTTAAGCTGTGTATCAATGTTGTTGATCTTGATCTGGACCAGACTGTCCATCTTTAATGTTTCTTTCAACATGTGCCTTTGGAGCATATTTGTGATTATTGGTGTCCATTTCCTGTGGGGAATTAAGTTGGACTTATCATATGTATGGGGGGGATGTAACTTGTCTGATACTTTGATAAATGTGAAATGATTCCTGGGTATTATATGCATTTATAACATTGAATTTGATCTCTTTTGGTCGGTAGCAAGGACTTCCCTGATCATTTTAGCTTTAAGGAGCCTTCTTTAAGCTTTAAGGTTGTCAGATGTTGTAAATAACTGGAAGGAGCTGAAGTATAGTTGTAAAAAGCAGCAAGGAGTAACTCTAAGTAGCTATAAGAGCTGTAAGCTAAAGAGAAACAGGGCCTTAGCCTACTGAGAAATAAATTTCAAGTTTCTTCTGCTTTATAAGCAGATAGTTGGCTAGATTTTTTGGATGAATCGTTGTGTAATGTGAAAGTGTTTTGAATTCATCTGATGAGGATTGTCAGTGAAATAGCTATGTAAGGCACCAATTGAATCTATACTATACTAATGTTAAAACACCATTGCCATGCCCCTCTTCCCTGTTTGGTAAAGCTTGCTATAAATGATGAGCCTAATTGAAATAGTATCATTTGCGGTGATTGACCAAAAGGAGGGTGCTTGGGGGAAGATAGAAGAAGGTTAATGTTCCAAAGCCAATGATTAGCCGAAAAACAGGATGTGAAACTGAACAGGTAAAGGAGGGCTAAATATCATTTTGGCCTAGGTTGCCGATTGCCACCGTGATGAGTTGTTAACTGCAAGAGGAATTTTTCTCTTCAGAATGCTTTGAAGAGCTGTGTATTTATGCGGGTTTTAGTTAATGTGCTCACTGCACGCATGGAAAGATTCTCACCTTTTCTGGCTGTACTTTTTCAGGAGTGGCCTGAGGAAGATTATCCACCATACGCCAATGGGCCTGGTTACATATTGTCATCAGACGTTGCACACTCCATCGTTTCTGAGTTTGAGAAACATAAATTAAGGGTAAGCTCCCTTCAGTTTTCTCCCCTTCCTTTTCCTTTCCTCGGCCCCCAAATGTGTTGCTTAAACAACCACTTAGTATGGCAATCTAGACAAAGAGATTATTTCCATACCTATGTCTCATGCTTTCAAATATGGTAATCATATGCAGTTGTTCAAGATGGAAGACGTGAGTATGGGAATGTGGGTTGAGCATTTCAACAACACGAAACCGGTGGAGTACGTCCACAGCCTCAAGTTCTGCCAGTTTGGCTGTATAGAAGATTATTACACGGCTCATTATCAATCCCCAAAGCAGATGATCTGCCTATGGAACAAGCTGCAACAGCTCGGCCGCGCTGTTTGCTGTAATATGAGATGATAGTTTGGGGTTTCTTCTTCCTTTTTTTTCCCTTTTTCTTATTTGTTTTAAGGGGAAGCCTTGTCCCTTTTGAATATTGGTAGATAGTAGCAAGTTTTGCAGTTGTCCAAAGCCAAAAATCATATTGTCTTTTTTGTAAATTCTGCAGAGGGTCCTTTTAGGTTGTTCTCTAGGACCGTATAGTTGCCATTTCCAAATTCATTCATTGTTTCTCCCTTTTCTCTCATTCACTGTCCATTTTTTTCCCTTCACTTTCCTTTTTCCTAAGGACTCTTTTTTTTTTTTTTTTTTTTGCCTTTTTCCTTAAGTTGAAATGTGAGTTAACCTTGGGCACTAATTTTTCCTAGTGCGCCCGCACCAGAAAAAGAAAACAAAAATTTCTTCGAGTGCAAGAGATTTCAATGGGAACATAAGGAAGCTGAGTTATCAAAACGAGGATTTCAATGGGAACATAAGGAAGCTGAGTTATCAAAACGAGACTCGCAATAATTAATAAGTCACTTCGGTTTTAGTGTATTCCCTCTGTTTTAAAATATATGTCATTTTAACTAACTTTTCTCGTTTCATAATACTTCATCCATTTTAAAATATATATCATTTTAACTAACTTTTTTGTTTCATAATACTTGTCACTTTATAATTCAATGATATATTAAGTAATAGTTTACCAATTTTATCCTTATTAATTACCTTGTTTCTCTTATTTTTTTCATTAATTTTCTTCATTTTCAATGAAATATGGGGACAAATTGGTCTTTTAATTCAAATTTTTGTCTTGAATTTTGTGTTTTGTTGATATTTTCGAATAACCTTAAAACGACATGTATTTTGAAATGGAAGGTGTATTTATCACTTTATAATTCTAATGATATATAAATTACTAGTTTCATCTTTAATTTATGTGTATCTAACTCGATTATTTATGTGTATAATAACAATGTCATTCTCAATTACCCACCAATGACTAAAATCAATGGTAATTTTACATGACCAATGAAAAAGAAATGGGCAATAATAAAAAATTCACAACCGACCATCCACCAAAAATGCCATAGATTTGGACATGTACAAATGTTTCAATAAAGAAGTAAACTTTAGTGGCTTTCGTAAAGAATGAGAACGACAGAAAATCAATGAGGCCTTGCTACTCGTAATTGGTCCACAAGAAATCATTCATATTATTATGATTGATTTTCATCTTTAATTTCTAATCTACTTTAAAGTTATTGCGCGTAGAATGAAAAGGGTTTGAGCTCCGCATCTAAACATTGTGACATTTTGACAAACGTTAAGAAGATAATTTAAGGAAGTGTTCGGTAATACCTTTTGAGGTAGTGATTTATGTTTTGGAGGAGGTAAACCGTTACTTATTTAAAAATGTAAGTGATTGGTAAAGTAGTATTTGACATAGTGATTAGAGTTTTAGGTAATGTTTTCGAAACGTTACTCAAAGTAACGTTTTCAAAAACACTACCTACTTGTTTCCACATAATTTCCGAAATTTTCTTTTTATTTTCTAAAAGTTTTTATCAATTATGTCATTTTACGTAATTTTATATAAATTTACTACTGAAACAGTTATTATTACCAAATACACTTAGTTTAAATCACTAGTTAAATATTTAAGCACTAACCACTAATTAGTAACAATAATCACTACTAAAATAACTAATAACTACTAAAATAATTAACTACTAATAAAACATTTAATTTTACCGAACACGCCCTTAGTCATGTACTACATACTACCTACCTAACAAAGAAATTAATTTCCCGATAAAGTTGTTTCATACAAACAAACAAGTTAATTTTACAAAGACACGGTCTCATACAAGTAGTTATGAGAACAAGGAGGGTGTTAATCCATACATACAATGGCAAAAGGGGAGTGGTCCAGTTTCCAAAGGGACCAGCAGCCTCCATATTGAGCTATATATGTATGCACTTTATTAGAGCCCAAAATCAAGTCACTACAAAGCTACAGAAAAGACCCACCACGTGGGCCCAAATATGTTGGCCCAAATTTGACTTCTTCTTAGGCCCACAAACCCAAAATGGACTATTTTGAAAGGTCCAAAACCCGACCCAAGTCAAGGCAAAGAATAAATCTCAACGTGTTGACCCGAGCCCTCAGAAAAGTCTTTTTTGTTTTTTTTTTTTCCAAACCAAAAGTTCCACTCACATCTTCTCAACTCCTATAAATATTTTTTTCCCCTTAAAATCAAAATCCCCCACTTTATTTTTTTGGCCTTTTGGGGGAGAACATAGTGGCACTCCACCACCATCATACTCTGTTTTTTTCTTTTATTTGTTTATTTCTATTCATTAGAAATATCACCTTCTGTTTATTCTCTGAAAGTTCATTGACTTCCCTCCCTCTCCCATTAAAATCCATCTCTGTCTGTGTCTTCTCTCTTCCATTATTCTCCCTCAAATCATCATCATCATCATTATCTTCATCTTCATCATAATCATCATCTACCCACAAACCTCTCTCTCTCTCTCTCTCTCTCTGCTGCTGCTGCTGAATATCAGGGGAAGTAAGGAGTGTGGCAGAGAAGAAGAAGAAGAAGGTGATGATGATGGAATTGGATAAAAGTATAATTCCACAGCTGAAAAAAACAGAGTCTGGCAGGGTGGGAAGGCTCGAGAGATTCTCCCATTATGTTGGTAAGAATTCTCATTTTCTTTTGTTTCCCTTTTTCAAAGTTTGATTTTTGAGCTACTTTTCTTCTCATTACTTATTATTTGAATTTTCCACAAAGATGTTGAAGATTAAGGTGACAATTAGCCACACAAATTTTATTTTTATTTTTTTCATTTTAATTGAGAAATTCGTGAGATAATATATATTTATATGTTTGATTGATCGTACGTCATGGGATTAGGTCACAAATTTCATCAAAAGATTGAAGATAAGCTCAAATTTTTGGATTTTTTTTTCTTTTGGGGTAAAATTGTTGAAGTTGATTGCTATCCATGGTCACTTCTCAAGGATAGTACGTTTCATGCATGGGGGGCCAACTAATCTCCAAAACAAAATATATCATTTCAAAATTTAAAGATAAATTATATATTATTAAAATTATAAAATTTTAAATTATTTTTGATAGAGTTTAATTAAATTATAGGTAAAACTGTTATGAGTTTATGACTTTATACTTGAAGTTTTTTTTTTTAACGGAAATATATAGGTCATATCATATACTCAGTTTGATATAAAATTTATTAAATTAAAGGTAATTTAGGTTACAATATAAAGTCTAAAACATATAGAATATATAATATATAATATATGGTAGATTGGAGAATAATTAATGACCATTCAAAGTGACCACTTGTGCTATCCAAAAGATGGAATGTAAAAAACACCAAAATTTTAGTCACTATAGCTAGTGTGGGTTTCTCCTTTTATTCTTTTATTATAATTTTTTTTTAAATAGGGGAAATTATTGGATTAATTAATGTTTATTAAATTTGAGAAATTCTAATAATTAATTTCTTTTGGGGTTGATGTGTTTATGTATATATAGCAAGACAAATAGGGTTTGAGGATCCAAACGAGTGTCCCAATTTATGCAAATTGGCAAATGATTATGTGAAGAAAATAGAAGGATGTGAGAGCAGCATTTATGAATATTTTGCAAGTGACCCAGAAGCCGAGTTGTTGTATGTCAAATTAATCGAAGAATTTGAAAGATGCATCCTCTCTTATTTCGCCTTTCACTGGACTCAAACTTCGCTTCTGATCACTCAGGTATTTTATTTTATTTTTCTATTTTTTAGAGAAAAAATAAACCGAGACCCAGAATATAAACCGAAATAAAAGTATAAAACTATCTAAATGTTTTTAGTATTCGGGGTAATATTTTATTGGTTTAATTGTGATGTAAAATGATGGGGTAATTGAAGGTGATGGGAAATGATGATATTGAGAAGAAAACAAAGCTCAAAGACCTTGTCATGGCTGCTACAAGGTTAGTATTTTTTTAATTTTTTTTAATCATAAATTTTTCCTTTTTATAATTATCGTTGTCATTGGAGGCGCAAATCCTAATAAAAAATATGACAGTTTTTTTATTTTTTTGCAAATTAGTTTCATAAAGTTAAGTTTTGATTCTGTGTGTATCAACCTTAATTTCACTTGTAACAAAAAATTGAAACTATTGGGATTATTAATTTAATTAATTAACCATATGAAAAAAATCCAAATCCATGTTAAGTCGTGAACGTCATGCTTCCTTTTGTAGGATAAACAACAGTATATAAAATTGAACGCCCTTTTATAAGACGCATAAAAATATTCTTATTTTTTTTTATAGGATTCCAATTATGTTGTATTATGAACACACAACCAGAAGTATCTTTTCTTTTCCTTTTTATCTTTATGCCGATAATAAAGGGATTTAGACATCTCTCAATTAAAACTTATAATGTTACTTTTGGCTAAACTGTTGGAATAATAATCGACATAAAAATTACTTTAGAATTGATACTAAATCTTTAAAAGTTAGTTTGTTCCGGCTATTCTAACTACACAGGTTAAGATTCAAAGAGTTCAAGAGCATATTTGAATATACTATAATAAAATATTTTTTAATTGATAATATATTTATGGGCTTATTACCATATGTATTTTATTTTATGTTTTTAGTACAAAAAATTTATCAATTTTATTTTGAAGGTTTGAAATTGAAGAGATTTGTGTATTTATTATGTACGATGGAAATGTAGGAAACAAAGATTTGAGAGAGTAGTGAAGGACTTGAAGGTGGCGAGAGTATTTGCAACCTTAGTAGAGGAGATGAAGGCAATTGGGGGAATCACATCCAACGGCAAGGATGAAGCCAAGTGTACGGATGTGATGGTGCCTATGGCCCACAATAAGAGAAGCCCCGTCCTCCTCCTTATGGGCGGTGGCATGGGTGCCGGCAAGAGCACTGTCCTCAAAGACATTCTCAAAGAGTAAGTTCTTTTTTCTATTTCAAAAAATATTATTTTATAACGTTTTATTCTTATTTATTTATCTTTAAATTGATGTTAAATAATCTGATTTAATTATTCGATAAAATTTTTATTTTAAAGAATGACTAATATAGCTTAGTTTTCAAAATTTAATTTTAAATATGTATTGCAATATTCGATCAGTTAAAAAGTAGTGTTATATAAAATATGCTATATTATATATATATATATCAGAATAATTTAAAAGCAAAAAGACAAGTATTTTAATTTCTTTTTTTTTTTTAACGTCATCTATCAGCTATCATTGTACGGCATATATTACCAAAATTCATGTCAATATGAAGTGACAATAAATACACGACTATTGTTATTTTTTGGTTTTTCTTTTTAAAAATTCCGTTAAAAAATAAAAGGGCTTATTTCTCGACATCCATGCATTACACGTTTTGAGAATCAATATCCCATGCACTACCAACAAAATCTAATTTTTTTAATTAGAATTACAAGTTGGTGGTTTGTTGAATTATTAATTAATTAAGAATTAAAAAAATTAATTAATTAATTAATTAAAAACGTGGGGGATTGTAACTTGTACTACTAACTAACTAACATAATTATTGGCAGGCCATTTTGGTCAGGAGCAGCGGCAAAGGCAGTGGTGGTGGAGGCAGATGCTTTCAAGGAGACAGATGTAATTTACAGAGCCCTCAGCTCTAATGGTCATCATGCCGATATGCTCCAAACTGCTGAATTGGTATTTTTTTCCCTCTTTTACCCCCTTTTTAAATCATTAATCATCATCATTAACTTCACTTAATCAGGACCACAGCTAAAATATCACTTATATGGACCATATTTAGGTTATGAAAAATATTCTTTCAATCTCTTTCAACAACACTATTTTCTCCCATGCCGTCATCGTGTACAAATTTACAAGTATTTAATTAATCAAGTAACATTTTGTCAACTCTCACAATGACCTTTCATGAAAATATTGACAATTATATAAAATAATTCATTCTTTTTTCTTAATTTTAAAATTAGCCATCTCCGATCCTCCTTCTAGGCTTGAGGGAGGTGAGCTAATATCGGTTTCAAATTTTTCGATTTGTTACTTGAAAATGTTTATGAAGAAAATGAAAGTACATATTTTAGGATAATATGTACTAAATGAGTATTGTGTGGTGATGGATGTTGAAAATATATATGCATGTAGGTGCACCAATCATCAACAGATGCAGCATCATCACTGTTAGTAACAGCCCTAAACGAAGGAAGAGACGTGATTATGGACGGGACGTTGTCATGGGCGCCCTTCGTGGAACAGACCATAGCCATGGCTCGTAACGTTCACAAGTGGAGGTACCGCATGGGCGTTGGGTACAAGGCCTCCGAGGATGGCCGCACCATCACCGAAAACTACTGGGAGAGACTCGACGATGATGAAGCTCATGACTCGAAGCATCGCAAGGACAGAAAGCCTTACAGGATTGAGCTTGTTGGTGTTGTTTGTGATGCTTATCTTGCTGTTGTTAGGGGCATCAGGTATGTCATCATTCATCACATTTCTGAAAGTTTTCATTTCTTCCAAATTCGTTTATAATTGAATGGCATTAATGAATCAAAACAGGAGAGCAATAATGGTGGGAAGAGCAGTGAGGGTGAAATCACAGCTCAAATCTCATAAGAGATTTGCTACCAATTTCTCCAGTTACTGTCAACTTGTTGACAATGCCAGGCTTTATTGCACAAATGCTGTTTGCGGCCCGCCTAGGGTAAGACTGATACATCTGACCCCAGTCGATCCCGACTCAAATGGGACTTTCAGAGTGCGAATTTAGATTTGATGATTTGTGAAATGTGACTAATGCAGTTGATAGCATGGAAGGACAGAGACAGCAGGCTGTTGGTGGACGTCGAAGAAATAGAGTGTTTGCAAACGCTGAGTAGGCTCAACGAAGATGCAGAGTCCATTTACGAACTTCACAAGGACGAAAGCACATTAACACATTCAGGATCAGCCTGGAAAGAACTGGTCTTGTCATCAGCCAGGCCTAAAATACAAGTTCAATTAAAGAGTGCTGTTCAGAAGTGTGAGCTTGTATTTGCTGATAAGACCATCCCACCACCCCAATCTTCATGAGGCTTACCCTCTTTCCAGACCCTCCTCTTGTGGGCCATTTTTTATTTTTTGGTTTTTTTGGATCTTAAATGGAAACATCATGAGTCATATACGAATCATCATAGAAGCAGTCATTCTTGTAGTAGTATGAATGAACAGATGATTTTTGATATATCAAACTCATATTTCTCACTTTAAAGTTACAAAAAATACACAATTTATGATAAAATATATGTTAAAAAATCAAATTATCCTAAAATTTGATTAAAAATAAAGAAAATTAATTAAAAATAATTAATAAATATAAAATTAATTATTAATACATCATTAAAATTATAAATAAATATTTTAAAATATAAAAATTTAGTTAAAGTGATATATTGTATAATAAAAGGAGTATATACAAGTTACAAACCTCTTCTCCCTGCAAACTTTTAGGCTCCAATTAGAAAGAAAGAAAAAAAATGAAAAATATATTTCTTTGCCTTTTTTGAATTGAAGAAAAAAAAATATTTGATGAAAAAATTCATAGAAAATTTTCAATTTAATTAATGATATTTTTCTTTCAAAATTGAGAGAAAAATAGAAGATAAAATTCACAAAGAGAGAGAAATAGAGAAAGAGAAAAACTTCAATCAAGAAAGACATTAAAAATTTCCTCTCTCCTCTCTGACAATGTGGTACATGGATAAAAAATTAGAAAAAATTATAATTTTTTTCCTACTATTTTTCCTTGAACCAAACACAAGACAAAAAAAATCAATTTCCTCTTTAAGTTTTTTTCCGACCTATTTTCTTAAAATTAAATAAAATATTACTAAAAGTATAATATCATGCATTATAGCCAAAACATAATACAATATTATACTTTCATATGATCTGAATAAAGATAATATGATATATTGCAAAAGGATAATACAGTACATTATGCTTTTATATCATAAACCAAAAGGATAATTGAAAAAATAGTTTCGAAAATAAAAGAAAACGAAAAAATAATATAAATCATGATAAAAATTTCCAGATAATCCAAAAACAGAAGAAATTGGATTAACGAATTTGCACCCAAATCAAACCCTAATTTTGATTAACATGAAGTAGATTGATGTGTTTCTACATAACATTTGTAGGACATCATTAGATTATTAATTGATTGATCATCGCCTACACTAAGTCCTGATTATCGACATCTTTACAGCAATCCAAACTCTAACTAATCACACACTCCTAATCCTTCACTTCTTAGCCTTCTTTGTCGCCGCCGCTTTTTCGCCGGCGATTTGATGCTCTTCGGCTTCTTTGCCTTCACCGGCGCCACCTTCTTCACAGGCGATTTCGCTTTCGCAACCTCCTTAACGGCTTTCAACTTCTTCGCAGCCTCTTTCTTTTTCTCTGCTCCCTGCTTCGACTCAGCCGCCGGGGCCGGCGTCTTCTTAACGGAAGTCGACGGGAGTTTGAAGGAGTTCTTGACCTTGAGGAGTTTCCCAGAAGCGACGAACCTCTTCAATTGGACGAAGAGAAGTTTCTTGAAATTCGGAGGGAGATCGCGAACCTTCTGCTCCTGCTCGATGTGCTTTGCTATTGCGTAGTGGCTCGATCCAGTTCTCTCCTTCAACGCAACCAAGGCTTCAGTGATCATCTGCAGAATTTACACAAAATCGTCAAAACTGAACGCCAGAGACAGACAGAGATAAAGAGAGGGAGAGAGAGAGAGAGAGAGAGAGAAAGGAATTATACATCGATGTAAGGAGGATGCGATGGAGAAGCCTTGGATTTCTTCGGAGCAGATGTTGTCTTCACCGGCTTGGTTCCTTGAGCGATAGCCATGGCGTCAGTTTCTGAAAAATGCAGAATACTGATCGGAGGAGAGAGAAAATTAGTAGGAAGATTTGAGGGAGGGAGAGGGAAATGAGAGTGTATAGTATAGAGAACACGAGGGGCGGTTTGAATGCTTTATATGGAGAAAGAATGGAGTAATCTGATTGGTGCAGAAGATAGCACACGGATCCTTTCAGTTGTTTATAGGAGTTTGAAAGTGGCCCGTCGGATGAATGCCTTACCAACGGCTGATATTGATGTGATAAAGTACGACGTGGATCGAGTCGAGAGCGTCTGATGGGTCGGAGTTGGACGCTGGTGTTTGGTTATTTTGGGAGGTGGTGGGCTTTCCAAGATTGTGGCCTTTTGGGCCCTCTTTTCTGGGTTGGACTCATTGGGACGTCAAAAGTAATGAAATTGAAATCATATTATTTTGAATTTTGATCATTTGTTGTTACACTTTAATTACTATCTCAAATTGAAATCAATTTTATTTTTCCAATGAGGTCATGGTTTAGCGGTTAAGGTGGAACTCTCGAATACATTAGATTTTATGTTCAATTCTCCCTCTCTAATCGTATTGTACTGTCTTTGTGGGTCCTCTGCACAAAAAAAAAAAACATTACCGCCTTATAGCTCTGTTTATAATTTCTTACAATTTTATTTACAACTCTTTACAACCTAATAACTCGTACATGGATATTAGTTCATGACCTTGTATGTATTTTCAAATAGTCGTTATTATCATAAAATAGTTATGTTCATCTTTAAAATTACACATTATGTTCGATTTATTCATATATTGTTAACAATAAGGTATTCAATAACGAGATAATTTCTAATGACGAGACATTCTACGAGAATCTTACAATTTCGAATATGTTTTCACCTAGGATTGTTAGTGCTTTTAGCTTTTCTAGTATCACACTCACAAACTCTCATTTCACAACTATACAAAATACTTTCCCAAGCTTGTCTTTGATGCAATATATACTTGTGCAAAATTTATTGAACCATGATTGATCATAAATAGAAAAGGTATCCCACTATGACAAATGACAATTGACATTGCATGTGAAAACTTGCTTGTTGCCCATAACTTTTGATCCCCCTTCTGCAATTGGAGATTCTTCCACCTCAACTATGTATTGACCATTGGTCAATCACACCAAACAGATGATCATAATTTCTCTGTTCACTTCAGTACTTGACAGAGCTCATACCAAATAAATGATATTCTGAGACTCTCAAGTTCGGACCCCCACCCTAGTCTCATGCGCCCTTTTCTTTCTCTAGCCTGTACGTTGTTCGTTTCTCTCTCCTTTCCTTGGTTCTTCTATAAAGTATACTGTGTACACCACCTTCTTTAACTACCATTGAGTATGAACCCACTTCATAAACTCCCGAGAATGCTACCAATGTACCCACGAACCATGATCCCTAAAATGCCACCGAGTGACACCACCACCATGCTAGAATTATGGGCATGGCTAGCCTCAACCCTAGCAAGCTTCATGTTCATATGGGCAATGGTCCGCCAATTCGTCCCCCACGAGCTCCTCCACTTTGTTGATAAGAGTCTCAAGGTCTTCTACTCTCGATTCCACCCCTACGTCGAGATCATGATCCCCGAGCACTCGGGGAACGCCTTAAATCCAGTGAGGCCTACAACGCGGTCAAGTCCTACCTATCGGCACTCTCCTCCAAGTCCGCCAAGCGGCTCGTAGGGGAGATTGGGCCGAATGGTAAGCACATTACTCTAGGCTTGGGTGATCATGAGCGTGTTGAGGATGAATTTCAAGGGGCTAAGTTCTGGTGGGTATCGGGGAAATTGATGTCCTCCAACTCTAGGGGTGCGATGCCGTATAATTACTTCCCTGAGCCCGAAAGGAGGTTTTTAAGGTCACATTTCACCAGAAATATAGGGAATTAGTGACGGGGAAGTACTTGGAACATGTGGTGAAAAGTGGGAAAGAGATTAAAGTTATAAATAGGGTGAGAAAACTTTACACTAATGCTGGGAGTTCAAAGTGGTCTCATTATGGGGGTGGGGTGTGGAGCCACATACCCTTTAGGCACCCTGCCACATTTGAGACCTTAGCCATGGATCCAGAAAAGAAGAGAAAGATTATGGATGATCTTGTGAAATTCAAGGAAAGCAAGGACTTTTATGCAAGGATTGGCAAGGCTTGGAAAAGGGGGTATTTGCTGTTTGGCCCCCAGGAAGTGGGAAATCCACCATGATTGCTGCCATGGCTAATCTACTCGAGTATGATGTCTATGATCTCGAGCTCACTGCAGTGAGGGACAATACCGACCTAAGGCGGCTCCTCATCGAGACTACTAGTAAGTCAATCATTGTCATTGAGGATATTGATTGCTCTCTTGAACTCACTGGCCAGAGGAAGAGGAAAAAGAGGAGGAGGAGGTGGGTGTGGAGCAGCGGACTGAGAGAAAACAGGGCAAGGACAGAGAAAGGGACAGAATAGACGAAAACGGGAATGTGGGTAGTAGAGTTACACTTTCTGGATTGCTTAATTTCATCGATGGGATATGGTCAAGCTGTGGGGGAGAGAGAATCATAGTTTTTACAACAAACTACGTGGAGAGGCTCGACCCGGCCTTGATCAGGAGGGGAGGATGGACAAGCATATTGAGATGAGTTATTGTGGGTTTGAGGGGTTTAAAATTCTGGCAAACAATTACTGGTCTGTTAAGGAGCATGACTTGTTTAAGGAGATTGAGAAGCTATTGAACGAGGTTAAAATAACCCCAGCTGATGTTGCTGAGAATCTGATGCCTAAATCCCCTGAAGAAGATGCTGATGAGTGCCTTGGGAATTTGGTGGTGGCTCTCCAGGAAGCTAAGGTAGAGGCTGCCAGGAGGGGAAAGGCAGAGGAGGAGGAGGAGGAAAGAGAAAGAGAGTGGAAGAAGCCTGAGGGGATAGGCGAGTGATGGATAGCAGCCAAGTTTAGGATTGATGTCAATAGTAGTAATACGGATGTAATAGTGGAGTTAGGGTTGGATTTAAATATTAAGATTAAGCTTCTTAGAAGTATTTAGTAAGATTATGAATGTTAATTTATGAGGGTTTTATTTGGCCTTGCTTTGTAATTTCAATGTTGGAATATGATGATGGAAAAAAGAAAGAAAAAAAGGTACTTTGAAGCTAATTGGAACATCATAATTAATCTTTGCAATATGGAGATCAGTTAAGTGATAGATTGGCTTGTAACATTGACAAATGATAGATGATGTGAATTTAGTAGTATGTAATGTAATTATCGTGTAGGCGATACTCGTAAATTTATTAAAAACCGATGTTGCGTTGTCCGATTTATGTCCGTTTATGTTGTATAAATATATAATCAAGAAGTTTATGATGAAAAATGTACACATATATACATAAAATGGTTTGTAAGTGTTTATGAAAGATATTTATATCGATGTGAATTTTAATTTTTATCATGCAGACTAGCTGATGTTATAAAATCTGTATTAACATTTTTATGTTTGAATTCATAACTTTTTATCCAATTAATTATAGAAAAACAAATCTAAATTTAATCTGTCGATTTTGAGGGTATGTTATTTAATTCGCGCCAGATTAAAATTCAGTTATTTAGGCCGGTAAAGTATTTGTTTTCTCAGAGCAAACACAGAAATTAGAAAGAGAGAAAATTAAAATACGTTATTTAGGTTTTTTTTTCCTCAGTGGAGCTGGAGAGAGACTGAAATCAACGAGACTCTGCGTGTCTTCATCAGCTGCTGTGCTCGACGGCGACCGGAATCCATCCTCTCCGTCATCTCTCAGGTACCAATTCAATTTACTCTTCTTGATTTTCTTTTTGCCGTTTCATTTTGAACAAGTTATTAGTGTCTAAAGCTTCATAATTTAGGTTTTCCTTTGTTTAATGAAAATTCGTCCAAGCAAATCAATGGATTCGAGAATGCCTCACTAATTGCAAGTCTTCATCACATCACTGGATCTCGGATCTCTGAATCGTGCCCTAACCCTAACTCTAGACGAAGCTAATCGAACCTTCTATGACCTCAAATTTGTCTAGGCAATGTCTTCAATAAGGAAATCCTTGTTAAGGCTTTACTGGGTTAGAATTTTCCGAAGGTATTTGGACCCATCGAAGGCTTGAAGGATATGATCACTATTTATTTGTCAGTCATTCCTGGGTTAGATTTGGATGATAATGTTGATGTGGGCAAGTATGTGAACTTAATCTAACCATGGAATGCAAACAATTTTGTAATTGTGTTTTTATTACTTTGTTTGGTTGCATGAGGATATTGCAATCTAACACCTACCATGCAATTATAATTACCACAAAATATGGAATCATGATGCATTTATAACTTCGATTGCATTAGATTACATCCAACTAACGCCACATAAGGAGCTGTGGGCATGTTTTGAGTGCTAAGGCTCTTGAGGAGGTCAAATCATCTGCTTGTCTTGTTTGTGACGCGGGATTTGTGGAAGCTGATATAATTATCATTAATGGTGCCGGTGAGGAGGTGGCAGCCTTGAGAGAGAAGTTGGAGTCAGAGAAAGCGTGTAAAAGAAACCCAAGAACGAAAATAGTGGGGAGGTGACATTGAACTTGGAAGAGAGTGTGAACCTGGATAGTTCCACTTGGTTGAGCAGAAAGAAGTGGATGAGAAGGCTGTGATTCATGTGAATGATGCTACTGCCCCTTCTGCGAGAGGAGTAACTGCTGCTTCATCCAAGCGCTTCAAAGCAGTTGATATGGCACCAAAATGCAAACAAGGAGATCTATGCATCTATTTTCACATCTGCCAGGAAATCAGATTTCAAAGAGACGTTTAGGATGAAACTGATTTGTGCATCGATATCAACCTCGGAGAGGCTCAAATTTTATCAGCAAAGACAAATGGAGTCAAAGCAAATATAGAGAAAGGATTCTAGTTGCATTAAATTGGTTCTGTTCATTTCAGGTTTATTGGTTGAGTAATTGATATTTCTTTTGGGGGTTGATGATGTCTCCTATGAGCATAAACGTAATTCCCTTTTTTTATTTTGTTAATTTTCGGCGGTGATATAATAGTCAATTTAATGGCTTATTTATTAATTTCATTGAACTTCTCCATTGATTGCAAACCTATAAAACTAGTTCTGTGCATTTTTATCAGTGAATTGCATCCAAATTTATAAACTTATAGAGATTGGGTCTCAGGTTGTGGGCGGTTTTTCACTTCCAAATTTGCACGTTTCTGTGGATATAATAATGGCATCAAGGCGCAATGTGAAATACTCCCGCCTCGCTCTGAATGAAGATGATGAAGATTATGACTTCAGTGACAATCACATAAGAGGAAGGGGATATGATCCTCGGTTTGATTACACGCCAAAAGCTTTGGACAGAGTTCCTTGGAAATCGATTCTGCTTGCCATGTTCCTTCTGAGTCTGGGCTCACTGCTTCTCTTTCTTGCCTTCTTCATTCTCACTGGTCATATGGGTGGAGAGCAGTCACAAGCCTATGGTCTCCTAGCCATTGGAACTCTTACTTTCCTCCCAGGTATGTCTCCGTTCATGTCCATTTTTATATGGTATTTTAGTGGAACTGAAGGTTTTTGTCAATTGTGTATTAGGTGATTGATCGACAAAATTATGCTTCTTGTGGTCCTTTAGTTAAATTATCGTACTCATCACATGTTAACGACTGGTGATTTTGCTCATATAGTTTGTTTAAATCTTCGCCTTGTTATAGCCTCCAGAGGGATATTAACTCCCCTTTCTGTTTAGAAACTATGAGTTTCAATCCCATGGAAAGGAGAGGTCCCCATTATTCCTCCCTCTCACTTCTCAAGTCCTCATCTACTTAAATGACCTGGTGGATGGGATCATTAGATGGGTCATCTTACCACAATATATGTCTTTTTATGGACTTATTGCCACAAGCACTTGGAACAAGACATTGGCAAGTGCAATAGAAAGTTCATCGAGAGTAAGATGAGGAAAGTGTATAATCTATTTGAGAGAGACAGTTTCTTGAGCTAGGACGTCTGTCTGGATGTACGAGAAGATCATGGGCTGTATATATGGATGTGATAATCAGATGGTTCCTACTGCTACACTTTCGACTTTTTGGCATTTGTTAGGATTTGGGCATTCTTATGGCAATTTCAAATTTCCTTTCATTTTCTCTAACTGAAAATTTTCCAGTGCCCTTGTGTTATGATACTGAACTTGCTGGTCTTGAGTTGTGGTTGCAGGCTTTTATGAGACTCGAATCGCGTATTATTCATGGAGGGTGCCGCAGGCTATCGGTTTGCTTCCATCCCTGCCTACTAGCTCTTATCCTTCTACTCCTACTTGGCCGGTCCCAGTTTCAATCTGAACATTTGCCCCTTTGCTTTCTCATGCATGCTGTATAGAATACTAGTGCCTTGTAGTATCACTGGGCATCAGATTTTGTCTTAGTAGTTCATATTGCTTTTATTGATTTAGTTTGAAGTTTGTACGTATAGACCAAATATGATCAGTGTTGTCCCCTCTAATTAGCGGCAGTGTTGAAGGTAGCAGAAGGCTAAGCTGCTGTTTAGGATTGATTCTGATTAGGAATATGTATTTTGGCTTTCAATTGACAATTTGGGTAATTTGTATAAATTTTTTAATTTTGTACTACTACGTAATCTGTGTATATTTGTTTTAAAATTTTCTACTATAATTTTCATAGTCACATATGCTTTTATCTGTTCAATTCTTTCACAATACATTCGACAGGTAAAGGTGTACAAGAAGTGAGAACACAATGACTTGATTCTTTGGAAGTAGTGCCTCCATTTCACAATGCATATCACTTTATAACTTCAATGACTTATTAATTACTAATTTATCAATTTTGCCTTCACTAATTATTTACTAGAAAATGATAGAGAGAAAGTGAAGGCATGTTATACAATTCATCTTTTAACTACTTAGATTTTTAATTAACCTTAATTTTTTTCATTTTACTAAAGTGACATATAACTTAAAATAAAAGAAGTATATCCAAACCTCCCTTATTTCCGTTCGGACTTGTAATATCGGTTAATTTTATTTTCTTGGTCAAGATCTTTTTGTTTTCTTAATAGAATATCTTAGTTTTATTATTTTAGGTTGTGTTCGGTAGTATCTTTTCTAGTAAAATTTAGTATTTTGACTAGTTAGAACTTATAACACTATCAAATTATCCAAATAATGTAGAAAAGTTGAATGTGAAAATCAATCTCAAGTTTTATTTCAAAATTACCATTGGTTGACCAATCTCTGAAGTCTCTCTAGGCTCCTGAGCTTTAGCTGAGACTTGAAATATATGGATGTGGAATATAGCAAATATAGCAAATTTGTCTACAAAATGAGCTCTAGCTGAGACTTGAAATATATGGATGTGGAATATAACAAATATAGCAAATTTGTCTATAAAATTAAATCATTTTCATCTAATTCTAAATTTGAGAGACAATTTATGAAAATTAAACCGTAGACATCAATTCATTCACAGGAAAGTAAACATTTGAGAGACAATTTTTGAGAGAATTTATGAAAATTAAACCGTAGACATCAATTCATTCACAGGAAAGTAAACATTCAGAAAAGCATTCCACGCAACTTCACACAAAATTTACCCCCAAGTCCTCCATGTTGAAACAAAATTAGAGATAAAAAATCTGAGACCAAGATTAAAATTCAGAAGGCAAGGCAAAGTCGTGGCCTTGAAAAAGAGATACCTTCATTTGATCCCCACACATTGCAAGGTTGTGGTCTACCTGTTAACCATCCATGTATTCATCCAACAATTCATTCAAAAATATCACCGCAGGCATGGCCGACCTCGAAAGAAAAGAGGTACTTTCCACCACAGATCAATGAGAACTCAAGAGAGATAATAAAAGACGATATTGAAATGTGGATATAAATGTGATGGAGTGGATCAATTAAAACCTTAAAACAAAACTCTGTAAAAACATCGGGGAACAATACGGACAGGAGATTTGTAATGGAACCTCATCCAAAGCTTACTTAATGCATTGTTGTTCATGCAGCTCCATTCCGGAGGATGGTTGATTGATTAATCTGAGTCTTCATAAGCTTCGCCATCATCGGAGAACTCATCAAAAGATCTTATATCAAGCTGGTAACGAAGAATTCCTCCAATACCTCCAAATCCCCTGCAAAACTGTGATCCCTCTTGTGACTTGTTAGTCACGAACTCAAGGGCACAACCAAACTTTTTGTACTCATTGGCAAACCATTCCAATAGAGACGTCTTTTCTTGGACCTCCAATTCAGAATTAGTTGCCGGGTCCCTGAAATTGCTCTGGTCAGCCTCTTGGTCCTTGTTCAGATGCTTAATCACAACCTCACTCGTCGAGCTGTTTTTCAGAACATATCTATTGATGTCAAGATTTTCCCAGACAATCAGTATCTCAACAGCCCCCATTTCCAAAGCTTTGAGGGTATCCTCAACACCAAAGACATACTTGCCAGTATCCTGACTTATTTCTTCAAAGTATTTTCCTATCAATTTCTTCTCCTGAATAAACTTCACATTGGCAAGAATTTCAGCAGACAATTCAATGGCTTGATTGAAACCATTCTCACCACCATAAGAAACATCCACCACATTTAGTAGCTTGGCCTGAAGCCGAGGATCAAACATGTCTGACTGACTGAGCTCAGTCTTAAAGTCGGCAGATCCAGCAAGAATAAGTCCTGAAACATTAGGCTGGCTAGTGGCCGGGTTAATGAAAAACTGAGTGGCCAGTTCAGCCGTCTTCCTCACATAGTTGTGCCGCTTCTCCATTCGAAGACGAGCAAAACGCAATGCAGATTGCCCTCCTCTGCCGTGTTTCTTAGGAAGATCAACAGTGAACTTGTGAAGCACCTCCCTCGTGTTTCCACTTAAAGTGCCAAAGAGGGTCCCATTACCATCCATGACTATAAACCCAAACTTATCATCGGATTCCAAAAGTTCATTCAGTGCCTCCGTGTGGAACTTGTTGTCACACAGGTACAGTGAAGCATTGATAGGCCTGAATGGCTCAAAATCGATTGTCACCTTCTTTTCTTTCCCATCCTCAGTTACAATTGTTCCAGTGTAGAGAACCAACCCATTAGGAGGGACCTTGTTGTACAGCTTCAATCTCTGCTGAGCAGAAGTAATAGCTGCAAGAACAGATTGACGGTTAACCCTACTTTTGATGTTGGAAGCTGTTCCATACTCATCACCCAACATCTTAGTGACCCGGGAAACCTGATCACGTGGAGGCATGATAAGAGAAATCATGCTGGTTCCATTGCCCCTAGCAGCTTCTAATGCTTTAATCAACTTCTTAATCTTCCACATCTCGATGTTCTTATCCGTCTCATTGTTGTCTGCCATCTTAAACCAAAGATATGAGCAGAATTACCTGCAAAAACAGATCATCCAATTAATAATGTCACAAACTAGCACCAAATAATGCTCCATATTTTGAAACTGAGTGAGAGAACAAACATGCACGAGAAAGGCAGACAATTAGATAGTTTCAAAAGTGAAATATCACCATTATTTAAGATTCTAGTCTAGTGAATGGAGAGGCAAACTTTCTTAAAGAGGGAGGGGGAGGAAGAGCTTTTGTGACAAAAAAGCTGTAAAAAGAACAAACCAACCCACTTGACAGCCATTCCAAATCAACCCAGCAAAACGCATTAGCTGGGGATCAAGTATTATAGGGTCAATTTGATTGAGACAGAAATCCTTTCCCAACTGCAACATTTTTCATTCTTTGATCACAACAAAACTGATGAACACCAGTCATTTGAATGACACACAAGAACCCATTCAAGAATCCAAAGTCATTTTCTTGAAATACAAAAATTTGAGCTAAAGGCCATCTCTTTCACACACTCTGATACCTGCTTCACCCCTCATTTCATTTAATCGTCTACCTCAAGTTCTAATGGAGTATAAGTTTTTCCACCAAGCTGTAATATCAAAGCCTCATTTCTAAAATAAAGAATTCCCCTTCACTCAAAAACAAAAAATATCTGAAGATTAAACCTTTCCAAGCATCAACATTTGCTAACTCGAAAAATACTCTAATTCACAAATATATTGTTCCATTTCAATCATGATTGAGGATACCATCATGATATTTGCATCGACCCACATAGAATTCAACTACAAGAAGAAGCGATTGACACATACAAATTTACAGTTGCTCAAAATTCAACAAATAGAAGCACTACGGCAACATTATTGAATCATCACAAGTCTCGATTTTTCAGTGTTTTCCACAATCACAAGAAGAAAATCGCAATAATAATAAGAAGAGAGAGAGAGAGAAGAAAGAACCTCTGAATCCAAGAGAAGGCCGGCGAGGGAGATCTTCAGGTCTCCGATCACCTTTCTAGCGAACACCGCCTCTGTGGATCTGAGGCGACTTCCGCCGCCGTTGCCACCGCCGGTGATGTTATCAATTCCGCAGAGAGAAATAGAGAGATTGCGGCTGGCAAGTGATAAGAGGGGTTAGGGTTACTGAATTATGCTCATATATTAGACTTTTTTGTTTTGGCTGCTCTCATGTGAGATATTGAGAAGGGTATCTCATTTTATTTTTAATCAGAATTTTATTTTATTTATTGTTTATAATTTTTTTGGTAGATATTATTTATCATTTCTGTTTGTCTGGTATGGGATAGAGATATCACCAAGATAATAACATGATTTTAGACAACTATACCAGCAATAAAACTCTTATACTATTTAATTTTATTATTTATTGTTTAATTTAATATATAATTTAATATTTTTTAAACTTGATAACGACTAAAAAAATTGATATCGAGTAAAAACTTTTTTTTTCATTTAATAAGTATTGAAATAGTTCTTTTGAAAGATTATTTAACGCGTTTTTTACAACGTAATATGAGGCTGTAATTTGTATTTTCTATTTAAATTACAAGCATATTATATTTGTTTTATATGACAACTCCCAACTTTGATTAACTTTTTTTCCTAATATTAAGGCTTTATATTTAACCATCCATATTTAAAGCTTTAAGTTTTATTTAAATGTATTATCTTAAAGATAAGTTGTGTAAAGGAGTTGAGATGTAATTATAAGTCTTAAACTTTAAGCTCGGTACAGCAACCTATCCAAAGCCAAGTTGAAAATAGGTCCACCAGCAGTGAGTGAAACTCCTAGTAACGCTAAGAAGTTTTGAACCCCTCGCGGCCTCACTCCTGATATCGATTTCATAACCACCCCAACTCAGAAGCACAGTGAACGCAGTCCAATTGGCAACCATAGCCACATTCCTGCAAGATGAAGACGATGGTGATGAGCATGGCATTTTGGCCGGTGACAACCATTGACATTAGCGGCAGCTCATCCTTGAGCTGCTCGGTTTCCTGCACAGCTACTTGCAGTTTCTTCCTCCACCAGCGTTTGATGTTGTTATTACTGTTACTTTCATCAAGGGAAGTATGGCTGCAAGTATCCAATTTGAGAAGGATTTCTGGGAAACAATGATGATGGTTAACTGGTATTTGATGCTGATCAGTAAGTGGCCCAAAACTCGTTGATACTTGTTGAGATGGCATTCGTTCAGATCTCAGAATAATTGAATTAAGTACCCGGTTTGGTTTCAGATGCATTTGAAGATCTACAGAGGAGATACAGGAGCAACGGGGAAAAAGAATTACAAAGGTTACCACTATTTAAAAGTTACAAAAGATTAACCCAGAAAAGCCCTCTAAAAAACAGGGAGGATGGGCTCAACTACAACATACACTTTCAGTATATCAACGGACCCAGCCAACCCTATAGATGCTCTCTTTTTCATCTCCAACAAAAATTTCAGACCACGGGCCTTAATCCGGGAACTTTCACCTCAGTTTAAGTTAACTGCTATTGTACACTGAACAAACAACACGAAAATATCACATCATCTCCCTGCCGATTTCTGTGGATGTACCAAACCTGGAAAATGACTATCCAATTTGCTAATCCTCTGGACTATGTTGCTCCCCCAGCAGAAAATCCGGAATTAGTTGCACAAAGGGAACCAATCCTCCATGGGGCTGTGAAAATAGTAAATTTTCATGATATTGCATGCAACTGAATCCTCCAAGAAGAAAAAGAGAACTCCAAGGCTTCTTCTTCCCATTAAAAGCGATACCTACTCACCTTTAACATCATCATCCTTCACTAAAGCACTGGATCCATCCTCAAAACTGGGACCGGGTGCTAGTTCATTAAGATCAAGAAACCCTCTTTTTCCGACCCCATCAGGATCAGGATTATCTAGGTTCAGGGTATCCAACCTAGTCGGGGTTGGCTCTCGTCTTTCTCAATAGCCATGGGAGAGGGCTGATCAAATTCCCTTTGTTGGTCTTCATCACTGCCCTCGGAATCTTGACTTTCCATCAAGTCCTCTGCATTATCACTTGCATCTGAATGTCTCTTGGATGCCTTTTCCCTTCCGGGTTTCGATGATTCATTCTCTGAATCTGAAAGCTCGTATTGCCGGTAATTAATATGGGTTCTCGAAGCCCTCTTACTCCGCCTCAAGCCTGTTTGAAGGTCACCAACTGATCTCAATTTTGCTCCTCTTTGGGTCTGACCCCTCTCGGGTCTCCTAAATCTTCTGCTTGGTCGATCACTTTCTTCACTAGTATTGCTTAGCGAATCTTCCTCTTCATCTTCCTCTTCTTCTTCTTCCACCTCATCTTCTCCATTCTCCTCACTCCAATGATATTCCTCATCTCCTTCCCCCTCAGAGCTGCTGGTTAACTTCTTCCTGTTCTTACGCTGTCTCAAATACTCCTCATCATAGACAGCTTCTCCAACTATATCATCACTGTCAAAATCTTCATCATTGTCAGAAATTGCATCCACAAACTCTCTCTCTGAGTATCTCTGAGGTCTTTGCCTCCTTCGGTTACTGCACATCACAAGTAATTAACTTTCAGATTATGAAATTTCAACATTGAAAGTTTAATACCCAGTAGAGAACAAACCTCCGATCTAATGGTCCAGATTGATGATCCTCATCCATTTCATCATAATCAATAGGAGATGGGGGACTAAATGACACATGTTGAGAAGCATGTGAGGCGCCGTTCCATCTTCCATTTGTGGAAGGTTTGGATCTAGAACCTTCTCTTCGAACAAGAGGCTCTGGGGAAGGCTGTTTGTTCCTGAACCAGGAGATAGTTATTAACAGTATATATCACAGCATAAACCATAAAGATCTATTTATATAAATTCAGATGAGGAATTCAGTTATATACAAAAACTTTTCATACTTGGTTATCTTGATAGCCTCATTGATTGAGCGATCAAAATCATCTGCAAAACAATTTAACAGGATCAATTCTGGATGAGGGAATCATTTTATTTGAAGACAAGTAGAATTGAATTGCAAGCCATGCTCCAAAAAGAATAAAGGTTTATAAAATTCCCCAAGATATACAAGAGTTTGTCTTATAGGTCAACCTCTCAACACAAAATAAGATGATTGGGCCACAGCTATCCGTCTAACATGAAACGACATCATATTAGAACTAGCAAATATCTGAGTATGAAAAACAAGAGACCTCCCAAAAGGGCCTGCCACTCTCACCAAAAGGGAGCAAAATTCACCACAAGATACAGCCCACAGATCCATCAAGATTCACCCTGTTAAATGAATTAAAACTCGAGAACAAGAAAAAGAGGTTATGAAAACAGGTGGACCACATCGGAGCATTTTTTCAATGTTCAAGACTAAGAAAACCGATCATCCAAAGACTAGCACAAGTTAGGCATAAGTTCATCTCACTTAGAAACATGAAAGGGGGCCAAAAAAAAAGAGTTTGGAAGAGAAGGTTAAGAACCCAAGTCAGCACACAAAAATCATCCATTGAAAGTAGTGTTCCTTACCAAATGTGTAAGTAACAGGTTTTCTGTCCCGAAGGGAACGGCCAGCGACAAGCCCATCCATTGTAACAAAATTGTTTAGAAGAAGAGCTTCCCTCTGTTGCTTTTTCAGCAATTTTTCTTTCCTCTACACACACACACACAGAAAGAGGGAAAAAAGAGAATTAGTAGCAGCAGCATCGTTAATCTGAACCAATTTAGTAATAAATTCTCAATCACCAAGGTAACTAAAGTTCCAAATTGGACTTGGCTCCAAGAGAAGTCCTTTGCAAACAGCAAAACAGGTGATGATACCTTGTGAATCTTCTCAATCTCAGGAAGCATATCATTCTTCAACTTCTTTCCAAGGGAAGCTTCTGTTCTGTTTTGACTTGAGAAAAGCTTTTCCTACAGCCAGAAAACAAGGTCAGAAATATGACAAGATACCCATCTTCCAAAACCCACAGAAAGCAGCAATAAGCAAACATAACATCACTTCAAACATTGCTTCCAAAACTTCAGAAGTACAACCCCCCCAAAAAAAAAAAAAACCTCTCTCTCTCACACACACACACAAATAAAAAAATAAAAAACCTCACACACACACACACACACCACAACACAAAACATATAACAAAGTTCCATTATTTTACATATTAGCATCCACAGCTCAGAAGTCAGAAAACATCTTCCTTCAGAAGCTCAACCATGTTAAAAAATAAAGCAATTATCATATGCAATAGGCATAAGAAAATCCAAGCAGTTCTCAAAAGTGTCCTAGTTTTGTCTCCTATGGCCTAGAATGAATATTGTCCAGAGGTTGCAGGTTAAGTTATTAGTAAAACTCCATACATTGTGGTTAGCACAGACCGGGAAACCCACTAACGGTAAAAGTTTCCCCTCTGGCCTCCCCCTTGAACAGGCAATAAACAGCAAAAAATAATCTTTATTTATTAGTGTCTATTATATTAATTACATTGCTTTCTTTGCTAGTTAAATGCCTCTCCTCCTTTCACCAATTATTTAGAGATCAATCTAACTCTTTCTGCTCTCCCTCCATCCCCAGAAAGTCCATCTTCTGTGAGTCACAATGATCCTCAGCTCAAGCACTTATCCCCCCTACCCTTCATGTCCTTCCCTACTGCCAATTAACAGAAGACACCTTTGCCAAACAAGTTTTCCGCTATGTTTGACACATTGAACATTACTTTCTTCCCGCCCTTGGTGACTCAACATCAAGGGTGCAAATTTTAGGGGTTTCAGCTACCCCCCTTCCAAAAAAAGAACTTCATTCCTTAATCTTACATTTCAAAGTAACATTTACCTCTTAAGATAATAGATAGTGAGACACCTAAATTTGCAATTCAGCATGCAAGTTTAGCTGTAAGGGAAAGTTTGCACGTGCCATTGTCGATGAATACAGTAGAAGAGGCTGCTTCAAACCCTTATTTCCTTCTCTGCAGGATTCATTAAACTTAAAATTGTATTGAGTAGCTTGGGGTTTACAAACATTTACTTGGGAAAATGACTATAGTGGTTCTGGCTCCCTTTGGAAACTGACTCCATCAGCATAGAGTCACCAAAGCAAGTATGGCCTTGAGAATAAGCATTGGCATGTGTTGCACAGATTTATGCTTCTTGTACCAGTCCTTGGAACTTTCTCTCTCATGTGCTTTCAATCCTTCCCAAGGTCATGCAAACAGGGGAACAGGTGGCAGTACTTTTCTGTCTCTTCCAACAGAGTAACTACCACCTGCCCACTCTATATCATGCCCTAACTTCATAGTCAACTAGAGACTTTTCTTTTAGCAATTTTTATTTCAGCAGTAGTTACAACAATGCATTCCTTCTACCAATCGTCAAACGATAATAAGTTTGGGGGTGCAAGCTTGCATATGCGGTGCAATTACTTTACCTCTACCGTTAAATGAGCATATGACGATACAAAAAGTTCTAAATTCCAAAGAAAGCAGGGAGGAGAAATGATACATTATTAAAAAAATTGGGATTAGGAGACAAAAGCAACTGTGTTTTTTGTAATGGTGGATACTAGTTATTAGCAAAAGTAATTATCTTTACATAAAACATTTCCAAGTATATAAAACTCTAATATATGTCCTCTTAAGAAGGCTCATGGAAGCTTGTAACGTTTGTTTAGGCTTTACAAGCTCATTTGGCCAAACTCATAAGGCTCAAGCTCAACTCCAATAATCAAAGAGAGGTTGGGGAGGAGGGGAAGAGAAGGGCAAATACTGGACCACAGTGTTTCATGGATTTATCTTGAACTACTTCACGTATGAGAGAGAAATTTACGCCATTAAATATAAGGGGAAGGGACCTCAGCTCAGTCTACAGAGGCAAACAAGTCCTAATGGGGTCTTCTAGACCTAGTCATGCTGAACATGAACATGAAATATTGGTTTATAACTTCACTTTAATAAGAACTCCACACGCAGGTCATATATGTGGCCCCAGAAAAAGAAAAGAGGTAACAGGGGAAACTACCCTTCAATGAACAAAAAAAAACCCAAATAAATGAAGCAAGAAATCACAACAGTCCTAAGGTCCAGTCTGCCTAAATATTCAAAAGATTTCTGTGCTGTGAGAAAGCAGCATAGATGTTCTACAAGAGTGACAAAGTGTTATATACAGTACAGATGAATAAAAAAGGTACAACAACGGATAAAAACTGTCAGAATGACCCCTCCCTAGAGCATTAGACTTTCAATAGTTGATCTGTAAAGTGGAGAACTGTTCGAGCAAACACAAAGGAATCCTTTAATAACATGCCGTAGTTCCACAGCAAAGGGGCAGGAAAGATCTATAGGGGCATTGGGAAGAATGGAAGGAGGCGATTTGTTGATTACACATTGAGATGGCATACAAAGAGTCACATACATGGAGACATTATGATGACCTTCACTGCATTTCACAAGGATAGTGTGAAAGGCATGTTGTTATCACTCAACATGCTATTCTTTCAAAGTTTAATGGTTGATCATATTTCACTCTGGTTCCTGCATATTCAATATAGGTTTACACAACTTCCTGGACATAAACCATCATTTGAGTTTGTTTATTAAACAATAATTGACAACATTTTGCTGATGTGCTTTTTATGTAAATTTTGGCTAGCTCAGGTTGAACAAGAACACAATTAGGAAATATCCACTGAAAAGGTGTAAATGACTCTAACTTACAGTAACATCCAGAAATTCATCCAGATTAGTCGCCACTGTTTCCCATTCGTACAATGTGCTAGGCATGACATGAGAACCCTTTGTCTTGCCTCTCTTCACCTCAACTTTCTTCTCAACTTTCCTGATCTCCCGATATAGCCTATGGCCAATTATTTCATCATCTTCATACCTACACCGTGAATAGCATTAACTTCAGACCTCAAACGCAAGACTGATACAAATATGATTTAAAGATAAAACTTGCAGCAAAACATAAACCAGATGGTCACTGACAATACTCATCTGAAGATGAGCCAACTTGCATAATCTGGAACAACTAGAGAATACAATCATGTTACCAAATACTAGATTAATTACATTACCAATAGGAAATTCCATGTGAATCACCGCCAATCCGCTCTTTACGAAATGCTGAAAGCTGAGCACCATGTTTCAGTGAGTTCTCAATATAACACCTGATGTCATCTTGCTGCATATTATAAGAATAGCAACTAAAAGTAAGCAACCATTAACGAGATTTTGATCAAGTACACAACCAGAAAGACACATGTATCAGATGACGCTCATACCTCAACACGTATATCACATAATGCTTTCAGTATCACCACACGTACCCCTGGATCAAGTGTCCTGTATGTTTCAATCTCAACGCTACATATCAAGCCAATTGACAGGGTAAGAAGCAAAACAATAAAACAACAAACTGAACAAAGAACTCCAGGAAAGCTGTTAAACACCCACCCCTGAGAGGCAACAATGGGCAACTCTCCTTCAGCCACCTGAAGATAAATACAATTTCAAAAAATATTATATGCAATACAACAGAAGGGGCTGCATCATGGCTGGCTAATATACATGATAAGAAAGATAATTACCCAATGCCACCAGTCTCTCAATTTTCTACATAAGACAGTTACCCAAGTGTCACGACTGCAAGCCATTCTAGTAACAGGAGGAATCGCCTAGAACCATCAAAAAACAATTTTTCAGCCATTGAGAAGACAAGTAGCAGAACACCTTATAAACCAATACCATGCAATCAGACATCTTAAAATGGAAGCCAATATTATAATCCATCGAGAACAAATCTTCAGTATCCACAATCATAGTAATGAGGAAAGTTGCAGAACAGTTCCAGAACACATGAGCCCCAGAAATAATTTCTACCAATCCTCAACCATTATCAAGTATCAAAATCCCCTAATCAATACGCAGCACATACTAGTGAGACTACAGAAAATATCTGATTGATGGATAAATGCCAGAATAACTAAATCAATCTCGTCCAGCATCCAGAGAAAGCACTGATAAATTAAATAGAAGTTCAGCAACAAGACGGCCACTAAGTCAATTAATTCAGAAGTTCAAACATTCCAATACATAGTGATACACTGATACAAAACTACAAGAATGATTGACACATATCAACAAGAATATTAGAGAATACAAAAAATATATATCAAACTACCTTTGGATGTATCAACAGTAAGTAGGAAATCCACATGAGTTGGCAACTGCTGATAACCATGACAAGGTTTTTTATGTTATATATCAAGTCATATATTACTGCCAGAAGAAAAGAGTATTTATGCCAATTAAAAAAAAAAAAGAAGCAAAGTCAAATTAACATAGTACAACTGCTCCAGTATGCTGAAATCCCCAAGAGTTAATTCCCAAGGCCCCAAAGGACGGAGTTCATCATCACACAAAGTTACAACTTGCCTTCAATGAACGATGACAAAACAATTGAATCATAGCAGAAAGGAAGTTTTGATTAAGACAGCCCATAAGGTCACACTAAACAAGCTCAATTCTCCTCATCTTTTCAACTAAAACACCTGTAACTGGGAATGAGCTTCCATATATTCTACAACCAGTATTCTTGCAATGGACAAGAATCATGCAACCACTGAAGACAGTGTGTGTCTTGCAACAGACATGAAACAACAACCACTCTAAATGCATTTGAGTCTAGACCCTAGTCAAATGTAACATGACCACATCTTATTACGAAAGTAGAGCAATCACTTGCAACTAGCAACTGGACCATCAATAAGAACCTTCCTCTCTTGGGAGAGCCCTCCCCAATACCAATCACAGGCAGAGGCTGAGTACAGGCACTATGGTGACAGTACATACAATATGATGACAAATGCCAATTGTTGAAAAACAAATGCAGTGGTGTATATGGTATGTGAAGCTAGTGAGTTGATTATTCAATACTCAGATATTCTAAGAGCTTATTCGATGTTTTATGATATGTAAGCACTGTAAACTTACTCAACACAAACACACCATTATTAAATATCAGCCATCACAATTACTGAAATTATCTCAAAGCGTAAGCCACATTTCAAATTCACATCAAATTTGGAACCGGAAGCTATGCATTCTTATGGCTCATTAAAGTTAAAATAAACCTCAAGAGATAACATTTGAGCCAAAAATTTAACACCACCATTACACTTGACTTTTTTACTAGGTTGTAGACAATGCACACCAAAAATGAAAATTTGAAACAGCACGGAACAAAAGGCACTGACCTTAAGCAGCGGGATGTGGATATCGCCCAATGTGGCATTGGGAGTAAGCAACGCAGACTCCAACTCCTCCGCACTGAACTCAACTGTAATGTTCAAAAGGGGCCTAAAAATCTAAAACCCACAAAAAGAAACACATTCATCAAGTTCCAACCTCCTCTAGTGACACAAGTACAAACAAGCAACCACAAAATCATATTCAACAAGAGGGAAAAAAAAGTTTGTTAAGTAATATCTTAACTGACATTTAAGAAATTGAGTATTGAAGCCAATTCCCACATTGACCTCAGCTTCCACCGCGGCATTTGCTCCAGGGTAGGTTCGTTCACAAGGGGAGTGATAACCTTATTGCATTGCTCCTTGGGCTCTCCCTCCTCTTCCTCCTCTTCAACATCCTCCACCACCTCTTTCTCAACTTTTTCTCTCTTCGCCGGCCTGGGCCTCCGCTCGATCACTGGCGGGTCCACATACTTGGCGGGTCGGACTGTGCAGGCCCGGGTGGGCCTTTCCCTCCTAACTATGACATTATTATTACCACTATTGCTCTCCTTCTTGCTACTTTTGCTGCTTTTGGTGCTGATACTCTCACCTCCCAACTCCTTATTGCTTTCACCCTCAATTGGGTTGCTTTCCTTGGTTTCTGGGTCATCGTTGGTTTCGGGTTTCTGGGCATCTCCATTGGCCTCTGGTAAGCCCGGGGTTGCGTGGATCGGGGATGAAACTGCGTCGGCCATGGCGAGAGGATCGAGAGGTTGAAGCTTAGGGCTAATTAAGATGGGAGTAGGCAAAAGATCACAGCTTTGCATTGAAAAAGCTGAAGGAAAGCAAGTAAAGTGCTTGAGTACTGAGCAAAATGGACGAGAAATTGGAAGAACCCAAGAAACAGACCCATACAACCATCATCACATTGCAATCTCGTCTCTCTATCTCTTCTACCTTGTTTTGCTGCGGGAAAAACAAGGAGAGAGAAGACGAAGAAATGGAGAAAGCCAAAAACTCAAATTTTTGTGGGGTAAGAAGAGCTTCAGTTTATTGGTTTTCGGATTCTGATTTGGAGCTAAACCTTCTCTTTCTGGGTGTTTTGATAGTTTTTAATTTGGTGGAGTTAATTGGGGTTTGTTGGTTTCTGGTAGTCACTGAATTTTTGTTTTTTGGTGGGAGAAAAATGAAAGAATAGGAAGGGTTTTGTTTTTAGGGCAACTGGGAGAAAGGGTAGAGCCTTCAAGTTCAAGGATGACGATTGAGAATAGCAGAAAGAGGGCGTGGAGGGTTTCCTTGTTTCTACGGTCTGTTCTCTCTCTCTTTCGCTCTCGCTTCATTTTCTTTTCTCTTTTCTTTTTCCTCTCTTTCCTTTCCCTCCCCTGTTTCTTTTTTTCCCCTGTTTTTCTTCTCCATTCTGAAATTTTTAGGTTAAATGGGCTACCTGTATGAAATGATGAAACATTGCAGTGTTTGAATTCTCACAGGTATATTGCCTGCCAAAAAATATTCTTAAAGATATAAATATTGTGACATTAATCTTTAGTATTGTAATGGAATTAAAAAATATTTAAAATTAATTGTATCATTTCTATTATAATTTTGTATCGGATGTTAGAAAAAAATTATCTATGCACGAGATCTCATGTCAATCTAATATTTACAATGTATACAAACAAAACACATTCATTCTATTTGTTGTCACATAATTTTTAAAGATATATATACTTATTTTTATTTTTTTAATCAAAAACATATATTTTTATTGAATGCGTGAGGTGAGAATTTTAGAGTCTAATAGTAAAATTAAGTCCTATTTTTATCTCATTACTCTTAAAAATTTCACATTATAGCACACGATATTGAAGAAACGAGCATTATAGGTACCCAAAAAACTCAAATTGTGAGGTATGCTATCCATGATTACTCGACCTAAAGAATTTACATATCCAAACCCAATGTGGCATTAATTACTCCAAAATTCCCAGCATACTCTGCACTTTTACGTTAAAATTACATATCCCTATTAGGAAATTCGGTGCTTATCATTCACCACTTGAGTCATTTGAGATGATTCCCTTTTTCTGCCCTTGATAATCTTGTTGTAATACTGGCAAAATTACAAGAAATAGATCAACAGCCTTTTGCTCTTGCACTCTGTTCTTGATTTCAATTGTTGAAACTAGAAAATATAAACTTGAAAGGAATAAGAATATGCCTATAGAGAGTAAACTAAAAAGTAATAAATGAATCTATTTGGCTTCAACTACAACATCCTTTTTTATGGATGAATTACATACTTACAGTCAGGTGATCGCCTGAGAGGCAATAATCAACATAAAAGACAGCCCAGAACAGAAGATAATTCAATAACAGCAGCACTTTTCTATGGGGTGAAGAAGAAGGAGGAGGTGGAGGTGGAGGAGGGGATGGAGGAGACGAAGATCGTGGCCCCTGATCACTTACCTTGGAGCAAGAGAAACCACAACGGCTTGGATGAGCGACCCTATACACTCCAGTACTTGTCAGCATATAAATGTCCTTCCTATTATCTTCACCAAAGGAGACTGTATGGCCGATAGCAGCAGCTTGGCTTTCTGCAATAGTGTTGCATACAAGTGGAGAATCCTTGGCACAAAAATAAGGAATCTCCACAGTAGTAAATTTCCCACTGTTCTCAGGGAACTCAGTGCCTACCCAAATTGACTCAGCATAAAGATCTGTGTACATATACCTGCAAAATTCACCAACACTAGCTAAATAGATCTTGTGAAGCAATAGGTCGCTAGCCGTTTGAAGTTTTTAGAGCTAAAATGGGCCATTCAAGTTCGATTCGGTTCGGTTCAATTCTTATATAATGCATGCCGTAGGTTCTTAATTCATGCATTCGAGGATGCTCTATAGCCTGCGGCCGAGTTTTTACGCCAGCTACCCTCATCCAATCTGTCCTCACTGGGGCGACAATCTAATTAAGCAATACATATTGAAACCACATCCCCAAGATTATTCTGTGCAGTATATTCACTTATATCCATATGTTACAACTGCAACCCCAAAAATAAGCAGCAAACATATGGTCCGAAAACCATGCATGTTCCCGAGAGTTTTTGAAGGTGAAATGATCTAGCAGATTCATTTTGGGTCATCCACCCATGGCCATCCTAACTTCATCTCATTTCATGTCCTGGCTTTTGACAGAAAATACAGTAGATTACAGGACTGAAGAAAAATACTCACCTTCCATACAGGCAAGGATCAGTCTTGGATCTATAGAAGTATCCACCAATGATAGAGGCAGAATTCCCACTGACCTGAGAGTGGTTATAACCCATGACAGGGAATATAGGGTGAGAAGCATCAAGTGATATGTTGCCTGGTCGCGAATTCCTTACATGGGAAAGAAAGAGACCCTCATATTTGGGCCAACCGTAGTTCCCTCCTTTGGTTATCATGTCCACTTCGTCGTACATATCCTAAAGATGTTTTAGAAAAAATGCGAACAGTTAAGGTTGCGTATGTATCATATATAAGCACACAAACTAGAAAGTTCGCAAGCAAACAGTGATACATTATATCAAATTATCGCTGTCAATATTGGCCAAAATCTACTTGCAAAGCAGAAAAACAAGACTGAAGAATGACTGCTTAACAAAAAGGAAAACTAGGATTCAAAATCGACTATTTGCTACAACTCTCATTGTTTCCCTATCTTTCAGGTCAAAATGTTGGAAACTGAGGAGCAATTAGAAGCAGTCAGATTTTGACAATGTGAGAGATTACAAAGAAAGTAGACCTAGCAAAGCTTATACAAATGGGTCATTTTGATTTCAGATCAGGTCAGAACAGGTAAAAGGGTGTTTAAGCTGGGTCATTTCAGGGTTGGATCATATTTGCAATTGCTGTCACCTTTTCAACTAGTATTGATTTGAAAAGTTTGGATCAGTTCAATAAAAAAATAGTTTGGATCAGTTCAGTTTAGTTTGAATCAATTAGGTTGCGGTAAAAATCAGAATTCCTTGTTTAGGTCTTAGTCGTTTTATTGTGGATCATCAACATACGATAATATGGGGCATGAGGTCAATTTTTTCAAGTCAACCTTTAGGAACAACTCTCACTTTTTATTCGCAAACGACTGCTATATACTAAAAATCCTAAATGGGTTCCTTTCTGAATCCATCCAACAAGAGTTCTCATGTTATAACAAAATTTGGGATGTCTCTGCGCAGGACTACCCAAGAGACAATTGCACAAAGATTCAAAGAATATGAAGTAGCAAAGGTGAGGCCAACAAATCCTCCACTGCCTCCCTTAAACTCTGAAGCATATATTTGATGCTAAAATACACACCTAGATGAAGAATTTGATAAAGCAAAGGACTTTAACCATGAGATTCTGAAAACGTTGAGATTTTATCACATGGAAGGCTACATGAAATAGTAATTGCAGTGGAAGATAAAACTTTAAGAAGAAAATACCGAACCTGACCAGCATCCCCACACAAGAAATAGGAAGGCCGCTCTGCATCAAAACTGCAGCGCCATGGCTCCTTGAAGCCCACGGCCCATATTTCAGGCAACAAATCTTTGTCATCAGCATATGGATTATCTTCTGGTATTGAATAGTTTCCATATAGATTTCTTATGTTCACGTCTGCTGCACCTGAGGTGGCAAAAGATCATGACTGAACAGGCTGTGTTTGCCTTCTGGCTTCACAAATTAGGACTAGCATAATTTTTCTTAACTGAAAAAATGTGAGAGCAACTACAAGAACCTTACAAATCATGATTGGAAGTATATTTGGAAAAGGGATAATTTTGATTGGGTTGGATTGAGTTAATTCAGGTTAATAGGAGGATCTTCTAGAGTTCGCATCAGATTTGGATATATTGTTGGATTTTCCAGTAAGTTGGACAAAAATATCCAACCAATATTGCTTAGACAAAACTTGTTTAATCAATTTTTGATATGGTAAATACAAGTTTGGACTAGAATCAAGTTATTGTTATTTTAGTGTCTAAATGGATATGGTCTTGGTATTCGCATAAGCTAATAGTGTGCATGTCAGTTTTGCCAGATCTGCTTGAAAGCAGTAATAGCGGGTTGCAGGTAAAGGTCTTGTGCTGAAATAGCTTAAAAATGGATCACTCAGAGGCCATATCAGTACAAAAATTTACAAAATTCAAAACAAAAGCACCATGGCACTCAACTTGGTATTTTATTAACATCAAGCCTCAACATCTTCCCAAGCACTGATTTCTTGTTCTGGGCAAAATTGTGATATTCATCTTTTGGTGATCCAACAGGCACTAAAGTATACAAGTATCCATCAGCAGGACCAAAGAGAATCTGACCAGCATGACCACCATGAAATGAAAGGCCTGTTGTGAATATCCTTCTTGCTTCTGATGGGTTTGCGACATCTGCCTGAACAATAAATCAAGGAAGATGTAGTATTAGTAACTTGTAATATGTTTTGTTTTCCTTTACATAACTAAGCAAAAAGGTATTTTATGTTTTTAATCCAAAAACCACCTTAAAAACCTGTGTTTCAAGAGAGAAATTTATGAGCATATGTGCGTGTGATGCTAAAATTAGAAGGTTTAAAGAGAGTTTTTACATCCACGTACAAATGAACCATCTAAGCGCTTGATACTGTACTCTGAAATAACATTATGATATTGGCATGGCATGATCCCATTTTCAGCAGGGAGATATGCAGGATCACAATCTGCGTCTGTATTGCATGAACATCTCCCAGAACATCCTGAGTGCTGAAACTTATCGCAATTGAAGGAGACAAAAAGGCGTCCATTTTTTGCAAAATCTGGATGAAAGGCCATACCAAATAGACCATAACTGCTTCGAAACAGCACACGGTCACTTATGTCCAGGAAGGGTTTAGATTCATCTATGCCCAAGATCCCATTTGAGCCTTCCACAGGAACAGTGGCCAACCATATCTGACCTTTTTGACCTGCTAAGAAAACACGGTCAGAGCCATCAGGATGACCTGCCATACTTGTGTAAAACCCATTTCCGATCTTCTCTATGCAAATGCTTTTAATTGGAGATGGGACTTCTTTCCCGCTAAATAGGGCTGATTTACCGTCAAAGCATACTGTACTGTCATGTTCATCTGATCCACCGAAAGCTTCACAGAAATCTTCACTTGACTGCCATGCATCAATCAGCATGGAAGGACTAAAAGATTTTTAACTGCTCCTTGCACTTGCAGGAAAAATGGGGAATTATAGATGGATACATTTCCACATATATCCCATACCTTTGTGCAGAAATCATTTGAGTGATATGAATCTCCTGATGCATTAAACTTGCACAAAGTAGGTATGCTTGGAGCAGTTTTAGCATTGAAAAGTTCGGCAGAGCAAGGATCACATTTCTGCAAAAAAGGGGACAGCACTTATATTGGCATGCATGAGCTTGAGTAATGCTGAACTGCTAATCAAACTCATCATGAGAAAAATTTCATCAAAATTCTGATGCAAAAATAGACAGCTGATTGAGGCTCTAAACTGCTAGAAAAAGGCACTTAGATGTTTACCGCACATAAAATTGATTGCATGAGTGATGCACATCGGGGATCAGAAATTTTCAATGCTTCAAATTGCTTCTGCAGCTTAAAATCTTCAGCAGAGTCACAAGATGCAGTCCCATAATGTCGACAGAACGTCAGAGGAACCTTAAGCTCAAAAGAGACACCTGTTTGATAGATGCCATTGTAGGCCGTCAGCATCCCACAAAAATGTAGATGAGGACAGACAGATAGAAAATCACGTACTTTGATTGATGCAGAGAGGAAACGAGGCAGAATTATACGGAAGCAACAAAAGAGCATATACTAGGCAAACGTTAATAACAGCATCCATATCTGCAGATTTGAGAAAGTTCAAATGCTTAAAGCAGATATATTAATCTCTTTTGCATCTACCGGTACCAGATAGACATCATAGTATCCATAATAGCAATAAGAATTAGCAACATGATTGCTTCCCATTTCCATATTCATTGATCTCTGTGTGCCCAGTCTTCAAGAAGTCTATGTAGGAACATGTCTTGGATTTGCTGCAATGGCAAAGAAGTTTTAAAATAGGATGATGGCGCAAGTATGAATGTCAGAATACAAGAGCTTCTTCTCCAGACTTCTTTAGGAAAATGTGATTTCATATGCCTCATTGCCAAGGATAATTAGAAGAAGGTCTCACATTAAAAAAACCATTTATCTTATAATTATTATCATACTAGTTCAGCTTCAGTAAACACAAATGGGGGGAGAAGGAAGAACTAGTGACTGATTTTCGAGGAATGCGTTAAATGCATAGAGCAAAGGATGATTTAGGACGAATATAGTTCAAATAATCCAAAATAGAAAGTAGGGCAATCATCGAGATTGAAGGAAGAACATAAAGAAGTAGCCTGATAAAGACGGGAGACAAATACTCAACATGACTCCACTCCCTCTATTCATAAGTGATGGTTGCCCCTAGAAAATAGTTGGAAAATTTTGGGTTCTGAAACACTGTCCCATAACTTAATGTTAGCTTGAGATACCATAGAATACAAAGGAATAAAAGTACTTTGGGAAGGGTAATCTGGACAAGGGGAAAGGGAACATGGAGACTTCCCAAGTTAATAACTCTTTTTCCCATGGGGATATAGCGGCCACGTTTCAAAAATGAACGTTTCGCATATTACTAGATTTATCCTATGATATTGAACCAGAGACACATTAACAATTACACAAGATTGATAATCTAAAGTGAACCCAAATCTCCAGGAACTAAAAAATAGCCAAATTTTCTGTTGCAACATAGAATCCTGTGAACTACACCTTCTACGAGCCATCAAGATGGAATATATTATTTCATTTGTGATTTGCAAGTGTCATTTATGCACATAAAAAAATGGGATATATGCATAAATCACAACAAAGTTTATTAAGGCCACCATACTGCCAGGTACGTAGTCTCCATGCCGGAAAATCGCTGAAAGAAGACAGACAAACTGTGATGTCAAACACAAGGGAGTTTGGATGAGCTGAAATTTTCATCAACTCAAATATGCTTTCTACTTACTTTCCATTGTTCATTGGGGCCTTTTTAAAAGGATCCTGCCATTTTATTTTCATTTTTTGTTTGTCAGGAAGCCTTTGAAATGTAATTAAGGCACTTGTTTGGTTGAGCAAAGCTGGAATGGAACTTGATTCCTCCGGTTTCAAGTTCCTTTTTCAATTGTTTGGTTGGTTATTTTGAAGGTAGAACTTGAAATTTATAGGTTTCAAGTTCCCCTCAAAACAAGGGAATTTGAATCCCCCAAATAGAAGGGGAATCAATTCTCAATCCCTTAGGGATCGGTTTATAATTATTAAAAAAAGAAAAATTAGCCTATTTGCTATATTATTATTATTATTATTATTATTATTATTATTATTATTATTATTATTATTATTATTATTATTATTATTATTATTATTATTATTATTATTTTATTTTGTTATTGTTATTATTTTTGTTATTAAGTTGGGGTATTTTTTTGTTATTGTTTTTTTATTATTTATTTATTTATTTATTATATATAATTTTTTTCATATTGTTTGATAGAACATTACAGTTTGAAAATAGGTTTACTAAAAATTATAAATAAAATTTGTTAATTATTAAAAAATTACTAGATAGTTAATTAAAAAAATTAAATAAATATAAGACTCAATATCGACAAATATGCTAACGAGCTTCTTCAACTTTTATTGAATCAAACGATGATAATAATAATAATAATAATAATAATAATAATAATAATAATAATAATAATAATATTTAATAATAATAATAATAATTTACAATGATATAAAATAATTTAAAAAATAAAATAATTTTAATTTTATTCATGATTAACAACCAAACAACAATAATCGAAACTTGATTCCATTCCTATTCTTTACCAAACACTTGAAGAAAATATTCAAGTTTCATACCTAACCCTCCAAGTATCATTTCTTGATTTCATTCCATTCCAATTTTGCATACCAAACGGACTTGAAAATATTCAAGTTTCATACCTAACCTCTCCAAGTATCATTTCTTGATTTCATTCCATTCCAATTTTGCATACCAAACGCGGCCTAACTTGAAAAAATAGAGGGTATAAAACTCTACACCTTGAATTCTGACATCAGAATTCTGACATCAGTGATATTGGCACACTGCCCTAAAATTGCTGATTCAACCCAGTCTTAGCACTTTCAAAAGCCAAAACCTTGAAACATTTTTATACTAATTTTTTAAATTCCTTATCTAAATATGAATTCTTTTTGCCTGAATTGGGTGAGCCTACGGATATGAAATTGTATTTTCAATAAATTCTAATATTTTCATTCTCTTTGGCATCACTAAATCTTTATTGACGCACAAGGAGAACCTATCAAAAGAATCAGGCATCAATAAACTGTTGTAGTTCCAGTGATTTGCAAATTGACCCTTCTTTCCCCTAGAATTTTTCCTCCTCTTTACCCCTTTTTTCGTTTGGACCTTTTTTTGGGGGGGAGGGGGTTACCAGTTATCTCTGTACAGAAAAATATTCAGACCAGGCAGGGAACAGAAAAGAATTCCAGAAGAAAACCAATAATTACTAATAATTTCATTTCGTCATCAATATCTCACTTTGAAATGTACGGTTCACCATATCTGTACAACCCCCCAAAAAAAAAAAACAAAAAAGGCAAAATTTTCTTCCCCTTCTTTTTTTGAAAATTTTTTTTTGTTGGGGATCTTGTACTCGCCTATACCAGACATTATCAACAATTTTTTTTCCTTTTGGGGTGAACCATTATCGACAACCTTTACCACAATGCATAAGGCTTTTTTTGTCATCCCCAGGGAGCTCCAGCATATGAGCAGAGTGGAGTCATTGTGTAGGCAAACGTCCAATCCTTTCTTTCAAGCACTTGAATAGGCATCCATCAACATTTCTCAGTAATACTTTACATGGCTCCCTTTAAGGAACAGTTGCTCTTGTCATATTCCAATGACCAAAAACTTTCGTCAAGCTCCTGTGGCTTCCTTCTCAGAGCTATTTGCAATACGCAATGTCTGTAACGAAGTCATTATTTATGGATGAACAATTGCCATTTTTTCTTAATCTTGTATTCTCCCATGCAGCAAGCACCATGAAAAAGTTTATCATCTCAGCTAACTAGTTTACGGCTTCATAAAAGAGAACCTGAGGTTGCAAGTGCCCCCTCTTGCACACAGAAACGACCTCATCCCAGGTACCAATGACCTGACATCCCGAAATTTGCAATAAAATTCAGCGATGCAATGAAAAAATGTGAGTAGTTGGAGGGTTAAAGGTATAATCTTACCTTCACTGTGTTGTCATCATACATTATCCATCTCTCTTGATCAAAATTATAGGCAAAGCAATAATAATGTTGACCATAGTAGCAAACCTGCACATAAAAAATTAACACTAACTTGTCCTCGTACTTGCACAATACTTTGAAACAGAATTCAGCCCAAAACATGTTACATCTCAATTTAGAAGCAAGATGATTCAAGAGGCCATGATACATACCACAGACACCAGACGATGCACACTCCCAGGATCTAGACCACGATAAAGAATGCTGATGTCTATCTCAGTTGCCAAGGCTGCCAGGGTAGCTGTAATGTCATCAATATTCTCACTTGTATTTTGCCAACCCAGAACTGATTGGAAGAAATAAGAGAAGTGTCAACATAGTTTCCACAAAATTAGCTAATATAATGAATAAAAAGCAGCAGCGAGACTTTGAATCCCCCATAGGCAGAATCTAGGAAGGTCAAGACTTGCCCCCTTAAAAGTTAAAACGACAAAAGCTGTTGCTTAAAGACTCTACGGGAGCCCTCTTTTTGTGGGGGATGCAGATTAGGTTGATTCTAGAACAGCCTAAGAATTAAAATTTAAGAGTTTGGAGTTTAGACTAAAGGAAAATGTACTCAAACACCTTCCACATAGTACTCTGTGAAAGTTGAACCCCCATCCCCAACTCTAGTCTCAAGGGTGGAGGAGAGGTGCTCTAAATCACTTGAGCTCCCCTTGATTCTCAGGCTTAGCACAATGAAAAATCATTTTCCATTTTTCTTGTGTGTGTGTGTGTGTGTGTGAGAGAGAGAGAGACATAGAGACAGAGAGATAGATATAGAGATAGAGAGAGAAAAGGAGAGGGTGGGAGGGGGTTACCTGTTGTAAAGATGTGCGGAGGCTTTGCAAGGATGTGATGGATATGGTTGAGCTTCCCACAACCACCTGCTTCCGGATCACAAGCTAATTGATGATTCATCTCCACCAAATTTAAAAGCTCATCAAATGAATTTTCTGCACACATTGCCTGAACAAATTACAGAGTTAGCAAAAGCTACAGCAGTGGAATGAAAATTTTTTCTGACTGATCAGTTGATTTAAGAAAAAGAAAACTAAAAGTGAAGAATTGGAGAAGCAATTGATAATATAGAGTAATTTCATCCTACAAAACATGCCTTCATTGTTCGGAGGGCACTGGCATTAATATTATGAAAGAAAGAAGAGTACTTCAGATGTCTGGTTTCCAATCCACAACTATAGCAGTTCATTCTTTCAAAAATGTCCATTCCAAAAGAGAGTGTGCTATGCAAGAGCTCTGGTTACAATCCCATGCTCCCAAACAATTGCTATCTACTAATTCACTGTCAAAACCACCTGAACCTGAAGTAAATGAGCGATGAAGGCATTTAAATAGTACTTCTAATACTTCAGAAGCATCGTTCATTTGACCCTGTCAATTGCAACAATGATCAGTTTCCATCTAAGCACAAAGCAATAGGTTATATAGGAGCACAAATGCTTCACAATGATATAATAATTGTTGCAACAATAGAACAAAGATAAATGCTGTAGATAATAAGTTTCATACTTACCTCTTGGAAAAAATTACTTTCTGGGTATAGATTACTCAGAGCAGTCCTCAAAGAAGTAGGGGCCACCGGTTCTCTCTTTGCATCCCCAGATGCCATGTTTATTGCAGCTAAGATGTCAAATAATGCACAGATGACACAAGGATCCCCCACATGAACATGCTCTGTTGTTGATCCCCTGAGGAACTCTTCCCGAAATCGTTTTTGATGCCATAGAGACTATAAATAGCCAATAAAAAATTTCAGGCAAGAATTATGGCAGGTAAAACAAAAATGGATGAAGAATACATACAAACCTGGATAATCACATTCAAAAAGCAATTGTATTCACCAACTTCATTCTGCAGTCCAGCACCAACTACACAACTTTCGTTCACATTTTCAACCACCATTTCACCAGCTTGACTACCCAAATCATCCACATCCTGCAAGACCTTCGGCAGATTTTGATGTACCTGAAATGTGTCTGAGGAAGAGAAAAAGCCACAAGATTTTAACATCCAAGTAATTAAAACGTGGAGATAAAGATAGACGACAACCACAAAGTTCAAAATCAAGAAAACCTCTTTACGAACTGAAGGGAGGGGACGTAACAACTGACTAGCCCCAAAATCACAATTCAAGGTTTCTTGAGAGCTATGATTTTTAGTTTTGATCAGAATAAGTAACCTGCTTTCTATTTGTTTTATCTATTTGATCGAATAGAGGCAACCGAAAAAGAACAAAACATAATTCAGGTTTCTTGAGAGCTACCGTCATAATTCATAACTCGTACATTGGCACCTTTGCTCATATGTGATTTAAATTATCCTACCTGTTGAGAAGTGAGCTCAATTTAGGGGTCACTCAAGATATGTACTGCCATCATGACAGAACTTCAGCCACATATCCACTAATGAATAGCAAGAGGATGTAATTAACACCAGCTCAAGAAACGCACCAACCACATTCCTTTCCCTAACTCAAGGGCAAAGAAAACAAGCACTTAGAAGTTATGGCTATCAGACCAACATTGACATCAGACCTTGTCTATAAGAAGAAACAATCTGCACCATTTCCATATAGAATTTTCACGAAAATCACAATTCCAAATGGTTATTGATTTAAAAAATAAATCAAATCAGTGATGTGAAAATGTGAATCAATTTTCAAGGCTTGAAACATAAACAATAATGCTGCATATTAAGAAATGTTCCTTGGCGTTAATCATTGTACACAATGTGTGAAAGAAAAATAAATAGTTTTACCTAGGCTTTGCCGTACTGCTTTCTTCAAATCTGCTTGGAACCTTTCCTCCTCATCTTCTTCAGCTTGTAATTGTCTTAAAGTCTTTGAACTCCTATCTACCTCTGATTTTCACAAACACAAAGATCATTTAATTCAGTAAGCATGGAATAGAATCTAAGCTAAAAGGAGGTGGAATAAAAGCTTCATTTAGCATGAACATCAATAAGACAACCAATCATAAGAAAACAATATACACAATCCAACTTTTATCCTCATCAGAACAGAAGCATGCCTATGACACCCAACTCTCTGTTTTGCCCCACCGGTACCGTATTGGAGTCAACCATCACAGATAGGATATGGGATACGTGTTGGACACATACCCAAACTCTAAAGTAACAGGGATGGAAAAAATATAGACATAATATGGTCCTTTTCCTCCTTCGGTCATTGTTTTTTGGTGGTTTTTTAATGTATCAATTGTAGCTAAATCTGGTTTTTGGATTTTAAGTTTTTAATAATGAAATCTTCTAGGACAATTGATTTAGAATTGCAGTTTCTACATGTAAGGTGATGGCAACCCACATCCACACCAGATTTTGGCCAGAGTCCCCATGTCTAAATTTAGAACTTTGACGAGCCAGAAGATTGGATACATTCCCAAGTCCCTGTAACATGAAGCACGCCAACATAATAACAACTTAGATATCTTTTCTATGTATAAACAAGAGAAGAGTAGTTCTTCCTAGTAAAATACAATAAATCCTATAAGCAGGAATTCCCATCAGGATTGGCATGATGCAATACATAATGATTCAACAACTACATTCATGAGAACATCCCCCCCCAAAAAAAACCCCAAAAATTTTAAAAAATAATGAAGCAGAAAACTGTGTTCTAAAAATAATAGCTCTTAAAGTTAAATCAATGTATTAGTTCATTAACCAGGCATCCCAGCTAATCTAGCAAGCTTAGCACTACGGTGTAGACAGTACATATGCATAGTTCAAAGACAGAAAAGTCAACAATTGTGGAATTTGCAGTAGCAATGTAGGCCATACCTGTATAAAGTATAAAACCCTTAAACCTTATTTACCCATTTACATAAAACTTGTAAAAGAAAGGCATGTATACACTTTGGCTACTAACTACAAGCCAGACCCAGACCCAGACCCAAAACCTGAGTGAGTGAAACTGATTTAAGTTTTTGTCTGTAACCATTGATTATATAGAAGTTATCATCTTGAACGTTTTTCTGAGTTGAATCTGCCAATTGTGTCGCAATCTGTGATTGAGCCATTTACAAGAACTTTAATTGTTAATGCATCCATCCAATGTGGTAAAATTTTTCCTAAACCCAAATTCGATGATTCGAATATGGGTGCAATATTGGTTTTATTTTTACATTCTATACGCAATGTATCTGAAATCCATATAAAACCAAAAACACCCATCCCAATGGACATGGGAATGGGTGTTATTTCTAATGCCTAACGGTACGGCATGTACGTGGATATCATTAGGAAAATGGGTATGGGTGAGGGTATGGTTCAACCCTCCCCCTCCCCCTTGTGGCATCCACCCCATCACCATCCCTAGTCATCAGAGTCAGGGTGGAAATTGTTTCATAATTTTTGGAACAGCCAAATCCTTGACCAGTATCAGATATAAAAAAGCCACCAAACCACCATTATCCTAATTTCTCTCATAACATTCTTGCCAACATCAGTTTTCTTTTTCTATTTCTTTTTATCCCACCTGGGCGGACAGGTGCCAGAGAGAAATGCAGCTTTCTTGGGCTGTAAACTTGCAATTGAAGTTCATATGAAATAACAAGGTCAATTTGCAATTCCCATGCACAAGTCAAAAATGGATGATAATCAAACAGAAACACTGTTACACTATTGACAATTAACGTGTATAACCTAAAGAGACTTACCGCTATGATGGAGGAAACCATTTTGATTCAAAATGGGGTCTCTGTCTGATAGATCGGAGGTTGACATCTCAGTTCGAACATTTTCCCCTCCAAATGAGACAGATTGGCACCTTCCATCAGGTACCTTTTTAGAACTTGTATGTTTCCCTTTCCTTCCTGGTGGTCGTCCAGAAGGCAAAACTTCATCATTGGGAATCCCACCGTTGTGCGATCCTAAACAAGAAATCAATGAAGAAAGAAAATTTTCAAAGATTTCTGTTTGGTAATGTACTCCTTGCAACATCAGTCGAACATATGGATATGGTATATACCTTGTTTAAGATTGATGAAAGCACTTATAGCCCTATCATCAATAGAAACAGCAGAAATTTGCACGTCACCATTCACCTTTCTTTGCATGTCATCTAAAGTGTCTGCAAATACATTCAATGCCTGTGGCTGCCGCATAAATAGAACCTATGTATGAGTAGAAAATAAAATACCTGATGACCCTAGAGAGCAAAATCAAATCAGAATCTAGAAATATACTTAGTCTGCTGAATGACATAGGAAAGAATTTGGAAATCCACAAGTACACTACTAGAAGAATTCTGTTCCAAAATTACAACAAACCAGAAAAAGGCGCTTACATGCTTAAATTTCACAGCCATCTGTGTGCCGGACTTTCTGGAATGATCAGCCGATTCCTCCACAAGACATTCAGAAGGTGCAAGAGCATTTCTTCTACGCTGCTCAGCAAGAAGTTTCTGTTTTGCCTCATTCTCCATTCGTCTCTGGTATTCCAAAGTTTCTTCAAGCTTTCTTTCCTCTGCCTCAAGCTCAATCTTTCTTTTAAATTCTTCATCCAGTTCTTTTGAGTGACCAGCACTTTCTGAAACCACTATGTCAGCATCTACATGATCACTATCAGAAACAGAAGCGAGAGAGCTGCAGCAAGGATACACACATTAAGAACTGCTGGAAGCATCACACAAGCTACTCATAAATTCAAATAAAAGGAAATGTCTGAGAGGATGAAGACAGTAGACATACGATTTTTCAGCAATCTCAAGCTGCTCACTATAATGGCCAGCCTGCATAATCCAGAGGATATCAGGCTAGTATCAATTGTTTCAGTGGTGGCATTTGTTTTCAGTAAAATGGCTCAAGAAATTATCCTCCACTTCTTTTCCACGGAGTAGTAGATAGTCAAAGGTATGTAATCTACAGTCTGCAATTTCGGTACTCAAAGGTTTATAATCTAGGGTCTACAGTATTGGGGTAAAGTTACCACATCGAACCCCCCGGTATTTTTCTCTTAACATACCCTGCTTGGGCCAACGTCCAGACCCAAGGGTACGAATCTGTATTTGGATATTGACTTCTAAAACACAATCACAAAATGCTACAGAAAACAAAGATACCTTCATGCCCTTGGTTTTCCTGAAATACCTAGTTCTTCTCTTGTCCTTTGTTTTTTCCTGCAAGTATTTTGAGCTGTCATTTCCAGTTCCAGTCGCCTTGCTAGAGTCCAGAGCCAGCTCCGCCAAGAATGCTTCCCTTGCTGCATCAGATTTTGCTGTAGCATCTTTTTCTGCCAGATCTTCCAGGTGTGCCTTAACAAGATCGCAAAAAAGGTGCGGAGGACCTTAATAAGTTCATCAAGGGGACACATAAATAAATTGAATTCTAAAGGCTTTAACAAACCCGCATAAATGACTTCACAAGTGGCAATAATACTGAGCAATAATCAAAGGTGGAAACATGCTCAAGCTTAAGCTCCAAATGCTGCACGGAAATCACACTCCGCATTATCCTTGCATCAAGTTTGCTGAGCTGCACAGCCAGAAAAGTAGACAGAAATCTCATAACATACCAATTTTCAGCTCAAAGTGCAACTACAAGCAATAAACACCAACCTCTGTAGACAAGTGCTCTTTCTGTCTCTGAATAGCAATATCTACACATGTGTCCAACTGATGAACATAGTCATTCGATTTGCAGTCTGTTTCACCGGCTTCCGAATCACGTAGATGAGAAGCTACCCCACTATACGTTTCCCCAAATCCAAACTGATTAATGTCCAGATTTTCTGCTTCCTTTAGGACATTTGATATGGCATCCAGCTCCAACCGATTGCTGACAAACATAACTTCATTTTCACCTTCAACAAGCTCATCTCTACGCGTTTTGAGGACTGAATCAAAGCTACAGCTGGAAAACTCAGTAGCATGCTCCCTCTTCTTGCTTTCTTCCAGACAAAGCTCTTCTACTCCCTGCAATGCTTCTTCGTATGCCAAAACCTCAAACTTTCTGTCACATATGTTTTGTAGTTGTCTAAGTTCCTTCTCAAGCATATTCAAGACTTCCATGCCTTCTTGAGCTCTTTCTTCTCTGATTCTGGACCATGTTGTCAACTGTTCCCCAGTGGATGGGCTAGCATATATCCAGGACAAAAGAGAGTCCGGGCCAGATTGAACACCCATTTGATCACCACTACCCTTCGAGGTCACATCATCTGTCACGCCATCACAGGGCAACAAATTCTCATCTAGTAAGAGTGTCGATGCACCTTCATTAAGCATGATTCTATCTTCGAAGTCTGATACTTGACGACGGCCAACAGCATCGTCCGGAGTAAGTTTCTCAGGATATCTACCAAGACCACAGGAGTGGGATACCTCCTGCAGGAACTTGATTATCTTCCTAAGCTGGGAAGCTCCCAAAAAGCATATGCATAAAGGGGTTTTGTCCAAACCACAGCTTAGAATCTGTGAGCCAGGAACAAGGCCCTGCAACTCTTCCATAGTAAATTGTATCACCTTGTGTAAATGACTTGTTGCAAGGTATTTGTGCCTGAGCAGCATTTCAAAAAACGAACCGATTTTCTCAAGCAACTTTGCCCGCTCTGAGTCATCCGATGAAGGCCAATTACTAGGAACACTACACTCCTTGAAACTCTCATTTCCGTCACATGTTTTGCATTCAACATTCAAAACATTACCATCCACAAGGCAATTCGCAGCAATGTTCTTTTCCATTGCTTCCTCAGGGCATAGATTCTCCCTCGAACAATCTTTGATTTGTTCTTTACAATTCTCTCTTCCAGAAAATTTGGAATCCTCAGGCTTCAATTGATCTTCAAGCATTCTAACCGAGGCGGTCAAATCAAATGGTTTCCAATAACAACTAACAAGCATCTCGGCCCAGTCACCATCAACACTCTGCGGCACAGCAGACTGTATTTTAGGCAATAGGTTCCCCATGTGTTCTTGAACCACATGCTGCATATGAGACTCGGCATCTGAGAACCTCTCTCCACAATTACAACAAGCCCAGAATCTCCATGTTTTATTCATCTCACCAAATGCTAAAGCCTCAGACAAAACATCATAAGCTTTCCCGCCATCTTTACCTGACGGGTTGGTAAAATGAGCCTTGAGATCACTAACCGCAATCCTAAGCAAACCCCTCTTCATTTCATAACTCATGGAGTTCCAAAATGACCTTACCTGCAATGGACGAGGCATCACGATTGACTCGATGAGAACAGCGCGGTTTCAAAGTTAAACATATACCCGGCTTTTGATAAATCAAGAAAGATACATTCCTATTGTCCATTCCAAAAGAAATTTAAGAACTACAACAACAAAAAATAACAAATTACAACTCGAAATCAATATGAGATTGACATGAATATAAACTTGCCTGATGTTTCCCTCGGAGAGACTCATATTCCTCCTGGAATTGCCATGGCGCCTCCGGTCCCCCGCCTTGGAAGCAGCATTAGTGGAGGAAAGTGAAGCATTCTCTTTGCTCTGATCGCCACTCTGGGATTGCTCAGACTTCTGCATCAGCTTAGCAGCAGTAACCCTGACCTCAATATCTTTCCTCCTCTCTTCAGCGGTCTTGGTGGCCTTCTTGATTTCATTGGGCCTCCGAGCATTAGCCATATTCTGAAAGTACCTAGACTCCATAGGATCCTGCAAACTCCTCCCAAGAGAAAAGGGCCGGAACTTTTCTTCCCCAGTTTGGGCGCCGCCAATGCTCTTGACCCAGTTAGAAATGGTACCAAGGTTCGACTTCTGGATCAAACCCCGAAGCTCCTGGTGGACCTGAGCGATGCGAGCCTCGGCGGAGGAGCCGCCGGAGACGTCATCGTAGTCCTTGGCAGGATCGACGGGGCTCTGGATGGCCAACGCCCTCTCACACTCGGCGGCCGCCTCGTCGTAGTCCTTGCCGTCGACGGCGGTCTCAATGAGGAGGCTGGCGTAGAAGCAGGCGAATTCGATGGAGTTAGGGGAGAGAGAGACGGCCTTCCTGGCCGATTCAATGGCGGTGCGGAGATGACGCAGCTTGGCCGTGGAATCGTCGATGATGGAAGCGACTTTTACAGAGATAGCAGCGTGGACGCGGTGGATTAGGGCGGAGGAGTCGAAGCGCAGGGCGGAATCCTTCATGAGGCGGAGGGCCTTGGTGTGGTTTCCACGGCGGAGGGCGTTGAGGGCTCGGGCGCATTCATGCCTGATTGCGGCGATGTTTGATTGAGTCTCCGTCGCAGGCAAGGAGGAATGGGAGGAGGCGTCGGTTCGCTTCTTGCGCCCCATCGTTGGTGCTTGGTCAGATTGCTGGAGTCAGATTCATCGACACAAGAGAGAGACAGAGAGTGACGAACGATGAAACAGAGAGAGAAGCACAGCGCAGGGGGCCAAACTCATGTCGCGTTTGAGCAAATTACGTATCTTTACGGTGCCTACCCGCTTTTGCAAAATCATCCCAACGTAAAGACTTCCCATGTTTTTTTTTTTTTAAAAAAGTTTTGCATGTTTTGACAAAATCAACCAAAAATAAATAAAAAATTACAATGAGCATGGATCAAACACACAACCTTCCTATCTTTAGTTTGACACTCTCCCAACTGAACTATCCCCGCAATCTACTAAATAAAGTTAAGAACAAATAATACATCAAAATAAATAAAAGAATTTCCATATTGTTTGGATCAACCGATTACGCTTCTTTATAATCTTATCACATAGTATAAGCATTAGTGGATTTGGATACCCAATCTATTTTCGTGTAGAATCCAATGCAAGAGACTTGTAAAAATTCAACCAAGTCTAAAATATTCGTAACACGATGGAACTAACCAAATTAATTCCGATTTCATGTCATCGATTTTTATATCTTAGCGACACTTAGCTAGCTAGAGTTGTCCTTGCATTGCATGGATGGTTTTCATGGGCATACCCTCGGGCCATCTTGACCTTATACTCTTACACAACTATACTTCATGATCACGGATGAAAGCCCTGCTCCACCCAAGGAAAAGAGAACTAAATCAAAGAATAAGCAAAAGCACACGTTTTACGTAGCAAGCCTAATTTTTACCGGATTCAACACACCTTGCATTTTTGTGATATACCATAATTAGATCTGGCAAAAATTGAAGTTTTGGGTTTTGGACACGATTTTTTCGACTCGAACCCGAAAAACCAAACCCGAAAAACCCACAAATTAGCGGGTCAAATCCGACTGAATCGGTTTGACCCGTTGGGTCAAAGCAATAAAAACAACTATTTTAGCTTTGTGGCTTGTTGATTGAATGTTTCATGTACGTTATATAATTTTTCCTTCAATTTATTACTCTTTTAATAATGGTTATCTATCACATCATATTATTTAGAGAGACATTACATATTTATTGCAATCATTTATAGACGAAGATCGATATCGTTTCATTTTCAACTTCTTCATCATAAACAAAAGCCATTAAATACAAAAATTATACATAGTTAATTTTAATTAAAACATATATGGATTCAAATGGTGTAATATATTAAAATATTACAAGTGTACAAGTTATACCTGTTGTATTTTTGTGAACTCAATATACCTAGTCACATCTAAATAATATACTTTTATTTTGTAGAAATAATATTAGTATAATGATGTAAAATTTTGATGTCATAATTAAAAATAATAATTTTAGTTTATTGTAAATCTCTAATTCTTATTTATTTTAAACTGCTTTTACACGTGTCTCGAACCGAACTAAAACAAAGTCAAATTTTTGCTAGTGAATAAAATGGATCGGTTAAGCCTACCCAAGTCAAAACTTTCTCGATGTGTTTTAAAATGCGTTAAATATGCATATAAACCTCCTTAGTATAATATAAACGGTGAAATAAACATCGTAACCTTAAACTAATCGTTACATAACAAGTCATTATTATTCAACCCATTATTGACCCAATCTTTCATTGGCCTTATTTAAACGCGTCAAGTGGCCAACCCACTCGACTCAATGGGACCTTACATAAATATCATAATGAAACTTTTAAATATTTTTTAATATTATTTTTAGAAAATACAAATACTATACTTTCTCGTAGAATTATTGACAATTTTAAGCAAAAATTATGCTTAATTTTTATAATTAAAAAAATAACCGATAAAAAGGCGGTCTTAACCCTTTGGGTCGACCTGAAACCCGTATAACACGATATACGACCACCCGTATTTTACCCGAACCCGAAATACACCTGACCTGTATTTTACCCGAACTCGAATACACCCGACCCATATTTAACCCGCCCGCCCGAATTGACAGGCCTAACCATAATATACAACAATAATGCCCGGTAATGCCCGAAGGCTGCGCTGTGTTTGATGGCAGACACTACAAAATGATATCAAGGCACTCAGCTCCTGCTAGCATTCAATTGCTGAAGCTAAACATTCACAAAACCAGAGGTTTCTGGCATCTCAAAAATCTAGAATTTCACCTAGCAGAGTATCCACATAAACTGGTACATAAAGTAATGGCTACACTAAATACACCAAAATTTATTCTAGAAACACCAGTTGCTCTATCCGTGAGAAAAATGCAACTAAATTAGCAGTCCTTAAGGCAAAACCATCACAGTCTACAGTAGATGCATACGCTCAACGTATGACTGCTGTAACCATCTATTGAGAGGTTCTCCACACCCCACAAAACACCCGGAATTCCCATTTTCTGTAAAGAATGGGAAGTTGAAAATGTCGAGCAACTCCTGCACAGCCTGCCTCACCAAGGACGACCCTGTCACTCGGCTCCTCCGGCCCCACCCAGTAACAATGTCAATCCGGGCAGGGCCCACCCCAGACATGAGAAGCTGCTTTCTGAACCATGCGAGAGTCCTTGACAAGGCAGTCACAGCTGTCCCATCTGACATGACATGAAGGTTGATTAACCAATAGCATGTGTTTTTCTCCTTAAGGACATCAGGGTATATGTTCTTCACTGCAGCCACCTCCCAAACTGACCCTGCTTCCTCTTTTAGGCCAGATTTGTGAAGAAAGTCCACTACTGCATCTACTAGTCCCCTCTTGCTTTCCCTATCTTCGCTGTGCATAAGGTCCAAAAATTGGCCCACGTGGTCCCTCACATTCTGCCCATTGGGCCCTGCCGGTGGCATTGACAGCAGAAATGTATGAGCTGGGTGGCCTGTGATGGACATCAATTGCCCACAAAAGCCCATGTCAAATGATGATTTAGCTTCAGTGCAGCAACTGAGTAGCAATGTGTAGGTTTGGAGGGAAGGGTTAAGGCCCATGTGAACCATGCCTTGGACCAAGTTATAAGCATCTGCAAAGCGGTGAACCCTAAGAAATGCGCTAAGCAAAGAATTGCAGGTGGGTACATTGGGACACAAACCAGCTTCGAGCATAGCTTGATACCAATATAAAGCCTTTTCAGCATCCCCAGATTTGCCCCACAAGTCTACCAGAAGACCATAGACCGGTTCATCTGGTACCCAGTTCTTGCTTTTCATCTCAAAAAGATTGCCTCGGCCTCCTCAAGATACCCACAATGCCCAAGGACTTCCATCACTATACTGTATGTGACTTTGTCAGGCTCATATCCAGCATTCTGCATTTCCCGATAGATCTGCAATGCAACAGGATAGTTCCTAGCCTTAGCCTGCAGGGCAATCATGATGTTGTAAGTCACAAGATTGGGAACACAACCCTGATCAACCATCTCACAAAACAGCTTATGTGCAGAGGCCAAATGGCCTGCCTTTCCCAAGCAATTGATCATGACACTGTATGTGAACGTGTCAGGAGAAAGCCCTGCCTCTTGCATCCTCTGGTACATGTACAAGGCAACATCAAGATATCCTGCCTTGGCATGGATGTCAATGAGTGTGCAATAGGTGACACGGTCAGGTTGACATCCGGCTTCCTGCATTTGGTGGAAAACGCCAACCGCTTCATTCAGATAGTTTGCACGACCATAACTGTGAATTAGGCGGTTATAGGTTACGACATTTGGTTCACATCCATCCTTCACCATCTGATCGAGTAACATGTTTATCGCATCAAACTGTCTAGCACGGCCAAGGATGCCCACCATGGTAGTATAGGTATGCCCGTCATGCTTAAAACCTACTCGCCGTTTTAACCAGTAGAAAAAACCAAGTGCAACTACGTAATCTGGAATTTGCTTCAGTACTTGGTTTGCCTGATAAGCATCCATGGGAAAATTGAGATTCTCAAGAGCTGCTTCTGCTGCTGGACCCCACTTCAGCCGTCTCAATATGTCAAGAACACTTTCAACAACCTGGCTAGTGGTGACACACTGCCTAGCAATCGGAGCAGCTCCCATATGAGGTCTCAGGTCTCTTTGACGGTTGTTGCTATACTGCGGGACTCCTCCACTAAATTTCATTCTGGGTGCCTGTACATTTGGACTGTTGTTAGGTGTATAATGACTTGTATATATCTCAGATTTCTGTGGGAAATAATCCTTCTTGTCTGATGAAATGTCCTGAGTTCCAACATAATTTTTCTTGTCTGATGAAGTACCCTGAGCTCCCACATAATTTTTCTTGTTAGATGACATGCCCTGAGTTCCAACTGGAGCTCTAGCCTTGCTACTTGACTCATGGCTGAAACTTTTCGTGGGACCACGGTTATCAGTTTTAGTTTTCAGTTGATTCTTCACTGAACTTGAAGCTGTCCATGTCCCTCCAGAGGTTTTGTCATTAACATTGTAAGAGCTGTCTTTCTTTACAGGTTTTACAGTTGCAGGTTTGATGCTAGCACTGTGTCTAGCATGACCAACCACGTAATTCTGTGATAAAGTAGCTGTTCCACTTCCATCTGTCAAAGGAATTTTGTAATTGACTATATCTGAAAGGAAACCTACTGCAGCAAACCCCGCCTTTACTAACTGATCTGTGATGTGGTGTGATGATTCCGCCACATCCTTTTGATCAGAATCATAACTGGAATAACTTACAGAATCTGATTTCCTCGAAGTAACCGGAAGAGAAACAGATTGAGAACAAGAAGTGGAGCTATCGACACACTCGGGCTTGTGGGAAGCTGCCCCTTTCACTGCATCCTTCGAGACCAGTGATTCTACTTTAGTGACAGGTGATGACACTACAGCCGATGATTTTGGCCGAAGCAACGTATTTTGTCTCCTTGAGACACATTTTTCATCATCGGCACAAGAACATGAACTCCCATCAGCTGCACATCGTGACCCACTATATAAGATGGACCTTGCACAATTCGAAAGGTTACTGATCTGCTTGGCTCGAAGCATGGCCTGAAGATGTGATTACACCTGCAACATGAGGATGTTCATGAGTAAATATGTAAAACTTCAGGCTGGAAGATAGTATTTCAACATGATTCTGCATGTATAATAAAGACCAAGCCATTCAACACATCAAATGAAGAATGAAATGACATCAAAACATCCCTGCTGCTTCTGGACCGGATAAAAGCAATGTCTAAGAACCGAGATGACAAGTGACAGAACACTATAGAACTTAAGTGGGGACAAGGAGGCAACTAAGGTCCTAAGCCACATTCATTTGGAATATAGCCAATTATGCCTCAAACTGAATGACTGCACAATATATTGATCTAGCAATGAACAGCATAATCTCAAAAATGCGAAAAAGTATAACCAAGCAAAGGATAGCATAATCTCAAAACAGTGCAAAAACATACATATTCAGTTATTTATCCAGACTGAGAAGAAAAATTGAAGAGAAAACATTTCTGTAGTGCTGGTGGGAACAAAGTTGACATAGTTGTGGTAGTAGTGAACTCTCTTCAAAAAGAATAAGTGAAATCTAGGGTTGATATAAACCAAGCAATCATCTCTTATTCATGAAATCTAGTCAAACAGTAATGGAGGTTAAACCTGCATGTTACACTACAACAATTAAAAATACCAACCAAACTCAACCACTTTACCCAAATTAGAACATCTGAAGCTCTAACGATCCTGCCCAGTTGAAAAATATCCATTTCAGTCTGCAGTAATCTTGTATAATGGCTTTCGCACCACACTAATGCCCTACCCAAGGTTAAAGAAGGGGAGCTCGAACCAAGTACGTTTCCGTACTTGTCAACTATGTTACTTGGACTCCGCCGATACTCATGTTGAAGTTTTGGTCATCTGACAAGGGTGTCTTGTCGAGCTCGGAAATTTTTTGAAAAATTTTATAAATTTCTGAGTTGAAGGGACAAGTGTCTATGCCCATGTCCAAGTGTTGACGTCAATACTTGAGAAGTCCCAAGTAAAGTAACATAGCTTGTAGGAAAGTCTTTAAGTAAGAGAGTTTCCATAATGAGAGAAATGTAAAACATTATCCTCTGCAGCTTACCACAGACTAATACATCCTTCAACCAAGCCCCACTAATTCCATCCTTCAATTCTCACATCAACAATCAAGAATCCTTCAGTACTAGCCAGATCATGATTAGTCCATCCAAGGTAGAGCTTTTCATAACCAAAAGCCACTCCCTTTAATTTTTCCTATGGAAACAACCCCTTCATCCACAGCTTTATATTCACAAAACTAAAGAGCTTAAAACGTGTCAGAAAATAACTAGCTTCCCAATAAACCAAAATATATATGACCCGATGAACCAATGCTGCTAGGACTATCTATGTTACTCGGTTGGTAGGAAGATCACACATGACATGGATTTGAGAGTTGGCCTTGACATTCCCAGAAAGTAGCTTCACTCTTCAAGCTAGTTTTGAAATGTTTCATACCGTTTCCTGCTTTCCATGTAACATAAGTTGACATGAAAGATTCCTTACACTTCCAATATGACACAGCCAACTTAGCTCCAAACACTGGCCGAATCCCAAGATTTAGACAAAGGGAATGACAAAGCAGTACGCAAAGGGAAGGGTATTTTCAAATTGGCCTCCCATAATAGAGCTAAGGTTGCGTACATCTTGACCTTCCTTGACCCTACACTCAGCAGGATCCACACTGCCTTCTTCTTGTTCAAAGAAAGACAGTGAAAAGAAAGGACCTCAGACAGCATGTCGATAGCAGCTCTTACTAATCAGCTTCTACGAAACATCACCTTCCATTACCACCAAATGAAATGTATCCTCAAAATACCAAAATTTAGCCCTGGGTTACAAAAACACAGGGCATAGATCAGTAAACCAGACTTTGGATACATCATTTACCTCCATTTTTTCAAAAACAGACCAAAAACCACAAAGAACACATTTTGAATCATAAAAAAGATAACAATTTTCCACCCATCAAACCAACCCCCAATTTCTTCCCCCTAGCATATGGCAATACAATCTACCAATTAGAAACCCAAAACACAGGAATCAATAAAACCCATTTCTCCAAATGACCAGAAATCGTCAAAGATTGAACCTTTCCATTGAAGATTCAACCAAACACCAAAAAAAAAAATACCAAGGTTGATAATGACCAGAACATAACAATGAGAGCCCAGAAAGTTCTTGAATGAGAGAGAGGGAAAGAGAAGGACCTGAAATCGCATGTGGGCAATATAGTCTCCACCAGAGAAGAGAGAAAAAGGGTGGCAGTTGGGGGCGGCGCTTCCTCTCCCACGGTTGCAGTCAACCCCGTTAGTTCTCCAGCCAAGTTGGGGGCTGTTAATGTTAGCCCTGCTCAGTCTTTGTTCAAAGCTTTTATTCACACCTTTGGCTTTATGCTTGCCCTACTTTGGTGCTTCCTTTTGCTTTACATTTTCCTAATTAAAATCCAATATAATTAATTTTTTTCCTTTTAAAATATTTGACCTCCATTATTGTAAACGTGTCCCCTTGCTAGTGGCCATCTTTTTTCTGGCCTTGTTTTCTTCTTGTTTCAGCCGTGGCTTGATTGGCATCATATGTGATCAGTTTCTCTCTCACAGCTAACATTAATCTCTCTCTTCGGCCCCATTTGTAGATTTTTTAAAATTTTGATGGATTGATCCTTGTAATATCGATTATTTTTTATCATAATAAATTCGATTTTTTTTTGGTGATCAGATAAAATGGATGGTTAGTTAAGTTTCCCATAATTTTTTTCTTTTGGATAAATTTTATTAATTTAATATCATATGATATTTATAATAAAAATAAAACTCAAATAAATTTATAATTAAAATAAAAACATAAATTTTTTAATTTAAATAATTAATTGAAATTCTTCCGAACGTTGGTCTTCCAAGTCGATCATTGTTTCATCATATAAGGCTCTAATAAGAAAATCCACAAACCCCGTATAGTTTTCATGTGAAATAGATTTATATTATTATAGTAGTCCAAATTCAAAAATTGATGTTCGTTGTAGATCGATATGATAATCAATGAACAATTTAACCAAATACAACCATATTTTCTCACCAAAAAATACTATACTTATATGAAATTGTCTATTTTATTAAAATTCTAGACGATTTATAATTTTTACCTTTATAAGCTTTTATTGACAATTATGAAACAATACTTTGAATAATAATAATTAAGTAACCAATAATCATGTCTTTAGTTTGAAAAATACTAAGGGCCCATAAACAAAACTCATACTTAATTGATTTTTTATTTGTTTGTAAATCATTATTAGAAGATAAAAAAAACACTAAAACTAAAAACTAACAATGCCTATTATTTTTAACTTTTTTATTGATTTCTATCGAACATTTATGTTCTAAATTGAAGGTTCTTGGTATAGATTTGAGAAGTGTGGATGGAATAGAACATTGATGGGTAGGTTTTCTTTTGTTCTCAACTCAATTGATGTTCTATTATCATCCATTATTAGCTAAAGTTCTCATAAATTTAATTAAATGGGTACATTATTTGGCCAATTTAGTCCCAAAATATATATATATATATATATATATATATATGGTTCCATTGAGATGTTTTTTTATCTCATCTATATTAACAATATATAAAAAAAGAAAAAAAGAAATATAATTAGAACTTACCTTGATGGTCAACTGATTAAATTATCAAGTAAGATTTAATGTAGAAAGTTTCTCATATATATGTGACACATATATCAATTTTCTTTTCACAATTTTTTCTATCTACTTGACGACTTTACATATGAAACCGAAATAGGTACGATTCCGAGTGTTTAATTTAAGTTGTCATATATTGTTATAGTGTTATTATTACGCAGAAAAATTTTACTATTAAAAATGAATAAGCAATTACTATTTAAAAAGAAATTATAATTTATAAAATTACTGTTACGTAATATTTTAGAAAACTACGATAAAATTTGTAGGCATCCGACGGTGGCAGTGGTGCATGGCGAGGATGTACGGCGTCTCACGTGAACTTCAGATAATAAATATCACCTCCCTTTTTCACTTTCCCACGAAAATAATAATAAAAAGGTGGGAAAAAAAGGAAAAAGAAAAGAAAAGCGAGTGAGCGATGACGTAATGGCTTGTGCGCCAAGAAAATTTGAGGTGATTATCACTTTGATTTATTTTCCTTTTTAGTCCTCTACGTTTCTTCTTTCCCACGCCTATTTTCCTCTGCCGCCTTTGACTCTTTTTTTTTCCCTTTTTTTGGGGGGAATGAAGTTGAGTGAAGCCCCTTGGAAATTTGGCACAATTTGAGTTATTCATGTCTATTTTTTGTAATTTAGAGATGATTTTTCATTACTGAAATTAAAAATTAAATAATGGATCTAAAATTTAAAAACGAATTATCACATAGAGACAGGAATTTTTATCTTAAAAAATAACGAAATTTAAACTTTTAAAAAATACATAATTTTTTTTACTCCTATATTTATAAAATGGTGAACTTCAAATAAATGAGAGTTGAAATATATTCTCTATACTAGTATAAATTTGACTATTATTAAATTAGAGATGAAAACGAGTTGACTCGATTGATCGGAGCTCATGAGCTCCCCAGATGAAAAATTCGGATAGCACAGCTCAAAAAAGTTCGAGCAAGCCCAAATTCAATCTTGTCATACAAATGAACGAATTCGAACTTAGGGAAGCTCGTGCCATTGGATTCGTAATACCAATTTATGAAGTAAATGGAGTCTTATTTTTTATGTGTATCATCATGTAATATGGGGTACTTGCTATTATCTACAAAGTAGTATACAACTATACAAGCCCATATAGTTGGGCTTTGTTAAATTGGGTCATGATGCATTAATGTGGAATTGAGAGTGAATTTGTGTATCTATGTTACGCAGTCTATATACATTCATGACGGTCTTCACATAAATGTTAAATGTGTCACAAAAATTCCACACAGGATATTTTTGTGTGAAATACCTCAAATATGTCATCCATGTTCCACATTACCCTATGTGCAATCAAAAAAAAAATTCAAATTGGTCAAACGTTGATCATCGATGGATTAAGTCATATACATATTATCCGACAATTATTAATCGGCTAAGTAAAGAATTATAAACAAATTTCAAAAATCACAAAACAGATATCACAACTAAAGAAGAATATACACGACGCGCATCCAAACTTCCACTTACACACAAACCATTTTGAAGTTTTTTGTTCGGAAGCCAAAACTAAGTTATTACCGAAAGTATGAAGAAAATCGAAGCATATGAAGCAAGATTTAAGATTTAAGATATAAGATTAGCAGCATTTGATAACATGGTTAAATTTTGATTAGTGCTAATCCAAAAGGGACAGACTAATATTTTTATTTTTTTATTTTTTTAAAAAAGGGTGGTCCTATGTATACAAAGAGCAAGGCTGTAAAGTAATAAGATGAAAAAACAGCATAAACTTTATGATTTGCATTTCAATAAGTCCATCAACCAACATAATTATGCATTCACGTTTCTTAGCTTCCAACTCTTACTCATCACCCCCAGCTATTCACTTTCCATTATTTTTCCATCAAATAATCATCCACTCTCCTCATCTCATAAAGCTAACTATATATATATATATATATATATATATATATATATATATATATATTGATAATTGATTATAAAAGGTAACAACGAGTCGGAAATTTAAATTGTCTAGCACATAATTTTAACCCGATTCAAGATAAATAAATCTAAATTGGATGTTGTATTTTGAGGTAAAGGATCCTATTATATGGTTGGTTTGTTTTTTCATCCACCATTGACAAACATTCTACCTAATTCTGTATGTTTGTGGACCTAATTTTCATTAAGATTAGATGAGCCTTACAATAAATACTAATTTATAGCAATTATTCAACCTTGAAAAATGACCCAATTTGGGGTGAACAAATGCATGAAATGTTAAAAAGATCAAGTTAATTGACACAAAGTGTACGTAGTTAATTGATAAGTAACTGAAATCGTGCGTTGTTAATATAATTGATGGAGATTAAAACTAATGCGATGGACTATTATTATTGTATTTAACTCAACGAGAAAGATGGATTAGTTGAAACAAAAAAGGGACCAATTGAAATATCAGTGTCAAAGTCAAAAGCCACAGGAAAGATGACCAATAATTATGCCCATTTAATCACACTTTTAAGTGTTTAATTTAATTTAATTACTGGAGCTCCTTAGCGGCCAAAAAAAAAAAAAAAACTTACCGTGTGAGACTGGCCAATTTATATGGTTAATAATCCATGTAATTGTAAGGAGCAATGTAATCCAGAGGTTTATATATTTATTTATAATATATAAGTCTTTATGTCATTATGCATAATACTTGAATTGTATATCCACTCTATAAACCTTGAGGAGAAGATAATCGAATTTAGATTCAATATTCCCTTCTCCCAAATTCAAATTGTATCACCTGCATAAAATCCAGACCGTCCAAATATGGTAGAGAATCAAGTTTCAGGTCATGTTGCCTTAAAAAAGAAAGTCAGTAGAAAGCTTGAGTGTCACCTTTTGGTCAAGCTTGTTAGACCTTATTCAGTAAAATAAATTGTTTATATAGTGAATAATTGTCTAAATAAGAGGTAATTCTTATATCTTACCTATTAAATTTTAACTGTCAGCAGCACCGTTGAACAAAATACATTTCAGTAAATTTTACGGGTTAGTTGATTATTATAAATTAACACAACAAGATATGAATAATTTGTCATATATATATATATATTAACGAAAGGGTATTTTTTATAAAATGCTACTTTTAGATGTGAAAAACTAATATTTTTAATGTTTTAGAAAAGTTATAAGTTAGTGCAAATATTAGATACTTAGATGGGACATTATCTTATCGAACACTACTATTCAGTTGGTTATAATTTTGACTTGGTTAAAATACTAAATGTTAGACTAAACACTATTACTGAACAAAATCTTGCTTCCATTTTATCGCTATTTAGCTGCAATTATCTAAAATACGCCTGCTTTTTTTGTTTTTTTTTTTTGAAGGTATTCTAGACCTTTGCCGAATTATATAATACGTTGAGGCAAGAAGAGGACACCTAGTGTATTTATTGATTTTTATAAGAAAAAAATAGAAGAGGGGGGTTCACTCGGTTGTTGTCTTGGTCAGCGGTCAAATAGCGTAGGCAGTGAATATTTCAGGAATTTGATTGATATTTGGGCTTGGATTGGTAAACGAACTTGTCTCAGTTTCAGAGTCTCCTTCCAAGTCTTTGGAGTTTATTTCTAGAAGCACAGCCACAAAAAGGTTGGGTTTGACATTTCCAAACAACCCTCCGTCCAAAAATGGAAGCTCAAGGCTCATCTCAAAGATTTTTTTGTTTAAATAAATAAAATATTTACGAGGTGACAGCAACTTTATTTCGTTGAAAAGGAGAAAATAAATTTAAATTTCTATAATTGCACTTATTAAAATAACTTTTACCGTACACTCTTGAAATCTAAAATAAATTATGTATGCATCCGATCAAATAAAAAAATCTTTTTAAATTTTTTAAAGAGAATATTATTAGTATACTACTTTCTAACTCTTTTCTTTTGCAAATTAAGAATTTAGTACACTTAATTGTTAAATTAGTCGTCCATCAAATGTTGACCGTGTCAATTGGTTTTGTTTTGCCAATTAAATAATGTAGGAAGAACAGATGCTTCTTAAGAGTTACGACTTAAGAAATTCCATACTTGCCTCATAGATTCTTGTTTATCTAGAGAGCCTCAAGGATAAGCCTTATTTTTTCTTTTTTTCCCTTTTTTTAATTTTATTTTGGAGGAGAGGATTTATAACATATACATCAACAATTTAAAAAAAAAAAAGATAAAGAGGTGAAAAAGAAAATCATATTTTCATTTTTATACGCTCGATATTAGAACTATGATATAATTTGTAGGGGTTGAGAGAGTGTTGGTATAAGGATTGTTTTCTTATAAATCGAAAACTGACGATAGATTGTTAACTTTTTTATACAATCGACTTAAGATAATATGTATATTGTTTACTCAATTATTGTCAATTCTATGTTGTAAATATGAGTATTTTTTTTTGTCCAATTCACCTATACAGTTATATATTAGTTTATTTTTTCTAAGTAATTTTCTAATTAGAATTCTAAAGTTTTAATTGAATTATTTGATGCCTTAGTGAAACATTTAAAAATAAAATAGGATAGAGAGAGGAGCAAAGGTGATGGTTGGAAGCATAATCCATTGATTCCTACCTAATTTTGAGAAAGAAAAGCATTTCAAACTCAAAGTGTAAAAACCCCCAAAAACTTATTTGTGTTCACTTGGGGTTTTCCTTGTTGCAATTAATTTGGTAGGTCTCTTAAATTAATAATAGTGTTGTTGTGGCCCATCCCACACCATCATCAACCCCAAACAAAACCACTTTACAAATTTCTCTCTTTCTTTTTTTGTTTTTTTTTTCCGTTTCCAAATAAACAAATGAGTTTGATTCATAATATTTCAGGGGAAATTTCAGGGGACCCCATCTCCTTTGACCCATTCCAGCTACTCCACCTTATAATTTCAGGGCACAACACATTCAACCAAATATTGCATTTTTTTTTCCTTCTTCTTCTTCTTCTTCTTCTTCTCCAAATTATCCAACCTCTCTCTGTTTCTCTCTGTCTCTCTCTCTCTACTGATAACACCCTCTAATCTAACTTTTGAATTAATCTACTCTAAAATCCCACCAACTTTTAATTTTCTTAAATAAAACCCCTGTTTTTTCTCAACTGACCCCCGCCCTTTTCCCTCCCCTTTCTCTCTCCTTCCCCCTTCTTCTCCTCCTCCCACCACCAGCTTCACCTCCCCCAATTCTCAACTGGGTTCTCACTGCTTTTCTCTCTCCTCCATCCATCCATGGGGAACTGCTACGCTTGCATCCGACCAGAGCAACAGCGGCAGCAGAAACAGAGGAAGAAACAGAACAACAAGAAAACCCGCCCCAACCCCTATGCAATATCCAATTCCCAACCGGCCCCGATCCGGGTTCTCAAAGACATAGTCCCCGCTGTCGGGCCGCGGATCAGCGACAAATACGTGATAGGCCGGGAGCTGGGCCGGGGTGAGTTCGGAGTCACGTATTTGTGCACCGACCGGGAGACCAAAGACCGGCTCGCCTGTAAGTCAATCTCCAAGAGGAAGCTGAGGACGGCGGTTGACGTGGAGGACGTCAGGAGAGAGGTCGCGATTATGTCGACTCTTCCGGTTCACCCGAATGTAGTCCGGCTCAAGGCGGTTTATGAAGATAATGAGGCGGTTCACCTGGTGATGGAGCTGTGTGAGGGGGTGAGCTCTTCGACCGGATAGTGGCGCGTGGGCACTACTCCGAGAGGGCTGCGGCTGGGGTTGCCAAGACCATTGCTGAAGTTGTGAAGATGTGCCATGATAATGGAGTTATGCATAGGGATTTGAAGCCTGAGAATTTCTTGTTTGCTAATAAGAAGGAGAATTCTGCACTCAAGGCTATTGATTTTGGCCTCTCTGTTTTCTTTCGTCCCGGTATGTTCTCCTCTCTCTTCGATATGTACGAGTTCTTGGATAAAACCGTCTCATAAATTATTATAATGGGTCGATCTCATTGCTGATTTTAAAGTGCAGCTTTGATTTTTTGTGTTTTTTCTAAGAATTATTGTTAATACATCTTTATTTGATGGTGGGTGTTAACTATACAGTTGATAATAATTGAGTTTTTTTTTATTAAAAAAATTGTTTTTGGGGACGGAGGGTGGTTGGTATGATAAGAATCTATGCTAAAATTTTCTCATGATTTTCATTTTTGATTTTCTATATAGATTTTATTATAATAATTCAGTCAATCAGCCTAAAAATTTGATTTGAATAATTCTCTGACTAGTGTGTTGAAATTTTCAAATGGCATTTTTTTAAAAAAATTTTGGTTAATAATTTGTCACATTTTTTGACTCAATCTTGTTTGTATAATTGTATTGTGGTGTGTTGAAACAGGGGAGAGATTCACAGAGATAGTGGGGAGTCCATACTACATGGCCCCAGAAGTTCTCAAGAGGAATTATGGACCTGAAGTGGATGTTTGGAGTGCTGGAGTTATTCTCTACATTCTCCTTTGTGGGGTTCCTCCTTTTTGGGCAGGTACAAATTTCTCTCAAAAATTCTCCAAAAAAATGAAGAAAGAAAGAAAACGTTTTTGTTGGTGCATCTGATCCCACACCCCGTACAGATGTGACTTTCGGGATATGAATTTGGATTTTGAATGATGATCTGATGGCGATTGTTTGTTATATACAGAGACTGAGCAGGGAGTTGCTCTGGCAATTTTGAGAGGGGTGATTGATTTCAAGAGAGAACCATGGCCTCAAATCTCGGACAGTGCCAAGAGCCTTGTTAAGCAAATGCTGGATCCTGACCCCAAGAAGCGTTTGACTGCTCAACAAGTCCTTGGTGAGCCCTCATTTTTGCTGTTTATTGTTGTTCATCTCATTAGTTCTACCAAAGTGTAGAGCCACGAGTCTTCTTTATGTTGCAAAGGAGAGATACTCGTACATTAGACCTAGTAAACAAGTCATTTTGGCCGAGTTGAATAAGGTAACGTACCATCTCAACCTGACTGGTGAATATCAAAAGAGATACTGTCCTTGATGAACCTGATTAGTAAATGGGTTGACATACTAAACTTCATAGTAAGCCCTAGTCAATTTGAGATCAGGTTAGAATGCGTTGAAGAGAGGGTTAGATTGGATGATTGATTGCATATTAAGTTATGGGTGATTTTGAGTTAGGTGGAGTTAAATGGGGTGAAGGTCAAAATGGAGTTGCCCCTGTTTTGAGTGGAGTTGGATTTGGTTTTTGCCACATTATGATTAGATAATTAGGTGTTGTTCATGTAATTGTCTAGAAACCTGTTTTTTATTTGGAGGTCAATTAGAAATTTGTTTCTTGTTATTATTAAACTAGATGAGGTAAGGAGTGGATTAGGTCCAACTTGAACACGTAATTGGACCTTTACCTGCCCGTACACAGCGGAGGTACAGTTGTACATCAACAGCATTGAACTAGTTTGGCATGAAGTCCTTAATTTATGAGAAGCTTCTTAACATAAGACCAACACCAAGAATTTAAATCTCAACTACCTGTGTCACTTGCTTGACATCACAGCATAGTTATGGACGCTCGATCTTTCGCTTCGGACTAAAAGGACCCCAAATCCTAAAAAATGGTCAAACCTAACGCTTACAACAGGTTTAGGTAGTTAAAACTACGGAGTCTTTGACATCTGACATAACTGATCCGAATTAGTTTCATGTTGCCCAAATGTTACTACTCGTGGTTTCTCTTGGAGGTTTGGATGTAGACCTGTTTTCGTAGAAGCAAATGTGCATGTAAAGCTTCAACAAAAGTATTATCTCATCCCATATATGGATTTGGACTGACGATATTGGGAGCTTGGGACATGTCTGAGTTTAACTTAAATAATGAATCAGGATATGCTTGCTAAATGTACAAATATCATCCTGCTTTGTCTTTGCAGAACATCCTTGGATACAGAACGCAAAGAAAGCTCCAAATGTCCCATTGGGAGATATTGTGAGGACAAGACTCAAGCAATTTGCCGGGATGAATAGATTCAAGAAGAGGGCTTTGAGGGTCATAGCAGAACATTTATCAGTCGAAGAAGTAGAAATCATCAAGGATATGTTCACACTGATGGATACTGATCGAGATGGAAGAATAACTTATGAGGAGTTGAGGACTGGTCTCAAAAAGGTTGGCTCCCAACTGGCTGAGCCAGAGATAAAGCTTCTCATGGAAGTGGTAAGTTTTCCCACATTCAGACTATAATCTAATTCATAATCAAAAAGATGCAAAATGTTCTCCCTCTCCAATTACTTGATATCAAAAGCTAACATGCTTAAAATTCCATGTTCAGGCTGATGTTGATGGGAATGGGTACTTGGACTACGGGAATTTGTGGCAGTGACAATCCATTTGCAGAAAATGGAGAATGATGAGCACTTCCACCGAGCATTCATGTATTTTGACACTGATGGAAGTGGTTACATTGAGCTGGATGAGCTCCGAGATGCCTTGGTTGACGAGTCAGGTGAAAGTGATGCTGATGTTCTCAATGAGATCATGCGCGAAGTTGACACTGATAAGGTTCTTACTCCCACACTCTCCTATCCTTTCTCCTTGTTCTTCATCTATAACCAAAATCTCAAAATCATAAACGAAAAGTCTTCTGACATACTTTTGCTGATACTGTAGGATGGTAGAATAAGCTATGAAGAGTTTGTGGCCATGATGAAAACTGGGACAGATTGGAGGAAGGCTTCTAGGCAGTACTCGAGGGAAAGATTCAAGAGCTTGAGCATTAACCTAATGAAAGACGGTTCACTACAACTTCAAGACGGACTCACTGGGCAGGCAGTTGTAGTCTGAAGTCTGAACAGATAATCTCAACTTTTCTGGCCCTTTCTCAGTGGAACTCACCTGATGTCCATAAACTTGCCATAAGTATGAGCATGATAATCTGTTGACTGCAGTCATCAGAACCTAAAGTGACTGAATGTGTCTCAATATCCTGGTTTAATTATCGGTATTGTTCATTCAATAGTCAGTTTTAACAGCAGAGCATCATCATATCATATGAGCAATGAAGCGATTAAGTTGATTTGCAGAATGCTCAGCTCAGTTCCTGCAGAAGTGCGGATAATGTTTGCACAGGAGTTTTTTTGTTTGTTTATGTCTTTAATCAGTATTTTACTCAACATATAGAGGGGTTTGCTCTGTATTTACACAATCCTGAGATTTTCCTTGTACATTTTGCCATTTTGGATCTTGATTTCCAAGCAAGCTTTTCTTTTGTGCATAGAGATTCAAGGTGTTCTTTCCTCTCCCCCTTATGCTCTTGTAATCTTTCCCTACCCAGCTTTGGTGATTCAGTCTGTGATATTCTTGCTTTATTGTTTGTTGCGTACATATCAGTTGTACTATAATTCCCTTTTATTTATCTTTTTATACTGGTTTTGAACCAAACCTTGTCATGATTTCCCAGCTAGCTACCAATTGAGAGCTGCTTTTAATAAACTGAAACTGTTCACTGGATATTTCAATTTTATTTGATTTTGAAGACTGATATTGTAATTGTTGACAAGAAGCATTACTTAACTGAGATGCCTTGGCTCGCTTGGTACCAAAACTTCGAGTTTATCTCGCCTCTCCTGTACGATTCCTAGGAGGAGCAGTGTGCTCCCTCTTGTAGAGGGGCATGCTGTTGAGCTTCAACAGGCCCCTGGGTTGCGCCCGATTCCCTCTTTGCCTTGGACCTTTAAGCCGAGATGGGATATTTTTAAGATAGAGACCCAACTAGATTATCCATATTTATCCCCCTCCCAGAAAAAAAGCAGTACTTAGGAAGCAATCCATCCTTTTAAATGGCTATGGAGAAGGTCAGAAGGGAAGCTTATTATTGATGGATAATTAAATTTCACATAATACTTAATATTGTTTCTGTACTATTTCAGGGTTATTTCCACCATCAATTTAGCTTGTACGTCAAATTAATATATTATGTATCAAAAGGAAAGAAAAAGAATTTTGTAAAAATTTAAAACATTGGCTATATTTTTCCATTACAATAAGAAAAAAGTTGTCTAGATATACATGTCAATTCACAATTTTTTAAGAATGATGGTAGCTGATTACCTTTTGGAAAAACTTAAAGAGGGTTTTGGGTGAAAGTGGTGATATAACATTAACTTTGTTGAATAGAAATTTGTTTTAATATTGTGATTAAAAAAAAAAGAAATTTGTTATAGTATTTTAGATTTAATTTTATAAAAAAATTATCATTGTGAATATATGTTATCAATTTTTAATAATAGATTTTCTTTTTTATTAAAAGAACAAAATAGATCGAGCTCGTATTTTATTAAAATAACGATTTGAACATATCATTTTACTTTAGAATCTTAATCTAAAATTTGACAAGTGAAAAAGTAAATTCCCCCATGTAAAATAAGGTAAGATTCCATCGAACACCCCCCAAAAAAAATCCATGCATATATGAAATATATTAACAATACGAGTAATGATATTATAAAGTTAATCCAATTAATACATATCGTATACTTTAAGCTGAATGGTTATCATATATATATATATATCACAAGCTGAGCAGGAAAAGAATATATGGACAATAGAAATACTATTAGATTACCTAGATTCATTTACCACAAGTAAGAAAAGGTACAAACAAAGGGAAAAGTCAAGTGATTCGCCATGTTTGATTATATCGATATAAAAAATCAAATAAATACTTACTTTATTTTAATATTTTAAATATTTTATATCTTAATTAAACCACTAAATTACAAATCTTTTTATTTATAAGCAGCCCTGAACTCTTAATTAAATTGTTACAAGTTGGAAGCATTTAAAACTAGGGTTTTGGAAAGTTAATTTTGATGAGGCGAAGCTTGGTGATCAGAGGCATAGTTGGTGAGGCATTATTAGAGATGCAGAGGGGAATGTATGCTTATCGGATGTCAATCAAGGGATTGGGTTTTGGGGTGCCGAGGTGGAAGAGGCTCAAGCATGTTTCTTTGCTATAAAAACTGTCTGGGAATAGGAGGTACAGGAGCTTAGTGATCGAAGGAGATTGTGGAAACATCATATTTGGCATTCAGAAGATGTGTCATATTCAATTGTTAAGTGTTTTATTATTTTTGATATTTTGCAATTTTCATCAAAATTTGAGTATTGTATGGTTTTTTTTCATGTAAAAAGAACGAGGAATAAGATAGCTCATGCTCTTGCCCGTCTTTTAGTATTATGTTAATTTGTGTAGGTCATCAGTTAAGGAGGGGTCAGATTGCATTTATAATATTGCGTTGGAAGACTTATGTAGCCTTAGTGATGTAAAAAGAATGAGGAATAAGATAACTACTAGTATTTTTTACTTTCAAGTTTTGAAAAATCATTTATCAACATACTAAATAATATAAGCTACCTTCACATCTTTTTCTTCGCATAAATTTTCATATATTTTGACTAATGAAATTTCTCATTTATTATAAAAAAAATTCTTTTAATATATTAAATAAAAACCGCAATGTTAAAAATTAAAAATTATAATAGTTTCATATTATAAACTGTATGAAATATTATATACTGCTACTTTAACAAGCTCCTACTCGATTTATGTTAAGTACAAAGAACATTAGGTAGCCAATTCTCTTGAGGATTTTATCTATGTTATCATTAGTCAAAATATATGAAAATTTCTGCGAAGGAAAAGATGTGAAGGTAGCTTATATTATTTAGATTATATAGTATGTTGATAAATGATTTTTTAAAACTTGAAAGTTAAAAATAGTAGTAGTTGTATTTAAATGATGGATTTTGAATGTAATGGGAACAAAACTAAGGGAACTAATTGGGACAGGGAAATAGTACGGATTTGTACCTTAAATGGCTGTTTGGATGAGGCAAAAATGAGGACAAATTTCATGTGTTATAAATGAATGTGATAGCCTGGCATTTGCATGATTTGGATTTGGATGTCTCTTACTTTCCAAGCTGTACCCAAACAAATCATTATAATTTTCTATAAGAAGAAGACATCAAACACATGATGATGTAAAAATGTTTCTTTATTATGTGTCACCCCCTCATTCATTTCCCATCTTTTCCTTCCTTGCTTGGCTAATCTCAACATTATGCCCCCTACTTATTCTTAATTGATTGTATCATAATATTTCAATTTTATTCTGGTGAATATCTTTACAACAAAACACAAAAAACAAGAAAAAAAAATAATGAGTTGACATACAATTAGAAATAAAATGTTTTTATTGCATAATTTGTGATGGCATTAAATTTGGATTGTTTAAGTTTCATAGTTTTCTCATCTTCCAATCTAATATTACTATTATTATTTCATTAACTATTGACCATAATTATATTATATATCGAAAATTTTTAAACTGTACATATCTTAAGATGTTGAATTTAAAATTTATATCAATTAATTAGTATCTAGTATCTTTATTCAATGATAAGCTATTAGTCTTTTTTAAAATATGGAGTAAAAGTCAACACATTACAATGAGTAAATATTAGATTGTCTTCTGGTTGGACCTTTTATATAGATTAACAACATTTATATCATGTTTTACATGCACTAAGAAAGCTTAAGGATGAAAAAAATTAAGGTGGTAAATATAAATTCATATATATATATATATATATATATATATATATATATATATATATATATATATATATATATATATATACTAAATAAAATAGTGATAAAAAAACTATTATTTAATAAAGTTAACAAATGGTAGAGTACAAAGTTTTGTTTTTTTAAATAGACGAATAAGAAAATAATAGTAAATGAAAACATGGCTTATATCAATGTCAAAAAAGGATATTTAAAACTAGTTAGCCATATAATTAACTTGTCACTATCTACCATTTTTTTAAAGTATTGGTGATGTGTACTCAATATTTCATATCTCCATCTTTGTACCAAGCTATCTTTGTGTGTGTAACTTTTACAAAGTATAAATAGATAACATTCATATTATTGAGTATATATGTATGTAGTTTAAGTATATTCAAAAATATGAGATAATATATGAAGCTCATTAAGGGCAGGGGATATCAAAAACTTTCATAAACTAATATTGCTTTTAAGTCTAACAAAAAATAATGGAAGAAGACACAAATTAATATAATTTGAAATTGTTTTTTGACATTAAAATTCTTTCAGTGCACCCTACAAAATGGAAAGTATACATATAATAACATAACAAATTGGAAAAAAAATGTTTCTTAAATTGTTTATTTTTTTTATTTTTAATAAGAAAATAATGAGATGGACAAAGTATGTATTTTACATTTAAGGTGAAAGGACTCGAGGTTTTTGGGTGTATTATTATTTATTGTTGAACTGGGGCTGGAGGCATAGGCACATGGCTTTTGGTGGTTCCGGCTTTAATGAGTCCCTTTCCATGCATGAATTATGATGATTTTGGACATATACTTTAAGCAATTTTATAAATACTATCACCTCTTAAATAAAATAATGGTCGGGTTATAAATATCACACTATTTATTTAAAGGGGGAATTCGAGGGAGTGGGAGCTAGATAGAGAGAAGGGAGTTATGTTATCAACTGTTACTGCTTCTGCACTCATCGTTCCCACTTCTTGAGGATTTGGATTTGGATGTTGGTGGGTAGTCCTTATTCTTCTTTACAAACTCTACCTGATTCTTCAAAATCTAATTTTTCTTTCTGGGTACTCTTTATTTTCTCTCTCTCTCTTGTTTTATAGGATTTCTTATTGGCTTCATGGTCTTTCTGTTGCAGCTTTTTAATGGGGTTTCATGTATAACCTTATGGGTTTTTAGAGAGAAGAAACTTTGAGTGTACACACACACACACACACACACACACACACAGACAAAGAGAGAGAGAGAGAGAGAGAGAGAGAGAGAGAGAGAGAGAGAGATGGCTGAGAAGTCTGAAGTTCTAGAGGCAGTGCTGAAGGAGGCTGTTGATTTGGTAATGGATCTATGCATACATTTATTGATAATTGCGGTTTGTTATTCTTTACACGTGAGGATGTGGGGTGCTGTTGCTTATTTGAGTTTTGTGGGTGCAGGAAAATATACCTCTTGAGGAAGTTTTCGAGAATCTAAGATGTAGCAAAGAAGGTCTCACCACTGAGGCTGCTCAGGAGAGACTGTCCATATTTGGTCCCAATAAGCTTGAAGAGAAAAAGGTGAAAAATTCACGGTGCTTATCCATTTGATTTTCCATTTTTTCCTCAATAATTGGATTTTCTTACATGGAAATTCTCACATTTGAGCATCAGAGTGGAAATTTATCAAATTGTTTCATTTGCTACCTTGAGTTTGAGGAGACAGCTGAAAGTTATTCAAGGGTAACTTGTTAAGTGATGTCTACCCTTCTTCATTTGGGGGTTTACAATCTCAAATTGTGGGTGTTTTCAGGAGAGCAAATTCTTGAAGTTCTTAGGGTTTATGTGGAATCCTCTATCATGGGTTATGGAAGCTGCTGCCATTATGGCAATTGCACTTGCTAATGGAGGGGTAAGAAGATGATTAAGTCTTCTATTTTGGGTTTGGTATCAAAATTGAATCTTTCTTTGAGGATTTTGGTAAATGTCATTTAATTATTCCTCAGGGTAAACCTCCTGATTGGCAAGACTTTGTGGGTATTATCACTCTACTCTTCATCAACTCTACAATTAGCTTTATCGAGGAAAACAATGCTGGTAATGCCGCTGCCGCCCTCATGGCCCGTTTGGCTCCGAAAGCAAAGGTATTTGGTGCCAAATTAATTGGTTGCATTTTACTATATTCTTTATTCTTAATTTGCTTCTGAGTGCTTGTTCTGTGGAGGCTCTCAAGTATGAAGATCAGAGATCATGTGCTTATTTTTGGGTTGCTACTTACTATTTATGCTGTGTGTAGGTTTTACGTGACGGAAGGTGGAGTGAGGAAGATGCTGCAGTCTTGGTTCCTGGTGACATTATTAGTATCAAGCTCGGGGATATAATTCCAGCTGATGCTCGTCTTCTTGATGGGGATCCGTTAAAAATTGATCAGGTAACTTCATTGCTGATGTTGTTGGAAGTGTATATCCATGTTACTATTTTTTCTGAAGGTGTATAGCTATGTTAGATCATTGCTTTAGTTTTGATGTGCATACTGAATTCGAATTATTTTGACTTTTGCAGTCTGCATTAACGGGAGAGTCTCTCCCTGTTACAAAAGGCCCAGGGGATGGTGTGTACTCTGGTTCTACTTGCAAACAAGGAGAAATTGAAGCTGTAGTAATTGCAACTGGTGTTCACACATTTTTGGGAAGGCAGCTCACCTTGTCGACACTACTAACCAAGTTGGTCACTTCCAGAAGGCAAGGACATTAAAATATTACGACATAGTGAGCCCAGCTTGGTGTGCCATTGTTGTGTAAATTCTAATATTTGTTATGTTTTGCAGGTCTTAACTGCTATTGGGAACTTCTGTATATGCTCAATTGCTGTTGGGATGATAATAGAAATTATTGTCATGTACCCTATTCAACACCGTCAGTATCGCCCTGGAATTGACAATTTGCTTGTCCTTCTCATTGGAGGAATCCCTATTGCCATGCCCACTGTGCTATCAGTGACAATGGCTATTGGTTCACATCGCCTTGCCCAGCAGGTATGTTTTCCCCATAATTTGTACGTTATAAAGGTTTTTCCCATTGATGTACTCATAAATTTTGTAAGTTCCTGCAGGGAGCCATTACGAAGAGAATGACTGCTATAGAAGAGATGGCTGGCATGGATGTGCTGTGCAGTGACAAAACTGGTACATTGACATTGAACAAGCTTACAGTGGACAAGAATCTGATTGAGGCAAGTTCTAGTAATCTCTTTTTTATTTCATTTGATTCAATCATAGTTCTTGCTATTTACCTGCAATTGAATTCTTTCCAGGTATTTGCTAAGGGAGTAGATGCTGATACTGTTGTCTTAATGGCAGCTCGAGCCTCTCGAACTGAAAACCAAGATGCTATAGATGCTGCCATAGTTAATATGTTGGCTGACCCAAAGGAGGTCGGTTGATGGATTTGGTAACTTTGCCTCTACATATTTTTTTTGCTTTTGATTTGCTTATTTCTTCTCTATGTGTAGGCTCGGGCTGGCATTCAAGAGCTGCACTTTCTACCGTTCAACCCAACTGACAAAAGGACCGCATTGACTTACATTGATAGTGATGGTAGAATGCACCGTGTCAGCAAAGGTGCTCCCGAGCAGGTATGTTGGTGAAGCCCAGTTACTTCTGTCATGCAAAATTATGAAATGCAATTGTGTCATACTTACTGTTACTATCTTGGGTTATTGGTAGATTTTGCATTTGGCACACAACAAGTCGGACATAGAACGACGGGTTCATGCTGTTATTGATAAGTTCGCTGAGCGGGGCTTGCGTTCGCTTGCAGTTGCCTACCAGGTAGCCTCCTTCAAAAAGGACAAAGAAGGGAAAGGAAAAAAAAAAAAAAGAAAAGAAAAAAGACGTATTGTCTCTGAGACCTATGTTGCTAACTTGCGATATGTTTTGCATGCTGTTTAGGAAGTTCCAGAGGGGAAAAAGAAAGCCCTGGAGGCCCATGGCAGTTTATTGGCCTCATGCCTTTATTTGATCCACCAAGACATGACAGTGCTGATACTATTAGGAGGGCTTTGAACCTTGGAGTAAATGTAAAGATGATTACAGGTGTGATGTCCTAAGAATTTATCTTCCGCTGGTGCTTGAATTGGAAGCTAATTCAAATAGATACATTTTGCTGCTGTGGCTGAGAACTTTACATTTGTACTCCTACCAGGTGATCAACTGGCAATCGCAATAGAAACAGGTCGTCGCTTGGGTATGGGGACCAACATGTACCCTTCATCTTCTTTACTTGGGCAGAGCAAGGATGAGTCAATTGCTGCTCTGCCAATTGATGATCTGATTGAAAAAGCTGATGGGTTTGCTGGTGTTTTCCCTGGTAATACACCTTCCTCTTTCCAGATCCTCTCCCGGAAAAAAAATGTAAATTGATTTTGACTTCGGGTAGAACTTGCCTTTGCATATAATATGAAGCAGGCCTACTAGTTCAGTCTCTTGAGTGTTAACGAACATTGATGAATTTGGCATTTGAAACGTGATCCAGAGCATAAGTATGAAATTGTCAAACGGTTGCAAGCGAGGAAGCATATCTGTGGAATGACTGGTGATGGTGTCAATGACGCCCCAGCTCTGAAGAAGGCTGATATTGGGATAGCTGTTGCTGATGCAACCGATGCCGCTCGAAGTGCTTCTGACATTGTCCTCACTGAGCCTGGTCTTAGTGTTATTATAAGTGCTGTTTTAACAAGTCGAGCAATCTTCCAGAGAATGAAGAACTATACCGTAAGTTTTTCAGAATGATAAACTTTCGTAGTTATATTACTGCATTTGAACTTATTCTCCAGATTAAATTTTTTGACATTTTTTGTTGTTCTCTTTTCTGTCCTCTCTTTGTGTATATGTTTGTGTGTGTTCTTCAAGAAAATTTCGGCTGTACTTCTGATGAAGATGAGGGTGTTCATAGCGTCATAATTTCATTATTTTTGTCACCGGAACATCTCTTCATTATCTTTAATTTTCTTGCAGATATACGCTGTTTCTATTACTATCCGTATTGTTGTAAGTGACTCTGTCTTTTGATAACATTATTTCCGCAATTCATCATGGCTATTGCTTAAACTGATTTTGGTGCATCCTTTTCCTCATTTAATTCCTTTCTGAATGACAGCTTGGCTTCATGCTTCTGGCTCTTCTATGGAAATTTGATTTCCCACCTTTCATGGTGCTTATCATTGCCATTCTCAATGATGGTATGTTTCTCATTCACGTTTTGGTGTTGTTCTTTGATTTTATACTCCCTGCCTCTCTCTCTCTCTCTAATGGGAGGATGAGAGTTGAGATTCCCGAGGTTTTGAATCCCTGTGGTCTAACTGGAAGGCACTGATAGAATCAAGTGCTCTATTTTGCCTTTATCCCCTCCCCCAAAAAAATTCTGCCTTGTTTGTATGTTCATTAATATTTATCATATTCTGCCCTTCAAATAGGGTTTGTGATTATGATTTATTCGGTTTATGAGCATTGCATAAGATCTTTCAAAGAAAAAAGAACCCGGAAAGGAAAGGAAACCTCACCATAAATAGAAGTTAAGACAAGTTTAACCCCCAAAGTGAAGGGGTAACATGCTGGTCACTGATCCCTTGAGTAGAACCAGGACAGTGATGGGGTGTTCTGGAGATCCTGGTTATGCTTACTTGAGGAGAATCTCACCCAAGAAAACTTTGATGAGGAGGGTCCTGAGGAGAATGCCTAGTGTTTTTCCCCCTTTTTATGGGAAAGATAATGCTACTTTGCCTTGACTTGATGTATCTGATCATATTAGAATGCAGTCTCAAATTTTGCTCCAGCAGATCAGAACATTTTTTGACTGGATGCAAAATAGGCTGTTTTTGGTCGTGCTTGAATTACCAGAGGTATCCTGAGAGGTTGGAATGAAATAACAGATTGTCATATTTCTACTCATGAAATAGGATCAGTCACTGAAAAACAGTCAGATGGAAATGCCTGGTTGTTGATTTACTAATCCTCAACTAAGAAACCTGACATATGTTGTTAGAACTCATAAGTCTCCTTGTCTATCTTTCTCTGTTGGGTGATCCACGATATTTCTTGGGATACTTCTCTTCTTTACTTACCTTATGGCATATCAGGTACTATTATGACTATTTCAAAGGATAGAGTAAAGCCATCACCTTTGCCAGACAGCTGGAAGCTAGCTGAGATTTTCACTACTGGAATTGTTATTGGTAGTTACTTGGCCATGATGACTGTCATATTTTTCTGGGCAGCTTATGAGACTGATTTCTTCCCGGTAATGCTTATGTGCTTCACATGGCTAGATTGCCAACTTGGATTTCATTTCTTGATTCCCATGCGTTGTTGTCTTCCTCATGTTGGTCGACTAATTTATTGATCATCCTTCAGAGAGTGTTCGGTGTTTCACACCTGGACAAAGCATCTGCTCGTACTGATCAGGCACGTCTGGTTATCACTCACAAGCTTGCATCTGCAACATACCTTCAAGTTAGCACAATCAGCCAGGCTCTTATATTTGTTACTCGTTCTAGAAGTTGGTCATTTGTGGAACGTCCTGGACTATTCCTTGTTGGAGCTTTCATAATTGCCCAGCTGGTAACTTATGACCTTGTTACTTTATAGGTCTAGGTTTATTTATCTTGATGGCTATGACAATTCCTCATGTTCTGATTTTCTACTATGCAGATTGCTACTCTTATTGCAGTGTATGCAAACTGGGGTTTTGCTGCAATTGAAGGGATTGGTTGGGGCTGGGCCGGTGTCATTTGGCTATACAATCTCATCTTCTATATCCCACTTGATTTTATTAAATTCTTTATCCGTTATGCTCTAAGTGGAAGGGCTTGGGATCTTGTTATCGAACAAAGGGTATGTATAGAGAATCCTTATTTCTTATGTGAACACTGGTTTTCTTTTGCAAAGCGACTAATTTTTGCCCCTTGATCTCTAGATTGCGTTTACAAAGAAGAAAGATTTTGGAAAGGAAGAGCGTGAGCTAAAGTGGGCACATGCTCAACGAACGCTTCATGGATTACAACCACCTGAGGCCAAAATATTCACTGAAAGGACAAGTTACCATGAGCTCAATCAAATGGCTGAGGAAGCCAAGAGGAGAGCTGAAATGGCAAGGTATGCCTTCTTTTGCCAAAAAACACTGGCCTGCCTTTCTTTTTGTTTCTTACTTAATGCCGTCCATTCTCATAAGCATTCCTAGGTTGAATTCATCATAATAAGTGAAATGCATGAATCAAACAGAATCCAAGCCTACACCCTTCTAAGTATATATTGTTTTGGGTCATTAAGAAAACTACTAGATGTAAATTTTGGAAGGACTAATGTAGATCAAATGAAAAACACATTCTCAGCTGCCTGCTTGTTTCTCACATGACTTTTCTTTGTTGCAGGTTGAGAGAACTTCACACCCTGAAAGGGCATGTAGACTCAGTGGTGAAGCTCAAGGGGCTCGATATCGAGACAATCCAGGGAGCTTACACTGTCTGAGCCTGAGGGAGATTTAACTTCAACCACCCTTATACAAATAGTCTCAATATGTAAGTGCTGAAAGTAAAGATCATATCAGCATTTATGTAGGTTGTGAGTTAGATTTACGAAGTACAAACAACCAACTTCGCTTATGTTTATGTAACATGCTTTTGCTATTTTGAAAATGAAAAAATTACCTTACCCAGGACTGGCTCTCATTTCATGTAGTCTGCAATCTGTTGATCAACACCGGCATCTTCAATCTTCACATGCATTTACAGATGAGATGGTTGCATGAATGGGAAACTCATCAGTTACTCTAAAATCTTTTCTAGTGATTTTAAGACAACAAAAGGTTTCTCATAATGATAAACAGTGACGAGCTGATTTTGGACCCTCTGGTCCTTTCCTTTCCTTCTCTTGATATCAAGCCTCCCAGTCCTTAATAACAAATCAACAGCCACCCCCCTTCCGCAAAAAAAGCCATAACGCTAAACAATTTTGGGCGTATTTGATGTTTGAATACATGAAAATTTGAAAGCCAACGCTGAAAGGAGCGATGTAATGTTATGATGTTGGAATATCTGTTATATGCTACCTTCATTGTGACAAATGAGAGAAAGTTCAGAGGTTCGGGAAGCAATTTGTGTAACATAGTACTAGGTTTTACTGGCTCCTTACGTCTCTTTATAGTCTTACAACTATGTATAATTTGGTTAGATTGCTCAAATTTATTCTGAGGCTCATAAAAAGAAAAAAGAAAAGGAAAACAGGGTGCGTTTCCTTTTTCGGGTGAATAGAAAACTGGGTGCTTTGATGGATCACGATTGTCGTTTATTTGGGTTCCTCAAACCAGCAGTTGAATTTCATTTGCATATTTTTAACGGCCTTCAATTTGTCGTCTACTCTGGACTCTCTTTCTCTCTCTGTCTGCTTCATTTCAAACTTGAAAATCAAACATCCCTTTCACTGCCTCTTTTCCTTCCTGGGTTTAATCTCTCCCCTCTCGATTAACCATGGAACGAGACCCCAGCATTGAAGCCAGAAAGGAAGTGGGTCCTCGCTCCCCGTTGACTTCCAAGAAAAGGGGCCGTAAACCGTCAGTCAAAGTGTCAGAAGGCGACGGGAAACTGCCGGAAACTGCCGATCAAGCGGGGAGATTGTGGAGTCTCCGCCGCCGGCGAAGAAACGAGGCCGAAAGCCGAATAGTAAAGAGCTCTTAAATCAAGAAACTGCAGAATATGGCGTAACCCCGAAGAAACGGGGCCGAAAGAGTAAGCAGGAGGAGCGAAAGATTGAAAATGAGGCGGAGAAAGGTGCGGGGACGATCGATGGGTTGGCGAAAATTGAACGGGGGAAAGGTGTGGAGGTTGTGCCCGTGAAGAAGAAAAGAGGCAGAAAGCCCAAGCTCAAGGCGCCGGGGAACCAAGAAAATACTGATATTGGAGCGACCCGGAAGAAACGGGGCCGGAAGAGCAGACAGGAGAGGAGAGAGGTTGAAAATATGGCTGAAAAAGATGTTGGGGCTGCTGGGTATGTGAAAGTTGGAAACGGGGTTTTGATGAATGTCTCTGGAGATGCGCGTTTTCGTGGCAAAATGGAATGCCCAGAAGCTGTTTGTGAAAATTCCTCAGAGAAGAAGGATGATCAAGAAGGCAGAGTGACAAGGGGAATGAGAGCCTCAAGGCTTTGTAAGAAGGAGACAAATGAGGATAGAAATCATGTTGAGCATAATACTTGCCACCAGTGTAAGAGGAACGACAAGGGAAGAACTGTTTCCTGCAACAGGTGCAAGAGGAAAAGATATTGCATACGTTGTATCACTACCTGGTATCCTGATAAGACAGAGGACTACTTTGCCGAGGCCTGCCCAATTTGTCGTCAGAATTGCAACTGCAAGGCTTGCCTGCGTTTGGAAGGGGCTATCAAAGATATGTTGGACAGAGGAGAATTGAATATTGGTGAAGATGATAGGGTGAGACACTCTTTGTATTTGCTGAAAACCGTTTTGCCTTGCTTGAAACAGTTCAGTGAAGAGCAGATGATGGAGAAAGAGGTGGAGGCTCGAATCAAAGACTTGCCTTTATCAGAGGTCAAAGTAGAGCAGATTGAATGCCCTCTTGATGAGCGTATGTTTTGTGATAACTGTAAAACTTCCATTGTTGATTTACATAGAAGTTGCCCGCAATGTTCTTATGATTTGTGCATTATTTGTTGTCGGGAAGTGCGTGAGGGTAACCTTCAAGGGGCTGGGGAAGAGGTAGTCTTGGAGTTTGTGAATCGAGGGTATAAATATTTGCATGGAGGAGACCCAGAGACCATGGAAGATGAAAAGATTGATGAAGTTGTTCAGAATGATACAGGCTCAAAATGTCCTAAAACACCGTTGTCAGAATGGAAATTGAAAGAAGATGGCAGCATCCCCTGCCCCCAAAAGAACTTGGTGGGTGCGGCAGTGGGATCTTGGAACTCAGGCACATGTTTCCTGTAGATATTTCAGACATGGTAAAGAGAACAGAAGAGGTATTAACCTGCAAAGCTGACAAGTTTCCTGTGGTTGGTTCACAAGGCTGTTCTTGTACCAGTTCAATGGATCATCAAGATTTTGTAGATAATAATGCAAGGAAGGCAGCCTCTCGAGAAGATTCTGATGATAACTATCTGTACTGCCCAGCTGCTATCGACATCCAATCTGAAAATTTAAAACATTTTCAATGGCATTGGTCAAGGGCAGAGCCAATCATAGTCAGAGATGTGCTTGAAATGGCTACTGGTTTGAGCTGGGAGCCAATGGTCATGTGGCGTGCTTGTCGTCAGCTGAAGCACCCTAAACATTCTAAGCATTTGGAAGTCAGAGCTATCAACTGCCTTGATTGGTGTGAAGTGGACATTAATATTCATAAATTCTTTGCAGGGTATTTGGAAGGTGTATTTGATCCCTTTATGTGGCCTCTTCTGTTGAAACTGAAGGACTGGCCACCTTCTACTGAATTTGATGAGCATTTACCTCGGCATGGTGCTGAGTTTATCAAGGCCTTGCCATTTAAAGAGTACACACATCCACGTAGTGGCATTCTCAATCTGGCATCCAAGTTGCCAGAAAAATCTCTGAAGCCAGATTTGGGACCAAAAACTTACATTGCTTATGGAGTTGCACAAGAGCTTGGTCGAGGGGATTCTGTAACTAAGATTCATTGTGATATGTCTGACGCTGTGAATATTTTGACTCATACAGCAGAGATGAAGCTGAAAGCCAAGCATCTCCGTAAAATCAAGGAGTTGAAGCAGAAGCACTTGGCCCAAGACAGAAAAGAAATATCTAGGGATAGTCCAACTGGGAATATGAATGAGTGTGTGTCAGATTTAGTTTGTAGTCAGTTGCATACTGATAATGTTGCTTCTGAATTACCAAGTAATTACCATTCCGCCTCAGCGATTTCAAACTGTAGTGAATCTGGAAGCATTCCTGGGAAGGGAAGGCAAGATCATGGTGTGTCAGGGGGTGAAGTGGGTGTTATACCCACCAAAGTCGTTGCTGATTCCTCTAAAGAAGATCATGATGGTCATTCACCTATAGATGAACATGGATCTTCAAATGTTTTTGAGCTGGAAAATGGTGAACAACCTCCTTTGAAAGAGGCTAAACATGAAGGGGATGATGCTTTGAACCCTGAGACCACTGATAAGGTTCATGAGGGAAGCGTGGAAGTGCAGAAACAAATTGATGCTGTTGATGAAACTGACAGACTGCCTAAAACAAATCTTTCCCCTAATGGAAATGATGGGGAAAGCAGTTACCATTTGACAGATGTGAAGGCTAAAGTAAATCAATCTTCAGATGATGGAGACAGAGAAACTGATAGTGACAAAGTAAATGATTTTACCGTGCAATCAGAAGAGGGAGCAAATGGTGGTGTGATTGAGGAAATCAAACATATTGGTGTGAGAAGGAGAGGTAGAAAAAGGAAGAAGGGAGTCAGGCTCATGAGCAACTCCCGGAAAAACATGACCGGGACTGATGCATCCAAATCCCAGCCTGGAGTTAAAACTTCTACAAGTGGAGAGGGTGAAGGAGATTTGTTCTTTGGTCATCCAAGCAATGAAGGTGGGTCAGACAAAGGAATGGACGTTTCCGAACCCGTCGAGGGTGGTGCTCTCTGGGATATATTTCGGAGGCAAGATGTCCCTAAGCTACAAGAGTATCTTAAGAGACATTTCAAGGAATTCAGGCACATTTATGGGTCTCCTGTGCCGCAGGTTTTGCATGCGATTCATGATCAAACATTTTACTTGACTGAAGACCATAAAAGAAAGCTCAGGGAGGAACATAATGTTGAGCCTTGGACTTTTGTGCAAAAGCTTGGAGAAGCTGTCTTTATACCTGCTGGTTGCCCACATCAAGTTCGAAACTTGAAGTCATGCATTAAGGTAGCTATGGATTTTGTCTCGCCTGAAAATGTTCCAGAATGCATGCGTTTGACTGAGGAATTCCGTGTGCTGCCCCCTAATCACAGGGCAAAGGAGGATAAATTGGAGGTGAAGAAGATGACTCTTTATGCTGTGAAGAAGGCTCTTGATGACTTGCCGTCCTGCAATTCCGTCTCTCTTGGCAAGGAAGACAGTTTGATGTCCTAATTCAGTTAGTCCCTATTTCATTCTTTTTGTAATAGTACTAGTCCCTTGGCCTGTCAATGGGGTTCCATACGATTAAAATGGAATCTTCTTGTAGGTTTGTACCAAGTCAGCTGGATTGTGGATCTTTTGATTCATATTAGTTTGGTTGTGATAAAAACTTCTTTTTATGGAGTACATGTTCTCATTGGTGCTTATATTGAGATTAACAAGTGAAAAATTCTGACTAAGATGTAGTTTATATTTTGTGACAAAAAGGAAAATGCTCACGCTCTTTCTGTGTCTCGTCTCTTTCCATCTACATTTGGCCATTTCTCCTTATGTTTGATGGTTATGAGATTATTCATCATCTTCGGCATTTACCCTGACATATTTATGTCGATATGCATATGCGACGTACCTTTTTGAATAAGATAGCAATCTACTACTCTCCTCGTCCACTGCCCTTGCACCAGTCCCTCGTTTGGGTGAGAATAGATGGTATTCCCTCTGAAACATAAGCTGCTGGAGATGATTTCCTGATATTTTCCGTTTTCCAAATCTGAAAGCGTTGATGAGGCTATTGTACTATCGATAGCGTGCAAGCGTTCTGCCTTTTGTGGGAATTGGGATGGTCAAAATTCAAAGTTATTCCATCTGTACATAAACGACCAGAGTGTAAACCATGGTGATGCTGTCAAATGGAAACAAAATCTAGGAAGGGTGTTGCCAACTTTGTTCTGTGTGACAGCTAATTTGCAAAGAGCAACTGCCTTTGCAATTGAAGTAGTTCCAATCTGTGGCATTCTCTTTGTACTGCCACTGCATTCTTTTAAGTTATTCCATGTGAGATATCTAGCTGCAAGCTGTGTCAACACCTTTGGATTGTATTTGTTTAGCTTGTAAATACTGTTTTTGTGCCGTAGAACTTTTCAAATTTGGCTGAATGGTAAGGAGGCTTGCCATACTCGTAGGCTTAGGTTGTTGATATTTAAATATCTCCAAATTACACTATTCTTTACTAGCCATTACTAAGTATTAGTTTTTTAATTGTTGAAATAAACAAATCTAAAATTCAACCAATATAAGAAGATAAATATTCTATAAAAAAAAAGAAAATTATAGGGCACCAGCAGGGTGACAAATAACAGAAGGTTCAATATTTTTTGATTGGGAAAAAAATAATACAGTACCTTTATTCCCCCGGGTACCTCTTTTCAAAATTTCAAACGTGCTCCTTACGGAGACTAAAAATTCAAACACATATAATTTCTGGGCTTCTCTGATTAAAAAAAAAAAAATGTCCCGCCATTTTAAACCTAATCGAATCCAGACAATGGCCCATTTTTACTCCTCTGTCCTCTCTCTCTCTCTCTCTCTCTCTCTCTCTCTCTCTCTAAATTGCAAAGCACAACTCCCCAAGTGTCTTTTCTCCATTTTTTCTGAACACTGGCAAAAGACTACTCAGCAAGAGGACCCAATAAATTATTGTTAAAGTTATGGTGTGGAGTGACCCCATATTAATTATGGAGGTTTTAAATCTTCCTTGGTAATCCACTGCTGTGATAATACTTAACCATTCAACTCTTCACTTCAGCTCTTCTTCACAGTTACCATGGGTGTCCAAAGCTTGAAACTTTGACTACCCCTTACTCTCCACTGCCTCTGTTTTAACTGTACTCTTCACAGTGAAGGGTTACAAAATTGAAACTTGGAAAGGGAAAAAAAACCCATTTTCATGGAGAAATTGCACATGGGTTTAGTGGTTTTTTCTTCAAACTACTTTCAGTGGTTACCCTTTTCAGCATTTGCTCTATAGCTCTCACCCCAGATGGTAAAGACCCCTAATTTCTTTCTCCTTGTAGTGTATATCTATCTCATTGACTGAGCTTAGATTCATTTTTTTTTTTTGTTGACATTTTGTTGGGTTTGTTTTGGTTTTTAGGGATGACATTACTTGAAATAAAAAGTGTGTTGAATGACACAAGGAGTGCTCTTAGTAACTGGAGAGATACTGATGATACACCTTGTCAGTGGACTGGGATTTCTTGTAACACTGAAGACCAAAGTGTCATTTCCATGTATGCCATATTTCTTTTACTTTTGCTTTCTTCATACCATCTTCTTGCTCTTTGTACCATCTTTTCGAAGCTGTTTCAATTCTTCTAAAAATGTGCCTGATTTTGGGTTTCAGAAACCTACCCTTCATGCAACTTGGGGGAATAATTTCTCCAAGCATTGGGAAGCTTAGTAAACTTCAAAGACTGTGAGTTTTCATCCCTTCCCCGCCCCCCAAAAAAAAAAAAAAAAGACAAAAAACCCAATCTAAAACTTGTTACAAAATTTTAAAAGACTGCTGAAAGAGAGTATTTTTTAACACGAATTTTGCCATATTTCTCTTATTGTGAAGCAGAGCCCTTCATCAGAACAGCCTACACGGTTATATTCCTCATGAAATTGCAAATTGTACTGAGCTCAAAGCCCTGTAAGTGAAACCCTCTCTTTCTCTCTCTCAGATTATCTTCATATGTTTTTAAAGCATCCTCTCTATTGCTTATGGAAAAAATCTTTCTTCAATTCCAGGTACTTGAGAGCTAATTATCTACAGGGAGGTGTACCATCAGAGATTGGAAATCTTTCTCATCTCACTATACTGTAAGACATTACTTTGTTTTCTTAGCTAATAGCCAAATGTTTCTTTTTACTATATTTACCTTTGCTTTTTATTCTTCTCAGTTGGAAAAATAATTTACCTTTTATCATATTCAATGAATCTTGCAACCATTGTTTCTAGCTAATATTGCAATACTTGCTTCTGAATTACTGGTAGAACTCATTGAATTACTAGTGCTACATTTGCTTCTAGAGTGCTAATATCAATGAATTCAGGGATCTGTCTAGCAATTCATTGAAGGGTTCCATTCCACCCTCCCTTGGGCGTCTGACAAGGCTACGTTCTCTGTAAGTTGGAATTACACTCCATACAGTTTCCAGAATTTGAGTTCTTCCATAAGTGATTCAGTAGATCACATAATTTAACATTGTGATTTTTTCTTTCCCTGCTTTGTTCTAGGAACTTGTCAACTAATTTCTTCTCAGGTGAGATTCCGGACTTTGGTGCTCTCAGCGCTTTTGGGAATGAATCGTAAGTCACTTTTGAAATCAATGTTTACGTTACAAATTAAAAGGACTCAATAGTTTCTTACTGCTGATCTCATGTTTATTCCTGAGTTCTTTGACTCTTATAATATTAGGAATGAAAATGTTGAATTGTAATTTGTGTGGATAGTAGTCGACAAATGCAAAACTTGAATATTCTTTCCTCATGTTGAATAGTTGTAAAAAGAACTAATTTGGCAGAACGGGAACAAAAACTCTAGTGAATTCAATCTAACATGAATGAGGAGTTCAATTCTTTCGTAAGATAACGAAAATTGAAATGGAGCTCCATATGCTTTGGTATTTGGGGGTGGGGGGTTGGGGTGTATGGAATTTAGAAGAGAAAGACGGCAGAGAAAAAGAGGACCTTTGAGGATTGAAAATGTTTGTTTGTTTTTGTTTGTTTTTTGGGGGCTAAGTCTTTGTAGAATGCTTCTGTTGCAGTCAATTACCATTTGAGCTCTTCATTATGGTATTGTGTATGGATGAAATTTGAAGTATTACCCTTTTTTTTCTTTCTAAATTCTGCATCACTAATATTATGGGGCTTGGATTGAATAGGCTGCTAGTGTATGACTTTTCTTAAGCAGCTCCTAAATCAATCTCTTCTTGAGAACAGTTTCATTGGCAATTTGGATCTCTGTGGACGACAACTTCGTAAACCATGTCGGACTTCGTTAGGATTCCCTGTGGTCTTACCCCATGCTCAGAGCGATGATGCTGCAGGCAAGTGATGTAAAACCCATCCTGCTCTGTATCATGCATTTTGTCTTGTTATGATTCCATTGTTTTTCACTTTCAAATCTATTTAGGCTAGTCTAATCTTTATCATTGTTGCAGTCCCGAGTAAGCGACCATCTCATTATGTAAAAGGGCTGTTGATTGGTGCAATTTCCATGTTGGGAGTGGCTGTTATTGTGCTCATTGCCTTCCTTTGGTCCTGGTCATTATCAAAGAAAGAAAAAGCTGCCAAGAGGTACACAGAAGTTAAGAAGCAAGTTGAACCTGAGATGGGTAAGACTTAGACATTTGCTGCCATAGATAGAGTTAGTTCTTCCATCTTTTGATCCTTAATCCTTTTCCTTTTCTTTCCGCTTTTGAGGTCGAACAGGTACCAAGCTTATGACTTTTCATGGTGATCTTCCTTATACCTCGTTTGAGATCATAGAAAAGCTGGAATCTCTGGATGAGGAAGACATTGTGGGTTCAGGAGGATACGGTAGCGTGTACAAAATGGTCATGAATGACTGTGGAACATTTGCTGTTAAAAAGATAGATCAAACTCGTGCAGGATCTGACCAAGTTTTTGAGCGGGAAGTGGAAATCTTGGGAAGCATCAAGCACATTAACTTAGTAAACTTGAGAGGCTATTGCAGACTACCTTCGTCAAAGCTCCTTATCTATGATTATTTGGCCATGGGCAGCCTAGATGATCTATTGCATGGTAACTTCATTCTCAATGGTTTTTTTACATATAAACTGAAAGGATATGCATTTGTAGCATCTTTGGACATAGCCTCTCGACATTTTAGGGGCTACGCCGTGTAAATTGGGATCTCCTATACCTTCTTTAGAAAGATACAAGCTGGTCGTTGGTGGCGAAAAATGATGGTTCAACTGGGCAATGGTTTAAAGAAACTTCAGTCTCTATGCTGCAGCTTCTCCAGCTGCTTAATTTTGTCATAAGTTTGCTTGCAACAGCTGCATTTCTCTTTGATAAATATGTAAGAGATGACTATTCATGACAACTAGAATATGTGGTGATTTAGAAAATTTATGATTGTTATTCTTACAGAGCAAGTTAAAGGTGGAGAAAAATTAAATTGGAGTGCTCGTTTGAAGATTGCTGTTGGTTCTGCTCGGGGAATAGCCTACCTTCACCATGACTGCTTCCCTATAATAGTTCATCGCGACATTAAATCGAGCAATATACTCCTTGATGAGAAAATGGAACCACATGTATCTGATTTTGGGCTTGCCAAGCTTCTGAAAGATGAGGAGACTCATGTTACAACCGTCGTTGCTGGTACTTTTGGTTATTTGGCACCTGGTATATCTTCTTTCCTCCCCAGTTTTGCGGCTCAGTTGTTATGGCCATCTATATCAGTATTTGCACTCGGCAGTTGCTAAAGTAGATCAAACATTAGGGTTTTAGCATGTAACAACATATCTTTCGCAATGCTCTTTTGAGCCAGAAGATATGTTCCGGATAGGGTTTTTACGCTGCTGAGTTAGAATTTTAGTTCATCATTAGTTGGGAACTCCTTTAAACCCCCTCCAAACCAAAAAAAAAAAGAGGAAAGAAAAAAGGGTAATTTTTTAAATTCAGAACAGGTGAAAATTTGGGAGACTGTATTCTGGTATGAGAGTAAATCATTTTCTGAAGTATGTCTAGCTAGGGGAAAAAAAGGGACAGGGTTCTGTGCGTTTGTAGCTGACTAATTTTATTATTTTTTCTATCATAAATACTGATGCTAGAGAATAGAGAGTAGTGGCTCTGTTGTAATGTGTATATTTGAGCATGATTTTGTACATAGATAACAACTCATGTGGAATGCTATGTAGGAGGTTTCTTATGTAACCTTCACTACTTGTTATGGGCAGAGTATCTGCAAAGTGGGAGAGCTACAGAGAAGTCAGATGTATACAGCTTTGGAGTTCTCTTGTTAGAGCTTGTAACTGGAAAGAGACCTACAGATCCATGCTTTGTTCACAAAGGGTTAAATGTTGTCGGTTGGGTAAGTTCCCCTCTCCCTCCCATTCCCAAAACCTCGTTGAGTCCTGGTCTTATCACCCCCTGCATATTTGTTACTGCCTGTGGATTTGTGCTAATTTCAAATGGGCTCAGATTCTCAGAATGGGTTAACATATGGTTCAACTGGGATGAACTTGGAGTCAGTCATATTCAGTTTGCTTGATAAGGTTGTCTATGTCTAGGTTTGGTTGTTTAACTTGGATAATAGTGTCCGGATCAGCCCGCACCCGAATAAGTGAGCTGACAGAAGGCTACTCATGCAGATGAATACGCTACTGAGACAGAAGAGATTAGAGGATGTAGTGGACAAGAGATGCCGAGATGTGGATTCAGAAACAGCAGAAGCAATTCTACACGTTGCTGCCAGATGCACAGATGCAGATCCACAACGTAGGCCTTCGATGAGCGAGGTGTTGCAGTTTCTAGAACAAGAGGTCATGTCTCCTTCTCCTTGCCCTAGTGATTTCTATGAGTCTCAGTCAGACCAATGCTGAAAACTGTTAGCACTCTTGTTTGTGGTTTGCACCCCTGCCTTTGGGGTTCTTGTATATCCAAATGAATTTATCTGGTCATGCATGTCAATTTGTCGATTAATTTGTATGAAGTGGGAATTTTGCTAATTAATATAGCACCCCACAGGAAGATTTTTGTTGAGATTTTAAAATTGTTTTCTGAGTTAACTCCAATTTCTGCTATTCAAATGGGGGAAACCAGCTTAAAAACTTGGAGGAAAGTATTGCCTACAGTGGAATGTTCTGTGTAAAATGCACACTGAGAAGCATCCAAAAATGTTAGTAGGTGAAATTTGAACATAGGCGCTTTACATAAAGAATATATTAATTTTTTTATATAAAAGAAAAGGCATAAGGTAGGGACAAGAGGAGGACATATCACAACATTAGCTCTTTTGTTTTTGTTTCTTATTGTGGGGTGGAAAGGGAAAGCTTTTTCAATTGGGTTGGCCCGCGCAGGGAAAAAACTTGGAGAAAATGTTAAAAATGCCAGCCAAGGAACAGCAGCAAAAACTTTGTGGCTGCTGGGATTCGAGCCCAGGTCTCCACGGCCACAACGTGGAATTCTAACCACTAAACTACAGCCACATTCTTGTCATGTAGCTGTAACTATATAAAACTAAACACTGCTTCAATTTATTTGCATTAAATTCCCTGCTTAAAAATTGTTACTTTCCTAAGCCATATTTTTCTTTACATAGGTAAGATCCTACCTGTAGGGATGATTTTCTGAACGTATTATAATTGTTCAGTAGGTAAGATCCTACTTGTAGGGATGATTTTGTGAACGTATTATAATTGTTCAGTGTGTAATTATTGGAATGAATAATCTAATCGTGTATTAGATTGAAGATTTATAATATATTAATTTATTTTAAATCAGAATTGAATAGAAATTTAAATCAAATTAGGTCTGAATTTTTGAGAAAATTACTTAAATTGCAATACAAGACGATTTGATCAAATACGGATTAATCATTTTGGTGATCTATCTCCTCGGGGGATGTTTCAGATTCATATAACCAAGTAAGCAGAGGCCAAAATGTGACTTTTGATTCATTAGTACAAGAGGCAAAATGGTATCAAGGGCAACCACACTCTTTCCTAAAGAGAATGTGGGCGTTCTACTTCTGTGTAACCACCCGGGGACATGAACCAGTTTCAGTGGAAAGCAAGAATGTTTGGGCCTCTCCTGTCTTCTGTGTGACATCGCAAGAGAGACTGACACCTCTTGGACAAGCTTCTAACCCTCTTTATACGCCTTTGCATTGTTTGTCTTGTCTACGTACGTTTCCATGTCGATCTTTCCTTTTCAAATCACATCTCCACACAATTATAATTGGTTGATCATCATTTACCGCCTAAGTGTTCTGCGTAGTGCTTGATTGTGAGCCTGTTTGATTTTATTTAAAAAGCAAAATATATTTATATTTTATGTTCTTTTATGTTCATTTATATTATTTTATGTTCGTTTATTATTTAGATTTACATACTAAAATGCACATGAACGAGAAATTAATATAAAAGAAAAGAAATGAACGTAAACGAACATAAAATAAAATATAAATACAAGAGTATAAAATTTAACTTTAATTATAACCTTAAATTTAGAAACCTTTTTTTAAAAAAAAAAACTAAACTCAGTTTGAGTCATCCAGTCAAGCCCGAACTTACACTTCAAAGTCATGGTGAACTTAAAGCTGAACCCTAAGCTGAGTTAAACTACTTATGAGACGCACGGGCTCGGTTCAGCTTGACTCGTTTAGAGTCCTGGACGAGAGGGTGAGATAATCAAGTGAGATGGACGTCCAAGTCGAAGTGGGGCCGACAAAGAAAAAGAGAATCCAACCACAGCCAATTGGAGATTAGTAGTGACGGTTGCTAATGGTAGGTCAGACACCCTTTTGATGGTGATATGGTCACGTGGCACGCATCTGACGGTGGACGATTGATGGGGTGGGCCCCACATAGCTTTGACTCTTTATGACACTTGGCATGTGATGGCTGGGCTGTCACTACCATGCTCTGTTCCGTTTGATGCCTACATTATCCATTTCTTATTCTCGTTTTTACCTTTAATTACACCTTATTATCCCTAAACCAAATTTAATTAACGATAACTCAACTACACATGTAAGTAACACACCACAACACAAAAAAGAAAACTCGATAATAATTACTTATTCCGTTTCGAAAATTTTTAATATTTGTAACTAAATATCTCCATATATTAAGTCGATCCGTTTCAAACCATACTACCTTATTAATATATCGATATTTTATACGTTTAAGCACCATTAATCATTAAAATTCGACATTCTATTTGTTTTTTTTTATTACATCAAACACTATAAATATCTCATATTACGTATAATCTTGTTTTAGACAAATGCACATACTAATACTTAAATTTAAATCTATTTCTATAATCTAAATATTTTGACTCCCAACCAAGTTTAGTAAAAAGGAGAGGAATATCATATCACCATTAGAGGAGCGTTCATGTGTATAATTACTAAATGTAAAGGGGACTTTTTTTTTTTTTTTTTTGGTGTAGAATGTAAAGAGGAATATGAATCTAGGAAATTCAATAGAAAATATGTTATTAATAACGGAACGCATATGTAAATATTTTCTAATTACTTATGTTAAATGTACCATGTAAATTCCATATTTAAAAAATAAAAATAACTATGTAAAAACTTATGTAATCAAACCAATTAATTTTCGTCCTATATTTTTTATAATATATTTTTTCGAGTCTTAATGTAAAATTATACTGTATAATTTATTTAATTTAAAGTTTTATAATAATATGAATGTCAGTTAATTTACTTCATAAACTTTTTAATAATTGATACACAAAAGTCCTAACTAAAAATTTTAAATCCTTAAGTGGTCCTTATTACCTCCTTTTTCAAAAAAAAAAAAAAGAAAAAAAAAGATGTGGTGATGTAATGAGATAAAACACATATTATAGTTTAAGATCTATATGATGTCAATATTTCAGTTGAGTCGGCAAAAGATGAGTGGAACAATAATCTAAAATTAAAATTTACTTGATTGACTAGGAAATGTCCTTATCATAGTGGGAATGGATGAATTGAAGGTATACGTCATATTATATGTAGGAAAAAAATTAAAATATATATTATATTCGGTAAGATCTGTTGAAAAACTAAACTAATAAATTTAAAAAAATCTTATTTTAATATTACATTCAATCATACAATATTTGGTTACCATATATTGTGATTTAAATAAAATTAAGTGGCTTAATGTTTGTATATATATGAGAAGGTTGAATGATGTTTGTGGCTTGGAATGCATTCATGCACTTATCACTCTAATATTCTATAACTTATCTTAAATCATCATCAATCATGTTACAAGTCATTTCCTTGTATTGTTACTCAAATATTCCTCCTTTTATTAGTTTTAATCAAAATATAAAATGAGAAAGCATGTAAATGTTTCTCCTATTTATTTGTTGTCTAACGTAAAATTGAAATTGTAGGTTCTTAAACTTTGAAATTTGATATTTTCGATTAATTTCATACTTATCCAACATTACTTTGTGAATTTGTGTTTTCTCAAACATTGTGGATTATAAGTGGCCCTTAGTACTGTCAAAAGTCATTTAAAAATTACTTGTTCAATCTCGCAATCTGTTATGATTTTGGCTATGTTGCATATTGAGGTGAATATAGCTCTTTCTTTATTGTTAGGGCATATTCACCAGTGGCTCTGGTTAGGGGCCTCTGGCTCCTTAGCAAGTGTTGGTCTTTGCTCTTTCTTTCTAGTTGACCAAACATTAGTAAAATTGTTGACAGTTTGATGTTCCACGGTACTTTTTAAGGGTCTGTTAAAAATGACTGTTAAATCGGCTGTTAGAGATAAAATGAGCTGAAAGTTGTTGTAACTGTTGGTATAAGTATCATTTTGAACATGAACTAAGTAATAAATTCAACCTTAAGTTTCATATTTGGATGTCCAAAAACCAAATTTAGTGTATCTGTGAGCTTTAGCTCCTCCAGGACTTGTTCAGTCATCCAGTAATACCTTAAAAAATGATCTAAAATCTAGGGATTTAGATTATCTTGATCTGCCGAGATAACTGAAACATGATCTGCATTGAGATCTGGAAAGAAGGAGATGCTATAAAGAACATATATAGGACAATTCTGACACATCTACATTGGTGAGTTGCAATTGCCCCATTGAATTCATGTCTACAGATCTTGAAGCAAAGCACACATCTTCCTGTTGTAACTCCACATGGTCACTCATATTCCAAGTTCCTCAAGTTGGGGAACAGGATAACATTTGCAGCTGTTTCCAAATATAAATTTTAAAAATTTGATTAGCATAAAAGTATTCTGATCCAGCTAACATTTGCACCCACTTCAAGATCTTTTGAGTATTTTTGGAGAGGAAAGTGTTCACTCTACATCAAAAGCATTAAAGTAGATAATTATACAGGTATTGATTTACAAACCCTTTTTCTTTTGGCCCCTCCTCTGCATGGAAAGGAAACATCTTATTTAATCACATACATAAACATTCAAGGAAAGATCAGGAAAAAGGCAACCCCAAACAGAAGCAGGATTACACAAAGGGGGCAACCTAACAAAAGAAAATTAAAAAACAAGATACCAATTTGAAAAACAATCTTGATCCACCACCAGGGTGCCCATTGATTGGATTTATTATACAAAACAAACAGTTCTCTGGTTACCACTCTATATTGGAAGACCAAAAATGGAAGAGATGCATTACATGATGTCTCCTTGCTTGCCTACATTTTGAGATTGATATCCCAGTAAGGCCAGAGCAAAGAGGCATGATCTTCGCCCGGGAGCTCAAAGTTGCAAGAGTTTGATGGAGGGTGAGAATAATCAATGTCCTCGATCTTTGAGAAGGCATGGGAAGAAGGGAGGAGGCTCTTGCTCAAGTAGTCTTCATCATCTTGGGAAATGTCAGAATGATCTGCTTCAAAAGCGTAGGAAGAGTCACCGGGCTCTCCAAAGGAGGAATAGCCCCCATCTCCGTAGTGTGGGCTGTCCGAGTCAAGCACATCACTCTTAGCTGAATGATGTTTCTCGCTCTCAGAACCAGAGTCGACAATGGGCTCTTGCAGCTCATCTGATTTCAGTTCACTGAACATGTTAGGTGGTTCAGTGTGATGATCTCCCTCTTCTTTCTCCTTCAGATGGAGCTTGTCTGTGAGGTGAACAACCTGAATACAAATCCAAAAATTAATCCAAACATATATTTACTTCTAGGGCAATTTACACACATTACAAGTCAGTACCTTCAATCAAGGAGTATACATATTTTGTAAGAAATTAATTTCCTGATGTTGATTGCAATTTTGCCAGTAATAAAGAGTATAGCCACGATATAGTAAGAATAGAGCAGCAGCTACCTCAGCTTGTAGCTGTTCCTTCTCCTCGAGAAGATTGTCATAATCAGCCTTGAGGCTGTTATAGCTAGCTTGCAAAGTGTCGAAATCCTTCTCGAGTTGCTTAGTCTTCCATCTCGCCCTTCGGTTCTGGAACCAAATAGCAACTTGCCGAGGCTGCAAGCCAAGCTCCTTGGCAAGCTGAACTTTCCTTTCGGGCTCAAGCTTGTTCTCAGACTCAAAACTCTTCTCCAAGAACCGGACTTGCTCGACAGACAACCGCCTCTTCTTCTCAGGCTGATGAAAGTAATCTTCAAAATCCTCATCGCCCAAGTTTTCATCCTGATCATATGTTCGAAAGAACGAACTCTCTGATCTCTTTCTTCCACAAACATCTTCAAAGCTGACCATCGAACTCGAGCCTAATAAACAAACCATAAGACACAATTACGACAATGTTCCAATCCCATTAATAATCCATTTTCGATCAAACAAGCTGAAAAGATTGCCTAAATTGTGGTGGCTTTAGGTACCCACATTGATGATAGTTTGGTAAAGAGGGAGCAGAACGCTTTTCCCACATCCACTCCTTAGAAAATCATTCAGATAAAGAAAAAGAATGAAAAAAACACCACTCAGAAAAGATAGTTGATGATTGAGTCAAGCTGTGAATGGGCCAATCAGGGTAATAACTAGGCAGCTCCTGAAGGGAACAAGAAAAATATAGATGCGGGAAACATAAGTTCAAGTTGACCTTGGAGGAAGTAGCATGAAAGAGAAAGCATAGTGATCTAAACCAAAATCTAAAGCAAATCCAGACACTCACTGCACAGGCACACTATACAATCCTACTCAGAAGTCAGAACACAAAATCAGAAGCAGAGACAAAAAGAAGAACATCATTTCTACGTTTACTAGGTAAAGATTTGCAGTGAAGATCAGACCTTTGTATAAAATTTTGTAGCAAAGCATCATTATAAGAATCACTGGCTACAGTCTACTGACAGGGTTGAACCCAAAAGGAACAACTCCCCCTCACACCCCCCAAAAAAAAAGAAAGAGGAATCACATCAAATCGATCTATCCATCACTCAAAAGCTTAATTAGCACTATGACAGAAAAGGAAAAAGAGGAAATTTCTAAGAGAGGCAAAATTAACCAACAGATGGTGTGCCAGGGGAAAAGAAAGAATACCCAGAAAAGAAGAGGAAGACCCAGAAATGAAGAAGGATTCAAGAGGCTGAGAAGAAGAAGAGAGCCTCTGATTCTGAAGCATAACCGCTCCAACACCGCCGGAAGAGCTGCCGTAGAGCCTCCCAACGCCGCTGCCCGCCATGGCTGAGTCCCGCCCTTCACCACCTTAAGAAATCAGCTGGAAATTGGTTGTTTAACTATCAACAGGTCATGAACTTATCAGTTCTCTGAGACTGAGAAACCCTCTAATGGCGGTTTGAAAATTCTTAGAGCTTATGACGGAAGAAGCTGGTGATGATGAGTTCTGTGATGTGGGCAGTGTGAGAACTCCTGACTCGCACCCCCATCACTCGGGAGAGGAATAAGAGCGACAAAATGGCAGTTTGGGAGGAGAGAGAAGGCGGGTTCTGATATGGGAAGTATGAGAGAGAGAAAGAGAGAAGAGAAGAAAGGAAGATGATGATGACGAAGAAGAGGAAGAAGAAGGGGAAAGAAAAGAAAGGAGCTTTTGATTACTTGCAGTAATGGGAGAGCTTTGAAGAAGGAAAGGATTATAATTTATAAAACGTCAAAAGATGTGGGGGCTACTCCTTTTTCTGGGGGCACTGGACGTGGCGATTGCCTCCCTCTATTCACCATTCTGCCCCTTCCTCACACCACCCAACCATACCCCACTTCCAAATAAATCCCATAAATTACTTCGACCCCTAATCTTTTTTGTATTGCTGTTTATATCGGCTCTATTCATTTTAGCTGTTAAAAATTAGTTACTAATTGTGACCACTTGTTACAAACTCTTATTAACTGTTATAAGTGGTTACGATTAGTTATTAGGGTTGTTATAATTAATCTTTATCTGTTGACCGTTAAACAAACATACCCTGAATAAGTTTGTTATGTTTATACCAACAGTTTCTTATATGGAACTTAAACATAGAGAAGAATGGTTAAAATAAAATTTGCATTTATTAATGTCTAATCGAAATATAGTCGAGTGGGATTGGTACACGAGAGAGGAGAGGAGACATGAAGGTAGTGGTGGGTACCAAAAAGGGGGAAAAGGCCAAAGGCTACTTTGAAAATAAGGTGTGCCATGTCTGATAATTTCCACTAATATGACTGTTAGAGATTAACATGACTGCTCTAGGCTATTCTTGATCAAGTTGTGTGTGTCATTCTCTAACCAATCAAAATTATCACTATTTTGCCCTACTAGTTAAAAAGCTATTGCCAACTTAGTAAAGTGTTGCTTGAGTCAATTGTGTAATAGTCCCCTCCCTTATATTTTATTTATGTTAAGTTGTCGTTATATTTCTTTTTGGGAATTTAAACGAGGCTGTTAAAGTTATTGTCTATATTTATTAAATAGATACTGTGATTGCTTGTATGATAGAGACGAGTATTTGTTTCATCTTCTCGAGATATTCGATTTATCTTAGATTAAGTAATATTTTTACAAAATTTAAATTTTCTTTAAAAGTATGTTGCTCAAAGCTTAATTAATGCGGAATGAGGATAGATTCATCTACGGATTTTACACTACAATCTAAAAGTCCGAAGACTCGATAAAAAATTTACTCTTTTATCAAGAATTTTAAATCTTAGCCAAAGTGTTCAAAATTCTTACAAATTTTAAAACAAAAACCTTATTAATCTTATAAGTGAACAAAGTAACACATACCTAACCAAAAATGGGTTTATCATGATAACCAAATTCCCATTGTTCCATCTCCTTCATTTCATTGCAATTGCAATGCATCCCACTAATAAGTCAATATCCACCTTTCTCAAAATTTGTGTGTTGTACAATTTTCACTGTTGTGACTTTTGCTAGCTTGTTGTCCAAAAGGATTTTAAAAGTAATTTTGTAACGCTATTCGGACCTAAATTATGAATTTGTTAAAAGATCTATTTTATTTACTTTTGGTCGTGAGTCAACCATATTATTTAATTATAATTTTTTAAGATTTAACAATTTGATCGGTACTTGGTGATAATTATCAAACAACAATCGACATCGATTAATACTTTTTTTTTCTTTAAAAAAGTTTAGGTTCATAGGATTGGCACAAATATAGTGATGATAAGTAGAAATGGGTAGTCAAAGCATGGGGTTGGGATTAGGCAATGACCATTTAAACATGAATGGCTTCTCTTGTGTGCTCAGATTCTGGCACACCACAGTTATCCACTCAGAAAATTAAAAAAAAAAAAAAAAGGCCGATGAAATTCTTTATACTGCCAATTTTATCCAAACCAAAAAAAAAAGTTTCCGAAAAGGGCAATTTGGTCAGTCCAAAATGGAGATTGACATTGACAACGAGGCCAGACAGAGGAGAGAAGGAGACTAAAACAAGGGAATCTGTCCCAATCAATCGCTATCATTAGTTGAATGGTGGGCTCTATTTCGTCTTCGTCGGGCTGGGCCCCATTTAAGGTTGGGGGCTGAATCTGGTTAGCCCATTTTGTTTGTTTTTGGCACATTCGCATTGGGGACTCCTAAACAAATTCTGGCCCAAATTAATGTTTTAGTTGGACCACCCCATGGGCCTATTCATTTTTTGCTGTAGTCCAATAAGGCCCAAGACACCAAACATTGCTCTCTCTAGTCTCTAGACCTCTTTTTCAATCACCCATGCAGAGCACTACTACACTAGGCCTAATGTAATGTAGTATATTTGGACCCAAAGAGGAAACAAATACTTAGTCCATTTATGGACAAAAACCCTTCATTGTTTTAACACAAATGAGGTACAAAATTTAATATATTATGGGTACTACCGTTGTAAAATTGTAAAAATTTATAGACAGTTGTAAAAAGTTGTCAGATTGTTGTATTGTTAAGCTGTAATGAGTTGTAAGTTTCATTTTAAGTTATTAGGTCTAATGAATTCAGGTGAATGAAAATATACAATTAAATTTGATAGTGGGTACCAAAGCTCTAGTTTGGAATCTCAAATAAAATGACTTTTACACTTCTTTTCACAAAAATTAAATTAAGATAACCTTCAAGTTAGAGCTAAAGAGTTTTCTCAGGAACCATTAAATACTTGTCTTACTATAAGAAGGAATATTTACTAAATTAGTATGAGTTCATGAAACTCGTTTGAGTTCCTGAACACTTTATTTTATATATATATATATATATATATATATATATATATATATATATATATATATATATGTATGTATGTATCAGTATAAAAATTGATTCTTTCAACTCAAAGCAGAGCGTAAAACAAGTAGATTTTAAATAATTTTCTCATGGCATTTTAACAAAATATATTCGTAATTCTATGCATCTATATTATGATCCATCTACTAGAAAGCTATTCAAAAACTAAAGAAAGCCCTTTGAGCTTGGTTGTTATTGGTACAGACTAGAATGTGCATACTCTAAACAGAGAGCCATGAGTTTCACATTGATGGAGCGCAACATTGTCCCATAATTTTCTCAAAAAGAGAGGCTATCTTGTATTAGCGCCCCACAAACAGGAGGTGATAGGGGGCAAAAAGAATCAAGAGTCATATGCCCATACCATAAATAGCCATCTCATTCTCAAGCTTAAGACCAACCTCTCCTTAAATTCCCTCCAACCTAACTCACTATTCACAAATTGTGCAAAAGAAAGCTCGATTTCAATACGTTCTCATCGAAGATTGTGGAATATCTTGATTCTGATATGGAAACCGGCATCCAATAAATACACTTGATCCTTAGAAGAAGGAGGAGATTATAAAGGAATTTGGCCCCCAAAAAAGAGTCATCTGATACACAAGTTAGGATACTAATACAAGAGGAATATGGAATAAGCAAATAGTATAACTAAAAGTTCCTATGTTGTTGATAAAAAGACGCCACCTGGAAGAATCTAGCCATAAAACAAAGTTGCATGGAGGAGGAGCATCCATCCAAATTGAGGCTGAGAATTGTTGTGTAAAGCCAAAGATAATATTCACTTAGGAAAGCACTTGTTGATAGCTTGAAATTGAACCCCATCCAATGCATACCGAATATCATAGTAACCTAAATTGAAAATAATTGGATTGCTTAGTAGCTTCAGACCAAGATGACTCAAAGTTCGAGTTGGACACCATTTGATGAAGCTTGAATCAAATACTTGCCAAACCACTCCCTGTGAAGCTTGGTTTGTACTAGATTCGATCAAAATTTGGGTCGATCTCTGTTGAATCTGAGAAATCAGAGCCTAGTTGTATGAGATTGCAAAAGACAATTTTAGGAAAGCACTTGTCAACATCAAAAGGGAGGGGAGAGAGGGAAAGCAACAAAGAAACACCTTCTTCCCGGCCCCTTAGGGAAGCACAGTACTGATCATACCAAAGACAGTTGTACAATTCAGCTTTTTAACCATGTACAGTAGCTAGCAGAAAACTGTAGGGAATCTAAGTACAAGAAGTCAGAACCTAGTTTAATGAGCTGAAAGCTACAACAATATGCATGGCGGTGCACGCAGCACAGTTTTTCAAATCCGGTCACCGGATTCCATGCCCCACATTAATTTTCTGATAAAAATGCATCATCCACTCATTTTCAGGTAACCAAAAAAAAGATCAATGTGGTCCAGAAATGATGAACAACACCTACACCCACTGGTGGTCCTCGTAGTGACTAGAAATTACATGAACATGAGGATGAAAATGGACCATGTCCTCGTGGAAAGGAACAAACATCAGCTTTTCAATCTCTTCCTAATTAATTACCTCACCACTGTTATTACTAGGGTCCTGTTATGTGAAGGAGATAATGGGTAGCTGGAGCAGATTATTTTACCATAATTAAGATGCCATAAATTAGACTTGGTAAATCACTCTTGCTAATTCTGAATCGCGTTAGAAAGTTGGTATAGATAAGGTAGGTTGCGCTGGGTTTGGCTTTGTTACACCTACTCCCTGCCATATTCACCTATTGATCAGGCAAATTTGGTCAGTTTGATTAGGCTTATGTGAATTCAAGCATGAGTAAAATGGATTGTCTTATTTCAAAATATACTATCAAGTACACTTATAAACCCAGTTTCTAACGACAATAAGGGTCTAGCAACTCAGAAAGGAGGAGAGAAAAATGATGGCCGTATGAATTTTACCCAAAGATATCAACTGTGGAGTACTTCCCAGGGCTCCTAATTCACCGTATTAACTTAAACATGATACATAGATCGACAAGAAGAAGAAGAATTCAGCATGAATCCTACTAAGGTAGGATCTGTTGAGTTCTAGGCATGCTGTGTACAATTCTAACATTGATAAAGTTGATGAAGGGACGCAGTTGAACTGGTAAAAAATAAGTACTCTTTAGGTTGTGGCTCAGAAACCAGAACAGAGATTTAAGATACAAGTATCGAGTAAAGTGTGCTACTGGGGCAGCGATGATAAGTAGGAGGGAAAAGGTTTTAAGGCAGATAATCACACAGATATTAAAAGAATACAAAGGCTTAAATCTATTGAGGTTAGCTTAATTAAGTTGCCGTACCACTACTGAGAAGAGTAAGTGTATGTAAATATCAGTATAACTGAAAGGATGTGGGTGGGGCATACCAGGAAGGGGAAGCAAAAATAGTGGCTGGCTCAAACTTGACAGTGGACTCCCCAAATCCTTTTTTTCTTAAGCATTTAAACACATGCCCACTTGCATTTGTTTGTTCACGTCTCAGTTCCTCACTGCGAAAGCCTCGCTGAAACGTCCAACATCAACCCAATAATCCAAGGCAAGCAATGTGCACCACATAAATCTTCCCAAGCTTAGAAGTCAGACCCCATATCACACTCTTTTTACTTTGCCTCAATGGTTTTAAAAATTGTCTTCTAGCTAATGAGATGAATTTCCTTATGCAGCAACCCAACTTATCCAGAAATAGATAAAGTATAACTGCAATGCAGGGATTTGACATGTTCTGAAATAAGTGGGACGACATGATTTCCCATTAGACTGTAAAATTTTTCCTTTGCATCTTTTCTGGTATATCTCATTGTAGCCAACAGAGGCGTAGATAGAGACACAAAGGAAAAAAACATTAGTGGGGGCGAAAAGGGTATTAGGGAATGTGCAGTCATTTTCTTTAAGTCTAGACCTTTCTCTATAGTTCATAATATCAGGCCCGTGCTTCTATAAATGCAAGTACCCCAATACCTCCTCGATGCAAAAAGAAAGCTAACCATTGGAAATCATAGTAAATCAGCTGTTTGTCCTTCACATTCACAGAGCAAAATGGTGAGTTTTCCTCATATATGTCAGGCTCGGTCTTTCATATTTCATGCATGTTTCTCCATCTAGGCTCTAACTGATGTGCATGAGGTTGTTACAGGAGGAAGCACACCAGCCAAGCAAATGGGGAGGATACGTAGATTGGAGGAATACACCGGCCATAAGGGAGCGCCATGGCGGTGTTCTTGCAGCTTTTTTGTATTAGGTCAGTGTCCCTATCCCGTTATCTTTGTTGCTTGGACTTGTCCGCTAGCATCTTACAAGGGTATGCGTAAAAATATGTGTCTAGGTGTTAGGCTCATCTATTTCTGAAACCTTTGCATGCTTTTGGGGTTTAAAATGAAGTATCAAGTGTACATATTAAGGTGACAGTAGTACTTGAGGTGAAATCAAGAGTCCTAGTAACATAACAGTTACGTATGATATAACAGTTGTTGAAGTTCTAGAGAATCTTGCATACCTGGCAAACGCGAGCAATCTCGTGATTTATCTGTCGGAGCACATGCACTTCTCTCCATCACATTCAGCCATCATCGTCACAAATTTTATGGGCACAGCCTTCCTGCTCGCACTCCTTGGAGGCTTCTTGTCCGACTCTTTCTTCACCACATATCACATATTTTTGATCAGCGCTCTCATAGAGTTCATGGTAAGTGACTCAAGTGATCACATCCTTCAACTGTGCATAATTTAACTGCAATTCATGCTTCCATTGACATACCCATGGCTACTTAACTGGGCCAGTAACTTACTCATAATTGCAGTACAAACTCTTCTGTCCATACTTAATAAATGCTCCTGCAAGTGGGATGACAAAGACATAAAAATGCTAAACAATCTGATAAGAAAATCTAAAACTTGGCTGCAAACTAGAGTAGGAACGCGTCTTTTTCTAGAAGAACAATTAGGCGAATGACTTCAAAGAGGGAACTGTAGGCACTAAAACACAGGAACAACTTGCACGATCTCATAAATGCTCATTGGAATTTGAAGGACCCCAGTTTTCATTACATTTACCAAATGCAAGATTCAATTCCAATCCCACCAACCTAAACTAGTGCGTCGGAATCCTAACTAGGGCTAAAATGTGGGGATGCTAGATGTATGCAACCGTACCCTACAGTTGAATCAAAAACAGCTTATTTCCATTGAACCTTCTATTTGAAAGGTGTTAACTGCCAAATACAATGAAAGAAGGAAAGGACACTTTTCCGAGACATTTTTCCCTTAGTCCAATATAACCCAAAGCTGAGAATATTACCCAATAGTGACTGATTGTCATCAACTTCAGGAGCTCAACATTGATTTCATGAGAAACTTGACTACTTAGTACATCAATATTCTCATACAGTAATTATGCCAAAAGAAGGTAAACATAAGGATGAACATTTTATCTAAACTTTCATGGAAACATAAGGATGGACATTCTATTTACATTTACATCATATATCACAAGCTTGACCATGCTATGTTCAGGAACATTCCCAAGGATATCTTTGACTTGAATCATGATTTAATAGAATTAAAACAAAATTTGAATGATGGTGGCAGGGTCTGTTAGTCCTGACAGTACAAGCTCACACAGCTTCACGAGAAACACTCTCATGTTCTCCGACCAATGTGTGCCATCAAGACAGAGGTGGGAAAGTTACAGTGCTGTTTATTGGCCTGTATCTAGTAGCACTTGGCGTAGGGGGGATTAAGGGTTCTCTTCCCCCTCACGGAGCTGAGCAGTTTGATGAAAATACAACAGATGGGAGGAAGCAGAGGTCAACTTTCTTCAATTACTATGTGTTCTGTCTCTCCTGTGGGGCTTTGATTGCAGTGACCTTTGTTGTTTGGATTGAGGATAACATCGGGTGGCAATGGGGTTTTGGGATTTCCACTGTCTCCATTTTGCTCTCCATACCAATATTTCTCCTTGGATCGGCTGTTTACAGGATCAAAGTTCCTGCAGGAAGCCCCATGACAACCATATTTAAAGTAAGTGCCATGATCCTATTTGGATACTCCTTGTTTTGGATGGATTATATATAAAACCATCATAAACTAGAAGGGGATTTTATTTAAATTAACAGCTACATTGACTAAAAATCTCAAGAAACCATCTGGGAAAAAAAATTGTTCATGCGCATTTTTATAGTGAACGTAAACTGACGGATACTATTTTAGTTTTTGGGCCCCGAAAGAAGGCAAAATTTTCCAGTTAGAAATGTTGTGGAGCACATAAAAACTTATTCAAGAGGGTGGGAGAAAACCAAAGGAGTGACTTCAAATCTTATTCAAATGTGTTTGTTTTTAGAGCTCCATAGCCTCCACTCCCTTTACCAACAATTGGGATAACTGAACCACTTACAGAATGGAAGATTTAACACATGGTAGGTCTAAAGGTTAAACATTGACTAGCATGTGAACCCATTCTGGCAAGCTCCAACTCATGCCGTATTCCTCTCCCTGGAGAGCTAAAGATAGAAGCAAACACAATTAATACTCCCAGAGTCTAGCCAACGAGAGGGGAAGGGGGTAGTTCAAATGTACAAAACCTTAGCCACAATTGTAGATAGGACTCTTCTGGTAGAAAGACAACTGCTAAGATTCCGGAAAGAGACATAAAATCGTCATTCTTATTTTAACATGCCATGTTTAACAAAACCAAAAGACATCTAATAACTGATAGTATTATATCAGTGTGAAATTAAGTTTCAGTGCTTACACCCCAAAGTGATGAGATGTGTTGAACTTGTTGTGGTCCTCGTCCTTGATTTTCCCCAGGAATTATTTACTGTTTCCTGCAACAAAAAAAGGGACCATCCAGAAGTAATATGCAACAACACCTTTTCTAGATTTTTTTAGGGGGAGGGTGGGGTGGGGCTGTTGGGGACTTGTGGATGGTGGTGTTGTACTGAAAAGACCTCATATTCTAAATGTTGTTTCCTAAAGTTACCCAATTTCCAAAGTCAATGTCTAGCACGTATGAACCCAAACTCATGCCATATCATCATTTGTGGCCTTTGATCAGGTTTGGGTGGAAGCCATTTCCAACAAGTGCCTCCAAAGGAATCCCAGCACTGCAGTCATGAGCTTGGAAACGAGCCCTTCGTCAACTGAAACTGGAGCTTCGGAGCCAAGGGAAATCAATGATACAGCACAAACAGGAGGCTCTAAGTTCCTTAATGGAGCAATGACAAACGACCCTCTCCATCAAACACTGGCATGCACAAAAAGCAAGTGGAAGATGTCAAAGTAGTCATGAGAACTATCCCCATTTTTGCATCCACCATAATGCTTAACTGCTGCCTTGCTCAGCTCTCCACCTTTTCAGTCCAGCAAGCAGCCACAATGAACACAAAACTCGGGTCCTTAAGAGTTCCCCCTGCTTCTCTCCCCATCTTTCCTGTTCTCTTCATCATGATCCTTGCACCTGTATATAACCACATTGTGCTTCCATTTGCAAGAAAAGTGACCAAAACTGAAATGGGCATCACTCACCTGCAAAGAATCGGGATGGGGCTACTTATGTCTATCGTGGCCATGGCAGTGGCAGCTCTAGTGGAGATGAAACGGAAGAAGGTTGCAGCTCATCATGGACTGCTAGACTCAGCTGAGCCACTACCTATAACCTTCCTCTGGATTGCTTTGCAGTACTTGTTTCTTGGCTCAGCTGATCTCTTCAGCTTAGCTGGTCTAATGGAGTTTTTCTTCACTGAGGCGCCAGTAAGTATGAGATCATTGGCCACATCTTTCTCTTGGGCCTCACTAGCAATTGGGTACTATCTGAGCTCCGTCCTAGTATCACTAGTGAACTGGATCACAGCCCTAGCCGACCACACCCCATGGCTTGTCGGAAAGAACTTGAACCATTATCACTTGGAAAGGTTTTACTGGCTCATGTGTGTGCTTAGTGGGTTGAACTTCCTAAATTACCTCTTCTGGGCCAACCGTTACAAGTACCAATCCATGGGTCAAAGCTATTAGTCATGTAATTGTGCTTAATTAGTAGAAACTTTGTATTTGCACTTAGGTAAACGAGAGCCGGCCCATCCATGGCATTGTTGTGCTGCTTTACTCGTAAAGGTAGGCAGCAGATGAAACATTTGGGACTTAATGCTTTATTATTAACTGAGAATATATATGAAGAGACAAATCCAAAAAACATATTTACTCAAAACTTTGGATGGTAACTAATTAACAGGGAAGCAGGATAACATTGAAGTCCTAACTCAGATGGACACAGCATGTGAAGGGTTGCCTTTCACGTAGAGTTAAGAATTTCACTAAACCAAGACAATGTAAGTAGGGACCTCCCCAACCGTCATACTGGGCTAAATTAATGAGCTCGTGGACCGTTTTAAATCAGCTTCATCAAAAATAGAAAGAACTGTACCACTTCAAGACCGGTGCAGCTAAATAATCAATGAATGGTCCTAGATTCAAAGCCTGTGAAACTGCTGTGCACCTGAGCCATTCTCATAGAATCTGACCAACAAAAAACAATCATCTGATCCTTAAGTGCTTGCTCCGGTAGATATTTTTGGACACAGATACTTCTATTCTGCATGTCAGATCAGTGACTAATAGAGAAACTCAATTTTAATATAAGAAACCACAAAAGAAGGTTAAAACTCCTGAATCTAGCTCCATTAACAACTCCTTGCACTCTAGTATTGAACCACCATGTTTTGCCAGTTTCTTCATGCATAAGCAGTAATCAAAAGCAACAAACAGAAATTAAAGATGCTAGAAACTGAAACATCTGTGTCGATTGGCTCAACTTCCCATACACAAGACCAGTTAGTTTCCAAGGAAGCAAGCTCTTCAGTTTTCTGACACCCCACTATGAGGGACTTTTATTTGGTAACCATGTATTTAACATTGTGCTAAAAACTCTGAAAGAGCCTAGGGTCAACGTTACCTAAGTCATGTTCTATAGGATGCAATGCAGGGTAAGCCATGATAGAATATTGGTCAAGTTTCATCCGCTGAGTACATCACATTGCGCTACAGTACAACCAACCAAACATGACACTAGGGACAAGGGAGAGATACTTCGTGTAAATCGTGATTGCATTAGTTGTACATTTCTAAATCAAGGATCCAAAAAGAAAACATAATTATGTTTGTCTCAGCTCTTGCAAAGGCTAGCTAAGATTAGGCATGCTCACTCTTCATCACTGATTGTGTTTTCTCCTGGCTGACACTCAAATTATGAATTACATAAGCAAACAGGAATTTGTAGCAGAAGCATTCAACAAATACATGTAGATTGTGGTATTAAAAGAGCCCAAATTGGTGTCAAGCTATGTCAGAGTCAGATCGTAGGGGTTCATTAAGCAGTCAAAAAATAAATCAGTAATTTTTAGAACAAATGACACAGGAGTTAGAACCCAAATGGAAATGATTGACACAAATGCAATATTGTAAAAATGGAATCGTGGATTCTTACCCGGTTCAAGTGATGATTAGACGAAAGGGAGGAGAGGGAGATTATAGGAAGAGAATACTAACATACATCACATACATGGGTATTCACTAAATATACAAGTTCGTCGTGGAGATATAATTTAAGTGAAGTTTCATTGTAAAATCGTGCGATATCGATATACCAATAAAGTTCGCAGTAGTTGATTTGACGTTATTTCCTCATAAAAATGCTTTCATTCACGAGAGCAAAATCACCCGGAATCGCAGTGAGTGGGAAAAGTCCGCTCAAAGGAGCCCCGCGATGATATATCGACACTTGCACACAGATAAAGATAACCATTATGTAGAGTAACTTCAATATCTCCTCTGCTTGCAATCTTTGTATGGGATGAATCCCATCCTTCATCAAGCGATACACAATTAATCTCTCTCCAAGATCACGAAAAACCGAAAAACAAACGTCTTCCTCTCATTCTCTGCTGTGATCCCAATCAGGTATCAATTCCACCAACTGGTATGTGTAAAGATAAAATCTTTCTCGTTGAATGTTTCTTGTGTTGCCAACATCTTCCTCTCATTCTCTGCTGTGACCCCAATCAGTTATCAGTTCCACCAGCTGGTATGTGTAAAGATAAAATCTTTCTCGTTGAATGTTTCTTGTGTTGCTATTTGTTGGAAATTAGAATGCTGATTTTATGTCAAAATGGGGACATTTTTGGCTTGATTCCATAATCTCCGTTCATCCCAAATGGCCGGTTGTCTCAAATTACTTGCCGTATGTAGAGCTTTTTCTAATGTTTGTTAGAAGTTCCCTGAAACAGTTATTTGGATATGAAGACGATAAAACCAAGTGCATACCAACTGTTCGTGAAAATTCATGCTCTTGCAGCCACTGTAGTGGTTGTGCCACCCAATTTGATTACTGAATACTTTTCTTCTAACCCCTGCGAAGAACTCACTATATGAGTATGGTGTTGATGCAAAACTTTTTGTTTATAGTTGTAGAATTTTGAAATTTAGTGTAGATCATTGATTCCATTTGATGACAATTTCAAGCTCCTTATTCCAAAGGACAAAGTAAGGGCAACTGAAAGGATAGCGATATTCAACTTGCTAACATTCAATTGAGTTACTGAGATTATATAGTGGAATTAGTGTCTATGCAAGTATGCAACATGGAGGGAATATGTATAATTGTTCTGGACTAGATTTTGTTTGTTCCATTATATATTAGAATTTTTCTCAACCCTTCACTTCAAATACTGCGTTCTAGTGGCTTCTTTGCCTACTCGTGAGTTATTTCCCTTCTTACCACAGCTCAGAAGCTAAATAGGAGGTTTTGGGTATTGGGTTTTGGCCAGATTTTTCTTGTGCATAAAATAGTATAATTATTTTATCACCTCTGCAATTATATATTCCTAGTCGTTGTCATAAACATTGGGTGGATCCCTTTAATGTTCAAATGTATATATACACCTCAGTGTTCATCCATTATTAGGGTGGGGGGAATATATAAATAAAGCGGTTGATGATGTTATTCTCCTGATTATTACATATTTTATGTACTTATGTCGATTTTGTTGTGTTTTAGAACTTCTCAGAGATGTAGATGTGTGATGTCTTCTCCATTTGACTGTCACTTTTAGACAATTTTATATAAAGTTGATTTCTTCTCCCACATTGTAGAATAGCTTAATCGAACCAATAGCTGGAGTCCTAGAGAGGTGACTGACGGGGTTTTAGGAGGGATGTAAGTAGCCTTATCCCTTAGTGCAGGGATATTGTTTATGTTAGATCATAGATTTGAAATCATCAACTACGCATCACTCCATGCAACAGAGATAGATGAAAGTCTAGTGATGAGTGAAATCATTGGTTTAGTCCTCTATAATCTGAAGCTGAAAAGTTGCACAAAAGTTCTTTTTCAGTAGCACAAATGGTCACTGCTAGAAAGTGGAATCTGCTTATATAAGCTCACTCTGTAGGCATCTTTTGCATGCTAGCATTAAAGATCATCTGTATCATAGCCATGTGCTGTTGTGGTATGACAGATTGCAAATGGGCAATCTATTTGGCTGCATACAAGTTGACCAATCAACAGTAACTATTAAGGAAAGATTTGGCAGATTTGAAGAGGTACTTGAGCCGGGATGCCATTGCTTGCCTTGGTTCCTAGGAAGTCAGATTGCTGGGTACCTCACCCTGAGGTTGCAGCAACTGGATGTGAGATGTGAGACAAAAACCAAGGCTAGTCTCCTCAAATTCATCTTTAAATTACTGTTCTATCTAATGTACTCGATGTGCATCACATCTCTCACTTCTGTTATTTTCAATTCCAATTCAACTGCTCGAAAAGATCATGTCGTTGTCCCAATGGCTATGTTCTGAGTGATATCCCATGATGGTGCATTATGGATTTCAATTGATAACTTATACACATTTTTCTTGACTTGCATGTGCAATGAATAGAGTTCAGTGGACCTTTGCCCTTCCCCAATTAGTAATATATCATTTAGTCTCTGCTCGTGTCTGTTGATTTTTGTACTCCTTATTGTTTTCAAGCTTGGAAGAATACGATGCTGAGATTATTTGATGCCAATGTGCCATTAAAATCATTTGTTCAGTGTTATCATGAAATGATGGGACACTGTCATTCGTTAGTAGGACAATGTATTTGTCAATGTCGTTGCATCAATTCAATATCGTGCCCTAGCTGACAAGGCATGTGATGCTTTCTACAAACTGAGCAATACAAGGTCTCAGATTCAGGCCTATGTTTTTGATGGTATATTTGACAATATTTAACTTGTTTAAAGAGAATCAGATGTGACTTGTTGTCTTTTCAAGCTTGTGTGTATTGTCCTTAGGTTCCTTAATTTCTTTCTCAGTAATATTAGGCTATCCATTTCTTTGTTTCTAGTGGTTAGAGCAGCGTTCCCAAAGTCAAATTGGATGATGCTTTCGAGCAAAAGAATGAAATTGCAAAAGCTGTGGAAGATGAACTGGAGAAGGTTTCTATTTTGCTCAAGTGATTGATGTCAATTTTTCCCTTTTTCTTTTGGTGCCAGTATGTAACGGTCTAGCCCATTTCTCCTGGCAGGCCATGTCTGCATATGGTTATGAAATTGTACAAACCCTGATTGTTGATATTGAGCCAGATGAGCACGTAAAGAGGGCAATGAACGAGATCAATGCAGGTAACTATTCCTGTTTTCATTCTGGATTGTTATGAGAGCTGGACCTTATTTCTGTGCTGGTTCCTTGTCTTACAAATGTCTGATTGAAAGTTTGCACTTAATCCAACGTCCCAATGTAGGAAATACTCTTGTGACAAAATCTGGTAAAATGTGCTTGAACATCAAAATTGTCCTGGAAATACTACTACACTTCCATTTACCTTATACGTGGAGCAGTGTTCTAGGTTTCTCACTTATAGAACAGTCATTAAGTAATATTTTCTGAATATTGAAAGCTTGAAAATACCTTTTTTGATGATTTTTCTTGTATCCAGGCTGGCAAACTTGCAAGATGAAAGGAACAACTTCTTTATATTCTTACATCTGCTAATCCTTATTTGGTTCATTTTTCAGTTAAACTTGTTCTCAGCCAATCAGTTCATCTGGATTTATGTTACCCATTGATATTGCGATTCACATTTCCTGCACCTTCTGCCCCTTAGAATTGGCAAAGAGTTTGTTTAGTTTGGTACCAGTAGTTCAGGACAGGATCAGTTTAGGAATGTTCAGTTTGGATTCGATCAAGAAAAAAATGGGTTGGATTGTATTCAGATCATGTCATTTAGGTTTGGTGCATATTTCAGCTGTTCTTTTTATCCAGTATTCAACATAGTGCTGTCAATATCGATACAGGTTACAGGTTAGCATATCTGTTTTGACCTAGATTCAACTTTGTGTGATCTGCCCAATGCAAAATGATCCAAAATATGGATGAAGCTGAACTGTAAGTGTTATCCGATTTACCTAAATCAAATCAAACCCGAACCCAAAATAATCCTTTCCTGCTTCCTTCGCCTTTGTGTTGTGTTTTATTCTGGTAATAACGGGTGTCTTACATGAGTGTAGTTCCAACCGCACAGGGGGAGGGTCTTTTCATTCAACTCTAACCAAGATCCTGAAATTTTCAGCTGCAAGAATGAGAGTGGCGGCCAATGAGAAGGCAGAAGCAGAGAAAATCTTACAAATAAAGAAAGCTGAGGGTGATGCCGAAGCCAAATATCTGTCAGGATTACGTATTGCCCGTCAACGACAGGCAATTGTGGAAGGTTTAAGAGACAGCGTTCTGGGTTTCTCTGTAAGCGTGCCCGGGACTACCGCCAAGGATGTTATGGACATGGTTCTAATTACACAGTACTTCGATACCATGAAAGAGATTGGAGCCTCTGCTACTGCTACTGCTTCTGCTGTATTCGTTCCTCATGGTCCTGGAGCTGTTCGTGATGTGGCTACACAGATACGTGATGGCCTTCTCCAGGATTCCATAAACCAGTGATTCAGCTATTACCTTGGGACTTTACCTCTGTTATATATGTATTTTTTATGCATACATTTGTGTTACGATTATGCTTTGAACTTATCTGATACAATACTATATACTGAAAGAGTTGTATACAGTTGGTAGCCTATTAAGAACGATAGATACAGAAATCAGTAAATTCCTTCACCTTTATTGTTTAAAAGTGAATCTTACTCGCAGTTTGTTGTCGTTGGAAGTTTTGAAGAGTAGGAATACAGCCACTTGTTGATTTTTCGCTCTTTATATGACCCCCCGGGGAATATTGGGGCATGTCTGTTTCAGGTGTTCTTAAGTTGAGATCCGCAGCGCTTCTCTTTTGAGAATGCAAGAGCGGGAGCATATTCGTTTGGCTTTTTTAGATTTTCTTTACGGCTTGATGAGGCAAAACTAGCAAGATACAAGGACAAACGAGGTGGAACTAAGCTTTGTGCTGGCAGGAAAAACTTGCTCCTGCAGAAAAGATATGTATATGCCTAATGTGCAATAAAAGAGCATTGCCCTAGGAGGAGTTTCATTGAATTCAGTTGATTGATGACATAAAACCGAAACCAGCTTATTTCTTCATTTAATGACAAAAGAATTTGTGATAGTATGATATGTATAACAGTTTACAGGACTCTTAACACAAGTGTCCTACCATAAAGTAAACATTTTTACAGCATTATGTTGATTCTTGTTGTACCTAGAAGTACAATTCATTCACCTACAGATACCTACTAGTTATGTCAGAAAAAAGGCACTTGATTTCAATTTAGTTGCTAAGTATATATGCTACCTTTGATCATGTCAAGCCCTAGAATGCATAAAACATTTACTCTTCTTTAGGTTCATCTCCCTTTTCCTTGCTCACTTCAGCAACTCCATTTTTCTCCAGTTCTTCAATCCACTTCAAGATCTCCTCTTTTCTTGTTACTAAATTAGTCATCCTCTTATCAATCCTCTCCAGCCTGAGCTTAAGTTTTGCTGTGTCCTTTGTGTGATCTAACCTCTTCCTCCTCTCCCTCCTCTCCTTCTTCTTCTTGTGATCGTCATGATCATCATTGCCTGCACCATTTTCCTCGTTGTCTTTCTTCTTCTTCTTCTTCTTCTTCTTGTCTTTCTTTTTCTCCTGATCAGGATCCTCGTTTGAGGATGAAAGAACACTTTCATCCTTTTCCTTATGCTTCTTCTTCTTCTTTCTGCTCTTCCTCCTCTTCTTTTTGTGTTCATCATCGGATGATGACGAGGATGAGGATGAGGATGAGGATGAAGAAGATGATGACGATGAAGAAGACGAGGACGAAGAAGAAGATGAATCATGCCTCCCCTTCTTCTTCCTATGTTTCTTCTTGTGTTTCTTCCTGTCCTTTTTCTTGTCATGATCATCCTTATCTTCATCCTTGTCTTTGCTCTTCTTCTTGCCCTCAGCGTTGTCATCTTCACCCTTTTCCTCAACTTTCCTCTCCTCAATTTCCTCCTGAACTTGCTCTTCTGCAGGCTTTTCCACTTCTTTTCCTTCCCCATCCTTCTGCTCCTCCTGTTTTTCCTCCTCTGTCTCTCCCATAATCAAAACAGATTATTAAAGAAAAAACCAACTTAAAATTAAATAGTTTGATTTTTCTTTTGTCTGTAATGAAATTTCTTAATTATGGAGTTTGATGAGAATAACTCTTATTTATATAGAATTTTAATTGCATCTATTATTGGCAAACAATATTTAAATTGTGGCCTCATATCTAATTATCATATAACCAATAACTTTATGACTTATCCCGCAAATATTGAGTGTCCTCATGCTTCATATCAAATCATTCATTACTTTGCCATTTTTAGAGTTTTACATGATGTTATAATTGGATCGTTGGTAATTTTGTTATAAAATTTTTGCGGTTAAGTTAATAAACAGATATCAAAAATTATGTTATTTGATCTTTTAATTTGTCACATTTGATTAGGGAAAAATCAAGCCTAAGAAATAGGTTCTCCCTTAAAAGAAAACTCTTATACTATACATACGGACAAAACCACAGTGAATGCCACATTTAATTCATTTATCACATACACTTAACGAGAATACCTTGCAATAATATTTAATACTATTATGTCTAGGATAATATGTAATAGTCTCGTAAATAAATATTTGTAGACATTGCATTTGAAAAATCAAAATTGAATATGATTAGTAGAGACAATCTTATATGTTAGAATGTGATACCAAATATGGTGTCACAAAAGAATACAGAATTCTCATGCCATTAGATTTGATCTTCACATCCCCGCCCACCTCCTGTCTCAGTAAAGTAATCAATTTCAATATACATGAACATGACAACAAAAGCCTCTTTCCTGAGTTCCTCCCCCAACTTTTCTGTCAACAAAATCCTCTTTTTTCATGTCATCCCTCTTACAAAAGTCCCTCCACCAACAAATGTGTGGCCTATGATTCTACAAACGAATTCTTAGTGGTAATTCTCGAACCCTACCTCCAAAAATTGAAAATAAAAGGGGATTCAAAGAGAAAAGAAAGAAAAATGCTTTAGATTAATCGATCAGACAAGCTTGGAAGCCTCCTAAAGAAGTTCAAACTAGTTGGAGGCATGGGGTCTCTGAACATGGGATGCCTCAAAAATAGAACCCAAGCGCCACTGCGACCATTTTTGGTGGCACTGCATAGAGAATTATTGTAACCATTAAGCATACCCCTATGAACAACTTTGTGGCCCTTGGGTCTCTCCAGCTCACCAATGCTTGGACCCTCTCCCCTTGGGTTGCCAAATCACCCAAAACCGTCTGCACTCTAGCTGCTAGGATCCGTAACCGGTCGTATCGCACCCGTATGATCTCCGGCGGCCTTGAACTTGGGATTGTATCAAACTCCTCGTCAAGGTCATCTGGATCTACATTTTCTGCTTGGGATAATCGAGTATCCATTCCGGCAGGTATCTTGGGTCTGAAACGATAGTACCATATTCCGATCAGAAACACGTACAAGAATCCAGTTGGAACAATCAAATCCGGGTACCAAACAAGGACCAAGTAAAGAATGTGGACTAAAATGGTTGTCAATGGGTTCCTCCATCTTTTGATATCGTCTAGCCACTTAGCCAACCCGATTGCCCAAGTAAGTACCGCAACAATCCTAAACCAATTGGCTTTACACTTCCTCATGCTCCAAGTATGTGAATCCGCATCCAACATGTACCTGACCACCTCTGGGCCAAGAGGTGGCTCAGAGCGGTCAAGCCATGCTGCGACCATCTTGGTGGCGGCCACACGTAGAGCCTCCTGTTGGGCCACCCCTAGAGGGCGGAGATAATGCATCCGTGGGAGCAATGGCTGCCCATAGACGGCACATGTGTCGGGAAGCAATGATGGACATACGAATCGAACTGCCAACTCGATCTCACCCATCTTCTTGAGCCCAGACCGTTGTAGAACCAAAAGAGGGTAAGAGTTGGTGTACACCTTGTTACTCTCCAATGTGGACACCCGGATTCGGACCTTCCCTATATGACAATCAGGCTTCTCCTCACCCGTGTCTGCTGCGAACATCCTCCAGTTGTCGAACACTCCTATGGTCAAGACAGTGCACGGGTCGTACACCTGCCACGTGTACTGCTCGTTCCATCGTGGATCGAAGCTGTCCATAATGGTTCTAGTTCTGACCCACTTCTTCCCATACTTGGCCACACAGTAAGCATCAGTGGAGCCCTTTCCTCCCCCTCTCATTTTCATCGGAAGGAGGCCGCGGCCGCCAAGGATGCCGAGCTCGAGGATGCCGACCGGGGGCTTCCACAACTGCTTGGCCGTAGGCCTGTAGTCACTGCACAAGTGAGCCGCCTCGTCGAGCACATGATATCCGCCTTCCAAACACATCCTCAGGTGGACCCTCCCGGAGTAGGGCCCACCGCCGCCCCCTCCAACGTGAGCCACTTTGAGGGCACGTGGCGCTCATCCAACCGCTGCTCAATGGCAGCCACAGGTATGAGAGCGTGGCCGAGAAGCATTGGATCTTTCCCCGTCCTGTCCTCTACCAACAGTATCAACTGCTCCTCCAACGGCTCCCCGGCAACCAATATGAGATCCTCGTTCCAGTGCACCGCCGCGCTGTGGGTGTTCATGGACCCCCGCCGGGTCCTCACCGACTGGAAGCCCAACTGGGCCTTCACCCGAATATCCGGCGCCGTCAACGGCGGAAGATTTGCCGGAATCTGAAGATCCTGCGCCTCAATCAGAGTAATTCTCAGGTACCAAAGCTTTGGCGACTGGTACACCTTAGACCGCGTGTACGACACACTCGGCGGCGCGTCGGAGCACCACGCCTCAGGGAAAGCGTCATCTGCCTGGGTGCCGATCCAAACGGCCAGCTGAATGTCGCCGGTGACCCGATTGTTGGGGTCATCGCCGGAGCCACCCTCGAGCCGGTACCACTGAGGGGCAAGCGGGCTGTCGGGCGGGTCACGGACGGGCACGTCGGAGAGGTCGAAGCACACGCCGCCGAGGAACTTTTCAGACGGCGCATCCCAAATGGATATCTCCAGAGTACTGCCGGAGGAATCGGCCTTGTTGTGGCCCAAGGCGAAAACTTGGTTCCACTCTGGGTTTTCCGGCGGTTCTCCGGGCCGGTATAGGGCGGGCTTTGACCGCACTATGTGGGTCGATGTTCGTATCTTCACAAACGGGCTCTCATTCGGAGCCAAGCCTCGGGCCTTGATTATTCGAACGAATAAGTATTGCATCGGTTCAACCAAATCAAACGCCGAGATTTTTTCCGTTTCGGCGGCGAAGTTGCCGGAGATCACCTTGGGGACATATTCATTGTGGGACGCTGATCTCCTTAATACCCGCATCCTTTCTCCGTTCATCATCCTCCTCGGCAGTGGCCCGTGCATCTCCGGGGAGGTGGGTGGTGGTGGTGGTGGGGATGGTCGGGAGGGGGCCGGGTTCATGGTGATGAACAACCGTCTCAGTGACACCTGGCGGACCTATCGGATGCTGTGGCGGGGGTGCCTCCTCAATTACCACCACCGGCGGCGGAGACCCATGTGGGATCCCCACCGCCTCCATAGCATTAACCACCTCAGTAGGCATAGGCGGTGGAGGTTCTTGAGGCTGCTCCGGCGGTTGCTCGGCCCCCTGTGGCGGATGTCCACCGTCCTGCGGCGGCGGTCCACCCTCCTGTTGCGGCGGTTGCTCCATCATCTCATCAAAGTAATAAATCCTAAGCCCAATCTCCCCTCTGATCCAGCTAAACACACTCTTCTTCTCCAGTGGAAAATACACGAGCCCCTCCTCCCCCTCCTGGCAAACTGCGACCCGTATAGCTTGACCCGACCGAGGAAGTTGTTCTTCCGGGCCGCCCCGGGAGGGGACATCTTCTTATCGTGGACCACCTCCACATTGAGCTCCTCGTAGTCCATGGTATTCGGGTCGGATACAAAAACTCCAAGGCCTCATTCCAAGTCGGGTTGAGGTCCCTGTACTTGGTGGAGGTCCGTCTCCGCTGGCCGTCGAAGTCCACCGCCACATACGGGCTGGAGCTCCCCTGCCCATCTTTTGGAAGCAAGTCTCGAGCGTCGACCACCTCCACAATCAGCTTCCGGACCACCCCTCCCGGCGGCGGACGCGGCGGCGATGTTGAGCTCATTCCTTCATTATCTCATCTCTACTAGCTGTTTTGTGTAGGTGGAGAGAGAGAGAGAGAGGTGTGAAAGAGAAGAAAGACAGAGTGGCCGTTGATAGCGGGGAAAAGGGTTGATAATGTTGTGTGTTTTTCTTGGAATTGATGCCGGGGTTGAGTAGTGCACTCGTGGAGGAAGTGTTTCTCCCTTCTGTATGTATAACTGTTTTTTCGGTGGATGTTTCTCTTCCTGTTTTTGTGTTTTTGGGTTTTGTGTTGCTCGTTTGAATTGGGGAACTTTGTGTTTAGATTTGGGAGAATGTTTTTTTTACCACTTTTTTCGGTTAGGGCTTTCTTTACAGAAGGGGAAGAAATAAGGAGGGAAATATTGGAGGGATTAGATTCTATTCTTGTCCAGAAGGTGTTACTTGCCTCAGGGCAACTGGATTTTTTTTTAAAAAAATAGCTTCCCTCCTTTTTGGTTTTGTAATCACACAACTTCCTTCAACTGGGAAACTGTCAGATTCTTGCGGTAAGTTTTTTTCCCCTCTATTTTTTTAGGGGGGTTTGGTCGCATTGTCAACTTGCATCTAAATAGCTTATGATAAATTTGACTTAGGTACGTAGTTATTATCTTATGATTTGAATGTGCATCTAACATGTTATATAATTCAGAATAAATTGGGAAGATTGAAGAGAACACTTCTGGGAAGTGATATGCCAAAGGAATTGCTCAATTAGATGCCTGTGTAAGGCATATGATTCCACATCAATATCTCAGGGCCATGAGTAAGGATCCTCCCCTTTTTGTCAAAAAGAAGACCCCTCAAAGCATTTTGAATAAAGGTTGGTTTTTTAAGTGCAAAAGGCATCTCCTTTATTTTTTCTTTCCTTTTCTCGCTTGACAGGTCCCATTTTTAGGTCCCATAGTCCCATATTCTTCTGTTCTCATTGTCAAACCCGCTTAGATTACCTTTCCTGGGTTATGTTTTGTTATAGGACTTAGACCAGGTTATTATACCTCACATCTCTAGCAATTAAAAAGAGTTTCTTCCTTTCTGTTTTCTTTTTTTCTGCCTGCTTTTAGTCTTCTTCTTGGTCACTGTAGGGTTCAACAGTGTTACTTAAATGCACTCATCCATGTCCGGGTATTGAATACTCAACATAACTCTAGATATTAGGCTTATCCATTTTAGTCTTCTTAGGCGAAAGTTGCTGTTCTAGTGGATGATAAGCTTGGTCCTGCTTTAAACTTACTGCACCTAAAGTTTTTGACATATGACTAGGAAAATAGATTCTGTTGGTAACATGTATTATGTTTATGAACAATGCAATCTCTTGCCCTGATGTCTAGAAGGTTCATAGATTCAAACGTATGCAATCTTAAAATTAAACCTAATCTGATGTTGAAAAACATATGATTGACTAGTCTGGCCTTTACGATTTGCATTTATTATATAGCTTAAGACATGAAAAGCTTCATTCTTAAGTGGATGCCTTTTGTATTTGCACTTTTAGTTGAAATCCCGAAGAAGCTTCTCCACCCACCTCTTCCAATTTTAATTATCTAACCCTTCTCTTAGTGGATTTGGACATTCTAGTTAGTAGTGGAATCAGATCCTGATCAAAAACAGCCACCAAAGTCATATTCCTTTAGCTGATGCTTATATTCTTGTTCAGTATCCTTCGTTGTTTACCTGACGTGTGGTATGCAGAATTCCCTTCCTGAATCTGTTTTCCCCTAGCATTATCTACTCTCCTTGTGTACGGCGAGGGGTATCTTCTCTCTCTCTCTCTCGGAATCCATCTTCGCCTAGTCATCTTGTACTGTGACATATTTCTGATTATTCGAGCTTGCACTTTCAAATCCAAAGAGAATGATGCTGGTGAAATGTGCTTCTTTTATATCAAAGACTCAGTATGTCTGCAATTTTTTAACATGTTCCAGATTCATCACAAAGATTTACTTGGCTTAACATTTTGTATATTTTTTTACCAAACTTTGTTGATGGGTGTTTTTAATACTGTAAGTTTCTTGGAAGGGAAAAGGGACAATTAATTCCTTGCTTTCTTTGTGGGTTTAGAAACAGAGCAATGCTGTAATACAAGCAGCTGCAGATCAGAGAACATGAAATTTACTAATGGATGATCAAAAAAAAAAAAAAAAGAAATTTACTAATGGGAATTAAATTGGTCAAATTACAATACCATTTATGAAGAGATTGCGTCATTATCTAACAACCTTTCCCCTAAAATGCACAAAGATTGATTTACATAACTCTTTGTTCACCCATTAGGACATGGGGGATAAACTAGCCGCATTGTGAGTGTCTAGTATCCTTAGAACATTGAATTGGATCACAAAGTTCAATCAGTTACCAAAATCTGAGACAAAATTGAGCAACAGTAGTTGAGGACACAAAATTCATACGAGGATATGGCATCTTTGACTGTGGCAGACTAGGAAAAACAGTTGACTAAACTTTCTTCTATTTCTCATGGTATATGAAGATATGGAGATATTATACATATACAATCAGGGAAATTTCTCATGATATATGAAGGATAAACAATACAAGGGGCAATGAAATAGACCAGGAAATAGGGGTGACGGTTTAGTTAATTAGATGGAGGAGGTTGGAATCTTTTAGACAGCAAAAACCCAAGTGTAAATGATATAATGGATACTAAAAAGAACCCTTTTTGCTCAGAGATCTTCCCGATAATAGATCTCTGTGAAGTCACTTCCCTCTGATCATGATTGCATTCCTGTTGTGCGTGTTCTCCACTTGTTTTCTGCTCGTTCTCGTCCTTAAGCCTCTCGGGCTCCTCTTTTCCTCATCCTCTTGAGGCAGCTCAGGCTCCTCCTTTTTCTCCTCCTCTTTAGGCAACTCGAGCTCCTCCTTTTCGTCCTTCTTAGGCATCTCAGGCTCCTCCTTAGGCACCTCAGGCTTCTTTTTCTCTTCCGGGGTTTCACTAACTAGAGCTTCATTCCTAATTTCCGGTTGTCCCTCCTGCTCTTTGACCACCCTTGGGACGAGAACTTTCAATACATTTCCTTGAAATTTCATGGTGATGTTTTCCATGTCTGCATCTTCTGGCACATTGAAAGCCTTGTTGAAATGTACACGTTTGTTTTCTCTTGTTATTCGCTCTCCGCTGATGTTTAAGACACCGGGCTTATCAATACGAAGTTTGATATCAGCTTCCTTGAAACCTTAAAAACAACAATAGGAAATGGTGAGGTGCAAGGTTTTGTCCAGAGAACAATATGCTAAGTGATAAGACAGCATTCATACGACTCTTTCTTATTTGTTTCTTTGTGAAGTTGGGTTGTGCATGTTATGAGATCCAAGAAATAACAGGCACGCAAGATCCCGAATAGCCTAAGCGTGGCTCATTGGTTCTTGCAAGGGTAAACCAGGGGCATTCCTAGATGGAAGGCGTTGAAGGTGCCAATGTGGTTATATGTCCCGTGTCATGTTATACTGATGGAATCTTTTTATTTTTTTTAGATTACATAGTCTCTGTTACAACTATCCTAATGCAAGTGTACTTGTGTTGGATGTCCAAACCTCGACAATCAGTATAGAAATCTTGGAAGTATGTGGATTACCCGGTAGATCAACAAGGAGAGTATGGAGGTTAGGCTCGTCCGTCCAGCCCGAATCAGGAGTGATTTCCTCTTGTGTAGGGCGAGGGGGCCAGCCTGTGTCTCTCGGAATGTCCATCTTCGCCTTGGAAATGTGTACTCTGACATTTTTCTGATGATTCAAGCGGACACCTTTAGATTTAGAAATCACGTTTGTTTCTGAGTTTTATTACAGCAAAGGTAAAGATGATGGCAATGGTGATGTACTTCTTTTATATGAATATGAACAACGTCAATTTGTGGGAGGAAGACACTGTTTGTCAATAATTTAAAGGATTTACTTGGCTTGAAGCTTTCTGCATTTGCTTTATACCAAACTTTATTGTATGGTGTTTTTATTACTGCAACTTTATTGTAAGGGACAAGGGACAATTCCTTGCTTTCTTTCTGGGTTTACAAACTTGTTTTCTTTGCCAATTCTGGAAAAATATGGGCAATTGCAGATCAGAGACACATGCACCTTAGCAATGAATGATTAATGGGAATGAAGTTGGTTAATTTGCAGAATGTCGTTTAAGAACACATTGCTTCATCATCTAGACAACCCTGAATGTTGTTTATGAACACGAACACATTGCTTCATCATCTAGACAACCCTGAATGTTGTTTATGAACGTATTGCTTCATCATCCAGACAACCCTGCCTCTTAAGGAACAGGAGGGGGTGGTTAATAGTTTTCTCGAATAAACGTAGTTGTAACCAGGATTTTTTTTTTTAAAAAAATGCACCATTAATTGGTTCAATCGGCACAAGTACATTATTATATCATATCATTTTTGTTTGTGTGTGTACAATAACCAAGTTACATAAGTCTATTGTTTTTGCTCGTATAAGGAAGCAATGGGCTTCCCTAACAACCATTTCAATCAACCTTTCTGATAAAAAAATCCTCCTTTCACTATTCTCAAACAGTCAAAACGTATATTCCTAGATGACTGTCCTGCTCTTGACTTCTCGGTCATTACATTACCACAGAGATCTAAGCATTTCTTGGTCCTCGTAATAGAAATCTAAGCATACCAAGTACAAAATGCTTGGTACATATAGTACGACCTGTAGTGCTTGATATGGTACATTAATTATCTTTAATTCAATCAAAAAAAGGGTAGATGAACTCATTTGCTTTAACTTCATAACCTGAAATCGTAAAGGTATTGAAAATTGAATTTTTGACGGTCAATAAAGGGAGACAAAGCTTGAGCATAAATTGCATTGTATTAACCACGATAGGAGGCTCTATAAAGGTCCATTCCTAGAGATGAACGCTCTCCTATCACTTTAGCCTGTTTAACGAGGAAAAATCAAACACATTGCAAGCGCCAAATACGAATAAGCTCCAAAGGCAGTCTTGCGGAAGATTCTTGCTTCAACATAACTGTCAGCAATATAGACATTTTTATCTGCTGGCAGTTTGCACTTGTGCAACAATGATACTACAGAAATAAGTCAAAAATTAACTGCAAAATTTCCAAATAAGGGCATACGAATACTCATTCCTCCTCTGCATCTAGACCACCAATACGTTGGCGCCTCCTGTTATCAAAAACAGCTCTGAAAGATTCTTGCTCAGCCCGCAGCCTCTCTTTAAACACACTATGCCCCTTCATCTCTCTGGATTTTGCAGCTGCTCGTGCATCTTCCTCTGGCAAAGGATTTGTCTTCTGCAAGAGTTCAATCAAGTTGAAATTTATCAGAAGAAACATTTGCTCTTGCTGTTTTCTATTCTCACTCTTTTTGGGTGAATCATGAATGCAGTAATTTCAATTTGAATTATACACAGAAGAAGCCAGATGACCAACCAAGTTGTAACCTGCTCCTGGACCAATGACTAAGGACACCATATTGGCCTTCTTAACAGCACCTATAGAGAACCCAGCATGGCCGCCCTAAAAGATAAGAACAATGTTTGGTCAATATTAAGTAGCAAATAGTAACAACCGAAGCTCAGATTCATCAGACACAAATACAGCTGTTCCACAACATTTAATCTCAAGAGGAGGTGGCAAACCCTAGAAAGGAGGATAAATATGGAAAAGTTTAAAGTAAAACATAACCAGTTATCAGATGAAATAGTGCTTTCTTGTTGTATGAGAACATTTTCAGCATAAGATAAAACAAATATAAATTCTGTGATAATCAATCAAAAGAGGCAAAATTGACAGATCCTGTGTCTCTTCTTCAATTCAAGATTTGAGCCACTACATGCTTAAGTAATTAGTGAATTCAACTTACAAAAAACTCAAGGATTTCGTTAATGCCATTTCTTGACAATCCTTAGCAACAATCATTTAAAACTGAACAGTCTATGCATTCAAATTCTCCGACAGTCATATTCCCAGGCGTGTACAAGATTTTTAATTTCATTCGAGATAAGTGTGAAGCATTTCTCCTACTCCACTTGACAAAAAGATAAGATTTTATTTATATATATATATATATATATAAAAAGAGGCCAACAAAGATGTCTACAGGGGTTAGAACGGCATCAGAAATGAGCCCATCTCAGGAGTAATGTCTTCAGATTTTGTAAATGAACAATGAGCACTAAACCTATCCAGCCCTGACATCTCTACCATTAGATTGAACTTCCCATCACATACAAAACAAACAAGCCCTAATTTCACAATTAAGAAAATTAGACAAAGAAGCTAGCAAGACTATAAAACACGGGTAATCATCGATCAAATAGTAGTCTTTGCAGAGTATAATGTAAGGAAAGCCAGCAAATACAACACACCTGATCTCCCCAGTGTACAGATTTTCCCTCCTTTCCATATGCTCTAAGCAATCCAGAGAGCACATTTGACTTGCCCTTCAACAATTCAGATCTTTTGTTGTCTTCCTCATCCAAATCGTCCAACCACTTGCTTCGTCCCAGATCTTTGACTTCTATTTGAGTGTCTCCCTCAGCATCTGAGCTGCATTCATCCTTTGACAACTCTATATTTTGACAAGGAGAGGTTTAACCATATACCTTCGTCAATCACAACATTACAGATAATAACAATGAATAGTCTCTACCTAATTTTATGTGATATAGTTTCAGCACATTCAGAAACTCCTAATTGAATTTCTCACCCCTTAAGTTGAAAATCCTTATGTCTTCAATTACTTCACTGCTTTTATTGGATACACGATCCAAGAAACTACCTGGACGTAACAAATGAGTATCATCCAAAGGGATTAACCAGGCCTAATCAATAGTGGATGCCGACGCTGATGACAAGCAGGTGAGAAGGCTTATTAAGGCTAGAAAACTTATAAAATCTAATCTCTTTCCCTTTAAAAAAAAAAAAGTATGTCAAACTAGTACGCAGTACCATGGGAACAAAATGGCAAGCCACAAATGTACCATGTGCAAAAATACTATCCTAAGACATTGGTTCAGTTTCCACTTTCCATAGAAGACTCAAGCTTTGATGCCTGTACTGATGACACGTAAACGAGAGGTTTTCAAGGCTGTCACCAGAATCTAATTTCTTTCCCCTCAGAGAGATCAAAATGCAGTGACAACAGATGAGTGAACCCAAAGGAAATCCACCAATGTACTAAGATGTATGAACAGTTTACGCATATACTCAACAGAAAAAAATGATGAGCCAACGTCTCATGTAAATACTGAAAGGCTTGGAAAAAGACCCACATATGAAGTCCTAAATTTTCCTTCTCCCCCCACCTCACCTCTACCCCTTCAATCTTGCTAATTTCATGCCAGGACTAAGGCACTCCAACAAGTAATTGTACTTATGGTAAATCTCTATCAAACAGTCAACACTTATAAAAAATCTAGGGTTTCAAGTCTGCCTATGCAAGTTCAAATATCAGGTTCCCTCAACGTCGTCATTTGTCAGTTGCAATTGGCAAAAATCTGGTCATAGATGATCATAATGACTGGAATGATTAAAAATAACAGCCCCCCGTGCACACACACAGAGTGACAGAGAAAGAGAGAGAGAATAGAATTTGGATAAAAGGTGGAATTGTAAAATCAGATCTAAGGTCTCCACCTGAAGATGCAACAACGCCCTCATGTTCCCTCTCTTCCAATCTAGAAACATTTCCATCAAAATCCCCATCCTCCGTGTCCATATCAACCTACAGTGAATTGCACCAGAATTAATTTGTATTGAACATGCAAAAAAAAAAAAAAAAACCCAATAAACATGCATAGATACTCAGCAGCAAGTTCTTCTCTAAGTCTAGAGGAGATGAAGCAACAAAGGGACTTAGTAAATATAACTATGGCCCTTGCTTACTTTACCTCTTGTATATTGCTCTCCTTCAGGTCATCTCCATGGAATAACGACTGAAAACCCCCATTATCAAAAGGTCATGTTAGAACAAGAAAGGATCATTAATGTGAAAGCAAACGGAAAAATATTTTCCTGACTGTAAACAGAAGAGAAACAGGAGAACCTTGACATCCAGCTGCAAGTACAAAGATGGAGCTTCTTCCCATTGCGCAGCCATCTTTTCCACATCATCTTGAGTAAAACCGTGAACATTCCTTGCTGTGCAGCCCTAAATTCAAACAGACATCATGAAATTATCAGATGCAGCAATTGAGATTCAATTCAATCCTCCAACTTCTCCTTCAACCAACAAATTCTATCACCTAAAATCAGTAGGTATACACTTAAAAAATAAAACAAAAAAATAAAGAAACAAGCTTTCCACCAGAAGACTGCCTACCATAGAAAAATAGCAAAATCTCGACCACTGGTATATAGAAAACAGCAAACAATTCACAACATCCTCAGTAGCTATTGACCAGAAACAATATAGATGTGCTCCCCTCTGCCAAATACTTTCCAAAACTTCCGTCTGTGAATCCCCAAAATGTTCATCAAGCTATTACACTTATGCACTAGGAAGAACATACAAAAGGCCACAAATCTCAAGATGATCTAGCCAAAGTAAAGTAGTTCCTCAAATTGACAAAGGACAAGTATTTTGAGATAAAGAAAGTAATACATGAAGTCTGTACCATGCCAATCTGTTCAGATCAACTTCAGTTGAAAACTTACAAAAAAGAAAATAAGTACTTACCGCTGGATCCTTATATGGAGCTTCCAGAATGTAAACTTCATATCCCGATCTCTGGACCAACAAAGAAAATAAAACCATCAGTTACGGAATAAACACATCAAATAGAAAAGGCAAATCAGTTATAGAAGCGACGAAAACTGTGGTTCAAGAGACACCAACCACATGGATCCAATCTCAATATTAAACCATATATTTAGCATCAATAAAAAGTTATCACAAAGAATATTAGGCAACAGCAAATGACAGCCAAGATCCAAGGGGGTTAACCATTAAACCCTTGGTTGTTGGTGGTAGTGGTGTATCAAATTCATAGCAAAAAGAATAAGTCATCAGTTTGAAACAGCAAATCACAGAATAAGCAAGACGAAAGACCAAAAATAGCACATCTGACAAAAAAGACAAATACCAAATTAGCCTAAAACTAGAAACATTGTCCCTCCAATCATTTAGAAGGGCAAGGACGCTAAAAGAATGAGGAAACGGAGAACAGAAAAGCTCACAAAACTTGTTTCAAAGAGACAGAATATACCTTTGCAGTTGCCCAAAACTGAGCAAAATCAGCTACCCGCAGATTGCGGTCATCCACTAAGACGAGGCACAACATATCAGCAACAAATGGGTCAATTGCCAATCAAAACTGCATCTGATGTCAGTGAAGATGAAAGCAGTGCAACAGCACTGCATGGCCACTTAATCCCACAACTAAACTCAACAACTGGTGAATTTTTGAAAAACAGGAATAATATCCATCCTATTATCCTATCTGTCATCTAAAATTTTCAACAAAAGAGTATTTTTAACCACACACAAAGCTACACATTCATAACTAATTTCATTCAACAAGATTAACACAGCCCAATATCCAGACATGAAACTTGAACTATGCCAAGAAGAAAGTTTGGTAGTTTTCATGGCGCCATAATAATTAATCATACCAATTACAAAGGTGAAAACACCCTCCTCAAGGGTCTTCTTAAAAGATTTCAGCATGCTTGACCTGTAAGCCTGTCACAGCAATAAAATTTCAAGATGTTGACCAAAAAAAAAGGCAAACATAAGGAGAAAGTAGTGAATGATTAGGAATAAAAAACCAACACCAAAACAAAGCAAAATGACATGCAATACAACTAGAACTTAGAAAGCATGTATATTACCTCCTCCATCTCAGGTTCATAACAATACTCGAGGACCTTCTTCATAGTAGGTTTCTTCCCTCTTACAGAGGATTTCGAAGCATCACTCTCCTCAGCCTATGAAACAAAAGAAAATAGCATAGAATGTTCAAACTTATACTCAAGCATGTCTCCCCAAAGCTGCGTTGCATTTACAAGGAAGTTTATAAGAAATAAATCTTTCTTTAAAAAATAAAAAAACCCTAGAATGCTATATATATATATATATATATATATATATATATAGCCAGAGTCACACCTTTTCAACTTCAGTCATAAAATAGTCATCCATTGAATGAATGCGAGGAGCATTACCACCATGTTCAACCTCCAAGTCACGTAACATTTTTGCCAAGTAGCTCTTTCCACTACCTGAGACAATGCATATCTAGCTTATGAGGAAAACCATCCTTAAAGCAAGAAAATTAAGGTTCAAGACACTATTGAAAACACACAAAACTTGTGTGCCTTTTTTTTTGGGGGGTCTCTTCTAACAATAATACGAAAACCAAAAGCTCATATAAAAAGTACACATCCTGAAAAGGAACTATTTATGTAGTACAAAAAAGGACATCAATGAACTCAGAAGTTTCTCGCAAACAAGTGCAAAGCCCTCATCACAAAGAAATATCATCTTGATCAACTACTGTTTGATGCATATTTAGAGGAGCTTCTCCAACACCAAAGCCTCCTATTCCAAACGAGGCCCTCTAAGCTAACTGAAATTGTTTGAAGACATCAATCACCCATGGAAAGGCTAAGCAATTGAACACTAAATTATAAGAGCTCTGTCAAATTAACAATGAAGTAGATAAACTCCAGACACCATTTCTCACCTGCATAAACTCATCATCATATCTTGAGACAGACAAGTTAGTTAGTCTATGACCTATAATGGTTCATAGGTTTTGAGCAGGCCCCAACAACGCAGTTCAGAAACAACTAACTAATGCACAATACACTCATATTAGCACAGGAGATCCACACAAATTAGACCTATTCAAAGAAGTTCCTAACTTTTTTTTTAATTCTTTAGTTGTCCTAGAGTATTCAAGATCACCCACATTCAGAATCGAAGAATCACTAACTATGATAAAACATCTGTTACAAAGGCAGCAAAAGAAATGCAAGCAACTAGATAAAAACAAACTAAACAAACTCATAATTGATGAATACAGGGTAATCAAACGAATTTCCATGACACCACGAGCACAATATCATGAGATCATTTACAAACATGTTGCTTAAAGGATAGGAATACTGCAGCTGGCACTACCAACTACCAGCAGTACTCATCACTTCATTCAGAGAGTACAAACATAGTGAACTCAATATATCCATTTCCGAAACATAATAACCAAACGATTTAGAAAGAGAAAAGTCCAATCATCATTGATGGCGCATAGTAAATGAAGTTACCTGGTAAGCCCCGAAGTACTATCACAAAATGATCTGGACGAGTTGCTCGATGCGGTGGTTTGAATAAGTGAGAAGCATCAATAATTTGTGATTTATCAGGCAAATTATTCTTCGATGGGAAGGATTGACCCTCTCCAGAATAATGCCCAGATGATGCAAATGTGGACTGAGAATCCTTAGAAAGATGAAAACAAATTAAACACATTTATTGTTCCGCATCAATCGAAAAATAAGCAACCACTACTAATAATTTAGTCAAGCTCAAGTAAAGAAGTGCAAGGCTTGAGAGAGATATTTCTATCAGATGTGAAGACGCGATTTTTTCAAAACTACATAATTGAGCGGCTCATCCCTGTGACCATTGTCGATTTAAAAACAAATTACTCCTGTTAAACAGCACAAATATGAAAACTTAAGAAGGAATCACACAGTTAGCAACGAGTCCCAATCCAATTCAAGACAATACCCCAAAGTCAGCAGTTATAGTCAGCCCAAAAAGTACAATCCTATGAGTTTCAAATAAATTTTGGCCTAAGTTAAACAGGGACAAGTATTGCTAATCACCAAATTAAAAATATCCATAGCTTCCTAAGTCTCAACTCCATTCTACACTGTTATGCTAATTGCAGCGCTTAGTATATCCATAGCGGGTTGCCTTATTGAGTGCAACTTAATATCGTTTAATGCCTTCTCCTAGCCAATATATAGGTTACTACGCTTGTACTGTATCTAACTATCTATCTTCAATGTTTCACTCTCTCGTGGCCTCATTTTGTGTAGTTCAGATCCACTTCACTCCAATAACTAAGGACAGAAGCACAGAAACAAATTGCGGAAAAGTCAGGACTCACCCCATGAAACATGCCTCTCGGAGGAAGCGGAATATGTGGATGGGCCCGAACGTTAGAATCAGTAACAGGGGCATATGATGATTGGGCAGCAGCAGAAGAACTAACAGGGATAGGAAACAATGAAGATGATACTCTGGGAGGAGAAGGAGGTTTTCGCTCTGACCATTGGCCTGGCAGCTCCATGGGCATAGGTGGAGGTGGAGGCGGAGGTGGAGAAGCTGGAAGTGGAGGCTGCACATCAAGTCCCTGTGAAGCTTGCCAATGGTCCATGTGTCCAGAAACAGAATTACCATGATGTCCATAATGAGGCTGCATATTAACACCTTGATTAAATGGACCCTGATAGCCTTCAATAGGACGTGGCCTAGATTCAAGTGGCTGCCTTACGTCAGTAAAATGGCCAGGAGAATGATAACTATGACCAGGCTGCTGAATTGGGTCAGGAAAAGGCTTCTGGCTGCTAGAATGGTGGGTCGAAATCGTCATATTACTTCTCTGCTCATAGTGATGAGTTGATGTTGCCATATTATTTCTCTGCTCGTAGTGGAGGGACGCATTTTCAGGCATAGGCTGGAATTTGCCACCAGGAAAGTTCGAGCTTTCATAGTGATGGTGATGGTATCCATGTAATTGATTATCAGGCGGTTTTGCAGCATTCCCATGTAGAGGCAGCTCATGTTCATGGTATTGAAACTTATTTCCCATATAACCATGTTCCACATCCAGCACACTCCGTTTAATTCCATGATTTGATCCGTAACCAGATCGATATTCCAGCTCTTCTTTCTGATAATTCACACCATATCCTGCATCCGGGGTGCTTCTCGCCCCATAATTAGCTGCATTCCCAGGCTCTTGACCATCAAAGCTTCTATCAAAAACTGGATTTTCCTGCCCGTAACCTCTTGTATCCCTATTATGACCAGGGTAGGCGTTTGGCCCTCCATGATCACGAATCAATTTCAACATTCTCTCATTCTCATTCCACGGAAAGCTTGACGATTTAGCATCTCCATCGCTGCCATACGGAATTCCATCCAACCTTAACCTTTTGGTACTCCTATCATTCACAGTATACTCACTTCCCACATACCCGTCATCCCCATAACCATGATTCGGCACTGAATATGGACCTCTATTTGGATTTCCAAAGTCGCCCATTTGAGGCAAATTAGGGTTTCTATTCCAATAGCCCGGATCATAATATGGGTCGCGAGGAGCTTGATAAGCTGGTTGGGGCATGTTCATGGGGCCCCGATCAGGATCGAAATTATGCCCAGGATATCTGTTAGGGAATGGAGGAGGAGGACAAAATGGGAAGTGAGAATTTGAACAGGTGGGGCAGATGTTACCTTGGATTGGGCGAGGACGCCATGAATGGTCCATTGATTGAACACCGAATCGCAATGAACTGAAAGTGCGATATCAAAGGTGAATCGAATTGAAGAGAGAGAAACAAAGGAGGTCAGTAAGGAGTGAAGGATGTTAGGGTTTTCTGAGATTTGTTCTATGAATTTCTAGAAGAATATGGGGAAGAACAGACCATCTCCTCTCCCTCTCTCTCTGTCTCTGTCTCTGTACTACCACCGCTGCAAGATTCGAACTTGTACAGTCTATTATGCCTCTCATCTATCTATTTCTATTTATATTCATCATTTTTTCCCCTTTTTGTTTTCAGTAATGCAAAAATCAGAAAACATGGAACCCCAAAAAGTTTATATTTACAATGGACGCTCATTTGACACTTATTTGTTTAGATAAATTCTAATTTTGAGTTTTAATAAATGAAAGAAATTTATATTACAGTGACTTTATGTTTTATGGATAACTACTTTGAACCATATTATGTACGAAGTAATTTAATAATTTTTAAAAATATATGAATTAAGAAATTAAACATATAACAACTACTTGTATTGAGATTAATACTTGAAAATATTATAATAATACAAGTATCCAAATATATTTGAAGACATGTAGGGAGTAAAAATGTAGAAATTGTATCATGATAAGTCAATTCTTGGCGCAGGCAATGAAATCATCTATCTTTTATACTTATATTGAAGATTAATCGAGATTTTAGTGGCAAATCAATTACGCAAAAATATTGATACAATTGATATTTTATAACTACATGTTTTATTTGATTAATAATTAATTGTCTGCCTTAAGACACAATAATTTTCCTCCCAATTAATTAACATAATAAGAGTATAATATAAACTTATATTTCAAGATGGGGGAGACTCAAAGGAAAATATACATCTTTTAATAATTTAGAAAAATTACAATAATAAAAATATAATTTGTGATTAAAAAATAATGATATGTACCTTGTACAAATATTTTGAGTTAGATGAATTTATTCGAAATTTTGAAGGATTATATTGAGTTTTCATCCCTTTAAACATAATACAAATTACAAATTTGAAGTCCACAAATGATGAACTTGAAGTATTACAATTCTCAACTTTTTATTCATTATGCCTTATTGTACGACATATTTGAATCATATTTTTCTATCATAGCATACTTCGTCTAATTGACCTAACTATATTCTGTTCCCCCTACTACACATGTTGACTTATGCATCATTTGTAAGGGTTAGTAGTATATACAGTTGCGCAATTGTACAAAAATTATTATCAAAGAGGTCCCGATCAATGATCAAATTATATTTTCAACATATACTCAATGTTTTTCATTTTATTTTTAACAAATAGTCAAAATTTCAAGAATTATTTTAGTAACATGTTTGTGTAATAAGTATAATTTTAAAACTATATGTCTCAATTTTTTAAATAATATAATTTTATATCACTTGCTAACATATTTCAGTTAATCATAATTTTATAAGTACTTGAACAATCATGTGTTCACATAACACAATTTTATTTCACCACTTTAAGTTAAAAATAATAACAAAATGATGAATGAATCATGTTAATGATCTTAATATATTTCCCACCCATAATAAATGATAACTTAGATGAAACTCAAACTCACAACAAATAAATCGATGGCTATATAACAGTTTAAATTGTCAATTAACTTTTGAATCTATTCATACTTGAGTACATATTAACAAAACAACGTGCAAAACTATAATAATTCAAAAATTACAATGCTCATTAAAAAGGATGAATTTGGCGGAGAATAAACAATTTACTTTGTGTCCAATATAAAAAGAATAATTTATGATCGAATAAAACTAACCCAATATAAAAATTACAAAGCAGTGAATGTGTTTTTGATTTACTTTTTGTGGATCAAATATAATTTTTCAAACGTTCAATAAAAAAGTTATGCACTTTAATTTGTTTTTTTAAAATAATCGTATTCAACTAAAATTCAATAGAAAAATTATAATCATTGAAATTGTCTTTAGTGTTTGATATTTTGTTGAAGGAGTAAAAGATGCACAAAAAATGTGGGATGAATAGAGTTTATTTTCTGAGTTTTCCTATTATTATTATTATTATTATTATTATTATTATTATTATTATTATTATTATTATTATTATTATTATTATTGGATTAAAATAAACTCTACTTACGGGTATTAGATGTTTATGTACTGTATTTTAAAGTTGGATACCCGTACATTGTATTGTGGGAGCATTTAATATTTCTAAACCACCACCGAGTTTACTCGGTAGCGGAATCGTTTTGGTGATGATGTGTCGAGTGGAGGAAACTTAAATTAATATTTTACTCTTCTCATTTTCCTTCCGCTAAAAATTTAAAATGTCTCACCTCCAAATTCATCCCTCTCCTTCCCTTCATGAAATCCTTAACGAAACCCCCGCCCATCCTCAAACTCTTTCTTTTCCTCATGTTGCCCAACTCTCACTTTCTCTCCTCTACCTTCCCCTTCACGAGCAAATTCAATCCCCATCCAACTCTCATTCTCTCCCTCCTGGACACGGCGGTGACAAATTAGACTAGACCCCAAAACCGTAAGAAATTTGTCTCTCTCTTTTCACGCCTCAAACCGCATCACTCTTACAAGCCGAAACCCACATTCATCTCAAACTTTATCCACAGTCGAAATTCACGCCAACAAGACGGTGAGCACGAGGAGGGCGAAGAATTAAAAGGATGGAAGCACTCGGAAGGCAGGGCGGTTCAAAGTAGAGATAATGTTCTTCTTCCTTAAAATTTCAATCTTTATATTACTCAAAACTTAGTTTAGTTTTTAGTTTTCAAATTTCAGCTTTAGGTTCCGATTTTTGGTTTCTAGTTTTTCAATTTTAGTGTAATTTGATTCTTCTCAAGTACAATCCAAGAGTAGATTTGTTTTTCCGATATTGAATTCATCCGATTTCTATGCTTGCGAATTTTCTGAAGTTATTCGGTTCGAATTTGAGTATTGAAGTCGATTTGTTTATAGTTCGAGTTTTTGGGTTGGAGATTTGTTCATGCATATTTGGGTTTGAATTTTGAATTTTGAATTTTGGACGATATAATTTCCAAATTCTTGTACTTTGTTTTGATTCTCTTTGATTTCTATTTTCGTTCGAGTATTGATTTTGTTGATTGGACTTTGTGTTGGATTGTGAATTATTTTGGATTTCTACTTTTTTTTATTGCAGTTGAATTTTGGATTCCTAATTTCTGTGTTGTTTAGTTTTGAGGTAATTTAGTCTCATTTATAATTAATTTAATTTATGGTAGTAGCCAAGTATGAGGAGAAATAGAGAGTTTGAGGATGGGTTAGGGTTTCTATGAAGGCCCGCTTGAAGGGAGAGAGAGGGTTGAATTTGTAGGAGAGAGACAAGTGTATTAGGAGGATAGATATTTTTAATTTTTAATGGAAGGAAAAGAGAGTAAGCTCCATTGAATAAATGAGAAGAGTAGAACATTAATTTAGCTTTCTTCTCCCGACACATAATTACCAAATCGATTCCGCCTACAGTAAACTCGGCGAGTGGTTTAGAAATATTAAATACCCCCTAAGTACGAGTGTACGGGTATCCAATTTTAAAGTACGGTATACAAACGTCCAATACCCCAAAATAGGGATTATTTTAATCCAATAACCCTTATTATTATTGTTGTTGTTGTTGTTGTTGTTGCTATTATTATTATTGTTGTTGTTGTTTTTGTTGTCATTGTTGTTATATTATTATTTGATTTATTGTAGTAAAGTAAGACGTAAAGAGTTCATAGATGAGTGAAAACTTTTTTAAGGATAAAATTATTATTTTTTTATTAGTCAAATCTCCTAAATTCACTCTTAGACCACCGTTTAATAATTTTAAAAAATTATTATTATATATAATATAGAAATATATATTATTTATCGAACTCCCCACAATGAATCAAGACCCAAAAAAAAATAGTGTCCATATAGTAGGAATTCGTACATGAAGAATAGTCTATGAAAGGATGGCCCAAGGGAACGAGGGGATGGCATTAGTATTGGTTTTTTTTACTTTTTTAAAAGACCGGTAGTATTTTTTGTATTAATCATAAATTTATGAATTTTTATTTGAATTAATTTAATATTTTTTCTTGTTATTGATGATTAAGCACGTCTTATGAGTACTCTCAAATCATATTGAACCGGTCAAACGAGTTAAGTATGAAAACCAATTATAAGTAAAAACCGGTAAAAAGGGTTTATATTCTAAAACGGTGGGTATCCAAAACCGTTAATAAACTTTTTAGTTTTCAGTTAATATAAAGCCCACAACTAAAAAAGCAAAATAATTAGTCCTATTGTGTGATATAGTAAGTCACAATTAGGATATTGGATAGAACTAACCTATTTATGATTTTTTTTTTCATTTATTAAGCGAAGTGAAGATTTTTATTAGATATAGTGAACCATATGTATTGTCTTGCTTGATTATTTTACTTGATTGTTAAATCAATAATCTATATATGATTTTTGTATGTTAGTTTTTGAAGGCATTCGAGTTGTTTTTTTAATAAGAATAATGTATGGATAGCGTCCCCTAAAATCGAAATCGGATCATGAATCTACAGTTCATGTTTAGATTCGGGATCCTAAACTTTAGGAACTCGTCAAACATCTTGCGGTCTAAGGGTGTGTTCGGCAAGTAACTTTTGAGGTAGTGGTTAGTTTTTTAGAGAAGGTAAAACACTATTTATCTAAAAATGTAAGTGTTTGGCAACATAGTGTTTGACATATTGGTTAGAGTTTTAGGTAATGTATTCGAAAAACTACTCAAAGTGACGTTTTCAAAAATATTACCTAGTGTTTGCACATAATTTTCGAAATTCTCCTTTATATTTTCTAAAAGTTTTTATCAATTATATCCTTTTAAGTCATTTTATACAAATCTACTACTTAAATAGTTATTACTACCAAACACACTTATTTTAAATCACTAATTAATGTTAATAACAACTAATCGTTAATCGCTAATAAAATAACTAACAACTACTAAAACAGTTAATCACTACTAAAACAGCTAATTTTACCGAACACGTCCTAATTTTCTAAATTCAGGAACAGATAAAGAGCCATAAATATTTATGTTTTAGCAAAGAATGTTTTGTTATTATACTTTTAACACAATAATGTTGTTATAATAATATGAATGTTTAAACATTAGCCTTTAAAAAATGAAGTGCGCTTTTTATAAATAAATTGATGAATATTAAAGATTTAACGAAATGGTCCAGCGATGATGGTATAAATAATCAGAATGAATTAAAGTTAAAAATGAGAAAATCACATGGAGAGGAGTAATACTAATACTAATACTAATACTAATACTAATATTGTATTGTGTTTGGAAGTGGAAACACGAATAGAAAGTAGAAGAAGTTAAGTTAGTGAATTTGATGACTCCTAAAATACTTTGCAGTTTCCTAATTAGTATTTCAGCAGCTGGATTAGGAAATTTATTTGGAAACAAATTATGACAACAAGGATTAGGAAGTTATCTCCTGATAGTTAAGTGGTGGATTTCAATTACAATACAAATACAAATTCAAAGTCGGTAGAATTATACATATATATATCACATATAACCCTTTAATTTCAGTATCAGAATTACAACAAATACAAAACCCACCTGGTTGTGTTGTCATCAAGATTATCAGTATGCCAATCATACCGTGCATCCATAACTGGAGAATGGACCCCGTCCCTGAATCATCCCCCGTGCTCTCATCATCGTCCGAATAGTGCAGCGAGTGATGGACCGCTTGATCTTCTCCCAGGACAACAGTCAAGTGGTCGCAACGGCGTCGAGGCTTAGGACCTCCACCCCCCATCACAGCCCTTCAACCCCTTGTGCCCCCACTGCGAGACCCAGTTCCTGAACCACCTCACCAACCGCCTCGGCTACACCTCCGACTACAGCGTTCAGCTGTTGCATGAGCTACAGGAGTACTTGCGCCCCACGCCCGCCCGAGGTCCTCATGATCGTGGTGATTCTGACCTGCGATGGGTGAATTGTGTTCTGACAAGGGCGGACGAGTGGCACACCTCGGACCCTCAGGTATACGCGGCATGGGCCCTGGTTGGGCAAACCCGTATCCGTATCAATTCCCATACCCAAACCCAAACCCAAACCCGTACCCGTGTCCAGCCGGCTTCTCAGGAGGCAATCAGGGCGTTGGAGCGCATGGAGACGCTTCCAGAAGACTCCGAGTGCGCGGTCTGCCTGGAAGGGCTAGCCACGGAGTCCATGGTGCTGAAGCTGCCATGTCAGCATGCGTTTCATGGGTCTTGCATTCTGGAGTGGCTCAGCCAAAATCACGTTTGTCCCCTTTGCCGTTTCAAGTTGCCCGCTCAAGAGACTACTACTACTACTACTCATTAGGACGCACGCTCTCTCTTTAGTCTTTTGTTTTAGATTCCCGGGTTGTCCGCATCAACAATGCATGACTTGTTTAGTTATTTTAATTTGAATTCAATGTATGTTGTTGATCAACAAACTTACTTCTCAGCTTCTTTAATCAAATTGTCGTTTATCAATTATTATGCTACCTAATTAGTTGTCTAACTTTCCAATTTTGTATATAATCAAATTGAATAATTGTTTATAATTAACTCCCCAAATTTTAGGGTTTTTAAAATTTCTGGGTTATTAAAATTCTAGTTGTTTTCATTGTCTTAAACACTTTTTTTAACTCTCATCTCACATATGTATTATTCGAATTTATGATACAATTTTGTTTCAAGTTTGAAAAAAATAGCAAGTGTGATCTCATTGTCTTAAACAAGTTTTTTTACTCTCATCTCAAATATATGTATTATTCGAATTTATGAAATAGTTTTGTTTTAAGTTTGAAAAAAATAGCAAGTATGATCGTAGTGGCCAAAAAAAGAACGTTGTACACCTAGCTAACTTATATAACTTGTCGAGCTCAAAGCTATATTGGAACTAATAAGGGAAAAAGCCCATGTTCTCTTGCATGTTACATTCTACGACAAGAGAATTAAAGAATTAATATTACTTGACCTATACTTTAACTTTAGAAACCGAAACTGAAAAAAGATCTAATGCTACTTGAACTCTTCAACTCTTCATTTACATTTTACAGTAGAGAATTAAAGAATTAATATTACTTAAAATATACTTTAACTTTAGAAACCGAAAGTGAAAAAAAGATCTAATGCTACTTGGACTCTTCGACTCTTCATTTTGCTTTAGAAATCGAAACTGAAAAAAAGAGGCACATGGGACTCCGACCAAGGTATGGGCTCGCAAAATTTTGGGTATGATTCCTCCCTTGATTGTGTTCCATGGTGCGCAAGTAACTAAGAAAGGGTTTTAAAGTTGAGCAGAAAATCCACGTCAGCATCGTAGTATGTAGGCTTCCCGAAGTTCATTACTATTTGACAGAAAAGATTTATTGTATTGAAATACATAATAATATTCATCAGCCTACGTATTCAAAATCAGATGCACCGGTGGGCTCCCGCAGGCAGTTACAATAAAAATGGCTTTTCTTTATTTCTCACAAAATGAGAGTCTCTTTCCCTACACTCTGCGTGTGCTCCATGAGCTTAAATACGCCGCATTTTTCCAACTCACAAAGAAAAGTTGAGCTTATGTGGATGGTGGAGTTTGCCACTGGTGAGGTACAGGCCCGACATCGTAGATCACCTCTCTATGGCAAGACCACACTAGTTTGATCGCTTCTGGTGTCCCAATTCCAGCTCCTCTGGGATCTCCAGCTGGTCCAAACCTACACATAGTTTTAGTTTACAAATTTGGAAACATCAACAATGAATTATGTCAGATTAGGGTACCGGAAAATCCACAAATACACAACCTTGCTGCTAATCGCAGGATCTTGGACTTACCAGTGATTTTGGGGAGCTCCTGTGGTTCTTGCTCGAAGTCCAGCATATGTGGTTCCATTTACTGTGTTCCCAATAACTTCCTGTAATTTAATCTAATAACTCAGGAATGCACAATAATGAAGTATCTCCTAATGCAAAATTTTGCACAGAACCTTGGATTCGCACAGAATCATATTCCTATAAAACCAAATATCACATTTCTCCTCCTTATTCTTTCTCATGGTATCTAGCTAGTAATGGATGGAACAAGGGGAGGGAGGAGAGGGGGGACTATCTATGTATTCGACAAAATAATCTTGAATTCGTAAGTCCAGTTTAGTCATATATGGATAAGCTGATACTCAGTTTTTTATGTGCTTCAGGTAGGTAGTTCAGGATCATCAATTACACAGCAGAAGACAGTAATATGGTAGTTAAACTTTACCTGCAAGAATAACACATCGTTTGACACCACGGCAGCAGTTAAATGTGCGTGCATCCTCTCCAAGGCATCAAGCACCTTGGGTAGTTGGTTTGCTTTGTAATCAGTGATCACCTACGAGGAAAAACAAGTTTGTCAGAGTTTGCTTATACTTGTGGGTTATCTCAACATCCATATGTGAAGTGTCAGCTTTCTTATTAACATAAACCATTAAGCCCTCTAGGACTCCACCCCTGGAGGTGGCCAAATGAGCAGTCCAGCAGCCCATATTTAAAGAAGCTAGAATGGTCTGGTAGTTCTGAGGGCTGTAAACCTCGCCTAGCTCAGGTTCAGCTTGAAGACCAACATTGAGCTCGAATTGGTCCAACTTGGCACAACACCGTCTATCCCATTCTCCCTCCGAAAGGAAAAAAAAGAAAGAAAGAGACAAGAGGGGAAGAAAATAGAAGAGAGATCCTCACAGCAAGCACCGACTTGGGCAGTGTGTGTGCAACTGAGTGCTTAGTTATATATACGCATGTGTACTCCATTCTGTTTAGTGCGGTTCCTTTTTTTGTTTTTTCGGTGGAGGGGTTCCCAGAGGAAATAGTAGAGTCCAATGTTGTGGAAGGAAAACAGTGGAAGAAGAATCCCGTATAGGTGCAAAACCAACATTGGATTTGTTTGAAAAGAACCATGGAGGCATTCACTCAATCAAATCTTTTGTGTCTTAAGTACAATGAATCCTACATGCTTTTGCTAGTATTGTTTTCCTTCCTACCCAACACTCGGTCTCACAAGTACAATGAATCCTACATGCTGAAAATTTCATAGCGTAAGTATTTTGTGTCTTAGGTAAATATCCATTACAGCTAGCATTAAGATGAAACTCACCTGGAATGGTCCAAATATTTCTTTGGTCACAAGTTCAAAATTATCATCCTTCAAGATTTCCTCCAGAGGAACATATACTGCAGTAGGCTTGAATGCTCCATAAATTGATGGTATGGTGTGATTTTCCAAAGGTTCACCGCCAAACAGTAATTTTGATCCTGGTATCTTGAGCAGCTTTTTCATGTGGTCAGACATTGCTTCGGTTGTAACCTGTGAGATCAAAGCGAAAATGTCATCACACACAAATCAAGAATGAAGATCCATGCTCAACGAGTACAAAGACAGCACTTCTTCATGACTAATTATTATTGCCTTGTAAATGAATATGCTCAATGAATAATAGATGAATGTAAGCAGACAATTTCTACAGGTTCAAACTCACAAAATCCTCAGTGGTAAACAAAAGTTTGTTGAGACTAAGAGTAAGGTTCCATGTTTTAACTTTCAAGGGATCAAACGGGGAACATGCATGAGCAAGTTTCTAGTGTCTATATTCTTGAATTCACCTAACAAACTCCATCTAGGCTTTAATATAGCTGCAGCCTCAAGCTACAAGCCTCGAGCAACCCTCTGCACAGTTAATGATCAAAATTACAAGGCTCCTTATTCCTAAAAATAAAATCCTTGCTCCTGAGACAAGCAATTCGAAGCCTGAATTTATATTATATACAGCAATCCTTGTTTATGATTTAAATGATTCAAGAGGCATTCTTAGTAAAAGCACTAAGATCATCAACTGCTCCGGCCGTGGATGGCAATATGGAGAGGTGGTTAGAATACTTTAGGCTTAGATCTGGATCGCCTTATTGAGGCTGCCAAACCGGGACCAGAGATCACAGGACTTTGTGAATACTCCTGATATATATAATCCTCTCACAACAGGCTGCTACTGGACAGACAAGGACAAGGGAAAATGAAAAAAAAAAGGAAAAGTAGAGAAGAAATTACCAATAGTGCCTAATGCAAACGGAAACTTGCAAGGACAAAAATAAATATATGAAAAAGGAGAAGAAAAGGAAAAAACAGTAAAGAGACAGATAAAATTCAATATTGTCAAAAGAAGTAACAGAATCCTATAAGCTCCTTCCACTAAATACGATTGGCAATAAATTAGGTATCTCTTGAATTTAATGAGCACTTAAATAATGATTCATAGAAATCTAATAGCCATCATTGTTAGTATTGTGACAGATCCAAGCAAATAGGTCATATTTACATAAGAATTGTCGCTATGTAGCCGGTGTCTTAATGATCACATGCATGTGGAAGCAAATAGGATAAAAGAAGAGAACAGTGCAGGAGAGTTTGAATCGCAATATCTGCAAAAGGAAATTGTGCAAACAAGGGCAATCAGAACTTACAGTTAGCACAGGGCCAACGGTTAAATCTTCTAGCTTCCTTCTAGCAGCAAGTTCTTTCAATTTTGAAATAAGAGGACTTGAAGACCAGTTCTGCATCAAAAAATAAAAAAAGCAAAAATTGAGAAGATGCCTATTATATCAACAGTCTGACACAAACCATGATTATATTGGCTCTGTCCTTTTCGTCAGATCTTTTTTCTATTTGGAATTTTCTTTAGATTCCCGAAACTCTAATTTGAAACTTTTTAAAGATAAAAGAAATCTCAGTTCACCTCATGCATGAAGAGGATAGACTGTGCAGAGCACTTTTGTCCACTGCATGCATATGCATCTTGATCACAAACCCAAGCAATGTAATCAACCTGCCATGAGAGGCTATTGTATGAAAATCAAAAAAACAAGCAAGCTATATTTGAGATAAGTTGAGGATGATGGAAACAAACCTCCTGAACATCAGGTCCAAGAATTTTCCAATCAAAACCAGCATCCTCCAATTTAACACGACCTTTTAGGTCCTCGGCCAATTTCTCTGCTACTCTTGAACTTCCTGTAAAAAGCGTCATACGGGGTTGGCCTGCACAGGATAATCTGACTCGTCAACAAGAATTTCATGGTGATTGACATTTGATTGACACTTTCCTTAAAAGAATCCACAAACTATTATATTTTTTGGTGAACAGTTGAAACCAGCAAAGGCAATAATTTATTACTATAGTTCCTATTATATTAGTTCCACTTCATGATCCTATATTCACCACGATGGCCTTCAGTAATGGTTTAATTCATAACAAATCGACATCAACAGTACACAAAAATGATCAAATATCATATGATATGATGTTTCTAATTGCAAGCAAGTAACAACTCTCTTACAGAAATAGTGATGTTTTCAAAGCACTGACATAACTCGTATGAAATAGGGAAAGGAAATTAACCTCATTCAGCAGCTTGTTCATTGTCTTGCCATCGGAATTGATGAAATCAACATCCTCAGCAGGCAACCCACAAGCGTGAAGTAGCCGCAGCATTTGCTCCATCACAATGCTTACCTAAGAAGGAAAAGACAAGTATGCAGATGCTAGTCTTGTCATAAAGGGACCAGAAACATGTTGAGGCCAACAAATGCCTTGAGTTTTATGATGAATTGAATATGTTGTTTGGGAATCATCAAAACCGTTTCAGAACATCTTGTATGAATCCAGCTCTGGAATACAAGTGAACATCAAATGGTCCTTTTACAACATGCATGTTGTTAAAACAAAAGGAAAATATCACAGCATATCATATTCCCAACCATATCTGCAGGAGGACCTAAGCTATACCTTGCTATCCACTTTGAGAAGAGGTTTGTTCCCCATGTAAAGTGCACCCATCAACTGTAGAACTGGAATCTCCAGAGGGAAATTGAAGGGAGTAATGATAGCCACCTGCAGAGACAAATTTTATAATTTCAGAATCATCATGGTTATTTTAAAAATAATCTGAAACAGAAAATGAAGGCAGAATGGAAGGAACTCTCCATAAATGATAACAATATTATCTCGTGTTCTCAGCAGTACCAAAAATGCACAAGGAATAAAAGAAAACATAAAAATCATTCGTAAAACACTGGAACAGGCACTATAGCAAAGTTGTCACCTGAAAATAGAGACACTGATATTTTCTGGTGCAAATACTAAAAGCTTAACCATGGAATAAATGTAAGAACAAAGAATCGCATACCGGCCCATAAGGCCAACGGAAACCATGACTTTGCTGACCAAGATGATTCCCAGGCACCCCAAATGACCTTGCCAGGAAACGAACCTGCTCAAATAAAACACAAAATGAGAAGAGACACAGTTAAAAGAAATAGAAATGCATTACACATATCTTCACTTTGAAAATGCTCTTAGTAGAGAAAAAATTGAAAAAAAGGAAAAGTAACTAGCTAACTAGAAAATTTCACAATGATTTAGGCGCCAAATTCCTCATAAGCATTTCCCATAGACTGAAGACTGATTTCAAATTCCATGCGTTCACACTCATAACAGTAAGGACAGAATCTGATTATAGAGTGTAGATTACAGACTCCTAGAAACAGCATTGCAGGTCTACAGCACACCATTCAACAGTCAAGAAGCCAATAATTCAGTCAAAACTTCTTCTCAAATACCTGATCGCCTGAGAAATTTTCTAGAAATTTCTGTGTTACAAATACTTCACCCTTAGCCTGTTGGTAACTTTTTGGAGAAACCCTTTGAATTAGCCTTGCAAAGAAATCTGACACCTGGGAAGAAAAAGTAAGACAAATTTTTAACAGTAAGCGAGCAGAATTTGCTAAACAGTCAGCATTGCAAGTAGCGCTACTCGGACTCCCAAATATCCAAGTTCATTGTTGGATATTTATCAATTGTTTAGGCGTTGGGATTTGACCATTTTCTAAAATTTGTATGCTTCTAGTCTTTGATGAGGAATCATGTGTCCAAATTCTGCAGAATCCAAGGAATATAGGTTTGAAGAATACGCAAGCATCAAGGTCTGCCAATGATCCTATACCTCAGGCTGAGAAAGCATGTGACCTGCTTTTGCTGATATGTCTCCATACATAAGATACCTAGGGGACAGATACTCAAGCATTAGCTAAACTCACATTTGCTTAGAAAATACATAGTATACAACGCACTCTCCTGTTATCCTATATGTATATGGAGAGGGAAGGAGGAGGTCACCATCATCAACAACTTATTTGTGTAAAGAAAGTCACTCTTGTTATGCAAAGAAAATCAGCAATCAGGAAAAATAGAGGATAAAAGGAAGGACAAACCTCTCCGGAGACTTAAAAGGATTATGCAGACCATGTTTCGGGCATCTTGATAGGCTATCAACAAATGGCTGCATAAGTAATCAGCATGCCAAAATACTATGTCAGTGAGTTCAAGAGATCCAAGAAGCATCTACGAGAAGAAAGGAAGGCCTTACAGTAGTGGAAGAGAAAAGATGAAAAATCAGCATTTTAAGCAATAGAAAACAGAGATATACCTTTATTTCTGATTTATCTAGCTCAGCAACCTTAATGAATGGTTCTCCATTTAAAGGATCCACAATTGTGTTCCAAGAAGAGGATCCAATCCATTTTCCCTGCACTGAAAATATTGGCAGTCATCATATACATGCAGTCTAATGAGTAGAAAGCTTTTCATCAAGAATAACTTCAAATACCCAACTGCAGTCAACCTCAATATAGTAGAATAAGTAACAACACCAACATCAAAAATTCGATCCATCAGTTATTTTTCCATCCTCTATTAGACCATTGTAACACAATTAAATTTGCATAGGACAGTACAAGTGCAGAGCACCACATCCAAGAGAAAGTACCACTTAAACTAACAAATTTTAAAGAGTTAGTTAATCAGCCCTTTTCAGTACTTTTGTTAACAGGCATAGGCACAATTATAAGGGTTGTTGATTATGCGAAAACAAGCTATATACATACCCAAATTCTGCACTTCACCAGGTGTGGAGCCAGAAATTTTTTCTGCTTCTACAGTGGCAAAAGGAATTGAACTGATATATCTGTATCACAAAGGAGATGAAAAATATGAAACACAGACAAATAAGGAAAATAAAAAACCAACATTATTACCATTTCATCTTGAACATCCCTTGATGTAACGAACAACCACCAATTGAAACAATACAATGATAGCTAGGAAGGCTCACCAACCTGAATCGGACCACCAGTCACCCTATTAACCCTAAGTAACCACATATGATAACCCGTCTATCTCATAGAATAGAGTTAAATATACTTGTGGAGACGATGTATGAATAACGGGTCCATTCGTCAAACACATGAACAGTTGTATTAAAATTATTCCTATCTCTCTTTTCTTCTCCTGATGCTACATCATCTGAATTCCTAGGACAACCAAATGCTAACTTAAAACATTCTATCTCATTCAACTTGCATGTTTCAGTGTTCATTATGTGAATCAATTATATCATTTGGATACTCAATCAGATTCCTTTAAATTTAAATCCTGAAATCGAAAAAAATTTATAAAAAAAAAAACAATCTTGCAAGAAAGGAAGACGCATCAATCAACCATCGTGATCACAAATATGCAGGAAATTTGATTAAACAGGGGGGGACAGCAAGAAGGAATCTTGTCGCAATGAATGATATTTTGAAGCAATTATTATTCAGAAGCGAGTGGAATTCGGAGAGAAATCAATAGGCATGACATTGATACTCGTAATTTGACGGAACCCACAAAAACCAAGATGAAATTTTGGAAACAATAACAGACCCAGAAAGAGAAGGCTAAGAATGAAAGAAGAATGATATAATACCTGGAAATATTGAAAGCTGCCTTGGGAAGACTGGCCCTGAATTCTCTGCTTCCAACTCTATACATGATTCAAGGAATTGGAGTCCCGCAAAATAGAAGCAACCAAATGAGATCGTGAGTCAGTCGCTTGCTCCGTCTCTCCCTGCTGAAGAATGAATGGGAGGGTTTGGGTTTTAATCGACAGAGTGTAGCATATTGAACGTGTCGTGTATCACTTGGGCTACTAAATAGTATGGGCTGTTTCTAGGTAATCGTAGCCGTTGGATCACCGCTGAGATGAGGTGCTGAGTCAGAACAGCATCAGAAATCAGAATTTCCGTTTTTCATGATTGATTGATTCAAATCAACGGTTCATATTGCGCAGAGTGGCACGTAGTAATCAATCATATACCTAATACTTGCTTGCTGTGAATTTTTTAATAGCAAAAAGATAATCAACGACCACAAGTACAGCCTTAGTCTTTCAATGCCATATTAAAGAAGCAACCTCCATAATCTTTCAACCAAATCCATTTCTATGAATTATAGGGCCGGTGATGAGCTAAAGTACTTATTACTTCATTATCTTTTTTTTATTAAATAAAAATGCAAAAAAATTTAATGCTACAAAGTTATTTCTAATCACGTACAATATTAATCGTTCACATAATAATAATTGTTTATCAATTTGTTTTAACATATAGATATATTAGTATACTTGCTATTCCTTGTAGCATAATCTTAACATTAGAACGTATATAGACTAAATTGAATAAGCTGAAGTTCATGTAGTTATTGCACATTAAGCAATGAAAATACACTAAAACAAACAAAATGTAAAATATAGATGAATCTGTATTGTTACTTACAAAATAACATTTAGTTTTTGGTCTTGTGATAAAGAGTATTTAATATAATCATATAATTTATTTATTTTATAAACAGTTTTGCTAAGAATAATATTTAAGAAACTAATTATAATAATTATACACCTTCTAATGAAACTTTTCTAAATTAAAGATATCTTTTGACATCTCACAATACAAATCCCCGATATTAACTTTCCCAAATTTTGTAAGTGGGCCGTGCTGAATTGTGGTATTGGGCCACCCAAAATGATAGAAATTTGAAGATCCATGACATGTATTTTGGTTCAACTACCAGGTTGGTCTTGCCTTATATTCAAATTACGTACCTTAGAGTTGAAATTCCATTACTAATTTCCTACGACTAACCCCAATTAATTAACTTCTATTCCATTAATCAACTCTTTTTATCGTTAGTAAATGCATGATTAGCTATTTCAACTTACTAGTGTTGTACCCTTACAATCTAAGGAATTTAGTTATTTTTAATTTTAATTTTATTAATATAAATAAACCATAAATTTATAACAATGTAATTATTTTTAATTTTTAAAATTTTCTAATATGTGATACTATTTCTTTTTATTTTTGATAGGCAAATAAAATATATTTTAAATATTAATTAATTTAATAATAGTTATATTACATTCTTACTAATTAATTTGCAATTAAAAAGTCATTTATTTTATTTAGATATAGTTTTGTATTAATTCAACCTAAGATGAACATTTATATAGCCAAGTAATCGTATATGATTATTATATACGTGTTACTCATATAATCATATGTTTTTCATTTTGAACCAATAATTACATATTGATTCTCTCCAACTTTTATAAATTATGAACAAATATAATATTGCATAATGTTTGAATATAAACAAATTAGTTTTTGAATCAATACAATTTTTAAATTCATGGTAGACAATTTCACATAAATTAATTATTTAAAATATAATTACATGCATGTATTATATAAATATTAAATTTATGAGACATTCCACATAAATATCATATGTGTCACTCATATACAGCTCTGCTCAACTTTTAATATATATATATATTTGATCGTAATTACTATAGTAATTCTAAACAAGTTTTGGTTTACATCACTTTTAATAACCCATTATATTTAAGCACTATCACATCTGAGATTAATGAGTAATGCTAAAATTTATACAACTGTCTTTTTTACTTGCCTTTTTAAAAATCTTTATTCTTATTTTTATTATTTATTCATATTAAAAAGGAGTTACAAAATTTAATACAGTATGAACGTAGACTTGGAGTAAAATTTCACAAGGAATGCCTTCAGAATAACAATAATAATAATAATAATAATAATAATAATAAACAACGTTGACCAGTTTTAATTGCTTGTGGAGAATCAGCTTCTGCCTTGTGGGTTTAATAATAACTACATATACATATGATATGATTATAAAATATTCATCCTGTGATCCGAATTTGTCGGACAAATTAAGGTCAACAATCAATTAACTAATATGAATTCTTCTTGTATTTAGATTAGCATCAATTTTTTGTTTTTAAATTATGATTCTTTTTATTTATCAAAAGGCTAATATTTCAACTTGGATCTCTCTAATACTAAAATACTCATAAATTTTTATAATTTTAATTAATTTATGTACATGAACAAGAAAAAAAAAAAAAAAGAAACAAGATTAATAACTTGAAGAGCCGTAAGTAATAATGTTCAATGAATAAAATAAAGTCTCCAATTTAATGCTTGATCAAAACCATTGACTTCAAAGTAGCCATGAATCTAACAAAAGTCTTAAGGTGATAATAATTTATTAAAATTTCTATAAAAAGTCACAATTACTTCTAACCCATCTTAAATTCAATATGTAATTGTTTAAAAGTATTTTATTTTCCCATCATGTATTTATCTTATCCTAATGGGTATAAAATATTAATTATTTATTTTTTAAAAAAATAGATGACAAATTTATTAATTAAAAGGCCATACGTCATTTACAATATTACGAAAACTTTACTACTATAACTTTGCAAAGCTCCAGTTATGTTGTCTATAATACGAGAAAGAAGGAAAAATTTATTGTAGATCCGCCATTGAAGTTTGAATGTATAGATTGACCTCCTCATTCATGTCTTGAACACTAACCGATTACCTTTTTGAAAAGTCTAATAAAATACCAACCAGACACATAAAGATAATACATTATAAAATTTGACGTAATATATTCTCCCTATATTGAGAATGGTCCCTTAGGTTAAATTTAGAGCCCAAACTAAAACCCTTGATTAAAACAATCAAACTCTTGCAAACATAAATAAGACAATGAAATGATAGGTGAGTTATAATAATAGCATACCAAAAGAAAAGAAGCTATAGTTATAGAGCATTCATCATTAGGGTTTCTTTGATGAAGGATTTGTATGATTAATTAGTTGACTTTTAATCAGTATTATTACTAATGCATTCCATTAATCCATTCACAGAATTAATACGTCACTAGCTGGAGATATCCCATTAAATATATATATATATTAAGTATGAAGTATCCTACTTGAGTATTAAAATAAAGCAACGACCACGCCATGAGAAAAGGTCGCACAAGGTGACCCCTTTTTAAAAAAAATATATAAGGAATGTGTGGAAAATTGGAATTAATGGGGATGGAGCCTGAATTAGGTCAATGGAAGCTCTTTTCCACATGCTCTCTTCATCCATCTTTCCCCATCAAAAATATATCTACTTTTTTTCTCTATATACATTAGACTTGGTTCACTTTAATATATTTTCTTAATTTCCCCTCTCTTTTCGATCTCCAATTTTTCATATATATATATATATATATATCACTTTCACCATTTGCACATGTTTTTTTGGGGGTGGTGTTATGCATGTATTTTGGCCACATATTGAAGTCCAATATTATTCCGAAATGAAATAAAGTTTTCTCATCTAATAAGTCAAGCATTTCTTTTTGTAAACATTAGTCGGTTGTTATATTTGACATTTGGAACCTAATTAGTGTATAGTATATCAAAACAAAAGACGAAATAAGCATATATATGACAAAATTGGACTTTTTAGCATTCAAAAACCTTAATGTATTAAAAATGAGTTATAATTAGTTGATAGTTGACTTTAATTACGTCATTAGTTGAAATTTGATCAGTTAACGTGCATCCTAGATATTCTAAAAAGTTATTTGGGATATATTTGTGTATATACAAGCATTACATACATACATCTTGTAAAAAAACTATGACCATATATTTTATTCTTTAATAAATAAAAGTTACCAATTTTCTCTCCTTTTTATCAATAAAATCCTCTTTATCTAAAGTAGTATGGATAAATGGGGAATGATATAGTACATACATGACTACATGCTACGTAAACATGAATAAGGAGTACACACAATTGATTTATTATTGTAAAAAAAAAAAAAAAAAAGAGGGTGCACGATGGATGCTGTAGGTCAAATAAAATAGCTAGGGACCAGTTTCTTTGGATCAAGGCGTGGTGGTCAAATTATTAGGCGTCAACGGCTTGGATCCCTAGGCTGTACAACTACTGGTTCTTCTTCAACTTGTTGCTTATTTCACATCTCACGCTCACCACCGCAGATTTTATTACCTTCTTTTAACTAGCCAATCTACGACTAATTACAACACGCAAATCCTGGGTATAGAAAAGTAACCCGGGTCCAGCAAAGCGAGGTGATGTCTTTATTACCTTAGAGACGAAGCCTTAGAGGTCTTCGCCTAGTTAGGAGTTTAGGATTTAAGAAAGTTTACCTTAAATCGGATTCTACCTTAGTAATAATGGTATGGTTCATGACAACCAATTCCGAGGGAATCAGTTCACCCCAATTGCGAAACAAACAATAAAAGGATGTTATAGATAAAAGTTCTATTGGGAAGTGAAAGTTACTCGTTATTTTCGTGAGGTCAATCAAATAGCAAATAAGTTGTAGACATATATTAATAAGTAATGATCATTAAGATAGATGACAAAGAAGTAATATTTTTGGTGAGCTAACATGTGAAGTATATAAATATATTAGAAATCCCTAGGATTGAGGGGGTGTTTGACCCCTTTTTGTAGAATCTATGCAGCATTAAATTTGACAACGGATCGCATGCATGATGCTATTATATCGGGAGGAAATTTCATTGCCATGCAACGGGGAACAATACGCATAGCAGCCACCTCCTTTTAAATTAAAATTAATTATGCAAGTAGCAAACTTTAAAAATTGCAAAAAATAAAAATAAAAATACTCAAAATCTTACTCAGCCATCCATATTGCAGATGCACTGGTGTATATATCTTGTTCCAAGACTCAATGGGACGATGTCAATAATACAAATTAGAGATTAACCTTAATTATAATTTGCATGTTGTTATTTTTGCATGCCACGACTTTAGAAAATTGTGCCTCTATTTATGCATGCCAAAAAAATTCTTAGGAGGACCACCTTACGTATGCTTCTTTTTTTTCTTTTCTAAAATATATGTAGATATGAAAAAATGGTTATAATTTATAATCTTATTCTTTTCAACTTAATGCTTATTATATTAATAGCCGACATTTAGTATTATTGTATTTTTTAAATGAATTACATAAATTTTTAGTAATTTTGAAGCACTTGCAATAATAAAATCTAATAGGAAGACAAATGATATATGTAATTATTTATTGAAAAGAATTAGAGTTTCTTCAAACTCTTACATCAACATTGATTGGTTGACTACATAATTTGAAGGGCCGCCATTGGAGAATGTCATTGTTGAGATAGCAATAGCTTACACACCCTATTACACCACACTTCTCCCGTGCAAATTAAGTTATGTAATAAATAAATTCAAAGGGCAATTCTGCAAATACACTTCTTTTCTCATATTGCGGAGTTGTATTCCCGTGCAAATACTGTATTTACTTCCATTATCTTTCTACATATTAATTATTTGTCGAATGTAAAAAAAATAATAAAAATAATAATAATCATGTGTGGACATGACATAATTGACTGTCATGGCAACATTTCAAGGATCAAATAAGAATAAATAATATAGTCTTGCAATGCCCTAAAATTATTGCAAAATTTAAAGGGTTGAAAATTTATTATTTCAGCATATAAGTTCAGGGGTAGATAATACCTGCCCAGTTCTACAATGGTCAACAAGAGTTAACTAGAATATGAGTAAACAAAATAAATAAATAATAGAAACATTAAATGTTTATTTTATTATATATTATAAAAAAATAATATAAATGAAGCGGAGAATCTTTTATTTTATACATATACTATATCGCTCTACCATTTAATGCTTTGTATAACACAGTAGTTATGAATTGAATAAAAAGAATACACGCTCGTATTTTTGCGTTGGATATATATGAAAGAATATTATTTGATTAGTTAATTAAATTTGGGTCCATAATAAAAGGAGGTCTAAGTCGAGGTCCATGGTTGGATGCATCAATCTCATTCTGGTTGCCATGTGACTTGTGCTTTGTACGAAACTTCAACGCTCCATCTCTGTTTCTCTTCTTCAGCGCTGAACGCGCCTTAACCACCTCTTTCTGTTCAAAATTAAAATATTACTTTGAATTCTTCTTCAAACCTCTAAATTATTCATTAATTAACATTATCTCTGTCTTTAAATTGAAAGTGAAATATCCATCTTTGCCTCATATATCCATCCACAGGGTAAAAATAAAAGGAATTGAAAAAGGAACAAGAAGTTTTGACATGAATAATAATAATACTTGAAAATAAAAATATACCAGTAGCACTCCTACTTGATATTTTTTACAATTTTAAAGTCAAACGTTGCAAGGTCCTCTCTTGCTTGCCTTCCTTGCCTGCTTCTTTTAAAAGGAAACATCTGTTGAATTAATAAGCGCTGAATTTGCTCTGAGCACCAAAACACAAAAACCAGAGACAGAGATAGAGAGACAGAAGCCATGCCTAAAGAGCAGCATTTGACGTCCAATTCTTCTGATCATGCAACAGACAGTGATGAAAACCATCCAACAAGGGCTCAAGAACAACCTAACCCTAATTCTCCCACCAACAATGATTATCATCAACTCCATAAGGTATCAATTGCTAATCTTATTCATCATGACTTCAATTCAATGCTTTTTGAGTAGTTCACTGTACATTCATTTCTTTTGCAGAATAATGTAACTGACAACAAAAACCATGCTGGGGATGCAAATTTGAATCAAAATAATGAGGATCCTAACATCATCCAACATCAGGTGCTTTAATTGTTGCTTCCTTCTTCCACGAAAATATTAGTTAGTATAACTTCTGATAATTTAGTTCAATAGGCTTGTTTTTAAAAGAGATCGATCTTCTATCGACCATCGATCTCCTAAAACTTACTGTAAAACATATCTATGAGTCCATTTTATGTTCTCTATTCTGGATATTGATGCTAAGAAAACTCTAGCATATAGACGAATAATAATATGAATTTTGTCTATTTTTTACAAAGTTTAATAAGTTTTAGTTTGATGAACAACCCAAATTCAATCTGCGATTTGCATTAATTTCAAAGATGATCAACTATAATAATAATAATATTATTATTATAAGGTGTTCAGACCAGAAATTAAATAATATTATTTATTTTTTGGGTGTACAATTAAAGAATATTATAAGGAAATGAAATTCTGCAGCTTCAAAATATTAATTGTGAAAGGATATTATATGATCCGTTGTTTTCTAGCTCTCCTTATCTATGAAAATTGTCTGCTAGATACTTATCTTGGGATGTGTTCTTCCATGTATTGATATTGAAGTGGCAACAACCTTTTATCCAATGACATCCATCTTTCATTATTGGAATTCTCCCCCAACTAATTAATTTCGACTTAATTTATGAATTCTGTTGAATGTATAATTTTTTTATTTAAAAATGAGTATTGTATTTCTGTATAATTACTGTATACAAAATTTAACCAAATAATGTTGTTTAGTAGAGTCAAACCAAATATGCTCAGATACATAAATGTTACTTCACAGATGTTTCTAGTGGTAGTTTTTTTTTTTTTTTTTTTTAAATGACTTTTTATTTAGATTGCCTTAAAGATTGCTTTGGTTGATTTTTAACCTCAAAAATAGAAATATCCACCTTAATTAATTGAAAAATTAGTCGTTCTAATAATTTTTAAAAGTCATCCTTAAAAAATTTTAAAAATTATTGAGACATTTGATTATCTCAACAATAATTTTAAAAATCTAACTCAACATTCTTCTTGTTCACCAAGATTTTGATAATCTATCTGTGGAGAGATCATTTGTTCATCCTAATAAATTTTAAAGACTTTGATCCATCATAGGGTGGAGATATTGAGTCAGCAAAATCTGAAATGGGTCAAGTGATGGAGGAAAATCAAAGGCTTAAGCAATGTCTGGATCTAATTATGAAGGACTATCAAGCACTTCAAATGAAATTTTATGAGATCAGCCAACAAGCAGACTCCAAGAAGCTTAACAAAAGCAACATGGCCACAACTTCTTCCCCTCCTCCCCTTCTCAAGATGATGAAGACGAAGCAGAACTAGTTTCCCTTAGCCTAGGGAGAACTTCGAGTCTCGATTCTAAGAAAAGCATTAACAAGTTGATCAGCATTGATCATGGTAAGTTGTTAAACAAAGAAAAGGATCCAGCAGCTACGGGGAGCAAGAGTGGCAATGTTGAAGACATGATGAGGGAACAAAGCTTGGCTCTCGGATTAGACTGCAAATTCGAAGCATCAAGAATGACATCCATCAATAATCAACAAACCCTAATGCCAGTTTCAAGTCCAGATAACAGTTCTGATGGCATCAAGGATGTGGAAGATGGTCACAAAGAGACAAGTACGGTGCCTAAGAGAAGCGGTAGTATGGATGAAGAAGTGGCGCAACAACCCCTGTGAAGAAAGCTAGGGTTTCTGTCAGAGTCAGATGTGATACCCCAACTGTAAGCATACATTGAATATGTTTGTCTACCTTCGATCGTTAGCATTACCATGGATTGGTTAACTTAATTGTAAGAAAGACAAGTTTTTGATCGCCTTGTAAAACTTTTTGCAGATGAATGACGGATGTCAATGGAGAAAATATGGGCAGAAAATAGCAAAGGGAAATCCATGCCCTCGAGCATACTATCGTTGCACTGTTGCTCCATCTTGTCCTGTGAGGAAACAGGTATTCCCCATAGTCGCGTCTTGTCCGTCCTGTAAGAAAGACAGGTTTTTTATTGTCTTATTGTTAATCTTTTAATTTTTTGTTGTTTTATCATTTTGGATTGGCATTAATCAATTGAGATTTAATGGTAAATATAGGTGCAAAGATGCGCAGAAGATATGTCCATCTTAATAACCACTTATGAAGGGACTCACAATCACCCACTCCCAATCTCAGCAACTGCCATGGCCTCCACTACTTCGGCCGCTGCATACATGTTGATGTCTGGGTCATCAACCTCTTCTCAAGGATCCAACTCGGCTACAAGCACCACTGTAGCCACCGCAGGAGCTGATCAGCTTCATGGCGGCCATAATTTCAATATACCCGTGGATAGCTCGAAACTAAAACCATTCTTCTTGCCCAACTCATCCTCCACATTTCCCCTACTCCTACTCCTGCACACCCAACAATAACCCTTGACCTTACTTCCACTCCCTCATCTTCCACTTCCCTCAATAGGGCAACTCCAAGTTTTGCACCAAGATACTCCTCCTCTACTAACCTCAACTTCAATTCCTCAAATGCTTCCAGCAATAACCTTCCAATCTCTTGGCCTAATCATGGCCTACTTAGCTATGCCACTCAACCTAGCAACAAAATTAGTACCCAAGTTAGTCCACTAGACTTTGGGTCATCAAGACACCCTACTACTCATCAAGACACCACCTCCTTTAACTTCCAAACCTTCTTGCAAAAGGGTAATCCTAATAATCCCTCTAATCCACCACCCATTCCCGACACAATTGCCCAAGCAGCCAAAGTTCTTACTTCAGATCCAAGTTTCCATTCAGTTTTGACCGCAGCCCTCTCATCCTTCATTAGCGCCAATAACGGCAACGTTGGTGGTGGTATTCTTGGAGATAACAACACCATTAGTGATCTTGCACAGAAGATTAAGTGGGGTGGCGTTCAAACATCTTCAGCAAATGTCAGCTTAGCACCTCAATCCACAAGCAAGGGGACGAACGGATGTGCTTCAAGCTTATTGAGCATGGCTCCTTCCACAACAAATAATTCTCAACCTGGTGGAAGCTTGGTCTTTCTCTCTCCTCAATTGCCTTTATCTGGATCTAAAAGTACCTCCACTTCTCCAGGTGATAGCAGAGACAACGCCAACTGACCTAGCTAGAGAGGACTTCATTGTTAATTTCGATGTAGCTAGTCAGATTTCAACCAAATTTGTAGGTTCCATTTTCTTTGTTTTATTCTTCCGATTTTCTTTTTCTAAACCTCATTTTTATCCAACCAATTTGTAGGATAAACTGTACAGCGAATTCAGTAATATTGATTGTATTTTTAATTTTAATTTTCAACTGTCTGCTACAAATATACTCCGTAACAAATTGTACAATAAAGGTTGACTTTTATGAACAGAGGCATAGATTATTTATTATATATTGGGAATTTCATGTTTTATTTATTTATGATTGATGCTTTGTTGAGATATTAGTCTTTAAAAAAAATATCAAATTGCTTTAGCTTATGTTTTGTAAGCTACAAATTAATCAACTTGTACTATATTTTAAAATCATAGCAATGTCAATTATTTTAACTACATACAAAAGTCAATAATAAAGCTTCAAGTTTGAATCCAATCTTCATTGTAGGAAACATAACTTATCGTTAGTTGTTTTCCTAAATAGAGTGCTTTTAGCATAGAGTTTAGTGTCTACCATGGATCTTCTTGTGCATATGGTGCAATATGCAACGATCTTTGATTTGATTATAGAGAAGTTCATATAATTGGTTTCAATACCTTATTTTATACGTAAGGTGGTAAATTTATGACTCGAGATTAAACTTTATAATTAGTTATATATAATATGTGAAATCCATTGTGTAAAACTTAAATTAAAAATCTATTATTGAGAATATATTATAATTTTATAAGCCAATAGCAACTCAACTCAAAAAAAAAAAAAAGAAAAAAGAAAAGAAGTTGATAGAAGTTATGGCAAAACTTGAAATAAGGTGTATGTATGTATGTATGTATGTGAAGAATGTTCAACGTTGAAGAGGGCCTCCCAAATGAGGGAAGGGAAAATGGCTAATAGCGTTTGAGGGAAGCAAAATACAGAATACAGAAACAATAAAACTATCTTTTCATTTGTCCCACTCATCACCCGACCCTTTTTTCTTGGCTCCTTCACTTCCACGAACTCTCTAGAACGCCAGATCCCCAACTGGCTCTGGCTCTCCCCTCCAAAACCCTAGCCCCGCCACTCTCTCTCTCTCTCTCTCTCTCTCTCCTCTCTCCCTCTCCCAGGCTCCCTAATTCGTCTCCGGTTGTCTCCTTCTTCTCCTCTTTTAGGTAATTTTTCGATTTCTTTCAATCCCCTATCTATGCTTTCAATTCCTCTATTTTCTTTCAATTCTGCGCATATTCTGAGATATTTCCTTTTTGATTGCTTGATTGTCTGCTAGACTATATTAATTTTGTGTTTTCTGCTTTGTGATCGCTCACTGCTTATGTATTCTTTTGCCTACGAGCTCTTAATATTCAGGTGAAATTCAAAGATACTGCTTTTCTTATGAATTCCGATCTAATTGTCTTTTGGAAATTGCCTGAAATTAGCCTCCCGTGCTTTGATTTGATGTCAAATTGAAGAGTTTTTTAGTCTCTATGGCGATATATAAAATATAATGGGTGATTTTGCTGTTCGTCGGAGCATGATTTTTTAAGTCGCCTCTGTGGTGATGCCTGAGCTGCTCATCTATTTTAGCTGTTGGATTGAAAGAGGGAGCTTTTGGCGTGTAGATGAATTCTTGCCAATTATGATGAGTGTACAAGGCGTTGTTGCCTGCATGAGAACGTTTTGCTGTACATATAAAGCGCTATGCCAGCGGTGAGCCTTCTGGGCGCTGTCATGGACAGGACTCAGGCTCCCTGTAGGAGGACCTAGCCCCTAGGTCGGTGTTGTAGTTTGGTATTGCAACCTAGATAAACTGGCAACTTCAGGATTCTTAATTTTGAAATTATACACTGTATGCAATCCTGAACAAACTAGACTAGACAATATCCTTTGTTTGTAAAAGTGACTGAGTTCCTTGGAGTTCTTTTCTGGATTTATGCCTTCTTACATGTGCTTAGAACACCTGCTTAAGAGCTGCTAAAGGATCATTTTTGCTGATGGTAGTGCTACTTGTAGTAGGTGGTGATCATGTCAACTCCTGCAAGAAAGAGGCTAATGAGGGATTTTAAGAGGTTGCAACAAGATCCTCCTGCTGGCATCAGCGGAGCTCCTCAAGATAATAATATAATGCTTTGGAATGCTGTCATATTTGGGTAAGTGGAGCATGCAATGTGTCATCCCCCCTCTACAGTCTCGTATTCTATGTTGTCGTCTCATTGGGAGGTTATCATTGTACGACAAATGAGGTACTTATTTGTTATTTCTTTTTTGTTTGCTTTTGATTTGCAGTCCGGATGATACACCATGGGATGGAGGTGAGTTGTTTTCAATTGTAGACCTTTTCGTTTTCTAATATCATGCTTGAGATGGTTTGTCCTAGTCTATGCTTCAAAATTCAAAGTCATGGATTTTATAATATTAGGTGTTGTCCTATCGCAGCTGTTATTTTGACAGTTTTTTTTGTTTTTCACATTTTTTTAATTGGTTTGATACTTCCATTTCATTGGTCAATAAAAAATGTGCATCCTTTGTAATTTGTGAGAACTGACATACTTACATGTTATAAAATTTGGAGTACTCATATACACGTGACCCACCTTCTAGGAAGGGTTGCTTCTTCCGTTTTCTCCTTTCTTATTTTTGTCTTTAGTGGAATCGTTGGTGGGGGCTGTCATTCCCACCCTTTATGTGAAACTCAGGACTGTTGTCTCTGAGGGGTTATATACAGATGCTTTCCAGCCACATGTCAAAGATGCAGTGGTAGTGCCTCAGATATCTCCAGCAACACTGATCAGCTATGCTCAGGTGGCAGTTTCAAATGGCTTAATGTTGAAATCCTTAAAAAAAAAAAAAAAAGAATCACAACTATACTAGGGTGGAGAGTGGATCAGTTTAGGAACTGAAGACTAAACTGAAGACCTTGTAGTCTTTTAGTGAATTGTTTGGTGTATACGCTAATTTGTTATGGAGCAAACCCTTAGGGACTTGCTAGCTGACATAATCTTGCAATTTTGTAGAAGGAAATTTTCCATTTAGATATTGTGCATGTTCGTTAATGCTTTTGTTTAATCTTCTAATGCATCGGTCCTTTGCCTTTCATTCATTAACAATTTCGATGCTTGAGATTGAAACAATCTAAGGATCTTCTTTTGGGAAAAAAATGCAAATGAGAGCAAATTATTCTTTGGTAGCTATAAATATGATGCATAAGATCAACTAACTAGAGGATGTAACATAAAGGAAACTATGACATGGTAGAATAAAGTTGTGGTGTAGCTTGTTGATATTGCTGTTATTGTACTTGGGTTAAGTTTGATAAGGCCTTAGCTCCTTGGTTGCAAGGTTTTACCTTCAATTGGAATGCCAATTAACCCCACGAACTATCACAAGCTTTTCTAGTGTGTTTTGTCCTTGCTCACAGGATTTATGATGAGCATCCTTGAAGGTCATCTAAGATAGCTGCAAACTGAGCATGCATAGACGTGGAGTTTTGTCTTGGTGTCTTTTATGCTATTTTTGATTACTCATCCAAAAGAGAGGGTGAGGGTTCCTTGGTGTGTAGAAAAACACCATAGACATAGTTTAACTCTTCTTAGTTAGGAGGATTATATGCTTGTTTTCTTGTTTAACTGCCAAATTTCTCCCTTAGGTCAATTATGCATTCTAAATCTTAACTACACAATTTTCTAAACTGTCCTCATAAGTTTTCTCTAATTAAGAAAATAACCTTTACCTTATTCTCCTCAAAAAGTTATGCTTGACTAATGAAATGGAACCAACAACAGTGTTGTACTTTCATATCTTTGAAATTTAAGAAAATAAATGTCAAATTCCATTTTTAACTCTGTGCTTGAAAATGAGTTTTCAACCATTAAGCAGTAGTTACTGAAAATTGAAATTTGATAATATGATGAAGTAAACAAAATGGATACTTCTTACTGTAAATATGGTACAAACAGAGTGTATACAGTAGTTAATAAAGATGTGCTTGTAGGAGGACAAGTAGCTCTCATAAAGTGAACATATTGGATCTAAGGAAGCCTTCCAGTCCTTTCGGTTATAATTAAAGGTTACTCTATGCAATATTGAGGAAAATGGTTCAGGCCAATGTTAGTTTTAGGCCAGAGTTGGTCTAGGGGAGAAGATTTTAGGTATATAAAACTAGTCAAATGAGAAAATTGAAGGGAATCATGTGATCCATCTTGATGGTTGTTGCATAGTTTGGATGAGAATTGGGAGGTAAATTTCCTTCACTTTTTGTTGGTTCTTTACTGGAACTCGCTTGAAAAAGAGCATGGGGAGGGCTCCTTCTGAATAGTTAAGAAAGGGTTGTGGTAGGGACAATACCATTTTTTTCAATATGATGGAAAAAGCTTTTCAGAATCTTTGAGGAAGATGAGGTCAGGCTGATGAATCTGTTAACTTTTCTCTATGACTCTTGTGTATTGCATTACTTAGTATCTTTGCGGGCAAATGACTGGCTTGGTATATAATGGGATAGTGCTTGTCGGTGGTTTTTGTTGGTAAATTGCTGTATAGTGCCTAAGAAGCCACGTGATCTGCTGGTTCTTGTTGGTAAATTGTTGGGGCTTGTTTAACAGAAAAATGCTTTTAACTTTTCCTGGTGGAAAAAAGTGAAGGATAACAAAAGGCTGTCATACCTTGGTTAAGTATCACCCTTTTTTGGTTTATTATGTCTACGAGTGTTTGTTGCAGTAACATTCTGTGGGGTTGCAAGTGACCTCTTAGATTTGCCTTTATGAGTGTTTATAATGTTTCATCATATCACTGATTGCATGCTTGAACTTTGTGTGTAGTGTCTGTCAAATTTAATATCTAGTAACGAGACTCTAGAAAGCATGCAAAGGTAGGTACCTTTTTGTTTTTTGGCAATTATATCGAGGTTCTGAATTTGAGTGAACACAACAAACATTTCTGTGGTGGTGAGTGGTAGATGATGATATTGGTTTATGTTATTTGTTTGTTTGTCTGATGCTGATTGCTGTATAATGTCTTTTACCCATTTCTGAACTGTATTCAACAATAATTTTTGTTAATTCTTCAGGCACGTTCAAGTTGACACTTCAGTTTACGGAGGATTATCCAAATAAACCACCAACTGTCCGTTTTGTTTCTCGAATGTTTCATCCTAATAGTATGTGCCCCTTTTAGTTTTATCCATCATTAAATGTATCTTTCTTGTTGAAATGCATACCTGATACTAACTTCACATCCTCTATAATTTGTGTAGTTTATGCTGATGGAAGTATCTGTTTGGATATCCTGCAAAATCAATGGAGTCCAATCTATGATGTGGCAGCTATTCTCACATCCATACAGGTTAGTCCTGACCTTCACGTCAGCATGTTGTAGAAGCTACTTGCCTCAATGATGCATAGGAAATATTTAATTTTTTTTAAAATTTTTATTATTAACCTATGGCCTTCAAGTTGCTAATTTTTTGGTGGATATATGGACTTTTAGTTTTGTATTTCCTTTCTTTTTTCTTGTTCCCGAGGGGGTGGGGATTTTCAGCTGGGAGGTGTCAGGTGTGTCAGCAACCCTTGATAGGAAGAGCATCAATTTGTCTGTTTCTAATTCTTGACAAACAAGGAGGATAGTTTTTTCAAGCATTTGATGTAATCGATTATCTTAGTAAAAACTCCCAATAATGAGTTCTTTGGCCCTATTCAAAATAGAAGGAAGAACATTATAAATGGAGGACAATCCTCTGGGGTGGTGGGATTCCAAATCACTATGGCCATCCTGCAGTGTTGCACATTAATTGAGCAACTTGTATTCTCATCACAGCTTCTGCATACAGAGTTAGCAAATATTCCGTACTGGCTAAGTCAATTGCTCTAAATTTTTCATTCCCCCAACCTGACCAGATCTCCCCGCCCCAAAAGAAAAAAAAAAAAAAACAAAGAAAAGTACTTGTTTACAGTAAAACTAGCATTTTAGCTTGTATCTTTTTATGGAATAATTTCTTACATGTATTACTGCATATTCATAGCATACATACAACTATGTCAGAAACTGCATTGATTTTTATTATATTCTCTTTAATAGTACTCCGCAATAAGATTATTTTAGGACTGTTATATCTGATATGTCTGTTTCTGTCATAATCGAAAGAAGAAGCAGTTCCCCTATGTTTTGCTGAATTGGGGCTCTGTAATTGATAGTTACTAAATCGTTTTGTACCACACAAAGGAATTCCTCTTAGAGTTGTTAATCTGAATAATAGAAAATCTGAGCCTTTGCTATAAATTCAATTTATGTAGTGATACATGGAACATAGTAAATAAAATAACAAGTTCAAAGATTTCTTCGAATTAAAAGCTGGAATCATGGTATCACATGAGTGATGTTAGTTTACAGTATACCAGGTAATTTGAGGTTTTTTCCAGAAATTGGCAAGAATCTATCTATTACTGTTATTTAATTACGTGAATTTAATTCTAAGTCTGCTGTCCCTCTCTGTTCAAGTTGTGGCAGTAGACGCTATACCAGTGCTTGGCATCAAAATTAGGGTGTTTTGTAAAATAGAAATACAAGCCTCTGACCTACTGCTTTCTGGCTTTTGAAATAATTATATCTTGATTATCCTTTGGTAGTCTTCCAAATTATAGTCTGCAGAGTTTATTCGAGGATGTGATAGTTGATCCCCAGCCTTACATTTGATTGAACTGGTAGCCTTTTCCAGGGTGGTTAATTGCCGGAAACTAGTTTATCGGTTTATTTTCAACTGATATGATAACGGAATTCCCTATGTTGGTGCAGTCTCTGCTTTGTGATCCGAACCCCAACTCTCCTGCAAATTCAGAAGCAGCTAGGCTGTTCAGTGAGAACAAACGAGAATACAACCGCAGAGTCCGGGAAATTGTGGAGCAGAGCTGGACAGCAGATTAGCAGCGTTCTTCAGCGCAACCCAGCAGCACTCCTGGAGGGCTCTGAAGCATGCTGCAAATGCCACACCTCTGCCTCCCTCCCCCTCTCTCTCTCCCTCAAGATATGTCAGGAACCATTTGTATTATTTAATTCGATGTGCTTGTGTCAAAGGTGTGAGACATTTGCTTAGCTGTCATGTAGATGAATGACCGAGTTGGTTTTCTTTCTTTTGTAATATTATGATCTGGAACGTTGCAGATCTCCGACCTTGGTAGTTTGATTCTGTAAGTATAAGAATTTGTGTATGGAATAACCGTTCTTTGACCTGGTAGGTTCGGGTGTGGTTAATCTTGGGGCAGAATTGTCTAAATCTATCATTTGAGATTTGTGTCTTTAATCTCACTCTCACAAGAAGGAGAAGAAATTAGAGATTACCGTAAGTTATTGGAGTAGATGGATGTTTGGTTTTTCATGCACACGATGGATGTTTGGTTTTTCATGCACACGTTAAAAAGAGTTTTCGTTATTTGATTGAGATTCAAATTTGTAGCCATTACACCAAATGCACACATGATAACACCATTAATATGTTGTCTCAAGTCTCAACAGAGTAGTCGTATTAATTTGTTGTCTGCTACAGCAAGGACAATGCCACATCACGGAGGACATGAATGATAATGAAATAAATACATCGAATTGACAATTCAAGTATTCTGAGCCTATTATTAACAAAATACTGTATGATACCAAACAAACGCAAGTTTTCACAGATCCACGCCAACTTGTAGAAAAATACTAAATACAGTAATTAAAAATGAAAATTGTAATTCTTCCTCCCACATGAAACAAAGACAAAACTCTCTACTAACAGGATAGCCCTCTACTAAAAACATTGGAGACAAACCCAAACTGTCAAAGCCCAAAGGACGTCGTCTGTAGATAGTAACCATCTTTCTTTCTTCTTTGTGCTGGAGTTTGCCTAGTTTTCTCCACTCGCACTTATCTCTGCCACCATAGGAACTTCCTGCAAAAATACAAAGGTAAACCTTTTAAGAATACCAAAATGGTATATTTTCTGAAGCCTGTTTACCATATGCAGAACAACCATCACATAAATGCTGATGTTAGATACTGATGTCAGATGAGGAAAAAAGTTTTAGGTGACATTCAAACAATGTAATTACCATGTTCTCCTTGTTTCCCTCCAGTGTCGCCTCCATCTCTGCTGGCCTGCATATGACTGCAAAGAGGTTTAAAAAACAAAAGTGAGTCGAAATTCAATAACTGTTGGACCCTAATCTCTGATTATACAATGCAAAAGCATATTGTATGGTGATGCTCAGTACCTTGTTTCACAACCGATTCCTCCTCCTGCTTATTACTCTTGTCCCCATCACTGTTAGACTCTTGCTTGTTTGTCTTTTGAACTTTCTTCTTGATGTTATTTACCCCACTTTCTGTGACCAATTTTCGATTCACAGGGTTACGATTTTCAGTTGCCCGAGTCTTAATTGCTGTAGTAGTCCTCTGGGCATTTTCCTTCTTGGCTGAAGAAGCTTGAGTATCAGTGTTTAGGAATTTAGGTTTGAGCTTCCTGGTTCCCACTGTGGAAGTGGTGCTTTGAACACCCTCATCAGATGTAGTAGTTGAATCTTCAGGTGCACGAGAGCAGGTCTCAGAAACCTGCAATTGTTCCAATGTTTCTGATATTTCATAGCTCTCGAATAAGCCTCTGACCGTGTCTCGATGTTCACCCAGGTTGTGCCTCCGTGCATAAGATTTTAACTCTTCACGCAGTAGCTGTGGAGTCTGCACAAAATACATTACGAGAAACAAGATGTTAGGTGTATGCTTCCTCCGCAAAATGAACAGGGCAGCCAATCTGAATTTAAACTACTGTTTATTATTCTTCGACAGCAGATGTCCAGATATGAGATGATAAAATCATTGAAAGCATGATTTTCTAGCTCATAGGATGACAGAGAGACAACCTGAACCTGATGAAGAACTAAAAAGGTTAGCGACAATGATTTTTAGCTCATTGCAAATCTTCAAAGGTGGGAGGAAATTCAGATATTGTGGCATCCAAGCAGCATTTATATCCTATGGGCTATGCTCCAACAGTGTATACCTTAAACTCGAACAAAGATTATACTGCCTCTAAAAGCATCCAAATGCTTCGGATCATCCGAAGCACACGTCAAAGAAATATAGTTTAAAATTTCATTATTAAGATCCCATGAAACTAGAAGAATCAAGGTTGCCAGCCAAAACATAGGACATATACCTGGAATCTCAAATAGTTGAAGCCGTATAAAGATATAAAGCAGAGATAGAATGTCGGAGATGTATTACCTCACATCCTGCCTCCAAGGCAAGCTTGAAGAAGGCAAGGGAAATAGCGTGTTTGGCAGAAGCCTCGGAGAGCTTAATTTGCTGTAGCCAATAAGATGGTGAAGCCAGGACACTGAATTTGCGACGAGCTGATGATTTGGAAACATCAGAACGCGGTGTGTCGCAGTTTTGGGGTCCATTAGCAGAGCGCTTAGTCCTAACCTCTGAAATAGGAGTAATGTTGGTAGTAGGCTTTTGTCGAGGGCTGGCGGTTGACTTGGTAGGAATGGAGAGCCTCCTCAGTGGCTTGGCAGATTTTTCCTTGGCAGAGAGCTCAAGAGCACTAACACTTTTACTCAGATTAGCAGGAGGCCTTGCTCTTGGGAAAATGAAATAATGAAATCAGATTATTGCAAAAGTGTTTGAGGGGAAGATTAATATCTCAACATCATCCATATACGAATGCGTGAATTTTGTTTGCAAAAGGGGAATCTATGCCCTAACTATTTGAAGCAATTGATTTGAGCATTCAGCAACAAGAAACGTAAAAACAGCAACAAAAAAAGTGAATTGAGAGAGAGAAAGACCTCTTGGAAGCAGCAGATGATGAAGAATTAGGTTTAGGAGGAGCGTCTGGGGATTTGGCAGTAGAAGCCGATCGCAACGGATACCTAAGTATGGATTTCCTGCCTCCGTTTGCTTAACCAGTCCAGATGATGAAACGTAAAATCAGAATTCAGGGCAAACTTAGGGCAAAAAGTAACTGAATGCAGAAATCAAATGAAAGCAAGATAAGAGAGAGAGAGAGAGAGATGAGTAAACTAACCAGAAGCAAGAGGGGCCTGTTGATCCTTGGCTGATTCCTCCATCTGTAGACCAGAGAGAGAGAGAGAGAGGAGCCAGAAGTGCGGAGGGCAAAGCAGGGGAAGCGGATGGAGATAACCTATGCTATGATATCATCTCCAACTCCCCCACTTTATTCGCACACTTGAGCGGGAAAATTATCCTCCCTTTTTCTTTTTCTTTTTTATTTAAAATCTTATGGGATCCCCCTCCCCTCCCCCTCCCCCGCCCTTTTGTTGTAAATTTAAATTCAAAATTTGTATGATTGGATGTGCATTTCTTTCTTTGAAACGGTTTTATGGCGGGACCCATCAGGCTGAGGCTGTTAGACGCTCCCCGCTTTTATTTTTTCAAATTTCAAATATCACTCGCTCACTCACTCACTTACCTTTTTTTTTTTTTTTTTTCCCAAAAGAAAAAGATATTCCCTTTTCTTTTCTTTTTGGTTTTCCGCCGTTTCAGAGAGAAAGAGAGAGATGGGCTTACGCTGCGCCTCTCTAACAATGGACTTGGCTCTTACCGGCCGATTTCATGAGTCCACTGGCATTGGGTTTCCTTATTGGGCTGGGCTGGGCTGGGCTTGTGATTTTATTGGGTATATTGTACTATGGACGAGCATCTTTCTAATTATTCACTTTTGGTCCAAAAATCAACTTTGATCCTTGTTAATCAAAATTTATTTATATGCAAATTCATACCACAAGAGTTGTATCTCTTATATATTAATATTAATCAATCAGGGGATTGGTTTTTGCTAACCTCGTAATTTATACGGGTGGTAGAAAGTAATATTTGATAAGTAAATTTAGATTCGAGTCAACAGCAAGATAATAAATTGGGATGATGGTCACTCGGGCCATCCTCATTCATATCATATCATGGCCTTAAATCTTAATCCATCATTTTGCGTTGCCTTGACAAATGTTCAACCAACCAACCAACCAACAACTCTCCCTCCCTCCCTCCTTCTCTTAACTCATTTTCTCAGTCCTTGTCACCTCACAAATACTCTCCCATTTCAACATCCTTCTTCCTTAGTTTCTCTTTTCAAATCAACTTTTATGCATACCTCTAATTCATACTGTATTATCATTCCTTATTAATTATACCATAAAAAACTTTTCCCGATATCTTTTTAGATATAAAACGTGAATAATATGATCAGATAGAAGACCTTATAATTATTATGCACATTGCACAACTCAATTGACAAAACAAAAATTATATTTTAAAAAGAACCAATGAAATAATTAACAAATCTCAAAGCGGATGGTGTTTTTGTAATTTGGGCACGCCATTCATAGAATCAGCACACTCCCTTATTTCCGAAGCAAACTCATAAGCTGTCAGATTCCCACTGGACAAAACTCTCTCTCTCTCTCTCACTCTTCCACCCTGGACATCTTGTCACTCTTCATCACAGACGATCGGTCCAACTTGTGTGATCCCACTCGTCGCATCCAACGGCCCAGGGAAACGGCCTCATAGACAACATCGTGGACGTGTTCGCATCATACTCCTGCTCCTCACTACAATAAATTTTTCCAGTTTGTGAAGAAAATAACAAAAATATTAATATTGGGGTTGGGGTATTTTTCGGTGTTCAGTAGACAGTAGCTGTAGAACAGTAGCAGTGGGAGGGAGGAAGCTTGAATTCAAGGGCCGAGTGCGGAGGGACGCTGGAATCCGGACCTCTTTTTTCATGGTTCTCTCTCTATCTCCTTTGGATTCGTTCTATATCCACTCTGTAATTTAAGCATTTGTATACATGTCATACATTTGTTTTTCTTTTGTTTTCTGACGAATTGGTTTTGTTTTCTTGGTGGTTTTGCTAGATTTAGGGCTTTTTCGAGCTGCATTTTGTCTGGTAAGTCACAGATCTGAATCTACTTGAGCTGTATATAGTTGTACGTAGCTGAATCTTTTCTGATTCTGAAAATTTGTGATTTTTACGTTATTTTCATTCTTTTTCTTTGTTTTAATGTGTGTCGGTGCTTAGTAGGGCGTGGATCTTCACTTTGGTTTGTTGCCGACTTTTTGGGTTTCTGATTGATGGTTTATGGATTCTTACCTATCTGCAAGATTTACTTGCTTCTGAATAAAATATTGGAGAAAATGGAAATGGGTTATCGGAAAATGGCAAATTTCTTTAAGACATTTTTTTATGCAGCATTTTGGGTGCATTAGAGGGCGCTGAAGCATCTGTTTTGTATGTTTGTTTATGTTTATGTACTGTTTCATAGGGGCTTCAATCAAAGTCAGGAATGGGGCTTGTGGATCACAGGGTGGGGCACTGATTTTTCGTCCAACGATATTTTATAGACTAACATTGATGTTACAGGGACGGATCTTTTTTTTAATTTTTTATAGGATATGTGGAGTTAGGGTATTCTATTTGACATTTAAGATTTCCAACTGACTTGCGAGGACTTAAGGCTTCTTAGTTCTAACTTGTGAGATGCAAGCATTGTATGCTAAGTAGGCGCTGTGTGCATAAGTTGTATAATTTAAATCAGAATTAGGTATTTATTTATGCTACAGAGTTCTAGCAAGGAAAACTGAGCAGGCTTTCTGACAAAAACAAGAAAATTGAGGATATTATTCTTTTCTTGTACTATATTGTAGATCAGGCAGGTTGACTGAAATTGACAAAAATTATTAGATCAATGTATTTTGTAACTTTGTCCAAAAATTTCTTCAGAGAGCCTAATGCTGATGTCACTGTTGGTTATTTAGTTTCAGGAGATTATTGGTATTCTTTTTGTGTTCATTGGCTGTAAGAAAATAATTGATTTACTGTCTGCTGGCTCTGAACTGCAAAGCTTGTATCTCCTGAAAGTAAGATTGAGTCGACTATGGGCCTTAGTACTAGGAGATGTTGATGCCTGCAGATTCCTGACAGTCTGTTACTCGTGGATCATGGCATTGACATCCATGTATGTCTAGTTGGTTATATAAGAATTTACAGGAACCAACCACACACTGGATCAATAATCTGCCATCTACCCTGTCGTTTCCCAAAAATATCTCGTGGAAAAGCATGATACTATGACTTGAAGAATTTCTAACTGATATGGTTGGTATGCACTTTATCTTAGTTCAGTGCCTCTTCTGTGGAACACCTGAACCTTATCTTTTTGCTGATACCTTTCATTTTCAATGGCTATATATAATTTATCTTCCCCTCTTTGCTAGTGTATCTAATTTCAGTGCCTTGTGGTTCTGAGTTTATGCAGAAACTTGTGTTGAAGCTTTTGTTAATTCATCTTCTGGCCTTCTGCAATGGGGAAGCCAGGAAAGTGGATCAAGAATGTTCTTTTTGGGAAGAAAACTTCCAAATCCAATTTTGCCAAGGGGAAAGAGGTATTTTTCAGAAACCTGCTTCCTTTCTGATAATAGCCTGAATCTTTAACTGGTTTTACCATTTTCCTCACGTGTTTACCCATTTACTCGGTGGATAGCTGACGAGAGTGTAAGACAATGTTCCTCTTTACTAGATCACAATTGTTACTGTTTCTATCTGTTTGATGAGCTGGGATTAGGCACATGGTATTGATAATTTACTGTTACCTTCACCATTCCTAGTCTTACACGAGCAAATCAGAACCTTTTTTAGCCCTAATATTTAAGATCTAGATATATTATTAAAAATCGGTAACAATAGGATAAGTTAAAGTTCATCATTTCTATATTTTAAGGTAGTTGAAACTTGTAGTCATTGAACAGTGATGGCAAAAGCCTGGTAATCATCAATTGAATGAAGAGATAACTGCAAGAAGTTCACGGCATATTTGCGACCCTCTCTTTTTAATGGTATTCTTGCCATTTCTTAATGAGTCTTGTACCTCGCATAAATGCATTGACTCTCATCTTGAAGAATATTTGTGGATTTTGCCAATCAAGTACAATTCATGCCCTGTTGATCTTACCATCATTTGAAGAATTTACACATTTGTTTTGACAATCTGATTTATGCTGCTGCCTCATGCTAGAAACCTGTCAATGAAAAGGAAGTGTATGTTCGTACAATGACACTTGATGCTGGTGAAGATGATTCTCCGCTCGAGGTGTCAACTGACCCAGTCAATGCAGTTCGTGTAGAGGAACAAAACTCGAGGCCAGAGTACAGGGAAGCTTCTATTATCCAGCAAGATAGGGAGACACCAGTATCTGGCAATGAAAATGCTGATACTAACCAAACAATGGAGTTGGATATGTTGACTGATGCGGAAAGAGCACCACAGGAAAAGGCTGCAACAAAGGCACAGGCGGCTTTTAGGGGTTATTTGGTAACTTCTCTAGTTATACAACCATGAGTAAAGAGCTTTCAATTTGTCTTTGCACACTTTTTTTGGCTGTGGATATACACACTCTCTTTTGTTTTGTGAGGGAATCCTGCTTTTGCACAAAACATTGAGGATCTCATTCAACAATAAAGAACCAGGTCAATATATAAGCTGAATCTTCCATAATGTTCTAAATAATTGCAAAACATCCTCCACAGCAAGTTTTGGCATTCAAGTAGAGCACATCTTAGGAAAATTTGGAAGAATGAAGTTTCTTGATTTTGTCCTTTGCATTTTGGGACATCTCAAAATGAGAATCATATCACACCCTATGGGACAGAGGGAGTAATTCTTTATGAGACTATTCTAGTTTTCTGCTAATTTTGTCGAGTGGTTTTTTAGGCTATCTCTTTGCATTCTTCTCCTTCTATATTTTTTGTTCTGTAATCTATGTAATATTGCATTTCCAAATCACTATAATTACTCAATCAATGTAGATTTTTTCATAAGGAATGACTAACGATATGAGATGTAATTATTGCTTGCACTAACGTTCATGGTATGTGATCATGAGTTTTCTCTCTCTGTAGCATAGTTGTTCAGATGGTATGAGATTCTGGGTAATTGTTTGGGTGTTACCTATATTGTGCCACTTATGAATAGCCTCCTTAATGAGATTTTGCGTGATTGAATAGCTTGACTTTGTGTGTGCGTGTGTTGTCTATTAGCCCCTCATAACTTTAGCTTATTTTACAGACTATTATCTTCTCGACATTTCTGTACTAGTTATCCTGATTTAAGTATATCTTGTGAAGGCCCGTCGTGCATTCAAGGCCCTTAAAGGCATTATAAGGCTCCAAGCTCTTATCCGTGGGCACTTGGTCAGAAGACAAGCTGTTTCAACCTTGTATTGCATTATAAGCATTGTCAAGCTGCAGGCAGTTGTTCGTGGGTCAAGGATTAGGTGTTCTGATGCTGGCCTTGAAGTGCAGAAAATCTGCATTGTGAAACCTCTGGTACCTCCTTTCTGGATCTCTGAAAATAGTTTACTTGCTCTTTTTTAAATATCCTATTCAGCAATTCTGAGGGAACTTCCCAGATATGACTTCATTTTTGGGGAGCTCTATGACAAATGAGTTTGACAACTATGCCCTGACAACTGTCACTCTCGAGTTATTACGTGACTAAGTACGAATTCTTGAGTTGGGTCTCCTGCGATTTCATTGCAAAACTTAGAGCAGAAGCTAGATGACTAAGGATCTCGAAAAGTTCTGTATTTCTATATTTCTTAATCCATGATCTTTGGCATGTTTGTTTGTATTTGACCATGGAATCTGTGAGTTTTTCAGCATGGTCATGAAATAATTGGTTACTTATTAACAATTTAGAGACATCCATCATGTCTTTCATCGTATGCGGAACAATGTAAAAGAAAAGGGGCCCAAATATTTGGTGAATGAGATCCTAATATAATTTGAAGTTCACCCGATTCCGTCCTTACCACCATTGCAACTACCGACCACGCCTTCTTGAGATGTTTAACTGGGCTTGCTGTGCATCTTGGCACTGTTGCATCCTTTCATCTTCTATTAGGATTTCAGATCTTCTCTGGAACTTTCAGGGCGACAGTAAAAGTGCCTGTAGAAATTTCTGAGCTCTTCGGAAAGTTCAGAACCTTGTATCTCCCATGCATGCAATTGTTTATGCTGATTATTTCAATATTGTCTTGAGAATTTAAGAAATCCAACCAGCCAGAAGTGTCATCTTCCAAAGAGCTTTTGGCAGATGAAGTGAACAAAGCCTTTCTATAACTGGATTCAGCATCACCATCGCATTTTTACATTCATTTCGGCGTGTTTAATGTTACTGTGGCTGCAATGGAGCAACAGTTTGAGTCGAAGGGTCATATGAGTTGCATAATTGTTCATAGAGATGACGTTATCATGGGAACTTGGAATTATTGCTTCTTCATCGAACTTTTGAACCTAATCTGATCAGAAATTTCTCTTTCCCTATTTTTGGCTGTAGCACTCCTTCGTGATTAACGGTTAGGTTTAAATTCTGCGATGGAACTTTAATGAAACCTGCTGCTTAGCGAACCTGCTCATCCTTATTATCTTGAGAGTCGAAACACTTTTGCAGTTCACTGTGTACTGATCATGCATTCATGGTGTTCACAGCTTCAAATAGAGTCATCTAGGTCTAACCTTTTTTAACTTATATCTAATCTTACTATTACATTTATGGATTTTTTTACACTCACTGAGTAATGAAGCGTGTTTACTGTATCTGAAATTAGATGTCTTTTAATTTATTGCTTTAGTCTTCGTACCTGTTGGGATCAGTTTCCTCTTTATAATCTGGTGCTATGAAAAGTAGACATTTTCTGTTGCACCTAATTTCTAAATATTATTCTAGCCCTTGTTAGCAGATTAGTTGCTATGGGCTGCTAATACTGCTAAAAGTTTCAGGATGGGAAAATCATGGGTAGTGGAGATGGTGTGTCTGCCAGCATCACAAGCTTGTCAACTAATGCATTCATCAGAAAGGTAAAACTAGCTCTGTTCTGTTCTGTTATATGACAACCTTTATCGTTTAAAAAGCTGGAATATGTGAATACGGTATAATAAAACCTGATTAAAGTATGTGATAGTTGTTTGCCAAATATGTGTATTGATCGAATTGCCCAGTGGGTGAAAAATCTAATTGTGTGCAACTTTTTTGGCTTGGATAACAGCGAAGTGTCTCTTTAAACAGTCCCTTCATATGGAGTATTTGTCAGTAAATGGTTTTTAATCTAGGGTCCAACTGAACCAATGTCATTGAAATTTAGGGGTAAGGCTAGTACCTCTGACCCATTCATACCCTGTTTAGGCGGGACTCTTGGGGTACGGACTTGGACTTGGACTTGGACATTGCCCAAAGTTGAATCTCTTACCCCCTCACCCCATTGTTGGTCCATGTCTCCACATCTGCTGCATGTGCTGAATTCTGGTCTGCTTCAAGTGAAATTCGGAGATATGGTTGCATATGTGAAGTATGTTTTTGGCAGAGCGGTAAAATTATTTTATGAGTAAATTGTCTTCTGATTTTGCAAATGTTTGGTGAATCAGGATGGAAACTATTTTTTCCTTCTTGAATTTAATTCCCATTTTCTTCTTCAAAGAGTACTAATGTATCTTCATTTGAAGAAATTGAAACTTGGAAGCTGGTTTTTCTCCTCTCCATTTACAGTTGATTATAATAAGAGAGGTTTTGAATTGGTGTTTTTCCCTCTAAAAATAATTTTCCAGTGGTCTATCAAACATTGGAATTTTGTAGTACAAATTTACTTCTATGAAAAAATAAAATCTGAAGAAAATACTTTTTCAAGAAAATTATTTCCTTCTGCCAAGCACTGCCTATATATATATACTGTAGATAGTCATTTTCAATCTCTCTTTTGATTGCGTAAGTTGCTAGATATAACGGATCTATAATTTGGCAGAAAATGATATGTGATATGATGCCACTTTGTCATTTGACTTCTGCTGAGTTTCTTCAGCCATGCTGAGAGTTTTTTGTGATATGTGAAGCTCCTAGCTCCATCACCTAGAGTGATGCCTCTGCGAGTTCAGTACGAGTTCACAGATCCAAATTCAGTTCAGAACTGGCTAGAGAGATGGTCACTCTCCCGCCCATGGAAACCTGCTTCTCCACCGAAGAAAGCAGTTAGTACCAGAGTCCAGAAAAAGATGGGGAACTTACAGTCTGCTGAGGTTGAAACAGGTAGGCCAAAACGCAGTGTTCGGAAGGTTCCTTCTGTTTTTGATAACAGTTCAGTACAGGCAACCTCTGAGGTAGAGAAACCGCGACGCAATCTTAAGAAGGTCTCAAGCCATCCATCAGAATCAATACATGAAACTCCACAAAGTGAGCTTGAGAAGGTCAAGCGTAACTTGAGAAAAGTTCACAACCCTGTTAATGAAAGCTCTGGTCAGCCTGAGGTGACTGAGAAACCAGCTCAAATCCAGAATAAAGCAATTGGTTCGATCATTCAGGATGTGCCACCATCCAATGAGGTGAATCCAGTTGAGAAAATGAAAGATGAAACAAGCATGACCTTTAAGGAAGAGACAATTGCTATTTCTAAGCCAACTGAAGAGAATGGTGCGGAGGAGACTTTAGAAGCTAATGAACATGTAGAATTCTCAAATGATGATAACCCTAAGATCAAGTCAGAGTCTTTTGAGATTGATGAGAAGGATGAGAATACACCTGTGGCAAACGGTGAGTTGAAAACTAGGGAAGAGTCCATGAATGAGAATAACAAATCCAGCAGAAGGGCTTCTTTCCCAGCAAAACCAGAACATATAGAGGATGGATTGCAGAACACCTCAAAACTTCCAAGCTATATGCAAGCTACTGAATCTGCAAAGGCAAAGCTGAGAGGACAGGGCTCCCCAAGACTTAGCCAAGAAGTGGCTGAGAAAAACAATTCTGCTCGACGTCATTCACTTCCGTCTTCAACAAATGGAAAAGTGAGTTCAGCATCACCAAGGACACCAAAACCACTTCAGGGCAGTGGGAAGGGCGGAAATAAAAGTGAGAAGCCTTTGTCGTCCTCTAAAGATGGAAGTGGTAAGGTCTTTGAAGTCTTTAGTTGATCTTTCTGCTTTTATGCTCTTCTGTTTTGTTTTGTTTTGTTTTGACGCAAGTGGTTGCTGACAGCGATGTTACATTGGCGAACTGATTCTGGAAATGATTTTAATAATAGCCACCACTGACAATGAAATCCTTGATTTTGTGGGCTGCTGTTTTATGCATAGTTCGTGTTTCCATTTTTGTAACGAGTTGGTTTTCCAGGGAAAGCGGCACAAGCACAGTGGCGAAGGTGATGCGGTTGCATGCATATATGAGTGGGCTTGAAGCAAATACCTTGGCGTTATGTGATGTGATGTTTGACTGCATTTTAATTTGGTCCGTAATTTAGTGACTTGATGAAAAATGTGGTGTGTGGATAGCGTATCCATAGTGGCTTTACTTGTGTAATGTCGAGTGAATGTAAATTGCAGGCTTCAATGTTGCTATTTCTGCTGCTATGACGTTTTAATTTATTCATGAACTTTGTGTGTTTCTCATTGTCCTTGGATCTCCAACTTGCTATATTAATTATGTACAAAGCCCTTCAAGTTATTGTCTTATTTTCAAGCGTGAATCTCAGCATGAAACCACCTTCAAGTTTGATGTGCTATGAATTATTTTAAGAGTCCATTCTAATATCTCTTGCATACGTGTAATTGTCTCATTTAAAAGTTTCCTGAACGTGGATAATCTATTTATATTGGTCCTGAATGCTTTATTTTAATTTTTAAAGTAATCTTACCCCGTATTATGTACGGAAAAATGTGATATTATACACTTAAGAAATTATTAAGTCACGTTTTTTAATTTTTAAATTATCTTTCCAATCTAAAGGTTTTAGATCTTAGTTTAGTAACTACGCCCCAAAAAGGTTTTAGTATAATTGGCATTATAATGATTTTAGATAATTATAAAAACTAAATTAAACCTTCTCGCATGCCTATTAGTTATGCACCTATAATAGAAATGGAATTGTATGACGGTATTAAAATTTGACTTGAAGATGGACTAGATTATGTCTTTGATCTAGCTTGAATCTTTGTGTTGTGATGTTTTTTGATTAATGAATTTTTGTTGGTGAGAAATTTTTTTGAATGAGGGTATGTTTTGATATTAAATTTTTTTTGGGGGGTTTTTGTCCGATAATTGAGTGTCTACCTTTTTAACATATGGCGTATAAATTTGCACCCAAAAAAAACAAACATATGGCGTATAAATTGTGTTAATAAAACTATACATTTTCAACTTTTAGTTGGTGAGTATTTATGGGAAATGTTCCGGTTTTGCATTATTTTATGCCATGATTTTTGAATTCTGCAACAGATAGCAACAATCTCCAGCATTTTTTCTTATCAAAAATGATAATGACTTTGCTATTTTATGTCTTATATTTGCCTCAAAAACCTATTGTATCATGTGTTAATTTTTTTTTAAAAAAGTGAGATTGAATTGTATGTGGGGTTGTGTTGCTATAGTCATATATATTGTGCAACATCATCTTATTCTTTATGATTTTTCATATTTGTAAAATTGTATATACAATATTTCTTTTGTTTATAAGTTGATCTATTAGAGAGCTTTTTTGTATCGGATGATGTGGCGAACAAATACTGAAACTTAATTAAAGATCTATATATATGGAGAAGAATTGACTTTTTAAGTATATATATTGCTGCAAGATCTTTATTGTCACTTTTGTTGACATAAATAAAATAAAAAGATTGATACAAGCCTAATTCGACCCAAAATTTTAGATACCAGTGGAATGATTTAGCAACAAATTAAAGCTACAATTGAGAATGACGTGAATCCCTTTTTATTAGCTTATATTTTCTGAAGGGAGCTTAAAGAAGGATCTCTTCTACACGAGCATCTATCTATAGCTATTGAAAGGGCAAAAATTTAAAGTGGAAAAAGAGAATTGAAGATGGGTTACTGAGTGATCCGATCCAGTAATTTCATTGCATAAGTAAACTCCGAATAAGTGCGGCTTGAGTGGTGTCAGTGTTGTCGAGGAGTTGAGACAATCTCTCACTCAAATCGTCAACTTCCCTGTGCAAACTTCTTATGTAATTGCATGTCTCCTGTAATACTCTTGCTGCTGATACCTGCACATCGTCAAACGCATCTTCAGTTTTTTGAAGAGAATCCAACATTTGCTCACCCACAAATTTAATTAATTCTAGACTTTTACGTACGTAGCTTATGTACCTTGTCAGAGCGTCGAGAATTGTGGAGCTCTGGGAGAAGTTGGTGCAACTTGGAGACAAGATCTTGAATCTCATCGTCTGAAATTCTGGAGCCCCCGGATTGCCTAGACCGTGACCTTCTGCTGGACATGATCGATGGATATCGATATATAGTGATGATAAGTAGTCCTCTGGCTCTATCTCTTTCTCTGTGATTCTCTATGCAAGAAGCTTGCTTAAATACAAGAAGCTACAAGGTACAAGAGGGTAGCAGAGGAAGGCAGCTATAAGGAAAGCCTTTTGATAAATGGATGGAAACTAGGAAGCTTGGAGCTGGGCAAGGGACAATACGTACTAATGTGATGAGACAAGGTGGTATGGGAAAAGAGATGATTAGTACGTAATGTCTGGTGATAGTGAAGCCTCAAAGTATATATTCAGAGCACTACCTGCATTCAAACTCAAGTAGCTAACTGCTCAGTGTTGGGCAAAAGAAGGGGGAGTTGGTGAACACTCACTCAACTAAATCATGCATATATATATGCCAGGAAAACCCTCCGTGTTATTTAAATACGGGTTTTTAGGGTTAGAGGAGAGAGACAGAGACAGAGAGATCAAGATTCTGGAGATAGGCCATACTGGCATGGCCACCCCTTTCTGCTGCTATGTGTTCTCAACTTGAGGTGGGCTTGTTCTGGAGAGAGAGAGCAATTATTTTGTTTTTGAGGTCTGGCTACTCCTTTTTAAATTTGTAATGACTGCCAGTGTCAATACACTATGCATGTCTGTCTAGTTTCATAAGCATCTTAGTACTGTCAAAGAGTTTCATATGCATCTACTACTACTATGGTTAATTACAAAGTATAAAAAAATAGTATTTATTGGTCTTCCCATGTATTATTCATCAGATATAAAGTTAGTGAGTGTGAAAAAGCAAAATGTTTTACAAATTCTGGATTAAATCGCTTTAAATATGTTTTTTTATCTGATCATATTTTGAATTATATTGGAAATAATAATTCCAAGAAGAATAAAAAGATATACGTGGTGAGTTGAAGGACGTTTCATTAATTAGATTAAATAAAAAAAGTAAGCGGTGTGAGTTGAAGTTGAAGGAAGTATTCATAATACAAGTGAAGTGAGTGAGCGAGTGAGAGAGATCGGTGCTGGTTATCCCGTTGGGAATGCAACAGGACGACCGCACATTGAATTTAACTTTGACTACTACGTCCGTTGGAAAATAATTAATGAAGATAATAATAATAATAATAATAGTATTCCATACATACAATTACAAACTTTCCCTTCTAAAATTATGTCATCCATTTACCGTTTTATTTAAACCGTATAAGGAATTACACTCATCATCACTGACATCTATATTTACTTGCGGATTTTAACATCATTTTTAGACGTTATTCAATGTCGATATTATTGTTATTGTGCACCGTCCAATATGATATATGAGCAGATGTCATGAATAGCTCGGATTTTGCATTATCATGACTAATCTTAATTAGTCTTTATCTTTGATGGAATAGTCAGCTTGAGTCGACTCTATCAACACACATAAGGTTCGGCAATTAACAATGAATTAATTACTGAAATCTAATCTAAAATTTAATTAATTAGCCTTTTTTTAAATTTTTTTAGAGAGTAGTTTTTGCATGCAGCGTGCATCGCGGAGAACATGAAGTTGATCCAAAAGGACAGCGAAGACTACGCTCCACTCCACTCCACATTTCAGATAATTAATCAACGCCTATTCCAAGAAATTCTCATCAATTTTATTATGCCTTCCTCATCTTTTTTTTTCTTTTATTTTTAAACATAAATCTTATTATCATTATAACTAAATGAATATACTACTTGCTTTTTAGTGCACTAAACTAAACTAAACTTATTCGATAACTTCAAATGACCTTGGAAAAATATTAATATCTTATTCATGTCGGTGACTAGAACGTGTCATCGCTTAAGTCCTATGATTTTTTTATAAAGATAAATTTTTATTAATAAATAATTATACGATATTTAAAAAGATAATAGTAAATATATTTTCGTTCGTATTTTTTGATTTTATTATGTCTTTCTCGAACATCGGCGAGTTATTGTATGCCTTTATAAAATAAATTTCCGTATGATATAATGGATGCAGTATGAAGGAAACATCACTTTAATCGAGCCTTATGAAATTTCATTATTGAATCATTTCCAATCGAAATACTTAGTAAAAATATTTAAGATATACCCTTGAATCGAATCAACAACCCTTATAAAACTTGCAAATATTGACAAGAGAAATAACTCGCACAAAGGGGAGAAATGCCAACTCTCACAAAAATGATAAAAAGTTTATTAGAAAGAAAATAAGAATCCTTTTAGATCTTGTTTCGATTGAAAAAATTGAAATAAAAGGAGTTTGCCATTGACTGTAATTAAGCCAATATAACAACCCCAACAATCTGCTTAAGTCATATGATTTACAATGGAAAAAATAGAGGCAAGTTATACGTTGTGCTTAATTAGTCTTGTATTGCTTAATTAGTATTACCGGGAGAGAAATCTCAACAATCTAGATAGAGAAGGAATCGGTTGATACAAATAATGTTCGGGCTATACATTGCATAAATGGCTTAGTAAGGAAGGGTTTGATGGATGTAACAGACGAAAGATATATGAATGATGATGATGATGATGATGATGATGATGATGATGAATCCAAGGCAGGAAGATTAGATAACTCTCTCTAATCACAGACTTTGCTTGAGAATGAGAGTTTGTTGAATCTTCCTTAACTAGGTTTTGTGGTGTGTATATATGTAGCAGACTGGGCCTGCCTCAAGTTACTCTCCATTAGAATATCCTCACTTGATGCATGCTACCTATTTTGTGCCATGATTAATTAATTTGACCTACACTTTATATTATTAATTCTCCTGTTGCGCATAAATATAAAGGGTTAATTAGTTAATTATTATTAATTATCACTGATTAATCCCCCAAGTTGCCAAATAAATACATCTACTTTCGCATGCCTCCAAAATTCAAGCCATTCCATTGGCTGTCTTAAATCTAAGGGACCATCCACTACATACCTAAAACTTGGTACTCGCATGTCACAATAATGGACTACCTCTTCAAGAAAATTTGTTTCCAAGGGCCCTCCCGTTACATCCCTCTATGTCTACAGGATCTATATTGGCATTGCACAGACACCAAGAAAGTATGGGAAGAAGCTATTAAGCATAAATGGCTATCGACATTTTACAGTTGTTTCAGATGACATAGATAGGAAACAATTGCTTAATTTTCTCAAAACTAAATCCAATGAAAGTGACTTCAACAAAATCATGCGCATTCTTTGGAATCTATATGGAACGGAAGGTGATAATTAACAAAGTTAAATTTTGATGGATCAGTTATAATTAACAAAGTTACGATGATATACATTTATTATTGTAGTCAAAGTGATGGCATTAGTAGAATATGGTTACAAGAAGCTACTAAACTTTACATCTAAAACATACATATTGAAGGTGATAGCAAGATTATTATACACTAGTAAAGAAAATGGTTCAACCAACCTTGGAGAATTGACTTAATCGGTGAAGATATCAAGGAGCTCACAGCACACTAGCAAGTTTGGGTATCATATCAAGAAAAGTATTGTAGGGTCCGTAACTAACAAGTGTAAAAATGAGTTGGTAGTAAGTAAGTAGGCCCATATCCAAGCCGAGTGGAGTGCGGGCATCATCCATGAGCCCAAATTAAAACATTAATGGGAATTTAAAGTTGAATATTAAAAAGGATGATCGATAAGGGTGGTTTTGGGCTTGGATGGGAATTTCAATTGTATGGGATGAGTCAGGATCAGGGCAGCACCGTGCTTCTTTGGTGTTTCTGCATGTGATTCTAATTAGTCTCTCTCTCTCTCTTTCACTGTCAATCTCCCCAGATCAAATACGCTGCAGTTTCCTTTTTACAGTGTTGCTCACCAGATTTGTACCCTCCCATCCCATATATCTTTTCAGCATTCTATCTCTTTCATTCATCAGCTGCGCCCTTGTCGAGGCTTTTGCCCTACAAATTTAAATGCTTCAACTTCAACTCCGTTCATTTTTGTTTCCTTCACTGCTTGTATCTGCAAAAACTGTAGAGTGAAAACTGTCATTTCCTTTGCTCCCATATATATTGACAAGGATATATGAATAGGCAAAGGTGCATCATTAAGGAAGGACTCGTAAATGCATGTCATACAATTTAAATGCATGAACAATGTGAATATAATTAAACAACGACACATGATAGATCACTAACTCGACTCTATATACTAGCGAAAAGAAGTTAAATGCTAAAACTAAAAAGAGGTTAAGAAAGAGGAGTATAATACAATTTTAATCGTCCTCTTCAAACCGAATCTTGGAAGAGCTAATCTTCTTGTTGAATGGATGAAGGCTCCATATATGTCTTTGTTAGACTTAGCCATCCTATAAGTTAAATTAATTAAATGAAGAAATTAATTAAATTAGGCAAAAAATAATTACATAAATAAATAGTGGTAAGTGAAGTTGTTAAAAAAAAAAAAGGTGAGAAAAAAACATAAAAGAGTGAAGATGAAAATAAGGCAAAACAAGTCCATGTGAAAATGAGAGTACGTTGACACAACACATGCATGAATAATCCAAACAAATTTGATGAAAACATTACACACTGAATACTCCTCCAGATATCAAATTAGTTTTTTTTTATTTTTTAAATTTGAATGCAAAACGACAATAATGTTGCGAAATTGGTGGAATTTGCTCACGTATTTGATTACTTCCCTCCACATAATATATATTCAAACAACACGCTTAGCTTGGTATCTTTCTGGTACCAAGTAAACATCTATACAATACTACACCTTTTTTTTAAATAAATAATAAGACACTCATCCCATTTATCTATATATAGTTTAAACAATAAAATATATATGTTTTTTTAAATCAAAACGACTAAGAAACATACACTTATCAACACTATGAATACAACAATAATAAAAAGATTAATTAGGGTTCATTATTGATATCGGAAGAGATCGGATATGTATTTGAAAAAAAGTAACCCTAGTTTAATTTTGATTATTATAATTATAATGTTTCGTAATTAATTCAGAGTTAAATTAGTTTTTTAAAAACCTTAGGCGGATTTGTAAGAGGCAGACCATGCATTCATAAATATTTGGAAGGAAATACATATCCTGAAATTTAATTTTAAGACCATTGATTAAGATGTATAGATTCCATCACAGCAATTAAGACTTGGTACATGCATGCATGGATGGACTTTAATTTTACAAGGACCTCACTCCATCAACTGACCAACAAAATTATTATTTTATTTTTTTAAAAAGAGACGAAGATATAACCCAAAAGTCAGGTGGGCCATGGTGTGCAACTGTTATGAAACATATGATCCCATATGTAAAACATTATTCTTAATGAACAAAACTGTGTGTTAATGTCTCTGTATAGTTTTTAATTTCTATTTTGTCGTTGTTTCCTTCCTCATATCATATCTATATATATATATATAGAGAGAGAGAGACACACACAGACACGCACAGAGAAAGTGTTTCTGTTGAAGCTGGCCATCTTCCCTCCAGGCTCCATCCAAGTATAAGTGGCCTAGTTAGCTTGACATATATATAAAGTTAACCAAGGAGGATCATATATTAAGCAGTTAGTAACTGGAAAGTTATGTCATCGAGCCGAAGATCAGCAGCTTCATCAAGATGGACAAGTAGTAATCAAGGGAGGTTGCCATTGGTGATCTAATCTTGAAATTACAAGCATTGCTACCTGAGAGAAACTCAGGACATCCAAGGAGGGTATGTGTAATTTATCTGAATGGTCGTGCATTATCCCTTTCATCTACTTGTTATTTTGTTTGTTCAGCAGATTCAGACAATTAATGAGATGTATAGGTGGCAGCAGCAGCAGTGGTGGAGGAAGTGTGCAATTACATCAGGAATCTCCATCAGCAAGTGGATCATCTGAGTGAGAGACTATCTGAGCTGCTGGCTTCTATGGACAACACCAACACAGTAGACCCAGATCTTCTTTTGCAACTCTAGTCTCTCTCTCTCGCTCTCTGACATATATGTATGTATGTTATTGTCAGGACAAAAGGATGCATATTGTTGCCTTTCCAGAATCAAACAAGCTAGCTTGGGAGAAAAATAAGGCAGTAGCCTGTAGGGGATGTCATTCTGTCTTGTTTTTGTATTTGTATACATATTTTCCATCTGCAGTGAGAGACTACTCGCTCTGTCTTTTTGCTCTCAATGTACACAACCAAGTCATTGTCTGAAGAGGGAATATTATTGTACTCAATTAGGAAATTAACAAACACCATGTCAGTGATTTAACACCAAATCTAGACAAAATATGTGAATATTATATGGAACATATTTTATCAAAATAATTAATCACTGATTAGCCATTACTTTACAAATATTCTCTTGCCTTGGATTTTTGCTAAATTGAAGGTTTTTATAACCCATTAATAATTATTAATTGGTACATGAGTTCCCTATATAGTAGCCAAGTATCAACTCCAAAAAAGAAAAAAGGAAAAAGGAAAAAAAGCCCAAGTTGAAAGTTAGGTGGGCTAACATTGTCCAGTTGAGTAATAGTTAATCTGATGTCACCAAAAATGGGTAATGCAGTTTAGAACTGTTGCTGACAAAGCTAAATGGGCTTATATGAATCATAATGGATTAGTAACTAATTAAAAAAAGAGACTTGCTTAGCTAGCAATTATGTATGTAAAACTCACATGAATGGTGCTAATGATGCCCACAACTCAAATTCCAAGAAACAGAGGAGGGGTAGCAGTTGGAAAAGTCAGTTCAATCAAATGTGTGTGTGTGTGTATGTGTGATCATCCAACCACCCTATTAATTCATCCTACTGTAAACTTTTCAAACACTTTTCTGACAATCCATCTGTATCTGCTATTTGCATTTGCTCAAGTAGGATTTGATCCATTTTATCCTCTCTAATCTGCCCTCCATTTTCACTTGTTCACCACATTCATAACAGCACAGGTTTAAATCAATACATCATACCCATTCTAATATCTTTCAACCAACCATAAAGATGTCCTGTAAATAATAATAGTAGATACTTAAGATAATAAGACTATAACATTGCCCTTACACTTAATTATAAACATAACAATCTGATCGCTGCTCTTACTTCCATATCTTCTTAGTGTCATATAGTAAATCAAATTCTTAATAATAAGACTATAAATTTTAAAGGCGTAAAAATAAAGGAATATTGATGTAGGTTTTTCATAAAAATAAATTTATTAATAAAAAATAAATTAAAATGTATATTAATAATATCCTAATAAAAATAAATTTAAAGTACTAAAATAGATTCAGATTTTCTTATAAGATTGTTTTTTAATTTATGTACTACGTATCAAATACGATGACAATCGACGAGGGAAAGAAAAACTTTAAAGAGAGAGAGAGAGAGAGTGAATGATTCTGAAGGGCTTCCTTTCCTTCCCTGCGTTCCTGCCCGCGCCCGGTGCTTTTGCCAGCCTTTCCCATCTCTTCATTCATTCACTCTCTCTCTCTCTCTCCCACAACCGACAAAGAAGCCTTCACTATTCCATTTCCGTTCGCATTTTTCCTTTGGAATGAAATGATTCCGAAACCCTAAAACCGTAACGCTCCTTTCATTCAATTAAAAAGGTGGGTCTCTTCCCTTCAATCCAATTTCATTTCTCAGCTCCCCTTTTCCCTGTATGTATTGTATTCAATCTCATTGTTTGCATTTGGCTTCTTCAGTCACTGCTACATTTTGGAGAGCCAGCGAAGTCACATAGAAAGTGAGAGTGAGAGACAATGGCGTCCAACATAGGGATGATGGACGGTGCTTATTTTGTGGGCAGGAACGAGATTCTGCAATGGATCAATGACCGCCTTCAACTCAATCTTTCCAAAATTGAACAGGTACACACCCCAAGGCATTGCCATTGCTCGTAATTTTGATCACCTTGTAATTCTTCAACTGAAATCTGAATTTATATTTCTGCGATGATGAAATGCAGTATGCAAGTTACTGTAGGTGCTGCTAATTTCGATGCTTGCTGTTATAAGAGCAAACCCTGACTATGTATATGCCTTACAAAACTTGCATATGGCCTCGCAGATACCATTTCTGGGTTCATGGGAAATGGGATTTAAGGTTCTGTATACCAATATCACCTTCTTCTCCGAATGATCTCCTGTCATCTTTTAAGGATTCTTCATATCATTATCAGTTGCCACTTTAATGCAAGCTAGTCTAGCATTCAGGGGTTCTGTAAGACATTATTTTTATGTCTATCACATATATTTTTGGCAACTGGATCCAACTTGTTAAGTGGCCATCATCTTATCATTCTCCAAATGTCAGAATGGGGTCACGAACCTTCTTAGACATTAGCCACCGTGCATATTAAACCAAATCAAAGGATCAAGAGCAGGTTAAGCTTATAGACTTGAAGACTAGCATAAGAATTGGTGTGCTTGATGGGTTTTTCTGAGAGCTTCTTGCTTGCCCCTTCAATCCGGATGTATTGCTTCATAATAAACTCAGGACTAGGAAGGATCATATCTCAAAAAAAGACCATGTTTGGGTGTAAATTAGAGCCAGATGACGTTTTTATATCTACCTTTTGATTCCTGTAATAGGCACATGTCGCCCACATTATAGTATTTTCTGTTCCTCTTGAAATGATATCTGTCAATTATGTAATATTATGGATCTTTGCTCATTTGTTCTTACTTTCTCAATCGAACATGAACAATTTTTTGTATTCTCACATGGTGTCTTGGCTTTGTGGTTAATAGGCTGCTTCCGGAGCAGTGCAATGTCAAATGCTGGATATGACCTTTCCAGGAATTGTTCCTATGCATAAGGTGTGAAATTTCCTTCTTCACTTTATTTATGCTATTTCTGAAATTTATTCTGCACTTTCGGCTTAAACTGTTGCAGAATTGTTATTGTACTTCTTATCTAATAAAACATCCTCGGACTTTGTTTTTTTGTTGTTGTAGGTCAACTTTGATGCAAAGACAGAGTATGATTTTATCCAAAACTACAAGGTTTTGCAGGATGTTTTCAACAAGTTAAAAATTGATAAGGTAATTGCGAAGCAGACTCTAATATTTTAAGTTTCTCTCTCTCTCTCTCTCTCTCTCTCTGCAGCCTCCCTCCTTCCCAAGTGTTTGTGCAAGGGAGTTTTCATTCCCAAACATGTTTTTTCGCTTTGGTCCTTATGTTAGATGCTAAGGGATTGCCCTGCGAGGGGGCGGGGTGGTGGAGCAATCCCGGTAACTATGGATGATCTATTGCCATTTGCTAGATGCTAAGGGGTGGACTTTTATTTTCCATAGAAGAGGCAAAAGAATGAGTATTCCTCAATTTTTTAGTGATCAAAAGCTAAGGTAAATGATCCATTTGCTAACGCATAATTTTCGGTGATACCGTCTAAAGCCTAACCGTATGAGCCTAGGTAGTGCGAAGGCTAAAGTGTAAATAGTATGAGCCTAAAACCCCGACGAGAAAGGGGGAACATGCACACATATGAAGGCTAAAGCCTATATAGTATGAGCAGAGCGGTAAGCAACCGAGCATTATCCTTTTGTGTGAAACATCAACTAATTTACATTTTAGGTATTAACATAGAATCTGTTTTTTTCAACATTTCTGTGCAATTTGTGCTATCATTAGTGTATATCCCTCCCTCACAATTGTGATGAAGTGAGTAATGATGATGGTCAATGCAAATGGCAAGGTGGCTCAAATTTAAGCCTTTATTTTATTGGCTGCTTCTAATAGAAGCAGAAACTTGGTGGAACTTGATGCATTTTGCTAAATCTGTATCTTTTCATTTAGTAGTGTTTGCATGGGACTGTCCATCTGAGCATTTTAAAGGAGTTTGATTGAATGCTACTTGGGAGTCATCGTAATAAATTTGTCTTAATTCATTTTATTTATCTATAGTTACTGGCGTGATATAGTTACACAGCCACCCTATGAGCTATGACATTCTTGAGTGTCTTTGCTGATTAGGTTATATTATATATCAAAAACTATATATTCTAAAGTTATTTGATTTCTTGTATATGCAGCATATAGAAGTGAACAAGCTGGTCAAGGCTCGACCTTTGGACAATCTGGAGTTTCTGCAGTGGTTGAAACGCTATTGTGATTCTATCAATGGTGGAATTATGAACGAGTATGCATTTTCATTTGCAAAAATCTTTCTGCTTATTGATTCTAATAAGTTGACATGAAACTTACTGGTTTTATTAATATTTACATGTCTATGCAGGAACTATGATCCTGTGGAACGAAGACGTAAAGGGGTAAAGACCCAGCTCTTCGGGCCTCCAAGAAAAACTCAAAGTCCTTGCATACAAACAATGCACTTAATCCCGGAGCTGGTGAAATTGGTGTCAGGAAGACTTCTGGTTAGCCTATGCTATTTTACCTTCTCCATCCTTATGGTTGAGGATTGATTTCACTTCGTTTCCTAGTTTCTTCTTCTGCTCTCAATGCTCTGAATGCTATACATTTTCATTAATTTTTCTTGTAGGCCTCAAACAAGGGAGTGCTCACTCCTCTGCTGATGGGATTGACTATTCTGAAGAAATTCAGGCTTTGTCACAGGAGGTAATGGCAGTACCTCATTAGCTTTTAATGCCTGATACATGATGTTGGAGTCTGAGCTGAAATCTCATGTATTATTATTGGACTTGGAGTACAATTGAAATCTGTGTTTGATTTACCTGTGCCATTTTGTGATGTTGATTGAAGAATTTATACTATTAATTAAACTGTGGACCTCTCACTGAATAAAATACTTCTTCCTTACTTTTTACGCGCAGATTACTGATCTAAAGCTCTCTGTGGATCTCCTGGAAAAAGAAAGGGACTTTTACTTTGGAAAGCTGAGGGATATTGAAGTACTTTGTCAAACTTCAGAAGTAGAGAATCTACCGGTGAGAATCTTACTTAACGAGAACATAACCTTACTTAATGTACATTCTGGTGATAATTTGTTATTATCTTTCATTATCCATTTGCTCCATCTTTGCATTGACTGGGCCTTGTGGGTAATGTTTTCTCTTTTCTGAGAACTGTCGTGAAATCGTAAGATTCTTTAGTCTGACTATTATGCATTGCTGCTGCATTGCTTTTTCTTGGCAAGTCTGATGATGGTGACGATTTTCTTGCAAACATCAGACTAGCATGTTTCTCTTCTGCACGATGGAAACATCTGTTTTGTGGGAACCTATTAACAAGGATTTAGTATAGCTTATGGAAACATCTCTTATGTGGATTAGTGATTGGCTAGGCTATACATGTTTCTCTTCTGCGCAAAATTGTTGGGCCAAAACACCATCTGTATATTCTGCTGTTGCATGTGTGACGACCATATGTGGAAAAAAAATTGAGGGTTGTCATGTATGCATGCAAGTCCATGAAGAAGTCTATAATTTAGGCTTGATTCACTATCTTTTTAACGACTCACATATCATGAAATTGCTGATTTCTTCCATTTGCACTCAATGCAGATGGCTGTTGCCATTAAGAAGATACTGTATGCTGTGGATGAAAAGGAATCTGCACTTGCAGAAGCGCAAGAACTCCTATCTGAGTCTCTCAATGCTGGAGAAGGGGATGAAGATGAAAAATGCAGTGCTGAGTGATGTGTAATTGACTAGATTAAGGACAAACAAGCTCCCCTCTACGCTGTAGCCCTAAAATGTTCAGCTGCAGATGAAACGGAAGATTTCACTGTTTTATGACTTTATCTTGACCTTCATGCTCACCCTGTATGTGCTTGTTTGTTTTTGATAAAGAAGTGTGATTTTCATTACCAACTCTGTAGAAATGCCATCAAATACAAAATCCAAAGGAAGGGCAGAATGTCCAACCCTTTAGATCAGTTTAGAACGTCGATATTGCTGGGTTTTGACTTTTTACAGTACTTAGCTAGAAAGGCTGCTCTAGACATGACCAAATGAAAACACTGCGAAAAGAGCTCTCGTTCATTCACCTTTGCTGCCTTGGAGATGCTGTTGTTTCTTGCATTCCACAAAGAGACAAAATCGTTAACATCATTCTATGGTTCTTGAGGGTGCACTGCTGGCAGAACAGCAGAGGAATCCTTTGTGCTGTGGTGATTATTGTCTGCATTCCTATGGTTGACAGGATATTTTCCATTACTGTCTGACTGACTGCACGTTTGAAGAAAAGGTGTCCATGACTTTCAGGCTCATTGAGACATAAGGGACAAAGCTCATTAACTTGGATGTTCCTTGCAAGCAATCTTTAGTGTTAAGTCTGTCTTGCATCATCTACCAAAAAGAAAAACTATGTTTTGGGCTGTTGAATTTACTCCATATGAGCTAAGCACTGGGGCTCTTTGGTGGATCTAACAGCCATTTACAGCCGGATGAGATATAGTTGCCTGTATATCTAAGTAATTTTCTCCAAAACTAGGTAGCTTGAGGCTTTGCTTTGACTGTCCAAATGGAGGCTTTGCTTTGACTGTCCAAATGGTGCTTCCCTTTATATGCACTTCATTGACCCGACTTCATTGATTGATTTCACCTGTAGGCACTTCATTGATCCAACTTCATTGATCCGACTTCATTGATCCATTTCACCTGTAGGCACTTTTTATCAGCTGCATCTTGATTCCAAATTTGACAATGTCCAATGTGCGTAGGGAGAAGAGAACTGAAACTATAAGTTGCACTCTGCCTGTAGGCACTTTTTATCAGCTGCATCTTGATTCCAAATTTGAAAATGTCCAATATGTGTGTAGGGAGAAGAGAACTGAAACTATAAGTTGTACTCTGCCTGCATATGAAAGGTGTCTTGTCTGCCATCATCTAATTCTTGCAGTGATCTTCTCAATCAACTTGTGGTGGCCTTGCTCTACCTTTTGGTACTAAGGGGGACTCCTAAGTATCTTACAGGAAAGTTACATAGGGAAAACCCAGTAATGTTTAATATTTCATTCTATTTCTCCTCTGAAACCCCTGTTATGAATGCATGAGACTTATGTGTATCAATAGTAGACCTGAAGCCTCATAGAGGGAGGTAAAACCATCCACAATCGGTTTCATAGTGTGAAACCTCATAGAAATAGGTAAAACCATCCACAATCAGTTTCACAGTGCTTGTATTGGCTTTGTAGAACAACATTAAATCATCTGCACAGATTCAAAGATTTGCACATGCTGTGGAACCTGAAACTTTGCTACTTTGCTTTGAATAACAGAGTCCTAGCAAGGTATTGGATCCTCCTTGGAATTGTCATGAGACAGAGTCATAAGCCTTTTTAAGATCAATTTTAAAAAGGCAACGAGCAGAGACATGTTTCTTATCTCACTAGATCTTGACATATCATCATATACAGAGTCCTAGCAAGGTATTGGATCCTCCTCGGAATTGTCATGAGACAAAGTCATAAGCCTTTTTAAGATCAATTTTGAAAAGGCAACGTGCAGAGACATGTTTCTTATCTCACTAGATCTTGACATATCATTATATTGTGAGCAATCATTCTATTCTAAATGAAGGCTGGCTGATTTTCATGCACTATTTCAGACAAAATAGGCTTAAGTCTAGCACAAAAGAAATTTGAGATACACTTGTAAAGTGATGAGATAGACTTATGTGCTCGTTTGTTGATCTGTCAAACAGTAAACATTCCGTCAATGGAAAAAATTGTATCTTCCAAGTTCTGCTGTTTACGTTCTTAGCTTGATTTCCCTTTGTTGTATCTTCCAGCCGATTCTTGCACATTTTTTTATAGTCGGCACAGGTGAAACACCGCACTTTTACTGGCTGAACTCAATCCTTAAATTGATGACCCATGTTGGTTCATCAGACTCGGCCAAGTTGCCCGTGCAGCTCAGTCTGTTATGGTTGGATTTTGAGTTGTAACCAACTTAGGGAGTTGCCAATATCCTTGAACCTACCAATTCAACTCTGCTTGAAATAATAGAATTCAACTCTGCTTGATATAATAGAACAGTGTGTTCAGGCAATTTATTCATTTAGAAAAAGAAGATCATCGCCAGAGAGTATTGTATTTCTTATCATCCAGCAACAATTCTGAGTTAGTGAGTTGCCTGAAGTAGAAATAAAATTACCAGCAAGAAAATAGCAAGATAAGACAACCAGTATGGAGACATAAACAGTTAGAATTCACCATCATTATAACCTATACATGTACAAACATGTAATTTCAGCATTAATCAGATATCCTAAAACCAAGTAGGAAGATGACCTATTAACTCCTACATAACCCTAAAAAAGAAACAGATGGCAGCAACAACAGTAAACAATCTACTGAAAATGGACAATGAAGGCCTACATGAAACTGGTTATGGGTAAGACATGTCATGATTTCATCCCCGGACTGCTAATCTCAGTAACGATATTCATCCTCAAATATTCCGTCATCTGTCCGTCGGTTTGTCCCTCTATATTCAGCCTACAAAGGCGAAGAAAAGAAAAGAAAATTCATAACATTTAGTTTTGCTTGGGGGTGTGGGGGGGTTAAACCAATCATTTAAATACCTTGCTAATAAGATCCCTGAAAGCATCTGTTCCATTCTCGCGCATGTATCTCTCAGCAGCTGTTATAATATCTTCTTTTTCACTGAAGGTTACCTTCTTCCTTGGAACATACCAGATATTGACTGTACGATTCTGTGCATTGACAAAAGTTGGTCTCACAAAATGGTCATAAACATATGCAGCCCCACTGAAGTATGGTATGACCAACCAGCAAGTAGTGATTAGCTTGGCATAAGACCAGAAAGGGATCCTGCAGTTACACATGTAATATTTATTTTCAGCAAGTGTCTGTGGAAGCTTTTTAGCTCCAGTTTCATATTGCTATGTCGGTTTCATCAGCATAACATTGTCTCTCATCCACTCTATCATTATGAGCATGGTGTATACCCTTTTTTTGGGGGGAGCAGATAAGGGAATCTTAAAGTAATGCTCATCAATAATTTCATACAGATAATGCAGCAACAAAGCCATTCTCCACTACGAAAGGTAGAATTCAACTTTAGATAGCAACTTAAAGAGCTGCATTCCTGACACAGGAATGGCCATGCACACACATGGCTATGGTTGGGTACCTTGCTGTAAGTACCCACTCAAATAGGGTGGGTACTATTTGCCATAAATGGTTAATGGATAAATATACAGATTATTTATTTATTTGATTATTTTCTGTATTTTTCGGTATAAGTGGTGATTCTCAAGGACCCTATCATTCAGAGGTACACCTTTTCTCAACCCCCCGGCAGGGAAATCTCCCAATTCAAATGCCCTAGTGGGAGTTGAATTTCCAACCCTAAGTTGGAAAACACCCCTTTTGAGGGTACAGAGACAGATCACCTATTAGGCAGGATCAATGGGCTCATGGTAATCCAACAGCCCATAAATGCCCCGCCGCCCAAACAACAAGAATACATTCTCACTCCTTTGTAAGAGTTGTAACAAATGCCAAATCCACAAAGCTCAACTCTCAGATGCACAGTTAGCATAAAGTTAAACCTCAGTAACTTTATCACCCAGTCCACAGTGATAATGATTTTGCTTATTACATGCCTGCTGATCTATTAATTGTCAACTTCAAAAGAAGATAAAATACGCAACTTAAAAGCCATGGAACTTGGGAAATGGGGAAACATTCTATGTATCAACAAGCTCTGTGGATCATGTAGCAATAGCACCTTAGATGACCACACGACTCTTGACAGTATTTTTCCTTTTCTTTCTCATTTATTTTGTGCTCTAGTAGGAATAGAAGATCAATACAACCTACATGTAACCAGCCTTTATTATGCCTCAAGCATGTCAGTTGAATGTTGTCAACTTTGGGAGTCTTGTCCCATCCCTTTCCGAAGCCAAATTAAAATATAAAGGTTATATAGGATTTAGAAATTAGGCCTTATTTGATTTTGCAACTTGCTTAGGCATGATATTAATGCACATTGTTCATTTTAGCATTTAAAATTAGGAGTTGGCAGTTACCAGCAGTTACAAGCACTAAGCGGTTACCAGCGGTTATAAGAGTGTTTATCAACATTTACCAACAACTATCAGCGCTACTAACAATTACAATTAGTGATAAGTAGTTATCAACATTTACTAGTTTTTAGCGTTACTAGTCGTCAGCGGTTATCAACGGTCAATGTTACAAACATTGTTATAAACGTGAAACGAACAGGCCCTGAGAATAGAGAGTTGATCCAACCTCATGAAAATTATTATAGTTACACACCTAGATTGTTCAAAAATTTTGCTCCCTGCATACTTTTGATGTGTGTAGAATTTTTTTAAATGTTTAGTTTTTCAAAAAGAAAAATCATCAGTATCACATTTCTTCATCATGTCATTGGCAGATAAGCAAATCCATGATTTCTAAAATGAAAAGAAAATTACAACTGAATCTATAGCAAGATTATATTCCAGAAGCCAAGATAAAATATATGCCACAATCAACAAATAAGTTGATAAAATGCTTTGGCAAAGGATGGGGTCAACAGAATAAAGCATATACACGATAAAGAAAAAATGCAAGGAATCTTACCACTCAATAACTTTGGCAAAGGTGAGTTCAAAAAGAGTAATCAGTGAATAGAGAACCCAATAAGTGAGCCATTGCTGGTCGTCAATAGGAGACTTACTTTCAATAGCTTTGATTGATGCATACCTAACACATATCCAGAACGTATCTTTAATCCAAGAATTCCAATCAAGCATCATCAACTTCATGTTAGAGCATCTATGTCACGAAAAAACACGTTTTCTCTATTGTGATAGTGTTATCCAAGTGACATTATTTAGGTTCGAGTACTAATGCTAGAATACGTGTATGCCAAGTACTTTGTGAGCTTTCAGTCAGTTTGAGTTGATGTGGATCATCAAATTTTAAACCATTAGATAGCAAACAGTATTCAGCATTTCTCAGATGTCAAAATTGCACACAGACATATTTGATCATTCCTCTGGAAGGGCTGCTAATTACTTTCTGAATTTCATTGCCATCTCAAATGATAAACTAATGAAGGGCCCAAAGCCTCAAATCTAGTAGAAATGAAAAGCAATTATATAGAGCAAGATAAAAGAGAAATAAAGCTGAAAGAGAGCTTCAAATTCTACTTACAGGGGATAAACAAGACTGACCACAGGCCTGAAACAAACACAAATAAACCCAATTAGGTAATAGAGGTAGAACCGCATATAAATTTCAACACACACAAGGAAAACATTCCGCTTCTGGATCAATAGTTTCTTCCAGCCTCCAATATTCAGACTATGAAACAGGAATCCATGGATCTAAGCAAGAAAAGGTGCAGAAGTTTGGCCTTCCACTAGAATACAATCACAACATATTCGAGCAGCAAAAGGGAAAAGTTGGGATCTTTCGAGTACCCATTGATAATATCCAAGTATCTGATGGAAAAATCCTACGAAAGACAAAGGGCAGGGAACGGGGAGGGAGGGGGAGGGGGAGGGGGAGAGAGAGAGAGAGAAGCGAACCCAGCAAGAACGTCGAAGTTCTGAAGCACTACTTTGAGAAAAGAAGCACCCCCACTTGCCCCCATTTTCTTGGCTGAAAGTCTTTTGGGTTTTGGTTTAATGGGATCTCAATGGTATGCTTCAGTCTTGACAATGGTATTTTGATTAGCTAGGAAATGGGGAAAACACAGAAAAGCAGAGAGGGCAATGCAAAGTGAAAGTGACATTAAAAGTAGTGGAAGGTGGGAAAGGTTGGGTACTACAAGGTGGTCGGTGAGGATTCAACTAATCACAGGAACAATCCCTACAGTGCATCTATCATCCACGTGGCAACATCAGGATGGAAGAGAGAGTCTTAGCTAGTGTGCGTAGGAAGGTAGACAGTGTGCCGAGTGGGTGTAACCGTGCACCAAACCACTTCTTCCTTCTCTTCTAGTACTTGATGTTCTATGTATTGCATCTCAAATTTTACTGTGAAGATTTCTGGTAAAAATAGTCAGAACAAACTCAGAATGCTAACCAAACAAAAAGTTTAATTCAATTAAAATTCTGAATCAAGTGCGCCAAGCCATATGATGATGGACCACCCAAAAAACTGGAGAAGCAGCGGAATCCATTATGGTTTTGTCAAAGTTGTGAGGGAATTTTGATTCCCAAAAAAGTTGAGGAAATATTTTTAAAATTTTGGATACAAGTAAATAATATTGTCAAAGTTGTGAGGGTCAAAAATAATATTTTGGAAAACCTTAGGGAAGATATATGATAATATCTCAGCGTAAAAGTGGACAACTACGATGATCACATAAACAATCTCGCAAATTGTATATTTCTTGTATATATAGATTCAGTTTAGTACATACTACAATAAAAGAATACATGACATATGCAATGCTGTCTATGGTGGAACAAAATAAGATAGTCACTTTGATAATTTCATTCTGTTCCATCAAAAAAACAAAATTCATTCTGAAATTTGTTTATTCATACATGTATTTCTATACACTGCCTTGAACATTCTGGTAATAGTAATTAAACCTTGTCTTGTGACCAAGGCTCTAAGGAAGAATGGCGATGCAAGTGGTAAGATGGCTACTTGGTTTCACACTGTCAGGTTTTGGAGCAGCCAAGCATGAATCTGCGAACCTTCATTCTTCCGTTCAATGCAAGAGCCAGCACATCCAACTCCTCCACATACCACAGCTCCGAGATTACAGCCTAAGTTCATCAACAACAAAAGCAAACAAAGATGTGTAAATATCCCCATTTCTCAAGTGATGGGGACATTGAACACAACAATCTGGATCGTGCTTCGGTTATGAATGCAATTATGGAATTCTAAAATAGAATCTGCTCTTTTCCTCTTGGGACCTGTTCCATAACCTGTTAACTACTCCCACCTCAAATAACATGGACTGCTTTGAAGACAATTCAGTAGGTACTCGAAAAGAATGTTTCAAGAATGCACCTTTGATATGATTGGAACATTGACACACGTTTATGTGATAAGGTTAACATTCAAAGTGCCTCAACAGTCTTTTCTTCCAAAATACAAGGGCAAGGATTCCGGCAAAATGATTTATCACATTTCAATGGACAATTGACACTCCAACATGAGTATGGATGCTCGACCCTTCCTTTGAGCTAAAAACACAGTTTCTGTTTAGATTATCGTTGAATCTGACTAGACATGCATGTCCAGTCTCAACACTCCAACATGGGCCTGGCTGAGAGCGAGTAACATTGAGTTCCGTGATGCATTTGTCAAGATAGCTTTAGCAACATGCCAACACCTTGCATGAGCTATCAAAGCATCAAAATAACTATTTTTTCTCTACCAAAAGATTACAAGGATATAGATGATGACAATAATTCTGAGCATGTTTGATAAATGAAGTACGAAAATCCCTTCCATAAAAGGTGTAGTTGTAGTACCTCAAATCCACGGATTTGATGATTCAGGCGAGTAACCAGGTCATGAAACAACTGGATCTCATCTGAAGTTTTGTTGGGGTCCTGCACATGACATGATTCTCTTTTAAGGAAGAAAAAAGCACGAGTGGGGGTGGGGGTTAAAAGTTCAAAGGTACACACCTCCATATGCTGCACATGAAATAATAAGAGTTTTCTCTTCTAATTACAAGGTTTTGCAGATAGCACAAGACTAGAATAAGAAAGAATTTACTCCAATGACACAAACCCACCATGATCACCCACCTCATGACACTGAGGATTGCAGCTATTAGTAGGAATATAAGAATGAATCTATTCCAGTGAGGCACAAACCCACCATAATCAGTCCTAGTCGCAATACTGAGGCTTAAAGCTATCAGTAAGTATGTAAGACAGTTTGTCGCAAGGTGTAATTTTCTTCATTTCCAATCACAGCTTTCAACAAATGATCACCACACTCTCCAGAAAATACAGAACCAAGACTACCTAGGAACTTGAGAATCTCCCAACTTACCACGCAGACTAATATAACCAAGTAACTTGATAATCTCACAAACACCACTGTCACTCAATCCCATCAACACCACCGGAACGAGTGCCATTTCATAATTCTTGGAATTAGTTTTGTTGGATGGGATGGGAGTTATCCATATACCATCTTTACCAAAACTTGGCGAATAACCGCCATCAAAACACTGACAATTGCAAGCTTTATACAAGGTAGGTACAGAGAGCTTGTTCTTGAAACAAGAAAAATTTAACCAGTTTGATAACCCATTTTTGATTAGTCAATTCAAATCAAATCTATAAATTGCCAACAGTGACACCTACAGCTCCATTTCAAATTCTAACGAATAACTATCACCAAGATGCAAAATTTTATTTTTACAAAACTCCCCTCACGGCAAACACAGTCAACTAATCATTTCAATAATGTTGAAGACCTAGAGGATCATCACAACCACCATTTCCCTTCTGCTTCTGCAGTAACTAGACCATCAATGAATTGCAAGCACTTTTAGCCAAAAAAAAATCCATTTAGCTTTCTGTTAGCCTAGCTAAGAAAGCTGATTGAATAAATTACAATTATGAATCTTGAGGGTTTATGACTTCTAAATACTTTTCTCTTCTTGAGGATCCTAAGACAAGAAAATACCATTTAACAGGTAATACTGGAGTTGTGCGCCTAAGTAATCCAACCTAGCAAATATTTTTGAAGGGGAAAAAAAGCCCCCATACTACGGCATAGTTATTAATGCCTTAATCACCACCATATTGCTCTTCTACTAGAATGGGGATATTTTGCACTGATCAGTACAAATAAAGGCAAGGAATTTCAAATTTTCAATCTTTTAGAGGTTACATATTGTTTGACATCAATGACATTGACATTGTTGACAACCACGGAAACAATCCAATCTACTATGTGATGAGATAGGTTAAAGCTACATCCTAGTTATTATATATGCTAGAAAAAAAAACAGAAGAAGAAAAGATACTGATTAGGAGGGGGAGAAAGGATGCATGTGAAACAGGAAGCAACCAGCAGTCTTGGAGCCATTGCAAGAAGTTCACATCCAACTTCATGGAGATTTTTAGTCTTACAATTGCATAAATAATGCTCTTAAAAAGTTGGACTCCTCACAAAAAATATGTGTCCAACATTCAACTCTTTTGTCAGTTTTGGGGCCTACAGTATTCATAAATAACTAAATAAGGCCTTGTGAGACAATTAATGTGTCTAACTCTTACGTGTTGGCTAAATACAATAGATGGCCTTCAAACACTAGCCTGTTGCTACTGATAAAGCTTTAGCTTGCAACCTTAGCCAATTGGTTAATTAGTTTGTACCAGCTGAATGAACAGATCGGGCAGTGAAAATTAGCATATGCTGAAATGGTTAGCATGGAGTCTGACCCAGTATTTGACCACACACATGCAGACAATAATCCATACATTTCCTGATATATCTTGATCAAGAAACTTACAAGATTGATGTTCAAAAAGATTTGACATTAGTTATCTGAAGTCTTAGATTCCTGCTATCAATAACACCCTCCGGCATTCCCCTCCCCCCCAAAAAATAGCTTCACATATACCAGCCAGAAAAGTAAACCGAATTATAGCTCAGCTGGAATACAAAAATTCTTCTCATTCAAAATCAAATAAAGCTAAATGCAGCTAGCTTAGTGTAAGATTGGGAGGTGATTACATACTCACCCTTTCTGGGATTCTTGGATGATCCAATAGCCTAGCAAATGAAGTGTGGAATATTACAGAATCATACTGCATCAAAACAGAAAATTTCTTAGCTGAGAAGGTAAACTTGAGAATCAACTAATTATTCTATTTTAACCAGTTAGTTGCGAAATACATAGTATCATACCATTCCTTCTTCAAGGCTCGGTAAAATAAGATAATATGAGCACATCACCAACTAGTCCTTTGTTCCCATCACGTTCACGTGATCATAGTATTATACCAAGAATGCCATGATATATCATTAAAATGACCAGTTGAGCCAACAGTAGATCAATGTTCAATTGGAAGTTGTGATAACCAGTGGCAGACTTATTTTCTTGCGATTGTGTATCATGCAACTTTTAGCCCAAAAAGTGTTAAAATTCTGTGTAAGAGTCCTTAAAAATTTATGGTGGACACCCATAAATTCAGTTAGTTCCTATCAATCCAAGAAACTCAAAGGTGAAACAACCTTATATGAACTTTCTAGATCCACCACCAATCACAGTTAATGCAAACCAAAATCAAGTGAAAGCAATATCATTTCTGTTTCCCCAAAAGGGGCACTGGCTCTTGGAAGCCTTTCTTTTTAGATGAAAGTATCTCTAGGAAGCAACTGGATAGAGAAATCTCTTACAAGCTGCTTTTTTGGCGCACGTGGAAGAGCATTCCTCAGCTTGGAACGTATAGTTGCAGGATCTGTACCAGAGGTCACCTAAAAAAGGAGGTGATCAGTGGAAGGTAACCATTAGTTTCATCAGAATCCTCATCAAGACTGCTGTTGATATAATGACAGACATTGTATGTACTCGAGAGGAACCATAGCAACGTGAATGAATTGTTGTCGGTAATTAAAAATAAACGAAGCATTGATTATTCACCAAGACGCATATCCAGTTACCACTATAGTAAAACTTGCAGAAGAAGGAAGCAGAATTCAACATAGGCTGCCAAGTGTTACAAACTTAAAAGTACAATATATGACATTCATTTCTCATAAGGTTTTCTCATGCTATTGCAAGCAGATCTTATTAAGTATCCTACAAAAAATTTAAAATGTCAGCCCAGGACAGCAAGGAAGCAAAAATAAAACAGAAACTTAAACATTTTTTCATTGCCAAATACAAAATGGAGAAACACCACAATTAAGTCATTATTTCAAGGAACAGGCCACCCTAGTATTTGAATTTTTGTAAACCTTTCATGATCATTGCCAAATGCTCTCGAAACCATCCTGAAAGAACTATTAGCATGTTTGCCTGATAATAATTAACAATCAGCACTGTATGGAGAATTTGCTTCTCATAATAGCCAAAGATTTCAAGCAATGACAGGCTCTCCTGTTTTAATTGCCAGCCTTGCATTATCAGCTTGTCATTGACAAAAGCTAAAAACCATACGAAATTAAACAGGCCGCAACAAATAACTCATACATCATAAGGTAAAGAACTAACAAGAAGCACTTTCCGATAAACCTGAAAGAATCACTGTTTTTCTTAGCCTTGAATCACAACAGGCAGAAAAAAATGCCTGTCTTAACTGTCTGTATCCCTTTAGTTATGACTTATGAAATAGGCCAATGAATATTCTTTCAATCACTGATTTCCAGAGACAGCTCTTTGCAACGAGGGAAAGGCTAGGTATGTTGGACAACCCCACCCACCCGCCCAAGGTAGGAGCTTCATAAGTGGCACAAGGTATATTGTATATAGGCATGAATTTTGAAGCTATTAAGGTTGAGAGTTAAACACCATGAGCAAACAAACAATTGTGTTTGATCGGAAACATCACCAAATAAGCAACTATGGAGTAAGCGGCCACAGAGAGCCACATGGATGTCAAGAAGTTAAAGGTTCAATGACAAGTTGTGAAGACTTCCATCTAAAGAAAATAACAAAAAGAAATTTTGTGACGATAAAGCTATGGGAAGCACCTGCCAACATCCAAGAACGACACCGGTTGAAGTCAAAACCACCCTATCCAATACAATTTTGAATGGACAAATAGACATAGCAACACCTTTAACAGAATTCACTTCAGCTTCGACCTGGATACAAGTAGATCATATTACTTAGAAACGAAGCTACATTAGAAAAAATATGGATAATGGATATTAAGAAACTTACTTCATCTTCTGTGGCAGGAACAGGTGAAATATGATGTGAGGCATGGAACATGCTAAAGTGGTACAAACTTGAGTTCTGAAACCAGATTGCTAAGCAAAGCACATGTGAGGAATAAAATGCAGAAGATAGCAACGGATAAGAAATTATCCGGTTTGTTCATATATGTCATCTAACACATGCATAAAGAAGAAACACGGAAGTCTGTCTTAGCCTAACAGTTCTCACACAACCACGGACATGAACATAAGGACAACGTAGTTTTTGCCCAAATACCGGCTTAGCCTATTTAACACCATTGAAAAATAAATTCTTTAAACTATAAGCATCTACAAAGCACATTTTAAGATAAAAATATGCCTGCAACAAGCCACAGGAAGAACTCTTACCTTTCTCAAAGTATGGCAAAAACACGTTCTTTACTGCATTTCTGTAAAAGGTAAAGTAGGCATTCATAATGTGAATATCAAAACTTCCTATATAAGAAAGACTGAATTCATAAGAATATGACTCACGATATCGGAACTGAGTACTGCGTGCTTAAATACAAAACATTTGCTCGGACAGGAGGATTGGCAGGCTGCAGAAACAGAAAAGAGATTCATCAAATGCATGCTCCAAAGGAAGAGCTGAGGTAAGCTTGACATTCCTAATACCCTACCTTGGGTTTAGGCGTCACAATACCATCCTTAATTTCGAAAAGATCAGAAAGTGCCAGTGACTGAGACGTTTCACCATGTTTCAGGAAAGCCGGACCATGCTCATCCAAATCCCTTGCCATTTTATCATAGAGTTCTGCTCTCTGTTCCGCATATGAGATAGAAGCACCTGTAACATTGATTACAATATTTCTTTCACTCTCCAAATCAGAGGTACAAATTGGTCTTCACCTTGATAATTGTACTCCCTCCATTCCCCAAAAAAAAAATCATCTTTTTCAAACTTTAGAACCTTGATGGAGATGTCATCTATCAGAACAGAAGTACATAGACATTGTTCAACCATCCCCAGTATCAAAAATTGTGTCATCAGTAAAGCAACCACAAGCAAAGGATGTATTAGGAACTTATACATTGCACAAATCTCATCCACAACCTAAATTAATATTAAAGTGATGAGGGAGATGTCATTATTTATGGCTGAGACCATTGATACCAGGGAAGATGCAATCAACAAATCATAGGCACGGCATTCATAAAACATGATGAAGATGCAAAAGATACATACTTGCAGAAATGGCATCAGACCAACTGGGGTTGGGGAGAGCTCCAAGTTTTATTATAAATTATACAGTTAAGTCATTTCCAAATTGGGATTAGTAATTCAGTACGAGGGAGATAAAAATTAATAAAAGCCAGAAATTGCAGCAGCAAAGAAAATGTAGGCCCAAATTGAGCTTGGAGTTTAACAAGAACAAATAGCATATATAGGATGTGAAATGAGGGCAAATGAAAATTAACAAATAGAGATAAAGTTACCTGAAGAAGAAGGGGCGGAGGAATTTAGGAGAAGCATTCGAAAGGCCAAGAAGAAGAGGAGAGCGGAAAGAGCCCAGATCAGAAGAAGAGGGAGAGGTTGAGGGTTTGTAACCCTTGCCATTGCCATCACTACATTTGAGAGAGAGAGAGAGAGAGCAAAGTACAGACTACAGAGATGAGATGAATATGAATAAGGAGCTTCTACTTCAATTGGGAATTGGGACGGAACCAATGGAAACACAACACCAAACACACCCGGAAGGAAGACTAGAGTGACTTTCTCAGCTATCACAAGGATTAACGAATGTATTAATACGCTCAAAATTTCCAACCTAGGATTCCCGTTTTCCTATCCAAGTCTTTTGCCTATTTTACCCTTTTCTTCAAAAAAGTAAAATATTTGAATAGACATTTTAAAATTCAATTGCAAATAAAACATAATTAAAAGCAAATTCATTAATCATAATAAAAGTAAGACTAATACATGCTAAATTTAAATTTAAATATCTTAGAGTATTTTTAAAAACTTTAACGAGTTAAGTAATAATGTTATCTCGCTTGTCTAATAGCAGTCTTTTTTACCCATCAAATTCATGTTGGGACATGTTCAAAATTTATTCTCAAATCATCTCATCTTCTCCTCCTCCTTTCCTTCCTCCCTTTTAAATCCTAATTCTCTATACTACTTTTTTCTCTTTTTAGACCATTGGGTTTTTATTGATCTAGTCATAACCATTAATAAATCCCCTTTACTTCATTTTCTTCAATTTTATCAATAACTAAAAGCTATGTTCTTTCTAATAAATTTTCTTGCGGTGAGTCACCCAACCAAGATTGAATGCAAAAGATCCGCTTATAGTGACAAGGATGTCAAAGAAAATTTGATATATTAATTCGATGGAAATTATATATTTGATGTCATCTATTAATCCTATTCTTCACTCTTACCATTTTAAGTTGATGTTATGTGAATATCGGATGTAGCAATATGTTGATTGGATTGATCTAACATAACCTCATTCATGAATAATTTGCATTTAGGACGATTATAATAATGGTGAGTCATTGGCTGATGGTGAAAATTGGTGAACATGGAATATAATAATACGTTGAAGATCTCCGGTACGTATTTACTTGACTGTAGATGTTGCCAATGTAGTCCTCTAGGAACTCACATGGATATATGAGATCAGGGATAAAAATTTCGAATTGGATTGGAAATGTTGAGCAAAGTTATGAGGAGACGCAGAGAAAGAGAGAGAGAGAGAAGCCTTTGATGTATGAAGAAAAAGCGATTGACATGCATGGTTTGGCATATAGCTATAGCGTGGGATCACATGAATGAAATGATGCACAACTGGTAGATTGAATTAGAAAATTAAACATGGATCCATTGTATAGTCACAGTCAACATCCCTGTCCTTTATATCATTATGAATTTTGCGTTGTATATCAGCACGTGAAAATGGAACCGCGTATTTAGTGTAGCTTAATTTGTACCCAACCTAACAAAGTCAAGTAATTGGTAGAAGTTGGTGTTGGAAAAGTTTCAAAGTAAAAATTGTATAAAGGATTGTCCCACATTGAAGTTTTGGAGTAGTTTTTACTGCTTTATATATTTGAGTGTTTCCAAGTGACTTTGAAGTAGAAATAAAGGGTTGGTTTGGCTACCACATGCATGTGCGCGCCGTCGCCACCGTCTGGTCTGGTCGGACGTGGGTTTTAACCTTTTACTGAAAATTCTTTTTGAGGTCTCGGAAATTGTTCCAACAGACTGTATTTGACTAAACCGATTATTCATTGCTATTTACGAAACTTCATCGGTTACTGAAACTAATTTACGATATTCTAAATCGGATTGTGCAGCTATCAAAAAATGATTTTCCAAGGCTAAAGTTTTTCCTTTTCGTTGCTATAAAAACGGAGCTTCATTCTCCATTTTAAACGCAGAAAATTTCCTCTCCTCTCTTCACTACTTTCTGTCTCTGCAAACTGTTTTGGGCATGGTCGTTTATCCGCACTCGAGATATTGAGAGTGCACAAGATATCTCGAACCGTGTAATCTCGGGAGTGGTCGTCATCGGAGAGTCTGCATCTTTGCTCGGGCGAAATCACTTTCGGGACAGTGATTCCCATCACGCCACGGTTAATCTGTTTCGTCCATTTTTTCTACAATATACTCAAAGTAAGATCTCTCCATTTTTCTTGCTGTGATTGTGTTACTGTTTCCAACAATCGAAAGTGATTTAATTCAATCATGGCAACGAACAAATTTACAATTCCCGATATGTCAAAAATCGAAGCTTTAGATGGCAAGAATTATAAACGTTGAGGCTGTTAGGATGAGATTCTACCTTGAATAGATTGATGTAACTCATGTTTTGGATGACAAAATTAAATTCCTTGCTTGGAACCGACGCTGTTGTGATTATCGAGTACAATCAAAAATTCATTAAAGATGACGAGAACCTGTAAGGGCATGCTACTTCACTACATGAACAATGCTTTGCTAGACATTTACATGAAGTTCAATTCCGCTCATGAAATTTGGTCCGCTCTCGAAAAGAAATATGGTCATGATGATGTCGGGTCTAAGAGATTTGTCTGTTAGTAAGTGGCTTAATTTCCAAGTTCGGGATGATAAACCGATAATAGATCAAATTCATGATTATGAAAATCTGTGTGCATCCATTGCTTCGAAGGATTGAAAATATGTGATGTCACTCTTGCCATTGTTCCGATTGAGAAACTCGCCATCTTCTTGGAAAGAATATAGGATCCAACTTATGCATAAGGATACTGATTTAACCTTAGAACAGTTAGTTGGTCATCCGAAAATTGAGGAAGAAAACCGTATCAAGGACAAAGGGATTATCAATTATTCCAACTCATCTAAGGCTAATCTGGTTGAACAAAAATCTTCTTATAATGACAGATTTAAGAACAAAGGCAAAACCTTTCAAACAAATCCCTACAAGCCACAAGGAAAGAAGTACAAGTTTACGGGAAGTGTCATGGCTGTGGGAAGCCGGGTCACAAAGCTAAAGACTGCGAAGCAAGAAGAACGCTCAAGTCAACCTTGCAGAATTAGACATCATCATAGCCATGGTTTCGGAGGTCAACCTTGCCGACAATTCGAGTAGAATGGGTGTTCGACACCGGAGCCACCAAGCACATCTCGCTCAAACGAAGCCTCTTCCAATCCTTTGAAAAAACCAACGAAGAAAATGTTTTCATGGGCAATGCTGCTACTCGCCTCCATCCAAGGGAAAGGGAAGATTTCCTCAAACTCACTTCGGAAAAATTCTTACCCTTACTAATGTTCTTTATGTGCCCGACATGTGTAGAAACTTAATTTCCGGTAATATGCTTCTTAAAGCTGGCCTTAAAATTAGTCTTGAGGGAAACCGGGTTATTATTACTAGAAATGGAGATTTTGTGGGGAAAGGGTTTTGTAATCATTCCGGTCTTATGATCCTTGATGTCTGTTTGCGAAAGACTAATGAAAATGTTGGACATTCTTACGCTTATATTGTGGAATCTTTGGATTTATGGCATGCTCGATTAGGACATGTTAATGTAGCCTCTATTAAAAGGTTAAAACAACTAAACTTGATTCCCAATCTGACCAGTAATGAATTTACTAAATGTGAAATTTGTGTAGAGGCAAAATTTCATAAAAAACCTCACAAATCAATTGAAAGGCAAACTGAACTTCTTGAATTAATCCATAGTGACTTAGGAGATTTTAAAAATCATATGAGTAGAGGAGGAAAAAGATATTATATCACATTCGTAGATGACTACTCAAGATTTACAATGGTCTATCTCCTAAACACTAAAGATGAAGTTGAAGAAATGTTTCTAAAATATAAGGCTGAAGTTGAAAACCAACTTGATAGAAAAATTAAAAGATTAAGAAGTGATAGAGGTGGAGAATATGATCTCACTTCTTTAAAGACCTTCCGTGAAGCAAATAGAATAATTCACGAAAGAACAGACTCCCTATGAACCTCAACAAAATGGCATAGCTGAACGGAAAAATAGAACTTTAAAAAATATGATGAACGCTATGCTAATAAGTTTTGGCCTACCGGATAATATGTGGGGGAAGCTATCTTATCTCGCTTGTCATGTACTTAATCGCGTACCACATAAAAAACTAGACAAAACCCCATATGAACTTTGGAAAGGTTACCCGCCTAACTTAAAATTCCTAAAAGTGTGGGGGTGTCTAGCTAAGGTAGGACTCGCCATATTTTAAAAGAAGTAAAATCGGACCAAAAATTGTTGATGCACTATTTATTGGATATGCTTATCAAAGTGCTGCATATAGATTTATTACTAAAGGTGGAAACGGGTCTTATATGAGTGGTAGTATCATGGAAGCTAGAGATGCTAAATTCTTTGAACATATATTCCCACTTAAATGTGCGTCTCATGATCCGCCTGCATCGTCTACATGTATTGCATCTTCAATTCCTCAATCTAATGAACATGAAGATGAACCTAGAAGGAGTAAAAGACCCAGGAAAGATTTCTCTTTCGGTCCCGATTTTATCACTGCTTTCTTGATCGAGCATGATATTTTATGTGATGAACTTGTTTCGTGTACATCATTGAAGAAGATCCTAAAACTTATAGTGAAGCAATGAAATCTGTTGATGCAATCTTTTGGAAAGAAGCTATCAATAATGAACTTGAGTCTATACTTAACAATAGAACATGGATTCTAACTCGACCTTCCTAGAGGTTGTAAACCTCTTGGAAGTAAATGGGTATTTAAGAAAAAACTCAAGGCTGATGGATCAATCGATAAATATAAAGCTAGACTAGTGGTTAAGGGCTATAATCAAAAGAAGGAGATCGATTACTTTGATACTTACTCTCCTGTAACTAAGATTGCCACCATTAGAGCTTTAATTGCTATTACTTCAATTCATGATTTGTATGTGCATCAAATGGATGTCAAAACCGCATTTTTAAATGGAGATTTATATGAAGAAATATACATGGAACAACCCGAAGGCTTCATTGTGCATGGTCAAGAAAACAAAGTATGTAAACTTATGAAATCATTGTATGGACTTAAACAAGCTCCCAAAGAATGGTATGAAAAATTCGATAGTACTATCACTGCCTTTGGTTTTATCTCTAATGAAGCGAGACACTTGTGTATATTCTAAACATGATTCTGATGGATGTGTAATTATCTGCCTATATGTAGATGACATGCTTATCTTTGGCACAAATATGAATGTCATAAATGAGGTTAAATTTTTCCTAAGTTCTAAATTTGAAATGAAAGATCTAGGTGAGGTCGACGTGATTCTAGGAGTTAAAATCAAAAGAACTCCGGAGGGAATAAGTTTATCACAATCTCACTACATTGAGAAATTACTTAGAAAGTTTAACTCTTTTGATGTGGAACCGGTAAAAACACCTTATGATACTAGTATGCACTTAAAGAAACATAAAGGTGCTCCTGTGTGTCAATCTGAATATGCTAAGGTTATTGGCAGTGTTATGTTTCTCATGAATTATACTAGACCCGACATCACATATGCTGTTAGTAGACTAAGCGGATACGCTCATAATCCAAATAATGAACATTGGAATGCTTTGCGGAGATTGCTTAAGTACTTAAAAGGTACTATTAATTGGTGTTTACTTTTTAGTAAAACTCCTGCTGTACTAGAAGGGTATACCGACGCTAATTGGGTGTCCGATAATGATGAAATTAACTCAATTAGTGGTTATGTATTTACCTTAGCTAGATGTGCTATATCATGGAAATCTTCTAAGCAATCTTGTACTCGCTATGTCTACTATGGAGTCCGAATTTATTGCCCTTGAAATGGCAGGCCGTGAAGCCGACTGGTTGAGAAACCTGTTAGCGAGATGTTCCTCTCGTGGGGAAACCAGCTCCTTCGTAGCCCTGCACTTGTGACAACCAAGCAGCCATTGCGGTAGCTAGAAACAAGGCTTTCAATGGAAAGAAAAGGCGCATTCGCCTTAGACACAAGGTTGTCAAGGAACTTTTAGAAACCGGTATGATATCACTAGACTACGTAAAGTCCAAGAAAAATCTTGCGGATCCGTTTACAAAAGGCCTTTGTAAGAAAATGATCATTGACACATCGAGGGGATGGGATTGAGACCCATTGATTGAATCATGGTGGTGGATCCCCACTTGTCAAAAGTCAAGTTCCGGGGTACTAACGAAGCCATCGAGTGATTATGCAGCACCCTTTGTATCCCTCCCTATGGTATGTATGGGTGCTAGCTACAATAACTTGTCTAGGATGAGCTTCGGCTCTTAATGAATTCATATCCATTAAATTGGAGGTGTGAGGTGGCACACACTTGATGAATTCACCTACGTGAGATGTGGAAGTTGGTCGCTTCCTGTGGAGACTGGTGGGTCCATCTCCTAACGCATCCATGAGAACCGGGCTGAGCGTATGGCCGGTATAAGGCGCCAATCGCGGAGAATAAAACGACTTTTGAGATTATTGTGTGACCAAGTAGCGGATTTACAACTTCCTACTAAGTTCCGGACTTAGTTCACTTAGTAGGGTGTTTATCTCAAACTTGTTATCACTAAGTGTTAATTCAAATCGCAAGATATTAACACCTATGCATTGATGTCTTCTTGCCCAAAAATAAATGTTTTAAAAATGAACTTTGAACCTTGTGGGGGACTGTTGGAAAAGTTTCAAAGTAAAAATTGTATAAAGGATTGTCCCACATTGAAGTTTTGGAGTAGTTTTTACTACTTTATATATTTGAGTGTTTCCAAGTGACTTTGAAGTAGAAACAAAGGGTTGGTTTGGCTACCACAGATGCGCGCGCGCGCCGCTGCCGCCGCCGTCCGTCCGGTCGGGCCGAGCTCGAGGTCGGGCGTGGGTCCTAACCTTTTTACTGAAAATTCTTTTTGAGGTCTCGGAAATTGTTCCAACAGCTATATTTGACTAAACCGATTGTTACTTGCTATTTACGAAACTTCATCGGCTTACTGAAACTAATTTACAGTCTTCTAAATCAGATTGTGCAGCTATCAAAAAATGATTTTCCAAGGCTAAAGTTTTTCCTCTTCTGCTGCTATAAAAACGGAGCTTCATTCTCCATTTTAAACACGGAAAATTTCCTCTCCTCTCTTCACTACTTTCTGTCTCTGCAAACTGTTTTGGGCATGGTCGTTTATCTCCACCGAGATATTGAGAGTGCACAAGATATCTCAAAACCGTGTAATCTCGGAGAGTGGTCGTCATCGGAGAGTCCGCATCTTTGCTCAGGCGAAATCACTTTCGGGACAGTGATTCCCATCACGCCACGGTTAATCTGTTTCTGTCCATTTTTCTACAATATACTCAAAGTAAGATCTCTCCATTTTTCTTGCTGTGATTGTGTTCTGTTTCCAACAGTTGGAGCATGTGATCATGAATGTGCAGCTTGCGAAGTATCAAGGAACAGTGTTGGTGTCCCAAAGCCTTGGTAAAAATATTTGCTAGTTATTTGTTAGTCAGAAAAAAATTGGGACAAATATTTCCTTTCATAATTGCATCACGAACAAAGGCAAAATCTACTTCAATACATCTAGTCGTAAGTTACAAACATCACTGAGCAATATACCTCGTCTGGGGTTCTGTTTCAGAGAGCGAACAACCAGCAACGCAACTTACTAATGTCCTCCCTCGGATGTTACATGAATTGGGACAAAATATAAACACTATAAGACAACTCTAGCCATGTAAAGCACAAATAAATTAGGCACCCCATACTAACAGATAGTAATGTTCTAAGTCAGCAAGAAGTTGACTACTAGATAATGCCAAATGCTGATTTTGTTGCACCAGAATTATTGTGGGTTTAGCTCCAACAGACCCGCCTAGGTAATAATATTTGATGCATATTTTCTTTGACAGAGAAAAATCCTTCTCGACTCCATGCCACTTTTAACACTAAGAAAATACTTAAGACTCCTAAATATTTCGTGTGGAAACTATCAATTAAATAAGCTTTAAACTATTAAATAACTGAAATATCATTGCTTGCAACAATGAAGTCTTCAACATACACAAGCACACTAAGACGAGTGTCGCCTTTTCTCATGGAAAAGAGGGAATAATGAGAGTAGGACTACTCAAATTCGAAATCTCACCATCACCTATATTTTACCCGCCTCAGAATAGGTCACAAGTGTACGCTCTGCTTGTATCACTGCAAGAAGTATTCTATGTCGTAGAGAAAATAATTACGATACTGTTCAGTCCAAATACTACTATACCCTTATTTACTTAATTTTTGGCTTGTAAAATAATATCTTTCGAGGATTTTTACTTGGTTTATTTAATTTTGTAGGTAGTAAGTTGAAATCGAGCTAATAGGAAAAAGTTTGAGGCAACAAGGAAGCAAATGAAACACGGGTGCAACACTGCTCGTGCCAAAGTCCAGCACTGCTGTGCCAACCCGGCACTACCCGTGCTGTCAATTCCAGCAAATTTTCCAGAAATGTCGTGAGGAAGTACGGGTAATACACGGGTGCAGCACCGCCCGTGCCAAAGTCCAGCGCTTGCATAGGCTTCTAAATACATGACCCTCAAAAGTGGGGCTTGAGTGACATTTGATGGTGCAACCGACCGCTTCTAAATACTTGCATAGATTTGGTAGGTTTAGGTTATTAGTTAGTTTATTAATTGGTAAAATTACGACCCGAGCATTTTTTATTGCTTTATAGGATTATATTAGTTATCATATCTCATCTTTACTAATTCTCCAAGACAGAAAGTTTAAAATAACTTTAATATTTAAAACACAACTTTCTTTGGACCCAACTCGTACTTGCCGGCTAGGTACAACTACGTCGTGCACTTACGGTTATAAATTTAAAATTTAATTTTTCCTAACAAGTACGGTATGTAATGGAATACGGATCACATGAGGATCAATGTGTTTGTTGTTGTTGTCTTGGATGGACTCAATTTCCGTATCAAATGTGCGACACAATTACTTAGCAGCACAGAAGACTTTTTCGGTCCTTGACCTCGTGCCAAACAATTCCTCCTCAGATATTTCAGGTTCATCATTCACATTGACTCTTATGCCATAGTGTCATAAATAAGTGAATCCTCACGCCCCTTTCAATCCATGCACACGACATCAGGCACAACAAGATTTGCTCCCCCTCACTCCCAAGTCATCATAGTCCCCAAAATCAGTAGATGGATCTTTGCAATCAGAAGGTAGAGCCAGGTCGTTTTTAGGAAGAGAAGCAAAAGGGAATTGTGTCTCATAAAACTTGACATCTCGATAGACAAATACCTCGTTCGTTTCAAGGTCATACAAATGCCACTACTTTTTCCCGCATAGATATCCCACAAAGATACAACATCAACTCCGGCTATCAAATTTATCGCATGATCTTCCTTGTTTATGAGCATAACAAAGGGAGCCAAAAAACACAAAGATGCTCATATGTAAGATCACAACCATAAAAAACACTATAAAGGGTCTTCCCATCTAACATCGAAGAAGGTCTTCAATTAATCAAATAACTAGCTCTTAACGCGCACTCTTCTCAAAACCAATCGCAAACAACCCATAAATCTTAAACCTTGAGCAACATTCAATATATGTTATGCTTACATTCCACCAGTCCATTTTGTTGTGGTGTACCTTAAACATTAAATATTAAGCCTCGAGTAATATTCAATCACAAACAACCCAATAAATGTTAAGCCTTGAAGAAGGTGGAGAGTTAATTTTGGACTTATTTAAAGTGTCATCTAGGCTTTTATACATTTGTTTTATAGATGTCTTATTTACAAATTAAAATATCAATTAATTTTATAATAAATATTTTTTAGGCTAATGGATGTCCTACAACACCCATAGACCCAACGTAAATCTGCCACCGGCCATATGTCCTCTATGCTTGCAATGAGAACAAGCCATTAATTTGTCGTCCAATCGACTACGAACAATAAATGACATCACTTCTCCTCTATCTTCTTTTCCCCAAGTCGTGGTCCTTACTCGCTCTTCTTGTATGAGGATAGCATAGAACTTATTTATATTTGGCAAAATATTGGAACAAACCGTGTCGTGTGCTGTTTCGTGAAGCCCTATAAGAGAAGTGTGCACCCTCCTCTTCTCATTTCTTTTCAAACATTATTGCACTCGCACCTCCTAATTGTAGTTAACCAAATTATTCCATAATTTTTGAGCTTGCCAAAATAATTGACAATACTCCCTTTTTGCTTGCACTCTGTAATTTCTGATCGTATTAGCTGGATTAGGGACCATTGAATATTGAGAATCGGTCTCGTATGTCATTCCATAGGTCTTCTGCAACCTCGACGTGCGAGATTGTTGAGCGAAGTAAAGATTCAATGCTATTTTGAATCCATTTATCCACTAATTTTCGATGTCTACCGCGTTATCATCAAGCTTCATGATTGTCCCATCGATAAAGCCACATTTCTTTTATGGTCTCATGGCCGTGCACACAGAACGTGCCCATTTATCACAAATTTTCTCCCTGGAACTATACCTGAATAATCACTAATCTAGGATTATTGAGTGTGGTTATGTAAAGGGAAAATGGTTTTCCTTTGAGGATTTCCATTAATCGTGATTTTATTGTCAGTCATGGCTGGTTTTATTTGATGTAGTCTTTATGGCGCTGATACCATTACAAAGCCAAGTAATTGGTAGAATTTGAGAGAAAAAACCTCTTCCCTTTTCAATAATACTGTACTTAGTATTAGCGTTGAGTAGAAAAACTGGGTCTGAGACCGAGTTCAGCCAAAATAATCAGATACCCGATCCTGCTCACTCATAGGTAGTATATACACAAGTCTTTCGAAACATACTCCTGAACATAAGCTGGAAACTATCAAATTTTGTCCTTATATAATAAGCAATATCTCTCGTAATATTATTTACCCAAAACAGAGTATTAGCTACCCTAGTTGTACAATAGTAACTCACAATACAAGTAGCAAAAAATACAATGATAGAGTATCAGCATGAGCGATCATAATTAATTTGATGGAATTTGAGGAGGTTAAAATGAAAATGTATCAAACGTTACTTTAGCTTGCGAGTGAGATTCTGATGATGAGATTGAGATGGAGGAAATGAAGAGGGCATAGCCCATAGCCATAGATAGCCATAGCCATTGGTGGTGGTGGTCGTGGTCTCATCAAATGCCAATTTAGGGGACAAACTTAATTCAAGGGACCACTCAAGTCATCTCACTTGTTCTAAAAATCAAGTGCCATGTGCAGTGTGTGTACTTGTACCATCCATTATTCATCCATTCAATCAATTTCAATATTCATTTCCTTTGTTTCTTTTCCCATCTTTTGTTTCCGTTCTTTATTCTTCATTTGGGGAAACACTCTTTCCGTTGCTTTACCCTTAACAATACAATTTATCTCGAATGACAAAGAAGAAGAGTTCGCCAAGGTGCTTTACTAAAGCTTGAAAGGGTAAGGGGTGAGTATTACTATTAGTTAAGGAGGAGAGAGAGAAGGGAAGAGGAGAGAACAGAGAAGGGTCTCGATTGGGCTTCAAAGCCGAATAATTAACGATACAGAGCCAATCATTCATAGAGCCCATCAAAGGGGTGGCCCGCGATAGTTATTGAATGCTGCAATGGGTCTGGTCTGGGGGCCCATCTTGCCCCGTCACCCGCAAAAGTAGGCTTGTTTTTACAACACCACCACGGCTGCCCACCATTACTCCATTTTCATAGCACAATATTATTATCATTAAATTTATCTGCTCCTTTTTTTTAAATAAAAATTACTGTACTCACTAATTAACCAAATCAATTTGATTTTATTATAAAAGGAAAAAAGAAAAAGAGGAGAGGAGAGGAGGAATGACATGATCCACCTGTTTGTCAGTGACAATATCATGTACATTGGTTTAGACGACCGGGCCCCACCACCTGAGCAATATCTGAAAACTGATAAGGTATGCCCCCTTGTTTTTTAACCCTTGTGTGAAATGAGAGAATTGCTGCTGTAAACGTGTGCGTGTTTTACTGAGAGAGAGAGAGAGAGAGAGAGAGAGAGAGCAGCAAAATCACACATGCATGCATGTCAGGAATCAGCATCTACGACCTGAAAGTAATTATCAATTTTACAATCTCAATTACAACAGTAATTTATATTTTAACTCTGTCAACATCTTCTCTCTCCGATCCCTACATATTTCACTCAGCTGGACATATTTTGGGAGTTCAGCCATATACACACATCAATAAGACGTAGGTAATTATGTTTTGATATGCACACACTAATTTCACATGAGTGTTAATTGGCAGCACTAAACTCTTAAACAACTAAAAAACACTTTCAAACTCTTTGTACATAGCTGAAAATAATATTTTTTACAGTCGACTCTTGTACATAGTTGGAAATAATAATAAGGTGGTGATATTATTGTTAATTAAAAAGGAAACTGAAAATGGAAACCATAAATAACAAGGCCATCCTTTAGCACAAAAAAAGATGACTACTATTAGTGGTGGAGGGGCTTAATTAGTAACATGAATTAAGTAAGGGGATGTCTTGATTTTATACAATTCTTGATGATTGGGAAAAAGAGATATAATCAGTCACAAGATTAATGGTGAAAAAGAATGAAACTAGAAAGGGAAATGCGAAATATATATATATCGGTCTTAACTCATTCTGTTTCTGATCAAAGGGTAAGCCAGAACCCCTGATGAAATAATTCATGAGACTTGAGGGGAAAAAATGAAATAATGAAAAAGACAATGAGAATTTGAATAGAGGAAAAGAAATTGATGAAAGCTCACGTGTGATATATTTTCCGATACCGATGGGGGTGGTGATGGCGAATGTTGACATATAGTTTGTAGGTAGCAGCAACAGCAGCTGCCTGGGTGTAGCTACGAGTGCTGACTATGACTGGTAGCGTCGTGTAGATGGTCGTGTGGTTCAGCGTGGGATGCGCTGGCGTGGGATTCCGATATCCCGATCATTGCTCCAGGTCGGTAGGGGTTGAGAAGACCAAAGTGGGCGTCTGCTGAATTCATTAGTCCTATTGGCATCGGCATTGCCATTGGCATTTGCAAGGCCGGTTGCTGATGAGTGGGCAGAAGGGCCATTGGGGTTGGGAAATTCATCAAGTGTAAGCCACTGCTGCTGCTGCTGCTGCTATTACTACCGCTCCCTCTATACAAGCCCCCGCAGCAGTAGCAGTGTTATTATAAATTGGGTCTCCACTCATTACATTTACACCCTGCTGGTTCCCACTGTTGGCCACCATCCAGAAGTTCCCCCGGCCCCGGACATATACTCCGCCCCTACCCTCCGCTTCCTCCCTCCTCCAACCTCCTCCGACTGCTCGACTTCATTATTACTCCTCAGGTTCAGGCTGCCTGCCTGGAAATTCAGCAGCGTCGACAAGGGGGACCCGCTCTCGGTCGACAGCCCAATGCCTGTAAACAGGTTCCTCGACGTCAAGTTGGGGCTCAAGTAGGACGAAGTGGACCGCAGCTGGGACGGCACCGACAGAGACGACCCCGAGCTCCGCAGTGAGATGTTGAGCGATGTGAAGTTGGCGGGGATCGTGCCTGTTCCGGTGGCCGCGATCACAGCCGGCTCGGCCTGCTGGAGAAGCCACTCGATCGTCTCCCCGTCCGACTTGTGCCCCAGCTCACGGGTCAGTTGGAACACCCGGGCTGCGCACAGGGCGGGCATCCGGATTCTCCTACCCCGCCCCTCCACTTTCGTGTGCCGGTCCTTGGTGGACGTCCGCTTTGGGACTGCTTTCTGAGCTTGGGCCTGGGGTCGGGTTAGGTCCGAGGAGGACATGGCCTGAGATGGGCAAGGCGGGGTGGAGGTGGAGCACGAGGCCTCTGCTGCCTGATCTTGATCATCTTCCTTCTTCTCAAGTAATTGAAAGGGGAAATTGGGCCTCCGCTGCTGCTGCTGTTGTTGGTGATGAGGATTGAGATGGAGCTCATTATCACTATGATCAACATGACGAAGATGATGATGATGATGATGATGATGATGATGCTCATCTCGTCCCTCCATTTCTTTGGAACTTTATTAACAATAGCAGCGCGATCTTAATTATAACCTACTCCACCAAGTAGATGGCTCCCGTCTCTTACCTGGACAGGAACCCTAGCTTATGTTTCTTCTTAGACAAGAACTTCAAGATTTTTAGTTTGATTTCTATACATGCTTTTGTTTGGTGGGTCTCTGGGATCTCTATTTAGCTAGGTATATACATATATATATATATATATATATATATATATATATATCTTTCTCGGATCTCTCTCTCTCTCTCTCTCTAACAATGAATTACTTAGTAAGCTTGAAACTGAAGGTGAGTTGGAGGCCGGATGGGTACACACAGAGAAGAGATAAGCGAGGAATCGGAGGATCAGCAAACCTTTAGGAACAAAGATAATGAACGAGAATTATGGAGGTGAAGCCTTAAAAAGCATAACTCTCTTTAGAATTTGGTTGGAGTGACAGGGCCTTTGGGTTCAGAGTCCACGTGAGGTGCTCTCCCTTCCTCCCTCTCTCTTGATCTTTCAATTCATAAAGACAATGGTGAACGGGGGAAGAAGAGAATGGGGTCCCGCTACCTCAGCGCACACACACACTCTCTCTCTCTCTTAATAGGGTGGGGCCCCATCTCATTCGAGTGATGATTTCAATCAGTCTTTGCGCTTTGTTGGGAGAGACCGTATGGGATTTCTTGTTGGATCATAATCAAACAATAAATTTATATGTGAAATTAGAGCTGGCAAAATTGATCCGAATCGAATGGGTCAATCCGAACGACCGAAATCCAAACCGAACCGACATCCGAAACATTTGAATCGGTTTTGACCCGAAAATCGAAATGAACCGACCCGAAATCTAATGAACCCGATTTCGACCCGAACCAAAATGACCCGAACCGAACCGAAAATGACCCGAACCGAATCGGACCCGAATAGATTTAACCCAAATAAAAGTGACCCTACCCACAATTTTTTTTTTGAGGATGGACTTTTGTGCATATAGTGGCACAATTTTGAATCGATTTTGACCCAAAAAGTGACTCGTTTACGACCCGATCCGAAATTAACCCGAATCGAACCCGAACGAGATTGACCCGAAGTTGAACCGAACCGAAGTTGACCCGAACCGAAACCGAACCGGACTCGAACGAGATCGACCGAAGTTTACCCGAACCGAAGTTGACCCGAACCCGAAACCGCACCGGACCGAACAAGATCAACCCGAAATTAACCCGAACCGAACCCGAACCAAATGACCCGATTGCCAGGTATATGTGAAATGTATATAGTTAATTCAATTAAAAGTGATAGGGTAAAGATATAATAATTTGGGCTTTAACATATTTAATAGGATGTATGTTTTATATGTATAGAGATCGGTGACTTATTACTATTTTATGACGGCGGTATAGTCGTGCATCAAAACCTTTGAAAGATTTACAAATACAAATAAAGTTAATGATCAGCGAGGTTGCACGTATGAATTATTTCTCCCTAATATCTCATTATCGAGAGAGAGTGAAATTAGAGGAATTTTAACGTGTTCTCATAATAGTACGTGTATATTTGAATGCCCTAAATACGTCACTTAAGAAAAGCTGATGTCAATTATGGATTCAAATACTTTCTATTAATCTATTATATTAATTTGACATATTGGATTGTGGGATTATAGTGATGATTTTAATTATGGTTTTCCTAATAAGTGGTATAAGAGCCTTACTTATGTTGAATCCTTGGAACAATTCGAGACTAATTTTGGTGTTTATTCAATTTTCAAATTATTAGGAAATAAGCTCACTCTAAATCTCACTTTGTTTGGTAAAGTGTGAGCGAAGATACGAAAGCGTAATAAGATGACAAGAATAATACCAATAATTTAATGAAAATCAACAAATAGGAATAAGACAAGAGTTTAACGTGAAAAACCCAAACGAGGAAAAACCACGAACGACACAAGCACAATGTTTTCACTATTATGACAGAGTACAATAACGATCTCAAACCTCGAGACCTTCCCAAACCCGAAATATCTCAATCTCACAACAGTCTCCTCACAATAACTCCTTTGGTGGTTTACAATAAAGGTCAACCCTCCTTTAAATAGGGAGAAATTGAGTTGATTTATGCTAGTTCTTGACTAGAAATATATTGTAGTTGTCTTTAATTTTGTCCAACTTTTTTGTCCTTCTTGTTGTACCCGAGTTCGTTTGGTTAGTTTTGATCATTATATCTTTTGTGGTCTGATTCAATGCTAGGATTCTGGTCCATCTTTGGTTGAATTTCACAATGCATCTCATGTGAAGGTGGAAGACTTAAAAAGTTTGCATATTAGAACTTGGAGAGCGTGGGTGGAACTGAAGCCCGCTTTACTAACCTATACAAGGTTAAGTTCAGTTCTTTATCTTCATTTCTCCCACTCTTTTCTTCTTGTTTTGTCATGGTGAGCAAGAATCATGCTGATTATATATATTCTGTAAATGGTGATGAAGTATTAGTCTTCCAACGAAAAAAATTTCGAATACTTTTTTTTGTTAGAAGCTTACTACTTATCACCTTGTTTGTTCTCTATATTTCTATGAAGGAGACCTGGATATTGTTAGAAGAAAGAATGAGAATTGAATTTGTGGATGTTTAGTGATTAGGATATATATTGTGTTTTAGGAGGTTTAGGTATTATCATAGTATACATATATATATATATATATATGAAAAAGTGGACATCGAAAAGAGGGGAAATTTCCATAGGTTTCACTAAAATGCTTCGTTTTCTTTTTGCAAGACAGAACTACCACGTTTTGCAAGATTGATCCTTCGTTTTAACTACCTATATATGTGTGTGTGTTCGATTGCTATTGTCGTGATACGTGGTAAGGTAAGTAATTAAGTCTTGAGTTAATTTTACAATTGTTAATCCTTAAATCTTGAGTACATATAAAGCTTGAAATTGTCATTTTAGCAATTTTTTGGGAATGTATATTACTTTAGATGCTGGATAAATGAGATGATAAATGTATGTCATCCATCTATTTGGGTTTGTGAGGTGCACAAAATATGTGTTAATATACAAACATACTTGCACCTCTTTTTAACTCTTTCAACTGAATTTAACTTATTTAAACAATTAGTTAAGAGTAATTAGGATAATAGAGAAGTTCATTCAAGTTTCGGATTGCTAATTTGCACTCTTTATTAATTTTTATTTTTATTTTTATTAGGTTTGTCTTTATGTGGTAGGATTACCATAAATTTGGTTATTTACGACCACTAATTAAAAATAAATTTAAAAAAAAAACCGTCATAGTTGATATACTTTTATGAAGGAATTTATTGTCCGTCTCTAATGTTCAGTTAACTACGACAGAGCTAATTTACTGTCTTAAATATTTTTAATCGTCGGTCCTAGATGACAAACCTTGCATGAGGAGCTTGTTACGGCCATTTGGAGCGATGATGAGATAAACCCTCTTTTGCGGAGTAGCAAATCTAGACCCTAAATTCTTATGATTTTTGTCTATGCCTTTGCTTTGTTTGATGCTTCATATATTAATCGTTTTCGAATTTTACAAGCTAGCTATGTGTGTGTGCGATATAGATATATATATAAAAAAAAAGATTACCGATGACAGTTTTGAGATTATTTAGGACGGCGTCTTCCGGTGCCTGCAATGATGATTGCCAGAAATTATAGAGGAGACATGATAAACTAAAGATGATTCAGTTGGCTTTCTCGTGGGCTCAGCTCAATCCCCCGAAAAGAGAAACACAAGATCTTCCCATCTTTTTAGTGACATTGCTTAATTATTCATTTCTAAGACATAATGCTTTGCAGCTTTAACAACTTTTCTGCTTTTTTGGTCTTTTTAACAAACCCCATTTCTCGGATCTTTAACCTTTAACTATTATTATTATTATTATTGTTATTGTTTTCTTCATTAGCCTAATCGTGATTCATTTGATTTGCTCATCTAAAAGAAGTTTGGACAAATTCTTAACGGCTTTTATTTATTTATTTTTTAATAATATTTAAATTTTACCTAACTCTATTTAGCTTTGTCCCCCTCCTTCAGTTTGGAGTTTGATGAGAATTGCTTTGTCTTTCCTGAGTTGATTATTAGCTATACGTGTTTCTTTTGTATAACATAGTGACTCAACTTCTCAAATAAAATATTGGGTGTATCTGATTAGGGGAAAAATATTCATTTTTTATGGAAAAATAAATTTTTAAGGAAAATCATTCTCCACCTATATTTTCCTTTATTTGGTTGAAGAAAAATAATTCATAAACCTTAAAAAGTACAATCAAAGAAACAACAACAAAAAAAGCTCATATGAAAGCGCAAATGAAAGACTTTCCCTTGCTATCAATGGAGGCAACAATCCGAAGCATATCTAGCGACCACTAAAGATCATCGATACAACCAATGAGGACCTTGAACTCATTCTTGAGGATGAACTCGGTGTTGGGCGAGAAACGTGCGACGATGACAAGATATGCGTGTTCATCATAGACCTCCACCTTTTAAGGATTGTCGAGGATTCTATTCAATTTGGCATTGCAGGAGATGAGGATTCTCCGACCGCACTCTGTCGAGGGACGCCGCCGTAGGTCTCGATAATTCCGCCATTGTTCGAGCAAGCAAAAGGAGAGAAAAGGTGAGACGAAGGAGATGAGAAGAAAGCAAGATGAGCAATAGGAGAGAAGCGAGATAAGCGAGAGGCTTTAGGGTTCGAGATGAGTGAGAGTCAAGCGAGAGTCGAGCGAGAATTGAGGATGGACTTAAGATAAAATTAATTTTCCCCCTAAAATCAAAGAAATTGTTTTCTCCTAATGAAGGGAAAATATTTTTCCTTAGAAACTTATTTCAGACTTTTATGTTGCCAAACACCGGAAAATAAAATCTTAATTTTCCAAGAAAATGTTTTCCTCCAAACCAAACACACCCCTATAAATAAATATTTCCTTGCAACTAGGGGTGTGAGCCGAGCCAGCTCGCGAGCTTTCGTAATCCGGCTAGCATAAAGGCCTGTCAAGCCGAGCTTATGGCGAGCTCGAGTCAAGCCGAGCCGAGCTCGAGCTTGCAATTTTGGAGCGCATAAGTTCACCGAGCCTACACGAGCCAAATATAAACGAGCCCAACAAAGGAACGAGCTGACGAGCCAAGAAAACGAGTCGAATGAACCGAACAAACGAGCCTCAATTAAGTGTGTGTATTGTGATTGTTGAGAAAAAGGAGCCTCAATTAAGTTCAAGTTTATACTTTTTAATAAGTATATAAAGTGTGACTATGAACCTACAAATAAGAGCTTAAAAGAAGCATAATAACTAACGAGCCAAGGACTAGCCAAGCTTAGTCTCAAGGTTTTGATAATATGAGTTTAGGCTCGCGACCTTTCGGGCGAGACGAGCTCGAGTTTGACTTTGTCGACCTTGGCGAGCCATGAACCGAGCTCCGAGCCTAACAGAGTTCGGGTTCAATTTAGCCAAAATACACCTCTACTTGTTACCGTATCGAATGACATAATGTAAAATTATAGTAGGTTTCAAGGAAAAAAAATTTAATATACCACTACCACATGAACCACTTTTTACAATGGTTCCGAAAGGCTTTGATTACGGTTATTGGGCGTCGTCTATGTGGACGTCATCGTAGATGATATTTTTAAATGTGGTTCAAAACCGTAGTGAAAGACCGCCTATAGGTATGGTTCCGGAAAAGAACCGTAGTTATATGTATACCTATAACTACGATTCTAGAGAAGAACCGTAGTTATAGGTACAATTATTAACAAAAAAAGAGCACATTCATATTTGAAACCTTTAGATATACAACCGAGCACATTTAGATCTAATAAACTAAAGGGATCTAAAACCGAGAACATTCAGATCTAAAATTGATCGTAGCCAATTACAAGGACACAAATTTGAATACGAGATAAAGATGTTGGAAGGGGGATGCATGTATCCAAGTTTCACAGGAGGGAAACGAATTTAATAGATAATTACAAGGACACGAATTCAACATACCATAACCTTCAACATCTAAGTTCAACACACATTGCATATTCGAGAGGCACAATCCATCATTTATCTATCAAAATTTAATTCAAACTTACAACAATCAATTTCGAGTGCCCATCAGTACCCAACCTCAATAAAAACCGTAGATAATGAAAATTCCAACCTCAATAAAAGTGACGTTGCTCTGCATTCGTATGGTCCGAACCCATCATTTGACGACCAAGTTATGTCCCGGACAATCCGAACCCTCATCGGGGCCGCCCTTTCTATCGCAATGTGCAGCCTCTTCCGAAATTCTCCAACTTTACCGCCGACATCGATGTTTTACGACGACTTTCGTTTCTCTTGAAGCGAGGGGAAAAGGAGGTGTTTTGAGAGGGTTTGAGAGGAAAGAGGATGTTCTTGAAGGGAGGAAAGAGAGAAAATAATTCATATCTAAAAAATGGTGTCCTGCTCCTCGTTCTAGCGACGGCGGCGGCGGAGCTTGGGCACGGACGGCGATTCGGAGCGGGAGCGAGCAAAGAGGAGAAGGAATAAGCGAGAGGAAGGAAGAGTAGATGAGAATTATCGCTCTCTTAAAAATCGGGGTGAGCCGACCATTGACGCCAACAATGCCTTGGTTGCCATTGACGCCGTGGCTGGAGGAAGAGAGAGAGAGAGAGCAAGCTCGGTGGGAAAGCGAGAGGCGGAGAGGATGGTTGAGCGAGTTCAAAGAGGAGAGAAAGAGAGAGAGAAGAGATTAGGGTCTTTTGAAAATAGATCTACACTTTTAACTACGATTCAAGAAGAGAACCGTAGTAATATATAATACATATTATTACGGTTTAAAGAAAGAACCGTAGTAATAGAGAACACCTATTACTATGGTTTTCCGCTGAACCGTAGTTAAAAGTGGACATTTCCACCTATAACAACGGTTCAATGGAAGAACCATAGTCATATATAGATGTAATAAAAGGATCACCTCCTCATTTTTTATGACGGTGTTTCCTTTTAATATTCAGTAAATCAACCATAATAAAAAATCATATTTGTAATAGTGTATTGTGATGAGATTCATATTTCTATAGTTCTCAAGATGTTGGCCAATCTAAGAAAACTTAAATTTGGGGGGTTGGAGGTAGCTAAGATGAAAATAATCAGGTGCATGTGGTAATATAAACTGAAAAGAATGTCAAAAATAGATAATAAAGTGCTTATAGAAAACATAAATATAGCTCCAATAAGGGACTAGATGTGGGAAGCAAGAAAATAATAAAATGACTGCAGATGGTGGAATATAACATATAGATGGGGAAGATTTCTTAATTTGCACGTAATCCCAAAAGATATTCAAATAACCCTATCACAGAGTCCTCGATTTTATTTTATTTTTTTTATTATAAAGGGAATTAATATCACTCAATTTCAAAAAAGATGCATTAATTTTTTCACCTTAGATTTACAACTAATATAGACTATTTTCATACCAAACTCTAATAGTTAAATTATAGGATTAAAAATGAACTAAAATATAAACTATCTTGTTCCCCTCTCTCTTAATAAAGGAAAAACCACAATAATCAAAAGACACACATATAGATTTCAACATATGAAGTCCTCAAAATTAGATGGGCTTAATCAATTAGATTATTTAATTGTGTCAAAAATTGTCTGGAGGTACCCATATATCCCATATTTTTTAAAGTTATTTATAGGAGATGACATTTCTAAATTGTTTTTAAAAACAATATACACTTTATAGAAACTATTTGCAGGGTATTTCCTAGTTATTTTTTAAAAAATTCCGATAAATAATAAAGAAATCACATAATTACCACCTTTTCTTATTCTTTTTCTTCTTCTTCTTTCTCCTCATTCTTCGTCCTCTCTTACGTACAAATTCAAATCAACCTAAACATCAACCAAAAAAATTTTTTTTTGAAATTAAATGCAGAATTCAATGGTGGAAATGAATGAGTTCTATGGAATTTAATGCAGGAAATTAAATGCCCAAATCAATCTAAAACCTGGAGCTTGATGATATGAAGTTAGGATAAAATGAACTATACTCACTCCCATATATATATTGATTATTGCACAAGATAAGGAGGAGTTTTTGCTCTTTTTACTACTTTTTGATTTTTCCACATTTCATACAAAAATAACACAAATCAAATTAAAACTCCTAATTTAATAATTATTACGAACAAAAAAAGATGTAAAAGGTATTAAAAATATCATAATTTTGAACTCAACACTCTCTCTCATCTAACCCCTAGATCTTGACATAATTGCACCACCGGCCGGCCGCTGGTCACAGGCCAAAGAGTGAGCTGGAGGGCGCGAGGCGAAGGCTCAAGAAAGAGGAGAGAGAATCATACAAAAACTCACAGTCAAACTGCGAGTCAAGCAAATCAACCGGTTCACAACGATTTTTTCTAGTTCAATTATCTCGAACGAGACAAACCATTAACCCGACCATTAAAGAGACTGATTTCGGGTCCGACCGATCGGTCCGGTTCAATTTTCATAACATAGAAGGTAGGGAGCAACAAGGTGGTGATTGAAAGTGACTCACTAGGGCTAATTAGAAAGTTACACTCGAGGAAGAGAGCTCTAGCTCCTTTTGATTTTATTTTAGAAGATATTAGAAGTTTAATTGGACGTTTTGAGTCGTTACTTGCTTGCGATGTTAGAAAGGAGGTAACATAGTGATACACTTGACTGCTAGACTTTATCCTAATAATGAGATTGAGGCCCTATTCTATTTAGGTGTAAACAGTTGTAAAAAACTACAAAAAAAATCATAAAGAGTTGTAAACAGATATAAGAATTATCATATAAAGAGTTGTAAGATAATTATCAAGTTAAGCTATGTTCTACTTAAACTTAAACGTAAAAGTTACAAAACTCTAAGGAGTTATAAGGAAAACTATAAGTAATTGTAAGGAAAACTATAAGTAGTTATAAGAAGTTATAAAATAATTATAAAGTTAGTTATAAAAAATTATAAAAAAGTATAAGAAGCCGTAAAATTAAATGAAAAATAGGCCCGAATCCCCTTTTCAATTAAAAAAAAACTTGAAAAAAATACCAATGAAAGCAATTTTGAAACCATCATCGCCTGTAAAAACTAAACGCCTAGCATACCAAACAAGCATGCAAAAACCCAACTCAATTACTGAAGCAAAGTCGGCTGCCTATTACAACTTTGACGCACAAGTAAAGGTAAACTACTAAGAGGAGCCACCCCCGTGCCGCCGCCCCCAGAAAAGAAAAATAAAAAAGACGGTACATATTCGTCATACTTGGAATCCTTGTAGTTCCCCTTGCAATCAGCCCCACCCGGCCCACTTTACAATAATAAAGCTGTAATGATCTCAAAAAACAACTGAAGCAAAATTAAATTGGAATAGCTGCTGCAAATTTATCCAATGCTACGTTATCATTCCTCTTCTTCTCCATCGTCATCATCATCCTGCTCATCATCATCATCATCCTCAGATCCTTCACCCTTTCCCTGCAATGGTTCAACAAAAGTAAGTCAAGCTCCAAGGTTGAGTCCCAACACTTTAACTCATGGAGAGAGGGTCTGCTTGTAGAAACAAATTACATAACACCCCCCGCAAGAGGGCTATGCCTATTGCATTATGGTACAAGCTACACACAGCTCCATACGCACAAGAGGATGTCACATGATAACCTAAAAGAAGATTCAATGTCACAAGGTGCTGAACTCTCCTGGTCTGTGCTCCTCCCTAATCAGGAGTTGAGTTAGCAACAGTACTTCGCTCTCCCCTCCCCTAGAGATGCCAATGGGGTGGGGATTCCTCGCCCTGGATTGGAGAAAAACCCCCAGCCTCAAATGGGGAACGAGGTGGGGACGGGGGAAAAGTTTGGCCCTCTCCCTGCTCTGTCCCCCTTTTTTTAATGAATTTTTCTAAATCAGAACATAGGGTATTTTTTTGTAACCTTACCCTCCTCCAAATCCTAACAATAAAAGCTACTCATAGTCTCCCTCTCCCTCTCCCCTCAGCTTTCCCACTCTCCTCTCTCCCTCTCTCTCCTCCTCGGTCTCTATCCACTCTCCTCTTGCTCCTCCTCAGTCTCTCCCCTCTCGTTCTCCTCAATCTCTCTCCTCTAGCAGAGCTCTCGTCCTTAGTATCTGTCCTTTTGCTCAGTCTATCTCCTCTCACACCCTCCTTAATCTCTCTCCTCTCTCTCCTCCTAAAATATCTCCGCTCTCCTCCTTTGGCTCTGGCTCTCGGTCTCATCTCCTCTCCCCCTAGTTCTCATTCTTTTCTCCTTGGCTCCACTAGCCTCGAGCACCCACCACTGAAGCCTCCTCTCTCCTGAGCTCCTTGCTTGCCTCTCATATTGGACTTTTGAATTCATGGGTTTTGAAATTTGAATTCGGGGATAGTGGGGCTCCGACAGGGAACGAGGCCGGGGGAGGAAATGCCCCGGTCCTAACCCATGCCGTTGCCAACCCTACCTACCCCATTACTAGCATTAGCAGTGATGATGAGTTTAAGAGATCTATGACTTGTACTGTTACTCATTCTTTAATTTTACTTATCCCCCACTGCTCCAGTTAGGTTATTGCAAAAGTATACTTGATTTTCCACTCAATAACTCATAATGAACATCTGATGTCCAAAGGACCATGAACACTCTATCTTAACTCGATATTATTCTTTCTAATTCCTACGAACTCTAAACACTTATCGTCCATAAATGCCCAAAGGAAACCAATTGCCTGGTCGATGATCAACTTTAATATTTTGATAACCACTTGCAAGGGTCAAAAGGTTAGTTGAAGCAGCACACAAAATGGGGGTGAGGCTAACAATACATGATTACATCATGAAGCAATGAAAAAGAAGAGGAGCTTAAAGGAACAGGTGGGAAAATTGTCTTCACGTACCTCATCATCATCATCCTCATCCCCCTCGAAATCCTCCTCATCAGGCTCCTGGAATAAATAAAGGGCACAACTTAAAATCATACAGGTTAAGATGTGAAGCCGCCATCAAATTACAGACCCTACGCGGACGAGAAAACAGAAGACACAATACAGTAGAATTGCCAGATTACATTGTTGAAGTACGTCAATGGATTAGGCCAAAGGTCCTCTTTGATGATTTCGGCTACCTGAAAGATTTGTCACAAACCAACGTAAGAGAGGCATAATAATTTTTCTTCGACCAAATGGACTTGGACAACTGGTCCTCAGACAGACTAAATAACCAAACCAACCTCGTCATGTATTTCATCATCGCTTTGCTGAGTCTCACTAAACCAGCTGAAGAAGCTGCAAGAATGTTGGAAAGGCAAAACAAATGCATCAGTTTCTGATAGAGAAGCATGCTAAAAAGAAGTAATAACTTGAAGCGATAGCCGATATAGCATGACAAATATAGTCAAATTCAACTCATAAAATGATAAAAGAAAATGGCAATTAATAAAGATTTGAACAGAAAATATCAAACCGATCTCCTAAAATTAATATCAAAGGTGAGTCGACCACCTCTTATTTCAAAAAGTGCAGTTAACACAAACAACATAGTATTCATCACTAAAATATGAGGCAAAACCTATCAATGACTCAAGTAGAAAAGGAAAATCACCATCATATGACACAATTAGGTTAACCAAACTCCTGGTTTTTCTCTCCTATGTTCCTGTGAGATGCACAGCTCTGAGTTCAGGAAGGGCTGTTATGGGTACAGGGGTGGGTACAGAATAAACAAACAAGAGCTCGAGATGGGTTTGGGTACAAGTTTCCCATACACTTAGGGCCTGTCCATTTCAGCTCCAAGCTTACTGCCCACAGCTTAAAGCTTCAATGTCTTGTATGGTTCTTAGAGTTGCTTAGAACTCCTTACAACTCTTTTTATATGTTTTTTACATCTTCAAGGCTGAATGTGAAGATGTAGAGAACATATAAAAAATGAACATAAGCCCTTGGTACCAATTTAGTAAAACCACGCCATGGATTCCTTCAGGTCCCACTTAAGATATATGTCAACAACGGAACACTTTGTTTGCAAGCTAGGATACAATTCCCAGCTGCGTGGGCAAATTCTCTCATCAGTTAAATAACATTATTTTTAATGTTTTTCATGGTGTTTTGCTTTTGCTGTGGAACTTGAAAACTCAATTACCAATAATTTATTAGTTTAATACATTAACATCACATTAAAGCCCAAACAAAACTCACAACCCAAGAATCCACTGAGTCTAGAAATGGGTCATTCATTTTTCCTGATAAGATAAGCATTTGGTTAGGAATTTAGGAACGAGTCTTATTTCACCAAAACCCAAAGGTACTAAAACCAGATGGACACAATGGGTATCAAATCGATTAGGGTATAGATGATACCAATCTAGCTGAACTCAGCGCACATTCATCTCAAATACTGCATATTCTGTCCAGGGTAGGGCCAGACCGAACTTGACACACGACTCTACTTGACACAATCACTTACGAGCACACAAAGTGCTTTAGCAACACACAAAAACAGAGGAAACCCCACAGTAACAGAATAAAAATCTTAACCACATCGTAAGATAAAACCGCAAATGGCCAGTAACAACCACAACCATATTGTCTCATAACTTTGGAAGAAATCCAGACATTAATAGTACGAGTCTGTCATAATCTGTCATTGATTAACACAATAAGCAATGCACATCGCTCTGAAATGTCTCAAGACATCAGGACGGATATGGCAGAATATCAATAGTTCCCAATCATTACACTATACGATTTAAGCCCACGAATCCACATCCAGGTAAAAAATCAATATGATAGACATCAATCAACATTAAAAAGTCATCAAGTTAAGATCTGACCTTTCCTCAGCATAGGCTCTCTTGTTTCCTTTCTTCTCACTATCTACTCCATTTGGAACTCCCTGAACATTGTTAATACACAGAAATAAATACACCGCCAGAACACAAGGATCAAGTGACATCAAAAAATGAGAAGGAACACTATACCATGCCTTCTTTCCACTTGATAGATGTAGCAGTCACTTTTGTGGTTCCTTCATCAAGGAATGTGAATGTCTTGGTAAGCTCTGTATCTTCAAAATAAGGGTTGGGGCTGAAATTCTGAATTCAATGGTGATTAACAGCATTAGAGATGTAAAGTAGTTATCATTCTGGGGTGAACAAGACTGCCTTGAAGGTAGATATCTAGCGTATAAAGCAACTGAGAAACTGCAGACACTTGGCATACAAATCACTTACAAAAGTAATCGAGTATCCAGACTTCACATCTTTAGAATCTTCCACCTCGATAGAAGTAAGATGCTTGAATATCTGAGACAAAAAACACAATGAAGGTAGAATAATAAGTTTGCAGATAATTGAAAAAGAAAAAGGAATCAAACTCAAGCATTGGTTCATGAGTTACTCCAAAGTAGAAACAAAAGATACCTTGTGGTCTTCTTCGGACAAAAGCTCACTAAGAGCAGGATGACTCAGAAACTGCACCAAAACACATTTCAAGTTATGATCAATGCAAAGTACAAATCAAATGGCTCAGACTAATGCCAAATTCAGAATATCAACAATGAAACTAAAAAACAAAAGCAGACCACTTACAGCAGTCAACCAAAAGTCCGGAATGGATTTTATAATATCATTTCGCTTGTCATAAACTGGCTTCCGTATCTCGTTATACTTCTTCTCCACCTCTAAGACTTCATCGCTAGCTTTCTCATTGATCTGTAAGAGAAAATCCATGCATCCTTCACATTAACAGTTATCAATTGTGCAGGTCAAACTAATAAACAGCAATAGAAGAAAAATGAATATCAGTCTCACAGATCACAGCTGCTGGTTCAACGCTGTTCTTAATGTTCACAAAGGAGTATTTTCATAATTACCAGAAAAGCCTATGATAGTTGGTTTCCACTCTAACCACATGTTCAACACCGGACACATTTACAGCAAAGAAAAGCTCACTATTCCCAGCCAGAAATTTGTTAATGTCACAATAATAAACCCTGTATGCTTTTACGGTATGAAAACCACTTTGGAATTAACTTGTTATTTCTTCTGATATATGATCTTGACAATTGGAATTGGAGAACCCTTTACAATGTAATACAAAACCACTAGTAACAACTACAGTAGCACCAAAAAATTTAAGGTTTAAGATAATCCTTTGAGACATCCACGGGAATTGGAACTAAGATATCGCTATCAAGAACCAATTTAGCACTCAAACCCCAACGTCCCCCATCCAAGAAGGATTGAGTTCACAGGCATCAATGTTCCATCTGATTTGCCACAAGTCCATTGGCGACAACATTTTCCTTCATCAGAATGAACCAATTTAGTCCTCAAATTGGATAATTTATGCCCTTTATCCTCATCCCACAAAGAAAAACACATGGTAAAATTATCCTATGTAATGAAACAAGCACATATATAATTGTTACGAAACAAGCACATTTTTTGACAAGAACCGGAGTGGAAGCTCAATCAGACTGAGAAATTTCAGTCAAACTAGTTGTTTTCTAGTATTCCTCCGCCCACAGCTGTGGTTCCAGCTAAAATAAAGTAAAAATGTGGAGGACAGAAAATGAAAAGAAAGAGAACCTTTTCGAGCTCATCCTGAATTTCTTGAAGCTTCTCAATGGAGAGGACGAGTTCTCCGTCGATGGGCTCGGCGTTCTGCTCCTCGTTCTTGTCGGACGCCTTCAATTTCTTGCCTTTGTCAGCCACCATTTTCAACTCTCTCTCGTCCGAAAAACCCTAACCAGGTTTCCTAAAACCCTTGAAAAATGAAGTAGGCAGGAGGAGCAAAATATGGGGTCCTAGGGTTTTGGGGAGGTATGTGTCGTGTAAGAGAACTGATGCTGAAGGCTCCAACCCTGTGTATGTGTTGTCTCAACTCTCAAGGGGTGTTTCAGGCATTTCAAATATGATGTTTTTGTGTGGGCTCCAAGTAGTAGGCCCATTCCCCCAACTTTATGGGCTATTTGACTTCATATTATCAAATATGGAGCCCTGTAATTTTTGGTCTTTTTACCAGTATAGGCCCGTTTTATTGAAAGATGGGTTGTCACTCCAGTTTTAAGGGAACTATTTTTCTCTCATCTACTGTACATTATCACAAATGAGAATTTAGGTAGATTGAGTTACCTAAACTACCTTACTTTTATGTATTTAATGCAAATAATCTTATCTAAGAGGATCATTTCATGCTTATCCGTAGTGTTGTCTAAGAGAATTGGCATTAAAGAGGCAGAGAGATTGCCAAATACCACCACATGGGAAGCTTGATCAACCTTCCGTATGGATCAGCGAGATCTTTATCCTCTTAATGATATTAGAATACGTGAATATATTTTTAACTCTCAAAACTATACACTGAAATTTCTAGTTGAATTTCCTTAAATTCCTATGGGGTACCGAGGTTCCTTCTTAAAAGTTGAATGTTTGATTCCCTTGTCCGGAAACTACTAGTGTCCATATGCATATGTATATGATATATATCATATCGCTGTCTTGATATCTTGATACATTTCCCCTGAAACTTCTGTAACCGAGACAACTCGCTGGGTTGTTGAAGCCGAGATTTAATTGGCGGATTAATTGCAAAACCTAAGCTAAAGAGAGGGAATGAAAGCAGCGCCACTTCAATTCATAATCACATCACTAGTAGTTGTAGTTGTAGTTGTCAATATATTCCATCAATGCAAGTTAAGGCCACCCCTAAAGAATCCAATTTCATCCATTCAAAAAGATAAAAATACATGTTGGACGCATAATTAGGAGAGGGTGAGGGGGAGAGAGAGAGAGAGAGAGAGAGAGGGAGAAGATAAAACTTATGGTTGCCATGGCTTAATGGGTCACTGTAACGACATTCCTTAGCCCAGCTATATACTATTATGATTAGAGGCAGCCCCGCCCCACCCTGTTGCTGTTGCTTTCTAATTAAAGCTTGCCCTTAATTATCAGCTCCAACATGGATGTCTTAACAACTCGATACATGTATATATACCAATGGCACCTACCTTACTTAAATCTTTAGCTTAAAATATGCACCACTTGTATTACCACGCAATATTTTTAGGAGCTTGTCTCCTTGTAGTATTCATCGCAGTAGTTAAAAGCAAATTAAGCAGCCTTCTAGAAATATAAAATAAAGCTGAATCAGTTGTACTCGTGATCTAATTTCAAAAGCATGATTGAAACCAGCATCCCTTTTACAATATCAACTAATTAAAACCCAAAAAAGTAAAGCAAAGGTCAAGAGATAAAGCCAACAAAACGATTTTTACAGGGGACCAATATGGTTAGACAACAGTGCCTCGGTCCATCATCCCCCCTCCCTAAAAAAAAAATCCAGGTTCTCAGTTTGTGTCCCTCACATTACTCTAACTTTGGCTGACAAAGGAGAAAAGCAAAAGAATAAAGCTCCATTTCCACCATCATTACAGTTTACAGATAAGATATTACTTACTAGCAGCACACCTTAACTGGTAGGACAATTAGTACATGATTTCATGCTTTAATTCTCATTCATATATATATATATGATCCATCTTAACACTAAAAAATAATTGATCAGCAAGGCCAGCTGTATGTATAGATAGATAACCCAATGTGACCCTTTTCAATTACGCATATGCTAATGCATAAGACCTCCTTGATGGCGTGGAAGGAGCAATATCTGGGCTCCCCTTCTGTTCAAACTTGCCCTTGTCATTGTTTTTAATTTTATGATGATACTTATTCTCTACAACGTCCACGGCTTTGTGATTTCTGCACCCCATCAGCAATCCGCCTTCAGGAGAGACTTTCTTATTAGTTATTGCACGGCCTGTGAATGTCATAGTCCTGTCATCGTCGTGATCTGAAACAGCAGACAAATCAGCGGCACTAGCTGTGACCACGCTCCATTCTATACTGGCCTCGCTGGGCTCGTAGCAGTGGGTTGCAGTGGGTGTCATGCTCATGCAGCTGGAGATATCTGATGCTCCGCTAGTGGGTCCCATACTGATGCCTGAAAGGTGCTCGATCTCGAACAGATCAGAGCTTGCATCACTCCGTGCATCCTGCTGATCGTCATCCTTTTGATGAGTAACGCTAGCTTTAATCTTACTGTTTGGAAATGGGAATGAGAAGGGTGCATTTGGGGAAGACTTTGGGATAGCATCCCACGCTAGGATTGAGAGTTTCCTCTCAAGGTTCTCTGCTATGTCTTGCTTTCCTATGTGGTGGAAGCCAAACACCTCTATTGAATTCCGTGGTTGATCTTGATCCACGTTTCTGTTCTTGCTATACTGACGGGGTGAGGCAGTGTCTATAATTGGGAATGCAAAATGGTCCTGATGAGAAAGCCGGCTTTTCCTATGCCCATATCCTGGGTACCTAGGGGACTGGGACATTAAATGGGCGCTCGCAGTATGAACAGATTTCTTGTCAAAACAAGACCCTCTGCACTGGAAACCGGAGAAAATCCTCAACCCAACTCCGGCCTTCTTTGGTAGTGACAACAACCCAAGTTGGCTATTCCAACTTGCGTCTGATTTGAGACTTGGGGTTGGCGACTTGAAAGTACTAGTACTTCTAGTTGTACTACTCTTGGATGACTTCCTCTCCGAAAGATCATCTCTTTTCTCTCGCCTATGCCTCGGCTTGCTCCTTCCACTGACATCCCTCTTGGGGGTCAGGCTTTTCTTATTGTCTAATTTTTCGTTGAAGTATCTCTCAGCCCCAAAAACACCCAGTTCACTCCGAGGAATTCTACTAGTACTCCTTCCTGCACTTGCTCGTGGGGTGGTGGCCTCTCGACCTGGAGAGGGGCTATTGATGGATTCAGCTAGGCTTCTGACAAAATCCCTCTCGGCTGTGTCAAGATACGAAGAGAAGGATGCATCACGGGGTAGGCCAGGCTGCCCTCGTTAGCCTTGTAGGCCGAGAGTAGCGCCATTGCATGAAAATGGAATAGAGAAGAGACAGAGCAGTTGATGTGAGCAAGAGGGGTAGAAAGAGAGAGTGAGGAGTACTAGCTGATAGCTATATGGTGTTAGGTCTTGGGAACTTTGTGTTAAATATAATGGGGTTGGGAAAGATGTGTGGTCCCTCTGTGCTTGAAGCTTAACTGACAGTTTGTCACCTTTTCCTTACCTCCAGATGAAATGCTTCCAAGGATCTATCCTTCCATCTTTTGTCTTTCACTAAAAAAGACTATCCCTAGGAGAGACATTCTTCGGCTGCTCCACCAAACAAATTTACGGATGAATAAATTTAATTGTCCATAGTTGAGGTCCCCTTGCATAGTCGGTCAGAAATCTGGTCTGGATAAAAGTGCAAGGTTGAGAATAAACATGTACTCGCCCGCCAATGCAAAATTTTGTTGGATCTTCCATGAAACTAATCATCTACCTTTTCACTAGTAAAATGATGGAAGACATTTAAACATCAAGGAGTCTTTAGCACCTTAATTAATCTCAAAGATATGTCATAATACTAGAGAAAACAAATTCATAAGGAGCAATTGACACATGATTAATATTTATTTATGTGAAGTGCCAACAAAAGTCGAATTCTACTATCAAGAAAAGATCATCGTGTTTGAAGTTCATTTGGAAGTTATGACCTTACATTTCTCTATTTCTAGGTTTGGTTTTAACTTGTGTGTTGACAAGGCTTCTTGGATCAAGAAGCTCATTGGGGTTGTTGCAGAGTTCCTCATACTAATATTGTACTACCCATCTTTAATTTCTGATTAGTGTTGTTTAATTTTCTGATCAGTTGCCAGAAAAAGAAAACCTTATCCCTATCAATAAAAGCAAAGATAACAGAAGAAGCCTATATGTAATATGTGAACAGCTAAGACCAAAAACAAGACAATCGACAAACTATTCGGAGGGCTGGAGAGTGAAAAATGTCCGGAGTGTTTCTTGCAGTTCACTAAGAGGATGGATATTGCAACATGTAATGGTGCATCCCTCATCCATTCATATGTATTGCTAGTGAAAAGAATTGGGAGACTCAGACTCACACTCACTGTCGACAGCAAGCTAGTTAAGTGCATTTTGTAAAAACGAATATGACCAAATTAAAGGCTTTGATAAGGAGACGGCATTAACAGACGTTGTTTTCCAACAGCGATGGGCCGGGGAAATGGATTTGATTGGAGAAGAAGCTAAGCGAATGGAAATAATAAGTGGTTAGCAAAGAGCAGGATATCAGCCATTCGAACAACAAACGGGAGCCCATCACTTAATTTGCATGCCATAAATGGAGTGATCGAGACTGTCTTGATTGTGACAGTGATTTTGGGATCGAGATTGAGATCATCCTCCCAAGCTGGCTATGTGTTTTGTGTTGATTATTCGCGAAAGCCTAGCGTTGCCTACTCCCGTATTTGGTTGGGCTGGTTGCCCGTGCATCACCCTCAGGCCTGCCAAATGCCTAGCTATATGCCTAGCCTTTGTTCCGGCTTTTACGAGAATTTTGCTTAAGGTGGAGTCACTTCCAAGGGTTAAATATTTCATGCTTTATATTTCTGCCTATCAATTTTCTCTACTTTGCTTCTTTTAATAACGCGAATGCGAGTTTAGCTCATTAGCTCGCTCTCGGTTTAATTTGTGTGCATATTGTAATGTCTAGGTGCATCTAATGCTGCTTGGTGGGCTAACTTACACTCCCCTTTCATCTCAGCGAACCATAATTCAATTTTAGCATAAAAAAAATGGTCGCTAAAATCAGCTCTAATTTTTGCCCTGATTTATCAAATTAAATCAATCTAGATTTAGTTCATAAAAAGTACAAATTTGTCCCCTTCCCCCTTATTGAGCCGTCAGTTATGTAAACGAGGTTTTTAAAATTGTACTAATTAAGCTATGAATTGTCCCAAGGGCAAAGTGAGGCACCATAATCATAACCAGAATAATAGCCACCAGTAAGGGGTGTACATATTTTAGTCCAGATAGGAAATCTAAGAAAAATTCGGGCCAAAAACACTAAACCCAAATCGAAATGAATGTAAACGCTTCGATCTTCAAATCTAAAAATTGTAAATTTTGAATTTTTGTCCAGTTCGGTCTAAACTAGAAAAAAAACCCAAACTTACATTAAAAACCCAATTATATATATAATATATGCTAAAAATCTAAACTTTTATTTTAAAAAAATACCCTCGAGGTATGTGCTAATCATTTTTCTACCATGAACTACGAAAAATGATTTAAAACTCCCTAACTAATATTTTTAATCGTTTACAAGTCCTTTATCTGATATTTATGTTGATGTGTTCATATTTGATAAGCATTAAAAGACATAAATGCCCAAATAAATGAAAGGATATATTTTCTTTCTTTATTTTAACAAAAAGTTTTCTCTTACAAACTTTCTCCATCTTCCCCACTCTCCCACTTTGTCCGCTATCTCTTAGTCTCTCTTTTTCTCTCTTAGTGAGTCTCTGACCTACTTGAACATATTCTAAGCTTGAAGTTACCTAATAATTATCCTTTGCAGCATTGAGCTTTATAACTTGATCAATTTGACGCTTCACTGAAACAAACCTTTTTAGAGAATTTCATATTGCAAACGTGACAGTTAACGCAATTGAAAAACTAAAGAGAAGATGACAAAGACGAAGAGAGAGGATGAGGACATGTTTCAGTTCATTAATATCAAGGGAATAGCTTCGAGTGTTAATGAAAAAAGAAGATGAGAGAGAGAGAGAGAGAGAGATGACCTATAAGAGCTGACTACATTGATTTTTTTTTGTCAAACCTAATGAAGCCAAAAAAAAAAAAAAACAGGGTGAAGGTAAGTGAGGTTAAGTAATAAAAGGCATTTCGATCTTTTCAATACTCGATCACTTTTTTCCCATTAGATTTACCTATACTTGTAATATCATGATAATCTCAGGGGATTCAAAATCATTTTTCATATTTCATGGGTTGAAAACTAATTAACATTTTTAGGTCCAAAAATATTGTGTTTTACATACCTTTTATCACCTAATTTTTACTCGTAAATAATATAATTTTTATGATTTTTTTACTTAATTTAATTACTTTTGCAGGTAATAAGTCAAACTGAACAAGTAATGAAAATCGATGAAAAAATACCGAAAAGATGTATCTTTGGCCTTGTGGGAGTAAATAAGATGCAATTTAATTTGACATTGTATAAGTCAGCAAGAGCCAATGGAAATTTCTAATAACTCATGAAAAGGCCCATGTGATTTCCATTGTGAAGTCCATTAAGCATAATGCTTTTTAATAATCAAGCATGCCCTTGGTTTACTTGGATGTCAATCAAGAGCTCCATACGGATTCTGAAATTCGACATCAATTAGAGGCCTAAAAAGATAAGGAAACTCTTGAAACTTGACATCGGGGCTATAAAAACCAAGAGAGGCGCCGATCACCAAGGGGGAGAAGGATGAGGAGCAGCGAGCCTAGCCATAAGTTTAGTTATAGGTTAATATCGATCCGGTAACTTCTTCCCTTTTATCTCTCTTGATTTTTAGGTCAATTTGCTATTGTGGGTAGAGAGAATAGTTGAGATTTTTACATGAAAATAGCTTGAATCCTAACTAGGTCCGAGGTTGCTATTTTTATAGTCTAATTGGGCTAACCCCACGAAAGTAGGTGGTTAGAATAATTAGATTAACTCATGACCCTCGAAGGTGTGGCTAGAGTAGGTTTTGATAGTGCAACCGATCACTCCTAAATACTTGTATAAACTTGGGTAGGTTTAGGCTTGACTTGATTAATTAGTTTATTAAGTGGTAAAATCACAACATGAGTATTTTTATTGCTTTCTAGGTTAGTTTAATTATCATATATGTCTCATCTATGCTTGATTGGCTTATACGGAAAGTTTAACTTAACTTTGATACTTGAAACACAACTCTCTGTGGACACGACCCGTATTTACTTGGTCGACTACAACTACGTCGTGCACTTGCGGTAACAAATTTTAAGACTTTAATTATTCCTAACAAACATATACCTCAAGGGGCACAAATATTAAAAATCCTATTTAGTATCATTAAAAGGGAATTCTCTATGTAACTTAACCTCATCATAATCATTTAAATCGTTTTTCTCTTTCTTATACTTTCTCTCCTAATGTCCGTAATCAAAACTAAAGCTTATGATTCCAACAATTTTAAAGATAGAAATCCCATAAATTCTCTCTCATAACTAATGAACTAAAAGATAATATGAACCAATATCATATCTCAATACGAGAATACATTCATCTTTCTATTATAAAAAAAGTAAATAAATAAAGTTTCCAATGAACGAAATTGGTCCAGTCCAGTTTGGTCCAAAATCTAATCGGATTGGTCTAGGTTTGAACTGGTTGTTTCCGATCTGCTCTTCAGTCCACGGTTTTTAAGTTTTGAGTTTCGGTCCCATCTTATATCATTCAAGTTTAACCTAATGAACACCACCACCAGCCCGCGCAATGTATGTTGTAACAAATCTTGGTGACAGAGAAATATGTTTTGTTGTGGATTTAGTAATAATTAAGTTAGAATTTATTCTTGAATATAATTTGGTGTAAATTGTGGATTGACTTATGTCTAGTATAGAGTTTCATTCAATGTGAGAATTCCTATTTCAAGTATGACTACCTGTATACAAGTTGGTCAACTTTTTTGAGTTTTATTTTGAAAAATTTATAACTATGAAAAATCAGTGGGCCTTGTACTTATTGTGATGAGGTTAATTAATTACCCAGAAACCCATTCAAGTCCCAACTAATGCAAATTTGCAAACTTGTAACGGAGTAAGATCCAACGTTATATAAAGTACAAGACCAATTGCAAGAAAACTGTATTGAGTAGAAAAGTCAGGATGGCCGAGTTGGTCTAAGGCGCCAGTTTCAGGTAGTGGGCCCTGACATTTCTTTGTTTTGTAGTATTTTATTTATAATGCTCTGTTAACATCTTCATGGGATGTAGTGTGGGCGGGCAAGCCCTTGGGTAGAATTATAGGAATATCAATCTCTGCATAAATTAGCACCATTTAATTAACGATAAATATGATGGAGGCGTTTTTGCTAGAATTATAGTAATCAACGCATGCACACTTATGTTTCCTTGTTAAGCATACATCTTTCTCACGAATTCCTCAGTAATCTGTTTGAATGTCTACATTTCTTCCCTAATAAAGCTGACAAGTATCTTGAGTTTATGAAAAATTCAAAGTTATCAAAATTGTGTACATGGAGAATTTTACACCAACACAAAAATCATGCTCCCATCCTCATTAGCAAGCACAATACTTCAAAAATCAAATTGTATGCATTTTGACACCAGCATGCTTTTGCACAAGCTGACATTTACAAACCAAACAAATGCATCTCAATCTCTGTATTCTTGGTAATACCATAACTTACTCATCAATTTGTTGTCAAAGGCTTCCAACGTTAATAATAGATCGGGTACACAAATCCTAATTGTAACACTTTACCTGACCTGATTTGTAATACTAGCCTAGCAGTCTCTCTTATGGTGCGCACTCGTTCTCCCCTTGGATTTCTTGGCTGATGAGGGGAGGATTGGGATGCTCTGCTCATGCCTAAAGAAGTTCTCGGGGTCAAATTTGGTCTTAATTTGGACTAGTCTCTCAAAGTTGTTCTTAAAATACTTAAGCCCCCAAGTCCTAGCCTCAGAGATGTTAGTGTTACCAACTTTGTTCGTTCCAAGATTGAGATCCCTATAATTGACATAGGCCTCCCTAGGGGACTTAGATACATAAGGCTCCATATAATCATAGAGGTCATTGATCCAAGCCATGCGCCTGTTGGCACTAGCCTCCCCATCGTGCCATGTCGCCACATACTGGATCTTGAACATGGTGCCTTCCCTATGAGGGAAGGGCGTCTGATCCTCTGGAATCCGACTCATCATCCCACCATAGGGGTTCCAAATCATAATGAAACTATCTGCTTCAAGTAGTTTCTTCCAAAGATCATCTAGTGCATGCCGTGGGATGGGTTCCCTAACAAAGTCAGATTTGGCCTTGAAGTAGTTCCTAAACAAAGGCTTTCCTTTGAGCAGGACATCTGGACTAGTGCCTGAGGGGTAGCCCGCCATGTAGAGGACGGCCTCAATCCAGCTGATTTGGTTGCAGTCTTTTGCCGCAGGCCCAATTCAGGGAACCTCTGGGCCATCACTTGCAAGAGTTGTTCGGAATCGCCCAGAAACATTGCATTGAACAAGGCTTGTAGTGATTTATGGGTAGAATTTGGTTGCATAGCCGGCATAAACTCCACCCTAATGAAGAGGTTGTCATCAAGTTTATGAGCCACTTGTTGCCACCTATGTAACAGCTTAGTGAACCCTGCCTCCAAACTAGTCTTAGCTACTGTGAAAGTGGTGACAGTTTGAGGAACAGGAACCAACTTAACCTTCCAAGCAAGGATAACCCCGAAACTACCCCCACCGCCACCTCTGAGAGCCCAAAAGAGATCCTCCCCATGGCTTGGCGGTCTAGAATGTGTCCATTCGGATCCACAACTCGAACGTCCACAACATTATCCGCCCCAAGCCCGTATTTCCTCATCATGGGGCCATAGGCGCCACCTGTAATATGTCCGCCAACACCCAAGCTGGTGCAGAGGCCAGCAGGGAAGCCATGGGTTGGGCTCTGCTGAGCGATCCGGTAGTAGAGCTCCCCAACGGTGGCCCCGGCCTCCACCCACGCAGTTTCGCGTTGGATGTCGACGACCACTGAGCGGAGTCTAGACATGTCGAGGACGACAAAGGGATGGGCCTGCAGCTGGGAGGCGTAGGAGATCCCCTCGTAGTCATGGCCCCCACTTCGGATCCTGAGCTGGATGCCGAGGCCCCTGGCGCAAATGACGGCGGCTTGGACGTGGGAGTCGTCCAGGGGCATGTGGATGAGCTGGGGTTTGGCGACGGAAGGTAATAAGTAGCGGAGGTTGTTGGCGGTGGAGTTGAGGAGGGCGGTGAAAGAAGAGTTGCTCGGGGTGTAGCAGGAGGCAGAGAGGGGGTTGGAGTTGGAGTTGGAGTACTTTGGGCTTTGGGAATCGATTCTCTTATGCAGACACTGCATGAAATTTGCCTCAACTGGGTTTGAATTTGATGAAGTGCAGCAAAGAGAGAGGATCAAGACGAAAATTGCAATCCAAGGATCCAGAGCCATTCTGTTTAACCCCATGAACTAATTAATAATTAATGTCTGCTTGGGTTTTTATAAGCCTGTTCATGACTGCATTTTCAGCAATGCGTTCGTCATATAGTGTCAAGGCTGGGGATCATTGGGCACTGCTTAACTGAACACTGTTAAGTGCTAATTAGTTGCACCTGATATATATTAGTTGAGGAAATTCATGGACAGTATGATGATGATTAGAAAGAGATGGATGGAGAAGAAGACATAGGGCAGGAGATTTTGCATTGGATTCCATGGAGTTAAGGGTTGTTGACTGATTCAATAGTTTTTGTTGAACTAAACATAGATGAAATATAGGTTCTACAACTATAAGAATTTCAGTTGCTCAACGACTGCCTTGAGAGCTATGTTTTCTTGGTTGGATAATTAAGCGCCATTGTTAGAATCAAAATTTCTGATTTGAATAGGGAAAATCCAATTATGAGGAGATAAAACAATACATGGCCGTCTAGCTTAGCTAGTATTCCATCAATTTCTTTCCTGCCGATAATATCACACCTATATAATGATCCATAGTTTCATCATTTCATGCAATTCCAGAACTAAAGCATGAACTGATCTGATAAGCCAGAGATGAATAGTAACTTGATCCACAAGTTCTTTTTTTTAAAAAAATTTTTATTTGAAGAACGGTGCAATGCCTTTCAAACCATGAGCGTTTGATATAAAAGCTCTCCAAATAAGTGCGACTTCGAAAATTCGAAATTGGCCGAATGTTATACAAACTAAATTCTTAACAAACATGGGTCACCAATTTCAACTGTCCAGTCAGTCCTAGAGCTTGAGGTAGCCAAGTGCGCTTCCTTGGCATGCCTATTTCAATCCCATACACCCATGGATTGTTATCAATATATTTTTAGCTGGGTCAGTTGGACTTACCCCCAATATGGAATTCAAACTGTAAACCATATTGGTCGGGTCCATCACAGTTTGTTTCAAAGAGAAATAGGAATGGGTTGGGCCAACATTCAGCTGCATTTGCCACAAAAAGGATCAAACTCATCACTCCATCGCTTTGCCCTCTAAATTTGAAGTAATCAGTGGACTCAACAACCTAATCAGTTCATTCTCTCCCTCAATTTAATTATTATAAAGGCCTCCCTGTTAAAAGTAGTGTGAGTTCTTTCTTCAACTTCCCTCCTACGTTGTGTGCATTCTCCAACATCTGAGTAAACTGTCTTCTATTTCTTTTTATCCAAATGCTATATACAGTTGCCACAAGTATGCCAACATTTTTTTACAACATATAGAGTTTCAAGTATACCATATCTAAGATCTTTAAAATTTAGCCTTCGATATTTATAAGTTGTATTTTATATATTTTTGGTTCTATAAAAAGCTTTTATTAATTTATATATGTCAAATTATTCATATCTTTTTATATCAATATATAATAATTAGCTAATCTAACAACTATAATTATCCAATAAATTTTCTTTAATTACTTGGTTAAAACTATGCAATTTGTTATGTGCTCTGGTAGCACATCCTTTCAATGCCACACTTATATATATATATATATATATATATTCTACCACATGTGTCATGTATTGAATTTTTTTAATATACATTTAATGATGTGACTTTGGGGAGAGCATACACCTCCTAGATTATAGACTTGGGTCAATTTTGTAGATCGTTGAATGTCTGTAGTGCTCCATTATCTCTTTTTCTCTCTCCATTTTTATAGGGAATGTGGAGACTTTGACACCCCCTCCTTTTCCTTTTTTTTTTTTTCATTCGCCCCTCAAAGCACTGCAACGGCTCTTCTGAAAATGGCTACTTGAAAAATCCTTTAGTGTGCCTTTTGCGACTTTGTGATGCTTCGTTGGATTTTCTTCTAACCTTCTTTTTATTTTTAAATTCTTCTTTGACCCGCATAATATCCATGATAATCTTACAAAGAAAATAACACACAGAATGCCATATTGGTTTTCCATATTAAATCTTCTATACAAACTTGTTTAAAAGGAACATCCTTTGTGGAACAAACAATGGTATTCTCTTTCTAATTATCAACAAAATCAGCTATTTGGAGGACATCTTCTCATAATTAAAGGTGATAACTAAATCATCATTTAATTTAGGGAAAATCAACACACCTTGACAGATAACTATGCTTATTCAAGATGTTAGGATTACGATTTCATTTACTAACATTTATCGAGGGGATAATGTGGCAGTAGATTTGATGACCAAGTATGGTTGTTCCGTTCGTTCTATTTCTTTTTTTTCTTCTCCTCATTGTATGGAGTTTCTTTTTACTCTTGTTAACAATAATTTGGGTAAAACCTTTGAGAGAAAATTTATATAATATTCTTGTACTTACCTTTCTAAAAAAAACCTCTCGTAATTCTTTTACACTGAAAAATAAATCTGATTAATATAAAAAATAACATCTAATAATTTTGACATAGTTCATTATAATGAGATTCAATTTGAAGGAAAATGCATATACAGAGTATTAAAAACATAAGAAGAAAAGCACGAGTCTAATCATAAAAAATAATTATGAGACGATTGAGTTTGAGTACAAGTTGATGCATGCGAATAATTTAAAACCCTAACCCAGTTATACGTATGTGTTACACAACACAGTCCAGTAGTCTTATAGCCACCAACCCCAATACCCACTTTTACCAGAAAGAATACAATATTTATATATGGGCATGTAAATTAATTAGAGTTCTTTTACTACTGTACACCATTTTCAGCCAAATTTTTGACGTAAATTACACGAGCTCATGATCATTTAGTAAAATACCTACTGTATTCCATTTGGACGTTGATTTTTAGTCTTCGAGTCAAACAAAAAAGGGGAAACAAAAAGACAAAGATTCAAGTGGGAAATTAAATTAGGGTTGACGTACGAGGAAAAACCAACCCAAGCTAGGGTGCCGCTGCGTTGACCATATTGTATGACTTGGACTTAGAAACACAAACCAACATTTTCATTTTTTCTTTGCGACTTTTATGAGTTTAGCAGGTGAAGAGCATTTGCACTATATTAAAAAACAAAGAAGCAGTGAGCCACAATTTTTTTTTTTTTTTTTGGATATAAAGAGAAACATTAATGAAAATTCATATCACATCTACTTATAAAGATAATTTTTCGATAAAGATAAATCTAAAATGTAAAAGTATATCTTTATTTTCATAAAATTAATGGTAATTATACTTTTGTTACACTCTACATTTGCAGCATCAACATGATCGAAGTTGTATTCTTTGACTTTAATTTGTTGTCCTCAAACGTCGATGAGATACAATGGCTCTATTTGGCAATTAGTTGTTAGTCTGTTAATTGTTGAGTGGTTGGATTAATTGTTTGTATTAACTATTCACATTTAACTGTTTCAAAAAAATGTTTAGTAAAATAAGTTATTTGTAAAAAAGGTGAGACAAAAACTAATTTACAAAAATTCAATCTTACAAAAAGCCAACTTACCAAACACCTTAAATAACGTTTTGACCAAGTCAAAAGCCAAAACTCCATTAAAAAATTAATTTTTGCTAAAAAGTCATTGAAAAAGTCATTTGTCAAACATGACCAATATATAACTTCATATATCTAATGAACCCGATAGAAACATTACCTTGATCGAGTCATATGAAATTTTATTGTTGAGTAATTTTCAATTAAAATAAGTGAAATCAATTGATAAAAATATCATAAATAAACCCACTAACTATATCAATAAACCTTAATAAATTTGCACATACGAGCAACTGAAATAACCGCAAAGGTGAGAAATAAAAACTCTCACAAGAAGGTCGAGAGAAACTCTATATCTCACAAGAAGGTCGGAGAGAAATCTTAACTCTCACGAGAGAAAATTTATCAAAAAGAAAATAAAAGTACCTCCGAATCATCGGGAGTTTGGGATCATGATAATATTTGTATAGATTTTTAGAATGAGCAATAGCTTGCTAGTTTTTTAGACACACTTTCCCATAGTGTATGATATGATATGTAAAAGCCTATTTTCCTTAGAAGTTAATGTGAGTTTAAGGGATAATGGCTCACATAATCATAGGAGCACTGGCGTTGTATATATAGTAAAATATGCCAAAATAATTTTACAATTATATTCCTAATTATCCTCTAGTACGCCCCTTCAATCGATTGGGAGGACACACGAGACAAATTGTTTCTCTCGTAACAAAAAAATGTTGAGTGGAAAAACCCTTAGTAAACAATTTGTTTGGGCTTATACCGAGACGTTTTTGCTACTCCTAACACTCCATTTTAGCTCTCAATAAATTCTAACTTAGGATTCTTATGTGTTTTTTTTACTTTATTAGGTAATCAATCAAAGAAGCAAAAACTCAAATGTCGTTAAGGATTTAAGGATCCCAAAGAAGGCATGGTTTGGGTTCGAGGAAGTAAAAAGCAAAGCATGAAGAAAGAAGTCCTGTAGAACATGGTATGATAGTGCCGTAACATTGTGTGCCGGTGCGGCTTTTACATGATCGTGCTGGGGTGGATTTTTCCTGCAGTTTCAGACGAGAAAGGTGGCACGATCGTGCCAAGCTAATTTTCACGCTCTATAAATACGTTATTTCAACCCCTAAAAGGAAACTCGTTATTTTTCTATTTTTTAGGGTTTTATTAGCAGCTTTGTCTATAAATTCTCTTTAAATTTTCTTAAAGTTTTGAGTTCAAATCAATGCAAGTTTGAGCTTTTCTATTTCCATTTGATTCCTTTGCAAATTTCCTTCACTTTAATGCTAATTTCAATTGTTTTACTTCATGGTCTGTTTTGATTATTTCCAAAACCCACACTAAAACCCCTATTTAGGTGGAAGAGAGGGTAAAAGTGATTAAGACTCACCTTCAATTAGGTTAGAGGGTTTTCCTCACTTTTACAATCTTAATCACCACCTTAAATGCACTAATGCTATGAATTTTTCTCTTTCCCCTTTTTCTTTAATTTTTTTATTATTAGACCCACAAAATGAGTGGTTTTGATTGGAGATTGTGCTGAAAATTAGACATGGAATTAATGTTGTAGATGCTTGCAATGAGTAACTTTTTCTTAATCCCTCTTTTACATTTTTGTTTAGTGGTGGCTATTTAGGACTTGTTTTTATTTATCGCTCTAGTTGCGGATATTAGGATTGCTTTTCATTTGTGAATAGTTGTGATTTTGTTGATGATCGATTTGAGGAGAAATTTGGTTGTTGTGCCCCAAGTGGGTTTGATCACCATTAGGTAGCTTAGCTTAGCATAATTGTTGATTTTACTCTTAAGTATTTGTTAATTTGGTATATTAATTGTTTGTTAGTAGTTTAGTTCATTTAGTGAATCCCCTTTCAATCAATATTAGTGGTAGTTTCCATCCATACTTGAGGACGATAATCTAAACCTTTGATCTACGAACGAACACACATCAGCAATCTGTAACTTTGGAGGAATATAACGAACAACTAAATCAACCCACTCATGAACAAAATGGTAGTCAACATCGATATGCTTGCTACTATCATGCTCGAACAAGACTCGGCAGACATGTACATAGCACTAATGTTGTCGAGTACAACCCGACCGGTTGAGATATAACAATACCGAGATCATAGAGCGGTTTGCGAATCCGGATGGTCTCAAGCAATTGTATAACCAACGACCTTGTACTCGGCTTTAGTAGATGACTTCGAGACACTCGGGTTGTTTCTTGTAGCATTAAGAAATCAAATTAGGACCAAGGAACATTGCATAACCAAGTGGTAAAACGACAGGAATCCTTGCAACCAGTCCAATAAGTATCATAATAGGCCACAATCAATGTAGGAGACGACGTTGGAAGAAACCACAATCCATGTGACAAAGTACCCCGCAAATAGCGAACAATACGCTTGACAGCATGGAGGTGAGTAGTGTAGGTAGCATGCATAAACGGGAAAACTACATGCACTGCACATGCAATGTCGGGACGAGTTATAGTTAAATACTATAATGTGCCTACCATATTTATGTATTGAGAGGGGTATGAGGATCTCACCCTAATGTTGTTTGTCGGATATTTCATGCTCCCGGGTGTTCGGTCCAAATATTACGTCATTTATACCCCTATTTATTTAGTTTTTGTCTCGTAAAATAATATAATTTTTAGAATTTTTACTTATTTTATTTGATTTTGTAGGTGATAAGTCGAAATGAGCAGATTCCATAATTTGAGTTCGAAATAAGGCGAAAATGCAGATTGAGAGACAAAGTTGAGCAAATCGGGTTGGTTAAATGCGGAAATACGATGCCCAAAATCTATATTCCATTGGCATGCAAGGCAAAGAAAAAAAAAGAAAAGAAAAAAAGAAAAGGAAACAAAATTCTAATAATGACATCATCATGTCATTAGCATGATGTCATCATCGGAATTCCAATGGAATTGGGAAATCAAGGGCAGCGAAGATTATAAAAGGGGAGGCTTGGAGTTCTGTTCACCGGCAGCAATTAAATTAGGTTTATTTTTATTATTAGGTTAATTTAGTTTAATTTAATTAGTTTTCCTCTTGTAAATTTATTCAAAATATTTTTAGTTTTAGTTATTAATTCGGTTTCGACGGTTTCGGTTCGATTCGATTCATTCCTAGTAACTTCTTCCCTTTTATCTCTCCCTTGTCTTTAATTTGTTTCGTTTTGTTTAAAGGTTCGATCTTTATTATATTTCGATGTTTGTAGTAGTTAGTTTAGTTGTTTAATTTTATTTCGTTAGTTTATGTCGTTCTTCGAGTCAATCTTTATTAATTTTTGTTAGTAGTTGTTAGATTAATTTTGTCTCATGTTAATTAGTTGTTAATTTGTGTCACTTTGGTTGTGATTAGCTTCTTGATGACTAATTAGTTTTGTTTAGGCCTTTACTTACCTAGTTTTTACTAGTATTTTGGGATTGTTTCTCATACCTACCACATAGGTTCGATGAGATGCCCGAAAGGGTCTTTTCATCTTGATTTTTAGGCGGTTAATCTATCACCGAAAGGTGGAGTCAATTTGCTAGTGTGGGTATAGAGAATAATTAGGGTTTTGACATGAAAATAGTTTGAATCCTAACTAGGTCCAAGGTTGCTATTTTTATAGTTTAGTTGGGCTAACCCTACGAAAGTAGATGATTAGAATAATTAGACTAGCTCAAGGCCCTCGAAAGTGTGGCTTGAGTAGGTTTTGATGGTGCAACCGATCACTCCTAAATACTTGTATAAACTTGGGTAGGTTTAGGCTTGACTTGATTAATTAGTTTATTAAGTGGTAAAATCACAACCCAAGTATTTTATTTTATTTATTTTTTATTACTTTCTAGGTTAATTTAATCACCATATCTTTCTCATCTCGTGTTGATTTGCCTAGACCGAAAGTTTAAGTTAGCTTTGATATTTGAAACACAACTCTCTGTGAACATGACCCGTGCTTGCCGGCTAGCTACAACTACGCCGTGCACTTGCGGTTAATAAATTTTAATACTTAATTCTTCCCAACAAGTTTTTGGCGCCGTTGCTCGGGAGTTTTTCGTTTTAATATTGGAGCTTACTTGAGTATTCTAGATTAGGCATTTAATTGAAAAATCCAAAAAAATCCAAAAAAAAAATTTGAAAGCATGTCTACTTACCATTATCCTCAGTATGAGTATGAATTATTCTATCCGTACTTTGATCGACTTAATGCTTTTCTTGCTCTTTCGGTAACTTGTTTGGAGAAATGGGAAGTATTGAATGTTGTCTCGTGAGAGTGTAAATAGTGAAACCCGTGCTCTTTTAGAGTATTGGGATTGTTGTGCTAAAAGTGTTGATGAAGCTTGTGATTTACTTGAATGGATTGCTTGGGATACTTGTGAATTTGAAAAGACATGTACTAATTCGGATTTTCATGTCCCGACCCTTGTGCTTATCATGCTAGATCTTACATCCAATCCCCTTGTATTCTTGATCCTATCCCTCTTTGGTGTGAAAAGTGTAACTCTTCCGATCATGATACTAGTTCTTGTCCTTATTATGATACTTTATCTCATGAATGCTACGATAATTGTTATAAAATGATAAGTGCTATGGATGACCAAATTGAGCAACTTGCATGTCTTACTAAGATTAGGGAGCTTGACCTATCACATGAACTGATCTTAGTCTTAATTCTCGCTAAAATTGAGGCATTTTTCTATGATGATGACGATGATGAGTCCTCATTTTCTTTAGAATCCAAACTAGAGAAAGAGATTGACCCTTCCTTTACTACATTACCCACAGTTGCTCCATCCTTACCTAGTACACATAGGGACAACACTAAGTCTACCTTTGGTGTTGATGCTAGTTTAGATGGTGAGGGTGACTTATATTGTGAATCGAAGATGTTTTAGTTGAGGTATTTGATCAGGAGACTCCTTTAGAGGAGTCATGTGAGGTGGTTGTGGTCGAAGCATCGCCTACTAGTGTTGATGTTGATGATCATGTGTCCCCCAACCCACTTACTTTGATCCCTGTTTCCCCTATTTGTTCACTACCCTTCCTTCCCCCGAGTATCATTTTTCCGAGCCCACTACCTATGTGATTTGTGATTTTGATTTAGATGTGGACAATGTGAATTACTCATCTAGCATGCTTCGAGGGGGATGTGGTTGACAATATTGTGTCCCTAGATACCTTTGGAGGTTACATTCCTTCCTTTGACCCTTTTCATGTTTACCTAAAGGACATGCCTAGAAAAATCATGTGGACTAACTTCTTTGATCACTCTTTTGATTTTTCTAAGGCTTCGATAAATTTAAGGGATCACTAAATATCACCGACATATTTGCTCGTTGTGTTCTCTTATTTACATTCATCCGAGTTGTGTACTCAGGAATTTGATAAACGCCTTAAAGCTTTGACAACATCCGAGTTGGAGCTTCATCTTGAGATGAGGAGGAGTGGGTGATGCTCCTCGAGCCTTCTTAGTACTATTTTAGGAGGCATTAGTTTAGGTGCACCTAGCACCTAACTTGGTATACTCGTTCCCTTTCTTTCTCTTTTTCTTATTATTATTTTTTTTTCTTTCTTCTTTTTTTCTTTATAATTTTTTTTTGGGTTTTTAGTTGTGGATATTTAGGGTTGTGTTTTTCTTTTTGCTTTTAGTGGTGGATATTTAGGATTGTGTTTTTGTGGGGTGATCACTTTGAGGATAAACTTTGGATATTGTTGAACCATGATGACTATGATCACCCACATGTATATTTTCTTATTTTGTTTTGCTTTTGTTTTTGGTGGTAGAATTTTTGTACATAATTGAGTCTATTTTGTTGGTGTGGTTGCTCCTTGGTTCCCAATGAGGACATTGTGAGATTCAGGTATGGGGGAGGAGAAGCCATGCTTCAATATTTTGAAAAAGAAAAAATTTTCAAAATTGCAAAAGATTATTGATTTTTTTAAAAATCGTTTTGGGGAGTTTGTAGCATTTTGATTAATTTTGACCCCTTGTTACTTGGCTATTAGTTTGTATTTATTTATGATGTATATAATAGACTTTGATCCAAAATATGTCATTCTATGTCCCTTTTGAATCCCGACATTCAATTATTGAGTTAGTTTGACTTTGGTAGAGAAACCCGTGAGATTTTGAGCCTTATAGACTAATTCATCAATTTTAGTCTCATATTTCATTTCATGTGTGACTCTTCCTTAGTGTATTTCCTCTAGAACTTGTTCTGTCTCTCTTTGAAACCACATTTGGCATATGCATTATGTAATATGATAGAGGCATTCATTGATTTTTAGACTACATGAGCCAAAAAGCCACCCTACTATATATACCCTTTTTGCTATCCCTTTGAGCTTTAACCTATTTTTTGTTATACCTACATCTACTTTACCATTGGCCTATATATATTTCCTATACCTAAGCCAGGTTCAAGTGGAGTAACACTTCTTGAGATGGGTAATTTTGGGTTATATATAAATGGTGTTTGGTTTGTTTTTGTGGTTTTAAAACGGGGATTTATATTAATGTAAAGTTAGATGTATCCCCTAGTGGTTATTATACCCTTTGGAATTAAGTTATGTTCATGATTCCCATGCCAATACTTTTGTTAAAAAAATAAAATAAAATGAAAAAAATGAAGAAAAAAAATGAAAAAAATGAGAAAAATGAGAAAAAATAATAATAATAAGTGATTGGCATGAGGAAAGTTCAAAAGTTGTTATACTCATTCTTTAGGTTCTCTTGGGTTTATTTGTACTTGAAAAGGTGAATTGGGAGATAAGTTTTAAGTTACATTTGGAAGTGTTTTTTTTTTTTGCTCCTTAGTCATTAGGCCTTGGTTATTTAGCTCCACATTTCTCAAATTGATTCCTTTTCTTACCCATGAACCTTAGCCCCATTACAACCCTTAAAAAGTCCTCTTGATTGCATTTGCATTTTGCCTACACAGTGGTGGAGAATTGAGAGTATGACCAAGCTTATGGTAGGGTGCGCTATTGGAATGAGTTTTGAGCGAACCATTATTATATATTCTAAACACATGAGTGTGAGTGTTCCACTTTACCTTAAAATAAGGTTCTACCAGTCTAACTTGCTCATTATTTACTGTATGGGGTGAAAAATTGGTAAGTGGATGTCATTAATGGAGGATCAAATGTCTTGATGTGTGCATTGTTTTTATATACATATTAATATCCGACGTACGAGGGTGATATGGTTGATTAGAATGTGCACAATTTCTTCCCATTTTGTATATATGTTTGTGAAAATTTTTGAAAAACCCAAAAAGATTTTCTATTTTCTCTTTCTCTTTTTGTTTTTCTTTTTCAAGATTTTGTGGGTATATCTTCTACAACCCTCACGAGACCTCACTCGTCCACTTGGGCTACCAAGGGGTTTGAAGGGCTTGTTGCACATGCTAAGTGCAATCGCGATTCCTACGAAAGTGAGTTAGGTTTTATTTTGTTTTGCTCGAGGACGAGCAAAAGCTAGGTGTGGGGTATTTGTTCGGTCCAAATATTGCGTCATTTATACCCCTATTTATTTAGTTTTTGTCTCGTAAAATAATATAATTTTTAGAATTTTTATTTATTTTATTTGATTTTGTAGGTGATAAGTCTGAGATGAGCAGATTCCATAATTTGAGTTTGAAATAAGGCGAAAATGCAGATTGAAAGACAAAGTTAAGCAAATCGGGTTGGTTAAATGCGGAAATACGATGCCCAAAATCTATATTCCACTGGCATGCAAGGCAAAGAAAAAAAAAGAAAAAAAAAAAGAAAAGGAAACAAAATTCTGATGATGACATCATCATGTCATCAGCATGATGTCATCATCAGAATTCCCATGGAATTGGGAAATCAAGGGCAGCATAGATTATAAAAGGGGAGGCTTGGAGTTCTGTTCGCCGGCAGCAATTAAATTAGGTTTAGTTTTATTATTAGGTTAATTTAGTTTAATTTAATTAGTTTTCCTCTTATAAATTTATTCAAAATATTTTTAGTTTTAGTTATTAATTCGGTTTCGACGCTTTTAATTCGGTTCGATTCGTTCTCGGTAACTTCTTCCCTTTTATCTCTCCCTTGTCTTTAGTTTGTTTCGTTTTGTTTAAAGGTTCGATCTTTATTATATTTTGATGTTTGTAGTAGTTAGTTTAGTTGTTTAATTTTATTTCGTTAGTTTATGTCGTTCTTCGAGTCAATCTTTATTAATTTTTGTTAGTAGTTGTTAGATTAATTTTGTCTCATATTAATTAGTTGTTAATTTGTGTCACTTTGGTTGTGATTAGCTTCTTGATGACTAATTAGTTTTGTTTATGCCTTTACTTACCTAGTTTTTACTAGTATTTTGGGATTGTTTCTCATACCGCCACATAGGTTCGATGAGATGCCCGAAAGGGTCTTTTCATCTTGATTTTTAGGCGGTTGATCTATCACCGAAAGGTGGAGTCAATTTGCTAGTGTGGGTATAGAGAATAGTTAGGGTTTTGACATGAAAATAGTTTGAATCCTAACTAGGTCCAAGGTTGCTATTTTTATAGTTTAGTTGGGCTAACCCTACGAAAGTAGATGATTAGAATAATTAGACTAGCTCAAGGCCCTCGAAAGTGTGGCTTGAGTAGGTTTTGATGGTGCAACCGATCACTCCTAAATACTTGTATAAACTTGGGTAGGTTTAGGCTTGACTTGATTAATTAGTTTATTAAGTGGTAAAATCACAACCCAAGTATTTTATTTTATTTATTTTTTATTACTTTCTAGGTTAGTTTAATCACCATATCTTTCTCATCCGTGTTGAGTTGCCTAGACCGAAAGTTTAAGTTAGCTTTGATATTTGAAACACAACTCCTCGTGGACATGACCCGTGCTTGCCGGCTAGCTACAACTACGCCGTGCACTTGCGGTTAATAAATTTTAAGACTTAATTCTTCCCAACACTCGGGCATTCTCGCTATAAATTGACGTAATCGTTACACACCGTTGTTGTTGTGATTGTTACGCCCCTCGATTGTTCCAATTATTGCAATTCCCATAAAAATTGTCGTTTTTGATGCTCGACGAGATGCCCTTTGCGCTGAAGCATCCCCAATAGTAGCAACAAAGGCTTGATGAATGACAGAGTTGTAATCTCGTTTGTAATTTAAACGTTGCTCATAAAAAATTAATTTACAGACTTAAATAATCAAACGAGGTAGAGCCGAGAAGCATAGAAAAAGTGGTTACAAAAGCATCATAATTATCGAGCAACCCAGCAGTAGTTAACCGAATCGGTTCTAAATTAGAGACAGGAGACTAAATAGCAACTAAAGTATCGGCAATGGTATTAATTTAGCACAAATATTCATCCATAGACCGACGCTACCCATACTAATGTTAGTCAACATCCGTTTTAAATCTAGGGCACGAGCAAGACCAGCCGTATTAAAATGCGACTCAAGGTGTTTCCAAACCTAAATAGCATGTTGCAAGTACCTCACCGAGAGTGTCATGTGAAATTGTGGTAAAGAGCCGGACACAAACTAGTTGATCGATACGGAGCCAAAAGGCGTAGCCCGGATTAGGATGAGGTGATCCATCGGGAGGGTGATATAAGCAGGCGGCTGAGGAATCGAACCGTCCGTAAGGGAAAGCAACTGGTGCATAACAACAAACGAGGTGGATAACGTACTTTAGGAGAGGAAATCATCAGCGGACGCCAAGGAAGTGGTGATGTAACGCCCCAAACCCGTAATCACCGGTTTTAGACTAAGCAAGCCGCCCACCGATGATTAGCGCAATGGAAAGTAGGTCGTGGGCATTACGCCGCCCTTACCGGAGGAAAGGGCAAGGCTATAATAATAGATACGTTTCTAACCCCGGTTACTTGCTTTTGCCACTAACGAGCAAGTGTCTCATGATAAAGCATAAACTTTAACTTGTACGAAGATTAAGCATAAGTATAGACTACGATCCGGTAAACTACGACAACGACACTTAACCCTTGATACTCCAATTAGGTTGTCACTCGCGAGCCTCTAAGTCCTTAACGGACCTTTGCTTCAAATCTTCCACACCGTTACCTAAAACAAAACAAGAAAACATTTTCGAAATGTGAGCCGAAGCTCAATACGTTCACTATCATGCAAGAAAATAATAGTTATGAAGTAATTGAGGTGAGCGCATGCATTTCAATTCATTTGTAAATGAGGGAGAGTGAACAATGTAAAATTGTTGCTAATTGATTATCTCGAATGGATCCCTTTACGATCATCGGGTTTCCCTAAACGCATGTGCACACACCTGCACCGATCGGATAGTCCGGTTGAAGGCGGTTAACCGTTACGGGGTTACCAACCTGGATATTGGGCGTACCAAATAATGGCACTTGATGGGCGGGTCCATATTAATGATGACAAATATTATTTGCAAACAATTCTTTATTGTTGTTAATGACGGCCATATCCGGCCTTGATTTGTAAATAAAACACTCGAAGGGCACGATCAATGAACGTACCTTGAGTTGATATCCCTTCTTCTTTTTCTTTATGGGCGGAATCCGGATGAACGCACGACGCTGGTGCTTGATGACCTTAATTAGGAATATAAGAATTTTATTAATAAACTGAATTTTTATGGCTTATTTACTTATTAAATCATTTCAAACATACTTGAAATGAAAATTAATAAAGTTAGCTTCTACTAAAGAATATTAAGGTTATCTTTAATTTATATGATTGATTATCTTATTTTGTTTTATATAATGCAAGCATAACTTATATATATATATATATATTTAAGTACATATATATATAGCAATTTTAGCATAAGCTTAGCTCCTTCCAAAAGCGTATATAAACATATACAAGCACTACACCAAATACTTACTTTAAAATCGAAGAAAGATTATGCTTTTAATAGCCGATGTTAGTCATTTTATTATTTAAATACTTTCATTCTTTTATATACTTTTTTTTAAAAATTTTTCTAACCTTATTTTATTTTATGAGGGCATAACTAATTCCCCAAAGATGTCCATTCCTCACATTTCAGTTTCATAAACCGCCCATAATTAGTTATCATCCTCATCCTCAATCTGTCTTTTAATCTCTTCATTAGGTTAAATAACCATGTAAACTAATCAAAAGTAATTCCTAACTCGAATTACTTCCCGAGTGTCCTTTATACGTAAATTGTCCATAAATACCCTTCATACAGGGATTGTCCATAGATGCCCTTCATACGGGGATTGTCCATAAATGCCCTTCATACGGGGATTGTCCATGGTTCTTCCTCAATTTCCAAGTATATCCAAATCTTACCAATTTTTCCATGCATCATTTATACACATACCATAATCAAATTTAATCTCCAAACAGAAAATGAATAACTACTTACAACTTAAATGCTTAAATTAAAAGAATGAAGAACCGAATCGAAAAATTATCCTAAGAAATTTAATTAACAAAACCGAATTTGGAAATTTTACCCTAGCCGATTTAGATGGAGGAGGTTAGTTTAAGAGGGTTTTTGTGATGTTTGAAGGTTGGAGGGTTGAAGACCCGGGCTAATGAAACCGAGCAGTCGGCCGCGGCCGAAGCGGCCGGGAGTGACGAATGGCGCCGGTGGCCGGCGAAGGCGGCCGAGGCCGGACAGGGCTACGAGCCGGAGAAGCCGCGACCACTAGGCGTAACCGGCAGAACGGCGAAAACTCCGGGCAGAGAGGGGAGTAGGGACGATGGTGTACTAGGGTTTGATGGCTGGGACGGTGACAAGGTGGCGGTTAAGGCGTAGCCGACGGTGGCAGGCGGTGGTTGCTGGCGTTGGGCGGCGACCGAACGAGATACCGAGAGGAGTATCGTGGTGGTGGTTGGCGGTTCGGGTTCTTGGTGATGACAGGTGGTGTTGATGGTGGCGTTGAACTCGGGGTGGCCGGAGCAAGGTCGCCGCGGTGGGCAGCAGGCGGTGGCGGTGACGGTGGAGATGGGGAGAAGGTCCCGCGTGCGGGTGTCTGGGCTGGAGAGAGGAGAGGGAGGTTGTGAGTCGAGTAATTAGGTTTAAGAAATGAAGCCTTAGGTTTCTCTTAAGGTTTTATACTCCCTTGTGTCTCCTCTTGCAATGGGCCATCCGACCCAGCTTAATTTCCTGGCCTAGTTAGGATCCTAATCCAATTTCTAATCCTCATCTACTTCCTAATCCTCCAAACTTATTATTATCTTGCTCAATAAACTTATTCTAATCTAGGAATTTTATTTTTAGCAATATTAAGTTTATAGAAATTATATTAGTTTTATTTATTTAAGAATTTTTAGAACCCAAAATAAATTAGTCACGTAATAGTGTTAATTATCTTTTAAATCATTGAAATTTATAGAGTATGTTCGTGCGTCGTCGTTGTCATCATCCGGTTCTCGCATTTTAAACAAGCATTGACAGATATATATATATATATACATATGTACACACACATGTGTAATATGAAAATATTTGGAATTTGAAATGCACGCACTCATGCTAATCTTGAATGTATTTAAGTTAATTATTTTCTTAGGGACGGGGTGTTGCAGTCTTCCCCTTAGAATGAGTTTCGTCCTCGAAACCGGTAAGTGAAATGGTATAAATGTTGTCCGAGAATAAATGTGGGTACCGATTTCTCATATCTTCCTCGGTTTCCCAAGTGGCTTCGATTGAAGTATGATTCAACCGTAAACCTTGACCGAGAGGAATAGTTTTAATACGAAGCTCGTTTAATCCTCCGATCTAGGATTTGGAACGAATATTCCTCATGTGTTAAGTTCCGGGCGATAGCCACTCGGTTCAACCTCTATGATGTGGCTTGGTTCGGATATGTACTTCCGAAGTTGAGATATATGAAAGACATCATGGATATGCTCCAGATCGATTGGTAAAGATAATTTATAGATCACAGGGTTTAACTTCCGAAGTATCTCATATGGCCCAATGTATATAGAGTTTAATTTCCCTTAATTTCAAATCTTTTGATTGCTTTGATTGGGGATACCCGGAAAAGCCATATCCCTTACTTGAAATTCTAGAGGTTTCCTTCGTTGATCCGTATAGCTCTTTTGTCTACTCGAGCTTCTCGATTCGTTGTTATATTACTCTCATTGTTTCAGTAGTTTCTTGTATCAACTCTGGTCCTATGGTGAGCGTCTCATCTAAATCGCTCCGATAAGGGGGTTATGCATTTTCTTCCATAAAGGGCTTCAAATGGAGCCATTTTCATTATGGCCTGGTAGTCTGTTGTGGTATGAAAATTCCATCGGAGCGAGATACTCTTCCCATTTTCGTTGGAAATCAAGGATGCAAGCCCGTAACATATCTTCTAGGATTTGGTTAACTCTTTCAGTTTGAGCATTTGTCTCGAATGGTATGAGCTACTAAAGTTCAACTTAGTCCCAAGAGCTTGCTGTAAGGCTTCCCAAAATCGAGATTGGAATCGGATGTCTCTATCGAACACTATATCCTTGGGCATTCCGTGGAGTCCGACAATCTCTTTTAAATATACTTGAGCTAATTTGTCCACACTCCAATTGTCACTAATTGATATGAAGTGTACGAGACTTTATAAAATGATCAATTATCGGCCAAATAGCATTTTTCCCGGTGGCGGATTGAGGGAGTCCTACGATGAAATCCGTTGATATAGAATCTCATTTCCAGGTTGGAATCTCCGAGGTCCTTAACTCGCCCATAGGGTGTTGATGTTCTCGCCTTTACTCTTTGACATGTAAGACAACTATCCACATCTCGCAACTTCTCGTTTCATGTTAGGTCACCGTAAATTCTTCTTTTGATCTACATACATTTTTGTTCCTCCAGGATGGACAAAATATAAGGTCGTATGAGCTTCATCTAAAATATTCTTTTTAATCTCCTCTTGGTCAGGCACACACAACCGATTTTGGAATCTTAAAGTTTCGTTCTCATGTAAGATGAATCTTGGAAATTTCTCCTTTTTAATATTCTCGCTCCATTCTCACCAACTTCTCATCTTTCCTCTGTCCTATTTTGATCTCATCCGCAATTGAGGGTCCGACTTCCAAAAAGTTTAGCACCCCTTTGTCTCCTTGGAGTCGATCGATCTCAATTCCTACTCGTGTAATCCCCGAATAAGGATTGGTTGAGTGATAATCAAGATATTCATGTTATGTTGAGTTTTTCTACTTAAGGCATCAGCCACGACATTGGATTTACTTGGATGGTACTGAATCTCCAAGTCATAATCTTTTAACGGTCGCAACCCAAATTAAGCTCCTTTTGAGTGAACACGTACTTCAAACTTTGGTGATCAGTATATACCTTACAAGATACCCCATATAAATAATGTCTCCCAATTTTTGAAGTAAACACGATCACAGCTAATTCCAAATCATGAATAGGGTAATTTCCTTCATATGGTTTTAATTGCTGAGAAGCATATGTTACCACTTTACCATTTTGCATCAATACACCCCTAACATGTTCTTCGAAGCATCATTATAGATAGTATACTCCTCACCTTCTTTAGGGAGGGTCAAGACTGGGCAGTAGTCGGCTTGCCCTTCAAGGTTTGGAATGCTTTTTAACAATCACTAGACCATTCAAATTTGGTGGTTTTCTTTAAGAGGTTAGTCATAGGCGTGGCTAGTTTTGAAAAGTCCTGTACAAATCTTTGATAGTATCCAGTTAACCCTAGAAAGCTTCTCACCTTAATAACATTGGTTGGTCCGGGCCATTCGGTCACTCGCTTGTATCTTATGTGGGTCTACCTTTATCCCTTCCCGAGATACCACATGACCTAAGAATGTCACTTCATTTAACCAAAACTCACACTTTTGTAACTTGGCATATAACCGGTGTTCTCGTAAGACTTGTAATACTATCCTCAAATGATGGACATGTTCCTCTCTATTCTTCGAGTATACCAATATGTCATCAATGAAAACAACCACAAATTTGTTCAGTATAAGGTCTGAAAATTCTATTCATTAGATCCATGAATTTGGCAGGTGCATTAGCTAACCCAAAAGGCATGACAACAAACTCATAATGGCCATACCTAGTTCGAAATGCGGTTTTGGGTATATCTTCACTCGTTATCCTAAGTTGATGGTATCCAGACCTTAAGTCTATTTTTGAAAATATTTCCGCACCTTGTAGTTGATCGAATAAATCGTCGATCCGGGGTCGAGGATATTTATTCTTGATCGTAAGTTTATTCAACTCCTTATAATCAATGCATAACCGCAAGGTGCCATCCTTTTTCTTCACAAGTAACACTCGGTGCTCTCCAAGGTAAAGTACTTAATTGGATAGATCCTTTCTCCATAAGTTCTTCCAATTGACCTTTCAATTCTTTCAACTCCGCTGGGGCTATTCTATAGGATGCTTTAGAAATTGGTCGAGCTTCGGATATAATTCTACTTCAAAATCTACTCCCTTCGAGGCGGTAATCCGGAAAGTTCCCGAGGGAAACAACAGGGAATTCAATTATCACCGGAATATCCTCGAGTCTCACTTTTTCCTCTTTTAATAGTATAACACCAATAACCTTGATATATATATATATATATATATTTTTTCCAAAAGTCTCGTTGTATTTACCCAAAGATATCATGAAATATTTCCTTACATTCTTATTACGATATAGCCTATATTCTATCCTTAGCAACTCTCTATTATCACCCTTTCGTTTTCCGCAATAAATCCTTGGCATCCCAATTCGATAATCCTTTCTCTCTTCCCAAGCATTATCTCAAGGTTGGTTAAATCAAACTAAATGAGGTTAGTGGTAAAATCTTCCCTAACCATTGTTATCAGAATTTCTTTACGAAGGTTCTATCATATTACATGATTCATGGATAATGGACACAAAATTTTTGATTTGGGTGAGTTTTGGACCTTCTTGGCATGCTCGTTCCCATTGTGGTTTTGGTTTCCTCAATAATTCCATTTGGGGGTTTTCTAAGTTGTCCCATTCTTAAAACTCTTTTCCTTTAACCGAGAAGAGTAGAACTCAGCCCTAATTTTCTTCAAAATTTGGCCAAATGTAAACTCAATTCCCTAATATCTTATATAATCGTGTTTTACTATGTGTCTTGCTTTTCCTGCTAGATGTGATGTCCTTATAATCACCTTTTTGGTCTTCAATAATTGCAACTTCTCTTCTACATTCCTAATCAATCTTCCCATCATATCCCTTGGGGTTCCTTTTGGCATTTTGGTTTGCTTTCCTATATTGTTGGAGAATCCAGTAGGTAGACATATCCCTTTGGATACGCTTTCCTTGGTATATATAGGGTTGATATTTATCTTTGAAATTTGGAGAGACAGGGAAGTTGATTTTTGTCAACTTCCTGTTGATAGGCATATGAAAGTTTATGGAGGTATGGTCATCCATTTGTTTAGGATTATCATCCTTATGTTAATCATTGGTTACAACTTTTGAGATTTAATTGGGCATTATGAGTATTTTCTATTCCGCACTTCGTACAAACAATTTAATAATAAGGCACTTATACTTCCTATTCCAACTCAATCCTCATAGTTCCTATATGGCTCGCAGGAATCTCTTAAACCTAGGCTCGATACCATATCCGTAACGCCCCAAACCCGTAATCACCGGTTTTAGACTAAGCAAGCCGCCCACCGATGATTAGCGCAGTGGAAAGTAGGTCGGGGCATTACCGCCGCCCTTACCGGAGGAAAGGGCAAGGCTATAATAATAGATACGTTTCTAACCCCGGTTACTTGCTTTTGCCACTAACGAGCAAGTGTCTCATGATAAAGCATAAACTTTAACTTGTACGAAGATTAAGCATAAGTATAGACTACGATCCGGTAAACTACGACAACGACACTTAACCCTTGATACTCCAATTAGGTTGTCACTCGCGAGCCTCTAAGTCCTTAACAGACCTTTGCTTCAAATCTTCCACACCGTTACCTAAAACAAAACAAGAAAACATTTTCGAAATGTGAGCCGAAGCTCAATACGTTCACTATCATGCGAGAAAATAATAGTTATGAAGTAATTGAGGTGAGCGCATGCATTTCAATTCATTTGTAAATGAGGGAGAGTGAACAATGTAAAATTGTTGCTAATTGATTATCCGAATGGATCCCTTTACGATCATCGGGTTTCCCTAAACGCATGTGCACACACCCGCACCGATCGGATAGTCCTGGTTGAAGGCGGTTAACCGTTACGGGGTTACCAACCTGGATATTGGGCGTACCAAATAATGGCACTTGATGGGCGGGTCCATATTAATGATGACAAATATTATTTGCAAACAATTCTTTATTGTTGTTAATGACGGCCATATCCGGCCTTGATTTGTAAATAAAACACCGAAGGGCACGATCAATGAACGTACCTTGAGTTGATATCCCTTCTTCTTTTTCTTTATGGGCGGAATCCGGATGAACGCACGACGCCTGGTGCTTGATGACCTTAATTAGGAATATAAGAATTTTATTAATAAACTGAATTTTTATGGCTTATTTACTTATTAAATCATTTCAAACATACTTGAAATGAAAATTAATAAAGTTAGCTTCTACTAAAGAATATTAAGGTTATCTTTAATTTATATGATTGATTATCTTATTTTGTTTTATATAATGCAAGCATAACTTATATATATATATATATATTTAAGTACATATATATATAGCAATTTTAGCATAAGCTTAGCTCCTTCCAAAAGCGTATATAAACATATACAAGCACTACACCAAATACTTACTTTAAAATCGAAGAAAGATTATGCTTTTAATAGTCGATGTTAGTCATTTTATTATTTAAATACTTTCATTCTTTTATATACTTTTTTTTAAAAATTTTTCTAACCTTATTTTATTTTATGAGGGCATAACTAATTCCCCAAAGATGTCCATTCCTCACATTTCGGTTTCATAAACCGCCCATAATTAGTTATCATCCTCATCCTCAATCTGTCTTTTAATCTCTTCATTAGGTTAAATAACCATGTAAACTAATCAAAAGTAATTCCTAACTCGAATTACTTCCCGAGTGTCCTTTATACGAAATTGTCCATAAATACCCTTCATACAGGGATTGTCCATAGATGCCCTTCATACGGGGATTGTCCATAAATGCCCTTCATACAGGGATTGTCCATGGTTCTTCCTCAATTTCCAAGTATATCCAAATCTTACCAATTTTTCCATGCATCATTTATACACATACCATAATCAAATTTAATCTCCAAACAGAAAATGAATAACTACTTACAACTTAAATGCTTAAATTAAAAGAATGAAGAACCGAATCGAAAAATTATCCTAAGAAATTTAATTAACAAAACTGAATTTGGAAATTTTACCCTAGCCGATTTAGATGGAGGAGGTTAGTTTAAGAGGGGTTTTTGTGATGTTTGAAGGTTGGAGGGTTGAAGACCCGGGCTAATGAAACCGAGCAGTCGGCCGCGGCCAGCGATCGGCCAGGAGTGACGAATGGCGCCGGTGGCCAGTAAGGCGGCCGAGGCCGGACAGGGCTACAGGCCGAGAAGCCGCGACCACTAGGCGTAACCGGCAGAACGTGCGAAAACTCGGGCAGAGAGGGAGTAGGGACGATGGTGTACTAGGGTTTGATGGCTGGGACGGTGACAAGGTGGCGGTTAAGGCGTAGCCGACGATGGCGAGCGGTGGTTGCTGGCGTTGGGCGGCGACCGAACAGGATACCGAGAGGAGTATCGTGGTGGTGGTTGGCGGTTCGGGTTCTTGGTGATGACAGGTGGTGTTGATGGTGGCGTTGAACTCGGGGTGGCCGGAGCAAGGTCGCCGCGGTGGGCAGCGAGCGGTGGCGGTGACGGTGGAGATGGGGAGAAGGTCCTGCGTGCGGGTGTCGGGGCTGGAGAGAGGAGAGGGAGGTTGTGAGTCGGTAATTAGGTTTAAGAAATGAAGCCTTAGGTTTCTCTTAAGGTTTTATACTCCCTTGTGTCTCCTCTTGCAATGGGCCATCCGACCCAGCTTAATTTCCTGGCCTAGTTAGGATCCTAATCCAATTTCTAATCCTCATCTACTTCCTAATCCTCCAAACTTATTATTATCTTGCTCAATAAACTTATTCTAATCTAGGAATTTTATTTTTAGCAATATTAAGTTTATAGAAATTATATTAGTTTTATTTATTTAAGAATTTTTAGAACCCAAAATAAATTAGTCACGTAATAGTGTTAATTATCTTTTAAATCATTGAAATTTATAGAGTATGTTCGTGCGTCGTCGTTGTCATCATCCGGTTCCTGCATTTTAAACAAGCATTGACGAGATATATATATATATATATACATATGTACACACACATGTGTAATATGAAAATATTTGGAATTTGAAATGCACGCGCTCATGCTAATCTTGAATGTATTTAAGTTAATTATTTTCTTAGGGACGGGGTGTTACAGGTGATGTAGTTACCGATACGACGGTCCGGATTGTGGGCGGTAGGCTGTGTTAGACCACCCGTAAGGTCCGGATGAGGAGCCATGGTGGCCGGTCAAGAGGAATCAACACCGATCACGGCCGTAAAAGGAGAGGGCAAGGCGGCCAAGGGTTGCGAAGACGCGGACCAAGCCAACGTGGAGGTTACGAGGAACGACTCGGGAAGGACGGAATCGGCGACGACTAGTGGAAGTACGGCAAGGACGGTGCAACCGCAATGGAGAGGAAGGAAAAGCGAGAGAGAGAGAGAGAAGTGTTGCGGTGGTGCGATCGATTGGAGAAGTCGCCGCCGACAGGGAATCGGCAACCACGGTGGTCGGTGTTGCCGGCGAACCGGGCATGACGGTGGTTGGCGGTGTAGCCGGAGAATAAGAAGCCATCGAGCGAGGGGTGATGAGGGCGGTTGGATGGCCTCGTGTTGCAGCAGAGGTGAAACCCTAGCAGGGCGTAGGTCAACGGAAGGGAAGAAGGAGCGTGAAGAGGAAACTATTTTTTTTTTGTGTAAAAATTAAAAACCTCTTTTTAACTTTGATAACATGTGAGATTTATGGGATAATGACTCACATAATCATAGGAGCCTGATGTTATATATATAGTAAAATATACAAAAATACTTTTACAATTATATTTGTAATTATCCTCTTTAATTAATTGACAGAAATTTATTGACATATATTATGAAAATATGCAATGTTTAATACCCTTGAAATTATAATTTTAACTACTATTATTCCCGTTTTATAAGGACTTCACAATCAATTCTAAAATGATTGACCATCAACTTCGAGCCATGCATCATGATGCATGCAATTTCTGTTGAGCAACTTAACTGGATTGGTTATTTTTATGCGCAACCAAGTATTACGAGTAAGCTAATTAGGGTTAATTGTTAACCTAACAAAATACGATCAATGATACCTCAGATTCTGACAACCAAAAGACACAATTAATTAACCTTAAGCATCTGCCCTCCAGAAACTCCGAGCTTAGTTAATTATCCCCATCATCATACTTACATCCCGGCCTTCAGCTATTCGTTTTATAATTGCGTGGGAATATGAAAAGAATGAAAAGGGAGGCGAGGAGCAGAAGAAAAGCATAGATGCTGCTCTGTAAACTTTATACTTTTTTTTTCTTATCATATTTGTCGGTCATTGCTGTGGCTTGAAAACGTGATTCAAAACTTTGTATTTATAAATTTTATAGAACTAAGAAAGTATCGGATGAGATGGCAGTCGTCTCATCTCGATAAGGATGAGAAAAGAAGTTTAAATTCTCAAAAATGTATTTATAGTAATACTTTTATCTTAAATGCTCGCAGTTTGAAAGGATTATACCCTTTTTTAAATTAAAAAAATTGTAAAATTTAAATTCAGATCATCGCAAGGTTGATAAATTAAGAAAGTAATAGTCGAATTATATGCAAGTAAGCAGAGGTGTATCTATCAGAGTATTTATTTTTGTTTTTATAACTGCTGATTGAAACATAATATCAGGCTCATAGAAAAATCTTCCACATCTAGCAATCTAGCATGCATCCTAAAGGACGAAAATGAAAATAATACTGAAGAGCATAAATTAAGTGAGGACATTTGATGTAAAGGCAACAGGTGCTATGATGAGATCAATCTCTTTAATTCTAGCTACCAACCTCCACTAATCTAGCTTTAATGCAGAGTAATCAGCATCAATTCTTGCCAATCTTTTGTAAATTAATGCTTAATATGATGACTTTTTTCCTTTTATTCACAAAAGTAATTTTTGCAAATTAAAATAGACTTTAAAACATCCCATGATTACAAGACAGACATGGTTAAGTATCTGTTAATTACAAGTGGCCGGACGTGCAAATTGCGCACACCCTTTCAGTTTCGCACTGGCTATTGACTTTGACTCAAATCAAAATCGGAGGACCCTCCTCCTCTTTTCCATTTATGCCTAACTATTCCATTCCATGCATTCAAATGTATTCATAATTACACTGAAGAAAATCTTTGTTTCTTGAGTCTTAAATCTATTGAAAACTAAATTAACTCCAACGAAACCCTGTATTAAGTGTTGGACACTTAATTGACCACCCAGATGGATGTTCCAAGCTCATCCACCTAATAGTCAAGGTATTGAAAGATTGAACTTTGTATTCTAAGAGTATGAAGTGTTATGATACAAATTAAATCCAGATAACTTTTGAAATTTTTGACAAATTATTTATTTCAAGACAAATTTGTAATTGACACAATTGCTCACTACAAGAATCCGCCTCAATTGAAACCGGCAAAAACGTTCTTAAAAAGCCGATAATTGATCTCAAACCCAGGTTCGAGACCTAATAGAGACCGAAAAACATTCATCTCAATAACCTTGGTAGCAATTCAAATTTAGATACTATTTTTCGATTTCGATATCAGTTGAGATTGACATTAGAGACCGACATTTATTGGACTCTATTGGAGTTCGAGCCCTTCGGTCTCTAATTGAGATGAATTTTAGTCTGTCTTTTTTATTCTCAATATGAGACCAAATATATTTGGTCTCAACTTAGGACTGACGCTATCCATTCTAAATTGGAGACTGATTAGAGACCACTGCCTTTGATCTCAACTAGAGATCATATAGTGATTTCGGTCTCAAATAATAGAGATTAAAATTTTTGGTCTCAAAATTACTGTGCTTGTGTAGCTATTAAGACCGAAGGCATATTCAGTCTCTAAATTACCAAGTTTTTAACAACATGTTTTTGTTATTTACTTGACCAGAAATATGTTTTAGAAAATGACTCACTGTCACATTTAAAATGTACTACATCTTCAGCACATAAAAGACAACCAGAAACAATCCCACCAAAATCACAGTTTACAAACTTTCGAAGTCGTTTATGAACAACTATTAAAGTTTTTCAACAACCATGAAGCAATATCCATAGTTTAATTTCCCAGAAATATGTTTTACAAAATGACTCACTGTCACATTTAAAATGTACTACATCTTCAGCACATAAAAGACAACCAGAAACAATCCCACCAAAATCACAGTTTACAAACTTTCGAAGGCGTTTATGAACAACTATTAAAGTTTTTCAACAACCATGAAGCAATACCCATAGTTTAATTTCCCAACAATCACATCTAGAAGAGTCAAGTATACTATGAAACTACTAATAGCTAAAGATAAATGCTACAATCACACATACTAACTCCTAAGACAAGCTTTCAGTGTTGTTGAAATGCCTGGAGTGACCAAGTTTCTCTGAGAATCTGTCAAAGAGAGCAAGAAGCTCTCAAAATCACACCTTTGTTCATCAAGCTCCCTTCTAACGTATAATCAATTCTTCTGGATTTGTCCCAAGCTCTTCTTCAGTCGAATGGAGGCAAGATTAGGGTTCAGTTTGTTATGAGTCTCCTGCAATTGATCCTAAAGCTGAGTGACTAAAAGTGATAAAAATGATAAACTCCCAGGAGTTGATCCTCTACAATTGGGGGTCTCTCAAACATGGCTAAAGTCTCATTACCACATATATTTCCCTTCTTAATTCAAGCTTCATAAGCGTTAAAGAACATCATGCTAGATGCTTGCCCTTTTTCTACATCAGCAAGCATCCTCAATTGCTTAAAAATTCCTACATCACAATGAAGACAATAATATTGTTAATAGGTTTGAAGCAAATAAACCGCCATGAAGACATGTTCTCCCTCCTATTATACATAAAGGCATAATTAGCTTGCAAAAAATAACAGCACATATATGGCTTCAATCAACATATTGAGAATGCGGATGTCAATGCCTTATCAATTCTCAAGTCTTATCAACCACAATGTCAACATCCAATTTTAATGACCAAAAGCAACATAAATATAAAGTATACATCAGTAGGTAACCAATATAAATGCACTATGCATAAGCATAGTGTGAAAGATGTATGACAAAATGACTCACCCAATATGGGAGTTTGACATTCTCTATATATAAAAGATACTACGGAAAAGTAATTTACAATTATTTTATGTACAATAATATCTCTAATACTCTACTATGCCCCCTCAAGCTAATCGGGGACGCACGGACAACTTGGACTTAAGAAACTGAAACTGTTGAGATGACAACCCTTTAGTGAAGATGTCCGCAATCTAAGAAGTAGTAGGGATATATCGCACAACGAGATCTCCATGGGCAACCCGTTCTCGAACAAAGTGATAATCCACAACTATATGTTTGCTACGGTCGTGATTGACCAGATTGGCGAGTCATATATGTAGCATCGATATTGTCACAGGTATAACCGCACAGGAGTGGCAAGGGTGATACCAACATCAAACAAAAGCTTGCGAAGCCAAAGTGTCTCAAGCAATCGTATAACCAAGAGCACGATACTCAGCTTCAGTGGATGATTTGGAGACTGTGGGTTACTTTTTAGAACGCTAGGATATGAGAATAGGACCAAAATAAACGGCATAGCATGTGGTAGAGTGACAGGTGTCATGACAACCAGCCCGATCGAGCATCGGAATAGGCAATAATGACCGATAGTGAAGAGGCATCACGAAGAAAAATCCCATGTTCAAGAGTCCCTTGCGGATACTTAAAAATACGCTTCACTGCATGCGAGATGAGTAGTACGAGGAACGTGTATAAATTGGGAAACTACATGCACTTGCATAAGCAATATCAGGTCGAGTCATGGTTAAATACTCGTAAGACACCTACCATACTTCATACTGAGAGGGATCAACAAGCGGTTCACCGTCCGTAAGGGATATGATGGTTCGAGCAGCGAAGGAGTTTTAACAAAGGTACAAGTTTGAAGCTGAAATTTATTTAAGAGATCTAAATCATATTTCTGCTGTGTCAAAAATAATCCAAAAGGAGATCGAACCGCCTGAATGCCAAGAAAATAACCGAGGTTTCCAAGATCTTTCATGGCAAACCGACCGGCAAGGGAATCAATAAAAGACTCTGAGTAAGGTGGATGAACTACCAGTCAAAATAATGTCATCTACGTAAAGAAGGAGAATGAGGACATGATTACTAGTTCGAAAAACAAACATGGAGGGGTCAACATTGCTACATACAAACCATGAGACATAAGGAAGTCTGCTAAAGCAATGAAACCAGGCACGAGGAGCCTGTTTCAAGCCATAGAGCGCCTTCTTAAGGCGACAAACATGGGTAGGGAAATCAGGATGAACAAATCCAGGATGTTGTTTCATATGAACTGTCTCGATGAGATGGCCATGTAAAAAGGCATTCTTAACATCAAGTCGGCGAATGGGCCAATCAAAAGAAACAAGCAAGAGTCGAACCAAACGAATAGTAACAGGTTTAACAACGAGGATTGAAAGTCTCATGGTAGTCAATACCTGGTTGTTGGTGAAACCCCTGTGCTACAAGTCGAGCTTTGTACCTCTCCACGGTACCATCGGATCGATATTTAATCTTGTAAACTCATTTACTACCAGCCAAATTAAGATTCGGTTGAGATGGAACCAAATCCCATGTGTTATTGGCAATCAAAGCATTATACTCCTTGGCCATGACTTCCTTCCATTTGGAATGTCGGGAAGCTTGTGAAAAACATGTAGGTTCAACTTCAACAAGACCAACAATGAGAGACAGGAGACGCCTAGGTTTGGCAATGCCAAACTTGGACCGAGTCCGCATAGGGTAAACATTGGTGGACCGAGACATAGGGACACTCGAAGAGGCAATAGGACCTGGTAAGCGACTTATAGAATCACTAGTACGAGCAAGGGGATCCGATGCAGTAGGGGATGAAACAAACATAAGACCAAGGGTGGAGGAAAAGGGAGCAAACGCAATGTTAGGCTCGGGAGAGACCTAGGCCATAGACGTTGGGCTAGAGTTGAGACTCGATGAGGATGAAGAGGCTAAGGGAACCCGAGCGATGCAAAGAAGTTGGGAGTAACCGATGGAGGGGACATGCTCCGGCACAGAGCACCGGTGAAAGACGCCGAGGGTGGCGGCCGGAGCCCGGCGTTCGCAGAGGCAGAGGCGGTGGCGGCGGGAAGGCGAACACCGAGGAGGATGCGATAGGAACGTCGAAGCCCACCCTAGGAAAAACTGAAACAGGGGCAAAAACAGCGGGAGAGGAAAAGGTTAAGGACGCCGGCGATGGGTGCACGGGGAAGCGCCGACTGGAGGAGCAGGGCATGAGACCAACACGACAGCGACGGAAGCAGTGACGGGGAGTCGAGCAGGAGGGCAGCCATGGAGGAGAGAGAAAACTAAGGTTAGGGTTTTCTTGTGGGTGGTGCAACCGTGACCAGCAGCAACAACAAATTTTTTTTTGACAGGGGTGGTCGCTAGGGTTACACTAAAATTTTAAATCGAGCCTTTGGCTTTGATACCATGTGAAAGATATATGACGGAATGACTCATCCAATATGGGAGTTTGACATTCTATATATATAGAAGATAATATAGAAAAATAATTTACAATTACTTTATGTACAATAATATCTCTAATACTCTATTACATAGTATCAAATCTTTTGGTCATTCTCATCAACCCGTGAATGAGTTTCAACGGATAACTCAGCAGAGGAAATGTTCCTTTAGACAATTCTCCAAGAATTGTTTGTGATATTTTCCGAGCTTGCTTCGGACAAGTTAACGACCTTTTGTAGTGTGTTTTGAATATCTTAGTTGTTATTAGAGTTGCTAATAAAAGGTCTTAAAACCTATTAAAACACACTTAAAAAAATTAGAGCAAGACAAATCAACAAATTTATTAAAGGTAACTCATACTAACCGTAAGCCATGAAAAGAAAGCTAGATTTTCGTCGACAGGGTACTAGGCTCCTCCAACAGCTGCTTAGATGATTGAATCTCCTCGAGTTGTGATTATCTCGATTACTGACAGTTGCTAAAGAACTATATTAAAACTAATTAAAATACTTTTAAAAAACTAGTGCAAGATAAATTAATGAAAGGTAACTCATATTAACCATAAACCATCAAGAGAAAGTTGGCTTTTCATCAGCAAGGTACTAGGTTCCTCCAATAGCTACTTTCCTCCAATAGCTACTTAGATGATTGAGTCTCATCGAGTCCAATTGGAATAAGGCCCCTTGCAATCATATCCTAAACAACGCTTAGGAAAGTATGTTAATATCCAACGCACACAAGGAATTAGGTTACATACGATATGTACCTATAATAGTAACACTACTACAAAAACGTTATATAGCGACTGGAACCTAACGATGGAAACCGCAATTTGTCGGATAAAACTCAACTAGCGACGGAACAAAAATCCGTCGCTATTTTACTCATTAACGACTGGACCTAACGATGGAAATGGAACAATTAGTGATGGATTTATGAAATAAATTTTTAAACTTTTAAAAAAATTTTAACTTAGCAACGGAATCAGTTGATTCCGTCACTAAATATAATTTTTAATTTTTTATTAGCAACGAAATTAGTCCGTCAGCTAATTCAAATTTTTTAAAATTTTAAATTTTCAACCTATTTTAATTTTGAAAAATTCAAAATTTTTTAAATTTAAATTAGTGACAGAATTTGTCCGCCGCTAATTCAAAATTTTTTAAATTTAAATTTTCCGATCTAAAAGTGATAGATGTTACCATCCATGGACAAGTACGCAAGTCGAACGAGAAGTGGTAAGATCGTTTGGATTCTATTACTAATGCGGATTCGAATATCACCAACTCTACAATCCGTTGTTAGAATCAAATACCAATTCAATTTGAATGGATTGAAAATGATGTTATTGCATGGATCTAGATTATAAATTATCCTATTTTCATCCATTAAATAATGAAGACTCGGACATCTGCTCTATATCTTTCCGAGTCATGCAAAAGGAATCGGGTATAACGATGTCATTCATATAGAGTTTTGATTCCAAGGCATTCTCTGTGTCTTAGAAACTTACTTGAGTTAAATAGTATCTTTTCTATGCGATTCGGCCTTCACATATCTCTTTAATCGCTTTTCGGTTAGCGACTCGGAAAACTTGTTCTTTATTCCGAGTCCACTCTCACTCGGATTAATCGCATTTTGAATATACCGAGTATTCCATTGTTTCTCACTCGGAATCGACTTGTGGTTATTTACTCTATTGTTTGCAAAGTCAGCATTCATAGTTCATTTCATGCTTAGTCTATATCAAGTTTTTCCCACTCGATATTCGCTATAGAACGTGTTTCTTTACTTAAGACTAAGTCATATGGAATTCCGAGTATCATGGATATTAGACTCGGAAAATTCCATTTCTTTTCCGACTCGGATAATCTGTTGGTTAATTATCATGATTATTTTATTATCTCGTGTCTAACCTTGGACCAAAGTATTTTATACTTTGAGAACCGAAGGTGTTTTACTTTTGTAGGTTATTCAATCGAGGATATATTTTCAAACTACAAAAGTAGCCGGCTTCGTAACGTCAAATCACCAGCAGATATGGCCTTTCACCTTTCCTGCTTTTGTCTCGGAAGATTGTGTCGAAGTTGTCCGCTTCCATATTCGGAAAACTGGAACGCCAAGCTTAACGGTAGTTTCCACCACATTTATCAAGACACAACCGATGATTTTGGGACTTCCAAGAGAGTTAAACCGTTGTCCAACGTCCATATTTCAACGGATACTTTCCGAGTGACTCGGAAAGCCTTTCACAACGGTCACGAGAGGACTCTCGGTCAGCGAGATGAGGATAACGGCTACTCGCTTGGTTATCTATAAATAGAAGCCACCTCACAAGACTTGAAGGTTGCCGAACATATTGTCAATACACTTACTTGAACAAAGTTATTGTATTTACTTTCAATCTTCAACTTACAACTCCCACTCGTAATTCATTACTTTACGAGTTGTAAGGTCTTGTACTTAGTTACAAACTCTTCTTACATTCTTTGTAAGGTCCCTTGACTAAGCTGTAAAGGTTAACTCAGCTTGGTTGTCCCTAGCTGTAAGGGTTATCTCAGCTAGGAAGTACTAGATCGGATAAGGTAACTTCGAGTCTAGGAAAATTTGTATAGAGTTGTCTAAGGGAGCAACTCGGGTTCCGTCAAGTTCACGGTATTTTGTGGACTCAAAATAGTGGATTTGACTTCGTGTCTGGATTGACACGGGCCGTGGTTTTCTGCCCCAGGAGGGTTTCCACGTAAAATCTCTGTGTTCTCTTTCGAGTACATTCTAGACTCGAACGACCTTAGTGCTCTTGCTTCTTCGATTCACCGATTTCGAGTCCAATCTTTTCGACTCGTCTTTAGACTCGGAATCTGTCTTTGCTTCATTTCTGCACAAAAGCGTCTTTTCCGAAAGAATTTTCTTTCACCCTATTCACCCCCTCTAGGGTGACTCGGACTCTCATTGAGCAAACCTTCAAATAATATTTAATTTTTTTGGTAATAATGTAAAGAGATTTTATTACCGTAACGGCCCAAAGTAGGGAATCAACCTTCTCGGATATACATACTTACGCTATGCATCCCTCACCAATGCTCTCTATTTGACATATTTGGCATTGATCCTAGCTAGGAAATCAAATCTTGTATATATATCAGCTTTGACCCTTGCCCAAACTTGTTGTTCGGCTCTGTCGCCTCCCTCCAAAGAATCTCGAGTTCCTTTCGGTCTAGATATGGTATTGGAATGCAGCATATGTCACTTAGATGAGTTTCCTCTGTCCTACCCCTACGGAATCATGTAGCAAAGTGTTATGTAAGTCATCTAGATCTGTTGTTGTATAGCTCCAGTTCAACCAATAGCTTACTAAATTTCAAACACTCTTTGTAAATGTGCAATGCAGGAAAATATGTTCTCGCTGTATCTATTTCTCCCACTTCCTGGCATAGTCTGCGGCTTGTGCTTAACCCCTCGATATACTACATGAGTCTATCTCGCTGTAGCGTTTCGTTATTCACTAGTATCCATAAAGCGAAGGAGTGCTTAGGTATACTTGGCCTGTTCCGGACTAGCTTGTCCCACGGGACTTTGGGTGTAGATCCAATGAGCCATTTATAACAACTTCTAACAAGTATATCTCCGATTTTGTGTGTGCTTGCCATCTCCAATCTCGATCAAATCCCTGCTTGAAACTCTCCTTAATCTTACACATCTTTTTCATGTACCAGCAAGTGTTTCGCTGCAGAGGAGTAGTTTCACCAATATGTCCTTTTCAATTAGTGCCCGTGGATCCATTTAACCCGAGAGGATGTCCCCCTTTATTGCAACATCCTAGTTATGCATAGGCACTAGTGACAGAATTTTAAGTACTTGAAAATTTAATTTTAAGTACTTGAAAATTTTGTTTTAAATTGTCAAGTTGTAAAAAATTAGTTACCAATTAATTTTTCAAACATACAAAAATTTTCAAATTTTTAGCTGGCGGGCTATTAAATTTTCTTAAGTTTTAAAAAATTTCAAAATTTTAATTAGCGACGGACTATTTCTATCGTTAATTCCGTTGCTATTTAAAATTTTTAAATAGTGACAAGCTTTTCCGTCGCTGATTCCGTCGCTATGTTGGAAATAAAAGTCTAACTTCAGCGAGGACCGGCAAACCATAAGGAGAGATAGATTGAGAATTAGAAAGAAGTGAGAGTGTGAGAGAGCAAGAGGCCGAAGACCTCTCCCCTTTCGCAGCCATCCACCACCATCGTTCGCTGTTGCCTTCGTCACCACCGTGCATGCCACCAACTAACTACCTTTAACCTCTTGTAATTATACTTTCTCTATCCTCCCTCATTATTGGTTGTATTTAGAGTTTACTTTATTTACTATAAAATCAAAGATTTTAGAGAATTTGATGTAATTTATTTTGATAGCCATGGTTGGAATGAAAATGAGGTAAAAGATGAAGATAATGAGGAAGAGGAAGATGAAGAGGAAGTGGATCCTTAATTGACGATGAGCACAACTTGTATTTGTAAACAACGTAATGCACTTGTTTTTTTTTTTTTCAATTAGTTTTTATGGATGTTGGTGAATTGAAATTGGATTATTTATGACTTTTGTTTTTGTATATGATTTTTGTGTTTGAATTGAAGTCGAATGTGATGTCGTTACTGCTGCTGGATTATTTTTATTTGTATTTCGTTCTAGATTTTTTATATTAAGCACTAGAAAACACACAAAATTGTTTAATTTTTTAAATTGGCGATGAAATAGCAATGGAATTTCCTACTCGTTGTTGAAATCAATGACTGGAACCGACAATTCCCGCTACGGAATCAAATTCCGTCGCTAATCTGTCGCTAATCACATTATGATAGAAATATGTCAAAATTAGCGATGGAATTCTACGATTAGGGACATAGCAATTCCGTCTCGCTAAAAATCGCTAAAAATTAGATATACATTATAATCGTAGAATTTTCCGTCGCTAAGTGCCATTTTTCCGTCGTTTCGTCGCTATATAGCGATTTTCTAGTCGTGTAATTAACGGCAAGATCAATGTCGTTAAAATATACAAGGATTAAGAAAAGAAATATTTAGTAATACTATGGTTTTTGGTGCGTTATTATCTTAATGAATCTCGTGAGATTGTTGGTTTGTATCGCATGGGCGAATCAACCTAATTGTTTGATTTGATCTTTATTTATCTTCTCACTTATCACTATACTAGTTGTGTTTTTGGTTACATAATTAGTGAAGGATTTATATTGTTGGTTTGTGGAGTGCTTGCCACTAGGCCAACATTCACTTGGTAATTAATTCCATACACATAGTACATTAACGAGTGTAATTAATTTTTTAGTACTCGACATATGTGTATCTAATTTTTGTAGGACTTCACCTTTTTTACCTAATTTTAAAGTACCCTCACTGTTGAAAGGATTATTATTTGTTAAGTGAGTGTTAGATAATTGAATAGACGATTATACCCTTCCGTGGGAAGTGAAATTTTTGACTAACTTTCACCCACCCAACATTTGCTTTACACCCTTCGCTTCTCGAACTCCTCTTCCTCAAACGAAGCTCGGAAAAGGAACCTAACCAAACCTCCAAAAACCTTGCAAAATCAAATATCAAGGTGAAGTTTGAAGGATCAAAAACGACGGAAGCTCAATTGTTGCTTGTAAACATTGTTGCATGTGAAGGAGAGAGAAGGAATCCAAAATTTTACCGGTAAGAACTCAAAATTCAAAATAAAAATTCGATGATAAAGGTGTATAATTTCTAGAAATTTAGTTTTTGTATGAAACTCGGTAGTCGAAATTGTTTGTATTTCGATAATTGTGGTGTTGATGGGGAACTTATGATTATTTTTGTGAGGGATTGAAGTAACAATGGAAAACAGAGGGTGATAAAAAGTTGGAATTTTGGGCTTAATAGTGTGTAATTTTGATGGCATATTGTGTTTTTTAAGGTAAAAATCAAATTTTTTTTTCGTGAACTAAAACAGACTTGATTCTAGGATCTAATTGTGAAATAATAAAATCTAACAATTGTAAGTTTTATGGTGAATTTGATGAAGTTTTACGGCTTTTGAATTTGTTAAAAGTAGGAATTAGTTATTTATCAAATATCTATCATGTGTAGATTGTGCAAAATGGAGATGAAGAGTGTTCACATTCACTACAATGGAGATGTCGTGGATTTGGGGAAGTTTAGTTCAAATGAGATATTTGCCCTTGAATTGCACAGCTATACTACGATTAGAATGAGGAAGTTAAGCAAGGAACCCCCAAAATTTCCTTCATTTTATTATTGCAAACTTGGGAAAGGAACGCAAAAAGTGTGGATTGTTAAAGATTCGAGATGTAGTGGAATGTTTTACGGTTTGGAAGGAAGAGGATGTTGATGTGATTAATATGGTTGGTAGCCCTAAACGAGATGATTTGTGCAAATTGGCCACAATGTTACATGAGGAACAAAATAAAGAAGCTAAGGAAATAGATTTGATTTAAAGAAATCATCAAATGAGTAAAGAGGTGGAAGTCGAGGGATTAGATGACGAAAATCCTATAGTGGAAGTTAGTCTAATTCAGGAAAACATCAAGTGACTCAACCTACATTTTACACATCCAGCTTGCATTTTACACATTTAGGCTGCATTCATGACTACATTCAGCCTGTATTTTACACATTCATCTAGAGTAGCTTTTGTATCCTCCGGTTTCACCCCTAGCTTCTTGGGTCTAGTGCAAGTATTTGTTTGACCCTCAATACAATTCTCTTGATAACACTACTACCTTTGTTGAAGTCTTCAATAAAGTGCTCAATAGTTTGAGAGAGAAACCTATCATGACCTTATTAGAGGGCGTAAAAAGCATGTTATAACTTAGATTGTTAAAAGGAAGGAAGAAGTTCAAGGTTGGGAAGGGAAACCTTGTACCTAATGTGAAAGACAAATTGAAACAAATTGCAAGGGATGCTTGGCATTGAGTAATTGTACCAAATGGTCACATGGCTTTTGATATATTGATAATGATGGAATCAACTACACTCGTTGACTTGAATAAGAGGGTTTGTGTTTGTTGATCTTGGAAGATAAGTGGTATTCCATGTAAACATGTTGCAAGATGCCTTCTTCATCTTGGTAAAAACTTAGATGCCTACACCAGCCTTGACTATTTAGTTGACATCTATAAAACCACTTACAATGGTGTCTTGCACCTCATTCCTAATATCCCATTTTGGCCAAAGTTCCAGTGGCCTTTTCTTGATCCACCTATTGTTACGTTCAAGAAAGGTCCATTAGCTAAGGATAGAAAGAGGGGACATGAAGAGCCAAGGAAGCTACAAAAAGGAGCAGAATAATTAGATGCAGCACAAGTAGAGGACTTCACCACAATGCTGCAACATGCCAACTAAGGAACGATCCTTAAAAAAGACCAAAAAAGACATCCCCCATTAGATGGCCATGGACAGGGAAAGAAGAGTAACGGAAGACCAATGAAGTAGCCTCAAACCGACTTTGTCGGTGCCAATAGTTCTACAACACTTCGGATTCGCGGATGAAACCTTCCAAGCAAGACTTATGTTCCTTATTCTATGAATGAAGCAGACCTTTAATTCAGAATGGATAATGTTATTTTGTAGTATGAAACATTGATGACGATAACCTTCTAAGCAAGACTCTTATAGCCTCGCTTTATTTTGTTCTAGCATTTGGGATGTAGTATTTGCTACTTTTTTAAAACTGGTAACTTTTCTTGTTAAATTATGTTTTCAATTTAGGGCAATGTATTTGACCTAATTTTATTGCTTTAATTTCATATGTAATTTCTATTGAAAATTATAATTCAAAATATGAAGCAGAAAATGATATGTACTCATTTAAAATAGGACCTAAAATTTGCTTTAGTTTCATATGTAATTACCTAATTTCATTTCATACATAATTACTATTGATAATTACAACTCAAAATATGAAGCAGAAAATGATATGTAATTACCTAATTTTATTGCTTTAATTTCATATGTAATTTCTATTGAAAATTAGAATTTAAAATATGAAGCAGAAAATGATATGTACTCATTTAAAATAACACCTAATTTGCTTTAGCTTCATATGTAATTACCTAATTTCATTTCATACATAATTACTATTGATAATTACAACTCAAAATATGAAGCAGAAAATGATATGTAATTACCTAATTTTATTGCTTTAATTTCATATGTAATTTCTATTGAAAATTAGAATTTAAAATATGAAGCAGAAAATGATATGTACTCATTTAAAATAACACCTAATTTGCTTTAGCTTCATATGTAATTACCTAATTTCATTTCATACATAATTACTATTGATAATTACAACTCAAAATATGAAGCAGAAAATGATATGTAATTACCTAATTTTATTGCTTTAATTTCATATGTAATTTCTATTGAAAATTATAATTCAAAATATGAAGCAAAAAATGATATGTACTCATTTAAAATAGGACCTAAAATTTGCTTTAGTTTCATATGTAATTACCTAATTTCATTTTATACATAATTACTATTGATAATTACAACTCAAAATATGAAGCAGAAAATGATATGTAATTACCTAATTTTATTGCTTTAATTTCATGTGTAATTTCCATTGAAAATTATAATTCAAAATATGAAGCAGAAAATGATATGTACTCATTTAAAATAACACCTAATTTGCTTTAGTTTCATATGTAATTACCTAATTTCATTTCATACATAATTACTATTGATAATTACAACTCAAAATATGAAGCAGAAAATGATATGTACTTATTCAAAATAGCACCTAATTTAAATTCATCTAAAACTCAAATACAATCACCAATATTACTTGCCACTACCATGCAATTACAAACTTTGTTCCAAACTTATAGTAACCCCCCACCTCCATATACTACTTTTTATTTCATTGACATTATAACTACGTAGATGCATACCACCACATTCGAGTACTATCATCATCTTCAAATCATCAAACATCCTTGTTTCCATTAGCTTAATTGTCATTTTCATCTCCTTAATTCCATTGCTAATTTGTATCGGAATGCTCGATTTTCATCTCCCATGACATAATGAAAGCCTTGAACCTTCATGCCGGGTCCATAACTTGCTTCTGCTTCACAAATCTTTCCTTTCGAACCTGTCCATTTCACAAATTCATCGCAATTACCACATTCATAATAAGGTCGACCTAAGTTTTTTGAGGATTTTGAAATATGGTACTGAAATGTTCCGCTCGATAAGCATCATGGGCATTTCCTTCCTCTCTAAGAACTCCCACAACCTTCCATTGTAACCCAAATTTATTGTAATTAGTTTCATGGAAACAATTAAAAAATGATGAGATGAAGGAACTACAAAATCAGCTTCATAGAGGAAGAATCTTTCGACAATTAGTCAAAATGCATTAAATGATACAAGGATTGATATCAAAACTTTGCTACACTCCCGTACAAAAATTGTATTCCCGTGAAATCAAAACTTCTAACTCATCTACAGTAAGCAAAAATCCAAACACAACAAGCAATGATTCAAAGTATGCGTTTTCCACAGCAAGTAATAATTCAAACACAGCAAGCAAGTTCCAAAAATACAAAACTCAACGATTGGAAATGGAGAAGTCCACGCTTTAAGGAAGGAGATGAAGGAATTTAAAAAACAAAATTAAAAAAAGATAACAGTTACCTTGCCTCTTCAACAATGGAGTCGACGATTTAGGTTGGAAATGAAGAAAGAGAGTTTCAAACTTAAAAAATGGTGGAAATAAAGAGGAGATGAGGGCTTTAGATTTTATATTTTGACCTAGATAATTTAAGGGCATTAATGGCAATCCAACTATCATTTGCAGCGTAAATCCTTCACTCATCGAAATTTTAAATTTTAATTCCACTAATGTCAAAGCTCCAAATGGTGAAGGTACTCTAAAATTAAGTTAAAAAAGTGAGACCCAAAAAAATCATGACACATATGTCAGTGTACTAAAAATTAATTTTCGTGCATTAACATTATATGTAATATGGGCGAGCTAGCTAGGAAACTGTATTTCATTTCTCAAACCAAAATAGAAACAAAATGATGGTGGTTTATAGACATTTTCACCGACTATTTCTCAAACCAAAATCAGTCAATTCCAAATACAAAGACAAGAAAAAGATATATATATATATAGAGAGAGATAACCAAGATTAAGGCAAGAGCTTAATTCTTCTTTCCCTGGAGGCAGACTCTGACCAATTTCAGAAGTGAAATATAACTTATCACAATTGTAGAGAAGGAAGGAAAACATGCTTACTCAATCGTCATTGAGGGTTGAATAGAGCAAGTAGTGAGAGATGGAGCCTTGTGTAGCCAGAAAATAAAAACGTTAAGATTTCGCAGCGCACTTCAAAAGAGGGAGGGTGACAAAGAGAGGGCAAGGGAGAAGGGAGAGAGAGAGAGAGAGAGGGCAAGTGATGGCAACAGTTTTGCTGGATTTCCAATCGAAACCCTCTCCTCCATTTTGTCTGAGTCCAAACGTGAAGGGAGACAATTTTTTATGAAAATTTTGAGACCGAAAATATTAAGACCAACCAGATTTTGGTCTCTAATAGAGTTGCATAGCGCTTTTGGTCTCCAACTTGGTCTCAATTTGAATTACATAAGTTCAATCTCTATATTTAATTTTTATTAGAATTTGTTTTATATTTTAGTCTCAAATATGCGTCACAAAAGGGAGACGTAGCTATTTGGTCTCAAATATCATTTTGTAAACAAAATTATATACCAATTTTAGATTCAATCTCAAAATAATTGAGACGGATTTAGTTACGTGACTCTATATCATTAATTTGCATGTACCCAACTCAAAATAACTTAAATCAAACTATTGATTTGTTAATATAAGCATAAGTTTGTTGTTCAATTTTTCTTTGTTATGATAAAATATGACCTAAAATTTTAAAAAATCATTTTGTGTATTATATTACAACATCTTTAGCTCCGTATTTGATGGTTTTATACCAGCTTAAAGAATTTTACAGTTGAATTGAATACAATCTAACATATTGACAAAAATAAAGTTAGGATCAAGTCAATGGCGTGTACTTATTTTTATGCGAGATTAAGGTATCTAACCCAAGAAATGAATGTTCCCTTCCTCTGGCTAGAATGCATATGCATGACGAATGCATTACCTCAAACTGGAGTCATCGTTAGCCTATATAAAGTATTGAAGAGCATAGCCGGGCTAAAGACGAACACCCTCGGCCATCAACCAAATTAAATTAAAATGGTTGCTTCAAGCACTTGTCTCGCAACCTTCCTCTCGGTCTTGTGCCTTTCATCCTCTCTCTCATACTCATACTCAAACTCAATTCAATCAAGCTTCGTGGATTGTCTGTCAAAGCAGATGAAGCCCCCAAACCCCTTCCCTTCTTCATGCTACACCCCCAGCAACTCTTCCTTCACTTCCATCCTCAACTCCACCGCCAACAATCTCCGCTACTTACTCCCCTCCGTTGAGAAGCCACAGCTCATCTACATGCCCCTGGACGAGTCTCACGTCCAAGCCGCCGTCCTGTGCTCCAGGCGCCTCGGCATTCAGCTCAGGCTCCGAAGCGGGGGCCATGACTACGAGGGTGTCTCCTACGCCTCCGAGCTGGGGAGCCCTTCGTCGTCCTGGACATGTCTAAACTCCGCTCAGTCATCGTCGACGTCGGAGACGAAACTGCCTGGGTGGAGGCCGGGGCCACCATTGGGGAGCTCTACTACCGGATTTCCCAGCAGAGCCCCACCTACGGCTTCCCCGCCGGCCTCTGCACCAGCTTGGGTGTTGGGGGCCACATAACCGGTGGAGCCTATGGCCCGATGATGAGGAAATACGGTCTCGGGCGGATAATGTTGTGGATGTTCGGGTGATGGATCCCAATGGGAACATTCTTGACCGCCAGGCCATGGGGAGGATCTCTTTTGGGCTCTCAGAGGTGGTGGTGGGGGTAGTTTCGGTATTATCCTTGCTTGGAAGGTCAAGTTGGTCCCCGTTCCTCAAATTGTCACCACTTTCACCGTTGCCAGGACTAGTTTAGAGCCAGGGTTCACTAAGCTGCTAGATAGGTGGCAGCAAGTGGCCGATAAGCTTGATGAAAATCTCTTCATCAGGGTGGAGATCATGCCTTCCACACCGTCTAATTCTACCCAGAAATCACTACAAGCCTTGTTCAATGCCATGTTTTTGGGCAATGCAAATCAGCTTTTGCAAGTCATGGGCCTGAGCTTCCCCGAATTGGGCCTTCAGCAAAAGGACTGCAACCAAATGAGCTGGATTGAGGCTGTTGTTTACATAGCGGGATACCCCACTGGGACTAGCCCAGATGTCCTGCTCCAAGGGAAGCCCTTATTCAGGAATTACTTCAAGGCCAAGTCCGACTTTGTTAAGGAACCCATCCCACAACGTGCACTAGATGGCCTTTGGAAGAGATTGTTAGAAACTGATAGTTTCATCATGATTTGGAACCCCTATGGTGGGATGATGAGTCGGATTCCAGAGGACCACACCCCATTCCCTCATAGGAAAGACACCCTGTACAAGATCCAATATGTGGCAACGTGGCAAGATGGGGAGGCTAGTGAAAGCAAGCACATGGCTTGGATTAGAGACCTCTATGCATATATGGAGCCTTATGTGTCTAAGTCCCCTAGGGAGGCTTACGTCAACTACAGGGATCTCGATTTGGGAATGAACAAGGACGGTAAACCCACCATCTCTGATGCCAGTGCTTGGGGACTCAAGTACTTCAAGACCAATTTTGAGAGGCTAGTCCAAATTAAGACTAAATTTGACCCTGAAAACTTCTTCAGGCATGAGCAGAGCATCCCTCCCCTCCCTCATCAACTAGGAAGGGAAAGAGGAAGGGAAAGGTGCACCACAAGAAGCCGGGAAAGGTGCACCATAAGAAGCATGGTAGTTAGAAACCGTGCAAAACCAAAGGGAATATATATAACTAGTCATCATTAGCTAGTTCATTTGATGCCTCATGTTCAAAGACATGGGTAAGTCCTGATGATTAAGTCCAGTATAACAATGTATTACTAATAACAAAGTGATTGACGAGTGTTTTAGTTTTGTATTTGTCAAGCTCAAGGTGTGTGCATAAGCACGCATAGGCATGCAATTTTTGGTGGTATTTGTGTTTGATAATTTCCCATTTTCATGGCTGTCAAATGTTATGTTAAAATGGTACTGAATTTGGCCATGGTTCGTGCAAGCATTCCTAACAGTTGATGGAATTTACATGTGTACAACTTGGTTCACAATTCTGACTCATCCAATTTCGAACCAACACAGTGTTATGATGGTCTCTGGTAGTTCCTTTGCGTTTCCAATGCGCTCTTAGCCTCTTGACAGGACATCCTAATAATAAGCAACAAGCGTTAGATCGGCTAATTCAGGCCCAGAGCAGAATGGATGAAACCTTTGCATTGAAACTTGAAATCTATGGCGTTGTAGATACGCCAAGTACAAACACCAGCTCCAACAAGCAGATCAGAAATCAGAAAGAAATGAGAGATTTTCCGTTCTAGGGTCTTCTCAAAGGATTCTTCTGCCATTGATTACTTGGACTCCTCCGCATCCAATTGGTTTCCACCTTTAGCTTTCAGAAATGCTTGACTATAAAATTTGCCTTGTCAAATCTTGAATACTGTGGGTTCCGAAGTGAGCAAATGTAGCTTTTGAAAGCATATGCTCTTTAGGAGCTTGATTTGATTCACTAAAAAATTCTTTGCCATAAAATACCCTATTAATTCTATAAAAAATAAAAAAAACTCCCTATTAATAACCATAACAAATAATTGTGCCTCAAATCTTCGCATCTGTCCTTGTTTTTCCGGAGGCCACGCTCCATAGACACATGGCTTAGATTGTGGCCGAAGGCCCATGTTGGCCCACTGATTTCATTTAATTTAATGCATTTTAATTTTTGTTATTTTTATTGAGCTCACACTTTTTTAAAAATAAAGATTGAATTTCATCAATTGAAGCACGTGCAGTATTTATAATAAAAATTAAATTCAAATAAATTTATAACTAAAATAACAAAATAAATTTTTCGATGAAACGAATTAATTGAAACTCTTACGAGCGATTATTTTCTCGCTTTCAATAATTGTTTTATCATAGAGCTTCTAATGAAAAGATTTTACAAATCTTATATAGTCTTTCCGTTGAATATATTATTTTTTATAGTTGTCTGAATTTAAGGAATTGATATTCGTGACAATCAATCAATAATTCATCCATATATAAGTCTAACACAATGAAAATAAACTGATACAATCGCTTCAAAAATGAAAGATAATACCACTCATCAAAAGAGGGTATGGAGAGAGTAATTATTTGCAGAGAAGATATGAAATATAAAAAAAATAATTGAAGTTTATCATTGACAAAAATGAGTGACGGCCCCTGAGAAAAAAAAAAGAATGGTAAAGTTTTCTAGACAGTAGGAAGAGAGAGGAGGAAGTGAAATTACTTATTTATTGTGACTTCACACTTATACCTACCAAACTGTAAAACTTTCAAGGCAGTGTAGGAAATATTTCATGAACTATAATATTTTTTCTATTGCTAATTATTGTCCCGTTTTTTTTTCATCAGATTATTGATGATATATAACCAGAGTATAAAATGTATTATATTTAAAAAATTACAATGTAATCATATATATATATATATATATATATATATATATATATATATATATATATATATATATATATATATATATATATATTAAAATTTAATTAATACCCTTATATATATTTACTCTCTCTTCTTGTGCCCTCTAACTATGGAAATTTGGATGGGTAGTGATTTTGAGGACAACTTGTGGCGTGGCAACCATGCGTCCGCTATGGAGGCTTTACTTTGGGCTTCGTAACAACTGTCCCCGATCGTTTGGGTGTTTTCCTAGCAATTATGTGGGAATGTTGGAACTCTAGAAACCGATTTATTTTTGATATGAAGGATGGCCTTCGTTCAAACCTGGTACGGAGAGCTGAAATGTTTGTGTTTAATTTCCGCAGCATGCGGGAGAAGATGGAGCCAATAGTGAAACCAGGTGAGGGAGCTCCTGTCGCGTTCGCGAACCGGGCATCTTCAAGCTAAATTTTGATGCAGGTCAAGTAGGTGCAAGGAATGGTGGTCGTGGCTTCGCACTTAGGGACAAGTGCTGGTGAGATTGTCCTAACCGGAGTGGAACAGACACCGGACTTTCCATGGGGCTGAATTGGAAGAAGCTCAAGCATGTCATTTTGCACTCAAACAAGCAAGTAACCCGAGGCTACCTTCGCCTGGTAGTGGAGGGCGACTCTCGAGCTTTAATGCTCAAGATTCAAAATGAAGTTTGTCCCAATATGGTTCTAGGTTTTTTTATTTCGATATTCTGTTTAGTGCTTCTTTCGATTTTATATCTTGGTCGTTTGTTCATAATGGTTGTAACTCGGTGGCTCATGCTATTGCTTACTTCCAACCTATCTCTTTCGATGAAAGGATATGGGAGGCAGAAATGTCAGATCAAATATAGAATTTGGCTGCAACGGATATGTATTTTTTGTGAATCAAACAATATAACATCCTTTTTCGTTGATGATAAAAAAAAACAAGGGTATAACCCTAGTAACTTAAAAAGGCCTAATCAGTGTAGCCGTATATCTTGAAGTCCCGAGTTTAGGGTGAGGAAGGTCGAATGCCCTTGATGACTTATGCTTTTATTTTAAATCATGAAAAAACAAAAAAAGGCCCAATCATGAAAAAACAAAATGTACTCGGTCAACACTTTTCACTTCCATATATTTTTTTAGGATTTAAGCTTTAGAAAAAATAATTCCTTCCATTTGTGCATAAAGAAGTGGGACTGCAACAAGTTTTCCTTAGCTAACAATGATTTCAAACTTAAAAAATGAGCAAGTAGGAGCAAAGTTGCGAAGTGCAGGAGAGTTTAACGTTGCTGGTAATTATGCAGATGTTGGAGATCAGTATATAAATGATTCTTATACATATAAGCTAACTAGCTTGCTAGAGTAGTGGGATATTGCAAAGCGGCAGATCTTGACAGGTACATAACTGTCATTGCGTTAAAGTCAATGAATACACTCAGCTAATCAGAAGACGTTAATTAAAATATGTGACCCTCCATCGTCGTCATCATCCTCTGGAAACAACTTCTTAAATGCGAAGGAGTGACAGTGTGTGTACTACGTGATAAAGACTATCCTTTCTGGTTTCATTCATCGTTGAGCGGTTATATATGTGGATGGCTATTATTGAGGATGCTAATCTACATCACTTTGGCTTGCGCACCTACATTCTTACAGTACGCTAAACTCAATACTTGACTCAAATAGTTCCACATCACTTTAATTAGCCTTGTGCTCTTATTGCGATAACAAAGTTACTGCGGCCTCACACAACTTGCTAGATACATTAAGCTAGCATAACTAGATATGAAATATATGTCCACGTTGTATTATTGACTTGGGAATTATGTCATGTATTGTTCAAATGAATTGAAATGTTATCAAAATTTCAAAGATAGAAGGAAAATAATATCACTTATGACAGAGTCAATTTAAAAATTTGTGCTTATTTTCCTTGTGTTTTATAGTGACAAAAGCTTTATCATAACAGCTACGCACTCATATCTTTAACCCAACTCCCGACCCCTTTGAAATCCTTATGTGCCAAGACATTGAAGTATTAAGATGTGACTAAGATAGACAGCTAAATGCTTGAATGGTCGCTAGAGTTTTCACACTATAATTGTCATGCATGCCTTTGGGCCACAGGTGAAGAGATTTGTGTGAAAGCTAGGACATCGGCCATTCAAGTTCTTAGGTAAATAGTATTTCTAGTAATTAAGGAGCAAATAGTCTACGCAGCTCTTGAGAAATCATGCGAGGACACCTCATAAGAGGAAACATAAATACTAACACACGCATAATTGATAAAGCCAGAAAACCAAATCCATTCATTTGACAGTATCTAGAATCAGACTTTGTTTTTCTACAATCATTGAATTGTTTCCGCAATGGAGGTGGTAAAAAGAAGAGAATACAGCCAAAAACTCCCTTTAATGTTTCCCGTGCCGACGACCCTATAATTATTGATTAGACACATAATGGAGGGATTACATGGACACTTAAGACAATGACAGGGTAACAGTCCAGTTAGGGCCACGTCGCCTTCATTTTTGCCTGCCAAATAAATGAATCGCTTCAAGTCAAATTCTTGGTTGTTTTCCGGGCTACTAATCTTGTAGATATATACATGTACATGTACAACATTCACATGAATAATTTCTTCATATATATGTACACTTTATAGTGATTATTTGATCTTGATTCCAAATGAAAATGCAAAATTAACCATTAAATAAGATATCTATTGTCAAAACAATTTTGTGAAATGTTGCAATATAAAATCTGGATGACACAAAATATTAAACGTCTAGTGTGTTATCATATGTCTAGAGCAATCAAGTCAGGGTTTAATGTTGAGTAATCAAGGATTAATAGATCAAATTAAAGAGGGCCGGGGCAAAATATCATATGATTTGTCAAAACAGATCAAGGCTAATAATAATTCTTTTGGATGTGTTGTATATGTATGGATATTACGTCGCCAACCCCATTCCCACTCGCGTCATTGACGCACTATTCAGCAGTTGTGGCACCCCATTCATTCTCTCTTTGTCATTTAATGCATCAGCTATATACATTTTGTTTCTACCTTAAGTCTTTTCATCATTTAGCCTTTTTTTAAATAAAAAAATTAAGTTCAATGGGAGATGCTTGATATCTACATATGTGTATGCATGCTGTTCTGTACAGCTTTGCCTGTTTATTTTTGTACCCTTCTACACCAACAATGTAGGGTCTACGTATAGGTACGTAGGCCAGTTAGAGCCGAGACTTAAGCAAAATGAGTCTGTAAAATTGTGTTGATTTTCAATTAATAAAATAACTAATGCTTAGATATTGGATTCAATAATTAAAATCAAATGTAATGCTCTCACCGATCACCAATTTGGCTTTAGTTATTCATAAAAGGCATGAGTAACATGTGAGATTTGAAATGTCCTAGGCTACTTGTGCTTTATTTATCACTCGGTCTTTAATTCATACATATCAGTAGAGGATAATTAAGAATATAATGTAAAATTATTTTGTCTATATTTTACTATATATACAATGCACACTCTCACATTTAGGTGAAATATATATTATCCCGCTAAATTTCACATAGTATCGGAGCGAGAAAGGGATTTTTAGTTTTTTTTAAAAAACAATTCCGCATCTTGGACGACGGTGGTGGCGACTTTTCTCTCTCCTTTGCGACCCTCATGATTCTTCTCTCTCCATTGCAACGCTCGCTTGTGGCGACTCTTCTTGGATGACTATGTTGGCCCTCTTGTTAGATTCTCTGGGTTGTCTAGTGTCGCCCACCAAATGGACCTTCAACATCAACAACTATGTTACCACCACACTTGCCTCGGTTGATGACTTTCATTCTTGGCGGAGGCAATTCACGTCATCATGACACATAAGTTACTGGGGCTCCTTGATGGGTCTCTTCCTTACCTGCTTGCTCTTTTGTCATCCCTTTATGACCTACCTCAATCCAATGCGAGCTATTCGTTATAGCTTCACAGTGATCAGTTGGTGCGTGCATGGCTTTTTACTACAATGTGATGCGACACTCTTAGTGAGGTACGTAACTATCAACATACCCTTCAAGTTTAGGAAGGAATCAAGTTGCTCTTTAATACGGCGAGTCCCGCCTGTGCGCTTAATTTAAAATGACTGTTAACTTATTTTAGTTTGGGTGAGCGTTAGTCTATGGATGATTATTTGCGATCAATTAAGACCATTTGCTAATGCTTTAGCTGCTATTCAATCCCCGAATCTGACTTAGAACTGATTTAGTTAGCTACTATCTGGGTTGCTTGATAATTATGACTTAATGATTTACGCTCGAAATTGTTTTTTTAATGAACAATGTTTAAAATACAAACGAGATCGAAACCTTGTCATTCATCAAGCCTTTATTGCTACTACTGGGGATGGTTCAATTGGCGCAAGGGGTGCCTCGTCGGCATCATAGTCCGGTAGTAATTCTCGTGGGAATCGCAATAATCGGAACAACAAGGGGCAAAATTGGATGGAAATAAATCAATAAAAAAGATCTAGTATTCAATATGGTTGTGGATGAAACATTGGCAACAATAAGGGTTTTAGTCAAATTTGTTATGCTCCTGGGCATTCTTCTCTGAATTTTCCAAACCATTACACCCCCATTCTCATATGCTACCTTTAATCCTATTTCGTTGATGAACATGTTTGGTACTCTAATTTAGTGGCAACATCTCATATGACCGCCGATGATGGTAAGTCGACTTCTAAGTCTGTTTACTCGACAATACTCGGGTTTAGGTTGGTACTTTTATTCCTATTGCTTATATTGGCACGTCTTCTATGTCCACTCAAATGTGTCCCCTTCCTTTTATGAATGTCTTACACATGTCCCTCACCTTCGACATAACTTACTTTTTGTTAGGAAGCTTTGTCGTGAAAACAATAGTAGTGTGGTTTTTAACCCCGCTTTTGTTCGTGTCAAGGACAAATCCGCGAGTAAATTCCTTTTGCAAGCTACTAGTTCGAGTCTTGTCTATACTCGTCCCTGTTTTTCTCATCAATGTTCTCTTCCCGGTTACATTTCCTAGACCAAGTATGGAGTCGTTGGGGTTCGTCGGTTGGGTCATTGTGGATCTAAAGTTTTAGATGTTATGAAGAAAAATAATTTTGTTGAGTTTAAAATAGTTTTCTCGGATAATGTACAACTTGTCATTTAGCTAAATCTCATAAACTTTCCTTTAACTTTGCTGAATATAGAACCGATTGCCTTCACAGTTGATTCACTTTGATGTTTGGTAGTGGCTATTCTGATGCTAATTGTGTTGATTGCAAGGACTGGTTATGCAATGTTTCTTGGTCCCAATTTAATTGTCTCACGTTCCAAGAAGCAATCCATTGTCTCGAAGTCTTCTATTGAATTTGAGTACGGGGCTTTTGGTTACATAGTTGTTGAGACCATTTGGATTTACAAATTGCTATATGATCTTAGTGTTATTATTTCTCAACCGAACAGGTTGTATTGTGACAACATCAGTTCTATGCACATGTCTGTCAATCCCGATCAGCATAATTGTAGTAAGTATATTTTTATTTCTTACCACTTTGTTTGTGAACAGGTTTTTGATGGAGATTTTGTTGTTCATATATTCAGACAAAGGTATATATTGTTGATGTATTTCCCAAAGATCTTTCCACTAAGCAGTTCTTGTTACATAGAAATAATCTATCTGTGTTAAGAGAGCGTAATAGAGGATAATTAGGAAATAATTAGAAAATTATTTTATCTGTATTTTACTATACAACGTCGGACTCCCATGTTTAGGTGAGCCATTATTCAACTGCAAAACGGTTGAACTTACAATGTCAAATTTTAGTATAAAATAATATGTAAATAACAACTCTCACTTCATTCAAGTATGTATGTCCATTATGAATAAGTTTTTTATTTTTATTTTTATTTTTTAAAAAATGTAGGAAACTACAACGTGATCCATTGGCACAATTCTAGCACCTCAAGTTAATAATAATATATCTCCACCTTAATAAATTAATGAGAGATCTATAGTATATATGAGTAATAGTTGTTTGGGACCCATGGTCACATGAATGGTATTGCTGAATAATTAACAAACTGGACACGCAAAGCACTTTAAAGCAATTTACATCTCATGAAATAACATTGTCTCGTTGTATCGCAAAGGATATGGTCATAATCTCGTCGCAGCTTCTGATTCTTTTCTCCATTATAAGAATCATTTTCTATAATATAAAATAACTAGAAAATATAACAACAATGGTCTTAGAAATATAATATATTTTGAATTAGAGTGTAGTAAATGAAAGATAAAAGGAGAATTTATATATTAAAAAAATATAGAAAAGAATAATAATATTAAAATGAACAAAGAAATTTTTACATGGAAATCCAAATCAGGCACAATGCAGACCGTATCACTTCTCTGACATGGTTGTGGACTGGGCAAAGTAACAAGTGATGCTGCAAATTAGGATACCAAACTTGAAGCACCAAGCTCGCAGCAAGGGAAAGAATATTATATTGTTGTAAATATGGGTCGCACATAAATTATAAACTCCAAGCCAAGATAAAAATAAATTTTGGGACAAATAACCCAACAAATGGTTAAGGGTTATAAGATATGTTTCCAGTATCGTATTTACTTTGCAGTCAGGAGGTACTTGTGGTTGCAACGTCTTAGCATTATTGGAGGATCTTGTGAGGGTGGTAATATTCAGGATTTTCATCTTCATTTGAATTTGGCCTGACGGAGATATGAGTTTGGGGTTGGTAGGTCTATTGCTGTGAGTTTATGAGTGGTGGCAACGGTGGTCCAATAAACACTTGATTTTCTCCTTGATCCTTCATGGCTTTCACTTCCATGATTTTCACTTGCGACATTATACAAAACAAGCATATTCATTTTTTTTTTCAAGTTTATCCACCTAATAGCAACACGAGCATCTCGATTTTTTTTTCATTATAGGTTGTTATAATTAGAATTTATATAGAATCCACAAGAAGAAGCTAAGCAACATAAAGAAAGTGTTAACATAAAGTTGAATACATGGCATCAAAGTTCACGCTCTATCCTTGTCACTACTACAGGAAACACTTTTAACGACTGGTCATTAATGACGGTTAAAAGGACAAATCATCATGAACAATGAACCGGTAGCATTCTTGTAAAAAAAAGCAATTATTAATGTACATATGACGATGGTTCAATGAATGAACCGTTATCATATATACATCTATGATCTGCGGTTCAATAGAACAATTGTTGTCAAAAGTTCATAGACGACGGTTCAATCATTGAATTGTCGTCATAGGTTGCTCACAAGGCAAAACCCTCGCGGTCGCTTCACTTTCTCACTTTCACTTTCAGCCCCACTCTCACTTCACTTTCTCGCTACCATTGAGGTTTCTGGTTGCTCTTCTCTATGTGGTTTCCGGTGGTTCCCGATGTGTCTCGCACTCACTCGTATGTGCGATTTTCAGTTGTGGTTGCACCCCCTCACTCTCTCTACAGTTTCTCGTCCTCACGCTCACTCTCACCCCCACTCATCTTACTCACGCCTACCGGTATGTAACTTATCTCCCTCTTTTGTAAATGAAATGTGTAAATGTGGCATGCTTTATGATCGTCATTGTAGGCTTCAAACTTGGGGTTTGAATCTTGATATGTAACTCATGTTGAATGTTGTAAACCGAGGCCAAGTAAATGAAATGTTGAATGCTAAATGTGGCATGCTTTTATAAATGAAATGTGTAAATGTAGCATAATTAAACTTGACAAATACATTGTTCACTACTAGAAAATCGTCATATAGCGACCGAAATAGCGACGGAAAACGTTATTTAGCGACGGAAGTTTTCCGTCGCTGATTTTCGCGTCGCTAAAAATCAGCGACGGAATTTTACAATTCCGTCGCTGATTAGCGACTAATTAGCGACGTAATTTGATTCCGTCGCTAATCCAATCAGCGACGGAATTGTAAAATTCGTCGCTGATTTTAGCGAATTTTTTTAAAAAATTTACAATTTTGTATAGTTTTAAGTGGTTAATATAAAAAATCTACAATTAAATACAAATCGAAAATAATCGGTAACATAACAACATCAAATTCAACTTTAATTCAAATACAAAAATCATATACAAACACAAAAATCATAAATAATCCAACTTCAAACATCCATAAAAACTAATTGAAAATAAAAACAAGAGTAAACAAAGTAAATTATACAAACACAAGTTATGTTCTTCATCTTCCTTTTCCTCTTCTTCTTCCTCTTTCTCATTATCTTCATCTTCTACCTCATTCCAACCATGCCTATCAAAATAAGTTATATCAAATCCTCTAAAATGTGAAATTTTATAGTAAACAAAGTACATTATAAATACAACTAACAATAAGGGAGGATCGAGAAAGCATACCTACAAGAGGTTAAAGGTGGTTAGTTGGTGACGTGTACGGCGGTGGCGGTGGCGGAGGCGGGCGGCGAACGGCGGTGGCGGAGGTGGGCGGCGGTGTCGTTGTCCCCTCTCCCTCGCTCTCTCACACTCCCACTTCTATTTGTCCTTATGTTTGTCGAGTGTCGTTGAAGTTCGTATTTTATATCGAAAATAGCGACGGATTAGCGACGGATTTAATCCGTCGCTACTAAAAATTTAATTAGCGTTAAAAAATTTTAAATTTCCAACACATTTGAAAATTTAATAGCCCGCTAACGTAAAATTTTTCAAATTTTAACTTAGCGACGGAATCAGCGATGGAACCATCCGTCGCCAACTAAAAATTTGAAAATTTTTTAAATTTGAAAAATGAAATAGGCGGCAAATTTAAATTTGAAAATTCGGATTAGCGATGGAATTAGCGACGGAAAATTTCGTCGCTAATTCAAATTTCAAAATTTTTATATTTTTCAAATTACAAGTAGGCGGCAAATTGAAAATTTTAAAAATTTTGAATTAGCGACGGAAAATTCCGTAGCTAATTAAAAAAAAATTAAAAATTACATTTAGCGACTGACTGATTCACGTCGCTAAGGTAAAAATTTAAAAAATATATATAGCGACGGAATCAGCGATGGACTGATTCCGTTGCTAATTATAAAAAAAAAAAATTTAACTTTTTTTCGAAAATCCGTCTCTATTTTTTCCATTTCCGTCATTAGGTCCGTCGCTAATGACTAAAATAGCGACGGAATTTAATTCCGTCGCTAATCCAGCTTTTATCGACACATGTCGATTCAGTCGTTGTTTCAGTCGCTAATTAGCGACGGACTCGATTCGTCGCTAGTTTCAGTCGCTATATAGCGTTTTTGTAGTAGTGGTTATACATGTTGAATACTATCGGTTGTTGAATGTTATTGTAAAAGGCTAAGTATAAGTGACAATGAAAGGAGAAAAACATAACACACAAAGAAACCGAAGAAAACGGTCAAAACCGAGGAACCGGTATGCTAGGCGACCAAGACACAGGCCATGCCGGACAACACGGTCAGCCCGTGTTGGTTGCTGCCTAACCCAACTTATGTGTTTTCTTCGAAAATTGTTACACATGTTTCTTTATCAAGAACTATATAATTGCTTGTAGTATAAAATGGATTCTTCCAAAAGTACAAAAAATCAAGTGGACGAATTCGTGATTAATAAGGAGAAGTTGGTCCGGAGTAGAGAAGATCCAACTATCCTTACACGGGTCGATTTTGACAGGCATGGAAATGCTATAGGTGATCATAAAGCTTGCTTGATGAGCTATGCTTGGTCCGGCAACCCCGCGCATACGTGAACATTAATTATAGAAAATAGAACAAAGTCCCCGATTCCATTAAGGATAACCTTTGAAATGATATTCGAGTAAATGCACTACATCTCAAATTAGTATGGCAACTTATTATAAATGGTTAATATATACGTACAAATAAGTGTTGTTCTTGTGTTTTAGAAAACGTTCATCTTGAAAGTTAATGAATGTGAGATCCCTCCGGTGAAACACAAGACCCTCAAATCGGCGACATAAAAGTTAGAGACTTCAAATCTCGCATTTTCAAGATATGGGTTTACAAAACAAAATAGATAAAGGCGGAAGGTACACCTTGGAAGGTGTACAATTGTGTCACCGAGGAGGATTAGAGATCGTTTGAATCACATGTCACATCTCCGTAATACATGGTAATTTATCATCATAATTTGTTATCCTTTTTTTAATTTAAGTCTTATGCACTCGATATTTTCGTTGTCTTAATTACTTACGTAGGCGCTAGGTGAAGCTAATCGGAAGAAGATTAGGAGCAATGTGTATCCTTATGTGATGTCCTATAGGGGATACGTGAAGTTGGACAAGAGGTTGTACAAGCAAAAGCTTGAACAACTTCAATCCATCTCTCGGTGAAGGTTCCATCATAGATAATTCGCAGCTCGTTGTTGAGGGGACGAGCTCTGGGTCGAAGGAAGAAAGAAAAAGATGGAACTTTCACTACGGCCGATGTAGAATCTATTGGGCAACGACTTGTGAGTTTGTTTTTTTTCTTTTACCATTTCCTTTATTTATTTTGAGAAATTATCGGCTTTAATATTTATGAATTGTCGAATGAAATTTTTCTTCTTCTTACAAGAGTCTTTGTCACAAACATTGACTTTAGAAGCCGCCGACACCACCGGGAGGAGGGACAAGCTAGCCTTGGCCCTACAAAGAGATAAGCATACCGGTCGTGTTCAAGTTGACGTTGGGAGGGTGGGGATAATTGAGCACTTCGGGGTTAGAAAGAAGCGCCTCGTTTCTTCCAGCCAAGCACATATGGAGGCCCATATGGCCGAAACGAAGGCCTAGGTGCAGCCCAAAATGCAGTCCGAAATGCCAAATGATTGCTACATAGATGGCTGCACTGAGATGGAATAGATGAGGGCGCAGATGAGGGCGAGAGATGCATGTCGAGATGTGGGAGTGTGTCATGATGTTTACCAACATGGGTATACCTGTACCTAGCAACTTGCCTAATTTACGTCCCATTCACACCCCACACACCAGCGGGCACAAGCTCACCCGTCGGCCAATTCGATGTTCCGACGGTGGTAATTCAAATTTTGCCATTATTTGTATGTTTTTGTTATTTCGGATGAGTGTCATTATTTACATGCATGTTTATATTTTGACTAATTAGTGTATAATCTTGTTGAATGAATTGTGTATATTGTGTGATTGTTGTGAAACTTCGGCGTGTGGCCGTCGAATAATTACGTATATAGTATGTTTTTGTTGTTTTAGATGAGTACCTTATTTACATGCATGTTTATATTTTGACTAATTAGTGTATAATCTTGTTGAATGAATGGTGCATATTGTGTGGTTGTTGTGGAACTCCGACTTGTGCCGTTGAGTAATTACTTATATAGTATGTTTTTGTTGTTTCGAATGAGGGTCATATCCTCGAGAAAATATTTACTTTTAAGGAAAAGCTCTATCGGTTTATTTTCGGGATTTTTAGGTCGTTTAACTTTTATGTCAAAGGTTATCCCATGATTGTAATTGCTATGCTTATTCTTATGCAACCGATGGATTGTAAGCTAGCTTCTCATCGCCCTCCCTAGAGCATGTTGTGGTATTAGGTGTTGTTTTCCAGTGGAAGTCGGATATTGTCGTTCACGGGACACCTCTTCTAGGTGATGGGGTGAGGGTGAGTGTTAAAGAGGTCATACACGGGAAAGGCAAGTGTAAGTTGTCAATCCAAACACCGGACCTCCACACACTCGTTGACGATGCAGTCAACAGTTTTCTTCGTTGGCTCAAAAGTTTGGTTGGAGATGCACACAATGTTGCTCTAGTATAAGTGTGGTCGGAGATGGCGTTCATTACCATTATTAAGCATGATGAATATCTCTACTCATATACCCTATGCACATTTAACATAAGCGTGTTGAAGAGCGCTCGCCATACTAATTATACTCATGACAGAAGATAATTTTAACAGTGAATATATGCCACATTTTTTTGTACTGATAGAGCGATAGATGTCATGGCAACCAGCTCAATTGTAAATTATCTAGTGAACGATCTCTAATGCCCTATTATTGGAGTTGAATGCCACGCGGTTGTTTGAGAGCGAGAGTGATAATGAGAGTGAGGGTGAGGGTGGGCGAGGTTAGGCTGAAAGCAAAGCTGACTTTTGCTGGCCCTTAGCTTTGGTAGTAAATGCCGCTTGCTGTCTCCTTTTGACTCTTTGAACCCCTCATTCATTCATTTTTATTTATTCTCTTTCTCTCTCACTCTATCTCTATCTCTATCTCTCTTTCACCCCCCAAATAGTTTTAGTTTTACTTGCATCAATTGCAGTTTGTGTATATATATACATCCAAAGGGCATCACTACTCTCGGACCATCGTCTTTCATCCAAAAACTTGTAAAGATTTAAGAGAAAGCTACTGAAATAACAAATAAAAAGATTAACTTAAGCATCATCTTCATCATCATCATCGTGATAACAGATCGAATGGGAAGGCCACCATGCTGTGACAAAGTAGGAGTGAAGAAGGGTCCTTGGACTCCTGAAGAGGATATCATCTTGGTCTCTTACGTTCAAGAACACGGCCCTGGCAATTGGCGTGCTGTTCCCACTAATACTGGTAACAAACTTCTTTTACTATTAATTTTCCCCTATTTATCCAGTATAAAGTATCCCTATTATTACCGGCCTCCTTATTTATTTCCCTAATTTTCCTCCATTTTCCGATTCTTTAGTTCTGATCGCCAGATTGCAACTCTGTTCTTGTTTCCTTTTGGTTCTTTTTGGTTGGTTTCATCATTCAAGTTTGTATTTAATGCCGTGGGCTGATAGTTTGTCCATGCACTTCTTTTTGCCCTTGAATATTTTTGGTTGCTTGTTATAGCTTTGGTATTTTCAACTTTTTCAGCCTCAGTTAATTCTTTCCCCTTGTTCGAAAGGTTTGAGAAGATGCAGTAAAAGTTGCAGACTAAGATGGACAAACTATCTACGCCCCGGTATCAAACGGGGCAACTTCACTGAACAAGAGGAGAAGATGATTATCCACCTTCAAGCCCTCTTAGGCAATAGGTATTAACTATACTAATCACTAACATTTTGACTGATTATCTGCTCGCTGCATCATATGATCTTCCACGGAGATAATGAAACAAATATTTTTTTTTAAAGTTGAAATTTCCAATACCAGGAGTGCCATTTATTGCCTATTTGTTGATTGACTTCGATCTATTTGCTTGAATATATAGATCGACATGTATGTGTAAGGATATGCTCCTGAGGTTTCTAATTTCGTTTGATTTTTCCGCGCGCCCAGACGTTGATGTTTGTTTTTTATTTGCATGTAGTTATTGCATGCCTAAAAACGGGACCTGGGTTAACTTGAAGTTTTGATGGTTACGTTGCAGATGGGCAGCCATAGCATCATACCTCCCAGAAAGGACAGACAATGACATAAAGAATTACTGGAATACCCATCTGAAGAAGAAGGTGAAGAAGCAGGAAGGGGGCAAGATGGTAAAAAGGCCCCCTCCCGGGAAGGGTTATCCTCAAACTCAAATTCATGCTCCTCCACCTCCTCATACAACTCAGTAGGATCCTCAAGCAAGGGGCAGTGGGAGAGGAGGCTTCAAGCAGACATTCACAAGGCCAAACGGGCTCTCTGTGAGGCGTTATCCCTTGATAAGCCCATCATGGTACCCGGCCCAAAACCCACTTACGCCTCCAGCACCGACAATATTGCCCGCTTGCTTGAGAATTGGATGTACTCATCCTCATCCGGATCATCTTCCAAGTTCACTCTGGGCCATTCCTCCCGAGACTCCTCTAAAAACACAGATTGTCACTCGGCTCCTCCAATTATGAGGCCACCACTCCCGATCCGGGGTTTCATTCCAAGTCCAACTCATCCGCGGCCACTGGATCCGAGAGCAACTCCGAGCTGGTGTCGGCCGAGGAGAGCAAGCCCGCCTTGGGAGGGATGCCGCCTCTTTCTCTCTTGGAGAAATGGCTGTTTGAGGAGGGTGTCATTAGCCATGAGCCCCAGGACCATGGTGCCCTGCTTCACATGGCCTTGGATGATGACACTGCTCAGCTCTTCTAGATCTTTACCATTCTTTGTCTTTTCCTTATATATTCTTTCTTTGGTTGGAAAAAAATTACAAAACATTTTTATATTCGTGTTTTGAGGATTAAGGATTTTTAAACAATTTAATATTTTGGGAGGAACATATAAAGGTGTAAATTACAATTAAGTACAATATGCGACTCTGATAATCATCGCTATATATGTAAAAATGATGTCATGTCCCGTGTCGAATAGGTTCAATATTGTTTCGTTTTTACTAATTATTCTTTTAATTCATTAATGGACTTTGGAAGAGGTGAACGTACAAAGGAAAAAGGATATACAGATTAGCCTAGTTTTTGTTACTTATAAATATGAGCGTCTGACAAAGGATATACATATTAGCCTAGTTTTTGTTACTTATAAATATGAGCGTCTGACAACATACTTTCGACTATGTCAAAAACTTTAAGCTCCATAAGATAACCCATAAGCTTATAAACATGATCAAAGCCTCTTAATTTATTAATGTGGGACTTCTTAGAAAAGGAAAACTACAAATATTGAAATATTTTCCAAATGAAGCAATACTATACAAAATATGTAGTATGCTAATACCTCCCTTCAAGGTGAAGTATGAAGGTTACGAACGCCCCATTTGCAATAATGTAAATATTCGAATTGTTGACGAACAAGAGCTTTGGTGAACATATCGGCAACTTGCTTATGGTTTCGGATATGAGAAGTAATAATGTGGCCGTGTAGAAGTTCTTCACAAGTGTAATGATAGTCGCTCTTAATGTGTTTGGTCTGCTCGAAAAACTGGATTTGAGGCTATGTGAAGAGCAACCTGGTTGTGATAGAAAAGTTACATAATTGTTGATGATGAACCCCGAGAGAAGCTAGAAATGACTTAAGCTACGTAAGCTCATAAGTTGTGACAATGAATATCTGGAAACAGTAAGTTGCTACTTAGACTGCCATGAAATCGGAGAAAGATCCTGGGTAACGAAGTATCCTTTTACGGAATGCCGTGTAAGTACGCCTGGATTTGGAGAGTGCTGTCTGCAGGAAGGATAAACCTTGACTGGGAGCACCTTTGAGATATCAAAGAACTCTAACAGCGATATCCCAGTGTTGTTGACGAAGGATTTGGAGGACCTGTTATAAAATGTGAACAAGGTAGCAAATATCTGGGCAAGTCATGGTGAGATAAACCAAACGCACAACAAGCCGACGATATGGTCCTGGATCAGTGAGCAAGGGCCACGGGCAAAAGCAAGAGAATGATTTTGCTCAATTGGAAAAGAAGCAGGCTTTGATGCAGTGAGACCAAACTCGGCTAAAATGTCCAAGACAGACTTGCGTTGAGAAAGGAAGAACACAGTAAGGTTTTGAGCAACCTCAATACCAAGGAAGTACTTTAAAGGGCCAAGATACTTCTGCTGAAAACATGCATTCAAATACTGTTTAAATTCAAGGCAAGTATCGTAATTATTCCTAGCAAGAATTAAATAATCCACATAGACCAAAACAGAAAGAAAAATATGTCCTTTACGAAATGTAGGTTTATTTGTAAACATAAGGACTAACCTTAGTAGTTGCGGAAGCGAATAGATCGACTGCCGTTCGATAGCCCACAAGTTAATTCCCGAGTCACGAACCCTCCGAGTGCTGGTTGTACTCCGAAGTCCGGTTCAGTGTCGTCCGGAACAGTATATCCGGCGTTTACTAGAGTCGTCGGAAACAGCCACGTCTCAAACCCGAAGACCCTAAGATGGTCGGTCTAAGCGTGAGGGAGAATAGAGGATCTCTAGGGAAAATCCGAGAGAAGCAACGAATGCTGCGTTGTTCACCGGGTGTCTCAATCTGTGTCTCCCATTACCGATTAAATAGGAGCATTCGCTCCTATCCCCAGAGTTGGGAAGTTGAGTCTTACTCAACTTCATTAACCTCTGCACTTATCCGAGAACGTTTCCTGGATAAGAAGGGAAACCGATTAAGTTTCAATTAACGGGCCTAAGTGGCCGTTTTGCGGACTTCGTCCAACAGCTCCCACTCGGCCACATAGGCCGTACAACAAAATCTCTAATCCTTTATATCTCCTCACGTTTCATACCGGAATGAAGCGTGCGACCAAAAGTAACCAGTAGTGTCATATTAAGTCACCATTTAACTAACATGACACTTTCACAAGGACAACTCCCCAAACCATTCGAGACATCACCTATGGCATATATAATCCCTTTATGCCTACTGATATATCATATGATTATATTCCAAATATAATCGCCCGGCTGATATGGTGAATACGAAATGGTTTTCCTTAGCCACTCATGATGTTACATCTCGGTAAGATTGCTTTCCTAATGTATTCCGCTGAGCTGTATATTTCTATAACTCTTGGAGTGTACATTAAAGTAGCAACATCTAACTTAGATTTCACATCATAGTTCTAAGTCAAAGGGAATTGTGTTTTGAAACAATAATGTTTCGGGATCACACAATGACAAGGAAGGGAAACTATTGTCACTCCACAAGGTCGTCTTTTTAGCACACACAGTATGAAGTGTGTGTTATGACATAACTCCCACTAAGGTGAGTCTGTCACTTTTATATCATACGAATTACAAGTCCAAGTTTTTCCTAAAACCTGACTTGAGTCACTCGGATTAGCGCACTCAACGTAATCCCGACACTTAAATTCGGCTAAAAAGGCTTCAATATAAGGTTGTGTTATATTCGATTTTTCTTAAATCTCATCTTAGACTTACTAAGGCGACTATTCATGTATATTTTTCATACTGTCTCGAGTACAAAAATTAATCAATATTGCACACCTAGTGCCAATATGATTTTAGTCTCATCCTAACCGCTACTCAAGCGTTAGTGTTGATTATCTCGTGTGACAAGATAATCGAAGCCTAGTGACATTCGAGATGTGCCAAATCATGCAACCAAAAAATTATGAACATTCAAAGAAAAAGAAACACCAATCTTTATTTCAATGAGAAAGTTCATCTAAAATGTATGTCCAAAAACAAAAATTACAAGATGTTTCAAATGACTAAACTCTATGAAGACCTAAACTCATCATATGAGTTTTGAACACATCTCTAGGAGTAGGTTTAGTCAAAGGATCAGCGATCATCTTGTTAGTAGATAAGTATTTGACAACAATCTCTTTCAACTTTATAGCGTTCCTCACAAAGTGATAACGCCTTTTAATATGCCTAGCCTTCCTATGAAACTTAGGATCCTTAGCATATTGAATGGCAGCAGTATTATCGCACCACATCTCGACAGGATCGTCAACTCTTGGAGAGAGGTTGACATCCTGGAGAAAACTCCTTAGCCATATTGCCTCCCGAGCGGCAAGGCAACTAGCGACATATTCCACTTCCATAGTTGACGTGGCTATGTAGTCTTGCTTCTTACCGCACCAAGATATGGCTCCCCCACCAAGGGTGAAAACGTATCCCGAGGTTGACTTGGACTCATCCAGGTCACCACCCCAATCTGCATCCGAGTATCCCCTCGCTTTAGGCCCCTTCCTTGATAACAAAGTACTAAGTCGGTAGTTCCACGAAGATAGCGCATTATTCTTTTGACAACTTGCCAGTGAGCAGTGTCCCGGGTTGTTTTGGTAACGACTCACCAATCCAACCGCGAAGCAAATGTCGGGCCGTGTACATAACATGACATACATTAAGCTTCCTATCGCACTAGCGTAGGGAACACTACTCATATTCTTCTTTTTTTTATCTGTTTTAGGACATTGCTCATGACTTAAAGTAAGACCCTTATCGACTGGAGTGTCAACGGGTTTGGAATTTTGCATCCGAAAACGTTCCAGGACTTTCTCGATATATGCCTTCCGACATAAACCAAGAAGCTTTTTAGAACGATTCCTAATTATTTCCACACCAAGGACATACTTGGCTTCACCCATGTCTTTCATCTCGAAGACGGAAGACAACCACTTCTTAGTAGCGTTGATCATTTCCAAGTTGTTTCCAGCCAGTAGTATGTCATCAACGTACAATGTAAGGAACATAATCCCTACCGTCGTCCTCTTGACATATACACAATGGTCTTCGAAACCATGGTTAAGCCATACGAAGTAATAGCTTCATGGAATCTAAAGTACCATGATCCGGAAGACTCGTTTAAGACCATATATAGATCTTTTAAGACGACAAACTTTGTCCTCTTGTCCTTTTGATACGAAACCAATAGGTTGATCCATATAAATCTCCTCCTCCAGATTACCATTGAGGAAGGCAGTCTTTACATCCATCCGGACTAACTCCAAGTCCAAATGAGCAACCAGTGGCTAGAAGTAGGCGAATAGAGGTCATTCTCACCATAGGAGAAAAAGTCTCTTCATAATCTACACCTTCAACTTGTGTAAATCCTTTCGCCACTAATCGGGCATTGAACTTATCAATTGATCCATCTGCTCGACGTTTAACCTTGAAAACCCACTTGTTTCCAATGGCCTTACGTCTGGGAGGAAGATCAACCAGCTCCCAAACTCCATTCTTTGCCATTGAGTCCAACTCATCTCTCATGGCTTCCATCCATTCCGTATGGTTTGGTGAGTTTATAGCCTCTTCATAAGAGGTTGGCTCTTCTATTTCCAAAGGCATACAAAAGAAGATATCCTCTTCGATTTGAAAAATCGTCGGGAAACTTTTCCTCGTTCGCTCCTTCGAATAATTTTAGGACTTGGTTCTTTTGTCTCGACTAGGTTCGGGATCCCTCCCCTTTTCCTTTGAGGTGTGAGACTCCGAGTAATAGGAGAGTCTCTCCCACTAATCCCTTGGGATGTGGATGAAGGTTCCTGAGAAAGAGGACCGACCTCGTGATTAGGAACTGGAGATTGAGGACGTTCCTCATTCTCTTGTTGGATCTCCGTGTAGACACATTTCTATCATTAGAGATGGTAGGACCACTCCCACTATCTCTATTGTCCGGAAAACTATTATCCTCGGTGACACGATGAGTGTACGAATCATCCCCTCACCGAGAGATAATTGTTGTAACTCATACAACTCTAAGTCCTTTTTAATTTCACCAATACTTGGGAACTCATCCTCAATAAAATCGACATTTCGGGATTCTATTTCCTTCATGCCGCCAGTTGGATGTTCTCCATACATGACATATCCTTTTGAATTTTCTCGGATACCCGATGAACACCATTTTTGTAGCTCTAGGACCAATTTTCCCATGTGGATGAGTTGGGTTGTGCACATAGCCAGCCGAACCCCACGGGCGTAAATGGTCCAAGATGGGCTTTCTACCATTCCATAACTCATATGGAGTGATCGAAACACTCTTACTAGGCACTCGGTTCAGGATGTAAGTTGCCGTAAGCAACGCATCCCCCAAAACTAATTGGCAAATTAGCTTGGGCCATCATTGTCCCGACCATGTCAAGTAATGTTCGATTCCGTCGCTCGGCAACTCCATTTTGTTGAGGAGTGCCTGGAATCGTGAGTTGCCTCGCGTATGCCCTTTTCCTCACAAAACCCTTTGAACATATCGAAAGGTATTCACGACCACGATCGGTGCGAAGAGACTTCACTCTACGCTCCAATCTGTTTTCTACTTCCGCTACGAAGCGTTTGAACACATCTAAAGCTTCATAACGGTGTGATAAAAGGTACACATACCCATATCGTGAATAGTCGTCTATCAAAGTGAGAAAATAACTAGCACCATGACGTGCTTTGACATTCATGGGTCCACATATGTCGGAGTGAATAAGTTCTAAGGGATGTGACGCCCTAGAAGCCTTACCAAAAGGCTTTTGGTCGCCTTACCAGCCTAAGCATGACTCACATCTAGGCAACCTAACCTTAGTGAGTCGGTCTAAAAGACCTTCTTTGCTAGTCTAGTTATTCTATCTTGGCCAATATGACCAAGTCTTGCATGCCATTTAACAAATTCGAATTGGAATCAACAAATGAAACTAATGCGTAATTATCATAGCAAACGCCTAAATCCAAAACAGGGAAATTGTTTTGAAAACTAGCATGGCCAAACAAATTGCCACCATAATAAATTTCTAAACCATCTTCTTTTGAAACAAACTGAAAACCTACTTTAACTAAGGAGACAAAGGAAATAAGGGAACATTGCACCCCGAGCGCGTAGAGAGCATTTAGTAGGAGTAACTTATTTCCTCCACGTAGCTTGAGCCGATATGTTCCCACACCGAGAACGTCTTCAATCGTGCCATTCCCTAATGTCACGGTTTGTATGCCCACCGGATAAGGGTGAAACTCTACAAACCCAGCTCGGTCTTGAACTATGTGCTTGCTTGCTCCCGAGTCTACAATCCAATTAGGAAGAGAGTTAGCAACTAATGCATGGGAACAAACAAATAATTCGGAGACTTTAATGGAGGGGGTCACCTTTGAGGCTCGGGACAATCCCTAGCATAGTGACCCTTCTTTCCACAATTATAACACTTCACACGTGTCATATTTTTCTCTTTGTTGCCCTTAGCCTTATGTCGTTTCTTGGCATTTCCACCGCGAGCCCGGGTTTCTTAGAGGGATGAGAACTTTTCTTCTTCCCTCGTTTAAACTTGTTGCCTTTAGGTTTGTTTCCTTTAGCAACTAATGCAAGCAGAACGGGAGCAGGAGCATGTGACTTCATGCGGTCTTCTTCGAGCTCAAGATGACGAACAATATCGTCCACAGCCTGGAGGTGATCACTATGCACCATCGTGGTCTTGAACGTTTTCCAAGGATCCTCGGATGGGATAGCACGAATCACATTCGTGACTTGATCACGCTCGGAGATCTCGATCCCTCCAGCCTTAAGATCACGAACCATTGCACTCAATGTTCGTATATGTTCGATTATACTATGCTCCGGCCAAAAGTGTATTGCATCCACGTAAGATGCAATTGGCGGAGCTTAGTAGCGTAAGTTTGCCCGAACTTGATCTTAAGTTGATCCCACATATCTTTAGTCGTGGGACAGCTTCTCAAACTCACCGATTAAGTCATCATGCATGAGGTTCAGTAAGGCATACCGCGTCGAGCGGTCCTTTTTGAACCACTCCCGATATGCTTTCAAATCCTTCCGATATCGTGCAGTAACTAGTATCAACATCCTTGTCATCTTTATCCTTAGTAGCAGGGGGATACATTTTGGCGGTCAAGAACTCTAGTAGTTCTCGCTCATTCGTAAGGAACCGAACCCTCCGATGCCAAATGTCATAGTTGGACCCCACCAACTTTTCGATCAAGGCCATATCGACTCATAGGTTTTGTTGCCATATCTACAAGTAAAAATTGGACATTTAGGCACATCTTAAAACAATTAAAATTTTCACAAAATTCTTTACTCAAGTCATATGATCGAAAATTTTGCTAAGCTCATAATCATCACATATGAAATGAACTAGAAATTTTAGAAAAATTAATTGACACTTTAATTCCATAGAAAACATATTCATATGAATTTTAACATTAAACGAATTAACATTGAACTTTACATACCACAAAGGTAGTTAAGATGTAAAACTAATTTACATGAAAAATTTGTACGTGATATTATTAATTCACATGAAACATATTCATATTAATTCTAAAAACTAATTTATAGATAATATCACTTAACTCATACTATATAAAAACTAATTTTATAATTAATATGATTTCATGAAACAAATTCATATGTAAGAGCAAAGCTATTGCCTTTTATAAAACTAATTTATATAACACTATATTAAACATATTTATATAATGTTCATGCTGATTTTCCATCTTTGAAACATGTAATACGAAATTACATATATTAAACAAATAACATGCCAAAAATCAAATAATTATATAAAACACAATTATATAATTTACATAATATGAAACAGATTCATAAAAAAAATTAACTGATTAAAATAACTTACATAAACTCATAAAATCAGATTAATGTTTATTTAAATTTACACAAAGTAAAAAAATAACACGTACTAAACGTATTTAATTTGTCAGGCATGTTAATTGAATAAATCAAATGGACTAGAATGAGAACCGAAGCAGCGTGCCTCGGTAAGGAAAAACAAGGAAAGCCTCGGGAATCAAGAACAATTACCGGGTTTGCAAAAAATTTGAAGAAGGGCACGCTTGCCCTTGATTTCTAACGCTAACCGTTCCCTTTCATTTATTTACTCACGCATGCCCTTTTCCCAGAGACTTCTTTCCTCTCTGCCCTCTCTCCCTCTCGGTCTCTCTGTCCTCCCTCCCTCTCTCGCTTTCACCACCGTAGTAGCAATGGCCATGAGAGGAAGGCCTCGGCCTGTCTTCAACTATGTCCGGCGACACCAAGCAAAGGCCACGGCCTTTTCGTTTTCCGGCGACCAAAAACAACCCAAATGATGCTAACCCCGCCCTTCGCCGCCGAACCAAAAACGAGACCCATGAACCTCGTCCCACCTTTTTCGGCAAAAATCCTACTGTCATGATGTAGATCGGCCGCCAAGCAACCGATTAACACCAATCTCGAGTGGTGGTAGTTACGGCATGGTGGCGCGTGACCCACACGCGCCACCGCCGGGCTGTTTCGCAAAGAAAAAGGTTGATGGACGTATATCGGCGGCGGAGAAGCTAAGAGAGAGGAAGATCTAATCTCAACGGCGACGCGTGTTGGTACGCGCCACCCTCTACCGCCGGTCCGATGGGTTAGTCCGACAACTACCATTCTTCTACCTCCTTTTATTTATTTATTTATTTATTTGGGTCATAGAGGCCGGACCGGGGTGGTTTTTGCGTTGGGCCACTAATGGCCAAGCCGCGGTCTGCCGCCGTCGCCGCCGAGGCGATTGGCGGTTTATGCGATGGTTGTCGGGGGGCGCCACGAGGCGGTGCTTATGACGAGAGTCCGAGTCGGGGGTTTAATGGGATTCAAATTTGTACTTAACAAATTATGCGGCCTAAACTAATCGGGCTAATGACTAATCGGGGCTAGGAACTAGGCATCCAAAGCTCGATACCACTCGTAGGTTTATTTGTAAACATAAGGACTAACCTTAGTAGTTGCGGAAGCGAATAGATCGACTGCCGTTCGATAGCCCACAAGTTAATTCCCGAGTCACGAACCCTCCGAGTCCGGTTGTACTTCGAAGTCCGGTTCGGTGTCGTCCGGAACAGTATATCCGAGCGTCTACTAGAGTCGCCGGAAACAGACCACGTCTCAAACCCGAAGACCTTAAGATGGTCGGTCTAAGCGTGAGGGAGAATAGATGATCTCTAGGGAAAATGCGAGAGAAGCAACGAATGCTTGCGTTGTTCACCGGGTGTCTCAATTTGTGTCTCCCATTATCGATTAAATAGGAGCATTCGCTCCTATCCCCAGAGTTGGGAAGTTGAGTCTTACTCAACTTCATTAACCCTGCACTTATCCAGGAACGTTTCTGGATAAGAAGGAAACCGATTAAGTTTTAATTAACGGGCCTAAGTGGTCGTTTTGCGGACTTCGTCCAACGAAACATGAAGAGGGTATGATCAACATAGGACTTAATAAAACCATAATTACGAAGAACGAAGTGAGCTTAGCAACCAATTGCGAGGTGACTAACAAAGACGATACAAGGACTTGAGGAGTCGGAAAAACTTGTTTGGATGAGAAAGAGAAAATTTGGAACGCATATAAACTTTTTCGTGAAGATCGCCATGGAGAAAAGCATTGTTGACATCCATTAGATGTAACCCCTAGCCCTAGGAACACACGAACACTAACCATGTTTGCAACGAGCGTGAAAGTCTCAATATATAGTTGAGACCTTCTACTTGTATAAGTATCATTGTGAGATCAATGAGTCGAGCTTTGTAACGTTTGATGGAACCGTCATATTTGTACTTGATTTTATAAATCCATTGCATCGATAGTTTTCTTTCCAGGTACCAGCGATGCAATAGACCAAGTCCCATTCTTTTCGAATGCATTAATTTCGTCAATCATGGTTGCACACCATTTGGGATCTTTGATAGCTTTTGGATAAGATCGTGGCTTTTTCCTTTAAACTAACTATATCTAAAAATTGTGCATGAGCAGGAGAGAAAGATTCACAAGGAACGAAGTTCTAAGAGAATACATGTCACCGTTGGAGTGATTGGTGGGTGTAGTAGATACATGGGGGTGATGGACTTGAGCAATACGACGGACATAATCTTGAAGTGCTTGTTAGGGGACACTTGATACATTTACCACACCCCACCTATGGAGATGGGGGAGTAGTACGTGCCTCCTCGGAAGCGGAAAGACCATTTTAGGAAAGTGCAATGTTGGAGTCTCCCTTGTCGACGGAGGAGTGTTAGAATCATTGACGAGGCTTCCGAGGTTACGACACAAGTAGCGTTGACCGAAAGAGGAATGGTAGATATAGAAGTGAATGAAAACACATCTCCTCAAGTTTCACATTGTGAGATATGAATAACTTATGAGTTTCGAGATCAAGAAAGTTTAAGCCTTTATTACCCGGGGATAGCCAGAAAGAGGCAACGATGATCGTGCGGAGTTAAATTTATCGCTAGTCTTGTCATGCACACAACAAAGACAACTAAAGACCATTAGTGAGACACCTCTATCGACTTCTCAAATTGCCTAATTAATTTTCTTTGTCGACTCTAGTTTGCTGAATTTTGATCTCAAGAAATACGTTCAATGTTAACAATAATAAATTAAATTTGATTGACTTGCATTATCTTAGCTCTTATTCGAGCCTACTTTCCATTTGACCTTCTATTTCCTTATTTAATCATCTGCATTTTATGGAAAAATGTTGAGTAAATCAAATACCGTAAATCTTGCATTTTATTACGGCGAAGATCTTAGTGAAGAAAACATTGAAGAGGTATTACAATATATTCTCATATTACCTAAAGATTATCTTGCCAAACGTCTTCTAAATATTGAAGTCTATTATAATCTCGAGATTGTCCACGATTCGGGTATTTTCCTGCTCAATACCAGCTCACCCGCCACGTCACCAGCCAGTGGGACACGAAGACTCGAGACACTACTCCATATCTCTACGAGTCATGCAAAAGGAATCGGGTATAATGATGTTATTTATATAGAGTTTTGATTCCAAGGCATTCTCTCGTGACTTAGAAACTTACTTGAGTAAAATAGTATTTTTCTCTAAGTGTTTCGGCCTTCATTTATTGCTCTTCGATTAGCATCTCGGAAAACTAATTCTTTATTCCGAGTCCACTCTCACTCGGACTATTCGCATTTTGAGTGTATAAGTATTTCGCCGTTTTTCACTCGGAATCGACTCGTGGTTATCTAATCTATTGTTTGCATAGTCGGCATTCATAGTTCATTTCATGCTTAGTCTATATCAAGTTTTTCCCACTCGATATTCGTTTTAGAACTTGATTCTTTTCCTTAAACTAAGTCGTATGGAATTCTCGGTATCATGGATATTAGACTCGGAAAATTCCAGTTGTTTTCGACTCGGATAATCAATTGCGTAACTTTCATAATTATTTTATTATCCGTGTCTAACCTTGGACCAAAGTATTTTATACTTTGAGAACCAAAGGTGTTTTTACTTTTATAGGTTATTCAATCGAGGATATCTTTTCAAACTACAAAAGTAGCCGGCTCGAACGTCAAATCACCAGCGAGATATGGCTTTTCACCTTCCCTGCTTTAGTCTCGGAAGATTGTGTCGGAAGCCATGCGCTTCCATATCCGGAAAAGCTGGAACGCCAAGCTTAACGGTGGTTTTCACCACATTTATCAAGACACAACCGATGGTTTTGAGACTTCCAAGAGAGTTAAACCGTTGTCCAACGTCCATATTTCAACGGATACTTTCGAGTGACTCGGAAAGCCATCATCAACGGTCACGAGAGGACTCTCGGTCAGCAGAAAGAGATAACGGCTACTCGCTCGGTCATCTATAAAAGAAGCCACTTCACAAGACTTGGAGGTTGCCGAACATACTGTCTATACTCTCACTTGATCAAAGTTATTGTATTTACTCTCAATCTTCAACTTACAACTCCCACTTTGTAATTCATTACTTTACGAGTTGTAAGGTCTTGTACTTAGTTACAAACTCTTCTTACATTCTTTGTAAGGTCCCTTGACTAAGTCTGTAAAGGTTAACTCGGCTTAGTTGTCCCTAAGCTGTAAGGGTTATCTCGGCTAGGAAGTACTAGATCGAGATAAGGTAACTTCGAGTCTAGGAAAACTTGTATAGAGTTGTCCAAGGGAGCAACTCGGGTTCGATCGGTTCACGGTATTTTGTGGACTCAAAATAGTGGATTTGACTTCGTGTCCGGATTGACACGGGCCGTGGTTTTCCGCCTCGGGAGGGTTTCCACGTAAAATCTCTGTGTTCTCTTTACGAGTTCATTCTAGACTCGAGACGACTCTGCTTTGCTTGTTTATTCGATTCATTGCTTTCCGAGTCCAATATTTTTTGACTCAGTGTTTAGACTCGAAACGGTTTTTGCCTCTTTTCTAAAAAAAAAAAAAGTGTGTATTCGCAGAGAATTTTCTATCACCCTATTCACCCCCTCTAGGGTGACTCGACTCTCCCGAGCAAACCTTCAGGACCTAATCAGTCGGACAAGGGAGGAATCGGCCCAAGATAGCCTTTAACGAGCCAGGTAAAAGCCCAAAGCCCACTAGGGCTAGGGTTTCCCTAAACCATGGTAAAGTACCGTTTTACCCCTTTAAAATCTCCTATAAATACTCATCTTTCCTCAACCCCAAGTTATGTTATGTGATGTTCATTTGACAAGACATCTCACATTTACGATAATCCAAGCTCTCAAGCTCCCGAGCTCTCAACACTCATCTACATTCATCAACGTTCATCCACACTCATCTCGAGAACTTCCATCTTTGGAAAACTTCTCGACTCCCAAGGAACCCCCACGCACATCGAGGAAGATCTCCTCGATCCATTCAACTTAGTTCACTACTAACTTGAGCGTTGGAGGGGCGTTCCCGGGATCCACCACCCGGGCTTCGCCTTTTGCGGGTTCAAGCGGTCACCACTCGGACTCGGATCGATCGTGCCACGTCCTCGGAACCGGAGCGGTAAATCCTTCCTCTCTCCGAATCATCAATCCACATCATCAACTCGGTTTTCTCCGGAAACGAGTCCCTAAAAAGACTTTAAAATTGTTGCAAAATGAAAATATGAGTTTGAAAAACTCATATGGAACTCTTCATACTTGTGGTCAAAAATCAAAAATTAATTTCTAAAGATTTGGTTGATGGATTAAAGTACAATCTTCTCACCATTTCCAAACTGTGTGATAAAGGTAATGAAGTATCATTTAGTGCTACTAATTATATTGTAAAATATGCTCAAACAAAGAAGGTAATACTTTCTAAACCTATATTCGAAAATCCTTATATTATTCCTATGAGCATTCTTTATAATTCATCGAAAATTTTATAAAAAACTGAAAAAAACCCTGTAAGTAGTTTCCATAAAATATATATAATTTTTAAATACATTCTCAAAATAACACATCCTCTAAATAATTTCGACATAATATAGGTCACCTAGGACCAATTTTTTGAGGTTGCCACCCTGATTGAGGTGAACGAATGTCTGACTAAGCAAGTTGCCTGCTGGAAGACATCAATGCTCTGAGGAAGGCGAGAAGTAGAAGATTGACGAGAAGCTTCAAGATATGATTAAGGAGGATAAGAAAGACGAGTCTAGCACACATCGCCCTTTCCATCTTCAACAGAGCCCCTGTTTTTGCCGAAAGGTGGGGGTGGAATTTTTGGGATGTTATGGGTTATGGTTTATTTTTCTAGAATTAACTATTTCCTACTTTGTTTGACAATTTGACTATCTGTTGCTGCCTACTTAGTGTTCGTCAAATTGGTATCTAACTTCATTAATGATGAAATTATCTTTAAGTATGAATTATCTTGATTATTGCTTTCCATGATTATTGATTGCTCTAATACTATCATGTTTAGGGGAGGTTTTATACTCTTATTGTTTTCTTGTTGAACTTATACTTTTATAAAAAAAAAAGGGAAGATTTTTAGTAAGACACCTCTATCTGATTTCTCAGATTGCCTAATTAGTTGTCTTTGTCACGTATAACAACCCGACTCTAAATAACATTATTTATTTTACTAATTACTAAATTTATATAGTTGAGCGTGTGCACTTCAATTCGATATTTTATATTTAAATTATTTTTATATGTGTGTTATGCGGTTAAGGCGACGAAGTGACCTCCAATGAAATTTTGTAATAATGATTATAAATTTATGCATATGTTTAAAATAAAAATTATAAAATTTGTATATATATATATATATAAAGTGTATAAATGTGAAGGTATAAGGTTACAAGGCTATTAAAGACTATATTTTAACCAAATCGTTATATTTAGGGGTGTATTCGAGTCGAGTCGAGCCCAAACCCGCCAAGCTTGAAGCTTGGCTCGTGAGTATCGTTTGTAGCTCGAGCTCGTCTCGTGGCTCGCCAAGCTCGAGCAAAATCAAGCTCGAGCTCGGCTCGTCAAAAGCTTGAGCCTAAGCTCGGCTTATTAAAAGCTCGAACTTGAGCTCGGCTCGTTCTTGTCTCGTTAGTTCATTATGCTTCTTTAAAATTTTTGTTTTTACATTCAAAGTCACGCTTTATATACTTACTATAAAAACATGAATTTGAACTTAATTGAGGTTCGTTTGCTCGGCTCGTCGGCTCGTTCGTTCGTTCGGCTCGTTTGCAATTGGTTCGTGTAGGCTCGACGAGCTTACGATGTCCAAAATTGCAAGCTCGAACTCGGCTCGAAAAACTATCCGAGGCTCGACTCGGCTCGGCTCGGGCTCGCTACGAGCTCGACTTGGCAAGCTTTTATGCGAGCGACTCGACTCGACTACACCCCTAGTTATATTTAAGAATAAATTGTATAATTTATACACAATACTAATTAAATAAAATAAAATAAGAATAAAATAATAATAATAACAATAAAATCAGAATTTTCTAAAACTAACTAGAAACAAAATAAAAATAATTAAATAATTAAAAAAATTTAAAAAATAAAAATATAATGATAGTAAAAATATCGACTTCAAAATTGAGGAAGGCGCAAGCGGTTTCAATTTTCCTCAAATTCTCTCGCGTGCCTCCCCTGCGTCTCTATCCCACCTTGCTGATGCCTCTCTCCGGCCACCAGCACCACCACGGCCGGCCGAAACAGGCGCCGCCGCCCTCCTTTCTCTCTTTCTCGCGCTCTCGCTCTCTCGCTCTCTCTCTCCGCGGTGCGCTGCCCTGCTCCCTGCCGCGGCCCACCTATTGGCCAGCCACCAGCCGCAGCGGCAGCCGGAGCTCATCGCCGGTGCGTGCTAGCATCCACCGGAGCCTAGACGTGATCCGCCGCCACTCCTCCTTCTCCTTGGCTTCCATATCTTGAATTTTGAAGATAAAACCATATACCCTAGATCATTACACTTTATTATTTGCTTAGTAATTATAGTTGTAAATTGAATTATATGATTTAAAAAGATGTTTATGGTGTGAATTTAAAGATTGAATTGGAGAAAATTTAAATTGGTGTAAATGATTGTGATTTGGTACTGGTGGAGTGATTGTGTATGATGGTGAATGAACGTGATTCCTCTTGTGAAATTGTGATTTAGTTAATTGAATTGGGAATATATTGACATGAATCTTGAGTAATTTGATGGTTTCGTTACATTTTGGAATTGGTCATAATTGAGCAAAAGGAAGAAAAATGTGTAGGGAGACTGAAGTGGGGTAATAAGTTGTATTGGAGACATGTAGCAATTTGAGCATTGTGATTGTGAATGTGAATTTTGTTCGAAAACGATGTGTATATCTTTAAATTAAAGTAGTGTATTGTGGGATATGTGGAATTTGAGCAAATTAAATTAATTTATGGGAGGTAATGAGATGAAACGTGAGTTAGTAGCAAGGATTCGAAGTAATGTTAGGCTTCGCAAAGCTAATTGAATTAGGGATAGTTAATAAAAATATTCATATTATTAATATGAAAAACAACAACAACAACAACAACAACAACAACAACAACAACAACAACAACAACAACAACAACAACAACAACAACAACAACAACAACAATAATAATAATAATAATAATAATAATAATAAATAATAATAATGGTAATTAGAGCCTCTATTTTGTATGCTAAACAAATTACAATAGCTAAGACATAATTAGAAGTTCAAAATTAAAGTCTTTCGATCTAAGCGGAGTAACACATTAAATTGTATAGAACGTCAATAATTAGCTTAAACAAATCTCTTGCGCAAATTATGTGTTGTGGACAACATTTTTAGACGGAAGTAAAACAATAGAGTTGAGTAATAAAAATCTTAGTTCAATTGATTACGTATTAAATAAAGAAAACGAAACAAATTGCAAATACTTATACTAATTCAATTATTGAAACTCAATTAAAATGTTATTAACAACAAATATCTATTTGAAACAGACATTAAGGCCACTTCCGTTGCCGACTAATTGGTAATCGAAATTTCTATAAGGGGAGAAACAAAGATTTTTTGTCCAGATACGTTCATTGTCCGTATTTTTCAAAAACTCACATGTTTTCAACGGATCAATATATATATATATATATATAACTAATAATAACCATTTGCAAATCAAGTTTTGTCATCTAATAAAGTGTTCTCCGATCAATTATTAATTATCGGGACTTACTTGTAATACCCGAAATTTTAAAGAAAGCGGTTGAAAAACATAGAATTATTGAGTATTTTTCCCCATAACTAGGGGTTGAGTGGCTGATTTTATTTACGGCCGGACATATTACGTTGGAATTCCTTTAGAGGCTGGTGGTGAATAAATTAAATCAAGGAAATCGCCTCCCTTTTTCCAGCTAAGCTAAACTGTTGGGTGATTAGAAATTTTCGGGGTCGGCGTATTAAAAGAAGTTAGGATGCAGCAGCGTGAGAGGACGGAAGGGAGGAGATATAGACTTGTGATATATGGGCCGGCGATTATTTTCACTGAATTATGAAGAGATGATAAAGCTTATTTGGGATCCAATAAGGATCCTTAACCGCTAATTAAGCGGTGAGAGAGAGAGAGAGGCAGGTAAGGAGAGGGGGCCTCGAAGGCTCGAGTAGAGGAAAAAGGAAAGGGAAACGCGAGAGGGAGGACCGGGAAAGAGAGAGAGAGTGCGTGGACCCGAGCCGAGGTCGGAGGCCGGCGAGCCGGGCGGCGAACGGAGGGAAGGCGGCCGGTGCACGTAAGGGAAACGGAGGAGCGAGAGAAGGAGAGGGCCACCGCCGCAAAACGCACGAGAGAGATAAGGTGAGCGGTGTAAGGGTCGAGGAGACTAAGGGGTGGCCGGCGACCACCGCGGACCCGAAAGCAACGGCCGGCGACCCGAGCAGACGCGAGCGAAGGGAAAAGAAAGCGAGAGACCGAGGTAGAACGAGGGCGAAGGAAGGAACCGAGCGAGGCTGGCGCGAGAGGGTCCAGGAGGCCGGAAACCGAGAGAATAACGGCGGCAAGGGGAAGGAGCGGCGGCGAACGTGCGAGGGTCGGGACCGAGAGTCGGCGGAGGCCAGAAACGAGCAAGCCGGAACAGGGAAGCAAAAACCGAGCGGCCGAGCAAGGACTGCGGAGACGGAGACCGAAATCGAAGGCGGGAGTAAAGGAGTTCAAAATCAATCCCTACAACTCGAGAATTTCGGGTGGGTAGTCTTATACTCTAAACTATTAGTAATTTCGAAACCCCAATGGATTTATTGTGAATGTTGAATGTGTTCTGTGAATATTGAATTGTTGTGAACGTTGAATATCTATATTGCGAAACGGACCTAATCGTTGTTTAAGATTGAAATAAGAGCTTAGAATGGATTTAAGGAATTGAGAGGGCTGAATCGTGAAATGAAAGGAGTTACTTGGGTTAAATAGTAGAACTAAATTGGGAATTTCGAAGAGATTAATAGTTACTTAAGGTTGAATTAGAGCATGCTGATTCCGAAGAGGTTAGGTTGCATAGGTCAAATGAGTAATATTGAAGTTTCGGTTAGCTATTAAGGATGAAGGGTTGGGACATTGATATGAATTATGAGTTAATTAAGTCTTATTAGAGATTCTTGAACCTACGGTATTAAAGAGCTAATTACGAACATTGGGGAATGGTAGGTCGAAGTATAAGGAGAAGTATGAATTCGTATTGAGTGATGCGCAATTGGGATATGTAAGTGAGAATTGGGTGATGGTGAGATTAATTACGTTCGAAGTATATTTAAATCCTCGAGGTTGAACCGAGCGCGAAGATAAGCGAAGGTAACGGAAACTGAATAATGGAAAAGTGATTAAGAGTTACATAACTAAGGACGGATAAGTAAGAGTTAAGTAATGAGTTAGAGACATACAATGGGAATTTGAGGCAGGGAATGGTAAGGTTAAGTTGAGGAATTGGAATAAAGACAGGGAGTTGAGGAAAGTTGAGACGTGAGCAAACAAAGTGGATTCACAGGGTAGAGACATAAAGCGAGGAATAGAGGTAAAGAGAATGAATTGTGACGAATTGAACGTAACGTAAGTGATATGTATTTGTGGTTATTGTGGCTCGGAAAGTGGAGATAATCGTATTCAATTGATGAATTGAGAAAGATATAGTTGGAAAAGAGTTGAGAATGATTGCTTGCAATGAATGGTGATTATTCGTACTATGTGATTGCTTTACGTGATGCTCAAAATAGTTTCGAAAGGAGTTTTGTATTTTACGTGAAATGATTCTTGATTGCAATTTCTTGTGAACTGTCTTTCGAACGTGAATGTGTTTTAAAGAAGCAAAGCTGATTTGAGAAAGTGAATTTATAAGGGTGACACGTGGTGTCATGCCTTCCTTGATACCAAATCGATTGAGAAAGTTGTGAAGTGAATGTGATGAATGAGAATGTGCAAATAGTTTTGAATCGACGAGTTACGGATCGTTTAGCATACCGAAGGGTTCGAACTAGGGGACGCCCGGTTAGAAACTTCGAGGAAAGGGTTCTAATAGGGGTCCTGCAGAGGCGGGATGCCCGCTCCGAGACTTCCCGAAGATAGGTCCCGGAGCCTTTTTGTCGGGTCATGCCCCGAGATGAAAGAAGTGCTAGTTCGAATCCTCGAAGGCCCGGAAAAGTTGATTCAACCCCAAAAGTATGTTCATGAATGTGAAACTGTGTTTTTAAGTGATTGAAGAGTCTTGATCTTTTTCATTGCAAAAGATTTCAGTGAAAAATATATAGATTTCTATTACGTTATTATGTTTTCGCAGATTTCATTATTATGAGTATTATGTGTAAAGAATTTCCATTTTAAGGGTATAAGACTCCGGTGAGCCCGTGGATTATTGCTCACCCCACAAATTGCCCCGTCCCCACCCGAGTGTTGCGGGTACACTTTCGAAGCATAATCTACACTTAGCACGCTTCGAACTCCTGGCGATTGTTGACGGTTGAAGTGACCCAAGTGGCTGTCATGCATTGTTTATTTCTAAATGATTGTACTTGTAATTTAGTGCATATAATTGTACCAAATGTATAGTAACAAGTTAGATTGTTTTAAGTTAGATTGTTTTAAGTTTTATCGCATGATTAGTTGAACTCCGGCGTGTGGCCGTTGAGTGGTATACTCCGAGCGTGTGGCTCGTCGAGTTTTATTATGCTTTTTATGCGGGATTTTAAGGCTTTAAGCCTCTGGGTTAGTCCATGTTACAAACGGAACTCTGCCGAAATTTTTAGAGAATCTCGGATTCTTTTAGGAAAACCACCAGGTATTACTTTTAAGTTGAGTTTATACGACCAAACCAACACCGAAAGTGCCTTGGGAGTTCCTCTAAGGAACTCGGCGATGTAATACTCCCGGGGGTGTTTTGGGGTGTTACACTTACGCCCTTCAATTCCACCCACGCGACTTCAACTCGGGTTCTCGGCAAGGGAGTTGTGCACCTTACTCAAAGATCGCATCAATTATATAAGTGGTTCCATATCCTCTCTCCTCCGATTTCAAAGTAAAATGAATTGAAATGCACGCGCTCAATGATATTTCAAAAATATTTAACTATGTAGGAATGTTCGATGCGAGTTTAGACTCATTTTTTAATTATTTTACTATTTTTATTTTTAGGAAAAGCATCCGTAAACAGCCCATTATCTAAGAAGCCTGATGGAAGCAAGACTTAGATGGATAAATCGTTGTCACTTATCTATGATGGGTCTAGAAGCTCACGGTGATTTTCTTTGCATCCGGCTTTTGGGTTTGAAATTGGAATGTATTACATGTTGCGTATTTTTAGATAGACAATTACATGGGCTTGTATAATATATAAATATTTCCAAATTGTATTTTGGGAGTTGGTTTAATCATGTGGTATGGTTTAGCTTTCGGGATATAAATAATTTTACTTATATCGGGTCTTGTTAAAGCGTAAGTGATTGATGCAAATTTTGTTTTTATGTATTCTATTTTAGCCTATTCCTATTCTTAGAGCGGAGGTAATGCCTTCGATCGCTGCGACCATACCTAATACTTTCTAATTAGGGGATTATTAAATAATGGTGATTGTGGGCGTTACATTCCGACCCTTTTTAATATATTGAATTTTGATCTCAAGGCATGAGTTAAGTGTGAATAATAATAAGGCATGCGTTTAGTGTGAATAATGATAAGCTAAATTTGATTGACTGCATTATCTTAGATATTATTCAAGTCCATTTGATATTCTATTTTGTTATTTAATTATCTGCATTTTATGGAAAGATGTTGAGTAAATTAAATTCCGTAAATCTTGCATTTCATTCTGATTACCTAAGCAAATATTACTCTCAAATATTTTATCTAGTTGATCTTGCTACACAGGTTGGCCTTTGGTGTAAGAAGTAGAACTGCTCTTGAGAGATATCCATGGAGGTATCTGTGAAAATTTAGCCTGACACACTATTAAAAAATTTATCATTGATAGAGGGAGCTTGTGAAAGAGGTACATGATAAGAACAACTCCCCACAATTGACTGAAAAATTGAATGTATATCAAACAGACACTTAGAATCACAAAAGAAAATTGGGATAAAATGGAAAATTTTATAATTGACAGAGGAGCCTTCTAAAGGAGGTACATGAGAAGAACAATTGGTCACAACTGACTGAAACATCAAATGCATGTCATACACACACACACCTAGAATTAAAAAATTGGTGTAAAATGGAAAATTTCACGAATTGATAGATGACAAGTGATCCATACATAGCTTTGTGCTACACCCAAATCAAAAGGCAATGAGGCTATTTTCTGCCACAAACAGACACTTAAGGTAACTGTATTTCACACCAGATTGAATATATCACAATGGACAATAGTTCTTACTTTCTAGGCATGCAAACTGCTATATTTCATTGGATAACTAAAGTAGTACTTGCCTATTTCCATCTCTTATTTCCATTTTCCTTCATTATTACTTATTCAACTATTGAATTGAACATTGATTCTCACATCAAAGCACATTCTCACTTTTAAGTTTTTATCAAACCCTGTGAAAACCTACATAACTCTTGATAGGTGCAATCAAAAGTTTAATATCAGTTTTTTTAATAATAGAACAATGTAAGTATTTAATTCAATTATTAACTTATTTTCATACGTCTTATCCTTCAAATAAAAAGTAGAGAACAAATACATTTCTCTTTAGGCCATTTGTTTGTCCACCCACATAGACATGATTCCAATCATGTATGCATTATTTTAGTAACGTAATCATAATCCATCTTCAATAGTTCTATTATCCATAAAGATATTTAGGTTCTAATCTTCAATCTAGTTAACTAAATTTTCCGACAAAAGAGGGGAAGTTCAAGGGTTCCTTACTCTTTAAAAATTATACTAGAAAAACATATACACATACATGCATTATCAATGCAACCTATATTCATCTTAGATTCTTAGGACATTAAACGACCATCTCTTCTATGTAGTAATGATTGAGCAATTTTTATCAACTCATCGTGATCAACGTACCCACTTCAATCAATTTCATAACAAGTCTAAACAGAGAACTCTTTAAGTGATTTGTACTCATCTAGTACATCTGTTTGCTACCTCCAAATTATTCCATAAACGATGCCCAAAATTGACAATTATAGAATGTGGGATTCATTGCAAACTTACCCGGAATCGAACAAATGATGGCCGGCATTGACGACGACGGTGGCAATGGCAGTGGAAATGGCAATGATGGGAATGTTGGGTTCCGGCGGCAACCACGGTGACGGTGATGGTGGGTAGTGGCTCTGGTGTTAGTTCTTGTCCTGCGTGCACGAGCAGCTGAGAGGCCCACAGGTACAGAAAATTCAGGACCGATGGACGACCTTGACGGTGACTGTGGCAGTTCCGGTGATGAGGAGGGTGAAGCAAAGGCGGTGACGAGTGATTGTGGGTGGTGCTGACGGTGACAGTTATGGTGCTTGAGGAGGAGTGGATCGATACCGAGCGTGAGGGAGGGAGAGTGGAAGCGTGAGGAGATAGAAAAAAATTAAAAAATAGTAATCATAATTAATGATAAAAAATCAACAATTTAATTATGATTGTTGAAATTTTTTTAACTAGGGAAGAATTATGCCTGAATTAACAAGTTTTTCAGGCCTAAGCATGTTTGGAGATAGACAATATAATGCAGCAACACGTGGCTGTCATGCATTGGTTAATCAACTCCATATCATCTGATCTTGAACTGCCAGACCTCCTTGCGTATCGTGTCTTAATTTTACCCACAACCACAGCCACACGGCCAAACCCACGCCCTGCAAAATCTCCTTCTATTCTCCTTTTTTCCTTTTCCCCCTCCAAATAATCCAATCACCTCCAGAATCCGCAAATTTCATCCCCACCCTTGAAAGCCGTCCATCCAACGGCTGTCACCCCCTCCTATATCCTTTACCATATCCTAATTCTTGACTAGAAATCAAAAAATAAAAATCCCAAACTCCAGCACGCTCCCACTCCACAAATCCACTCATTCTCTTTCCCAGCCCTGAGCTCGATCAGTCCCACTTCCAATGGCTTCCTCCATGGCGTTCAAGCCCTTCACTGGCCTCCGCCAAACAAGCCCACTGTCCCCAGAATCCCCAACATTATTCACCAAGCTCCCTGCCACCACCTTAACCACCCCTAAAGCTAAAATCAAAGCAGCTCTGACCAGCCCGAAGCTCGCCGGGCGCAACCTCCGCGTGGCGGTGATTGGTGGTGGGCCGGCGGGGGATCGGCGGCGGAGACCCTGGCGAAGGGCGGGGTGGAGACGTTCCTGATCGAACGAAAGATGGACAACTGCAAGCCCTGCGGTGGGGCGATCCCGCTATGCATGGTGGGAGAGTTTGACTTGCCGTTGGATATCATTGATCGGAAAGTGACGAAGATGAAGATGATATCGCCGTCGAATGTGGCGGTGGATATTGGGCAGACTCTGAAGGGCCACGAGTATATTGGGATGGTGCGAAGGGAGGTTCTGGATGCGTATCTACGGGAGCGGGCAGCGGGGGCTGGTGCCACCGTTATTAACGGGTTGTTTTTGAAGATGGAGCTGCCGGAGTCGCCGGAGGCCCTTATAAGTTGCATTATACGGCATATGATGCGAAATCGGGGGCCGCCGGCCAGAAGAAGACTCTTGAAGTGGATGCCGTTATTGGGGCTGATGGGGCCAATTCCAGGGTTGCCAAGTCTATCTCTGCTGGGGATTATGAGTACGCCATCGCCTTTCAGGTATGTATATATATATATATATATATATACATATATTATTATAGCATACTCTTTTCTTTTGCTCTGCTATGCTCTTTCTTTGCCTATACTGGTCTAAATTATGCCTAAACTCAATCCAAGTGTAAGTGTTTGACTGGTGTATCAGCTATCAAGTTTGATTAGCTGGTTCTTTATCTGCATTGTACTTGCTTTTGTGCCTTGTGCTTGGACTATAATTGCACAAGTAACCAATTCCAAATTTAGGCATCTGTTACAATTAAATTGGGAAGAGGGGTTAGTGGGAAATTAAATTTCCTTGTATTGGATTACTGGTAACATCGCGTTGCGTTATGTGACATTCTACAAAACAAGCCCATTACTGATTACCTTTTTAAACGAAAACCGGAAATCTGAGCTGTCTCAACTAAATGCTTTCAGGAGAGGATCCGGATACCTGATTCAAAAATGCAGTACTATGAGAACCTAGCCGAAATGTACGTTGGGGACGATGTATCCCCCGACTTCTATGGGTGGGTATTCCCTAAGTGCGACCACGTGGCAGTCGGGACAGGCACAGTGACCCACAAATCGGACATAAAGAAGTTCCAGCTGGCGACCCGGATCCGGGCAATGGACAAGATCGAGGGAGGCAAGATAATCCGGGTGGAGGCCCATCCAATCCCGGAGCACCCGCGGCCTCGGAGGGTTCTGGACAGGGTGGCGTTGGTGGGGGATGCGGCAGGGTATGTGACCAAGTGCTCTGGGGAGGGGATCTACTTTGCGGCTAAGAGTGGTCGGATGTGCGCGGAGGCCATCGTGGAGGGGTCCGGGAACGGCTCACGGATGGTGGACGAGAGTGACATGAGGAGGTACTTAGAGAAGTGGGACAAGAAGTACTGGCCTACCTACAAGGTGCTGGATGTGCTGCAGAAGGTGTTCTACCGCTCCAACCCGGCCAGGGAGGCCTTCGTGGAGATGTGCGCTGACGAGTATGTGCAGAAGATGACATTTGATAGTTATTTATACAAGACTGTGGTCCCCGGGAACCCCTTGGATGACTTGAAGCTGGCCGTTCGCACCATTGGGAGCCTCGTCCGGGCTTATGGTTTGAGGAGGGAGATGGACAAGATTGAGGCTTGATAGAACACACGGAAAGATCATACATTTGTTTGATCATCAACTGCGATGGTGCTTGTTTGAGAATTGAGATCAAATGTATAATGTAACTAGCGAAATTTGCATTTTAGCTGAACAATTTTAGGCTGTGAACTAATATGGCTTGCTCTTCGGGAGGCCTGAATTTGCTGTGTTTTTATGTATATCTTGAATTTTGCTGTCCTTCCTGATCTTACATGACGTAGACGAGCTCCAAGACTTCTACATTACGTTTGCGGAAGAGGATAGTCTGAGCAGATATTCTTTTGAGAATCAATATGTGATAAAGGTAAAATTCATTAATCGAAAAGACACAAGTCTTTTTAATAAGAATACATATAAAATATCAAAATCTCAAATATATTTCAAGAGACAAAAATGGTGGCATATTGACTTTGTGAATTTAGACATTGGATTACAGTTTTTCTCCATTGTGCCTTGATTATGAGAATCACTTGTTGAGAGAGCCCCATGATCAAACTTATTGTTGGCCTAAAAGCTCCTGGCCGTGCCTTTTAAGTTGGTTTTGTGTTATGAGTTGGCTTTATTTTCTAAATTGGCCTTGTCGTTTGCCGAATGGGGAAAGATGGGAGCTCCTCAACCGAAGATATTTTGATTACTTGGCTAACTATTTTGAGAAGTTGCTTCAAATTTTCCAAAGGAGATCAAATGAGTTTCTAGCCCGAGAAATGTCCCTATTCATGGGGACTTTGAGGAGGCTTAAGAAACATTTTATGAGCTCGAGTCAAGAGCAAGCATCCAACAGATTTGGTCCCAAATCTATGTACTTCTCCACATATACGGAGAATTTTAGTGGAATATGTAATTGTATGCGTACCCTTCGAAGAAGAGAAGTCTGATAATTCCCTGTTATTCATATACCATCGTTTTAAAAAACCGATAAAATAAGGGAACATGAGATGGAAGACCAACGGGAAAACGGAAAAAGGAGGAGGGGAGGGGGTTAGGGGAAGGGATACAACTTACATGACCCATGTATCGTTTAATAATTGCTTCCTAGGACCATTTTGGTCATGTAACGTTTAATAATTGCTTACTAGGACCATTTTTTCATATAACTATACGTAACAGTTGTTTAACTTCTTATAAATTGTTTAAAAGATTAACAGTAAAAATAAAGGATAATTTACTCCGAAAATTTTTTAAATAAAAAATGAGAACTCTGTCTAATAATTCTTCTCGAGCTTTAGAAATAAGAGTAATTTGAAAATAAATTAATGAGGCAAAAAACCTATTTTTCATTGTGTGAGCTCTTTTCCCTCCTTGTAGGGCGGGGGAAGATAGGAGTTCATCTAAGCCATGGAGTATCTAGAAGTGGACTGGGGAAAGTTGAAGCTGACTTAGGAGGAGCAAGTTGTAGAGTTTGAGGAGGAAATATTATAGGTTAAGAAGGATGAGATTGAACCGAATTTCTTAGGAAGTTGTTGACACAAAATAGCGTAAATGTGATAGCAATGAAATCAGTTTTTACAAATATATGGAGACATGATAAAGGATTGGTGATTAGGGAATTGGGAAAGAACCTTTCGTCTTCCAATTCTTCTCAGTAAAAGACTAAGAATTTGTGCTTAAGGAGGGTCCTTGGGAATTTAATGGGTGTATGCTACTGACTAAAGAATTGACGGGGCGTGAGCAAGCATCGGAAATCCAATTCACTGAGACAATATTTTGGGTTAAAGCATATGATGTACCGGCTGTTCGACAAATCACCTCATCTGCGAAATTATTAGGAGATAAAATAAGGACCTTCGTAGATATGAAGTAAGAGAACATGTTTGGACCTTATTGGTCTTTATGTTTTTGTGTGGACCTTGACATTCAGAAACCATTGCATCAAGCTATGAATGTCAAGGTGGATGGTAAACAAATATGGATTTATTTTAAGTACCTTAAGCTTCCTAATTTCTGTTATGGGTGTAGGCGATTGGGTCATCCTCTCAAATCATGCGAGGAAGTTAACTCGAATAATCTACAATATGATGCCTGGCTGGGGGTCACTATTGAAATCCTGGAGGCAAAATGCTAAAACTGAAACTTATGAGGAGAGAAAACTCTTATTGGCTAGTGTTTGATGATAAGAAACAACATAGTAAAAAGGGAGAGCCTAGTCATGAGCCAGATAAGACAGGTTCGCTTACTGGTATGGTCATAGTTAAACCGTAGACGGTGAATGTGGCGAATGAGGTTTTTTAAAAGGAAGCCAGTTAGTAGAGGGGAGGTGAAGATCAGTGAGAAGATGAGAATGGTCAAAGAGGGAAGTGCCAGTTTGAATATTACTGCTAAAAAGGAGTTGTTTCTCAACCACTGTCGGGGTCAATGAGTATCCTTCGTGTAAACTGTAGCAAAGCCAAACCTTGTGGGAAAGTTAAAGCTGCCTTTGGTTTTCTTCTTGGAAACCAAATTGAGCCAGTAAGGAGATAAGTTTGAAGGTGCATCAAATTAGAGACTTTTTTTGGGTTGTATGTGTGTTGGGTGTGGCTCAAATCTTCACCTATTGCTTTGATGGCACGACCAAGCCGAATTTGTCATGTCCGTGCCATCCCAACTGTGCTAGACCAAGTCGCAAGAAACAGAAGACACAAAAAGTGGACAGAGAGTAGGTACAGTTATACCCGTGCCTCATGACACGGGCGTGCCAACCTAGTACGACCATGCCAGGTCTTTGCGGAAGTTACGACTTTCAGTTTGTGGGCAAATTTTTCGGCAATTTTAACAAGTCGTGGGCAACGTTTTCGGCAATTTTAACAAGTCGTGGGCAACGTTTTTGCAGAGTTCTTAGAGAGGAAAATTAGTGAGAATAATTCCATCATTATCACGTGAGAGTTTGGCAGAAAAATTGAGAGATAATTCCCCACCATTGTTAATTGAGTTTGAAAGAGATTCGTGAGAGAATTAAATCGTTGATCAAATCGTTGTTCGATTGTGATTGTTTATACTTTCTCAAATCACAGTGAATTGTTTGTGCTCGTTGCCTCTGTAGTTTTTCCTGCATTGGGTCCACGTAAATTCTTGTGTCCATTTAATTTATTGCTTTCTTTTAATTCGTTATACTTTTGATTATCCTATTTCATCCGAATCGCTTCCGCATTCGAGTCACTCTAATTTCTAATAAGTGGTATCCGAGCCTACGGTTTAGGATGTCTTCAATTTGAAGGTTGATATTCGAAGTTTGATGCAAATATTAGTTTTAATCTCCGAAAGGTTCAAATGAAGGCGGTTCTCATTCAACATGTTATGGAAGGTTGTCACATGTGCTAGAGTTAAACCCCATTCGATTATCGATAAACAATGGGTTGCATACAAGAAGAAGAAACAAGGGACAATGAAAGAAGATGATCAAGAGGAATTGGAAGAGAAGGCACTTTCGGCTATATGGTTGTGCTTAGTGCCCCTGTGCTACAAGAGGTGCTTGACAAGACAAGCTGCGGTGGAGCTTTGTCTTCGATTGGAGGAACTCTATATGACGAAGAGTCTTGCCAACAAAATTCGTTTAAAGGAAAGTTTATACATGTTCACAATGGCTGAAGGTGCTCCTGTTCAAAAGCGTCTAAATGATTTTAACTCGATCATTATAGACCTAAAAAGTTTAGATATGAAAATTGATGATGAGGACAAGGCAATTTTGTTGGTTGTTTGTTTACCCCTGCCGTATAAGCACGTTAAGAAATCTTTTATATAGTAATTCGATACTATATCGTTTGAGGATGTTAAGACAAATTTGTTGTCGAAAGAAAAGTTTCACCTTGATGTGCATAGTGAAAAGGCCGAGGGTTTGGTTGTTAGGGGTAGACCTTCTAAAAAGGGGAATGAGAGTAAGAAACATTCTCGTTCAAAGTCCAGCGGTCATCATGCCAATATATTTTGCAACTTCGTAAGAAAAAGGGTCATATTGTTGCCAATTGTTTTAAACAAAAAAATAAGAAAGAAAGGGAGAAACAATCTCGAAACCCGATGTTGCTGATTGTGTCATTGAGTCGAGTCCGATGGTGATGTCCGGGTTGCTACGCCTCTAGAAAAGAGGATATTGATGAATGGGTTTTGGATTCCGGTTGTACCTACTATATGCGTCATCATAAGGACTGGTTTACCACTTATGAGCATGTTGATTCAGGTATTGTTCTTATGGGAAATGATACTAAGTGTAAGGTTGTTGGGATTGGTACTGTTCGGATTAAAACCCACGATGGTGTAGTTCAAACCTCGTCAAAGGTTAGACATATTCCTGATATGATTTGTAACCTTATATCTTTGGGTACTCTTGAGGCAAATGGTTGCAGGTACTTGGGTAAGAATATTGTTCTCAAAGTAACGAAGGGTGCATTGGTTCCGATGAAAGAAGTGAGACATGGAACTATATTCTCCAGGGCACTATAGTTACGAGTGCTCGTAGCGGTTTTAAAGCGAGCATCGGGTACTAATTTTACTAGTTTATGGCTTCGGGCCATATGAGTAAGAAATGGATGACTATTTTGAGTAAAAGAGGTCTTTTGGGTAACGAAGGTACGGGGAAGCTTGACTTTTGTGACCATTGTGTCTTTGGGAAACATAAGAGGGTGAGTTTCTTAAGCTGCAAAGCACCATATATAGGGGATCCTAGATTACTTTTATTCGAGTTATGGGGTCCTTCTAGAGTTGCTTCGTTTGGAGGCGCATGCTGACATTTGTTGATGATGATTCTCATAAAATGTGGGTTTATTTCTTGAGACAGAAAAATAGAGCATTCCCTATGTTTAAGAAATTCAAGGCCTTGGTAGAGAATCAAACCGGGAGAAAAATCAAGAAGCTTAGGACTGACAATGGTCTTGAGTTATGTGAGGAAGAGTTCAATGACTTCGCGCGAGTTCGGGGATTGCGAGACACAAGACACTTTTTGGGAAGCCTCAATAAAATGGCGTTACGGAGCGTATCAACTGGACTCTTTTGGAGAGAGCTCGTTGCATGCTCTCTAATGTTGGACTTTGGGATAACAAACCTTTACGAATGCGGGTATTACAACGACTATATATCTCATCAAGCTATCTCCACATTCTCGCATTGATTTCAAGATTTTTAAAGAAGTGTGGTCAAGTAACCCCGTTGATTATTCTATTCTTAAAGTTTTTTGGTATCCTGCATATGTTCATGTGAACAATGGAAAGTTGACCCCTAGGGCTTTAAAATGTAAGTTTCTTGGTTATGTATATGAGTCTAAGGGATATCGGTTGTGGTGACTTGAAACACATAAAATCATTCAAAGTAAGGATGAAACCTTTAACGAAACTGTTATGTTATCTTTTGGAGAAAACACTTTAGCTTTTTTTACTGGTATAGGCGATCGGCAAGATACTAGCGAGAAGGTGGAGTTTGAGTTGCCGGTTTAAGGTGGAGCTGTTGGCGATTCCAATAGGGAGGTTCATGTTCATGAACCTATCTCGGATGCAAGTCCTCTTCAGCCTCGGGTGGAGGTTGTTCGTTCTATAGCCTCGTGATCGGCAAAGAAGGGCTATTAGAAGGCCAGCTCATTTCACGAGATGACGAAGATGGTTTTGTTGTCTATTCTCTTACTCGTGGAACATGAGACTCCGGAAGGTGCAGAACCTTCAACCTACTTTGAAGCTATCTCATGTCCAAGTTCACCGAATTGGGTCCTAGCTATGTAAGAAGAAATGGAGAATCTCCACAAGAATGGGACTTGGGATCATTATGAACTACCTAAAGGTCGATGAGTCTTGACGACCAAGTGGATCTACAAAAGAAAGGAAGACATACCTAGGGTTGAAGCTGCAAGGTGGAAAACACCGTTGGTCGCTCATTGATGCAACCAAAAGGAAGGTATTAGCTTTAATGAAGTTTTCTCTCCTGTTGTTTGTCATACCTCAATTAGAGTGCTTGTTGTTTTTGTTGCTCTGTTTGACTTGGAGTTAGAGTAACTGGATGTTAAAGCGAGTTCTTACACGAGAGTTGGAGGAAGAGATTTATATGAGGAAACGGTTAGTTTCTACGGCTCACAAATGAAAGTAACCTCGAGTGAATATTCGAGGGCGTCGAACCACGAGGAGTAAGGTTTCAAGTATTGGAGTTTAATTCAAGCAGCTCAAGCTAGGTCAAATCAAATGTGGGAAAATTAAGTAATAAAAACTAAATTAAAGAAAGTTAAAAAGGTGACTCCCAAAAATATAGATGAAAACTCTTTCAATCATTTCATCGAACACTTGGTAGGTATGAGTAAAAACTCAAATTTTCATGCATAAATTGGGTGTGTCTAAGCCTAATACATGACCAACTAGCCACGAAAGGACTAATCACAAAACAAGACAACCAAACTACTCACTAAACATGAAAAAATTCAAGCTAAAATTTAAACTAGCAACATAACAAATAAGCATGGAGAAGAAAGAGAAAACTAAACTAACTTACATAAATCAAACAAATAAACATAAATCAACAACAAAAATAGCAAATATATAAACAAAACATAAACTAAACTAACATTAATCTAACGAAATTAACAAGAACAAAGTAAGAAAAAAGAGAGAGAGAAGAAGAAAGCTTAGCCATATAAGCTCCAAAGCTCCATGGTTCATAATATTCAACCCAAATCTACACTAATATAACCTAATTAATCTCCCTAATTGAGTTTTACTTTGGCTAACGATAAATCTAATCTAACTCCTAAACGCTAAGTAAGGGCTCTCTTCAAGAGACTTCTCCCCCAAAATGTAGCCAAACCCAGTTTAAATAGGCTAAAAATAGCCAAAACCGAGACTTGGGGACTTGGTACGGTCGTGCCAAGTGACATAGGCATGACCATGCCAGGCTCCTGCTGAAAAAGTAGAAAAATGCCCAAATAAGGGCCACCACAGCCTACCCCACGACCATGGGCCAGATTGTGGGAGCTGCCACAGGCTGTGTCATGGCCTGTGGGCAGGCCGTGGGGCCTTCAAATGGCCTTTTCTTGCTTTGACTTTTGTTGGACGGCACCAGGACTAGTCCGAGGTGATCTCGGCGGCTCGCGATTACTCTGAAGGGTTCTCGAGAGGTTTTCTTGGGTCCCGGAATGACACAAATACTTGAACTTTGAGTGTGGTGATTCGAAACTTTACTTTTAACTCTCGAAGTTTTTGCGAAACGTTCACTGGGCTTGCGGATGGTCCGACATGGCTACGACAAATTGAATATGGATCTTTGAAGCTTGATTTGCCGAAATCATCATCATTTTCGCTCTATTCTCTGCAAGTTGTCGGGGTTTGGCTTATTTCCTACAAAAGTAAATAAAACAAGTAAAAATCATAAATTATATTATTTACGAGCCAAAAATAAGTGTTAGAGGGCGTATCAAATACGTCATTTATGCTCCGAACAGCAACATAAGGGCTTTGTTGTTCCTGGGAAGGAATATTGTGTGTGTTGGTTGAAGAAGTCCTTGTATGGACTTAAGTAAGCTCCTAGGCGATGGTACGGAAGGTTTGATACTTTCATGATTAGACAAGGCTACACATGGAGTCGGTATGATAACTGTGTGTATTTTTAGCAAATATCTAGTTTTTCGTTTACTTGTTGCTTGTATGTTGATGACATGTTGATTTCTTCCAAAGACAAGTCTTTGATCAACAAGTTAAAATCTCAACTTTGTAAGGAGTTTGAGATGAAGGACCTTGGTGCAGCTAAGAAGATACTAGGGATGGAAATTCAAAAGCATCAAAAGGTCGGTAAGCTCTATCCATGGCAAATGAAATATCTTGAGAAAGTCCTTGATAGATTCAATATGAGTGATTGCAAATTAGTTGCTACTCCCTTAGCTAGTCGGTTTAAGTTGTCTTTTGAGTGTTATCCTCAAGCGAGGAGGAAATTGAGAAAATGTCTCACATACCTTATTCTAGGGTTGTTGCCGGTTTGATGTATGATATAGTGTGCACTAGGCCTAATATGTCATATGTAGTCGGTGTTGTGAGTCGTTATATACATAATCCTGGTAAGAATCATTGGGAAGTTATGAAATGGATCCTTAGGTATGTCAAACGCACTATTGATAGAGGGTTGGTTTTTAATAGGAGTGAGACTCGCTACATTCGACGTTGCAAGTTTTGTTGATAGTGATTATGGTGGAGACCTCGATAGGAGAAGGTCAATTTCTAGTTATATCTTCACGTTGTGTGCCGGTGGTATCTCTTAGAAAGCATCATTACGAGCTATTGTAGCTCTTTCTACTACGAAGCTAAAAATGTTGCTACAATCGAAGAGGTGAAAGAATCTACTTGGTTGAGGGGTGTAATCATTGAGCTTGGTGTTCAGGGAGTTACTTGTTGTGTTTTCGGATAGTTAGAGTTATATTCATTTTGCCAAGAACGATGCTTATCACTCTAAGACCAAACATACCGAGTGTCGAGTTCCACTATATTAGAGATACGATTGCTTGAAAGGAAGATTGTGATGAAGAAAGTTCATACTCCGAAGAATCCCCTATATATGCTTACAAAGTTTCTCTCTACTGCTAAGTTCGAGCATTACATGGATTAGTTGGCATTCACAACTATTGATAGCCCTTTAGGGCTTTACTCTTCAGGGTGGTATTTGGTGGAGTACTTATGTTATTTGGGGATTTGATCCAAGGTAGAGATTGTTGGGTATGACTAAAATCTTGACTTATTACTTTGCATTTGATGGCACGACCAAGCTGAATTTGTCATGTCCATGCCACTCGAACCGTGCCGGACCAAGCCGTAAGCAACGGAAGATGCAAGAAATGGTCATAGAGTAGGCACGGTCGTGCTAGGTCTTTGTGAAAGTTACGACTTTCAGTTTGTGGGCAAATTTTTCGATAGTTTTAACAAGTTGTGGGCAATGTTTTTGTAGATTTTTAGAGAGGAAAATTAGTGATATTAATTCCATAGTTATCATGTGAGAGTTTGGCAAAAAAATTGAGCGATAATTCCCCACCATTGTTAAGTGAGTATGAGAGAGATTTGTGAGAGAATGAAAATCCTCATCGTTCGTCAAATCATTGTTCGATTGTGATCATTTGTACTTTATATCAAATCATAGAGAATTGTTTGTGCTTGTCGTCGTCGTGGTTTTTTCCGAATTGGGTTTCCATATAAATTCTTGTGTCTATCGATTTATTACTTTCTTTTAATTAGTTATACTTTTGATTATCGTATTTCATCCGAATTCTTTCTGCATTCAAGTTGCTCTAATTCCTAACAGTATGTGAATAGTCAAGGATGGTCGGGGGGCTTGCCCTTTTATGGAGTAAATTTATTAATGTAAGCTTCATTCAATTGCAGTAAACCATATTGATGTTGCGATGAAGTGGAATCTAGAAGATGAGAATTGGCAATTTACTTGGGATTTATGGATTCCTAGAGACCAAAAGGAAGCTTATGACTTGTGATCTACTACTTGACCTAAAGTCCTACTCAGTTTTCCCATGGTTGATTGTTGGTGGTTTAAATGAGATTTTTTTTTTTTTGTTTGGAGAAAAAGGGGGCCTTTAAAGCCTCAAAATATTCTTGATACGTTTAGAGCCACTCTTGGTGATTATGATATCCATGACTTGTGGTTTATGGGTTGTTGGAATGGGAGGATAAAAGGGCTTTCATTCAGTAGAGATTAATGACCTTAATTCAATCGAGCAATGCATACAAGTCCATGAGGTTCCATCCCAAAATCAATTGGCCATGGGAATTCAATCGAGCAATGCATACAAGTCCATGAGGTTCCATCCCAAAATCAATTGGACATGGGAAGAGATGAGCAACCTTGGCTCTAATACCATGTTAAATTTGGGCCTTAATTCAACCGAGCAATGCATACAAACCCATGAGGTTCCATCCCAAAACCAATTGGCCATAGGAGGAGTAACTCACAAGCTTATAAACATGCCCAAGGCTTCTTAATTTATCAATGTGGGACTTCCCCACTCCAACAGTCATCCATGTAGATGATGATTTAAATGATAATTTGTCTATTCTTTTGAAGGCTTTTTTATTCTTACCAATTTCGGAAGAGGAGACGGGTAATAGGTTTGAGAACATGTGGACCTTAGATGATAATTGTGAAGGTGTGATCAAAGGAGTGTTGGAGAGAGATGTTCAAGGTGACGGTATCTCTACATGTTTAAAAAGACTTTTTGACTATATGGGGGCATTAAAAAATGGAACAAATCTTTGTTTGGGCATATTCAATATGAGATTAAGCAATGCACAAATGACCTGAAACTAGCTTCTACCGTCTTAGACAACCCTAAAATCCTACCAAAAATTAGAGAGTGGAGGCAAAATAAGGGATTTATGTGGTGGCAAAGGGTAATGGTGGATTTTTTTACGATATAGAGACAAAAATTCAGGATCGTTTCACATGAGAGTTAACGTACGAAGGTCTATCAACCATATAGCTAAGTTAAAGGATGATGACGAGACATATTTGGAAAGAATATTGCTTAATTTTTTGGCAAGTTTGCATCATCAAATGTTGTGGATTAGTCACCAGTCATCCAAGTTATCAAAGCTACCGTTAAAGAGGAAATGAATCTGTGGTTGTGAAACCTTATTTCAAGGAGGAAGTTTTTAAAGCCCTTAATCAAATACACCCTTGCAAGGCCTCGGTCTTAACGGTATGAATCCCTTCTGCTACCAAAAATATTGGGACCTTGTAGGTGATGATGGGTCAAATGCTGTGATATTCTGAATGGTGACAACTTCCTTACCATGTTGAATCATACACATATTGTTTTCATTCCAAAAGTAACACTCGAATAATATTGTCGACGTTCGACCAATCTATATTTGCCACATACTATACAAATTTGTTATAAAGGTATCATGGCTAATAGATTGAAGTTTATCCTCCCTTTGATCATCATTGAAAATCAAAGCGCTTGTATACCAAATCGAATGATCTCTCATAATATTTTGGTGGCTTTTGTGATAATCTACTCTATGAAAACCCTAACTCCTCCGAATTCTTTCACCAACTCAATTCAATCAATGCTGCTCCAAAACTGAAACACACACTCTCTCTCTCTCGTGATTATTTGTTAGCTAGTCGTACATCAACAAATTAAACCACTACTTAGGCTTATAATTAACAATGTAACATAGGAAAGTAAGGATTCAATCCGTGAGGAAAGATAACATGAAAATCAAAAATTTCAATCCAATTAAATTCACTACTCTAATTATTTTATTTCTTTATCTTGTAAAAAAACTCAAACAAATTAAATTAAACAATTAAAATTCTGAACTTTAATTCTAAGAAAGACTTATGAAATTATTCAAGTTTATTCTGATAATATAAATTTGAAATAATTATTCTTATTAATTCTGAAAAATTCAAAAAAAAATAAATACAAAGTAAAACAGAATATCAAAACAGAGAATAAACTCAGAAATTAATAGCTAAAAATAACATAAAATTATCTAAAACTATAAATAAATATTTTAGATAGAATATAATAATCATAACAACCCAAAAATATTTTTGTATATTGTTTAGAATAGTTAAAACAAAAAACTAAGGCAGTAAATAAACAAATTCTAAAACAGAAAATAAAATTGAGAATAAACTGCACTAAATTAAATACGAAAATAAATATTAAAGTTATCTAGATTATTGACACTAATTTTATAGACCTAAAAAACCCTAAAATATAAAAATAAAATTTAAAACCAAAATTACGATTTTATTTAACAAAAAATCTACAGATAATTAATTTCAAGAATTAAATTTGAAAAATTATCAAATCAATTCCAAAAATTCTAAAATTTACAGAAAACTAGGACTTTATCCAAACCTTAAAAGCAAATAAAACACGAAAAATAATAAAACACTATTTTTACCTAATTTCTAACAGATCGATTAAAAAATAACAAAAACGGACAGAAAAATAAATTGAAAATTAAAATATATAATATAAAGACTCAAAATTAAATTAAAATGAAATTACTAAAACTAACCTAAAAGACTGATCTTAAGGGAGGTGGTAACAAAATTAATAATAAAAGACTATAAACTCAAGCAAACTAGTAAAAAACAAATAAATAATTATCAAAGATATCAAATTTAGTATAATCTATATCTAACATGTAAATTATTATTTATCATTAATACACAAATTGATCTACCTATGAGCTAAAGCTGTAGAAGATAACCACTAGCGGATCTTTCCGTTTTTCTTAGTTATCGGTTTACTTAGGCCTAACTCGATGTAAACCCTACCAATATTGATAACCATAGCACTAGCCCTAGAATTTAATCAAATTAGAAAAACATCATTTAGCACCTATTAATAAATCTACCAGCAAAATGATTTAAAAATGATCTATATAATTTCCTAATTTTAGAAGATATGGGTTTCGAGTCATCCATGATTAACTAGGGTGATACTTATGTCTAAAAGACCAAGCGATTACGTACTTAAGCCCTTTAAACTATCATATGAATTTATATTAAACTAATTAGTGTGTACTCTAATTAAATTAAACATAAAATCATAAACGTTAAAATCAGATTATCATAGTCATGGATAAAATTAATAAGACAATAAAGATCAAAACTTGTTTCAAAATAAATAGTTTAGCATGATTTCAAGTAGATTATACTAAGTATAAAAAACTACTCACACATAGTATAATTTAAAACACATAAACCAAATCAAAATAATATATTTAGTATTCAACTAAAAACGGGCGAGGAGGAATTAAAAATGATCCACCATATAAAAAGCGATAAAAAGCATAAATAAATAAATCGTAAAAGACAATGAAGGTTGATCCGATGCCTTCACGCTGTCCTACCTGCTGAGCTTGGATTACGATATGAATCTAGAAGCATGACGGTGGGCAAACAACATCGGGAGAAGCTATTTTGTGGAATTGGTGAGGTAAAGTAGTGTGAAATGTGAGCGGAAGTATAGTGAAAAGGAGAGGATTAGGAGATGGAATAGAATAGTAAGAGTGTTTGAGAGTTGATGTAGTAACTAGCTCAAAATTTGGCCGCGTATAGTTTAGGAATCCACCATTCTTTAAATGAGGGGTTAGGCCCTCTATTTATTAAGGCAAACTAGGTCTCAAAAATGACTTAAGAAAGAGCAAACAGTCGTCCACTACAGCTAAACCCGGCCCGCTCTACAACGGGGATCAAGGGAAAAACCGAACAAAATCTCGTTGAATTAAAAATCCATTGGAGAGGGCCGAGATGTGGGGCGTCGGTCTCCAACGACGTCGTACAAGCATTTTAGGGTTCCGTGCTTCGTTGGGCGCTAGGACCAAATGTAGCATTTTGGCAAGAAAATGTTGAAAACACGGCGTCGGTCAAAATGTTGTTGTACGATTGCTTCGGGTTTCGTGTCTCGGTTGGTCGCTGCGTGAAAAAGTGAAAAACTGTGTTTTTGCCCATATGGAGGAGATCGGTGCCAGTCTTGGCATCTTTCCATTTTCGAAAACTTTTTATTTTGGAAATTTTATATTTTGGTAGCTTTCTATTTTTGGCGGGTTTTTATTTTTGGAGCGAGTTTGGGTTTCCTAGTTAGGAGCCCGAACCAGGCTTGGTTCGGTCAAAAGAAAATGGGTTTGTAGGCCAGCCCAAACAAAAAGGCTAATTTTGTGGTGCTAATGGGTTCTTTGTGGTTTCATCGGCTTCAGTTACACCAATCAAACTCCGATCACGATCCGAGTTCGCAAAAAGGACTGGGATTTCACCACCGGACTAACGAAAATAAAAGAGAAAAGGGATGGCACTTTTTATGTGTCTACACTAGGAAAAACTTAGTTCGACGAAGATTGATTAGTAACTGGATTCAACTCGATTACAAAATAGATAAGATAAATCAATGGATAAAAAGCCTTTGATTGGGATTAATCACACCATTATGCACGAAATCAAAACCAAACTTCGTTTAAGGCTTGTCTATGCTTGCACTTTAGAAGGGGAAACACCAATTAAACCTATCTTTGCCTACTTTTGAAGGTCAATGACTAATCTTGCTCGATCTAATTGCCTATTTTCATGGAATTAATAAAGAACAAAATCATAACGGATGTATCTCACAACCCCTAATTGAAAACCTTAATTATTTTCATATCAAAGTTTTAATCGTTCACAACATCATTCGAGGTAAGTTTCCATCATTCAATGTTCACAAAACCTTAATCAAAATGGATTATTCCTCTTTCGAGGCATCAATCGAATTGGTGATGAGCGAAGTGAATTCTACACTAAACAGACATAACACAACCCAATTGGAATTCAATTCATAATTATCAAGATATAATACGGATCAATCCCAACCTAAGTAAGTAATTTAGCCTCTAAACATGATACTAAACAACTTACAAGATTTAATAAAAACATACACGATGAGCTAATTGAAACTGTGAAAAAAAAAGCAAAGAGGAGACATCGCGATAATCGAATAGAAATTGATGCAATTGAATTGTAAATAATCTTGTAATTGGCAATTATCCTTCCAAGTTCTTAAGTACTCTCTAAAAGCTCTTTAATGAAAAATCCTAGCTAAAACTTTGAATTCATGAAAAATGTTCCAAAATTAAAATTTAGAAATAGATAAATCACGAAAATATTTAAGTCGCATGATGCAGCCTTGCACAGGTAGTTATGTAAAACCTCCGAAGTTTCTGCCTCCTTTTTACACCTCTGCATAGGCCGTGCGAGGCTCGCACGATTAGCCCTTCACAACTTCAACTTCCTGTAGCTTCTTACACGGTCGTGCGGGTTGTGCACTGGTAGCGGTGCGACCTTCTTTGAGTTTGAGCGCTTGGCCTTATGCTCTACACGACTATGCAGCTTTGCAAAGCTGCCCGTGCAACTTAACTTGATGAGTTCTAGGCCTTTTTCTTGCCTCCTTTTAGACTCGAACCTCCCTCTTCATTGCTTTTTATCAAATTTACCTCAAATCTCCCTCATTTAAGCCCAAAAATTTGTTAATAAGAGATGCACAAGCTTAGGTGGTGATAAAGAGAAAATGAGTATAATCTAACACAAAAAAATCATCACAAAACTGGGTAAAATAATGCCTTAAAAAGTGATAAATACGAGGTTTACCAAAGCCTTACCATTCGCTTGATAAGCATACCTCGTCTGAAGCCCGACAATCTTATGGAAACTTGATCGGCTCCTACGGTGAGAGACTCTACTTGGGACACTTATTAAGAAGGCGAGACTTAAAAATTAAAATTGTGTCTTTATCGCGTCTACCTTGAACATAGGTTGTTTTTGAACCTATAGGCTTCAACCCTTAAGAACCTTTTCGGAGAGGTTGAATCATTGTCTTGGATCCACTTGACATAACATTGATGTGTAATTATTCTCCACTCGGACCATGCTTTCTTGATTCCTGATCGAGAGGCACCGATTATTGAAATCCTGCCATGCATCCCGTGGGGACGAAATTTTTAGACTATGAGCCACCATGCTTATCCGACCTAGAATTACCTTGTAAACCATAGAATCTTTTTGGTTTAAGTTGGATCTTCATTTGCATGCTTGAAAGTATGTGGTTTCTTTTGTTATTTAATCATTTTCCTTGAGCCTTTAGCATTTTAGCTAGGTTAAGTCCAATAATTATTGCATTGGTGCAAAACAAAAAAATTAATAAAAAATATTAAGTCAGCCCATTTGTGCATTTTAGCCAAAGTTAAATTTTCCTTCTTTTTCCTTTTAGGTCGGTCCATATTTGCATTTTCCTAGTTAAAATATTTGTTAGAGATCAATCAATTCCTTCCTTTCCTAGTCTCTATTGAAAAATAAAGGCGGACAAAATCCAGTGGACTTTACATCCGTGCTGGTGAACACGGCTTCCTCCAGGTTGGGTCTTTCCGCTGGACTTGTTTCTTGTTCTAATAGATTGCAAGTCTAGGTTTTGTTTCCGCATTTGCCTCGCATTATTGCAATTTTCTATTTTTGCATTTTAGTCAAACAAAATTATCTCAATTAAGGTGAATCCAGTTTTTCATTAGCCGGATAAAAATCGTCTCAATTACGGTGAGACCATTTTTGCATTAGCCAAATAAAAATCATCTCAAATAAGATGAGTTTATTTTTGCCTTATGCCAAATTAAATCATTTAATCTCAAGTGAGTTCACTTTTGCATTATTTTTTATTTAGATCGGTCCATTTTTTCATAAAAAAAATGCATTTTTCTCCCTAAGGATCACTTTTTGCATTTTGGTCGGTCCGCATCTTTATGTACATCCAAAAATCAGAGCATATCATTTTCTTTTCTTCGGGGTTAGTTGCCTTCTCGGGTCAAACACTTAAGCCTCGTCTCCTTTAAAATTTTCCACAAGACAATCTTGAGCACCTACTCTTTTGTCACACATGATAAGGAATCTTACTGAAATCGGGAATCCTGGCATGAAGCGGCTAGCGAATAAGAAGTATAGTTCAACACCAAGCACGTTCAACACCGATACGTTTCACATCAACACGTACCACACCGTTACGTTGAACATCTTTGTTGGTAAAACCTGTATGTCACCCATGGACAATGCTAAAGCACAACCCTCCTCCAAAAATAACCGGCGAACCAAAGCAAACCCCCATCATAACTTTGTTCAAAGAGTGCTACAAAATTAGAGGTAAAGATTGAGCCTAAGATAAAAAGATGGAGTTAATATTTGAGACCCTAGATCTTATACTCCAAAACCTAAATAAGAATGCTAACAGAGTAAGAAAAGATAGAGATGAAAGAGATCCTCAACCTTACCTAAGCCACGGCCTCAGCTGGAACCTCAAACCAAGCCTCGGTCCGATCCATGCATAAATTAAATAGATAAGCTACAACGAGAATCTTCAATGTTCAATGATCAATACTTAGCCTATGGATTCACTTCAATCATTAACAACAAGTTACCCCCAAAATTCACCATGTTTGATATCAAGTTCTATGGGACTGAAAACCTTCACCGCCACGTAAGGAACTTTGTAAGGGCAATGAATCTAAATAATATATCGAGATGACACATATCATGTCATCTTTCCATGGATGTTTGACAAAGTACGTAAACTTTTATCTAATAATAATTTTTCAAAAAATTTATCAACTAAGTTAAGAGACACCCACCCAACATTTTATTTTCTTAAACCTAAGTCTCTAGCGTTGGAAACAAAAATCAAAAAGTTGTATTCTTTTGCCAAAATGAGTCAATGAACAAAGTTGGACAAATCAATCTTAAATTTTTGTAATAAATTAATCCTCTATTTCAGAATAATTGTCGTTTTAAGGTTGTAAATGAATATGAAGGAAACACGAAAATCGTGACAAAATTTATGTTAAAAAACCACGTTACCCCAATATTTTATTAAAAATGAAGAAAATCAATAAAAAAAAGAGAGAAAAAAGCAACTAATAAAGATAAATTTAGTAAACTAATAATTAATACATCATTTAAATTATAAAGTCACAGTAATATAAAATTTAATTTAAATGACATTTATGGTGAAATAAAGAGATTAAATAAATATACTTGGCATGTTAGTACAAGTTGCCCTCCTCGCAGATCACCGCCCATGGCATAAATTAATCCGCAAAAGAGAGAGAGAGAGAGGGGTTTTTGGCAGAACGAGAGAGGGGGTTGAGCAGAGCGAGGGACAAAAGTAGATCAGAGAATAATAAATAGCAGTTATAAATTAATAAATAAATAAATAAATAGATAAAGGATAAAAAATTTGAGATATTATTGATAAATAAAAGATGGGTGATACAACAGACAGAATGGGCAAAACAAATGGTCGGCTGCCGATAACAGAAGCTCTCAAATGGGGAATTACTTTGAACCCTCCAGTGGAGCAAAGTAGGCAGAGTAATTAAGGGAAGTAATAATAACGAGAAATGAAGAATAAGACAACTATATTAAAACAACATTTTGTAGCTAGTACTAAAAAAATAGTATTACTGAAAGTAGATAGTGGCAATAATGGGATCGGGTTAATTAAGGGCACTTGGGGCCACCCTCCTTGGTCTTCCAGTTGTTGTAGCAAGCGCAGACCTGTTTGTTGCCGTAGGTGCCTGGGGGCACACACAGGCACTTCTTGCAGCACTTTTGGCAGAAGAACATGCATGGCTTGTGGTATTGAGTCTTTGAGCACCTCCTTGTGCATTCCTTCAGGCATTCTGTATATATATATATACACATACATATACATCAATGTAATGTAACCAATCATTAATCCAATATACGAGTATATCAAAGCCAATTAAGAAACTAAATCAAGGAAAACACTTCGACTCACGGGAAGGCTTGAGGCTGCCTGGTCCATAGCGGTTGGCGCCCATCACTTCAGTTGCGACCATTGACATGGCTACCAGAGCCAACAGCAGAATGCACACAACCTTGCTGCTCTTTGCCATTTTAGTTCCCCCAACACCACCAAAATATTCACTCAAGGTATTTGATAGATTGAGCCAACTTTAGTTCGTTGATTTGGAAAACCCTTGCTTTGTGGGGTTATTTATAGATTAACGGGCCTGCTGGACCCAACTCCTTGTGTGGCCCCCACCCCACTTTGTATTTAATTTGTTTAACCATCCCTCCTCCCATCACTTGCATTAAGCTACATGTGCGCTGGCCAGGTTTTTAATTTACTAATTACCATTACTTATTCAATTTTACGATATTTCACGCTTTAATTCATTTTTCTATTTTATAATATATATTATTTTATAATTTTAATACTATATTTTTCCATTTTATTCTTACTAATTTTTTCTCTTATTTTTTATTGAATTTTTTTTATTTCAACGAAATTTGAGACAAGTTGATCTTTTAACATAAATTTTATCATAAATTTTGTATTTATCTGATATTCCTCGCAATTCAAAAACAATAAATATTGTAAAACGGAATAAATAATATATCTTTTCAATGAAAAATATGCATATACCTAGCTAGTTAGATAAAGAATTTTAACTTCATTTTTTTTTTTGATAAAAAGAATTTTAACTTCGTTATTCTCGGATCTCAATTCTTCGATATTTTGCCAATTTCTTAAAATATACGTGTTGCTCTTACTTGATGGCAGTGAATTAGGTCTAATTTTAGTTCAAATTTCAAGGAGGCATAGATTTTGAGGATTTTTAAACACTTGTTATGGTGGAGTTATAAAATAACATAAGTTATTGGAAAATTAAACTTTAATTTTGATTTGTTATTATAAGATTCACTGTTGTTTTAATAGTAGATAACTATTTTTCTATGCAAAGTTTATTACCCACATAATTCTTGTTTTCGAAATATGTCTTAGAAGTCATTGAAAAATTAGGTTTGAACCTTGCTTAGAAAAATCAACCTATAGAAAAATCAACAAACAACACAATAAGTTAAAAAAAAAGCTATTAGGCATTATCATAGTTTTACAACCTACGTATACCATCTGCACCCAAAAACCCTACATTTACCAAGTGGACCAATATAGTGGAATGTCGAGTATGTAATCTGAGTAAAAGACCAAACATGTAAAGATTATATTATTGTTCTAGGATTTGAATGAGCCTCTCCCTTCCAATAGGTTTATATGAAGTCATATTCTTAAAATCAAAATTTTTTGTTTATAGGTTGAGCCAAACAAGTAACGTTCTGGAAAACAAATCATCGTCATAACCATTTGTTTCATTAATTTCATCCAATTTCAATATTCTGAACCAAACACCTCTTGACTCTTAAAAGTGTAGGAGCAAACAATTGGTAGGTATTCTTTAGTCACTCAGGATGCTGAGGATATAAATTGGAAACAATAAGTCCAAGTAAAATCCCCACCTCCGATTAATTGGCAGTAGGTGCAATAATTTAGTAGTGGTTTGTAAGCATATTTAACGCTTTTTTTTTGGCTGATTATATTTAACGTTTTTTAATTTCATTAATATGGAATAAATTTTATTTTCATACTTTAGTATTATTTTACTTTTTCTAATGCAAAAGAGGAACAAAATTCGAAAAAATATTATCAGATAGATAAAATATAGTAAATATTTTTGAAATATATGAGACGATACCACTTTTTAAAAATTTTCTAAAATTCTGCCTTCTATTTTTATGATTTTCTTTCGAGAAAAAAAACAGAGAAGAAGATAGTTTCTCTTCTCCATAATGCATCGATGATGGGGTCAGTATATATGTAAAGTTGATGCATTGAATCGCGGGAATTAATAATAGGAAAGGAAGGAAATAATCGAATATCAATATAGGGTGTGCTTGAGCTTTGGCCTAAGCTTGATGCATGTGCTCTTTCCTGCTCGGATCATTATCATGATGATGCCCATCGATCACACTTGTACACACATAATTATATTTGCTGTACGCCTGTACCTCGTTCCCCCTTGATCTGTTCTTGATCTCGATTTCTATATATGGGCCCCTTAGTATAAAATATTGACCAGCTACATGTGTATCCAGTATAAAGATCATCTCGCTAATTGAGAGTTTGATTTAGATCTATGTACGACTCACAAGAAAACTGATACAATGCTTTGCCATAAGATATGTTTTTTACTTAAAAGAATTATATTATCATGTATTAAATTGATAAAAGACGGTGTGTTTGAATAGTAAACAATGTTACTATTTATAAATTATATAAAATTATCTTTTTGTTTATAAGTTTTCACAATTATAAAATTATACATAATAATACATTTTCACGGATAAAATTGATCTGATTATAGTGTAATTTATGCTCATTCATATACTTTTTTTGAATAAAATCATTCGTATAACTAACGAATACTAAAGCTTCACATTTAATAATAAATTATAACTATTAAAAATATAATTTTATAATTATTTTAAACTAAGACAAGATACTAAAGACATTTCTTGGTACATGATATTTATCACCAATAAAAAAAAAAGGGGTATATGTATCCGCAATATTAACTATAGCCTTTGTGGCCAAGGTTAAGGCATAAGTATCCGCAATATTAACTATTTGCTTTGTGGCCAAGGTTAAGGCATCATATTTATAGCATTTTTGCTTTGGGTTGCTAAGGCATCATATGTATACTTGCTTTTAAGTTTAATAGAGGACTAGGATTAATGATGTAATTTCACTGTACAATTACTTCTACAAAATATGGCACTAGATCTCTCAAATTGCATGAGTCACATGAGCCTATTTTTCTCACACGTTATTAGAGCTACTGATCTTATGGTCCAAAAAAATCCTTTTTTTTTAAAACCTTGTTGCGCTTACTTCTCCTTCTCATCTAGGTTTATCTCTCCCTGACATGCTGTTCTCTTTATCATCTAGTCACATCATCATTGGCGGACCCGTGTGAGGTCAGTGAAGTCAGTTGACCCCTATCTCAAAAAAATATAAAAACTTTTATATAGCAAATCATAATAGAAAAATATGGATAAATAAGTTGGTAAAGGTTCTACTATGCAAACTTAAGGTTGGGGGTTCAAAATTTGTTGATGATATTTTTCCTTTTTTTTCAAAAATCAACTTTTCAGCTCCTTTTATTTCTTCAGCTTCCTTTCCCCTTCGTTATTTTCTTTGCTTTTCTTTAATTTGTATATTATTAGATTTAATTTCTTTAATTTTATTGTTAATTTATTGTGATTTTATTGATTTTTTAATTTCACTTCATTCATTCTCATTATGTAATATTAATTTTAAAAATAAATATTAATTTTTGTATTGTGTATACTTATTATTTAATTTATTTTGACCCTTTTTGGATCCGTCACTGCACACCATGACCCCTGTGCACTCACCGTCGAGTCTACCCTCTTTGCAGCCACCGTTCTTTCTTCCCACCTCTTTCTCTTCAACAACACTCGCGAGCCTATTCTATGGTTTATTGCCTATCTGGGTCCTTGCCTAACCCTCGAGCTCCTTTGGCCTTTTCTCACTGCCACCATCTTCTCTTGTACCAAGCGCTTATGGCGAGACCCAGTGACATGTCGTTTCCTCTCTCATCCTGAGTCTCCTTCCAATAAACACTAACCAATGGAATTTAAACGTCAAAACCTTTATTAGAAGTTCTTGAAAAAGTCGATGACTTTTTATCCTGGAAAACCCAAGTTGTTTTGTTTTTTGTTATGCACCAGCTTCTCGTTTTTTAATGGATTGATCACTCAACCTCCTTCATTCGTGGCTCTTTCATCGGGTTTGGCTCTTCACCTTAACTTATATGGCAGTGTCTCGAGTCCTATTTCAACCCTTCCAATCTTGCCACAACTATGTATTTCAAGGGTCTTCTGATGAAGCCTGAGACTCAGTGTATCGAAAATTTTCTTCATCGAGTGAAGACCATTGCTAATTTTCTTACTACCTATTGAGTCCAAAAATATGATATTTTTAATACATTTTTACATCTTATTTTATTTGTAATAATTATTAAATTAGAACTTTTAATTTAATTTATTTATTTTTATAGAAAATGTTAAAAATCAACAAAATACGAAAAAAGGAGTGAAAAATTGAAGAATTGGCCAATTTCCATCTTTGTCAAGCCCAAACCCGTTACCCCCACTCTCTCTTCCCTTGCGCTGCGCATGCTAGTCATGTGATCATAAGCAGACCCATATCGCCTTAAGCTCCTTTCTCTCCTCACGTTGACCATCTCACTCAAACTCTCTTTTTTCCTTATTCAATTTCACATCGCCCTCCAACTCTATATCTTCCCTTATCCTTCTACTCGGTTTTATCGTCTATCTAGAACCGAACCCTCGCCATGCAAATCGGGAGCATGAGCACGGCGAAGACACGAAGATAGGGCAACAAAAGTGAGTTGAAGAACAAACAAAGGAAGACGAGGAACAAGGTTGAGGCAAGCAGCAAGCACTACTACAAGAGTCACTTTTAACTACGGTTAAAAATAACCTTTAATGACGGCTAACTGGTATCGTGTATGTATTCGTCGTTGTATGTAGCATATTTTACTACGGTCGAAAACCGTAGTTATAGGTCACTCTATGACGACAGTTTTTAAATTAGAACCGTCATCATACGTACTACATAGAAAATGAAAAATTTGTTCTAGGCGAGTCATATGACGACAGTTCTAATGTAAGAACCGTCGTCATAGTTTAGAAATTTTTTATAGTTTTTTTGTTTTTCCGTGACCCCTATACAAAATATACTACAAAATCACAATTTACAACAACCAACAGCCACAATTTTCCAATATATAAAATTACAAAAATTTCCCACTTACTACAACCACAACAAGTTCCATCTTGAACAAGTTCAATAACACAATTCCATATTTTACAATAAGTTTCAGCAAATGAATATATTACAATAATGATGTGAAAATACAAAGAGAACCTTTTGGCATAAATAATCATTTAAAACCACAACATTTCAAAAGAAAGAGATGGATTTTTGATATAGTACTGAAAAAGAAATACACAAAGAGGTGGCAACAATTGTCGAGAAAATACAATAAGAAAATCGTGGCGAACTGTCTCGATTGTCGGAAAATGCAATGAGAAAATCGGGGATGAAGGTAACATTCAAGAGCTTAGTCCTTTTGACCCTCATTAAATGATGATTTTCTAGCTTGCTTGGAGTTCGTGCATGGGTAGAGGTACAATCTTACTTCTTCTTAGGGAGGTTCATATTCTTTTCCTTATGGAGGTTCCTCCCCTTCCCTTTGATAAGTTCCTTTAGACCGGAGAAGAACAAGAGGAAGGGTCCTCCACCGATTCACCGATTCCCGAGAGGGGACCGGACGATGAGCCCATACTTGAAGTGGTGCCTCCGCCCGCCACTTCACTTGTTGATGAGTATGAATTGTTTGCCTGGATTTCTACAAGATGGTCAAAGTGGCGCTCTACCCGGGCTTCAAGCGAGGTTTGAGTCGAAACACAACACAACTTGTTTGAAAAGCATGAGCTTCGTCAAAGTCTACAAAATCCAGGTTCATGGCATCGTCAATTAGAAGGTCTGTAGAATGTCTTCGCAACGAGGGACGGGCAGCAATTGGCAACAGTTGCTTGCTCGGCACGGTCTTTATTGAAGTGTGGGCACAATTTCTCGTAACCGATAGGAAGTGCTCTGTAAGTCATTTTCACTATGATCAAAGGAGAGAGTTAAGTCAAAGAATTATTCTTACCAACTCCCTCAATAAAGCCTCTACCCCTCTTCCCATTCAAAGAATTTTTTGCATCTATATATATATATATATATATATAGTTTTCTTTTGCTTCCAATTTTGATATATTATACATTTATTATAAACTAGACATGATTTTTTTTTTGAAATTTACGTAATTCATTAAACAATAATGAAATTATGAATGAAATGTTGAGGCCACCCCTTTAATTTCCTTTAACAACGCAAGACATAACGGGAATCGAATTCTCCTGTTGTGATTAACAATGAGGTCGGATTTACAAGACAAAAGTTGAAGTGTACATGCAACATAGGTCGATCCACATATAAGGGTAGAAGGATCAAAGAGTCAAATGGAAACAAAATGTCATAAACAATAGTCATTGTTTCTCTTATTTTTAGGAGAAATTTAGTCTCTTATTTTTGAGCAGAAACCATATTGTTTCTCTCAATCCGAATACTATAAACCACTGCAGCTAAAACAGTATGAAGCACCAGCCTCTTGGGTTTGCACATGAATGTTTTGGAAACATTTGACATATTAATCCTTTCTTGTTATTCATTTATACATGATTGTATATTTTTTTCTAACTTTTGGAATCATTTGACATAATTTTCTGAACAATAAAATTACTCGTAGTTGTTTATCCTGCGAAATGAGGTAACTAAGCCAAAAGTGTTAATATGCTACAAAAGTAGCTGTTTGACGAGCAATTCCATATTTTCTGAAATTGTAAGTATGATAGACATATATGATATATGTGATCATTTTCTTAAAACATTTGTCATTGCCTTGCAACTTTCGCAGCTTTCTGATTTGTTTTACTACCTCCACTGACCGCGTTGTTAGGACTTGGGTGGTAGATTGGTTGTTAGATGAACCTGCCAACATGTGGTATCATTAAGTTCGAGTCAAAAGGCTGAGAGAGAGTGGAAAATTACGGACATTTCACATGTGCCCTGGCCAGCCCCAGTGCCGCATCACATGGAAATTGAATCAGAAACCCCAACCACGCATTCATTGATGCCCTTTTGTTTATTTATTATTTATATACATTCACTATTATAGCCAACACTACTAATATTCCCACTTGGATAAATGGAAATGGATAATATCTGTCCTACCATTTTTGGGTTATTTTTAAGAATTATAATTGAAATTTATAAATTAAAATTACTTTATATAGTTTTGTAGTATTTTTTAGTGTAATTATAATTTCTTAATAGAATTAGTTAATGTGGGTTACTTCAAGTGGTAATTATTTTTAGAAATGGTGTCAAAGAGTTTTTACTTACAACTTATCTAAATTAATTTTTAATTTATTCTTTCATTTATAACCAAGAGGATAAAAACGTGTTTGTATTATTTATTACATTCTTAAATTGGATTCAGTAAATGACATTTAATCATATTATTTTAAAGTCAGTAAAAATTTAGTAAGTTTTATATTCGCCATTTGAATATAAATTTTAACTTTTCAAGGTTTTCTCATAAAGATACATCATATTGCATCAATCTTTACATTCTTGACCCCTTCTCTACCAAGTTGAAATGAAATGAAATGATAAACTAAATTAAATCAAGTAATGGACGATTTATGATTCTTAATAATACATATTTCGTTTAACTTCTAAATGATTAATTTTAACTCTAAAGATATGAATTAATATAAATAAAAGGGAGGAAGAGCTTATCTCAAACCCTTATCTAAGGTTTGAGTGATATTTCGTAATTTTAATTTTTGTTAAAAAAAGATAGAACCAAATATTGATATATCTATCCGACAATTATGCAATTTATGATTTACAAAAGAAGGATGAGAATACAAGTCTAAAAATCCTAGTCTCGCCCCTCTTTTAATTTAAGAGGGACTGTTATCGATAAATTTTGTTAATGTTAAGTCCTATTTCTAAGTAATTTTTACATTAATTGTCAATTTTAAATTTAGGTTTCTACTAATAAAATTTTTGTGTCTTCATTTGTAATAGACTTTTTTACTATTTGATTTTTACCATTTGATGGGAGTATTAGTCTATCTTTATATGAGAGTTAATTGATATGAATCAAGATAATGGAGGAAGATTGACTTTCGAATTATTATAGCACATATTATGAGGCGGTTTTCTATCGATATGAAAGATGTCGAGTCATCGAAAATTATCCATGAAAAGTTTATCATGGTTTAAGAGCCAAACATCATTAAAATTTATATTAGTTATTTAAAAGTCAAATTCTACATCTATATTCTAGATCTATATACATGTATATTTTTTATAAGTGTCATTTGACATTTTGTTAATGAAATCTTGATCCTTCCTTAAAAAAATAAAAAGAATACAAGTGTAAAAGAAATATATATGGCTCTCATCATGATAGCGAAAATGAAAATGTGTCCTTGTCCACCGTTTACGTATTCGATCTTGAAACGACATTTGAGGGGAATTCAATCATTAGGTCTTAGTTTATTATGAAAAAGGCAATTAACAATCAATCCTTCCCTGAAATTGATGTCAATTTTTTTTCCTTAAAAAAATCAACCAAATTGCCAGCATTCTAAGGACACAAGTGGACAGAACATGCTGAAGCATCCTTTCTACATATTGATATTATAATTGTTGAAAGAACCAACCATACATCATACAAATATACTTAGATCTTGTTTATACATTTAGGTAAGGATGGCAACGAATCGGGATTTTCCGCCCGTGTCGGGCCTCGATCCAATATGAAAAAATACTTATTTTGAATAGGGAATGAGGCGGGAACGGGGACAGATTTTCATCCTTGAGCGGAGATGTGGACGGGGACGGGGAGAGTCTTGTCCCGTTTCCCGCCACTGCTCCCTGTTTTTCTAAAACACAATTTTTCCGGGAATGATATTTTTGTAATTTTTTTATTTTCTAACCCTAGATCTAGGTATAAAAGAAATTCACCCTCTCTCTCTCTCTCCATATTGTCCCTCACTTGTCCCTCATTCTCTCTCTCTCTCTCTCTCCCACTCGTCCCTCACTCTCTCTATGTTTCTTCTACTCTACTATCTCTGCATCCGGAATAAGTATTCTACTATACTTTCTCTGCATCCGGAACAAATAAAATGCCAACCATGTCCATCTCTTTTCACTCATTGTGTGGCTCGTTGAGTTGTGTTTCTCCGAGCGTGTGGCTCGTTGAGTTTAAGATTGTGTTTCGTGCGGGGTTAGGGCTTTAAGCCCATAGGTTTAGCCAATTTACGAGAGGAAACTCTGCGAAATTTCAGAAAAACCTTTGAAAACCCAGAACCGCGCTTCCGCCGGATTAAGAAAGGGTTAGTAACCCCAAGTTGGGACCCTAAGCGGCCTTAGGGGTTCCTCTCGGGGAACCCTAGCATGTAATACTCCTAGAGTGGGTCTAGGGGTGTTACATTTTGCATGTGTGGGAAGTTTGGGAGTTGGAAAAAGGGAGGGTTGGGAATAAATGACCCCCAATGGAGTTTGGTTGTGAGGGGAATGTGGAGATAGTGCTCCACCGGCGGGAGTTTGAAGGTTACGAGGGTTTTGAGAGGGGGTAGAAGTGCTGACATCATTACCTTCCCCATCGGTAGTGGTGTTTCTAGCCCTTCCCCGAGTAGGCTGATCTTTTGGTTACGCCTCTACCTCTCTCCATTTTTACGTACATAAACAAGTAATTCACACTATTAGTAAACATCCAACGGTTCAAGTGATTTCATATAAAACAACATATAAACAATAGTAAACATATAAACATGTAAGCGTTAGATATAAATCGAAGCATGTGAATAAATTACGCTTCAATTGTTTCACCTTCATTACATTAATAAGAATTCATTCGATGACAACATAAATGAAAGTTGTACAATATAAAACAAACCCAACAAAAGAACATTATCAACTACTCATCATCCTCATCATCGGTGTTATCATCATCTTCTTCACTATCCTCTTCGGCATCATCGAATAGGGTATGTTCTTCTTCGTCATTGGTGATGTTATCATCATCCCATTCACTTCTTCATCTTCTTCACCTTCCTCTTCTTCACTAACATCCTCAATCTCATCTTCTCGGTTTAAAATAACATCATCAACTAATTCTTCTGCTGAGCTTGAGTTATCAACCAAAGTTTCGGAAAAGTTTCTATTATTGGATCGATCTGTACCTATACTATCCTCTTGGAATGCACGAGGAATAGTATATTGGTCATCAACTCGGCCCTTGGTTTTGATGCCACTACGAGAACCCTAATTGTGGTAGTGAATGTGAAGTTGTTGAGAGAATAATGCTTATGACCTTAAAATGGTGTATGTGTGAGTTTGAGCAATTTGGTAGATTATGGAACCTTCCTAGGGAAGACATTTGATTGGTTAATTAATTACTTAACTATAGGTTTTGAATGCAATGAAGGGAGAAGTAAGGAATAAACTAGGAATAAGTTGTTGATTATATATGTACCATTTTCGATCCAAGTCAACTAATGAATTGAATTACATAGATATCATTGGCTATGTGATTTCTTTAACTAATATGCGTTGTAATCAATGTTCGAAATGGAATTAATGTAGTAAAGTTAAGCAAGAAAACGTAGTCTAACCGATTACGTAATAAATATAGAAAATGAAATAAGTTGCCAACGCTTCTACAAATTCAATTATTAAAACTCAAGAGAAACATTATTAACGACAAAAATCTATCGAAGCGAGAATTGAGGCCACTTCCGTTGCCGAATAGCCAGTGACTCAAATTTCTATAAAAGGGGAGAAATAAATGTTCTCGGTTCGAGTACGTTCATTGCCTGTACCTTTCGAAAACTCACATGTTTCATCAAATCTCAACATCTCTCATATATATAACTAATAATGAATCATTTGCAAATCAAGTTTTGCCACCTAATCAAGTAGTCCCCACTCAATTACCAATTATCGGCGCTTATGCCCATCAATTATCAATAATCGGGGCTTATGCCCAACCCGCGCGGCTTCAACTCGGGTTCTCGGTCGACCAGGGAGGTGTGCACCTTACTAAGATCGTATTAATTATCAAGGGGTTCCACTTTCGGATAATAACCGGCAAGCAAGTTTTACTCATATTCTCTCCCTCGATTTCAAACTAAAATAAATTGAAATGCGCGCGCTCAATCAATGTGTTTCAAAATTATTTAAGCTGTGCGGGAATGTTCGTGCTGAGTTTCGACTCATTCTTCGAATTATTTTAATGTTTTTGTTTTTAGGAAAAGCATCCGTGAACAGTCCTTTACCTAAGAAGCCTGACGGGAGCAAGACCTAGTCTGGGTATGTCGTTATCATTGTGCTACGATGGGATTAGATGCTCACGGTGATTCTCATCCTCGTTAAATTTTGGGTTTGACTTTGGAATGTAATTAAATATTGCGTATTTCCTATCGTAGACTGTTGTATTAGCTTGTTTAATGTATAGAGGTCTAGTAGGACTCTACTTTGGGATTGGTTTATTTATATTGCCGGGCTTGGCTCCGTGCAATATAACATTTAGTGCTTTCAAAGACTTAAGCATAAGCGATAAACACGAGGTTGCTATGGTATTTTATTTTTAGCCTTGTCCTATTATTAAGGCGGCGGTGACGCATTCGGTCGTTAACTTCCACTTGCGACCTTACCTAATATTCTCGAATTAGGGAATTATTAAGTAATGGTAACTAGGGGTGTTACAAGTTCCCTATGTAGACATGTTCTCCATCAGCAACATCTTCAAAGTCGTGCATCAACTCCTTGTTGGCGCATAAGTGCCTTGAAGCTCCAGAATACATGATCCACTCGGTTGGTTACGCAACCAGATTCGCCTCTACGATTCATTGCACAAATTATCTCATCATTTTTGCAAGGTTAGCTTGTGCGAGTTGCTTGTCCTGCGGGTTTTATAGCTCCTTGTCCAGCGAGGCTTTTTGTTTGATCCTTTGTAGAGGTTGCATTGATAGGCCTTGTGTCCCGACTTACCGCGAGACATAGCACGTTACCTTCATGTTTCGAATTTTGTTACTTAATTTGTTAACTCGATTCGATGTTTTGGATTGTTCTATCTCCGATTGAACTTTCCTTTGCCTTTGAACCTATCTTTGTTTGTTTGCACAAAAGACTCACCCAGAGTTAGCTTTAGAAGAATTTAAAGAGAGGGAGTCCATCTTATCTTTGAGATGATTAGCCTCTTCGGTTCTCATGAGACTAATCGGCTCCTGCAAGGTGAGGTCCATTTTCTTGTGCTTCGGTTGGTCCCTATAGTCACTCTAGGATGGTGGAAATTTCTCAATCAGCACGTTTGCTTAAAGTACATCATACATCTTCGTGCCTTCATTGACGACTTCAGCACACAAATTCTCGTAAACATGAACTCTGCTCCATGATTGGCTTGTCATCTACTATCTTGAATTTCAGCCATTCACCGACAATGTGCTTCTTTTTGCTAGCCTCATCCGCACCATATTTAACTTGCAATTTTTCCCATATAACCTTAGCAGATTTATAGTTAATAAATAAATCAAACAAAGGTTTAGTCATATGGTGCAGCGAGATATCCTCGAACAGTTTTGTTGTCTTTCTCCAGTTTCTTCTTAGCGGTGCTGGCGAGAGGAGGAGCTGCTTTTTCCTTGTCTTTGTCCGATGCAGCGAGTAGTCTCGGATTGATTGTTGTCATTAGCCAGGTTTGTGGACAGAACGTAATGAACTTCTAGTTGTTCAAAAAGAATAAGCAACTTTTGGGACCAACGCTTGTAGTTGGTTCCATCAAGGGGTTCAATTTTGGAAAGGTCGGGAAGAGGTTTGTGAAAGTTGACGACCATTAATAGTATAAAATCGTTTTCATATTGTAGGATAAGGAGTAGCTATCAATGGCGAGAAGAAGAAAAGGGAATAATGTTGTGTCGTGGTATAACCACCGACCGAAAGCGATTCTAGCCCGACGGGTGCAATCGTAACGATCGGTCGCTCCCCAAGGTTTTCACGACGAGCTTCACTCACATGCACTTTGAAAAGTGAAGAGGATGGAGTATGCAGAAAATAGTACCCGGAAATGTAGAAGTAGTAGAGGAGAAGAGAGGAAGATGAATTATGTTTGAAACTAGCAGAAGAGGTCGGTATTTATAGAGGAAAAATAAGACTGTTATAAGCGAAGTAGAGCGAGAAAAATGTGGAGAAGATCAAGGGTGGAGAAAATTTCTCGACTTACCAAGAAGATCAAGGCAAAAAATGGGGAGGAAATATCTCCACGAACAACCATAAAAGTAACCGCAAAGAAAACGTCAATGAAAATTGAAATAAACTTTCCCTAAAAAGATAAATACTTGTAGGCCCACAACTTGTAGCTCGCGCCCCTCCCGAGACCGGACCGGAGCTGGTGGGCGAGGTGCACGCACTGGGTGGTGCCCAAGCTGTCCTCAACCCAAAGTATAATGCTAACTTTTCAAATAGTAGCAATGAGGAGGGAGTATTTAAACCCATGAAGATTTTCCCCAAAACTTTAATGTGGGACCAAAAGGAAGAGGAAAAGTTCATGCCATTATCTAGCGAGAAAATCATTAGAGAAGATTTAGCACAAGTGTTTCTTGCCTAGAAAAGAGTAATTTTTTTATTTTTAGATAATTTTTTTAATTTTTTGTATGTAATATTAAGGAAGCTTTAATATTATTTTATACATATTTTATTATCTTAATTACATGTGTAGAGGACTATCGAACAGTTGACTAACTAAAATCAAGAATTGCCTAGGTCAACCACATTTTAGCCTAAACTGTTTGCATTGATCGGTTACAACATAGAGCTTGGAAGGGTGTCACACCTTATCCACAATCAAGGTAAAGGTGTCTTTTGTCCCCATGCCAATTTTCAGGACCGAGAAAGTCACTAGAAAAGATTTGGCGCAAGTGTTTCCAAAAGCGTGTTGTGCTGGCCATCTTGAGCCAAGGCTGCCCAAAAATTCATTTTTTTCTATTTGTTGCTCAGTTTGAGGTTATTAAGGCTTTAGGCAAGTTTAACATTTAGTAAAATATAATTATTAATAAAGAAAAAGGGTGTCCCAACATGAATTTCAATTTTAGCACCTTGAGTTCTAAGTTAGAGTATAATTTTTTTCTTTTTGGACAATTTTTTTAAATTTTTGGTCCGCAATATTAAGGCATCTTCAATATTATTTTGTACATATTTTATTAGCTTAATTACATGTATAGAGAACCCCCTAAATCCTATCCAACAGTTGACTAACTAAAATAAAGAATTGTCTAAGTCAACCACATTCGAGCCTAGAGTCGTTTGTATTGATCGGTTACAATATAGGGCTTGGAAGGGTGTCACACCTTATCCACAATCAAGGGAAAGGTGTATTTTATCCTCATTCCAATTTTTAGGACTAAAAAGTCACTAGAAAAGATTTGGCGCAAGTGTTTCCAAAATTGTGTTGTGCTAGCCACTTTCAGCCAAGGTCGCCCAACAATTCATCTTTTTGTTATTTGTCGCTCGGTTTGAAGCTATTAAGGCTTTGTACAAGTTTAACATATAGTAAAAGATGATTATCAACGAAGATAAAGGTTGTCCCAAGCATGAATTCCAATTTTACAAAATTATCTAACCTTCATATGCAAAATTAAATAGTAATCTTCTAAGAAATTGACTAAAAAAACAAAAATAAACAAAATAATCTGAAACTTAAAATATATTAAGACTAAAAATAAAATTAACACAAAATTACTGAGATATCTATATTATTATCAATTAATTTAATTCATTCTTACCTCAATTGTTAGTAAAAACCTATTTATAATTACATTTAAATTTAAAAAATACATTTATGTCTTAGAGATTGATGTGAAAAATTAAAAAATATATATTAAAAATTACTGAGATTAATGTCAAAAAGTATATCGAATGATTTTTAAGAATGGATGTAATTAAGAGTAATTTTATTTAGGATAAATTATAGAATAGTATTTTAGAATATAATTAAAGGAAATTCTATTATTTTTTAATTCACCAATATTTTTTAACCAAAAAAGCATAATCTATATCATTTCAAGTTTTAGTTTGATTTGATTTTAAATTTGAGAATCACAAGTCTGTGTTGTTTGTTTTTCTCTGTGATTTCAAATTGTGACTCTAACCGGCATCCGATAAGATGACTACCAAAGTGGACAATTATAATGGAATTAAGTTGTGCTGTTGTTGTTATTTTTCTTGTTGGCTAAATTGTACTTTGAATGTGAGGACTCAAAATTTTACATATTTAATTATATATTTTGGGTGGATGAATAAGATATTTCATTAGTTGGAAAATTTTGATTCTTTCTTTTCACTAAAATATATATTGTAAAGATGTAACAATAGCTTATGCCATTATTTAATTTATTATCCGTATTAAATAACCCCTTTTCAAGAAATGTAAATCACCACTCTTAATGTGCATGGATATATCTTAATAGGTTATTGCCACTCTTACAAGAGTGGTTATATTTTTCCATACTTATTATATGTCAAGATGATTTTGGGAACTCATTTTCACTTATTTTTCTGCCACATTTAATCATGTGTAGTTAGATAAGGGTGAAAATATATCATATTTTTGTAGTGACGGTAACATTTTCGATTATTAATATCATTTATAAATATAGTTGTTAAATGTTTACCTTTTTAATTCATAACTTTTTAAACTATACTACATTACTTCGTATATAACACAGGTGTGGAATAGTTAAAAATGGTAAAAGAAAAAAAGAAAGAACATCGCTTAATATGATGAAAGAGGTTTAGAGAGAAACTTAATGAAACTGAAAATTGGAGGGGCTGGAAGATGAAGGAAGCCTAGGTAACCGCGAACGAGTCATTGAGACTACATTCGAAATAAGTGCCATATTTAGATAAAATTACTATGTGCCACTCGCAGACAGTCCGAAATAGGACACATATTTTTACAAATTTTCAAGATTGCCACTTAACTTCAATAAACAATGTTTTCGCTTGTGGGCATTTAAAGGTTTATAGATATAGATTAGTACTAATTTCTTTCTTCTAAAATAAAAAAAAAAAATCAGTGCCTTAAATAATGTATCCTTAAAATTTTCATTTTCTAGAGACTACTCTTATTCATGAAGGGAAGGTTTACTGTTTTTAGTTTTCGTTTGAATGCTTTTCAGTTCTAATTAACTTAAATTTTATTTAAATATCTAAAGAATTTTGAGTTGTTGATCACCATAAGTAGAACAAATTTCAAAAATACTCAAAAGTTTTTAGGAAAAAAACAATCTATCATCGATAAGGAAAAAATTAGACATTTTGATGATTTTTTTTTCTTGTGTTAACCACGAGTCTTACGTCGGTTTAAATGTCGACAGAGAAATGGTAAGATAGAGATATATGTATCTTGTGCATATTTTCGTAATCAGTTTTGTCCTAGCTTATATGTAAGTATTTTCGTCACCTTTACCCCAAAATAAAATATTTTAATTTAATTTTAATTCAAAGTTTATTTGCCTACATAAAAATTCATTTAATAAGTTGGTTAATCGAACCAATAGGCAATAAGACTAATTTTTAAACGAATCAGTGAGAGAGTACCGTCCCACCTTCTTAAGATAAAGCACACCTTCCAGCCCAACCTATAAAGAATCCTGATTCCTGACAATTTTACTGCCATTTTATTGCTCCTCTTGTTAACAGTTGCCTGAACACCTTCTTCTTTGAAAGATTCCTACTAGAAGCCATATTTGTAGGTCACAAGTATCTGTATCTTGCAAGTTAAATTGCTGGAAACAATTTGGTTTCTGAGTAAGTACTAGCTTCTTAAGCAATTCAGTTGCCCACCAACTGCTCGATAGAATGCCATGCTAGTATTAGCACTGGATTCACAAGAATTATATGTTCTTTCGCCAATGGAGGTGGAAAGGGTTTTGGGTTAAGACCTGTATCTTTGTTACTTTTCTCATTTTGCTGAACCTTACACTAGCAGTATTTCATTTAACAATGGCTCTAACGAACCTGTACCTCTCTTGTCTTCCCTTTATATGCACTGGCCATAGTTCTTATCTTTCTCCAAAGCGTTCCTTTTTCTTCCGTGGGACTCATAGAAGATTCGGACTTGTCTCTCTGTCTTCAACTTCTCCGAATTGTACTTACTCTTCCTCCTCACCATCTCTCTCCCCTCCGTCCATTTTTCTCCCTTTCCTTCAAGAAGAGGAGGAGGAAGAACAAGAACAACAAGTTGAACAAAGCCAACAATCATCTCTGAATGAGGAGTGCTCAGATGACCCTCTTTACAGATTCTTCAAAACTCGCACTTCAACCCAAGACCCACCTCAAGAATCCAAACAATCACTCCAGAGGAACCGTCGAACTGCATGGCATTTGGCTGATGACTTTGATTCCATGGATGAAACCGATCCAGAAGCCCAATTGGAGCTTAAGGGAGAAGAAACAGAGGAGAAAACTGAATCCGGTTTTGATGGGGTTCTCAAAAGTGAGGGATTGGTAGGAGAAATTTTGGGAATTGCGAGGAATTTGCCTGAGAATTCAACTTTGGGGGAGTATTTGGGGGCATATGAGGGAAAATTAAGAGAAAAGGAATGTTTGGAGGTGTTGGGTTTAATGTGTCAGGAGGGTTCGATGATGAGCTGCTTGTATTTTTATGAGTGGATGAGCTTGCAGGAGCCTTCTCTTGTCAATAGAAGAGCTTGCTCTTTGCTGTTTCCTGCATTAGGAAGGGCAAGAATGGGCGATAAGTTGATGATCTTGTGGAGGAATTTGCCGAAAACGAGAGAGTTCAGGGATGTTCATGTTTACAATGCTGCAATGTCAGGTCTGCTATCTGCTGCCAGGTATACATAACTTCCACCTTTGAAGGTATTTTTGTCTAAATATTGAAAATGTATGCATCATTTTCTTTATTGTTGGTGGTATAGCCATCTATGGTGATGAAAATTTCTGCTGCTGCTTTACTTGTGAGTTTCCGATTTTTATTCTTTCCCCTTAACATGTACATGATTAGTAGTAATACCTCTTTTATCCCTAAAGTTTCATTTCTTTTTCTTTCTGATGCTGAAATGATAATTATTGAGTATAGAGCCATGTGCCCGTAATCTATGTCCAACCTTGCCATTATATGTGTAATGATGAGTGAGCTAGCTGAATTTGTTATGTAACCTCTTCTTAAAATTAATGTTAAGTCACTTTGGTGAATGGAATGATTTTTAGAAAATTCCTGCCAGTAAGAAAGGGTGTAGCAAAGCATAGCCTAGCATCAAATAACTCTGCCTTTGAGTCTATATACTTTCCCTACGCTCATTGACTAACAAGAATGCATGTTGCCGGTAAGAAAAGTCACTAGGGAGGTTGGTGCAGAATCAGGGAGATCATCGTTGAAACATGAAAGAAAACCTTCATCTGTTGTCATTGCTTGTCACCTTGTCGGTGTTCATCTGTTATTGTACTTCATTTCCTTGTCTGTTTTAATGTGTTGAATATATAGAAGGATTGTACCGTGTGAATGCCTTCATTCCTGTCTCTTTTAGATGTACACGAGCTCTTGCCGTACTACAGAAAGAAGAAACCGTAACAGATGTTGAGAACCATAATGCTGCCTCTTTGTGTCCAAGATAATATGTAGTTGTTTCCTTGTTGTAGGTATGATGATGCTTGGGAGGTGTATGAGGAATTGGAGGTGAGCAATATCCTGCCTGATCGTGTAACCGGCTCTGTTATGATTACTATAATGAGGAAGCAAGGCAAAAGTGCCAAAGAAGCGTGGGAGTTTTTGAGAGAATGAATAGAAAAGGTGTCAAATGGAGTTTAGAGGTTCTAGGAGCTCTGATCAAATCGTTCTGTGATGAGGGATTGCTGAAACAAGCCCTCATCATTCAGGGAGAGATGGAGAAGAAAGGGATGTCCTCAAATACTATAATATATAACACTCTTATGGATGCCTATTGTAAATCAAACTGTCTTGGAGAAGCTGAGGCCCTCTTTGTAGAGATGAAGACCAAGGGACTTTTTCCTTCTTCTGCGACTTTTAACATTTTGATGGATGCTTACAGCAAAAGGATGCAGCCAGAGATTGTTGAGAAGCTTCTCCAAGAAATGCAAAACATCGGCCTCGAACCAAATGCCAAATCATACACAAACCTAATAAGTGCATATGGAAGGCTGAAGAAGATGAGTGATATGGCTGCAGATGCATTCTTGAGGATGAAGAAAGCTGGTATAAAACCCACTCCTCACTCATATACTGCTCTTATCCATGCTTATTCAATTAGTGGGTGGCATGAGAAAGCATACAACGCATTTGAGAACATGCAAAGGGAAGGGATCAAACCCTCCATTGAAACATATACTGCTCTACTGGATGCATTTAGGCGGGCTGGCGATGCAGAAACCCTAATGAAAATATGGAAATCCATGATTCTTGAAAAAATTGAAGGGACCCAGGTTACCTTCAATATTCTTCTAGACGGGTTTGCAAAGCAGGGTTGCTATGTGGAAGCAAGAGATGTAATATGTGAATTTGGTAAGCTTGGGTTCCAACCAACTGTGATGACATATAATATGCTGATAAATGCATATGCACGGGGAGGGCAGCACTTAAAGTTGCCACAACTGTTGAAGGAAATGGTGGCTCTGGATATGAAACCCGATTCCATCACTTACTGCACAATGATCTATGCTTTTGTCCGTGTTCGTGATTTCAAAAGGGCTTTCTTTTATCACAAGCAAATGGTGAAGAGTGGGCAAGTGCCAGATGTCAAATCCTATGAAAAGCTCCGATCAATTTTGGATGTGAAAGCCGCCATGAAAAACAAGAAGGACAAGAATGCTATACTTGGCATTGTCAACAGCAAAACGGGTTTGCTAAAGGCTAAAAGGAAAGGCAAGAAAGATGAGTTTTGGAAGAACAAGAAAAAAAAAGGAAGGTCTCACGATTTCGCTGCAAAAGTAGGGTCATGAAGAAATTCCTTTATAATCAGGTGGGAGCAACTTCACTATTGAAATTTGGAGGCAAATTTTTCTGTTTTCTCCTTTGATTGGAGCCTTGGGCACTGCCTGAAAAGGTGTCCTCAAAAGATGCTTTATCAGATTTTCTCACGAAATCTATGTAGCAGAAATCGCAAGCCTAAGTGCAATGCTGGATTTGAAGCTATCAAAAACTTACTCCCGAAATTGCTTATATAGATGTTTTCTCTTTATGGTGGCTGAGTTTTGATTATTGAAGTTTGTTGAAGTTGTCCTTGTATTCAATATGACGAAATCGTGTGTTTTTCTGTTAATGATGTAAATGATAATGATGATAGAAGGAATGTAACTAGCATGCACCATATTGGTGTCATTTTGCATTTGTGTGCTATGACAAAGAGATCATCACTAAATTTTGATTGCAGTACATTGTTAGTACATCATGAACAGAGGTCAAGCCGTTGAAGTTCTATATATTCTTTGACGTGATTGCGATCAGACAGTTTCGGGATTTCACACTGATTCCAGCATCCAGATGGCTCTGGCGATTAATGCTGTTGGATGAGAACAATTTACTATATAGTTGAAACATAATTAAACATAATAATTTTTGTACATAGCTTTTGCTTACATTCTTGCTGTTTTACAGGTAATCCCCATTATCTTGCTGGTGGTTTGCCAAAATGCTTTGGTTCTGAGCTTGTGGGTGATATTTTTGGTGGAGATGGGTATAGGAAATTTTACAGGTAATCCCCTCGCCCCTCCACCCCCAAAAAAAAGAAAGAAAGAAAAGGAGTTCATTGTGGATGCTGGAGGAAGCTTATATAGTTAGTGAGTAAAATTGAGACACCAGTTATCTTTTGTTTTCCAGCTGAACTAATTTGTGGCTTTCTGAACTCCTGAAAAGGAGGGCTTTCACAAGCCCCCTTTGTTGTTGCTGTTGTTCTTGGGGTGCGTGTGGTGAAGCTGGTTTTAGTCTAGCCGCAGTCATTTTACTATAAGAAACTGAAAAGAAAACAAAAGAATTAGTTAAAATGATGGAAACGTTGGAAGTCCTCTAGTGTTGGCGATATCAGCTGACAACAACCATGAAATGCAGTCAGTCAATCAGCAAGAATTTGTAGGATAATTATTCTGGTTTTCTTTGCTGCAGAAAATTGAATTGACAATGCTTCGTAGGTTTTGCATGCCATTCAAATAAATTATCACTTGACCCTAACCAGTAACCAGTGTGTTGTTTTCAAATGAGAGACTATCACATGAATAATCTTAAACTTGCCTAAATGGACTTACGAAATAGAAGATTGTGATTTTGATCCTGATTATTCTCTAAAGCTATACTTGCTAATCTAAAAATATGCTAAATTCTTCTCTAAGATACTAGCAACTAAGCAAACAAGAAAACAACCTGACATTTCTGCTAACATTAACAGCTAGTCATCATTATTTTACGGTGTGCATAACTGCATCCCAATCTGGGAAGTATTAAATTTAATACCTGCTTGTGGTTGTTAGTCTCTGTCATATTTCACTTACTCAATGTCCAAATTGTGATAGGGATGCTGCCATTATGATGCTCTGGGGACAAGTGAAACCACATTCTCTGGCGAGCTGGTATTTTAATGAGAGATTTTCTGCTTTAGAATGAATTAGCAGTTACCCTTCTTTTTTCTTTTCCTTTTCCTATTATTCTTCTATTTGAGATTTTACATTTCTTTTCCTGCTCTTTATCTTCTTATAATTAAAAAAGCATCATCTTGGCATCATTGTTTGATAAGGCAAAATAAAATTAGCTTTAAATAAAGCTTGGTGTCTATATTTGCTGCGGTATACTTACTCCACATTCCAGAATCCTAAATTAAGGAAACTTGTTTGAAGTTTCAAGATTTAGGTGTGAACACGGTCCAGTCTCCTTCACTATAAACTTTCTCGACTATTTAACAATTCATGTGTTTACTTTAGAGGCTGTCTGGCACATAAGTCTCTTATATCCTTACATGTCTTTGCTGGCATGGAGTTCTTGATGTTGATTGGACATGGCTAGTGCAATAGGGTTTATGTCCCACCTAGGTAGCATATGAGGGGTTGCGTGCAATGACCTTTGGCATTATAAGATTACATACAAATGATTTTGTTTCTTTATTCCCCACATTTATTTGGGATTCTTGTTTCATGAAGTTAATTGTTTTCTAAGTTATGCTTAGTTTATAAATAGGGATCTGAGGGATGATAGGGATGTTTTTCTTTGTATTTTTAAGTAATACTTTGTCATGGACCTTAGCTAATTCAGTTGTGTATCCTCCCGTTGCCAACTGAGCATTTAGTAATAGTAAAGGTACTGGGCGTACAGTTCTTGAGTACTCAGTCTGTACTCTGGGGATATTAGTAAGCCATAAGCTTGTGGTCTCCTTGAAGGAGGAGGCATGTTGATGTTCGTGTCGTAGTCCAAAAGGAAGATAAGGAAAGGTGCTTAAGGAATGGGGATTATCCCCACATTAGGCATGGGCCCTGGAGGCATCTCGTTGGGGTCCTTTGTGTAGTGCTTCTAAAGCACTTGATTGGGCTAAAGGAGGTGCTCCTTTGGCGATCCAATAGGACAGGGTACTTCTACTTGGTAGGAAGGAGAGAACCTCAACATAGACATTTACGACTTCGAGTCAAAGCACTGACTAGGACTAACATGGGCCACATGTGCGGTCAAAATGCATCCTACCATTTGCGGCAAGGAGCTTGCTCTTTTGTCGAGCTTAAGAATAGTGATCTAGTCATGCATCCGCACGTGCTTAGCGGACCGCATGGCTCCATTATAAGGACGCCATTCAACCTCACATAAGCTAGAACACTCAGTTAGAGTCAAAGACAAGGTAAGCCAGGTGTGTGTTACAAAGTAACCATGATGGAATTGGCGGTGAACCACCTGGAATCTCCGTTCCCAGTCTCACACTTAGCCTCACACTTTTAGCTTGAAACTGTTAACCAAATGAGGGAGGACCTCAAAAACCACTCTCTAGAGAGCCAAGGAAGAACTTTGTATAATGTAAAGAATTAATTAAGCACTGAAGAAAGACTACTAAACAAAATTATCCGTTCTAATGGCGAATTAGCTTTCTTCATGCCGTGATCCTTGAAGGCCAACCTAGCTATGCTTGCAGACTCCTCTGAGAAAAATAAGTCAAGTGAAAATATCATTTTACCCGTTAATAAATAATTGGATATCTCCACATTCAAGACCAGTTTACTTCTGTTATCAACATCAATACTTCATCCCTAACTTTGCAGGTATCCTAACCAAATTTATCTCCTTTCTCTCTTTATAACTCCCCATAAGGGCATACCCATCATGTCAGACGACCCTTGTAAATTCCCTATTTCATTTGGCAATTGCTTATTCTAGAGAGGGATGCAACTCACTATCACGAGCTTGAAGCTCTACCTATTTGGACGAGGTTAGATGCGGTCATCACCATAGGTCCTAAGCTTGGTAGTCACTGCAATTAGTGCAATCCTTCAGAAGAACTCAGTTGATGGGTCTTTTGGTGAATTGATGCATGGTGCATAGGGTAATCTCTTGCTGTGAAATGTTTAACCATTAAGGTCCCATGCTCTGTTTGGTTTGTTTTATAATGATGTAAGATAATCTCTCCACAGACAATTTCATCACTTCCCACTCATAAAAACGGAATCACATCTAGGAGATGGTTCATAGTTGCCTCAATTATCAATCTTGTTTATATGAACTTCTTGTTTTCAATATGTGTAATCATGATGGTAGCATAAACGGACTAGGTCTATTGTCCCTATATGGTCTCTAAAGTTTCATAGTTTTTGCGTTTTGTTTAAAGCTTGAAAAAATTTTATACAATTTTTTGATAAAAGAAATCTAGATAAATTTAGTTAAACCTGAAGATCTCTATATATAAAGTTTTAGAATTTGATATAGGAATTTTAAAATCTAGGATGTGTGAATCTTTGTGTTGCTGTGCATGTGTATCTTGGGGGGTTTATATAGAGTGTAGGTGGTATATATGTATATCTATATGTGTTCAATTGCATTGCACTTGATTTGGAGTCTTGATTTGAGTTTACTTCAAAAAAGATAGCATGGATAAAAATATGCAAAATTCATCACTCAATTGATCATATTTCATTCCAAAATCAATGTCAATCTCCAGCAACAGTTGCTCTATTCAGGAAATGGATGACGAGTGGTTGGGGATGAAGGGCATAATTGAGATGATAATGAGTTGAGAATTATTTGATTTAGAAACATTTTGGAAAAGTGTCCCTTATTTTGGCGTTTGTTTCCCCAGGTGCGCATCATAGGCAATATCTACTGAACTATGTGAATATCTACTTTACAGGTATGTTCGATTAGTTATGTCGAAGTGTCACAACAATCGGGAGGAGATCAGGCGAGTGCCACCTCGGTAATGTTTTTTTCTTTCAAAAGCATTGTGGTCTTATGAGGCTTGTCATACTCATTGCTATTTTCTTCTTGTCACATAATGGTTGCTAAACTTTCATCCGCTTTGCATCCGTTGGAAACCGTATCTTTGCTATAGCTTTGCAGCGAGTGAGACTTTGTACATCCGATTCCACTATCTAGTCTATCTATTTTAGGTAGTAGCTCATGAGGCACCGGGAGATAAAGCCATCGGATACTAATGAAATGTTTTGATTGTCTTTGTGGACATGTATATTGAGATGCCTGGAACAATTATTAGGCTGCAGAATTACACAATGGAGAGGTGTGAGTCTAACATTTATTTATCCGTTCGGGAGATTCAAACAAATAGTTTTGTTAGAAAACTAACGGCTTCCTGCAAACCTTAACTTGATTTTGGCTGTCTACCTCCGAAGAAAGTGTACTGCGATGACAATCACAATCAGCAGCACAAAAGCTGCTATTTTGTCCTAGTCGAAATAGGAACTAAAATGTATCACGGCACAAAATGCTTGTGGTTTTGTCACTTGATGAGTTTTTGCATATTTTAACTTTAAGTGTTCATCCGTCTCGCAAAACTTGCAGCTATTTTCTTGATAACTTTATATGTTGCATACCTTTACTAAAAAAGATATCAAGAAATGTGAAGAATGTGGAAAACCATGAAAAGTGCAATAGTGGAAGCTCATAGGAAAATAAAGCTGTACAATCTCATGGTTTGTGCATTTTCGGTTAGTCGCTATGAGAAATTAAGAACGAGTAAGAGATTAATCAACGTAGGTGGGTTCAAGTCTGTTTGACACTTGTTCTTATTAAACAAAGGATTAATGTCTTGTGAAGTGTGAGTGGAGAAACCTGCAGGTGGGAGAGAATAGCTCGGCTTCGGTGAATGGACGATCAAAGACGCAAAAACAGATTAGGTTTACTGCAGATCTTTTATTTTCAAAGTTGCTATTGCGGACTCGCATGCTGAACTGCTTCTCTTTGATTTATTCAAATTTTCATTGTTCTTCTGTCATTTTAGATAGCTAAATTGTGAAAACTCAAGGGAAAGTAAACTTAGGAGATTTGTACTTTCTGTAATTCCCCTCAATTACCAAATATAGCAAAATTTTGATTCATTGCTTTTTAAAGTTTTCACTTATTTTTATTCGTTACTCGCAAATTCCCAAGTGATAGAACCCTTGTAGATCTTAGATTTGGAGGTTCAACATAGTTCTCTTAAATTCAACCAAACCAACTTGAACCAAGCCAAGCCAAAACCGTAGAATCTTCGTTGCCTAGTTGAAGTGAATACTCAACCCTCTTTCAAAAATTCTACCATTGGATATCATGAATTGTTCCATTATTTCTTAGCGAAGCATGTCGAATGATGGTCAATATGAAATATTGCTTTGGCAAATGTCATTGTATGCAGCAATAAGATAACTGCATATTTTATCGAGTAGATCTTCAATCCGGCGAGCCTAACTTCTCGTAAACAGTCTATTTCTTTGTTCAGCTTTGTCTAATTTTTAAATCCGATGCTTGCATCGGTCACTTTCGCCTTCTCCGTATCCGAAATTCAATTTTGTACTCGGGGCATGAGTATTGTAAACTATACCTCCGAACTCATCATATCTTATGTTTTTCTCGGTGACTTAAGTCAGTCGATCTCTCTCTCTCTCTCTCTCTCTCTCCCCCGCCCTCTTCCTCCCTCTCTGTTTCATTCTTTTCGGATCAAGAGTGTTTTTCTTTGGAAATACCATAACAATAATGATCGAAAACCGAAAATGAAGTATTGTGGGTACCTTCATTGTTGCTCGATATGTGGCTTGTGTTACTTGGTCTTTGGCTATGGTATCCAAGCATGAACCCACCTATTTTTTGCACATTTTGCTATGTTTTTGGTCTAAACTTAGACATCAAGTGTCTGCTTCCGTTTGACGGTTGAGTTCCTAGATACTAATAGTATCAACTACTAGAGATGGAATAGGTATCTAAGTGGTATATATGCCCATGTTGGCCTGGGCTTGTTGTGGCCTCGTGTATGGGTTTGAAAGAAAAACAATCATCGATGAACGGTGTAATCTTTTTCTTTTCGATGGGTAAGCTGCCCTGGCCCACGGGCCCCCTGCGGACAGCTACCCAAGGGGTGGGAAGTCTGAAGGGATGTCGGCTGTTGGCCCACAATGAGAATTCCCTGTACTAGATAATTCGATATCCCAACTTATACTCGAATTTCCCTTGAGAAGGATGACTTACGCCTTTGGGCATTAAATTCTACTTATGCACATTTCAAGGTTTTAATAGATCATTTTGGACTCATTATCTTGATAATTGATAGATAGTCATTATCGAAACAGATCCGAGTTTTTAAAATTTAGTCGACACTTATTTCATCCATTTTAATCTATTCATACATCAAATTATAGGTTTTTGAGCTTAAGAGCCTCCATGGTATAGAAGAGGAGAGGCCATCTAATGGAGCAGTGGCCCTCGGTTCGGACTTCGAGTATGTGTCCGCTCTTTTATTAGAATCCCGTGAATGTGATCCAAGCTTTTGGAATAATTTTCCATGCCCAAGTGAACTCTTTTGAATTATGCACTGTCACTCTTAAGTGTGTTGGGGCATCAATTGGCGAGAAGCCTCCATTGACGAAGAAATTACCAGCTACAACTACTCGTAATATTCTTTGTGTTTTCCCCTTACTCTTTCCGGTTTCTTGTTGACCATTTGCTTCTTCTCTCCCCAAGTGAACAAGAGTTGGATTTATGCTCAAATTTTGAATTCTGTTTCCCTGGTTTTTATTTTTGAAATTTTTTAAAAAATTGCCTTGTTGATAACTCTGTTGATTTATGTGTATGCATGTCAATCTTTTAAGGTTGGCAAGCTGAAGAGTCTTTGTGAGAGCTTTTTCAAGTTGAAATCCATCAAGTTAAAGTTGTTTCTCCAAGAAGAGGTATGTCCGAAGCGTAATCGATATTCATTCTGTTTGGCTTACTATAATGAAATTTTTACAAAATGATATGTTTCCCCAAAAGTAGGTTATGTTTTTTGTGGGGTCCAAAAAGTAGGGTGAAATTTCAGTGGAGATATAGGCCTAGATTTTCCCAAGTTCTTTATTTATCATAATGTTTTAAAGTTATCTATATGTATCTAGATATTTTGAAGTTTATCCATATCTTATATTTTGTATTCCAAATCTTAATTTATTTGGGCAGGAATAATAATTACTTCCAAGTTTATATTAGATCTTCCAAAGTTGATATTGGTATGTTTAAATTTATCTTTATTTATTCAGATTGTTGCACATATGTTCAAATTCTTCTAAACGATATGCAATATATATCGCACCAATGCGAATTCTTCAAAAACAATGATTTCAATCACATTACACCATCTAACTTACAACCCATAGCACACAAACATGTCTAAATGAGTAAACAATACCATTAAATGCAAAACAAATCTTCAAATCAAGAATTTTCTCTAATAGAACCTTAAAAAGGGAAAATAAGGATAGGATGAACAACCACACGTGTTGAGGATAATTTTCACCTCACACAACCAAAACAATTTGCATATTGATAATATATACAATATCATTCAAACTATCATTTCCAGAATGGTAATAGTATGGATATTACGCAAAGAACTACGTTTCATGTTTTCAAGACAAATCATTGATAAAACTAAGGTTTCATGCTTTTAGGACATAGACACTCATACATGTAGACCACATTTAAATCGATCAAGACCCAAGTTTCAATTTCAACAAATAAGAACGAACTACTCATTGTAATTACTTCTTGGGTAACAACCTTCAAAATCATTTACTGATGTCCTTTGAGCAAAAGAACCACACTTTATGTCTTCAAAAGCTTTGAACCAATGAACAAAGACATCCAAGAACTGACCACATCAACAAGATGGTCAAGATCCTTTATGGTTTCTGCACGAAGAAAATGCGAGTCCACACCCAATGTTGTGCCGACATCTCTTGCTACAGTCTCTAATGGAGTCGCAAAAATCAAATTCGCTAAAAGCTCACTTCCACGATTTACCGCATCAACCATTGCAGGAGGTACATCCGGGAGAGCCTGTACATTAAAAGGGAAAGTAAGTCAAAGCTCCAAAAAACAACACAGTGGTGCATGAGTCAAATGCTTAAAGATCCACATGTCGCAAAGGCATGCCATGATCCCTGTACGAATTGACATATCCAGCATTGAACTAATGATAGAATCCACACTGAGCAATTATGCTAATGCTGATGTTTCATCGATTGGGTCATCTTTGAACTTTATTAGAAGATTCCTCGTTACACCATAATATGATTTTACCTGGAATACACAATTCTAAATTTTTAGGTTGTAGTTATATCCAACAACAATTATGCCTATTCAACTTGGGACAACTCATTAGAGTGTCACCCCAGTAACCCCATGTTCAATTGTTCTCGTTATATTATATAAATAATATTGGTCAACCGCATTAAATGCCAGGCTCAAGTATTGACTTCTTCCAAAAATGCGGGTAAAGTGGTAGTGAATATGAGGAACAAAGGAACAACTACTCCTAAATGCGTTCCTGCAATTGATATTAGTATTTGCAGAATTTGCAGAGATCTAGATAATGGCAATCTTACCATTACAAACGTTCCTGCAAGCATACATTCTAGGAGGCCCACACAAAAATTTTCAAAAACATTTTTGCCAATTTCAAATCTTTGAGAAAAATTAACTAAAAAATGCATGAAATATTAGTATTAAGCAACAGTAGGTAGTAAAATTTCAAGAAATTTTCTTTGCCAAGTTAAAATCTTTTAAAATAAATATGTAATAGAAGCATTAAAGACTAATACCAAGTAGTAATATCACGTAGCAAGCATACAATTACTAAACATCAATCATTGTGCAGGCTAGAATACCCTCATGTCAGTGATCTTAAATGTAGACCTCCCATGTCCAAATCTTTTATCTTCAACCGTTTCCTCTGTAAGGTGCACATGAGTAACAAAGGAAGGAAAGCCAAATCAAGAATATCCAATATGCTACAATATTAGAAATCCATTGTATCTTGAAATTTATAAGCAATTTCGTAGGTCATTAGGAATATTTTTACTAATATTTAGTTCCCTATTTTATTTAGAATATATTTAGGTAAGTTCAAGTTATATTTTTAGAGTGTTATAAATAGAGTACATATCCTAGGTTATTATTATACCCCGATGAATATTGATAATTGACAATTTAATTCACAAATACCTGATATTTCTACTTCTTCATGTTCCCCTTTCTCTACTCTCCTTGTCTAATACCCTCTGTTCCCTTCTAATTTTCCTCTTCCTCTCTAATCCTTATTTCTTCTTCTCTCTTACCCTTCTCTTTGACCATTTCCTGTCAGCTTGTCTGCTTATTTGACGACCATTGCTAATAAGTAATAACTGTTTCATTGCCCACAAACTTCTAAAGTTGTTACACAGCAGATTTCAAGGCCGACGGGGTATGAATGAATAATTGACTTGAGCAAGGCACAATGCAGTATGCTACCATAGTTTACCTTCTATCTACTTCCCAGCTGGGAACCATATTCCTTCCGCAACGATGATCCTCCTTTGTCTGGAAGTAGTGTCAACCAATCCTCTTAAAGGTATGAAAAAGGGAGTCGGGAGTCTCCTAGGATGGTCCTTCCATTAACCACCTCTGTCAATGGATGATGCATTATTCTTCATAAAATTCAAATTCATAGAAGTGGCAGATGGCTCACAACATCGAAATTATCCTGGACAAGGACAATAATCTGGGCAATGGGCACCTCTCTTCACCAGTAGCAAGGTTCCCAGCATCATTTCCTAATTGATAAAGTTATAGAGCTTCATTTCTTATTCATAATGTTAAAAGGAAACTGCATTCATAGCAATCTAAATTCCTCCCACCAGTGCCAGGCTCACTAGTAAGTAACTCATTTTATTACTGCAATTCTTGCTGCACTCTCTCGGCATGTTATGATAATATTCAAAATTCCAGAAGACATAGCCTATGATTGATTCACTTAACCCAAGGCCTTAGTGGCCTTCTGCCTTCCTATCCATTCAACATACAGACTCTGGTAATGAAATGCTCATGAAGCAGGCATGTGTATTCATCATCATGCTGATCGATTTTTGAAGTTTACCGTGCCCTCTTTTGAGATTAAAGGAACCCTTCCATAGATAGATCCCTGATTGGTGGCCTAATAGGGTAGGTGAGAGCTGGCAATGGCTGGCGTGCATTGCTGTGAAATGCATGGTCACCACTAGCCGCTCAACAAGGGCTTTGGAAATGGCCTCCAACTAAAATTAAGAATTATTCCACAATATCTAGAAGGGCAGACCTAAAACACCCCCTCCGGCATTAGCCAACATTGGCTACCAGCATAACTGTTATTAGAAGCCAGTAGTCAATCGTAAAATGGTCAATTTTGGTTCTCAAAGTATAAAATACTTTGGTCCAAGGTTAGACACAGATAATAAAATAAATATGATAATTAATCAACTAATTATCCGAGTCGAAAGCGAATGGAATTTTCCGAGTCCAATATCCATGATACTCGGAATTCCATCCGACTTAGTCTAAGCGAAGAATCAAGTTCGATAAAGAATATCGAGTGAGATAACTTGATATAGAGTAAGCATGAAATGAACTAAGAATACTGATTATAACAAAATAGAACGAATAACCACAAGTCGGATTCCGAGTGAGAAAAGACGAAATACTTGGTAGATTTAAACCGTGATAAATCCGAGTGAAGATGGACTCGGAACAAAGAACCGGTTTTACGAGTCGCTACGGAAAAGCAATAAATGTGATAAGTGAAAACCGTATCACTCGGAGAAGATACTATTTTACTCAAGAAAGTTTCGAGACACAGAGAATGCCTTGGAATCAAAACTCTATATGAATGAAATTGTTATACCCGATTCCTTTTACATAACTCGAAAAGTATTGAGTAGTGTCCGAGTCTTCAGCTCTAATTTCATGATGGTCTAGAATTGGCGAACCAATTATTGCACTAACAAGTTCCTAAAGAACTCGGTTTGTTGGTTATTGCAGTCCATTTAATTCAAGTTTGATTCTTGATGCAAATAGGAATTATGAAGTAGGGTAGACTATATCCAAATCAACTGTTTATGAGGTCGATATCCCTTAGTACCCCACCAAATTATTGATAATACTTTCGAAGCAAAGAGGAGACAAATTTCAAGTCTCGGGCCCTAGTCCCAAACTCCCAGTTCATCAAAAGGAATAACAAACAAAAATAGAGAAACCGCATCTTCCGGCGGAACCTATGTTACTCTGGACGGGGTTTTTGTGTCCGATATGGAAAAGTGCCTAAATGTTAGACTCGGGTATTCCCTCACATCTTTGGTTGGTTGGTTGGTGGGTTATGAAAATCGATGGCAGGGCACATTGCCATTGAGGTTGCTAGCAGTGACTATGGAGCGAGATATCACTTATGGGGAGGAAATCATTTATCATAAGTTTATTAAGTGCGAACGTCGGCTCAATGGTCCTTTTTCTCGCTCAATGCTTCTCAATTAAACCATATACTTGATGTGGTATGTCTTTCTTTTTATTTATTGTGCTTGCTTGTGGCTACCGGACTACTTGGGGACTACTGACTTTGTGGAAAGAGGGTTAGAAACCGTTGTTTTCGGGATCCGCCCGGAGGAGTGGAGCCGAATGGTGTTTCATATGGGAACCTTTGATGCTGTCAGGGCTCTCAAGGCCGTTGAGCTAGTGTATGCCCCCTGCCCGCATTTTTCTTCATGCTGGCATAATTTGTTGGTAACATCAAATGTGATTCTCAAATGCTCTAATGGGATTTCATTATATAGATCCGCTTGCAGAACATAAGGTGTTATGTTATTGCTCGGTTTGTTCTATTTGCATTATAACTAAACTATATCTTGAACCTCAGCTTATCATGTGGTCACTTGGGTCATTCAAAACATTGATAATGAATTATTAAATGAGTGAAAAGCTTCACTTCAAGATGAAATTGAATGTATTCTTTTTATGTCACAATCCCATCGTATTAGAGTATATAGAGACAGATTGTGAGGTGCCCTTCCACATGTATAACTTAATGTGAAGTAAGAAAGAATTGCAATAAAATGCATTTTGGAACAAATTGTCAGTTTGATTGTTTGTATTTATTTAGTCATTGATACCAATTGCACTCGTTATCGGTTTCTTGTTGTCATGGTATCTTAGATTTCGATTTACTAAATTCATAATAACTCGTTCTTAATCTTTCTTTCCCCTTCATTCCATACAAAAGTGTTTTTGGATCTTCCGCTTGGATTTAGTGGACTCGAGTAAATAAAAATCTCAAGTAAATAATACTGATAGTTCTTAGAAATAACATACCAATTGGTTGGTGTTCCCTTGTGTCACGGGACGTTAATTCACTCGAACCTAGAACCCGTGCGGCGCTAGCAAACTAGACTCGAGACCCTTTTGTAAGCTTGCTAGTAAGCCTTAACGAAGCTTGACTTAGGCTTGAGAGAGCTAAGTAAGCAAGGAACACTTAAAGAGAGAGAGTTTGGGAGAATGCTTTGTGTATTGAACTCTTGGAATGGATGGTTGGATGAGTTAATTACAAATGAGCCCCCTTAGGGGGTATTTATACTTGCCCACCTCCTAAATGGACGGCAGAGATCTATTTAATCCTATGGCCTAGATTAATCCTCTAGAATTCTCCATACAAATATCTAAGTTCCATACAATTATAGAATATTATAGAAAATTATAGAGGATTAGGGAATAGTGGAGAGAAATCCAGAAAATTTCGGAATGTTCCGGAGCGACTTGTGATGGAAATAATAAGGAAACAAATTTCAACCGACTTTTACACGTACTTCAAAAAATAAGGTATTAGTGCATTTTTTAGCATGGAAATAACTACTTTGATGATTAGGAAGCACTTCGGAGTTGAAGAAAAGACAATAATAATAGAACAAATTGGCTTTAGCTTGTTTAAAAATTGACAAAGCCTCACTTTTTTGAGACATATATTTCAAACGAAACAACGAAAGAAGCTAAGTCTTGTAGCCTGTAGGGCAATAATAGGAAATGAATAATAGGAAGAATTTCAGAGGAAACAATAGAAGAAGGTTGTAGGGCAATAATAGGAAATGAATAATAAGAAACGAGTAATAATAGAAAGATTTTTGAGCCTTCCAGTCCACAAGGCTATAGGAAACGAATGTTAATAGAAGGATTTTTACTCGAAATTTTAAGAAAAACATTTTAGCTCGTTTTTGAGCTTGGAGCGTGAATTATTTGATGATTCAAGGAAGCACTTAGAGGAAAAGAAGAGGCAACACTAGAGACAAATTCGCTTTTGCTTGTTAAAAAAATGAGCAAAGCCTTACTTTTTAAGGCTTATATTTTAGAAAAACAATGGAATAAGCAAAACCTTGTAGTCACAAGGGTGTAGGGAATAAAATGAAACAAATTTGAAAGGAAACAATGGAAAAAGCTAAGCCTTGTTGCAGTCACAAGGTCTGTAGGGCAATAATAGGAAAAGAATTTTTAATGAAACAATTGAAGAAGCTAAGCCTTACAATCACATGGTTTTAGGGCAATAATAGGAAATGAATAATAATAGAAGATTTTTTCCCAGACATTAAGAAAAATATTTAAGCTCGTTTTTTAGCGTGAAAGACTAATTCTTTGATGGTTCAAGGAGTCAGTTGGGAGGAGAAGAAGAGGCAATTCTAGAAACAAATTGGCTTTAGCTTGTTTAACAAATAAACAAAGCCTCACTTTTTTAGGCTTAAATTTCAAAAGAAACAATGGAAGAAGCAAATTCTTGAAGTCACAAGGTTCTAGTATTGTAGAAGGATTTTTCCGAACATTTTAAGAAAAATATTCTGGTTCGTTTTTGCAAGAATTATTCTTTGATGATTCAAGGAAGTACTTGAGGAACACTAGCAAATTGGCTTTAGTTTGTTTAAAAAATGAAGAAAGCCTCACTTTTCCGACACTTAATTTCAAAGAAACATGGTTTAGGGTTTAGGGTATTTTAGCGTTTAGGGTTTTGGGTAAAAAATTAGGGTTTAGGGTTTTGGGTATAGGCTTTAGGGTGTAGGGTTTAGGGTTTTAGTGTTTAGGGTTTAGGGTTTATGGTATAGGGTTTAGGGTTTTGGGTTTAGGGTTAAGGGTTTTGGGTTTAGGAGTTAGGGTTTCGGGTTTAGGGTTTAGGGTTTAGGGTTTAGGGTTTAAGGTTTCGGTTTAGGGTTTAGGGTTTGGGGTTTGGGGTTTGGGGTTTAGGGTTTGGGGTTTAGGGTTAGGGTTAGGGGTTTAAGGGTTTAGGGTTTAGGGTTAAGGGTTTAGGGTTAAGGGTTTAGGGTTTAGGGTTTAGGGTTTAGGGTTTAGGGTTTAGGGTTTAGGGTTTAGGGTTTAGGGGTTTAGGGTTTAGGGTTTAGGGTTTAGGGTTTAGGGTTTAGGGTTTAGGGTTTAGGGTTTAGGGTTTAGGGTTTAGGGTTTAGGGTTTAGGGTTTAGGGTTTAGGGTTTAGGGTTTAGGGTTTAGGGTTTAGGGTTTAGGGTTTAGGGTTTAGGGTTTAGGGTTTAGGGTTTAGGGTTTAGGGTTTAGGGTTTAGGGTTTAGGGTTTAGGGTTTAGGGTTTAGGGTTTAGGGTTTAGGGTTTAGGGTTTAGGGTTTAGGGTTTAGGGTTTAGGGTTTAGGGTTTAGGGTTTAGGGTTTAGGGTTTAGGGTTTAGGGTTTAGGGTTTAGGGTTTAGGGTTTAGGGTTTAGGGTTTAGGGTTTAGGGTTTAGGGTTTAGGGTTTAGGGTTGAGGGTTTAGGGTTTAGGGTTTAGGGTTTAGGGTTTAGGGTTTAGGGTTTAGGGTTTAGGGTTTAGGGTTTAGGGTTTAGGGTTTAGGGTTTAGGGTTTAGGGTTTAGGGTTTAGGGTTTAGGGTTTAGGGTTTAGGGTTTAGGGTTTAGGGTTTAGGGTTTAGGGTTTAGGGTTTAGGGTTTAGGGTTTAGGGTTTAGGGTTTAGGGTTTAGGGTTTAGGGTTTAGGGTTTAGGGTTTAGGGTTTAGGGTTTAGGGTTTAGGGTTTAGGGTTTAGGGTTTAGGGTTTAGGGTTTAGGGTTTAGGGTTTAGGGTTTAGGGTTTAGGGTTTAGGGTTTAGGGTTTAGGGTTTAGGGTTTAGGGTTTAGGGTTTAGGGTTTAGGGTTTAGGGTTTAGGGTTTAGGGTTTAGGGTTTAGGGTTTAGGGTTTAGGGTTTAGGGTTTAGGGTTTAGGGTTTAGGGTTTAGGGTTTAGGGTTTAGGGTTTAGGGTTTAGGGTTTAGGGTTTAGGGTTTAGGGTTTAGGGTTTAGGGTTTAGGGTTTAGGGTTTAGGGTTTAGGGTTTAGGGTTTAGGGTTTAGGGTTTAGGGTTTAGGGTTTAGGGTTTAGGGTTTAGGGTTTAGGGTTTAGGGTTTAGGGTTTAGGGTTGAGGGTTGAGGGTTGAGGGTTGAGGGTTGAGGGTTTAGGGTTGAGGGTTTAGGGTTTAGGGTTGAGGGTTTAGGGTTGAGGGTTTAGGGTTTAGGGTTTAGGGTTGAGGGTTTAGGGTTGAGGGTTGAGGGTTGAGGGTTTAGGGTTGAGGGTTTAGGGTTGAGGGTTTAGGGTTGAGGGTTTAGGGTTGAGGGTTTAGGGTTTAGGGTTTAGGGTTTAGGGTTTAGGGTTTAGGGTTTAGGGTTTAGGGTTTAGGGTTTAGGGTTTAGGGTTTAGGGTTTAGGGTTTAGGGTTTAGGGTTTAGGGTTTAGGGTTTAGGGTTTAGGGTTTAGGGTTTAGGGTTTAGGGTTTAGGGTTTAGGGTTTAGGGTTTAGGGTTTAGGGTTTAGGGTTTAGGGTTTAGGGTTTAGGGTTTAGGGTTTAGGGTTTAGGGTTTAGGGTTTAGGGTTTAGGGTTTAGGGTTTAGGGTTTAGGGTTTAGGGTTTAGGGTTTAGGGTTTAGGGTTTAGGGTTTAGGGTTTAGGGTTTAGGGTTTAGGGTTTAGGGTTTAGGGTTTAGGGTTTAGGGTTTAGGGTTTAGGGTTTAGGGTTTAGGGTTTAGGGTTTAGGGTTTAGGGTTTAGGGTTTAGGGTTTAGGGTTTAGGGTTGTAGGGTTTAGGGTTTAGGGTTTAGGGTTTAGGGTTTAGGGTTTAGGGTTTAGGGTTTAGGGTTTAGGGTTTAGGGTTTAGGGTTTAGGGTTTAGGGTTTAGGGTTTAGGGTTTAGGGTTTAGGGTTTAGGGTTTAGGGTTTAGGGTTTAGGGTTTAGGGTTTAGGGTTTAGGGTTTAGGGTTTAGGGTTTAGGGTTTAGGGTTTAGGGTTTAGGGTTTAGGGTTTAGGGTTTAGGGTTTAGGGTTTAGGGTTTAGGGTTTAGGGTTTAGGGTTTAGGGTTTAGGGTTTAGGGTTTAGGGTTTAGGGTTTAGGGTTTAGGGTTTAGGGTTTAGGGTTTAGGGTTTAGGGTTTAGGGTTTAGGGTTTAGGGTTTAGGGTTTAGGGTTTAGGGTTTAGGGTTTAGGGTTTAGGGTTTAGGGTTTAGGGTTTAGGGTTTAGGGTTTAGGGTTTAGGGTTTAGGGTTTAGGGTTTAGGGTTTAGGGTTTAGGGTTTAGGGTTTAGGGTTTAGGGTTTAGGGTTTAGGGTTTAGGGTTTAGGGTTTAGGGTTTAGGGTTTAGGGTTTAGGGTTTAGGGTTTAGGGTTTAGGGTTTAGGGTTTAGGGTTTAGGGTTTAGGGTTTAGGGTTTAGGGTTTAGGGTTTAGGGTTTAGGGTTTAGGGTTTAGGGTTTAGGGTTTAGGGTTTAGGGTTTAGGGTTTAGGGTTTAGGGTTTAGGGTTTAGGGTTTAGGGTTTAGGGTTTAGGGTTTAGGGTTTAGGGTTTAGGGTTTAGGGTTTAGGGTTTAGGGTTTAGGGTTTAGGGTTTAGGGTTTAGGGTTTAGGGTTTAGGGTTTAGGGTTTAGGGTTTAGGGTTTAGGGTTTAGGGTTTAGGGTTTAGGGTTTAGGGTTTAGGGTTTAGGGTTTAGGGTTTAGGGTTTAGGGTTTAGGGTTTAGGGTTTAGGGTTTAGGGTTTAGGGTTTAGGGTTTAGGGTTTAGGGTTTAGGGTTTAGGGTTTAGGGTTTAGGGTTTAGGGTTTAGGGTTTAGGGTTTAGGGTTTAGGGTTTAGGGTTTAGGGTTTAGGGTTTAGGGTTTAGGGTTTAGGGTTTAGGGTTTAGGGTTTAGGGTTTAGGGTTTAGGGTTTAGGGTTTAGGGTTTAGGGTTTAGGGTTTAGGGTTTAGGGTTTAGGGTTTAGGGTTTAGGGTTTAGGGTTTAGGGTTTAGGGTTTAGGGTTTAGGGTTTAGGGTTTAGGGTTTAGGGTTTAGGGTTTAGGGTTTAGGGTTTAGGGTTTAGGGTTTAGGGTTTAGGGTTTAGGGTTTAGGGTTTAGGGTTTAGGGTTTAGGGTTTAGGGTTTAGGGTTTAGGGTTTAGGGTTTAGGGTTTAGGGTTTAGGGTTTAGGGTTTAGGGTTTAGGGTTTAGGGTTTAGGGTTTAGGGTTTAGGGTTTAGGGTTTAGGGTTTAGGGTTTAGGGTTTAGGGTTTAGGGTTTAGGGTTTAGGGTTTAGGGTTTAGGGTTTAGGGTTTAGGGTTTAGGGTTTAGGGTTTAGGGTTTAGGGTTTAGGGTTTAGGGTTTAGGGTTTAGGGTTTAGGGTTTAGGGTTTAGGGTTTAGGGTTTAGGGTTTAGGGTTTAGGGTTTAGGGTTTAGGGTTTAGGGTTTAGGGTTTAGGGTTTAGGGTTTAGGGTTTAGGGTTTAGGGTTTAGGGTTTAGGGTTTAGGGTTTAGGGTTTAGGGTTTAGGGTTTAGGGTTTAGGGTTTAGGGTTTAGGGTTTAGGGTTTAGGGTTTAGGGTTTAGGGTTTAGGGTTTAGGGTTTAGGGTTTAGGGTTTAGGGTTTAGGGTTTAGGGTTTAGGGTTTAGGGTTTAGGGTTTAGGGTTTAGGGTTTAGGGTTTAGGGTTTAGGGTTTAGGGTTTAGGGTTTAGGGTTTAGGGTTTAGGGTTTAGGGTTTAGGGTTTAGGGTTTAGGGTTTAGGGTTTAGGGTTTAGGGTTTAGGGTTTAGGGTTTAGGGTTTAGGGTTTAGGGTTTAGGGTTTAGGGTTTAGGGTTTAGGGTTTAGGGTTTAGGGTTTAGGGTTTAGGGTTTAGGGTTTAGGGTTTAGGGTTTAGGGTTTAGGGTTTAGGGTTTAGGGTTTAGGGTTTAGGGTTTAGGGTTTAGGGTTTAGGGTTTAGGGTTTAGGGTTTAGGGTTTAGGGTTTAGGGTTTAGGGTTTAGGGTTTAGGGTTTAGGGTTTAGGGTTTAGGGTTTAGGGTTTAGGGTTTAGGGTTTAGGGTTTAGGGTTTAGGGTTTAGGGTTTAGGGTTTAGGGTTTAGGGTTTAGGGTTTAGGGTTTAGGGTTTAGGGTTTAGGGTTTAGGGTTTAGGGTTTAGGGTTTAGGGTTTAGGGTTTAGGGTTTAGGGTTTAGGGTTTAGGGTTTAGGGTTTAGGGTTTAGGGTTTAGGGTTTAGGGTTTAGGGTTTAGGGTTTAGGGTTTAGGGTTTAGGGTTTAGGGTTTAGGGTTTAGGGTTTAGGGTTTAGGGTTTAGGGTTTAGGGTTTAGGGTTTAGGGTTTAGGGTTTAGGGTTTAGGGTTTAGGGTTTAGGGTTTAGGGTTTAGGGTTTAGGGTTTAGGGTTTAGGGTTTAGGGTTTAGGGTTTAGGGTTTAGGGTTTAGGGTTTAGGGTTTAGGGTTTAGGGTTTAGGGTTTAGGGTTTAGGGTTTAGGGTTTAGGGTTTAGGGTTTAGGGTTTAGGGTTTAGGGTTTAGGGTTTAGGGTTTAGGGTTTAGGGTTTAGGGTTTAGGGTTTAGGGTTTAGGGTTTAGGGTTTAGGGTTTAGGGTTTAGGGTTTAGGGTTTAGGGTTTAGGGTTTAGGGTTTAGGGTTTAGGGTTTAGGGTTTAGGGTTTAGGGTTTAGGGTTTAGGGTTTAGGGTTTAGGGTTTAGGGTTTAGGGTTTAGGGTTTAGGGTTTAGGGTTTAGGGTTTAGGGTTTAGGGTTTAGGGTTTAGGGTTTAGGGTTTAGGGTTTAGGGTTTAGGGTTTAGGGTTTAGGGTTTAGGGTTTAGGGTTTAGGGTTTAGGGTTTAGGGTTTAGGGTTTAGGGTTTAGGGTTTAGGGTTTAGGGTTTAGGGTTTAGGGTTTAGGGTTTAGGGTTTAGGGTTTAGGGTTTAGGGTTTAGGGTTTAGGGTTTAGGGTTTAGGGTTTAGGGTTTAGGGTTTAGGGTTTAGGGTTTAGGGTTTAGGGTTTAGGGTTTAGGGTTTAGGGTTTAGGGTTTAGGGTTTAGGGTTTAGGGTTTAGGGTTTAGGGTTTAGGGTTTAGGGTTTAGGGTTTAGGGTTTAGGGTTTAGGGTTTAGGGTTTAGGGTTTAGGGTTTAGGGTTTAGGGTTTAGGGTTTAGGGTTTAGGGTTTAGGGTTTAGGGTTTAGGGTTTAGGGTTTAGGGTTTAGGGTTTAGGGTTTAGGGTTTAGGGTTTAGGGTTTAGGGTTTAGGGTTTAGGGTTTAGGGTTTAGGGTTTAGGGTTTAGGGTTTAGGGTTTAGGGTTTAGGGTTTAGGGTTTAGGGTTTAGGGTTTAGGGTTTAGGGTTTAGGGTTTAGGGTTTAGGGTTTAGGGTTTAGGGTTTAGGGTTTAGGGTTTAGGGTTTAGGGTTTAGGGTTTAGGGTTTAGGGTTTAGGGTTTAGGGTTTAGGGTTTAGGGTTTAGGGTTTAGGGTTTAGGGTTTAGGGTTTAGGGTTTAGGGTTTAGGGTTTAGGGTTTAGGGTTTAGGGTTTAGGGTTTAGGGTTTAGGGTTTAGGGTTTAGGGTTTAGGGTTTAGGGTTTAGGGTTTAGGGTTTAGGGTTTAGGGTTTAGGGTTTAGGGTTTAGGGTTTAGGGTTTAGGGTTTAGGGTTTAGGGTTTAGGGTTTAGGGTTTAGGGTTTAGGGTTTAGGGTTTAGGGTTTAGGGTTTAGGGTTTAGGGTTTAGGGTTTAGGGTTTAGGGTTTAGGGTTTAGGGTTTAGGGTTTAGGGTTTAGGGTTTAGGGTTTAGGGTTTAGGGTTTAGGGTTTAGGGTTTAGGGTTTAGGGTTTAGGGTTTAGGGTTTAGGGTTTAGGGTTTAGGGTTTAGGGTTTAGGGTTTAGGGTTTAGGGTTTAGGGTTTAGGGTTTAGGGTTTAGGGTTTAGGGTTTAGGGTTTAGGGTTTAGGGTTTAGGGTTTAGGGTTTAGGGTTTAGGGTTTAGGGTTTAGGGTTTAGGGTTTAGGGTTTAGGGTTTAGGGTTTAGGGTTTAGGGTTTAGGGTTTAGGGTTTAGGGTTTAGGGTTTAGGGTTTAGGGTTTAGGGTTTAGGGTTTAGGGTTTAGGGTTTAGGGTTTAGGGTTTAGGGTTTAGGGTTTAGGGTTTAGGGTTTAGGGTTTAGGGTTTAGGGTTTAGGGTTTAGGGTTTAGGGTTTAGGGTTTAGGGTTTAGGGTTTAGGGTTTAGGGTTTAGGGTTTAGGGTTTAGGGTTTAGGGTTTAGGGTTTAGGGTTTAGGGTTTAGGGTTTAGGGTTTAGGGTTTAGGGTTTAGGGTTTAGGGTTTAGGGTTTAGGGTTTAGGGTTTAGGGTTTAGGGTTTAGGGTTTAGGGTTTAGGGTTTAGGGTTTAGGGTTTAGGGTTTAGGGTTTAGGGTTTAGGGTTTAGGGTTTAGGGTTTAGGGTTTAGGGTTTAGGGTTTAGGGTTTAGGGTTTAGGGTTTAGGGTTTAGGGTTTAGGGTTTAGGGTTTAGGGTTTAGGGTTTAGGGTTTAGGGTTTAGGGTTTAGGGTTTAGGGTTTAGGGTTTAGGGTTTAGGGTTTAGGGTTTAGGGTTTAGGGTTTAGGGTTTAGGGTTTAGGGTTTAGGGTTTAGGGTTTAGGGTTTAGGGTTTAGGGTTTAGGGTTTAGGGTTTAGGGTTTAGGGTTTAGGGTTTAGGGTTTAGGGTTTAGGGTTTAGGGTTTAGGGTTTAGGGTTTAGGGTTTAGGGTTTAGGGTTTAGGGTTTAGGGTTTAGGGTTTAGGGTTTAGGGTTTAGGGTTTAGGGTTTAGGGTTTAGGGTTTAGGGTTTAGGGTTTAGGGTTTAGGGTTTAGGGTTTAGGGTTTAGGGTTTAGGGTTTAGGGTTTAGGGTTTAGGGTTTAGGGTTTAGGGTTTAGGGTTTAGGGTTTAGGGTTTAGGGTTTAGGGTTTAGGGTTTAGGGTTTAGGGTTTAGGGTTTAGGGTTTAGGGTTTAGGGTTTAGGGTTTAGGGTTTAGGGTTTAGGGTTTAGGGTTTAGGGTTTAGGGTTTAGGGTTTAGGGTTTAGGGTTTAGGGTTTAGGGTTTAGGGTTTAGGGTTTAGGGTTTAGGGTTTAGGGTTTAGGGTTTAGGGTTTAGGGTTTAGGGTTTAGGGTTTAGGGTTTAGGGTTTAGGGTTTAGGGTTTAGGGTTTAGGGTTTAGGGTTTAGGGTTTAGGGTTTAGGGTTTAGGGTTTAGGGTTTAGGGTTTAGGGTTTAGGGTTTAGGGTTTAGGGTTTAGGGTTTAGGGTTTAGGGTTTAGGGTTTAGGGTTTAGGGTTTAGGGTTTAGGGTTTAGGGTTTAGGGTTTAGGGTTTAGGGTTTAGGGTTTAGGGTTTAGGGTTTAGGGTTTAGGGTTTAGGGTTTAGGGTTTAGGGTTTAGGGTTTAGGGTTTAGGGTTTAGGGTTTAGGGTTTAGGGTTTAGGGTTTAGGGTTTAGGGTTTAGGGTTTAGGGTTTAGGGTTTAGGGTTTAGGGTTTAGGGTTTAGGGTTTAGGGTTTAGGGTTTAGGGTTTAGGGTTTAGGGTTTAGGGTTTAGGGTTTAGGGTTTAGGGTTTAGGGTTTAGGGTTTAGGGTTTAGGGTTTAGGGTTTAGGGTTTAGGGTTTAGGGTTTAGGGTTTAGGGTTTAGGGTTTAGGGTTTAGGGTTTAGGGTTTAGGGTTTAGGGTTTAGGGTTTAGGGTTTAGGGTTTAGGGTTTAGGGTTTAGGGTTTAGGGTTTAGGGTTTAGGGTTTAGGGTTTAGGGTTTAGGGTTTAGGGTTTAGGGTTTAGGGTTTAGGGTTTAGGGTTTAGGGTTTAGGGTTTAGGGTTTAGGGTTTAGGGTTTAGGGTTTAGGGTTTAGGGTTTAGGGTTTAGGGTTTAGGGTTTAGGGTTTAGGGTTTAGGGTTTAGGGTTTAGGGTTTAGGGTTTAGGGTTTAGGGTTTAGGGTTTAGGGTTTAGGGTTTAGGGTTTAGGGTTTAGGGTTTAGGGTTTAGGGTTTAGGGTTTAGGGTTTAGGGTTTAGGGTTTAGGGTTTAGGGTTTAGGGTTTAGGGTTTAGGGTTTAGGGTTTAGGGTTTAGGGTTTAGGGTTTAGGGTTTAGGGTTTAGGGTTTAGGGTTTAGGGTTTAGGGTTTAGGGTTTAGGGTTTAGGGTTTAGGGTTTAGGGTTTAGGGTTTAGGGTTTAGGGTTTAGGGTTTAGGGTTTAGGGTTTAGGGTTTAGGGTTTAGGGTTTAGGGTTTAGGGTTTAGGGTTTAGGGTTTAGGGTTTAGGGTTTAGGGTTTAGGGTTTAGGGTTTAGGGTTTAGGGTTTAGGGTTTAGGGTTTAGGGTTTAGGGTTTAGGGTTTAGGGTTTAGGGTTTAGGGTTTAGGGTTTAGGGTTTAGGGTTTAGGGTTTAGGGTTTAGGGTTTAGGGTTTAGGGTTTAGGGTTTAGGGTTTAGGGTTTAGGGTTTAGGGTTTAGGGTTTAGGGTTTAGGGTTTAGGGTTTAGGGTTTAGGGTTTAGGGTTTAGGGTTTAGGGTTTAGGGTTTAGGGTTTAGGGTTTAGGGTTTAGGGTTTAGGGTTTAGGGTTTAGGGTTTAGGGTTTAGGGTTTAGGGTTTAGGGTTTAGGGTTTAGGGTTTAGGGTTTAGGGTTTAGGGTTTAGGGTTTAGGGTTTAGGGTTTAGGGTTTAGGGTTTAGGGTTTAGGGTTTAGGGTTTAGGGTTTAGGGTTTAGGGTTTAGGGTTTAGGGTTTAGGGTTTAGGGTTTAGGGTTTAGGGTTTAGGGTTTAGGGTTTAGGGTTTAGGGTTTAGGGTTTAGGGTTTAGGGTTTAGGGTTTAGGGTTTAGGGTTTAGGGTTTAGGGTTTAGGGTTTAGGGTTTAGGGTTTAGGGTTTAGGGTTTAGGGTTTAGGGTTTAGGGTTTAGGGTTTAGGGTTTAGGGTTTAGGGTTTAGGGTTTAGGGTTTAGGGTTTAGGGTTTAGGGTTTAGGGTTTAGGGTTTAGGGTTTAGGGTTTAGGGTTTAGGGTTTAGGGTTTAGGGTTTAGGGTTTAGGGTTTAGGGTTTAGGGTTTAGGGTTTAGGGTTTAGGGTTTAGGGTTTAGGGTTTAGGGTTTAGGGTTTAGGGTTTAGGGTTTAGGGTTTAGGGTTTAGGGTTTAGGGTTTAGGGTTTAGGGTTTAGGGTTTAGGGTTTAGGGTTTAGGGTTTAGGGTTTAGGGTTTAGGGTTTAGGGTTTAGGGTTTAGGGTTTAGGGTTTAGGGTTTAGGGTTTAGGGTTTAGGGTTTAGGGTTTAGGGTTTAGGGTTTAGGGTTTAGGGTTTAGGGTTTAGGGTTTAGGGTTTAGGGTTTAGGGTTTAGGGTTTAGGGTTTAGGGTTTAGGGTTTAGGGTTTAGGGTTTAGGGTTTAGGGTTTAGGGTTTAGGGTTTAGGGTTTAGGGTTTAGGGTTTAGGGTTTAGGGTTTAGGGTTTAGGGTTTAGGGTTTAGGGTTTAGGGTTTAGGGTTTAGGGTTTAGGGTTTAGGGTTTAGGGTTTAGGGTTTAGGGTTTAGGGTTTAGGGTTTAGGGTTTAGGGTTTAGGGTTTAGGGTTTAGGGTTTAGGGTTTAGGGTTTAGGGTTTAGGGTTTAGGGTTTAGGGTTTAGGGTTTAGGGTTTAGGGTTTAGGGTTTAGGGTTTAGGGTTTAGGGTTTAGGGTTTAGGGTTTAGGGTTTAGGGTTTAGGGTTTAGGGTTTAGGGTTTAGGGTTTAGGGTTTAGGGTTTAGGGTTTAGGGTTTAGGGTTTAGGGTTTAGGGTTTAGGGTTTAGGGTTTAGGGTTTAGGGTTTAGGGTTTAGGGTTTAGGGTTTAGGGTTTAGGGTTTAGGGTTTAGGGTTTAGGGTTTAGGGTTTAGGGTTTAGGGTTTAGGGTTTAGGGTTTAGGGTTTAGGGTTTAGGGTTTAGGGTTTAGGGTTTAGGGTTTAGGGTTTAGGGTTTAGGGTTTAGGGTTTAGGGTTTAGGGTTTAGGGTTTAGGGTTTAGGGTTTAGGGTTTAGGGTTTAGGGTTTAGGGTTTAGGGTTTAGGGTTTAGGGTTTAGGGTTTAGGGTTTAGGGTTTAGGGTTTAGGGTTTAGGGTTTAGGGTTTAGGGTTTAGGGTTTAGGGTTTAGGGTTTAGGGTTTAGGGTTTAGGGTTTAGGGTTTAGGGTTTAGGGTTTAGGGTTTAGGGTTTAGGGTTTAGGGTTTAGGGTTTAGGGTTTAGGGTTTAGGGTTTAGGGTTTAGGGTTTAGGGTTTAGGGTTTAGGGTTTAGGGTTTAGGGTTTAGGGTTTAGGGTTTAGGGTTTAGGGTTTAGGGTTTAGGGTTTAGGGTTTAGGGTTTAGGGTTTAGGGTTTAGGGTTTAGGGTTTAGGGTTTAGGGTTTAGGGTTTAGGGTTTAGGGTTTAGGGTTTAGGGTTTAGGGTTTAGGGTTTAGGGTTTAGGGTTTAGGGTTTAGGGTTTAGGGTTTAGGGTTTAGGGTTTAGGGTTTAGGGTTTAGGGTTTAGGGTTTAGGGTTTAGGGTTTAGGGTTTAGGGTTTAGGGTTTAGGGTTTAGGGTTTAGGGTTTAGGGTTTAGGGTTTAGGGTTTAGGGTTTAGGGTTTAGGGTTTAGGGTTTAGGGTTTAGGGTTTAGGGTTTAGGGTTTAGGGTTTAGGGTTTAGGGTTTAGGGTTTAGGGTTTAGGGTTTAGGGTTTAGGGTTTAGGGTTTAGGGTTTAGGGTTTAGGGTTTAGGGTTTAGGGTTTAGGGTTTAGGGTTTAGGGTTTAGGGTTTAGGGTTTAGGGTTTAGGGTTTAGGGTTTAGGGTTTAGGGTTTAGGGTTTAGGGTTTAGGGTTTAGGGTTTAGGGTTTAGGGTTTAGGGTTTAGGGTTTAGGGTTTAGGGTTTAGGGTTTAGGGTTTAGGGTTTAGGGTTTAGGGTTTAGGGTTTAGGGTTTAGGGTTTAGGGTTTAGGGTTTAGGGTTTAGGGTTTAGGGTTTAGGGTTTAGGGTTTAGGGTTTAGGGTTTAGGGTTTAGGGTTTAGGGTTTAGGGTTTAGGGTTTAGGGTTTAGGGTTTAGGGTTTAGGGTTTAGGGTTTAGGGTTTAGGGTTTAGGGTTTAGGGTTTAGGGTTTAGGGTTTAGGGTTTAGGGTTTAGGGTTTAGGGTTTAGGGTTTAGGGTTTAGGGTTTAGGGTTTAGGGTTTAGGGTTTAGGGTTTAGGGTTTAGGGTTTAGGGTTTAGGGTTTAGGGTTTAGGGTTTAGGGTTTAGGGTTTAGGGTTTAGGGTTTAGGGTTTAGGGTTTAGGGTTTAGGGTTTAGGGTTTAGGGTTTAGGGTTTAGGGTTTAGGGTTTAGGGTTTAGGGTTTAGGGTTTAGGGTTTAGGGTTTAGGGTTTAGGGTTTAGGGTTTAGGGTTTAGGGTTTAGGGTTTAGGGTTTAGGGTTTAGGGTTTAGGGTTTAGGGTTTAGGGTTTAGGGTTTAGGGTTTAGGGTTTAGGGTTTAGGGTTTAGGGTTTAGGGTTTAGGGTTTAGGGTTTAGGGTTTAGGGTTTAGGGTTTAGGGTTTAGGGTTTAGGGTTTAGGGTTTAGGGTTTAGGGTTTAGGGTTTAGGGTTTAGGGTTTAGGGTTTAGGGTTTAGGGTTTAGGGTTTAGGGTTTAGGGTTTAGGGTTTAGGGTTTAGGGTTTAGGGTTTAGGGTTTAGGGTTTAGGGTTTAGGGTTTAGGGTTTAGGGTTTAGGGTTTAGGGTTTAGGGTTTAGGGTTTAGGGTTTAGGGTTTAGGGTTTAGGGTTTAGGGTTTAGGGTTTAGGGTTTAGGGTTTAGGGTTTAGGGTTTAGGGTTTAGGGTTTAGGGTTTAGGGTTTAGGGTTTAGGGTTTAGGGTTTAGGGTTTAGGGTTTAGGGTTTAGGGTTTAGGGTTTAGGGTTTTAGGGTTTAGGGTTTAGGGTTTAGGGTTTAGGGTTTAGGGTTTAGGGTTTAGGGTTTAGGGTTTAGGGTTTAGGGTTTAGGGTTTAGGGTTTAGGGTTTAGGGTTTAGGGTTTAGGGTTTAGGGTTTAGGGTTTAGGGTTTAGGGTTTAGGGTTTAGGGTTTAGGGTTTAGGGTTTAGGGTTTAGGGTTTAGGGTTTAGGGTTTAGGGTTTAGGGTTTAGGGTTTAGGGTTTAGGGTTTAGGGTTTAGGGTTTAGGGTTTAGGGTTTAGGGTTTAGGGTTTAGGGTTTAGGGTTTAGGGTTTAGGGTTTAGGGTTTAGGGTTTAGGGTTTAGGGTTTAGGGTTTAGGGTTTAGGGTTTAGGGTTTAGGGTTTAGGGTTTAGGGTTTAGGGTTTAGGGTTTAGGGTTTAGGGTTTAGGGTTTAGGGTTTAGGGTTTAGGGTTTAGGGTTTAGGGTTTAGGGTTTAGGGTTTAGGGTTTAGGGTTTAGGGTTTAGGGTTTAGGGTTTAGGGTTTAGGGTTTAGGGTTTAGGGTTTAGGGTTTAGGGTTTAGGGTTTAGGGTTTAGGGTTTAGGGTTTAGGGTTTAGGGTTTAGGGTTTAGGGTTTAGGGTTTAGGGTTTAGGGTTTAGGGTTTAGGGTTTAGGGTTTAGGGTTTAGGGTTTAGGGTTTAGGGTTTAGGGTTTAGGGTTTAGGGTTTAGGGTTTAGGGTTTAGGGTTTAGGGTTTAGGGTTTAGGGTTTAGGGTTTAGGGTTTAGGGTTTAGGGTTTAGGGTTTAGGGTTTAGGGTTTAGGGTTTAGGGTTTAGGGTTTAGGGTTTAGGGTTTAGGGTTTAGGGTTTAGGGTTTAGGGTTTAGGGTTTAGGGTTTAGGGTTTAGGGTTTAGGGTTTAGGGTTTAGGGTTTAGGGTTTAGGGTTTAGGGTTTAGGGTTTAGGGTTTAGGGTTTAGGGGGTTTAGGGTTTAGGGTTTAGGGTTTAGGGTTTAGGGTTTAGGGTTTAGGGTTTAGGGTTTAGGGTTTAGGGTTTAGGGTTTAGGGTTTAGGGTTTAGGGTTTAGGGTTTAGGGTTTAGGGTTTAGGGTTTAGGGTTTAGGGTTTAGGGTTTAGGGTTTAGGGTTTAGGGTTTAGGGTTTAGGGTTTAGGGTTTAGGGTTTAGGGTTTAGGGTTTAGGGTTTAGGGTTTAGGGTTTAGGGTTTAGGGTTTAGGGTTTAGGGTTTAGGGTTTAGGGTTTAGGGTTTAGGGTTTAGGGTTTAGGGTTTAGGGTTTAGGGTTTAGGGTTTAGGGTTTAGGGTTTAGGGTTTAGGGTTTAGGGTTTAGGGTTTAGGGTTTAGGGTTTAGGGTTTAGGGTTTAGGGTTTAGGGTTTAGGGTTTAGGGTTTAGGGTTTAGGGTTTAGGGTTTAGGGTTTAGGGTTTAGGGTTTAGGGTTTAGGGTTTAGGGTTTAGGGTTTAGGGTTTAGGGTTTAGGGTTTAGGGTTTAGGGTTTAGGGTTTAGGGTTTAGGGTTTAGGGTTTAGGGTTTAGGGTTTAGGGTTTAGGGTTTAGGGTTTAGGGTTTAGGGTTTAGGGTTTAGGGTTTAGGGTTTAGGGTTTAGGGTTTAGGGTTTAGGGTTTAGGGTTTAGGGTTTAGGGTTTAGGGTTTAGGGTTTAGGGTTTAGGGTTTAGGGTTTAGGGTTTAGGGTTTAGGGTTTAGGGTTTAGGGTTTAGGGTTTAGGGTTTAGGGTTTAGGGTTTAGGGTTTAGGGTTTAGGGTTTAGGGTTTAGGGTTTAGGGTTTAGGGTTTAGGGTTTAGGGTTTAGGGTTTAGGGTTTAGGGTTTAGGGTTTAGGGTTTAGGGTTTAGGGTTTAGGGTTTAGGGTTTAGGGTTTAGGGTTTAGGGTTTAGGGTTTAGGGTTTAGGGTTTAGGGTTTAGGGTTTAGGGTTTAGGGTTTAGGGTTTAGGGTTTAGGGTTTAGGGTTTAGGGTTTAGGGTTTAGGGTTTAGGGTTTAGGGTTTAGGGTTTAGGGTTTAGGGTTTAGGGTTTAGGGTTTAGGGTTTAGGGTTTAGGGTTTAGGGTTTAGGGTTTAGGGTTTAGGGTTTAGGGTTTAGGGTTTAGGGTTTAGGGTTTAGGGTTTAGGGTTTAGGGTTTAGGGTTTAGGGTTTAGGGTTTAGGGTTTAGGGTTTAGGGTTTAGGGTTTAGGGTTTAGGGTTTAGGGTTTAGGGTTTAGGGTTTAGGGTTTAGGGTTTAGGGTTTAGGGTTTAGGGTTTAGGGTTTAGGGTTTAGGGTTTAGGGTTTAGGGTTTAGGGTTTAGGGTTTAGGGTTTAGGGTTTAGGGTTTAGGGTTTAGGGTTTAGGGTTTAGGGTTTAGGGTTTAGGGTTTAGGGTTTAGGGTTTAGGGTTTAGGGTTTAGGGTTTAGGGTTTAGGGTTTAGGGTTTAGGGTTTAGGGTTTAGGGTTTAGGGTTTAGGGTTTAGGGTTTAGGGTTTAGGGTTTAGGGTTTAGGGTTTAGGGTTTAGGGTTTAGGGTTTAGGGTTTAGGGTTTAGGGTTTAGGGTTTAGGGTTTAGGGTTTAGGGTTTAGGGTTTAGGGTTTAGGGTTTAGGGTTTAGGGTTTAGGGTTTAGGGTTTAGGGTTTAGGGTTTAGGGTTTAGGGTTTAGGGTTTAGGGTTTAGGGTTTAGGGTTTAGGGTTTAGGGTTTAGGGTTTAGGGTTTAGGGTTTAGGGTTTAGGGTTTAGGGTTTAGGGTTTAGGGTTTAGGGTTTAGGGTTTAGGGTTTAGGGTTTAGGGTTTAGGGTTTAGGGTTTAGGGTTTAGGGTTTAGGGTTTAGGGTTTAGGGTTTAGGGTTTAGGGTTTAGGGTTTAGGGTTTAGGGTTTAGGGTTTAGGGTTTAGGGTTTAGGGTTTAGGGTTTAGGGTTTAGGGTTTAGGGTTTAGGGTTTAGGGTTTAGGGTTTAGGGTTTAGGGTTTAGGGTTTAGGGTTTAGGGTTTAGGGTTTAGGGTTTAGGGTTTAGGGTTTAGGGTTTAGGGTTTAGGGTTTAGGGTTTAGGGTTTAGGGTTTAGGGTTTAGGGTTTAGGGTTTAGGGTTTAGGGTTTAGGGTTTAGGGTTTAGGGTTTAGGGTTTAGGGTTTAGGGTTTAGGGTTTAGGGTTTAGGGTTTAGGGTTTAGGGTTTAGGGTTTAGGGTTTAGGGTTTAGGGTTTAGGGTTTAGGGTTTAGGGTTTAGGGTTTAGGGTTTAGGGTTTAGGGTTTAGGGTTTAGGGTTTAGGGTTTAGGGTTTAGGGTTTAGGGTTTAGGGTTTAGGGTTTAGGGTTTAGGGTTTAGGGTTTAGGGTTTAGGGTTTAGGGTTTAGGGTTTAGGGTTTAGGGTTTAGGGTTTAGGGTTTAGGGTTTAGGGTTTAGGGTTTAGGGTTTAGGGTTTAGGGTTTAGGGTTTAGGGTTTAGGGTTTAGGGTTTAGGGTTTAGGGTTTAGGGTTTAGGGTTTAGGGTTTAGGGTTTAGGGTTTAGGGTTTAGGGTTTAGGGTTTAGGGTTTAGGGTTTAGGGTTTAGGGTTTAGGGTTTAGGGTTTAGGGTTTAGGGTTTAGGGTTTAGGGTTTAGGGTTTAGGGTTTAGGGTTTAGGGTTTAGGGTTTAGGGTTTAGGGTTTAGGGTTTAGGGTTTAGGGTTTAGGGTTTAGGGTTTAGGGTTTAGGGTTTAGGGTTTAGGGTTTAGGGTTTAGGGTTTAGGGTTTAGGGTTTAGGGTTTAGGGTTTAGGGTTTAGGGTTTAGGGTTTAGGGTTTAGGGTTTAGGGTTTAGGGTTTAGGGTTTAGGGTTTAGGGTTTAGGGTTTAGGGTTTAGGGTTTAGGGTTTAGGGTTTAGGGTTTAGGGTTTAGGGTTTAGGGTTTAGGGTTTAGGGTTTAGGGTTTAGGGTTTAGGGTTTAGGGTTTAGGGTTTAGGGTTTAGGGTTTAGGGTTTAGGGTTTAGGGTTTAGGGTTTAGGGTTTAGGGTTTAGGGTTTAGGGTTTAGGGTTTAGGGTTTAGGGTTTAGGGTTTAGGGTTTAGGGTTTAGGGTTTAGGGTTTAGGGTTTAGGGTTTAGGGTTTAGGGTTTAGGGTTTAGGGTTTAGGGTTTAGGGTTTAGGGTTTAGGGTTTAGGGTTTAGGGTTTAGGGTTTAGGGTTTAGGGTTTAGGGTTTAGGGTTTAGGGTTTAGGGTTTAGGGTTTAGGGTTTAGGGTTTAGGGTTTAGGGTTTAGGGTTTAGGGTTTAGGGTTTAGGGTTTAGGGTTTAGGGTTTAGGGTTTAGGGTTTAGGGTTTAGGGTTTAGGGTTTAGGGTTTAGGGTTTAGGGTTTAGGGTTTAGGGTTTAGGGTTTAGGGTTTAGGGTTTAGGGTTTAGGGTTTAGGGTTTAGGGTTTAGGGTTTAGGGTTTAGGGTTTAGGGTTTAGGGTTTAGGGTTTAGGGTTTAGGGTTTAGGGTTTAGGGTTTAGGGTTTAGGGTTTAGGGTTTAGGGTTTAGGGTTTAGGGTTTAGGGTTTAGGGTTTAGGGTTTAGGGTTTAGGGTTTAGGGTTTAGGGTTTAGGGTTTAGGGTTTAGGGTTTAGGGTTTAGGGTTTAGGGTTTAGGGTTTAGGGTTTAGGGTTTAGGGTTTAGGGTTTAGGGTTTAGGGTTTAGGGTTTAGGGTTTAGGGTTTAGGGTTTAGGGTTTAGGGTTTAGGGTTTAGGGTTTAGGGTTTAGGGTTTAGGGTTTAGGGTTTAGGGTTTAGGGTTTAGGGTTTAGGGTTTAGGGTTTAGGGTTTAGGGTTTAGGGTTTAGGGTTTAGGGTTTAGGGTTTAGGGTTTAGGGTTTAGGGTTTAGGGTTTAGGGTTTAGGGTTTAGGGTTTAGGGTTTAGGGTTTAGGGTTTAGGGTTTAGGGTTTAGGGTTTAGGGTTTAGGGTTTAGGGTTTAGGGTTTAGGGTTTAGGGTTTAGGGTTTAGGGTTTAGGGTTTAGGGTTTAGGGTTTAGGGTTTAGGGTTTAGGGTTTAGGGTTTAGGGTTTAGGGTTTAGGGTTTAGGGTTTAGGGTTTAGGGTTTAGGGTTTAGGGTTTAGGGTTTAGGGTTTAGGGTTTAGGGTTTAGGGTTTAGGGTTTAGGGTTTAGGGTTTAGGGTTTAGGGTTTAGGGTTTAGGGTTTAGGGTTTAGGGTTTAGGGTTTAGGGTTTAGGGTTTAGGGTTTAGGGTTTAGGGTTTAGGGTTTAGGGTTTAGGGTTTAGGGTTTAGGGTTTAGGGTTTAGGGTTTAGGGTTTAGGGTTTAGGGTTTAGGGTTTAGGGTTTAGGGTTTAGGGTTTAGGGTTTAGGGTTTAGGGTTTAGGGTTTAGGGTTTAGGGTTTAGGGTTTAGGGTTTAGGGTTTAGGGTTTAGGGTTTAGGGTTTAGGGTTTAGGGTTTAGGGTTTAGGGTTTAGGGTTTAGGGTTTAGGGTTTAGGGTTTAGGGTTTAGGGTTTAGGGTTTAGGGTTTAGGGTTTAGGGTTTAGGGTTTAGGGTTTAGGGTTTAGGGTTTAGGGTTTAGGGTTTAGGGTTTAGGGTTTAGGGTTTAGGGTTTAGGGTTTAGGGTTTAGGGTTTAGGGTTTAGGGTTTAGGGTTTAGGGTTTAGGGTTTAGGGTTTAGGGTTTAGGGTTTAGGGTTTAGGGTTTAGGGTTTAGGGTTTAGGGTTTAGGGTTTAGGGTTTAGGGTTTAGGGTTTAGGGTTTAGGGTTTAGGGTTTAGGGTTTAGGGTTTAGGGTTTAGGGTTTAGGGTTTAGGGTTTAGGGTTTAGGGTTTAGGGTTTAGGGTTTAGGGTTTAGGGTTTAGGGTTTAGGGTTTAGGGTTTAGGGTTTAGGGTTTAGGGTTTAGGGTTTAGGGTTTAGGGTTTAGGGTTTAGGGTTTAGGGTTTAGGGTTTAGGGTTTAGGGTTTAGGGTTTAGGGTTTAGGGTTTAGGGTTTAGGGTTTAGGGTTTAGGGTTTAGGGTTTAGGGTTTAGGGTTTAGGGTTTAGGGTTTAGGGTTTAGGGTTTAGGGTTTAGGGTTTAGGGTTTAGGGTTTAGGGTTTAGGGTTTAGGGTTTAGGGTTTAGGGTTTAGGGTTTAGGGTTTAGGGTTTAGGGTTTAGGGTTTAGGGTTTAGGGTTTAGGGTTTAGGG